>OY856414.1:172363700-173657033 GCA_963693085.1 Alisma plantago-aquatica | reverse complement strand
TGCCTTGGTAGTCATAACAGTATCCACAATGTGAGCTAAGAACGCCTCACATCCTTGTCGTAGCAACTTTTCTGCCACCACAGCTGATACTAAACATGTCGAAAGAATCTTCCTATCTCCTTGGAAGATCCACTTCTTACCGTCATCATCAAACATAGCTTGCTTGGAACCACAGTCCAAAACAACCTTATACTTCTCAAGGTCGAGGGATATCAGGCATCACCTTCCTCAAGATCACAACGGTCAAGAAGAAACTCCACAAGGTCATCATCAACCTCAAGTACAAGGGCACCAAACCCTAATGGATCAAGAGGATGACTCACCTCTCAACTTAAATGAGAGAGGGGTCTTGCACATCTCTTAACACCAATCGGGCAACACAAGGGCAACCCTAGACAAGGTCCACAACTACCACCAAGCTCACCCTTCAAGTCAATGGTGAGAGGAGGGTGTTGCTCAAGCTACTAGAACTCAAGCTCACTCCGCAAGACCTAGGAGAGGGGAGTATTTCTCACCAAGAAACCCTGGAACACATGGTTCAGCCAACAAGAACAACTTAAGCAAGGAACTAACTAGCAACATATAAGAACATAGAAAGAAGGTAGTGTAGTTAGGGTTAGGAGTTATGTAACCTACCTTAAGCAAGCTCCAAGCTTCAAGCACCACCAAGGAAGAAGGAAACTCCAAGAAGGATCGGCCACCAAGCTTGCAAGAGAAGAGAGTGTGTCATGTACCAAGGGAGAGGAAGACTAAGGAACTAAATGGATCCTTAGCAAGGGAAAGGAAACACATATATATAAGGGGGTGGAGGAGAAACCAAAGCAAAGAAAAGCAAGGTGTTTCCCACCTAGGGACACTTGTCCATGTGCAAAAACCATCACTCTAGCATGTCTTAAACACATGTCCAAGGCCATTGCCACATGCAAGCATCAAGCACCAAGTGTCCACTAGTGGTGACACAAATGAGGTCAAAGATGGTCAAAGGTCCATGGACGACACAACTGGACGATACACCATCCCTATGGGCGACACAACCCTGGGCGACACTGCCTGGGTGACACAAGCATCCTCTTGCCCGACACAAGGTCCAACCAAGCAAAGGCAAGGCACCACGAGGCCCAACAAACTCAACCAAGCCCAAAGGAACTCAAGCAATGAGCCCAAACCTTCCTCTCTATACTAGAAGAAGCAAGGAGAGGGAGGAACACTTCATAAGATGACAAACTTGCTCACAAACCCTAGACTTGGGTTAATTGCAAGTAGCACCTCCAACTCTCAACAAAGCACAACCAAACCCTAATCACCACTAAAGGTGATTAGAAAGCAACTAGGCATCAAGTTTAAGTAAAGAAAACAAGGTAAACCCTAAACGGAGGTCAGGGTTCTTACAATCTTAGTAACTTTGTCTATATTTCCTCTCAAATGTACACACAGATACTCCAAGATCATATCATGCAAGATGTTGAATTCATGCCTACATGAGCCACCTTCCTGAATATAATGTTGCCATTTGTACTATATAGTCATCTTTTTCTAATCTGTGTTTTACACAATGCACCTTCTACCACCCTAAAAAACCAAGTCTATATGGGCTGACACATACTCATAAATGATCATCCATGAATTTGCTACAAGTGGCCTCTCACAGAGCCAACTAGCTATCATCTCTTCTCCCCAAGACACCATTTACAAAACTTTTTGTTCATTATTCCCATTGGTGGTCTAGTTTTTCCATATTACCTATTGAGTGTCAACATATCCTTATCATTTCATGATTCCCATTAGCTAGATAGGGCAGGGGTAGAGCCAGCCGAATTTCTAAGTGTGGTTGAAAATAAGATTTGACATTAATTGTAATTTAAAAAAATTAATAACACCAGTGATTGTCAACTAACTCGAAATAATACTGTTTGGATATACTAACACATTCCATAATAAATATATAATCTCATTCTAACGTAATATATATCCTAATACTCATATTGTTGTTTAAAACATAATTTTTAGTATGATAAGTGTTGACACAACTGCAATATAATTATTACTTTGACATTATCTTCATCAATATATTTGAATCCTAAACATAATATTTTTACATTTCCTAATTCAGATCCTATTCTTATTTGGTACCCACTCAATCTACCATGAATCAATCTAGAGATATTTACTGGCTCTCTAATCAAACATACCATATTTTTAGATTTTGTTTATGTTAAGAACTCTTTCATGCATGTATCATGAAGAAAAAATTGCATCTAAAAGAAATTCCTTGCACATGTTTAATTGAAACTAAACAACCACGAGTAGTCTAGTCAACATCATTTAATTTTCTAGATTATGTATTGATGAAGTCATTCATGGAGTTGCCTTTTTTGATTTAATTATTTAATATTGTCTTGGAGAGAAACATACATCTAATGTGCTTCTTCACACATGTTTTGTGGAAGCTAAAAAACCACAAGTACTATATCAACACAATTTAACTTTTTGAAGTTAATATATATTCAATGGAGTAATGTTTTATTTAATATATATTTAATGGAGTGATTTTGGTTACCTTTTTTGAGTCAACTGTTTGGAGTATTATATGTTCAACATTGAGTATTACTATTAAACTAATTTTTTAGAGTTGGAATGGGGCATTAACTACTACTAGTTAACGAATTTTCTAGAATGGAGGGAAGGACCTTACCCTACTTTGTACCCACTCCTTCGCTAGTGTGCCCAGTTGATGAATGTTACCCACTTTGTAACAACATAGATCTCGATGCCTTCAGTGATCATGAAGTGCATTGTCACACAACACATGGTTATAAGTTTCAACATGAAATCATTTCTTATAGTATTTTTGACCTAGCCTCTCAATTTGGATTAACGATCCTAAAGGAAGCTCATGTGGCCTTCCTTGGAACATGACCTGAGAATCTCCACTCCCACTTTCCTAATGGCATCTTATTATTTTATTAGAAGGAAGGAAAGCACACCTATGTTGACCTCCTTGGCATCTCTTCTTATAACAACCTCACCTTTTAGTGTCACCCAATTAAGGAAGGACTATAAAGTTAAGAGCCATTACCTAAATTCCCAAGAAACAAATTTAGCAAATAACAAATAATAGCAAATAATTTCCATTATTTCAAAAACATTGTTTGCAAAGTGTATAATGAGACTCTTCTAAGGACTTTCATGAATTTTCAACCTGAACCTATTACATATGAGAAGAAGTGTAACAACTAACTAATCCTCCTGATTTATCTTTAGTATCTGTTACGACCCCACCTCCCGATAACCCCCAATTAAGGGAGACCGAGAGGTTGAAGCCGCACACATAATTTCCGGATCAAGGTTCAGCAATTAATTGATAACAATTAATAAATTCTACTATACTAAACTGAAACGCGGTAATTAATAAAACTTTTACATACCTTTGAAGATTTGGATTTCTAATACTTCTATCCAGAACTCTGGCTAACTAACTAATCCTCCTTGGACTTTAATTAGTGTATTTCACAATATGACGGAATATTGTTTGTCCTTTTTGTTTTGTGCCTAAAATGCCGACAAACAAAACGTCGTTCAGCCAAAACTGGTATGTGGGGGATTCACTAATCAATTATCTATAACAAATTATTGCATCCAATTATCAAATAACAAATAATATTACGTTTTAAGTATAACTACGCGATCCATGTGTACCCTATCCCCTGCGCTGTCCCTACAGTGGACCTGGATACTACCTCCCTTATGGTAGATTCCCATTTTACCCCTCATGACTTCACTTAATAGGTGAACCAATTTCTAGGGCTGAGTCACATGGCACTACCCATGGGTAGCCCACTCCTTAACTCATGGTATGTTAAGACTCTCATGGCACTACACATGTGTAGCCCAGTTTCTGACTCGTGATACCATAGACCTTGCTCTAGGTTATCCTTAGCCTTGACATAGCCACAGGGGTGGACTCGGATCTAGCTAGTCATACATATATATTCATAGTGATAGCCATAGTCACTTTATAGAGGCAGGAATTAAAACATCCAACAGTTATTTCACACATTTAGGGAAACGTCGATAAAACCTCGGAAAACTATGCGGTATAGCCATAAACGTAACCACATACCTCTTATTGTAGTTTCAGATACAGAATCAAGAATGAAGAAATAGAATATCCAAGTAAGCAAGCAAAGGCACAAAAACCCTAAAATAAAAGCACAAATTTACTTTTATTAATATTTATCCAGCATCATTATGTCCCTTAGGGTTTCTATCCAATTTTAGGATTTTCTTGAAAAATTAGGGTTTTGCTTTCATTTTCAATCGCTATGAACCCTAATTCATCAAATCCATGTAGAACCTTTAAATTATCTCCTTTTTATAGTCTTAACAATTTTAGGATCATTATTTAGCAATTTATCAAAATAACAAGGTTTCCTTCTTCTTTTACCCTAAATTAGGGTCTTCATGTACATTATCTTTCATTCATAGACATAAACCCTAATTTAGCCATATTGGTATTCAAAAATGAATATAAACCTCATATTATTAATTAACATGTTCATAATCCTCAACTTAACCCATTATGTTACAAAGAAACATAGATATTTAGGGTTTCCAAATAACTTAAATGTATTTTACTAGCAATTTAAAGCACTTTTGTAAAACGAACTGGAATTGGATGCTACAATTATTTTTAATAGATTCCTTGTAATTTTCTACCCAACTTTCATATATAACTTTTCCCTATACGATATTCCTAGTAATTACTAGGGTTTTATCAAAAAAAGCCATTTATTTGATTATTGGGCAGAGAGAGGTATTAATCGGAAATACCTCGGCCGTTAGATCAGTGCGTCGTTGTGTCCCGCATTGATCTGATGCTCTGCGTCGAAGGCCTCCACTAACGGCGCACGTCCCCTGCGTCAGACGTCGATTCCTGATCCAACGATCCTGATAAGTCGTGCCTTTACTTATCCAACCCCGTCTCACTGCCGTCAGATCCCTTCGGGGATCACGGTGATCCCAAATCGGACGACTGCTGTTAGTCATCTTCCTCCCTTCCTTGCTGTAGGCTTTGCGGCAGAGTGAGGCAGAGCTCTCGCCGGAGAAGCAACGATTGATCGA
Source organism: Alisma plantago-aquatica (assembly GCA_963693085.1). Classification (NCBI taxonomy): domain Eukaryota; kingdom Viridiplantae; phylum Streptophyta; class Magnoliopsida; order Alismatales; family Alismataceae; genus Alisma; species Alisma plantago-aquatica. The sequence continues at coordinate 173,651,912 of OY856414.1, read as the reverse complement.
GAGAGAGATAATTGGGGTCTAATAGCCGGCCGTTCGTGAGCGTTAGGATGTTAGTAACTAGCAGGGACCCTTTTTATAGGGTTTGGTGGTCTTTTTAGGGTTTCCCCAACCCTACTGCCATCATGGTGCACAGCCCAATTGGGCGTTTTGTAATGACGCGATGAAAGGTTACCAAACCAGGGTATGGGCGACTCAGAATCCTCTCCTGATCGCAATGGAAGGATTTCCAAGATGGCACATCCATCTGATGATGAGGAAAGAGGTTAGGAATATCTACCTATAACTTGCGCTACAGTCCCCGATTATTGGGACTTTGATGATGACCCCTGACCTGTTGGATTAGTATCCAACGGTCGTCATTACTCGCGCTTAATCAGAAAAGGAAATGTATTCCCAATAAAACAAGGAAAATCCTCATTTTAAAGATAACTTGGAAATTCAATAACTCTCAAACCATAAGTCTTTTTGGCCTCAAATTTTAAAGGAAAGTCATTCACACGTTTATCTCTCATTGTGCAAAATTTGGTAGTATTATCCCAAGGAAACGAGTTCTTTACTCCAATTTCAAGTTATCTCTTAATTAATGGTATTTTCCACATTTTCTTTATTTCCTTGGCCTTTATCAAATTATCCTGAGTTCCTTGAACCCCAAGGAATCTCTATAAAACGAAATTATACTTTTGGAATTTATCCTTTAGCCTTTTAATCATGTCTTCCTCTTTTCTTATATATATATTTTCCCATTGTAATTCTTTATTAAAAAGGAACTCCTTTTTCTTTTTCTTATTATTTTTCTTTCCACTGGCTTAATGGCCAACAAGGCCAATCAAACAACAACCAAGGCTTTCATTCACGAAATTCATTTAAATTAAACCATGCAAACAAACATAAATCTCATTTATGTATTTATTAGAGATTTACAAATCTCATTACATTTAATAGAAAATGAGGTTATAACATCCTCCCCTCCTTATAGGAATTTTGTCCTCAAAATTCAACAAACAAACAAATTTGGATATGCCTTTTCCATGTCCGTCTTCAGCTCCCATGTGGCCTCATCCTCTCCATGGTGCTTCCAAAGAACCTTTACCATCTCTATATTCTTATTTCTGAGCTCTTTTACCTTGGTATCTAGAATCCACAAAGGCAACTCAGGATAAGAAAACTTTCCTTGAAGTTCAATTGGTTCAATGCTCAGCACATGGCTTGGATCTTGCACATATCGCTTCAGATTGGACACGTGAAACACGTCATGCATCATACTTTATTGAGGGGGTAACGCCAAACGATATGCGACTTCACCAATCCGTTCTAACACTTCAAACGGACCCACGTATCGGGGACTCAACTTTCCTCTATTCTTAGCTATAGCTCGGAGTGGTCGGATTTTCAGAAAGACATGTTCTCCCACAGCGAAATGCACCTCAGTCTGCTTCGCATCAGCATACGACTTCTATCTGTCTTGGGCTCTCTTTAGCCTTTGCCTGATTAAAGCAACTTTATCAACATACACTTGGAGTTCATCTGACCTCAATAAGGTCCTTTCACCAACTTCATTCCAGTGAAGTGGTGACCGACACGGTCTCCCATACAAAGCTTCATATGGAGGCATCCCGATACTGGCTTGGTAACTATTGTTGTAGGCAAACTCAGCTAAAGGCAGGTACTGCTCCCATGATCCACCCCAATCGAGCACACAAGCTCGCAGCAGATCTTCTAAGGTCTGAATTGTCCTTTCTGACTGACCATCTGTTTGAGGGTGATAAGCTGTACTGAACTTCAACTTTGTACCTAGTTCCTCTTGAACCTGCTTCCATAACTTGGAAGTAAACTTTGGGTCTCTATCGAAGATGATGGAACTGGGTACACCATGCAAGAGTACTATCTCTCTGATATACATCTCAGCTAAATCTGACACCTTGGCAGTGGTCTTTAAGGAAAGGAAGTGTGCTGACTTGGTAAGGCGATCTACCACAACCCATATCGCATCATGACCTCTCTTGGTCCAGGGTAGACCCACCACGAAATCCATGGTGATCTGCTCCCATTTCCACTCTGGAATCTCTATAGACTGTAAAAGTCCGCCGGGTTGTTGGTGTTCAACCTTTACCATTTGGCACGTAAGACACCTGGCTACATAAGCTGCAATGTCTCTTTTCATCCCTGGCCACCAGAAAAACCTCTGCATGTCCTTAAACATCTTCGTAGTTCCTGGGTGTACCGTGTACTTAGAACCATGAGCCTCTTGTAGAATACGTTCCTTCAACGGTGAATCCTCAGGAACCCATATGCAATTTTCAAATTGGATTCCTCCGTCTATTCCTAAAGAAAGACGGGTCTGTGGCTTCTGCATCAGGCCTTTCATCTGGTCAAGTCTTCCACTAGCCAACTATGCTACGACAATTTCACTTAGTAACTCAGACTGTATCTGAATATTGGCCAAACGAATTCGATCATCTAACGGTTGAGGTGACCATTCCACCAATTCTTCTAAGCTCTTCCACTGACTAGACAAAACAACTGCACACCTGAGCTGCTTTCGACTTAAGGCATCAGCTACGACGTTCACCTTTCCTGGATGATAGGCAATGGTGAAGTCATAATCTTTCATGTACTCCATCCATCTTCGTTGTCGTAGGTTCAAGTCTTTTTGCGTCAGAAGATACTTCAGGCTCTTATGGTCAGTGAAGATCTCAAAAGTGGCACCATATAGATAATGCCACCAAATCTTTAATGCATGAATGATAGCAGCTAACTCCAGGTCATGTGTCGGGTAATTCACCTCATTTGGCTTGAGCTATCGAGAGGCATATGCAACCATGTGCCGATTCTGTTCCAACACACAGCCAAGTCCCATCTTTGATGCATCGGTGAAGATCATGAAACCCTCATTGCCTGATGGTAATGTCAAAACTGGTGCAGTGGTCAACTTCTCTTTCAGCTCCTGGAAACGAGCCTCACAAACATTAGACCACACAAACTTCACATCTTTCCAAGTCAACATAGTCAGAGGCAAGGCGGTCTTTGAAAAATCTGCGATGAAGCACCGATAATATCCTGGCAACCCTAAGAAGCTTCGTATCTCAGAGGGGTTCTTCGGTGCTGGCTAGTCTCAAACTGCTGACACTTTAGCTGGATCTACGGCGATCGTTCCTTCTGAGATGATGTGCCCAAGGAACATGACTCGGTCTATACAAAACTCACATTTAGATAATTTCCCATAGAACTTCTACTTTCTCAAGATATCAAGGACCTTACTTAGGTGGTCTCGGTGTTGATCTAGGTCATCAGAATAAACCAGTATGTCATCTATAAACACTATGACAAACGAGTCAAGGAAGGGTTGAAACACATTGTTCATAAGGTTCATGAACACACTAGGTGCATTGGACAACCCAAAAGGCATAACCACGAACTCATAGTGGCCATACCGGGTCCTGAAAGCGGTTTTTGGGATATCCTCACTCTTGACTCTCAACTGGTGGTAACCCGATCTTAAGTCAATCTTGGAAAAGACTCGAGCCGATTTCAATTGGTCAAACAAGTCATCAATCTGGGGTAAAGGGTATTTGTTCTTAATGGTAGCCTGGTTAATCATCCGGTAGTCTATGCACATTCGGAGCGAACCATCCTTTTTCTTTACAAAAATAACCGGCGCTCCCCATGGTGATGTGCTAGGGTGGATAAAACCCTTGTCCAACAATTCATGCAATTGCTTCTTTAGCTCAAGCAACTCAGCAGGGGCCATCCTATAGGGTGCTCGGGAAATAGGGCTTGTTCCTGGAGCTAGCTCTATGGAAAAATCCACCTCTCTCTCGGGAGGAATCCCAGGTAGATCATCCGGAAAAACATCTGCATATCTCTTGACTACCTCTATTTCCTCTAAGGGTTGCACCTTGGGTTCGGGCTCGATAACAACTGCTAGGAAAGCTTGACAACCTTTACTCATCATTCCTTCTGCCTTCAGGGATGACACATACAAACTAGTGGTGGCATCTTTCCTACCTCTAATGACAAAGGGTGGGTGACCTGGTTTCCTAATGATCACTTTCTTTTCCCTACATTCGATTTGGGCCCTATAAGTATAAAGCCAATCCATTCCAATGATCACATCAAAATCATTCATGTCAAGAAGGATAAAGTTTGCAGGAAATTCATGATCTCGATATTTCACAGGTATTACCGGAGTTTTCAAAAGAGAGGTAAAGATTCGACCACTTGGGGTTGTAACATCTAAGACATATCCTAAATCCTTTATATCCAAACAAAGCATAGTTGCAAGATTTCTCGAAATGAAGGTATTAGTAGATCCAGAGTCAAATAAAGCTTTCACATTATGTCCCATAACTTCAAGCATGCCTACATTGTTTTTCATCATGCATTAGACCATTACATGCTTAACTTTAAAACATAAAAGAAAAACTCTAAGGGTTATTACCCTCGATCAACCGATTTGCATTAACTTGAGCCTCCTCATTGTCAATGGCAAACACCCGGGCTTGCCTTCTCTCTCCTGCAGGTGGGGCTACAGCTATAGGTGGAGTTGCCATAGGTGGTGCCACTGCTGGTGGGGCTGCCATAGGTCCTTGTCCTCTGGGCTCTGGCATAGGACAGACGGATTGCAGATGTCCTTCTTGGTGGCAACGAAAGCAAGTCTTCTTCTTGTAGCGGCATTCACCAGCATGGCCCTTCCCGTAGGTGCGGCAAGGAGGTCGGTTGTTCTCCTGACGAGGTTTCCCCTTTCCTCCATGTTTACCTTTAGCTTTATGTCGTCCTGGACCCTTCTTGTGGTTGTTTCTTGGGCCTTGGGCTCCTTCAGTGAAACCCAAGTACCCCTTAGGTGGAAACGGGGAAGGCATCACGGTCCTCTCCATGTCTAAAGCAGCATTGTAGGCTTCGGCGAAGGTTCTTGGCTTGCCTGCCATCACATGGGGCCTGATGGCAGGGTGAAGACACTCTATGAAGTGATCCACCCTCCTTTCTTCATCCATCTTGTACCCAAAGCATTCCAGGATCCGGAACTTACGCCCGAAGTCTGCCACAGAAGAGTTTCCTTGGGTCATGTTGGTGAACTCCCTTTCCTTTTCCTTCTTAGCTGAGACTAGGACGAATCCGGCGGTGAAGATCGTCTTGAAATCAGCCCATGCCATGGGCTCCTCTGTCAAGTCTCTGCCAGTGATGTGGGTCTCCCACCATATCTTAGCTGCCCCTTCCAAGAGATGAGTAGCAAAGAGGACCTTCTTGCTCGGTTGAACTTCAAGCATGCGGAATCCATTCTCTATTGCAAGTGTCTAGGCTTCTGCTTTATCAACCACTTCCGTCTTATCCTCTCCCCAGAACTTCTCTATGTTCAGCTTGACAAAGTCTAGGATGGTGGCTCCCACACGTGGACGAACAGGGTGTGGTTCACCATTCTTAGCTCTAGCTATGTCTCGGAGGGCCAAAGCATTAATGGCCTCTGTCAACTTCCTCTGTTGCTCTAACCACAAGGTATCAGGGGTATGGATCATCATGGTGGGTTCTGAATCATCAACTGGGTCCTCATCCATCAGGGATTCTTCCTCATACACATGCTGCTCTTCATATCCTTGATCTTCTTCTTGGTTCAGGTTACTAAATGGTACCGGGTCTAGGTTAGGGACTTCTTGAGTGACTTCCTTAGGCCTCTTCCTCTTCTTAGAGGATCCACCCTCATGGTTCCTATTCCTCTTTTCAAAAGACTCCTTTACTTTACGGGGAGGCCAAACACTCCTAGTCAGTTTTCCGGAGCCCTCGGGAATAGCCACAGTCTTGGTTCTTGCCATCTACATAAGCATAACAAGCAAACCTTTAGTTTATCATTTAAACTAGTTATACTTATGTTCAATGATATCTCATTGCATATCTTTTATTAATTTTCTGGAGGATTCTTAAACCCTTAACTTATGTGCCCATACCACATGAGTGTGGAGGAGAGAGAGAATCCTACTCTTAAAGCCTTAATAGAATATGTGATGAGAGGGGATGAATAGGATGAGAGAGTCCTAAAGGTATCTTATTTCGATTCATACCCTAAGACTTTGGCCAGGCGGTCACACGGGTCTGGGAGTCCTCGTATTCCGACTAGCGGTGCGGAGGAAAATCTTGCCAGCCCCCGGTCGTGATCCCTTTCTAGACACCTCCGTCTTTCGGATACTCCTCTAATAACTCCCTTGGGTTCTATGGAGTTTGTAAAATTTAATAATTATTAACAATTAAGTGGAGAACCATGGCTCTGATACCAAATGTTACGACCCCACCTCCCGATAACCCCCAATTAAGGGAGACCGAGAGGTCAAAGCCGCACACATAATTTTCGGATCAAGGTTCAGCAATTAATTGATAACAATTAATAAATTCTACTATACTAAACTAAAAAGAGGTAATTAATAAAACTTTTACATACCTTTGAAGATTTGGATTTCTAATACTTCTATCCAGAACTCTAGATAACTAACTAATCCTCGGACTTTAATTAGTGTATTTCACAATATGACGGATTATTGTTTGTCCTTTTTGTTTTGTGCCTAAAACGCCGAAAAACAAAATGTCGGTCAGCCAAAACTGGTATGTGGGGGATTCACTAATCAATTATCTATAACAAATTATTGCATCCAATCATCAAATAACAAATAATATTACGTTTTAAGTATAACTACGCGATCCATGTGTACCCTATCCCCTGCGTTGTCCCTATAGTGGACCTGGATACTACCTCCCTTATGGTAGATTCCCATTTTACCCCTCATGACTTCACTTAATAGGTGAACCAATTTCTAGGGCTGAGTCACATGGCACTACCCGTGGGTAGCCCACTCCTTAACTCATGGTATGCTAAGAGTCTCATGGCACTACACATGTGTAGCCCAGTTTCTGACTCGTGATACCCTAGACCTTGCTCTAGGTTATCCTTAGCCTTGACATAGCCACATGGGTGGACTCAGATCTAGCTAGTCATACATATATATTCATAGTGATAGCCATAGTCACTTTATAGAGGCAGGAATTAAAACATCCAACAGTTATTTCACACATTTAGGGAAACGTCGATAAAACCTCGGAAAACTATGTGGTATAGCCATAAACGTAACCACATACCTCTTATTGCAGTTTCAGATACAGAATCAAGAATGAAGAAATAGAATATCCAAGTAAGCAAGCAAAGGCACAGAAACCCTGAAATAAAAGCACAAATTTACTTTTATTAATATTTATCCAGCATCATTATGTCCCTTAGGGTTTCTATCCAATTTTAGGGTTTTCTTGAAAAATTAGGGTTTTGCTTTCTTTTTCAATCGTTATGAACCCTAATTCATAAAATCCATGTAGAACCTTTAAATTATCTCCTTTTTATAGTCTTAACAATTTTAGGATCATTATTTAGCAATTTATCAAAATAACAAGGTTTCCTTCTTCTTTTACCCTAAATTAGGGTCTTCATGTACATTATCTTTCATTCATAGACATAAACCCTAATTTAGCCATATTGGTATTAAAAAATTAATAGAAACCTCAAATTATTAATTAACAGGTTCATAACCCTCAACTTAACCCATTATGTTACAAAGAAACATAGATATTTAGGGTTTCCAAATAACTTAAATGTATTTTACTAGAAATTTAAAGCATTTTGTAAAACGAACTAGAATTGGATGCTACAATTATTTTTAATAGATTCCTTGTAATTTTCTACCCAACTTTCATATATAACTTTTCCCTATACGAGATTCCTAGTAATTACTAGGGTTTTATCAAGAAAAAGCCATTTATTTGATTATTGGGCAGAGAGAGGTATTAATCGGAAATACCTCAGCCGTTAGATCAGTGCGTCACTGTGTCCCGTGTTGATCTGACACTCCGCATCGAAGGCCTCCACTAACGGCGTGTTTCCCCTGTGTCAGACGTCGATTCCTGATCCAACGATCCCGATAAGTCGCGCCTTTACTTATCCAACCCCGTCTCAATGCCGTCAGATCCCTTCGGGGATCATGGTGATCCCGGATCGGACGACTGCTGTCAGTCGTCTTCCTCCCTTCCTTGCTGCAGGCTTCGTGGCAGAGTGAGGCGGAGCTCTCGCCGGAGAAGCAACGATTGATCGAGAGAGAGATAACTGGGGTCTAATAGGCGGCCGTTCGTGAGCGTTAGGATGTTAGGAACTAGCAGGGACCCTTTTTATAGGGTTTGGTGGTCTTTTTAGGGTTTCCCCAACCCTACTGCCATCATGGTGCACAGCCCAATTGGGTGTTTAAATCTCACACTAGGAGTAAGAGAAGGAACATATGTGTGGGAAGATGGGGTTCTAGTTAGGGATCGACTATTTGGACCTAGGAGCAAACCCCAAGATAGCCTCACATATGCCATCTTCTCCTAGACTTAGGTGGTTTCAAGCATAGAACAACAACCAGTTCATGTTTTTAAGCACATACCACAAGAAGCAACATGGGAAATGAGATATAAGTAGAAAGCAATCATCATAGAATGAAAATATAGACTTTATAAATTATATTCCCCTAACAAGGTATCAAAGTATCATTTTATCCCCAAACAGCCCAACACAAAGGGCTTAGGTGTTCATATTGCAAAAAAGAGTAAAAGAAGAGGTATAAGAAGAAAGAGAAGCCATGGATATCTTAGAAGATCTTATTCTCCTTCTCCTCCAATAGTAGGAGCATCACCTTCTGTCTCCTTGGTAGCAAGAGGGCATGGAATGGGTGGTGGAAGTAGCCAAAACCCTAGAGAACTAGGATTTTGAGGTGGAGTAAGGTGGAAATGGAGTGGAAGTAGGTGGGAGTAGGTGGGATCTCTTTAATGCACTGAGGAAAGTGAAAATGAATGGTATGGGGTTGTCACCTCATACTACAACCTACACATAGGTATATATAGGTGATAGGGAAGCACTAGGTTAAGTGGGGGCATTTTGGGTAGAACATTGTAGAAAAACAAACTAGGTTTTGGGTGGCAACACGATCGTGGTGGGTTGGAGGTAACACATCCATGTTAGGAGGAAATGACCATTCTAAGGAAGTGGAAAATCACAAGTTGAAGGTGGGGAAATGGAGATTGGTAGAATGGACATGTTGAGAATAACATCCTTTTTGGTGGGGGCTAGGTAGTATGGTCATGGTGGGAGAGTTGGGGACTTGGTCGTTCTGTTAGAAATGCACATTCTTCTTCTAGCTAGCATGACTGTTCTGTTTGGCACAGTCATGCTAGGGTTTTATTGGCACAATCATGCTAGCTAGCACGACCATGTTGTCAAGGTTTCTTGAGCCTTGTTGAATCTATGATTCTACTGTGATTTTTTCTCTACCAGCAAGGTCGTTTTGTGTCACCACAATAGCGCTGGGGACTTTGCTTGCACTTTGAGCTTAGAACTTCATGATCCATGGACTTCTTTTCTTTAGCTTGAGTCTTGGACACTAGGGGTAGGTTGGGGGAGCTTTGGGGACTTCTTTGGACCCCTCCATGGGTGGAGGAATCCTAGAACACCTTCCTTCTCTCCCGTGCATCCAAGCATGGTACAAATACATGAAAAACATGCAAAGAACGCCCATAAGTGCATTTCACATAAATATGCATATTGAGGGAAACAACATATAATATAACATGTTTAGATGTGATTAAAGTGCAATAAGACACAAGATGGAACCCTAAATTACGGTTGCATCACCACCCTAATCTTAAAAGATACTTTTCCTCAAGAATGCTCCAACTTAATCTCTCTTTATTTTTTTTTTCAACAAACAAGAATGACAAATGGAATTCTATAGATGATTATTGACTAAATGGGCTTAATGGCGACTAATTACATATGTTCCACCTCTCTCCTCTTCATTTTCACAAACTAATCATGAATTGAGCATTGAGCATACAAACTTCACATAAAGGGCATAAAATACATAATCAATACATATGACTTTCATGCAACTATGGGTAGACTATTTCATGGTGGTGATAATCAAATATGACTAGGAGTGTTGTTTCACTTTCATGCATTCAATTTCATACTTCAAACCACACTATGTGACCCACATAGCAACAATAAAGGGTGAAGTGAGCTATGTTTGATGTTTCCTAGCTCAATGGGTATGAAAATAGAAGAAAGGGTGGAGGTAAGAGGTTGGACTACTATTACATAGGAGCACTCATATTTTCATTATTTAGGTGCTATTATATGGGAGCATCTTTATTTTCTTTTTGTGTTTTTTTTCTTTGCCTTTCCCTTGGTGTATCTAGGGCACATGGTGGTGAGAGTGAAGTGGGGGGATATAGATATGTTCACCCCGATTCTTGGGGGTGACCAAGGCTTAATATGTGCACATTGGCATCCTATCATGAGGCAGAGAGGTAAAAAGATGATGAAAGAAAAGTTAGGTCAAAAGGGAGGGTCACTAGTGAGGTTTTCAACATAAGATCTCTTGCATGAAAATTATTCCAACACTGCAACAAACAATGTCACACCACACGAATGAACAACATAAAATTCATACTTTTTTCATGTGTTTCCACAAACCCTAGGCATTAATAGCTTGCTCAAATCATAATTCAACTGAAAAATTCACAAAAATGAGAGAAGTGATTGACATGTAGAAAGTCAACAATTAATACCATCCAACAATATAACATAAGAATGTTTCATACATTTGTCATAAGTCAAGATTTTTGGTCTAATAAGAGAGATTAGGTCAAAACATGCTTGTAGGCAAGAAAATTCAAATGTGAGCAAAATTGGCCAAAGTGGTGCAAACTTGCGTTGAATCGCATCTAAACCTACATTTAGGGAATAGAAAGCATAAAGTAAGAAAATCCTATCTAAAACACACAAAACTACCAGAAATCTACATGAGATGCATAGCATGGCATGAAAAGCAAAAATTTTGAAAATTTACGTAAAAATGCATGAAACTAAACTACATGGTATGCATGAACACAAGAAAACACACAAAGTATGCATGGACAAGTATAGAGATTAGTTAAATTGTTTGATCATCTCAACAAATATTTAGGACAAGGTACAAGAGGAAAATGAGTTAATGGAAGGGCTTACCGCCCTACCACCCCAAACTTTTAAACCATGTTGTCCTCAACATGAAATAGAAGTTTAGAGTAGTATGGTAGAGGGTATGGATTCATGGTATAAAAATTCCAAGAGGTGAATTGATCATCATAGCACTAAGTGAATAGGGAAGGGCTAGCATGACTACATTGCGCAAGATGGATGTGTTGACTTCTCCTGCATGTTTCACCTACTGGAGCGGTTTGGTTAAAGCTGATTGAGGAAAGATGAGTAAATCATTTTGTGGAATGCCAACATCCTGCAATCAAACCTCATGTGATGGCAAGTAGACCGAAAAATTTCACTATCGCCCTTAATGTCACCCTCAACACGGAGAAGACGGTCATGCCTACACAATACCCATCTAAGGGATACTTGGGGTTCACTGAAGGTATCTTTTTCCCAAGTAATGATCACATGAAAGTGAAAGGACCAAGAATGCCTAGGGAAGGAATGGGGTGAAGGAAAAACCCCGCAACGAGAATTTCCCCCAAGATGTCGCAACTATGGGAAGACACACCCATGCAAGTGTCATTTCAAGAAGAAGGTGTGCTTTTGTTGCCAGTAAGAAGGACACTTTCAAGGCAATTGTCCTCTCCCTGACCTGAGAAGTCCGGTACCAATAGCTACCCAATCAGTTGCAGCGAAACAACAAGGAGAGACCCCATAGGGAGTAGCCCCACATGTAGGAGAGTAGAGACATGCCTGAGTCTTTGCCATTGACAATGAAGAGGCCCATGATAATGCTAACCGTCTGATAGAGGGTAACAACCCCTATAATTCATTTCCTATCTTTAATCATGCAATGCAATATTAGTTTGGGTATCATGAAAACAATGTAGGTATGTTTGAAATCATGGGACAAAATGTAAAAGCTTTGTTTGACTCTGGTTCTACCAATACTTTATTTCAAGAAATCTCACAATGATGCTTTGTTTGCACATCAAGGATTTAGGATATGGTTTGGATGCCACTACCTCGAGTGGTCGCATCTTTACATGTCTCTTAAAAACACAAGTTATACCTATTTACATGAATAATGAACTCCCTACTGACTTTATCTTGCTAGATATGAATGACTTTGATGTGATAATTGGCATGGATTGGCTTTACACTTATAAAGCACATATAGACTGTAGGGAAAAGAAATTTAGAATAGAGATACTAGGTTACCCACCTCTTACCATTAGAGTTAGGAAGGATGCTACCACTAGCATGTATGTGTTGGCCCTGAAGGCAAATCAGATGATAGCCAAAGGTTGCCAAGCATTCCTGGTAGTAGTTACTGAGTTGGAGCCTAAGGTGCAACCCTTAGAATAAATAGAGGTAATCATTGACTATGCAGATATGTTCCCACATGATTTTCCTAGCATACCTCCGCAAAGAGAAGTGGACTTCTCACTAGAGTTAGCTCCCAGGATGAACCCTATTTCTAGGCACCTTACAGCATGACCCCTATTGTGCTGCTCAAATTGAAAAAGAAACTGCAGAAATTCCTAGGCAAAGGCCACATCTAACATAGAACTTCTCCATGGGGAGCACCAGTTCTCTTTGTCAAGAAGAAGGATGGATTGCTTTGTATGTGCATAGACTATAGAATGATAAATCAGGCTACCATCAAGAACAAGTATCATTTACCCTGCATAGATGACTTGTTTGACCATCTCAAGTCTGCCTGAGTCTTCATAAAGATTGAACTAGGATCTAGTTATAATTAGTTGTGAGACAAGAGTGAGGATATCCCAAAGACCACTTTTTGAACCCGCTATGGCCATTCTAATTTTTAGTCATGTCATTTGGGTTGTCCAATGCCCCGAGTGTGTTTATGAATCTCATGAATAGTGTGTTTCAACCGTTTCTTGACTTTTTTGTCATAGGGTTCATATATGACATCCAAGTGTACTCTGATGACTTAGAGAAACACCGTGACCACCTTGCTAGAGTCCTTGATATCCTAAGAAACCAAAAGTTTTATTGGAAGTTCTTGAAATGCTAATTTTTGATAGAATGTGTCCTGATCCTTGGATACATTATATCTAGAGGGACCATCGCAGTAGATCCTACCAAAGTGTCAGATGTACATGACTGGACAATACCAAAGAATCCTTCTAAGATTTGCAACTTCCTAGGATTGTCTGACATCATCAGCAATTCATCAAGGATCTCTCAAATACCACTTTTCCCATCACCAAGCTCACCCAAAAAGATGAGAAGTTCATGTGGTCTGATTTATGTGAAGATCAATTCTAGTTTTTGATGGAGAAACTGGCCATGGATCCAGTATTGACTCTACCATCAGTCAACGAAGGTTTTATGATCTTCACTAACGCATCAAAGATGGGGTTTGGATGTGTTTTAGAGCAAAATAAGCATGTTGTTACATATGCCTTTAGACAGCTCAAGCCGAATGAAGTGAACTACCCAATACATTATCTAGAGTTAGCAACAATTATTCATGCCCTAAAAATCTGGCGACACTATCTGTATGGAGCGACCTTTGAAATTTTCACCGAGTAAAAGAGTCTGAAGTACCTCCTGACTCAAAAGGACTTGAACTTGAGACAAATATGATGGATGGAATCTATGAAAGACATGATTTCACCATCACCTACCACCCAGGAAAGGTTAATGTAGTAGTAGATGCCTTTAGTTAGAAATAGCCCCGATGCACGATTGTATTATCTACCCAGTGAAGAGAACTAGAGGAGCTTTCAAGATTGGCTCCATAGCCATTGGAAGACCAAATGTGTTTGGATAACATTCAAATAAAACCTTACCTATTGACCAAGTTATTAACTTCCCAGTTAGTCAACCCAGAGCTTAAGAAGATGAAAGGTTTGTTGGAGAAACCTCAAACACACCTTTTGGTAGGTGTGGATGGTCGAATGTAATACAAAAGTTGAATTTGTGTTCCTAAAGATTCACCCTTGAAAACTCATATCTTGCAAGAAGCTCATAGTTGCAAGTATATTGTACACCCCGGTACCACCAAGATATTTAAAAACTTGTACCGGTATTTCTGGTGGCCTGGAATAAAGAGAGACATATCAACATATGTGGCCAGTTGTCTCGCATGCTAGATGGTGAAAGATAAACACCAACAATCCAGTGGATTACTACAATCAATTGAAATTCTTAAGTGGAAATGGGACTTTGTGGTGGGTCTCCCCAAGACAAACAAAGGCCATGATGTGATATGGGTTGTGGTAGACTGCCTTACCAAGTCAACACATTTTGTCACCTTAAAGATTACTACCAAGGTGACAGACCTAGCTGAACTATATGTTAGGGAAATAGTTCGTTTGCATAGTGTTCTAAGTTCAATTATCTCGGATCATGACCCCAAGTTCACCTCTAAGTTGTCGATGCAAGTTTAAGAAGTACTCAATACAAGGTTAAAATTCAACACATCCTATCACCCCCAGACTGATGGCCAATTAGAGAGAATGATCCAAATATTAGAAGAATTGTTGAGAGCACGTGTGCTCGATTGGGGTGGATCATGGGAGTAGTATCTTCCCTTAGCTGAGTTTGCCTGTAATAATAGCCATCGGGATAGTATCGGGGTGCCTCTATAATGAAGCTCTCTATGGGAGGCCATGTCGGTCACCACTTCACTAGGATGATGTTAGTGAGAGGACCTTGCTAAGATTAGAGGAACTACAATTGTACATTGATAAGGTTGCTTTGATCAAGAAAAGGATGAAGAGAGCCCAAGATCGATAGAAGTCATATGTTGATGCAAAGAAGATAGATTTTCACTTTATTTTAGATGACTATGTGTTTCTGAAAATTTGACCCCTCCTAACTATAGCTAAGAACATACGCAAATTGAGTCCCTCATACGTGGGTCTGTTTGAAGTCCTAGAGAGGATTGGTGAAGCTTCTTATCATCTAGCCTTACCCTAGTAATATAGTATGATGCATGATGTGTTCCATGTGTCCAATCTGAAGCTCTATGTGAAGGACCCTAGTCAGGTGATGAACATTGAACCTACTGAACTCCAAGGGAGGTTGACATACCACTACTACAGAAATGGCTTATAACGTCACTTTTAAAGGCGTCGGTTGTATAAATACACCGAAACCTAAAACCTAAAGCGTCGGTTTAATAAAAAAATCGACATCTATCTGTGAAGGGTGACCGGACATGGGTATCGCTTTTATTCAGTGTCGGTTCCCTAATAATAAACTTACGCCTAAAATTAACCGCCAAATCCAAAATTTCCAGTGAAAAAATTACCTCCAAAACTATTAAACCGACGACGAAAGGTTATTCGCGAGACAGAAATTGGGCACATTTTGGTCATCGGTTTTACTACAATGACCGACGCTTCTGGGTTTTCCCGCGTTGTTCCTGGGAAATTTTTCACACCCTTTGAGCATCATTTTTTGAAAGAAACTGATGACTATGGTCATTAATCGAGAACAATTTTTTTAATCGACATATGTAGATAGACGTCAGTTTTTTTCTAGTAAAAACTGACGACTATCATTGAGAATAGGTGTCAGTGTGTTTGCAGAACCAAAGCCTTTAGTTGTATGTGTCGGTTTTTTTCAATAACTGATGCCTATTGTTAACTTAATAGCACCCACGCAAGCCAGACTCTCTTCCCCCTTCTTTGTTTCATCGATTCCACGCACGCTTAGGTCTGGCAAATTTCACCTTCGGTTGCGCCTCCGCCGTCGTTCCTTGATCCTCTGATCGCCGCCTCCGCCGTCGTTCGTTGCTTGGGGCGTCGCCGCTCCTTTCTCCTCTGCGCGCTGGTGCCTTCTCCTGCTCTCCGGTCGGCCGCCACCCATCTTTTCTAGCTCTGGTGCCTGAGCCTGCTCCTATTCCTTCTCCTGCTCACCGTGGTTCATGCGTTGCTCCGGCGCCTGCCCCTTCTCTCCAAGTCATTGCTTTCCTGCCCAGGTAGGCCGCTGCCCTTCTTTTTCCTCCACCTCTTCTTCTTCCTACTCCCTCTCCTTACCAAATGGATTACAGCAAGGCCACGACCGTGTGGGCTGGTCATGGCCGTGCTGGCCAGCACGGCTGTGTCTATCCCACACGGTTGTCGCCTTGCTTTTATCCATTTGGTAAGGAGGGAGCAGGATACATTTGCAATTGAATACTAATGCTTGACCTAATTCTGTAAATTTTGATACATGTTGAATTAAGATATTGAAACCCTAATACACATTTCACCATAATCTTGAATTAACTATATTGCTGAAATCTTGTGATGAATCTATGTAAGATATTAAAACCCTAATGTTAAATCTCTAATTTTGTTGTGATGTGTCACCCTAACATCTACATGAATCCCTATTGTATGATATAGATTGATGATAATGCATGAGCTAGTTTGAAATTTTGAAATCAATTATGAATATCTCCATCCCTAGGTCATACTAATTTATGTGTAATCTTTATCTTGATGATGAACATGCGTGGACACTCGAAATTTTGAAATCAATGTTATAGAATGACATCACATGTATTTGTTGTCCTAGAAACCCATCCAAGATTTACGCATTAGGAGTAAATCTTGGATAGTCCCCAGTTTGGGACTGTTCTTGAACACCTAATCTCACTTAGGATGTCAGTGTATAATGTGTATTGGGTTTTCAAGAAAATGTCGGCAACATTTCCCCATTTGTTCTCTAAGTACATATGTACTTGGAGAATAGCGGGGAAATGCTGCCAAAATTTTCTTGAAAACCCAATACACATTATACATTTACTAGTGAGATTAGGTGTTCAAGAATGGGATAGGTGGTACACATTTATTATATATAAGAATGACAACACATGTATTTTTTGTCCTAAAGTTTTAACCATGTAAAAACTCTAATCTGTTAACCCTAGACCCTAATCTTGTTGTAATATATACTTGTTTTTCTTTGATCATAGAATGGATGGATCATGGATGTCCATTCGTAATCGCTACACCCCAGAGTTTATATCTGGTCTTAAACAGTTTATTAGATTTTCCGAGGAACATAGGAAACAACCTAGAGATAGGTTCTACTGTCCATGTAGGCATTGCGGTAACAACTTGAAAGTCATCACTGGTGACGAAATCAAAAGTCATGTCATGTGCAACGGGATTATATAAGGCTATACAGAATGGTACTGGCATGGAGAGATTTCAAACCGAAAACCAATGGATGTCGATAGCAGTGCTTGTGTGAAAGAAGAAATTGCCTCCTATGACATAGATGTGAATGAACCAGTTCCAGTAGACATCGTTGATGCGATGCTGGATAGTTGTGGGGTAGAGCACACAGATCCACCTCCCATTTTTAGAAACATTGTGCATGATTCTGAGATATCATTATACATAGGTTGTACTAAGTTTATGAAGCTTAGCACTGTGTTGAGATTGTATAAGCTGAAAGCTAACAATAGATGGAGCGACAAAAGCTTCACGTCATTGTTGTCTTTGTTGAAAGAAATGCTTCCTGAAGGAAACGAGCTGCTAATATCAACATACCAGGTAAAGAAATTGGTGTTCCCAATGGGAATGGATGCCAAGAAGATACACCCATGGTCGAATGATTGTGTATTATTTCAAAAGTACTATGTGAATTTGAAAGATTGTCCAAAATGTGGTGTGTCACGGTATAAATTGATGACTTCGGGGGAGTCCAAAACTGGTTCTCCTACCAAGGTGATGTGGTATCTACCTATAATATCACGGTTTCAACACTTGTTTGCCAATCTAATAGATGTGAAGTATTTGAGGTGGCATGCATATGTTAAGAAAAAAATTATGATGAGATCCTACGACATGCGTCTGATTCCCCACAGTGGAAGAAGATTGATCTATTGTACCCTGAATTTGGTGAAGAAGTCAGAAATCTAAGACTTGGGCTTTGTATAGATGGGATGAATCTGTATGGGACATTGAACAGTGAACATAGCACTTGGTCAGTCATGCTTATTATATACAATCTTCCTCCCTAGTTGTGTATGAAAAATAAGTATGTAATGTTGTCGTTGTTGATATCGGGCCCTAAACAACCTGGAAATGATATCGATGTTTATCTTGAACCTCTAATTGATGACTTAAAGAAACTCTGGGGTGAAGGTGTGATGACCTATGATGCTTCATGAAGAGAGACATTTCGTTTGCATTCTATGTTGTTTTGCACTATTAATGACTTTCTAGCATATGGGAATTTGTCTGGATATAGTGTCAAAGGAGCTTAAGTGTGTCCTATATGTGAAGAGAACATTGATTCAACAAGACTAAAAACATGACGGTAAGACTGTATATCTCGGTCATTGAATGTTTCTTACAAAATTCCATCTGTATCGTAGGAAGCGCAAAGCATTCAATTGATTAAATGAGGAACGAAGTGCACCAAAACCTATACCATGGGAGGTTGTTTATGAAAGAGTAAAAAACTTTGTCAATGAATTTGGTAAGAGATCACAATATACTATGGCCACACAGAGTGACAAATCTTTATTCAAGAAGAAGTCAATATTTTAGGATCTTCCTTATTGGAGTTCTTTGACGGTCAGGCATTGTATCGATGTTATGCACATTGAGAAAAATGTCTGTGATAGTGTCATTGGTACTTTATTGAATATACCAGGTAAGACTAAAGATGGGATCAAATCCAGACTGGACCTATGTGAAATGGGAATAAGGTCAAAATTATCAGAATTACGTGAAATGGGAAATCGGAGAAGATACTTACCTCCCGCTTTTTATACATTATCTAGAAAGGAGAAGAAAGCTTTTTGTGAATGTTTGGTAAATGTTAAGGTGCCACAGGGTTACTCATCCAACATCCATAGATTGGTATCAATTAAAGATCTGAAGTTGATAGGTCTTAAATCTCATGATTGTCACACTCTAATGCAACAAATATTGCATGTGGCAATTCGATCTATATTGCCGAAGCATGTAAGGTTTGCAATCACCAGACTTTGTTTCTTTTTCAACAGTCTGTGCAACAAAGTTATTGACCTTGATACTCTCGATAATTTCCAAAGAGAAGTGGTTGTTACCCTATGTTATCTTGAGATGTATTTTCCTCTGTTGCTCTTTGATATCATGGTACATCTTGTTGTCCACTAGACTAGGGAAGTGAAAATGTTGGGACCAATTTTCTTGCATTGGATGTATCCCTTTGAACGATACATGAGCATTTTTAAAAGTGATATTCAATACCGTTATCGGCCTGAAGGGAGTATTATTGAGGGTTATGTGGCGAGAGAGGTTATGGATTTTTGAAATGACTTTCTCAGTGGTAATGACACTCCTGGTAATGACAAGAATATTGAGGAGCAATTTGGCAAAGGAATTTTGGGATCACGGATGAAAGTAATCAGTCGTGAGCAGTTGGAACAAGGTCACTTGTACTTGTATATTTTACACAGCATGGACAAAGTGAGTGTTTATATCGAGGAACATACCAATTTCATCAAGAGATGATATCCTCGAGTCAATACAATGTGGCTTGCTAGAGAGCATAACAAGACATTTATTAAGTGGCTTGAAGATAAAGTCTTACATCAACTATCTCAAACACCTGATGATATTACTAAAACTATCAAATGCCTCACCTTTAAACTAAAATTGAATGTTATGTCTTATGAAGGGCATGACATTAATGGATTCACATATTACACAAAGCGCCAAGATGATAAGAGTGTCGTCTAAAATAGTGGGGTCACCCTTCAAGTGTCGACTATGTTTTTTTGCAAGTGCAAAGGATAAGAGTCCACGTGAAGCTAAAATGTCATATTACGGTGTAATTGAAGACATATGGGAGTTTGACTACATAGATTTCAGAATTCCTCTCTTCAAATGTAATTGGGTTGATAACACCAAAGGAGTTATAGTGGATGAATTGGGTTTCACTTTAGTGAACTTTGAAAAGATTGGCGAGAAGGGTGAACCATTCATATTGGCATCACAGGCGAAACAAGTATTTTATATCGATGATCCTACAAATGATAAATGGTCGATTTTTCTAAAAGACAGTTCATTGAAGATCCTATAGATGAAGAAGAGTACTATGATAAGTATGATGACTCCAGTCCATTCTCAGTTGGGTTACCAACACCAACAAATATTGAAGCTAATGATGACTTGTATGTGCACGAATATCACAATGAAGGATTGTTAATTGATAAAAAAATCCCAATATTAGAGGCATGTTTATATTTTTTATATGTTTATTAGATTACAATGTGAATGTGAACTTTACAATGTGAATTTTACAATGTGAATTACTTTACAATGTGAACTTTACAATGTGAATTACTTTGCAATGTGAACTTTACAATGTGAATTACTTTACAATGTGAATGTGAACTTTACAATGTGAGCTTTACAATGTGAATTACTTTACAATGTGAATGTGAACTTTTAGATGGCTGAGCATTCTCCTGATGACCGTGTTGATGATTATCGTGAGGGTGAGGACATCAATGTGCCGCCTCACAATGTAAATTTTAAAAATATATCATATATTTATATCTATATGACCATTTATAGTTATATCTTTTAAGTGTGTTTATTTTGTCAAATTTTAGGTTGATGATGCACATGTACCCTCTGAAGCACTTGAGGCACTTGATGAGAAGAACCAAAAAGTTGACAAGAGAAGGGGCATCACTATGATGAAGAAGTTAATAGCACAAAGGGGCAATGGACCCAAACTTGTTGTGGATTTTGATAATACAGGAAATGCAATTGGAGTGAATCGCAATTCGTTTGTTTCATATCTTGGGTATGTTACTCGTAGCCATTGCGGTTGTAAGATAGATTCTTGTAATAATGTTCCTAAGGGGAAAAAAGACGTAATATGGAAGGATTTATGTTTGAGTTATTATTAATTTGCTATTCTATTTTGTAGATTACTAATTGTTTGGATACTAGTTAATAGCAATTCTATTTTGCAGAGTATATTTGAATTGGATGAAACATTGCATCGTAAATGCGTGATGCAACACTGTGGGAGAGTCCTAAGGAACTATAGGATAAATCTCATCCGAGAATACATAAAAGAAGGTGATAAGAGGAAGAAGACAGCCACTGAACAGTGGAAGCAATGAGCAAGTGGAAGGCATCTCTGACTACCACTCAGTAGGCAGTACCTATGATGTTCTGCTCTACTCCTACTGTAGAGGTTGGGAGTAATCCTATAGACCCAACACCTAACACATCCGTTGTAAGTATTTTTATGTCATAGTAACTAGTCTTTTCAAGATGATATGTATATATGTATATAACATTCTTTACACAAAAATTTGTAGGGGTTGAAGCCATGCCGTCTAAAAAGTAAAGAATTTGTCATTGCAGAGGTGTCGGCTTACCCATCCCTACCAGGGGAAATGTTTCATGGGTCTCCATTACCATATGGTTGGGTTCGTGTGAGCCCGGTACATATATTCCCCAATTGGATGGATCTTCCATTGCCATATGCCCACCCAGATTGTGAATCGTTTGGTGAGGCAGAAGGCGGAGTGATATTGTGGCCAAAAGCGGATGTCCTCTATACTGAAACTGTATGGTAAATTTACATTACGTTAAATTGTTAGTGTGTGTATATGATGTCAATTGATATGAAATTATATATATATACAGGTTAAAAAGAATACACCCAGAGCATCTGGGCCTCCACCTCCACCTCCTACATTACCAAGTTGGGTTCCATAGGACCTACATGTCCCGTTAGGTCCTAATTGTAGGGGTATGACAATATGGTTAGGCGAACATGATATAAATTGCCCTATAACTGTTTCTATAGATGTGGATGTTGTAGGTCAATCATATGAAAGAAAACTATTTATACAAGATATTTTGGAGTTGTTTCGATATGATTGGTTGAATACATCTGTGATAGAGCTATGGATAAGGTGAGATCTTCTTTATACATCCATATACCTTGTGTAGGATCTGGTGATCTAGTTTCTTATTTATTAATGCATACGTAATACATGTTTTGCATCTACTTAGACAAGATATGTGTAGATTTTTCATTCAAACATGTAGGATTTTTTATTCCATCTTTGATTAGTCTAGTATCTAAAGACCCTCCGTCAGTTCAACAATACTGCTGTGATGCTTTTACAAATTTTGCTCAAAATAAAAAGACAGTGATAATAGCTCCATTCAATGTGGAGTAAGTTTACTTTTCTTATAATTTGGAGTTAAGAAAATTATATTTTTAATGTGGATTTTGAGTTATTAATTTTTAACTTTTTTACCTCTAGTAGTATGCATTGGGAGTTACTAGTTATTGTCCCCGAGACGTTCACTGTCTATTATCTAGATCCTAAGGGGACTAAATTGAATTCAAAATATGGACACACAATGAAAATGGCATTATTCCGGTGAGAAATATTTCATTTTCATATTCATTAACATATGTTATTACATTACTATTTAATTATGCAATGTATTGTGTTACATTAACATGTAGGGGTTTTGATGAGTTGAAAAAGGCTGGAGGAAAGGTCCCCAGGAAAAAGAACCAGCCAATAATTTGGAAGAACGTGGAAGTAAGTTCCCGACTGCAATGTATATATTATTTATGTGAACAATGCTTAATTAGTTGTATTTTTTAATATTTTGTATGTTTCAATTTATAGTGTGCTACACAAGACAACGGATGGGCATGTGCATACTATGTGATGCGATTTATGCACATGATTATCAAATATGCCGCAGTGGACATCAATACCATTCCTGAGGTATTATATATAGTCTCATTAGATAATATGAAATATATCAATCTTATTTATATATTATTAATTATATATATACATCATTCTCTTTGTAGGTGTTTAAAACTGACCACACTACAGGAAAGGCCTTACCAGATGTACATGCTCCCTATACGATGGAAGAATTAAATGATGTAAGAGAAGAATGGGCAAAAACCATATAAGTAGTGGGGATTTTAAAATTACAATTGGGATGTTGATAGCAAATAACGACTAAAGAATGATATTTTGTAAATGAATTTCTGAATTATAATGTGTGAATCTTTATACATGTCTGAATGTTTCTACATGTGTCTGAATGTTTATACATGTGTAAATGTGAAAATGAATGAAACTGTTGGCTGCTATATGAATGTTTCTACATGTGTGAAAATCGAATGGAACTACGGGTGGCTAAATGTGTGAAAATTAATGTTGTT
The DNA here is from genome assembly GCA_963693085.1 of Alisma plantago-aquatica. NCBI lineage: Eukaryota > Viridiplantae > Streptophyta > Magnoliopsida > Alismatales > Alismataceae > Alisma > Alisma plantago-aquatica. Next base: position 173,628,682 of record OY856414.1, on the reverse strand, counting down.
AATTTTGCAGGTTTGTGGCCTGTTGTTGGCTGATATCAATAGATGTCGTAAAACTTGCAGTTCACAACTGAATTGCAGGTTTCTCATCCTGCGACTAGCCACAGCAGGCCTGCAGACCGATAAGAAAAAAAAATCATGAAATAGGCGTCAGTTATTTTTTTAAAACTGACGACAAATGATTACAGTGTCGGATAAATCATTATAATTGACGCCTAATGCATGTGATTTGGCATCAGTTATCAATAATAAACTGACGTTGATGGTTCTGGTGTCGGTTGCCCTACTAGTAACCGATGTCTATTTCCCTAATGAGGCCAGACACCACGGCCATGCTGGCTAGCATGGTCGTGGCAGCGGGCCAGACACCATGACTGTGCTGGCCAGCACGGTCGTGGCAGTGGGCCAAACAACACGGCCATGCTAGCCAGCATAACCGTGGCAGCGGGTGAGATGGCGTCAGTTATCACTATTAAACTGACGTTGATAGTGCCCCAGATGGTGCCCTTTCTGTGGCGCAAAGGTTTATGGTGTCAGTTTCAAAACTAATAACCGACGCCTATACACCCATGCTGGCGCATTTTCGGTGGCGCACGAAGGGTTGTGGTGTCAGTTTGGAAACTGACGCCTAACTTTTGGCCTTTTAGCGGCGCCCAGATAGGTGTCGCATTAAAACTGACGCTAAAGGCCTTAAATGACTGACACTAAAGGTTTTTTATGTACTAGTGTACCCTGAGTCACCTGTGAGGGTACTGGATAGCAAGGTGAAAGAGCTTAGGAATAAAAAGACAGAGATGGTAAATGTTCTTCGGAACCATTATGGATAGAATGAAGCCACATGGGAGCTAAAGACAAACATGGAAAAGTCTCATCCTGAATTGCTTATATGATTAGTCAAATTTTGAGGAAAATTTCCTATAAGAGGGGAAGGATGTTATAACCCGGTTTTTCACACAATAATTATATAATTGAAATGCAATTATTTCAATAAAAGGGCATACTGGAAATATGTTATGATTATTTTTAAAAGTATGGATTTTTTTTTGCAAATTTCCCTTTATTGCGAATTTTTTGGTTTTACTATTTTTATTAATTCAATAATGGATATAAGGGAAAAAGAAAAGAAGAAAATCCAATATTAAGAGAGAGGCAAATGATAATGGATAATAAATAATTTACATGTAAGAATTATGTGGAATTATCTAGAAAAGTGGTATGGATGACCACTAATGGTTGGATTTTGGTTTCACATGGTTTCTAATAAGAAAAGTAATCAAAATAAGGAATATAGAAAAGATAGAAAGAGAAAATGATTGAATTAATTCTTAAAATGTTCTTTATAAGAGGATGACTTGGATATTAAGAAAAGCATCTGTTCCATTTGACATTTTATCTCAAACCTTGCCAACGGTTAGATAAATTCATTATAGACTTTCCCTTAAAATTTGAGATAAAAAAGATTAAAGATGTGAGAGATATGGATTTTTCAAAAATTCCTTAATTGAGAAGATTAATTTGAATATATACTAAATCTAATGATTCCTTTTCATACTGGGAGTATACCTGGACTTTATATTTTCTCACACAGCTTGAGGACCATCAGATCCCAGATCCTACAGTGATGGAGTCATCAGCTGCCTCTACTAAATATGGAAACATGAACAGTATACCAGTATTTCATTTCATACGTCTCTCTCCCTCTGATCAACTAGAGTTCGTAAGAATCATCCCATTGAATGCAGGTTATCTTCCCGAACCCAACCATCGTGGGTTTGATTCCCTTTGGAAAGATATAAAGTTTATCCCCAAAACATGTACCCCTTCGCCGGCCAACCCAAAATGCAAGGGCCTATATAAAGGGAGGGTGTTATCCCTGTAAGACTACCATCTCCTCGGTAAGACTTCAGGTGACTCGCAGACTGCTCCCCTACCTTCAATTCTGACTCTCATCCCCGCTTTTCCCATCACCCTTTCTCCCTGTGACCAGGAGATCACCTTCTCCATTATCTTTGTTCTGACCCTTCTAGGGAAATTTCTAACGGAGACCCACAAATCTACCTATTGCCCAAGGGTCCAATTTCTTAGAGTCAACACATGCACTGACCCACACCCAAGGAAGCCATTCATGAGCAACCGAGGTTGAGACAACCATGGTGCAAAAAGACTTTGTTGCCCCCAACTATCCATCTTGCAGAAAGGGGTAGTAATGTCCTTTCGTCCTGTTCTTTTATCCTTTTTGGCATGGACCCATTGGTCTGGCCCGATCCCGTGGTACAGCCAAAGGCCCACCTCCTACTCAGGTGGTAGTGTAGAATTGGCCACAGCCATTAATTTTGCTATAATCATAACAATTAGTAGGATGATCCAAAGGAGACAAGTAATATATGAATCTTACTCAGAAAAATACAATGAAAACAATAAAAATTTAATCAAGACCTAATTTAGTCTCTAGTTCAAAACGTACCTAAATTTTCTATATTAAATGTGTTTGATGATCTTAGTATGTTCAATTTATCTTAATAATCAAAGATTGAACTTTTTGGATAAAAAGGATAACTTGGCTCTAACATGAGATTAATAACCCATTAATTGATGAATTAGGGTTTCCTTCAAATTAAAAGTGCATAAAATGATAAGATTAGGGTTTGTAAACCAAAAGAGCATGAAAGTGGTAACTAAGGTTTGGGTAGTTAAAACCCTAATGAAACCCTAAGTTGAACCCAAAACCCTAACTTGAGACCCAAGTTAGTCTTGATGATATATTTTGGATAAAATAATAATACATGGGTATTATGATTTAATTTCATGATAGTTACTTGATTGGTTTCTTTTGTTGCTCTTTTTCTTGGACATCAAGTACTATGCTTTATGAAATGACTGATAATCAAATCATCATTAATTAAGCAGAATAAACATAAACAGCAGATTAACAAAAATCACTAAAATTTAAAAACATTTTTCAAAGAGATCCATTCCAAGGAAAACTCTTACAGAAAGGTCCAAAACCTTATATATATCATCATTCACATTGTACATATCTGGTACATCTCAACTTGAGAATAACATATAGCAGTTGCTTTACCAAACTATACATGAGCAACATAAAACCTGGAGGCGCGTAAGCCAAAATCTCTTATTGATCATAAAACCAGTACGAACGAACTCCAAGGACCTGAGAGTACAGAGACGACACATAGGACTCATATCTACAAGACATGACAGACAGTACATCAACCTGAGCTGTCACTGCTGCCTCAGTTGTTGTTCTTCCTCTACAAAAAGGTCTTCACCTCCTCGTGCACGTCCACCTAAAAATTTGGGTCCCACGGGGGTGAGACAATTGTAATTGTCCCAGCAAGAGATATAACTCTCCTTCGACCATATTATTATCACAAATTAAGCATTTATAAACTGAGCAGAGGTTCTTTTTATATTAACAAGCAGGATAATTCACTATATGAACAGAATGAAGTAATCTCCTTTCATAAGGAGAACATTGCATCTACTCATGGTAGATTATAATTCATATATCTACTTTGTAAGGAATGTAAAGAAACATAAATAGCATCTATCAACTAGAATGTATAACTGTATTGCGCATCAAGCAATGTTTCTCGTATTCGATCCTTAAGCAGATATACTACATGACTGAACATATTTTACAAATCACACTTATGCCCTGAGGAGATGGAGCATACCCCAGCCATCTCCAACCGAACAGAAACTTCTCACAAGTCGGTACCATACAAGGTCAATGGTAGAGTCAGTTTCCATGACCTCAGACCGTCTCGGTTAGTACGAGACCACATGCAAGACATCTCATGTCACTGCTAACAAGTTGTGCCAGGGTACGTAGGCATCCACGCTTAGAGCAACAGTGTCAACTACACTCTCTTAGGGGAACATCTACACACAACCGTCCCCAGTCTGAGTCATGGTAACACAAGCACCATACTCCGAGCCACGGGCCAGTTCACCGTGCTCAACACAGAGTCTACGACCGAAGTCGCACTCGAGCCAGGATAAGGCATATAGCCAAATCCCCATTCATTTCGGGATCATAAGAGGATCGGCTCACATAGTACCATCCCTACTTACGCCCTCACATACTCAAAAGTATGCACTCCAGGTTATGCCGTCGAGCAACCTATTTCACCATAAGCAAGTTCTGACACTGATGGATCTATGGCCAGGGCAATGTTTTATAGTTTCTAGTGATATATTACATGCATTCCAATATTCATTTAGCATCAAACAAGTTATATTTATCAAACACAACAAATGCTACAAAGAAAGGTGTAATAAATCTATCACGTACTTTTTTAAATCTTTAAAACACAGGATACCTGGGATCTCAGTCCCTTATCACATTACTGGGAATTCTCATCCCTTCACATTATCATTATCATGATTACTGGATCTAGGTATTCAAACCCTTAGATCATCACTGAACATTGTTACAACTTATCAGGTAACTATTACCTCTGGGTCCTCAGACCAAGGTATACATGATACTTGTTATACAAGCATCTCACATGGCTAACAAGGCCCATTAAATATCTTGTCACCACTCACTAGGCAACAAACTATCACATGGCTCACATGGTCATTACACATCTTGTCACCTCTCACTAGGCAACAACTTATTCACATGGCTCACAAGGCCATTACACATCTTGTCACCTCTCACTAGGCAACAACTTTATTCACATGGCTCACAAGGCCATTACACATTATACTTGTTATACAAGTAATTTACATGCCTTACAAGGCTTATGCAATAAGAGAAATACAACCTTCCCATCATTAGGGTTAGGGTTTTCCCTTTCTTATCGATTAGGGTTTCTCTTACATATCGTTACCCTTCATTAGGGTTAGGGTTTTCCATTATTAACCATTTAGGTTTTCAAGATCATATAATTAATGATAAAACCCTAATTCATCACTCCACACATCTAGGACCAAACATTGATATCATAAGTACTCAATCATATTAATTCATTCTCATCATTTATCATTAAATGAATCATCAACACAAGGTATGAGTTCCTCTCTCATCCGTACCAGGGTATGATTACATCAGACTTTATTAAATTGGCTTAACCCTTTCTCAAAGTATTTTAGCCCACACTTATCAAAGTGCATTAAACTTATTACATCTCAATGTAACAATTGACATAACACACTGCATGGGTTCCTCATCCAAGTATATTGGATTTAAGGTGCATCAAGGTACATCAACCTTGAAGTGCTGGATGTGATATCTATCATGTCTTGATGTATCACTTTCCTCATCACTTTTAACATACTTAAGTTCATCAACTTATCTTGTATTAGGGTATGTCCCATCCTAATACTTTATGCCCTAGCACATCACATTTATCATGTAATGTATTGGTCATAAGTCACACAATTGAATTATTCAACCATCATTAATGATATGAACTCATCTCGGGTTAAGGCATTATTGATATAGGATTAACCATTATCAATAACTCTAGGTGTTTCACCTATCAAGGTATTATCCACACCATTACTTGGTGTTACACTCATCACTCCTAAGAGTGTCTTGCCCTTACCTTTACAAGGTGTATAGGGTTAAATCATGTGCATATGTTCACCATATCGGGTTGTAGGTGTATAGACACTCACCATATCGAGCTAGGATTTGCACTTGTCTCCATATCAGGCATGAGGTACCTTCTTGACCTCATATCGGGCACAAGATATATGTATGTGTCACCCATGATACTTATGAGGTATCAACCCATCACCATGTCAGGCTATAAGTACATTCAATCACCCTATCAGGCTAGTCACCATCTAGGGTTAGCCATGATGGGTTAGGGTTACCATATTGTTTAGGGTTGTGTATCGTGCAACCATGTCGTGCAACCATGTCATACAAGGTAATGTAGGCCTCATGATACTAAGTATCAATGATGTACCATATGATCATATCATGCAATAGCACTTGTTACTCTTCACTTATATTGGATTACCCAATTTAGGGTTTCTTGTCAACTTACAAGTGTACAACTGACCTTGTATCGTGCATGGAGTCTATAATAGACTTCCTATCATGCAATAGGTGTATACTACACCCCCATATCGTTCAATAAGGTTTGCAAACATATTCATATCATTTTAGTGAAATAGGTGCATCATCATATCGGGTTAGAGGTGCTTGCTTATGTGCATGCACCCGATATCACTTTTATAAGGTGATATCACAATCTTCAAGCTCTAGACCTCTATTATAACTATTATAGTTCAAGTCAAAATTTATAAGCAACTACTAGAACTCATAATTTCATCAACTATTTCAGGAAATTTTGGAATTAAAAGTAGATCATTAAATACAACAATTTAGGTGATGAATAATAACATGATTGAGTTCAAGTTATATAACCCGCCTAAAGAACCACTTCAAAGCTTCAAGGTCCAAAGATCCATGTTCCTAAGGTTGAAGATGACTTTATCAAAGGTCCAAGGCTCGTTCACAACTCCTTCATATACAAGGAATCACCATGGATAAGCAATTGGTGAAGAAGAAAAGAAAGGTAGATCATAACCCTAATTCCATGCTTCAATTCAAGCTTGAAGACAACTATATATTACCTTAGGGTTAAGTTTTGAGTTCCTTATCTCCTTGGCCGACACCCTACCACTCTTGGGCGATATGGACTTCCTCTTGGCCGACACAACTTTGCTTGTGGCCGATACCCCCTCACTTGTGGCCAAAATCACTTCAATTGGCTGATATCAACTTGCTATGGGCAATATCAACATGATATGGCCGATATACTTGCTATGGACGATATACAAGGCCTATGCACAATAATCTTGTGCTATTTCACGACATGCCACCCCTCTTGCACGATATGATACTCACTTGCATGATATGGCACTCACTTGGAGTCAAAACACTTCACTCTATGGCCGATATCACCATATATAGCTGATATCACCTACTTGGGCGATATGGTCTTGCCATGGGCGATGCCCCAAGGCCCATGCACGATACCACAATATCCCTTCACGATATGGGAGCTCTATGCATGATACCTTAGGGTAGGAGGGTGGTAAGGGTCGCAAAATGGCACTAAGGGGTGAAACTAGGGGTATATATACTTGTTGATCATGAAGAAAGGCAAAAATGAGGTGTCAACATTTTGAGCTAGTAGGTGCCACGTGTCATGCATGGGTGACACGTGTCCATGCATGTATCAACATTTATTTTGACATGCAAAAAGGTTGAGGATCATCTAAAGATGCAAATTCTTCCATTGCTTATCCATTTGGATAATTCATCTAGGTTTAATCACTATTTTATGTCAAGCCGATACACTTTTTCTAAGGAAACTTGTTGGACGTCATACTTCACCTCCTTGAGGTGATTTGAACGATATGGACTTTGAAAAGAGTTCAAAAAACGATATGGAACACCTCCTTGGGCTCCATGGCCGATAGGCACTCATATATAAGCTTTTCAACTTGATACAAGTCAAGTTAAGCTTCCAAAATCAACCCTTTTTCTTGGTCATTTCATCACCAAGATTACCATCATTCATAATGGAATCAAACATGGTGTATCATTCATTTTCTCTCCTCTAAATGATACATAGAGGAAATAGGAACACTCTAGAGGTGGTAATTTTCATATCAACCCCACATTTTGGGTAAATTACAATTTGTACCAAAATTGGTGCACAAGGTACCAACATATTTCAAACAAGTTCAAACTTGGAATTTAGGCTTTCCACAAGCCACAATCTTGCATCACTCTCTCAATAATGATGATACAACACCATAGGAATGTTCAACATGTGACATTTTGCATTATAGCCCCTCAATTTGGGTAAATTGCACTTTGGTCCAAAACAAAGGAAAATATCTCAAACAACAATCAATCGGGACCAAACTTGAAACATGAGTGTGTCACATGATAACAAAGCACCTTGGAGGATTATATTAAAGTTATAATCAACTTAATTAGCCAAAACAAATAGGGTTACCTCATAACCTAGGTCAGGGTCATTACTAGTTATAAACCCCTAACAAGGATTTCGTCCCTGAAATCCCAGGTAAAGAAAGATAGATATTATTCATTCATCATACCACCAAGTCTCCACATAACATCTTAATGTCATGGAGATGAAATAGAACTTTGATCAACACAAAGTTCTTCCACACATGGTTATCATTGAATCTTTCACACAGGGCACATATTCCACTGTCTTTAGCATTATTGACTGTAGAGTCAACTCTATGTCAGGTAATACTTTTCTTAGTCAAGGAAACATCATTCATACCTTATTTAACTCAGGTGTCATACCTTACTGATTTGTCACCTTTCTCAACTTACAACTTTATGTGACAAGATTCTGGGAAGTCTCCCATACTCCTCATTTAGCATTTTACTTTTAAACAAAAGACCAGAGTCATGTTCTGTCACCCACTTGTGACTACAAGTCTTGTCATATATCTGTTGTGTCATCTAATCTACTGACACAACATTAAACTTTCTTACTACTTGTACCAACTATCTCATTAGTTGTACATTCTCTTATAATAAGGGGAGGTTACTTGTCAATTAAGAAATTATCTTAGAGGTATCTTTAGATGTTATGTATAAGTTGCCTTAACAAATCTAGGTAGGGGTATTCTAGGGAATTATTTTTAGCTTGATAAGATTTTACCACAATGATTTTACAATTGTTCCTTCAATTAGTACATCCTTATCAATGTTATTTTCATGCGGAGCATAAACCCCTAACATGTGATGTCCATACTATTTTATGTAACTAGACTGATTTCACAGTTGGCCATATCGGGTAACCAACATAAATCAGTTGATTAGGAGTTATGCTTTTACTTTGCCATATCACTTGATACTTCTTAGATACCATAATTTCTTATCTTGGTATCCATCACATGTGTCGAAAACACATCACATCCTCATCTTTCTTTCATCTTGGGACATTACTTGTTACACATATATTTATCTTGGAACCAAAGTCCAAGACAAACTGATACTTTTCTAAGTATCCATCAATTGAACATTTTTAACTTATGCACATCAAGTGTCATAAGACCCACATGATTACCATGTCCCAAAAGGGAAAGAACACAAAGGAACATATTCCTGTTATCACCCCATCATCATCCAGGGTTGTTTATCAAACAGAAGAGATTATCATCTCCTCTGATTATTGCAGGAACTTTCAACTATTCATGAGTCATTTACTCATGTTTCATCCTAGGTTCCTTGCCATCAGCATAGGAATTATAAGGATGATTACATGTCATTATTCCTTTCTTTGTTATTGTCTAACATGTTCATGAGCATTTTGTGATTTTATCACATTTCCCATTTCCACATCATGGGAAAAGCTCTTTACTATTCACACATGCTTTATCTGACAGGGATCATCTCCCTTGTTCTCATTCTCTTATCATGAGGATTATACTTTTCATTTCCTCATACATACAGATTGATTTGAGATCATCTCAGATTCCACTTTATTGCACTTAGGATGTGATATACATGTCCATACCATATTTCCAATTTCATTATACTCACTAGATTGTCTCAGAATGACTACTTGATCAGAGTAATCAGAAAGATAACAATCTAAGAGTTCCATACTCATCTTATCTCCAATAATTATAAACCTGGCCAGGGTAAACAAGTACTGAGATTAAGTAGTACGCACTTTGTTTACTATCATATTCCTTACTTTTCGTATAATAACCAACACATGATTTAACATTCCTAGATTTTCTCCAGGCATCTCTTCTATACCTCATCCTTTTTCACACAGATAAGAGAAATTATAGAGCATTTAAAAGAATACTGAACAAAATATAAATTCTAGTTCTCATCATTTCTTCCCTATGTCCCCATAGGACAATCAATAGGGAAGTCCATAACAACAATCCTTTTTAGGATTATCAGGTAACATCAAAAGAAGGCATATCAAAATGAAAAAGCTCTATCTGATTGTTACCCCTCGCGGTCAGCCACCGCTTTAGGTTGACTCAACCCATAGAGTCTAGTTGTTTCATGTTGTTACTTTTGGCTTTTTAGAACCACTAGGCAAAAGTCTCTGGAATTGTAATGACATTTCCTTAATTCCCGGCTTATTGCCCCTTCTTGGGCACTTCCATCACAGATATACTATCTGTCTAAACTTATGGCAGAGTCTACTTTCTCGCCATATGTTAATCTTTCCCACATTTTCCACTGTTCCAACATGACTATGTCATTCAGGAACCCTTTCAAAGGCCAAAGTTTCTGTATTGAGGACTGGTAACCTAAGTTGTAATGCTAGTATCCAGTCTACTATATGCATCATTGTTGTCCTAACCTGCCCAACAAGAGCATAAACATAGGATTCTCAATCCTGATCGGGTCATGATGGGAATTCTCAGGCATTCATTCTTCTCTTTCCTGATCCCTTGCACCCTTTCCTGGTGCAACAACATTGCCCTCAACAATGTATTCCTCGTGTTCCCCAGTCATTTATAAACTTCACCCTTTCTTCTGCACAAGCAGAAGTCACTATAGGGTATACTGGAGGACACTAACACAGACTCAACACCTTAGTCCTATGTCTTTGTAGACTCAGCGAACCTTAATCTCTAATACCAAACTTGAGACGACCGATAATCAAATCATCATTAATTAAGCGGAATAAACATAAACAGCGAATTAACAAAAATCACTAAAAATTAAAACCATTTTTCAAAGAGATCCATTCCAAGGAAAACTCTTACTGAAAGGTCCAAAACCTTATATACATCATTATTCACATTGTACATATCTGGTACATCTCATCTTGAGGATAAAATAGAGCAGTTGCTTTACCAAACTATACATGAGCAACATAAAACCTCGAGGCGTGTAAGACAAAATCTCTTATTGATCATAAAACCAGTACGAACCAACTCCAAGGACCTCAGAGTATAGAGACGACACATAGGACTCATATCTACAAGACATGACAGACAGTACACTCAACCTGAGCTGTCACTACTGCCTTAGCTGTTGTTCTTCCTCTACAAAATGGTCTTCACCTCCTCGTGCACGTCCACGTAAAAATTTGGGTCCCACGGAGGTGAGACAATTGTAATTGTCCCAGCGAGAGATATAACTCTCCGCCGACCATATTATTATCATAAATTAAGCATTTATAAACTGAGCAGAGGTTCTTTTTATATTAACAAGCAGGATAATTCACTATATGAACAGAATGAAGTAATCTCCTTTCATAAGGAGAACATTGCATCTACTCATGGTAGATTATAATTCATCTATCTACTTTGTAAGGAATGTACAGAAACATAAATAACATCTATCAACTAGAATGTATAACTGTATTGCGCATCAAGCAATGTTTCTCGTATTCGATCCTTAAGCAGATATACTACACGGATGAACATATTTTACAAATCACACTTATGCCCTGAGGAGATGGAGCATACCCCAGCCATCTCCAACCGACCACAAACTTCTCACAAGTCGGTACCATACAAGGTCAATGGTAGAGCCGATTTCCATGACCTCAGACCGTCTCGGTCAGTACGAGACCACATGCAGGACATCTCGTGTCACTGCTAACAAGTTGTGCCAGGGTACGTAGGCATCCACACTTAGAGCTACAATGTCAACTGCACTCTCTTAGGGGAAACATCTACACACAACCATCCCCAGTCTGAGTCATGGTGACACAAGCACCATACTCTGAGCCACAGGCCAGTTCACCGTGCTCAACACAGAGTCTACGACTGAAGTCGCACTTGAGCCAGGATAGGGCATATAGCCAAAACCCCATTCATTTCGGGATCGTAAGAGGATCGACTCACATTGTATCGTCCCAACTTACGCCCTCACATACTCAAAAGTATGCACTCCGGGTTATGCCGCGGAGCAACCCGTTTCACCATTAGAAAGTTGTGACACTGATGGATCTATGGTCAAGGCAATGTTTTATAGTTTCTAGTGATATATTATGTGCATTACAATATTCTTTTAGCATCAAACAAGTTATCTTTATCAAACACAACAAATGTTACAAAGAAAGGTGTAATACATCTATCACGTACTTTTTCAAATCATTAAAACATGTGATACATGGGATCTCAGTCCCTTATCACATTACTGGGAATTCTCATCCCTTCACATCATCATTATCATGATTACTGGATCTAGGTATTCAAACCCTTAGATCATCACTGAACACTGTTACCACTTATCAAGTAACTACTACCTCTGGGTCCTCAGACCAAGGTATACATGATACTTGTTATACAAGCATCTCACATGGCTCACAAGGCCCATTAAATATCTTGTCACCTCTCACTAGGCAACAAACTATCACATGGCTCACAAGGCCATTACACATCTTGTCACCTCTCACTAGGCAACAACTTATTCACATGGCTCACAAGGCCATTACACATCTTGTCACCTCTCACTAGGCAACAACTTTATTCACATGGCTCACAAGGCCATTACACATTATACTTGTTATACAAGTAATTAACATGCCTTACAAGGCTTATGCAATAAGAGAAATACAACCTTCCCATCATTAGGGTTAGGGTTTTCCCTTTCTTATCGATTAGGGTTTCTCTTACATATCATTACCCTTAATTAGGGTTAGGGTTTTCCATTATTAACCATTTAGGTTTTCAAGATCATATTATCAATGATCAAACCCTAATTCATTGCTCCACACATCTAGGAGCAAACATTGATATCATAAGTATTAAATCATATTAATTCATTCTCATCATTTATCATTAAATGAATCATAAATACAAGGTATGAGTTCCTCTCTCATCTGTACCAGGGTATGATTACATCAGACTTTATTAACTTGGCTTAATCCTTTATCAAAGTATGTTAGCCCACACTTATCAAAGTGCATTAAACTTATTACATCTCAATGTAACAATTGACATAACACACTTCATGTGTTACTCATCCAAGTATATTGGATTCAAGGTGCATCAAGGTACATAAACCTTGAAGTCTTGGATGTGATATCTATCATGTCTTGATGTATCACTTCCCTCATCACTTTTAACATACTTAAGTTCATCAACTTATCTTGTATTAGGGTATGTCCCATCCTAATACTTTATGCACTAGCTCATCACATTTATCATGTAATGTATTGGTCATAAGTCGCACAATTGAATTATTCAACCATCATTAATGATATGAACTCATCTCGGGTTAAGGTATTATTGATATAGGATTAACCATTATCAACCACTCTAGGTGTTTCACCTATCAAGGTATTATCCACACCATTACTTGGTGTTACACTCATCACTCCTAAGAGTGTATTGCCCTTACCTTTACAAGGTGTATAGGGTTAAATCATGTGCATATGTTCACCATATCGGATTGTAGGTGTATAGACACTCACCATATCGGGCTAGGATTTGCACTTGTCTCCATATCGGGCATGAGGTACCATCTTGACCTCATATCGGGTACAAGATATATGTATGTGTCACCCATGATACTTATGAGGTATCAACCCATCACCATGTCAGGCTAGAAGTATATTCAATCACCCTATCGGGCTAGTCACCATCTAGGGTTAGCCATGATGGGTTAGGGTTACCATATTGTTTAGGGTTGTGTATCGTGCAACCCTATCGTGCAAACATGTCATACAAGGTCATGTAGGCCTCATGATACTAAGTATCAATGATGTACCATATGATCATATCATGCAATAGCACTTGTTACTCTTCACTTTATATCGGATTACCCAATTTAGGGTTTCTTGTCAACTTACAAGTGTACAACTGACCTTGTATCATGCATGGAGTCTATAATAGACTTCCTATCGTGCACGAGGTGTATACTACACCCCCATATCGTTCAATAAGGTTTACAAACCTATTCATATCATTTTAGTGAAATAGGTGCATCATCATATCGGGTTAGAGGTGTTTGCTTATGTGCATGCACCCGATATCACTTTTATAAGGTGATATCACAATCTTCAAGCTCTAGACCTCTATTCTAACTATTATAGTTCAAGTCAACAGGTCTAAGAAACTACTAGAACTCATAATTTCATCAACTATTTCAGGAAATTTTGGAAATAAAAGTAGATCATTAAATACAACAATTTAGGTGATGAATAATAACATGATTGAGTTCAAGTTATATAACCCGCCTTAAGAACCACTTCAAAGCTTCAAGGTCCAAAGATCCATGTTCCTAACGTTGAAAATGACTTTATCAAAGGTCCAAGGCTCGTTCACAACTCCTTCATATACAAGGAATCACCATGGATAAGCAATTGGTGAAGAAGAAAAGAAAGGTAGATGATAACCCTAATCCCATGCTTCAATTCAAGCTTGAAGACAACTATATATTACCTTAGGGTTAAGTTTTGAGTTCCTTAGATCCTTGGCCGACACCCTACCACTCTTGGGCGATATGGACTTCCTCTTGGCTGAGACAACTTTGCTTGTGGCCGATACCCCCTCACTTGTGGCCAAAATCACTTCAATTGGCTCATATCAACTTGCCATGGGCAATATCAACATGGTATGGCCGATATACTTGCTATGGACGATATACAAGGCCTATGCATGATACCCTTGTGCTCTTGCACGACATTCCACCCCTCTTGAATGATATGATACTCACTTGCAGGATACGACACTCACTTGGAGTCAAAACACTTCACTCTATGGCCGATATCACCCTATATAGTCGATATCACCTACTTGGGCGATATGGTCTTGCCATGGGCGATACCCCAAGGCCCATGCACGATACCACAGCATCCTTTCACGATATGGGAGATCTATGCTCGATACCGTAGGGTAGGAGGGTGGTAGGGGTCGCAAAATTGCACCAAGGGGTGAAACTAGGGGTATATATACTTGTTGATCATGAAGAAAGGCAAAAATGAGGTGTCAACATTTTGAGCTAGTAGGTGCCACGTGTCATGAATGGGTGACACGTGTCCATGCATGTATCAACATTTATCTTTACATGAAAAAAGGTTGAGGATCATCTGAAGATGCAAATTCGTCCATTGCTTATCCATTTGGATAAGTCATCTAGGTTTAATCACTATTTTATGTCAAGCCAATACACTTTTTCTAAGGAAACTTGTTGGCCGTCATACCTAACCTCCTTGAGGTGATTTGAACGATATGAACTTTTCCAAGAGTTCACAAAATGATATGGAACACCTCCTTGGGCTCCATGGCCGATAGGCACTCATATATAAGCTTTTCAACTTGATACAGCTCAAGTTAAGCTTCTAAAATTAACCCTTTTTCTTGGTCATTTCATCACCAAGATTACCATCATTCCTAATGGAATCAAACATGGTTTATCATTCATTATCTCTCCTATAAATGATACATAGAGGAAATAGGAACACTCTAGAGGTGGTAATTTGCATATCAGCCCCACATTTTGGGTAAATTACAATTTGTACCAAAATTGGTGCACAAGGTATCAGCATTGTTCAAACAAGTTCAAACATGGAATTTAGGCTTTCCACAAGCCACCACCTTGCATCATTCTCTCAATAATGATGCTAAAACACATGAGTCATGTTCAACATGTGACATTTTGCATTATAGCCCCTCAATTTGGGTAAATTGCACTTTGGTCCAAAACAAAGGAAAATTGCTCAAACAACATTCAATCGGGACCAAACTTGAAACATGAGTGTGTCACATGATAACAAAGCACCTTAGAGGATTATATTAAAGTTATAATCAACTTAATTAGCCAAAACAAATAGGGTTACCTCATAACCCAAGTTAGGGTCGTTACACTTTAATTTTAGGATAGTTGATTGATTGGTTGCTTCTGTTTCTCTTTTTCTTGAAAATCAAGTGCTCCTAAGAAAGGTATGTTGTTTCGACTATGACTACCCACATTAGATTCTTAGCATTTTTCGAGGTTTTCTAGATTTCTTGTAAATAAATGCTTGTTTTTTTATTTATTTCCTACAATCTATAAAGTCACTATGGATATCACATTATATGATATAACTTACTCGAACCCCTCATACCAACACTGGAAGTCTAAGAATAGAAAGAAAGAGAGATTCATATAGATGACTTAGACCATGCATCATTTTGGGAAGGTCATATGGCACCTAGATCCAGATTGAGAAGGTGGTCTATTGTCAAGGTATGGTCCCAGATTGGGAAGACCAACATGGAACCTAGCTCCAGATTGAGAATGTTGGTCTAACTTCCACTGTAGGGACAAGACCCTAAGAGAGGGTATCCCAAGGTTGAGTTAAACCTGGTTGAGAAGTTATGATAAAGATGTTAATTTTGATTATGTGACAATAATTGTTGTGAATATGTTGTTACAACTAGATGGAATATTTTGTTTCCCCACATACCATTATAACTTATTATATTGAATGAGTTTTGTTTATCTATGTTTTACGATAACCTACTATAATTTCCACAAGTATAATGAGAAACGAACATCTAGAAAAGAAGGCACCAAAAGAAAAGATTCAATGTAATTGTGGAGGATATAGTTAGTAGCCTTTATTTCACGTTACAAACTTTGTAAATCCATATTATGTAACTCCTTAGTGGAGAGTATAACGTATCATATTGTTCAAACTCTTTACCATTTAGTGAAAATTTATTAGCTATTTGTGGTTATTTGTTAAACCATTGGTCTTGTATTTATGGTAATGGCCCTTACCCTCTCATTCTGCCTGAACTGGGGATAATAGGGGGAGGGGGGTCATTACAGTGTGTGTGTGTGTGTGTGTGTGTATTTCTTGGAAAAACAAAATTATGACAAGAAAAGGGGTTTTGAGAGTCTCAAACAAACATGGGTTACCTCCCACTAGTGTTATGTTTAGATCCTTCACCCAGGCATGTTGTTCTTTGTAATGAATGGTTATCCAACAACAAAATGTTTCCATCCTCATCATAGGAAATCCTCTCAAATGCCTTCACTACTTGATCTTACTCCCAAGGGTCATGCAAGATTCTCAAGTGTTTTACTCCATTTTCCACTCCTTCATATTCTTCATCATAGATCTCAATGTAATAATCCTCTTAAATGGAACTTTTCAACTCATTTAAGATGATTCCCTAAGGAAGATTCCCTCTTATCTTCTTAATCAGTCTTGAGACATTTAGAATTTTCATTCTATAATTTTTCTTTCCCTTGAGGAATGGGTCTTCACAGGCTTCAAAGATATGGGTTCAATCATATTGGACACTGATAACCTTGAAATATCACATTGGGATGTCTTGGATCAACGATTGGAAACTTGGTGGTGTAATCTCAAAGGAAGGTGGGACATTGGGTATTATTGCTTTAAAAGGAGCTGGAAAAACATATTTTTCTAGTGCCCTTGACACTCTCAATATAAGGTGGTACAAAAAAAACTCTAGTGCACTTGGCACTCTCACAAGGACTTCCCGTAAGGGTTATCAACAACCTTGTCACACCTCAAGACTGAAACCATATTCACTTGCTCATTGGGAGGAGGGGGAGCATGTGATGGTTGTGGTGGTGGTTTTTGGTGCGGTAGATTAGGATTTTGAAGGATGTTGGATGGTTGTTGTGGAGGTGGTTGGTATGGGGGTGATTCTTGTGGTTTATATTGTGGGGGTGGTTTTGAGGTGTGTTGGAAGTTGTATGAAGGTTGTGGAGGTGGTGGAGAATGGATGCCTCTAAGGGCACCCATAGAACTATTTGCATTGTTGGGGTTGGATATGGTTTGGGAAGGGAGTCTTCCTTCCTCAAAATAGGCAAGTTAAAGGGAAATTTGATCTAGCCTTTGCTCAAGCCAATCAATAGTTTGTTCATGGGTGGACAACTCTCTCTTCACTTTATCAGGGCTTCCTAACCTTATAAGAACTTATTCTTCAAACATGAAGTTGTTTATTGGCTCTTGGTCTCCTTCTTTCTCCCATGAAAAGTTTGGATCATTTCTCCATTCTAAAGTGTAAGAGCATGTCATGGATCCTTGGTTGTTTCAAATGCCATAGGATTGTAGAACTTACACATCTTCACAAAGAGCATCCATTGAGTTGGTAGAGTGATTAGAAGAACCTCCCACATGAATCTTCATGAGAGTTACCATGTCTACTAATATCTTCATCATGTAGGGTAGTTGAGGATTTGGAGGGGTTCATGCATCTCGGTCTACCATCTTGACTTCAAAAGGGTTTCTTGACACATGCACAAGGCACAATCAAACAAAAGAGGACAAATTAGAAAACTAAGATGCAAATGTAACACAAAGAATAAATAATAGAAATGATGAGGATAGTAGGAATAGTAAAGCTACACTGACTAGCTAGGTCAACTGCCTCTGTCCTTGATAACAACGGTAGAAATCTTGGTGTGTCTTTGCCCCTATGTGTAACTTTTGGGAATATACACACACCTAAGTCAACTAAGTAATGACTAGATGTGAAATTATCCAAAGGCACATATAAGAGAAGAGGCACACTTGGGCTCTTTTGAATTTATATTGGTCCTTGTACTAACACATCCACATAAACTAGAATATATCACCCACAAGTTCATAGGACCATATTATAGTATATGTGAGAGGCAAGTGAGGGGTCAATCTATAGGGAGAGAGGGGTCACTAGAACTAAGTTAGATTAATATATGTTCTTAAAGCAGAGATTAGGGTAATTAGGGTTTAAAGTTGGTTTTGGGTTTATTATACTAAGGTTCATGCAAGAAAGAAAGAAACGAAACAAAACAAATGAAACACTAATTTAACCCTAAACAAGTTAATTCTAGCTAATAAATAAAGGAAACTAAGAAATATGAAGATATTAAGATCAAGTTATAGTAGCTATGCACGTTATACACTAAAGCAATTTATAACCTAGATTAGCACTAACTAACAAGATTAACACTAGCAAGCTTAAAATATCAGTAACTACTCTAGAAAGGCATAACTATCCAAAACTAAGCAATTTACTAACAAAGTAATCAAAGCAATAAACTAAACTGGCATGGGCAAGCTATGAGAACAATTGAGATTTTAATGCAAGTCAAGGAGAGGTGGGTTGTTTGGGGTAATGTTATTAAGATATTAGTTGGGTATAACATACCATGCAAAACCTAACCATTCATTCTAGATTGCTAAACCAAACAACTTGTCAAATGCTATGCAATCACCCTAGACTATTCGTTGTCCATGGATAGAATAGAGTGTGTGAAGGGGAACTACACACTTGCACACTCTATCTAGCCTTACAATGCTCAATTGGACAAAGGTATAGGTGAAATTCCAATAGGATCTGATTAATCCAGGTTTCAAGGATGGGATGTTTAGTGTAATTGGTAGACAAAGGTAGGAGTGAGGAGGAGAGATGGGGTGTTTCACCTCAGATTACTTATCCTCTAGCTCTTAGAAAACTTGTAGGAAATTACACTAAACACTCCTACTTTTGCTTCATAGATCTCACACCTAGGGATAAGAGAAGGGATACATGTGTGGGAAGATGGGGTGATATCTAGGGATCCACTAGTTGGACCTAGGAGAAAATTTCAATATAAACTCACATATGCCATCTTCTCCTAGAGTTAGATGGTTTCAAGCATAAAACAACAAGTAATTCATGTTTTCAAGCACAAACCACAAGAAGCGACATGCTAAATAAGATATAAGTTAAAAAATCATTGTAGAAAGAAAATATAAAGTTTACAAATTATATACTCCCAACATGGTATTGAAGTATCATTTTAACCATAAACAACCCACCACAAATGGCTCAGCTACTCATAGTGCAAAAAAGAGTAAAAGAAGAGGTAGAATAAGAAATAGAAGCCATGGATCTCGTGGAAGATCTTTTTCTCCTTCTCCACCAATAGTAGAAGAAGAACCTTGTCCCTCTGTAGTAAGAGGGCATGGAATAGGTGGTGGAAGTAGCCAAAACCCTAGACAATTAGGGTTCTGAATTGGAGGAAGGTTAAAATGGAGTGGAAGTAGGTGGGAGTAGGTGAGAGCTCTTGAATGAATAAAGGAAGGTGGAAATGGATGTTATGGGGATGTCACCTCATGCTAGAGCCACAACCTAGGTGTATATAGGTGGTAAGGAAGCACTAGGTTAAGTGGGGGAACTTTGGGTAGAATAGTGTAGAAAAAATAGATTTTGGGTGGCATCACCGCCATGCTGGGAAAGATAGTTGTGGTGGGTAGGAAATAGCACATCTGCTCTAAGAATGTGTAAAACCATAGGTTGAAGGTTGATAAATGGAGTCTATTAGAACAATACTACTGGGGGCTAGTCAGCATGGTTGTGTTGGGTAGCAGGACCATAGTGGGTGAGTCGAGGACTTGGTTGTTCTTCTCGGAATTCCCATTCTATTTTTGGCCAGCACGCCCATTATGGCTGGCACGACCTTGTTGGGGTCTTCATGGCACGACTGTGCTGGCTAGCATGGTCGTATTGTTGAGTTTATGATTCTAATATGATTTCTGTTCGATTAGCATGGTCATTCTGCATCACCAAGGCTGTGTTGGGGACTTTGCTTGCACTTTGTGCTTAGAACTTCATTATCCATGGACTTCTTTTCTTTATCTTCACTCTTGGCCACCAGGGGTAGGTTGGGGGAGATTTGGGGCCTTATTCAGATCCCTCCATGGGCGTAGGAATCCAAGAACAAGTTCCTTATCTCCAACGAATCCAAGTTTGGTCCAAGTACTTGAAAAACATGCAAAGAATTTCCATAAGTGCATTTGACATAAATATGCATATTGAGGGAAATCACATGTAATCTAATAGGTTTAGATGTGATTGAAGTGCAAAAAGACACAAGATGTAGCCCTAAATTATGGCTACATCAATATATATTTGATCTCTCTCTCTAAACCATGTCTCCACCCAAAACTACCCCCACTAAATTTGGGAGACAAATCTGAGCATATCTATCCTTAACTTTCCCTATTTTTGTGTGAGTTTAAGACTTTCCCCAAATCCCACTCTGAGTTGGAACTCCATTAAAATCCTAGGAATTCCCCTATGGAAAACCTTGCCTATATAAGGCTTAGGACCCTCTCATGAGACCGGTGGATGATTCCCCAAATTCCATAGTGTGAGAGGTCATCTGGTACCACTAATTGATGTGTCTTGGTCCCATGTTTATCTCTACATAGTGTGACTTTCATTTCCCCTTGTCCCAGCTATCTCTGACAAATCTGAGACCACCTCTAGGTCTAGTGAAGCCCCATAAAGGATCCTCCATTGATGGCAGACTCTTAGGAACCCATACGCCTAGAGTCAATGACTACGTTGACCCATCCACAATGTTGAGTCATGATAAGTGGAAGATCGCAAGGTTGATATGACAACCCGCAAAAAGACTTCCCTACTCCCAGACGCAATGCCAGAAGGTAAGGGATAGTCATGTCCTTTCCCCTCTTTTTCAAGCCCATCCATGTTGGCATGGAGCACCAAGTTGTTAAGACTCTATCGGCTCAGCCCAACCTAGTAGTCAAGATAAGTAATAAATTAATTGCCAACATGGCATTCTTCCATTGGTCTAAAAGGATTAATCTTGAAATAATTATAGTAATTTATTGGTACCTCAGAATCTATCAAAGTTATATATTAGATTGATCAGAAAAATGAGTAGAATCCAAATCAAATATGTTTGAGACTTATATCTGATCATAGTTCCAAAAGTATGTCTGATACATGTTTAAGTGGTGATTAATACTTGAAAACCATAGATATAATAATTAACATGTTGAGTATATCAAAAACATTTAATTTGAGATATAGTTTTGATATTATTAAATATAATGAGACCCTATGATAATGATGGTGATGATGATGATACTGATGTATAATTAGGGTTTCTAGGATGATGATCATCAACATGTGTAATTAGGATTACGGAATCAATGATATAACTTGTGATCTGATCTAATGTTCATTATAACATGATATGTTCAATATAATGAGATCTAAGTCCTTGAAAAAGTTTGGATAATGATGATCATGATTCAGGTATTGAATCATGAATATGATAAATAGGGTTTAGGACCTAATCTACTTTTTCATGATGATATGGAGTTGCATAATCTAATATAGTTTCTCTTAATGACATAAAATGATTAACTTGATAGTTAGGATTTCACCTATAATCTAAATAGGGTTCATAACTCTATTGAAATGTAATGTGATGGAATCAGTGTTTGTACCCTTATTCCTTGTCCAAGCCCGAGACAACCCTAAACTCTAGTTTAGGACATATGTTAGATTAGAATGTTTTGAATGTGATTGGTGACACTTTAGGATATACATACATGTAGATAAGTTGGTTGATTTTGTTGAATGGTTGGATATTTGCACATATGTTTGAAGTACATGTTGCATGGATTATATATGGAAATAAGGTGCATGGTTATGATTATGAATACTCTCTCTTATCGACTTATGATGTTTTTTGAAGTTTCCAGAATATATTCCAATTAACCTACTTGGTGGTTTATTTACTTCCTGCAATCTATAAGGCCCTATGTGTATCATCTTAAATGAACATAACTTGCTCAAGTACAATATAATATCTCGAGAGGGTTGGGTGTATTGAAATAAGTCATTATAGAGACTACTTCTACAAGTGGGTATGCCATTGAGACTACCCCCAGCAAGTGGGTATGTCATTGATATTACCCCCAATGAGTGGGTATGCCATTGAGATTACACCCAACTAGTGGGTATGCCATTGAATTTACCCCCATTGAGTGGGTATACCACATAGATTGAGCGAAAATGTGTTGAGATGTTATAACAAAAAACCATGTTCAATTATGTAATAATAATTATTGATATGGTTGTTTATATTGTTACACCTACATGCACATATATTGTTGCATCCAACGTATATAGTATAGCAATATATTGATCTGTGTTTTGATCATCGGCAATCTAGGTAACTGCAATATATGAAGATATCAAGACATTGTGGAGAAGATGAAATTAATTTATGGAATTAAAGCTAAGTAAATGAGTCTTCTTAGATATTTCTTCTCATATGTATAAGTCACATGTTGGAAATTCATGTAACTCCTTAGGGGTGTAACATTATACATCTTGTATACAATATTTGTGAAATAATAGAAATTATTTTCTATTCTTTGTTATTTTCCAAATTTTGATCCTTAGGAATTTAGGTAATCGCTCTGGACTTTTAGGTCCTTCCTTAATCAGGGGACATTGAAAAGTGAGGTCCCTACACTTATGGTGATATTCACTCATGAAAATTCCTAATGCCAAAATCAAAAACTTGCATAGATCCAATTAGTTCTTGATACATGCTTAGATTCAAATGAATGTACATATTCGAGTAGTGGTGGTGAAACCTGATTCCATCCCACTATTTTCCATTATTAATATAGATCCAATTTTATTTTAGCTTTTACTTTTCTTGAAATTAATCTAAATCAACCCAATAAACTCTATATCTAAATATTAGTCATAGTTCAACTTTATAACAACTAGAAAGGTTCATGAAAATATTTTCCATTGGGATTCGATCCTCCACTAACTGTAGTAAGACCAGTCTTCTTATGGGTGGTATTATTGCACATTTAATTTGGTAAACTCTAGGAATTTTATTCCTAGTGAATGTATTAGTGTGATAATATCCACATCACAAATCACCATCATTCTTTTCCATTCTAGTTTTGATATATTTAAAGTACATATTAGTTACCCAACATGCCTTCTAAAGTGCCTTCAACACATGTCTAATAGGAACCTTATGATGCCTTCTTATACATCTTATAATTTTTTTTTAGATCTAAAGGCTTTTCCATCCAAAAGAGGTTGGCATCCCAATTTGTTGTTCGAGCTTCTGTGAAGGCAATTTTTAGGTTTTTCATTAATGTTAGAAAAATTTTATTAATTTTGTATTTTTATTCTAAAATTAAGGAATTTATATTTCTTTTTTGTACACTTGATTGAGAATATAGATTTAATTAATTCACCAAGTTTTTAATTTTTGGGATGTTAAAACATCTTCATGGAGAGATTAAAGTAAGATGTGATAAATAAGCTGGCAAGCTAAATGTATTTTTATCCAACTATTTATTTGACATTAAATAGAAAATATAACTATTATATTTTTATTATAACAACAATTTTGTAGAATGACATCTACAAGTTGAGATCATAAATGATGATATCTTAAATAGGTGCACACCAATCTTCTAAATTAGTTTCTTTGTACTCTTTTTATTAAACTCCCACTTCATTTCACTAGATTCATAAATAATTATCAGCTACTACAAGTAAGTTCTAAGATAAGTTATTCCTTAGTAATACACTAATAGATAAAGACAAAGCTTGCTTGATTATAGATATACTTAATTGTACAATAGTTTGATATAAAATGAAGATATAAACATTATCAATGTATATTCATTATGGTCTAATATATACATGTTTCAATGTGAGGGAGAGGCAAAACAATCAGTGCATCCTCATGTAGTAGATGGATTCCATAGAGAATCAACAAGTTACAGTTTTGTGGATAAATTGCACAGAAAAACATTAAGTGAATAAATCAAAAATCAGATGAAGACGACAATTGGTGCAAAACTTTTAGAATGGCATGTGGTTTTTTATTGGAGAAATATTGAGGTGGAGTGGGATGTGGGAACAAGGAAAATGTAGATAATACAATTATAAACTATAGTGAAATAAAAAAAAATATGAAAACCAATCATGGAAAGATTAACTAGAAGAAAAAAGAAAAAATCACACATTAGATGAGAAATAGATAAAAAGTTGAGGGGGTTAATTGGTGAGAGACTTTTGAACTAGTTTCAACATTTTTTCTCTTTACAAATCCTTTCCTTTTCTAATGCATCTTCCCACTCATCCCCTAATATCTATTTTCTTCTCAACCACACCCCATCCTTTGATTTCAACTTCTTGCCCTCCTCTGTCATAGCAAAATGGGTGACCCACATTTGATAAAAACAACAACACCAACCTCTATCAATACTAGTAGCAAACTACATCCCCACCATGTCTCTCTCTCTAAATACACAACACATGATTGTGTTAAACTCTACTTTTTTTGTAGTTTCCAAGCTTCTTCTTTTTTTTAATTTATTTGTTTCTATTTATGTTCCTCTCTTAAAACATTATACATTATCAAGACTCTTAGCCATAGTTGTGTATTTACTACTAAGTATTTTTCAATAATATAACTAACAATTGTATGTTGCTAACTCCTTGCTAAGTCTAAAAATTACTAATGAAAACTATAATGGAGCTCTCCACCAAGGAAAATAGAACCAAAGATGAAATTACATAAAAGTGTAGCAACAGCTAACCCATGATAGGGGGAAGCTTAAGTATTAGTACATAGAAGAATATAAAATTATCCATCATTTGTATATTTAAAATATGAGTAGTGTTGCTTAAATTAATATAACATTGTCTTCTTGTTCACTGCGACTAATCTCATAAAAATAGTTTATCGGTGATTTGACATGTACAATCTTCTTTAACTTTAAAGTGTGATGACAAAATAAATTGTATGTGTAGGGATTTTTACTAATGGAATAATGTAACTCATGAAGAAGTACCATATTGACATCATTATTGGCTCAACTATAATATTTTTAAGGTTTAAAATTCATACTACCTCACCATGGGTAGGGATATCCTATTTGAAACCCTTCTCGACAACTTTCTTGTCATTATGATCAATTTTGTTGTGAGCTTGACAATTAGTTCATTTTAAATCTATAAAAACAATATGTAAGTAGTTGGATTAATTTGTATGCTTGCACGACATGTCACATTGTCCCCGTATAATCCATTGGTTTTTCTGCATCACTTAGATATGGATCGGTAATTAATTGTATTTTTTGTAACCCTAACAGGCTGAATAATATGAAATTCTCATACAAATGTAAATTTTCCTTTATCATACATTTGAACTCTATTAAGATAAATACTACAAAATACTCATATAAACATAAACTATCCAGTAGCATACATTTTAAGAGTCGCTCAATTTTCATCACAAACATCTATTTGCTTCAGTTTACCTAAGTAGTATCTTTGTAAACCAATTACGTATATTAAGTTCATGTCAAAGAATGCATTTATTCTTGGTATCATATTTAACTAGTTGTATATAGTCACTCACATTGATAATCCTAATATTTAGGTATATTGTGTATCTAAATACACACAACAACTTGCATGAACATAGTAGCATCTCATTATTAAATATGACCAAAAAATATTATTTTTGCATCGATTTCCTAGTCAATTTAAATTTGCAATGCATAACTTTAATTTTTAGGAGTTCACTAAAAACAACCACGACTTTTCATTTATTGCTATTTTGAATCTTTTAGATAAATATGTTGTTGAAACCTAGAATGTACATCTTTAGCAAACTATTATTAGGATACTTATTATGGTAAAAATATGTCTTTGAGTTCCGAGTTTAATCTATTAATTGATTTTTATCTGATGATAAAATATGAATCATATTTACTTGTAAAACTAGGCCAATGGTTTGTTTAAATTTAAGTATTCAAACTCCAAATATCAATGAGAAATATCATTTTTATATTTGACATGCACTCCTATTATTCTTTTCTGGTCCATTATTCATACCATCCTCATTTGCCATTGTTTTTAGCATGCACAAAAATTATTATTTTTTAGCATGGAACAACACATATTTGGCTTGGCACCATGACCATGGTACTTGTTGATGAACATGTCATTTTTCCAACTCTCAACACCTCTATGCACCATTCAAGGAAGTATCTCTACAACTCACCTTTCTTTTCTTTAATTTTTACTCATGCCCTTTTAAGATGCCAGCATTTGTGCATCCTACATAGCCCTTCACACTGGCTAACTATACATGTTGCATGTAGTGCTTCTTGAGGAAAGGATCCCTAGTCAAGTGTTACATGACAACAGTTCCAATTCATGTTGAATCTGGCTAACTCCAACACATCTATATTAGAAATGTCTAATCACAACACTGCACTAAGAAAAAATCATTGAAGGAATTCTCAAAAGTGTATCTTCATTTATCACAAACGACTCCATGATATCAAATTCTTAAATAGATAAGGAATGTAGAAGAATGAGGAAATCAGGTCATATTTATAGCCATCCCAAAGAAAAAAAAATTAGACAAATATGATTCTTGATGTGACTCAAATACCTAATATAGATGTCCCACATAAATTGACATTCCATCAGCAAGTAGGTGTCACATGGCCATATTTATAGCATCCCAAAGTAATCAAATTTAGATAGATAACTCAATAATGTTCCAAGAGACGAGTTCACCTTTAGTCACCAGTGTCGATGTACTTTACTCGAGCTCTAAAAGTTATGAAATGATCAATTTTCTCGACACCTCCCTTATTCTACCCGTAAAAACAACTTTTTTAAAATATATATACAAATAGGTTCCTATATGTTAAGCAAATTTAAAACTTGTCAAAATACATTGAAACTTGAAAAAATGTGAATAAAATTCTAAGCTATTCATAAATTTGAAGATTTCATATTTTACCTTAAAATCTTAAAAAATCTCTTTTATAATAAAGACAAAATCCCTTGATGGCCCCTTTGGCCTAATCACCTTTAGCATTTGAATCATGGTCCATGACCTATACCATTCAATTTCAAATTTCAATTAGGCTCTATGCTTGGATAGATGTGGCTCTAAGCATCTTGAATGAAAACCCCAATTATAGGTAGTCATAATCACTTCTTTGGGTCCTAGAACAAGACCTTAAGCAATAACACCATCATATTTTGAATAGCAGTCACATATTTCATAACCCACCATATGCTAGGTACCTTTATAGGGTCCTAGACCAAGACCTTAACCTAGAACACATGATCTTCATGTTTAAACCCTATCCCACAAAGGAATATTGCATTTTAAAACCCTACATCAGGTAGGTAACTTCAGTTGGACCTAGATCATGACCTTTAACTATACCCCCTACATGCATAAAGCCCGACCAAGAGTAGGAAAACATTCTCACATTGGAAATTTCACCCCCACCACAAGTAGGAAAATGTTACTTATTCATTCATCATTCAAGCCTACCATTAGTAGGAAAAATCATTCTTCCTTTTTTGCAACTAAGCCCTACCCTGATTAGTTAAATTGTTTGTATTAAATACCCATCATGTATACATAAAAAATTTTGCATTCTTATCCTATATTTGTTAGGTAATTAATCTTTTAATTACATCCCAATCCTCAACTTGCACCTTGCAACTTGTTTTTCCATTTAAAGCCCTACATCTTGTAGGCATCATATGATTCACTTCAGATGTTCTATCCTATATAGACACTTTGCACTGTACAAAGACCTATCTTACATAGGTGACTCCTCAAATTCATCATTTTAGGGCTTTGACACTAGTTCTAATTTGTTCCACCCAATAGATAATCATGATTGACCCAATTTACTAAGACATCAATGAGGGGTGAGAGAATAATCTTTCAAGTAAAGAAATGCAATGATTTTTCACATTTTGAGGACATATGATCCAATAGAATACCCCATGTGGAGTCTCATATTTTTTAGCCCTTCATGACAAAAAAATGTGTATCAAACTTCACTCAAACTATGGGTCTCACTCTTATCTTGAACCTTGTCTTTGTAGGGACAAATAGTTGATTCCTCATTTTTAGTCATTCAATCAATGATTAAGATTAAGATTTAATAAGATTTGATCTCTATATAATGATGTATTAACTATCTATTCTACATTTTCTATCTTTTCTTTTATCAAAGTCAGTTTTTTCATCCATTTATAGGGTTTTCATGAAGGGGGCGCTATGGAATTAAAGACTACTCTTTCCTTTATACCCTAGTTATCGGGTATGTGGTAGATATAAAACATTAATTAAAAAAAAGACATAAGAAGAGATAAAGGTTATACCTTTGCAAACACTAGTTGTCTAACAACTAGACACGTCTTATGTTTGTGAAGAAAATGATCTTTCAGATCAAGATCCAAAGATATGACTAAGAAATTCAGATGACTCTATACGAGATCCAAATTGGCCACCAAGTTGTTTTACATTTGTCTTCTTGTAAAACAGATTCTCCAAGCCTCTACATGTATGCCTCATCCTCTACTTCATCCATGTAGATAAAGGAGACCATGGTGCACCACCTTTGTTACACCCATATCGCATGATAACCACTAACATGAGATTAGGGTATAAGTTGGGGATTAAACATAATATGAAGATTGTTTTTGTTATAACCTCGATTTTTCTTGTATGACTGTAATTGCAATTGTTTCAAAAGAATCGTACTTGGTTGTAAATTTGCATGATTTATGATAAATATATGGATTTCTTTTACAACTCTTCCTTGTGCATGGTTTTTCATGGATCCTTTGGTAATAATGGGTCCAAGATAATAAAAGAGGAAGACAAGTTAAAAGGGAATAAGAATTTCATAAATAATAATGAAAATTTGGATAAAGGTGAAAGCATAAAAAGTAAAAAGATAAGTATGGGTTTGATCATAATGGATGGTGATTCGAACCCCACATGGATCCTTGAGATGCAAGGTATTGAAATAAAGGAAAATAATAAAGTGTGAAAGAGAAAATATGAATAATATATATATATATATATATTTGAGTAATAACTTGCACATAAATAAAAGGTTCGTTTACTTTTGAGTTATGGCCCCAAACTTCCAGGACGATAGATTAAGTTATTATGAAGTTTCCCTCAAATTTTGGGATTAAACAGACTCATGGTTTGAGAGTTATGATTTTTCCAAAGTTAAAGGGGTATCCTTTATTTCTAAGGGAATTACCCTATTTTCCCTATTTTTCTGTTTATGCGGGTAGCATGACAACTGTGGATCTGAGATCCAATGGTAGAAATGTCATCCCCTACCTCTAGTCCTACTGGGAAAGCTATGAACCTAGGAGAGATCTCCTCTCCACTTTCCTTGCAACCCAGTCCATCATTGGATCTGGAAGTGGCCCCTCTGTCTTCGGGAGGCCACGAGGACTCAACCCATACCAGGATTGAGTACATGTTGTGATGGGAATAGAGTTTCCCTAATACCAGAGAACTGGTGACCCTGCCCTATGTAGGGGGGAGGGGGTTGTATAATGCTAGCAATCATGGAATTGATACTCATGAAATTGGGAAGATTGGACGAGTTCTTTGGCAACTTCAATTGGAGAGTTCGACCTGTCCTTCGCCCCTGATGAGGAGTTGGGTCTGCTAGAGAAGGGTGGCATCGTCCCTCTGGTAGGAGGAAGAGGCGGAGCAATTATCAAGCTCTTCGAGTTTGGGAGAATGCGGTGAAGCATCCAGTGATCTCAGTTCTCGTGCGAGAGCAACGAAGAGCAAAGTCAACCCTCGGATTGACCAGTCGCTCACGGGAGGAGAAACCTGAGGTTGAAGACGATTGAGGGGGAAAGTACTTCGCTGCCCTCGCACTTGTATTGAAAGGATTAGTCATTTAAGGTAATTTCGTAGCCCCTCTCTATTCGCAAGCGTGTTTCCCCGCTAGCTTATTTTTTTAAATCTGATAAATCGACGTGGTTGCTTCTGATTGGTAGAAAAAAGGTTATCTTGTAAAATACATATCTAATTGTGGAAATATCGGATGAAGACGATCTATATATGAAAGTTGATCAGAAAAACATGAAGAATCCAATAAAAATATAAATGAAACCTGATCTATTTTATAATTTAAAAAGTGCACAAAGTTATCAGTTTTAATGTATTAAGTTAAGATAAAACCCTAATTTGATATGGAACTCAGATTTATTGGCTCTTTTGGGTTAATTTGATATGGAACCCTAATTCTAAGTAATATTAACCTGTTGAGAATAAAAGGGAGAGTTAATTTTGAAAAAGGTAGTTTTATGTTTGTTTTAGGGTTTTATGCACATGATTATGTTTAGAAACCCTAATTTGGAAAATATGGGTGTTAATGGTTTTAAATCCAAAAATGTAATTAAATAATAGAGATTTGGTGATCTCAACCTTGTTTTAAAGATTAAAGAACCCTTAATGAGGATAATTGGGTTAATCAAGGTTTTTGAGAAATAAGAAATTTGTTTTAGGGTTGTTAGCCTAAAAAGGAGATAAAAATTGGATAAAGAAACCTAAGAAATGCTAATGAACCCTAAGGGACTTGGAAGCCTTAGAAAGTATCCTCATGTCATTAGGAAGGTGTTTTGACATTAGAAAGTCTATATCTTTTAGGAATTAAGGGTTGTCTGCATTAAGGTATTTTCTTGGATATCTTGTTGAATTTGGATTCTTTTGCTCAAGAATAGGTATGTGGTTACGCTTATGATTAAATTGCTTTAGTTTCCCGGTGATTTTTGAAGTTTTACCGATTCTTGGAATAATTGCTTGATTGTCTTTTATTTCATGCAATTATAAAGTGACTATGATTATCACCATAAATATATATGCATAACTAGCTCAGATCCTGGTCCTCCTCTGTAGCTTTGATGTTGATGAAATAGATGACCTAGAACATGGTCTACCCACGAGGTAGGATCATTAGGTTATCACGAGTCAGGGATTGGACTACCTTTGGGTAGGGCCATGTGACTCCACAACCCTATGTATTGATCTACCTTTAAGGTAGGATCATGGGGGTTAGTTGAGATCTACCATGTGAGAGGTAGTATCTATGTCCATTGTAGGGACATCATATAGGCTAGGGTATGTAAGGATTGAGTAGTCATGTTTAAAATGTAAAGTTTTCTTGTTAAACCATAATTTCCTGCAATATGTTGTTATGCTTAAATGCAAGATTATTGTTTCCCCCACATACTAGTATAATTCATTATATTGATCGTCATTTTATTTGTCAGCATTTTAGGTTATCAAGAAAATGGATATTCCTTTAAAGTGTCATTGGTGAAATAAAGCTTAATAAAAGAATTGGAGGATCATAGATATATGAGTTCTTTCTTGGGTAAAGAGTTCCACATCCCATATTTTGCAAGGTATTAAAAGAAAAAATTTATTCCATTCAAAGTTTAGTTGTAGTAGAATTTATTAATTATTGTTGATTATTTGCAAAACCACTGATCCTATTTTTGGGATAATGCCTCTGACCACTTGGTCTCCCTTAACTGGGGTTACCGGGAGGCAGGTTTGTTACATTTGGTATCAGAGCTTTGGTTTTCCATTTAATCTTCTGTAATTATTAAATTTTACAAACTCTTTAGAGCCCCAAGGAGTTATTAGAGGATTTGTCGAGGATGGAGGTGTCTAGAAAAGGATCATGGTCCAGGGGCAAGCAATATTTTACTCTGCCCCGCTAGTCAGTCATGAGGACTCCCGGATGTAGTGTGACTTCTTGGTCGAAGTCCATAGAATTGACTCGTAGTAAGATACCTCTAAGTTTTCTCATCTATCTTCATCCCTTCTTTACCTCTTATTTCTGGAGAAACATTAAGAGATTAGGGTTTTCTCTCTCTCCACCACCTCCTATGTTTGGGAATATAAAGTGTTAAGGATTAAGGAATCCTCCATCAAATTAACAAAAGATACGTAAACAAGATATCGTCGACATAAGTATAATTAGTTTAAATGTAAACTAAAAGCTTGATTGTATGCTTATGTAGATGGCTCGTGTGAAGACCGTAGCGATTCCTAAGGCCATTGAGAACCCTAATAATGGTTGGCCTCCCTTCAAGAGGAGGGGATCTTTAGAGAAAAGGAAGAGGAACCATGGTGATGAGTCCTCTAAGAAGAGAAAGAGACCCGAGGGAGCCTCAGAAGAAGGCTCAGACCCTAAGTCAGTTCCCTTCGACAACCCAGAGATGGACTAAGAAGAGGAACACATGTATGAGGATGAGGCCAAGTTCGAGGAGAACCCGACTAGTGGCCTAAAACCTACAATGGTAGTTCATACCCCTGATGCCATGTGGATGGAATAGCAAAAGAGGT
Organism: Alisma plantago-aquatica; assembly: GCA_963693085.1. Classification (NCBI taxonomy): domain Eukaryota; kingdom Viridiplantae; phylum Streptophyta; class Magnoliopsida; order Alismatales; family Alismataceae; genus Alisma; species Alisma plantago-aquatica. The sequence continues at coordinate 173,595,684 of OY856414.1, read as the reverse complement.
TGACTGAGGCCATTAGTGCCCTGGCCCTCAGGGATATAGCCAGAGACGAGAATGGTGAACCACTTTCCATTCGTCCCTGACTCGGAGTCACCATTCTGGACTTTGTCAAGTTGAACATTGAGAAATTCTGGGGAGAAGATAAGACCGAAGTGGTTGACAAAGTAGATGCTAGGTTCATAGCGATCAAGAATGGGTTATGCATGCTAGAGGTGCATCCAAACAAGAAGGTCCCTTTTGCTGCACATCTCTTGGAAGGAGTAGCCAAGATCTGGTGGGAGAACCACATCAGGGGTCGAGATCTGAGTGCATACCCAATGTCATGGACCAACTTCAGGACTATCTTCACCGCCGGATTCATTCCCATCTTAGCTAATAAGGAGAAAGAAAGAGAGTTTACCAACATAAGTCAAGGTAGCTTATCAGTCAGAGACTTTGGCCACAAGTTTCATATTCTGGAGTGTTTCAAGCACATGATGGATGAAGAAAGACGATTGGACCATTTTGTAGAGTGTCTTCATCCTACCATTAAGCCTCATGTGATGGCAAGTAAACCAAAAACCTTCACCGAAACCTAAAACACCACCCTGGACATGGAAAGGATAGTGATGCCTGCTCAGAATCCACCCAAAGGATATTTGGGTTTCACTGAAGGTACCCAAGGCCAGAAGAATGATCACAAGAAAGGACAAGGGTGCAACCATACCAAGGGAAAGCATGGAGGAAAAGGAAAACCCCATCATGAGAACAACCAACCTAGGTGACGCACCTGTAGAAAATGGCATTCAGGTCAGTGCCGCTACAAGAAGAGGACATGCTACCATTGTCAGCAAGAGGGACATCTTCAAGCCAACTGTCTGATGTCAAACCCAAGATGACCAAGCCCAGTAGCAGCCCCACCTGTAGTAGCTCAACCTGTAGTTGCAACCACACCTGCTGGAAAAAGAAGACAAGCTCGAGTCTTTGCTATTGACAATGAGGAGGCTCAAGCTAATGCTAATCAGTTGATAGAGGGTAATAACCCTTAGAGTTTTCTTTTATGTTTTAATATAAGCATGTAATGGTCTAATGTATGGTGAAAAATAATGTACACATGCTTGGAGTCATGGGACACAATGTAAAAGATTTATTTGACTCTGGATCTACTAATACTTTCATTTCGAAAAATCTCACAACTGTGCTTTGTTTGGATATCAAGGATTTAGGGTATATCTTGGATGTCACAACCCCAAGTGGTTGAATCTTCACATCCCTTTTGAAAACTCCTGTGATACCTGTTAAATATCGAGATCATGAGTTCCCTATGGATTTTATCCTCCTTGACATGAATGACTTTGATGTGATCATTGCTATGGATTGGCTTTATACCTATAGGGCCAATATTGACTGTAGGGAGAAGAAGGTAATTATAAAGAAACCAGGTCACCCATCGTTCATCATTAGGGGTAGGAAGGATGCTACCACCATCCTGTATGTGTCATCCTTGAAGGTAGAACGAATGATAACCAAAGGTTGGCAGGCTTTCCTAGCAGTCATTCCCGAGCTAGAGCCCAAGGTGCAACCCTTAGAAGAAATAGAGGTAGTCAGGGACTATGCAGATGTTTTTCCAGATGATTTACCTAGGATCCCTCCTACGAGAGAGGTAGAGTTTTCGATAGAGCTAGCTCCCGAGACAAACCCTATTTTACAAGCACCTTAAAGGATGGCCCCTGCTGAGTTGCTCGAGTTGAAGAAACAATTGTAGAAACTACTAGACAAGGGTTTTATCTACCCTAGCACATCACCATGGGGATCACTAGTTCTCTTTGTGAAGAAGAAGTACGGTTCACTCAGAATGTGCATAGACTATAGGATGATCAACTAGGATACCATTAAGAACAAATACCCTTTACCCCAGATAGATGACATGTTTGACTAGTTGAAGTCAACTCTAGTCTTTTCAAAGATTGACTTGAGATCAGGGTATCACCAATTGAGAGTCAAGAGTGAAGACATCTCGTAAACTACTTTTAAAACCTGCTATGGCCACTATGAGTTTGTGGTTATGCCTTTTGTGTTGTCTAATGCCCCGAGTGTGTTCATGAACCTCATGAACAGTGTGTTCCAACCCTTCCTTGACTCATTTTTTATAATGTTCATAGACGACATCTTGGTTTATTCCAATGACCTAGAACAACACCGAGACCACCTGAGTAGAGACCTTGATATCCTGAGAAAGTAGATATTTTATGGGAAATTCTCAAAGTGTGAGTTTTCGATAGACTGTGTCATGTTCCCGGGACACGTCATGTCTGGAGGGACCATCTCGGTAGATCCAGCCAAGGTGTCAGTTGTTCAAGACTGGCCAGCACCAAAGAATCCCTCAGAGATCCGCAACTTTCTTGGATTGGTTGGATATTATAGACGCTTCATAAAGGATTTCTCAAAGACTGCTTTGCCTCTTACCAAGCTCACTCGAAAAGATGAGAAGTTTGTGTGGTCGGACCTATGTGAAGCACGATTCCAAGAACTGAAGGAGAAGTTGACTACAGCCCCATTGTTGACTCTACCATCTGGTAACGAAGGTTTTATGATCTTCACCGATGGATCCTAGTTCGAGGAGAACCCGACTGGTGGCCTGAGACGTACAATGGTAGTTCAAACCCCTGATGCCATGTGGATGGAACAGCAGAAGAGGCTAACTAAGGCCATTAGTGCCTTGGACCTCAGGGATATAGCCGGAGACGAGAATGGTGAACCACTTTCCATTCATCCCCGACTCGGAGTCACCATTATGGACTTTGTCAAGCTGAACATTGAGAAATTATGGGGAGAAGATAAGACCAAAGTGGTTGAGAAGTAGATGCTTGGTTCATAGAGATTGAGAATGGGTTCCGCATGCTGGAGGTGCAGTCGAACAAGAAGGTCCCTTTTGCTACACATCTCTTAGAAGGAGCAGCCAAGATCTGGTGGGAGAACCACATCATGGGTCGAGATCTGAGTGTAGACCCAATGGCATGGACCGACTTCAGGACTATCTTCACCACCAGATTCATTCCCATCTCAGCTAATAAGGAGAACGAAAGAGAGTTTACCAACTTGAGTCAAGGTAGCTTATCAGTCGCAGACTTTGGCCGCAAGTTTCACATTCTGGAGCGTTTCAAGCACATGATGGATGAAGAAAGACAATTGGACCATTTTGTAGAGTGTCTTCATCCTGCCATTAAGCCTCATGTGATGGCAAGTAAACCAAAAACCTTCACTGAAGCCTACAACACCGCCCTAGACATGGAAAGGATAGTGATGCCTGCTCAGAATCCACCCAAAGGATATTTGGATTTCACTGAAGGTACCCTAGGCCAGAAGAATGATCATAAGAAAGGAAAAGGGTGCAACCATACTAAGGGAAAGCATGGAGGAAAAGGAAAACCCCTTCATGAGAACAACCAACCTAAGTGTTGCACCTGTAGAAAATGGCATTTAGGTGAGTGTTTCTACAAGAAGAGGACATGATACCATTTTCAGCAAGAGGGACATCTTCAAGCCAACTATCCTATGCCGGACCTAAGACGACCAGGCCCAATAGCAGCCCCACCTGTAGTAGCCCAACCTGTAGCTATAGCCCCACCTGCTGGAGAAAGAAGACAAGCTTGAGTCTTTGCTATTGACAATGAGGAGGCTCAAGCTAATGCTAATTAGTTGATAGAGAGTAATATCCCTTAGAGTTTTCTTTTATGTTTTAAGATAAGCATGTAATCGTCTAATGTATGGTGAAAAACAATGTAGGCATGTTTGGAGTCATGGGACACAATGTAAAAGATTTATTTGACTCTGGATCTACTAATACTTTCATTTCGAAAAATCTCACAACTATGCTTTGTTTGGATATCAAGGATTTAGGGTATATCTTGGATGTCACAACCCCAAATGGTTGAATCTTCATGTCCCTTTTGAAAACTCTTGTGATACCTGTTAAATATCGAGATCATGAGTTCCCTACAAATTTTATCCTCCTTGACATGAATGACTTTGATGTGATCATTGGTATGGATTGGCTTTATACCTATAGGGCCGATATTGACTATAGGGAGAAGTAGGTAATTATAAAGAAAGAAGGTCACCCGTCATTCATCATTACGGGTAGGAAGGATGCGACCACCAGGATGTATGTGTCATCATTGAAGGCAGAACAAACCATAACAAAAGGTTGTGAAGCTTTCCTAGCAGTCATTACCGATCCAGAGCCCAAGGTACAACCCTTAGAAGAAATAGAGGTAGTCAGGGACTATGTAGATGTTTTCCCAGATGATTTGCATGGGATCCCTCCTATGAGAGAGGTAGACTTTTTGATAGAGCTAGCTCCCGAGACAAACCCTATTTCATGAGCACCTTATAGGATGGCCCCTGTTGAGTTTCTCAAGTTGAAGAAATAACTGCAAGAACTGCTAGACAAGGGTTTTATCTGCCCTAGCACATCACCATGGGGAGCACTAGTTCTCTTTGTGAAGAAGAAGGACGATTCACTCAGAATGTGCATAGACTACAAGATGATCAACCAGGCTACCATTAAGAACAAATACCCTTTACCCCAGATAGATGACATGTTTGACCAGTTGAAGTCAGCTCGAATCTTTTCAAAGATTGACTTGAGATCAGGGTATCACCAGTTGAGAGTCAAGAGTGAGGACATCTTGAAAACTACTTTTAGAACCCGCCATGTCCACTATGAGTTTGTGGTTATGCCTTTTGGGTTGTTTAATGCCCCAAGTGTGTTCATGAACCTCATGAATAGTGTGTTCCAACCCTTCCTTGACTCATTTGTCATAGTGTTCATAGACGACATCTTGGTTTATTCCAATGACCTAGAACAACACTGAGACCACCTAAGTAGAGTCCTTGATATCTTGAGAAAGCAGAAATTTTATGGGAAATTCTCGAAGTGTGAGTTTTGGATAGACCGTGTCATGTTACTAGGACACGTCATATCTGGAGGGATCATCTCAGTAGATCCAACCAAGGTGTCAGCTGTTCAAGATTGGCCAGCACCAAAGAATCCCTTAGAGATCCGCAGCTTTCTAGGATTGGTTGGATACTATAGACGCTTCATAAAGGATTTCTCAAAGACTACTTTGCCTCTCACCAAGATCACCTAAAAAGATGAGAAGTTTGTGTGGTCGGACCTATGTGAAGCATGATTCCAAGAGCTGAAGGAGAAGTTGACTACAACCCCAGTGTTGACTCTACCATCTGGTAATGAAGGTTTTATGATCTTCACCGATGCATCCAATATTGGACTCGGATGTGTGTTAGAGAAAGATAGACATGTTTTTGCCTATGCCTCCAGACAACTCAAACCCAATGAAGTAAATTATCCACACATGATTTAGAGATGACTACAATTATTCATGCCCTGAAGATTTGGCAACACTATCGGTATGGAGCCACCTTCGAGATCTTCACCGACTATAAGAGCTTGAAGTATCTCCTGAATCAGAAGGATATAAATTTGAGATAGAGGTGATGGATGGAATACATGAAGGACTATGATTTCACCATTGCCTATCACCCTAGAATGGCAAATGTTATAGCTGATGCTCTTAGCCGAAAACAACTCAGGCATGTAGATGTCTTGTCTAGCCAGTGGAAGATGCTAGAAGATCTTGTGGAGTGGACTCCACAACCGTTAAAAGACCCAGTCTATTTGGCTAACATACAGATTAAACCATACATGTTGACTGAGTCGGTATATTCCCAGATAGCCAGTCTAAAGCTTGACAAGATGAAGGGTTTGCTGGAGAAACCTCAGACCCATCTCTCTGTAGGAGTGGATGACAGAATATGATACAAGAGTCGTATTTGGGATCCTAAAAGCTAGGTTTTGAAGGATTGTATCTTGCATGAAGATCATGGTTTGAAGTACACAGTACACCCTGGCACTACCAAAATGTTTAAGGATCTACAACGGTACTTTTGGTGGCCCGGAATGAAAAGAGATATAGTGGCATATGTGTCCAGCTGTCTCACTTGCCAGATGGTGAAGGCTGAACACCAACGACTCGGTGGATTGCTACAGTCAATTGAAATTCTTGAGTGGAAATGGGAACAGATCACCATGAACTTTGGGTCTCCCCAAGACCAAGAGAGGTCATGATGCAATATGGGTTGTGGTAGATCGTCTTACCAAGTCAGCACATTTCCTCTCACTAAAGACCACTGCTAAGGTGATAGACTTAGCGGAACTATACATCCAAGAGATTGTATGAATACATGGTGTTTCGAGTTCAATCATTTCTAACCGCAATCCGAAGTTTACTTCCAAGCTGTGGAAGCAAGTACAAGATGAACTTGGCACTAGACTGAAGTTCAGTACAACATATCACCCCAAGACTGATGGATAGTCAGAGAGGACAATCCAGACTTTGGAGGATTTTTTGAGAGCTTGTGTATTCGATTGGGGTGGTTCATGGGAGCAATACCTTCCCCTCACTAAGTTTGCTTACAATAATAGCTACCAAGCCAGTATTGGGATGCCACCATATGAAGCTCTCTATGGGAGGTTGTGTAGGTCACCACTTCACTGGGATGATGTTGGTGAGAGGACCTTATTCAGGTTAGATGAGCTCCAAGTGTATGCAGATAAAGTCACTTTGATCAAGAAAAGGCTGAAGAGAGCCCAGGATCGATAGAAGTCATATGTAGATGTGAAGTGGACTGACTTGCAGTTCACCATGGGGGAGCATGTGTTTCTAAAAATCTGACACCTCTGAGATATAGCTAAGAATAGAGGAAAGTTGAGTCCCTGATACATGGGTCCGTTTGAGATTTTGGAACGGATTGGTGAAGTTGCTTATCATTTGGCCTTACCGCCTCAGTATAGTATGATGCATGATGTTATCCACATGTATTATCTGAAGCGCTATGTGAAGGACACGAGCCATGTGATGAACATTGAACCTATTGAGCTCCAAGGGAGACTAACATATCCTGAGTCACCTGTGAGAGTACTGGATACCAAGGTGAAAGAACTCAGAAATGAAGAAATAGAGATGTTAAAGGTTCTTTGAAAGCACCATGGGGAGGATGAAGCCACATGGGAGCTAAAGAAAAACATGGAAAAGGCATACCCTGAATTGTTTATTTGATTGGCTGAATTTTGGGGAAAAAATCTTATAAGGAGGGGAGGATGTTACAACCTCAATTTTGCTTGTATGACTGTAATTGCAATTGTTTCAAAAGAATTGTACTTGGTTGTAAATTTTCATGATTTATGATAAATATATGGATTTATTTTACAACTCTTCCTTGTGCATGGTTTTTCATGGACCCTTTGGTAATAATGGGTCCAAGATAATAAAAGAGGAAGACAAGTTAAAAGGGAATAAGAATTTCATAAATAATAATGAAAATTCAGATAAAGGTGAAAGTATAAGAAGTAAATAGATAAGTGTGGGTTTGATCATAATGGATGGTGATTCGAACCCCACATGGATCCTTGAGATGCAAGGAATTGAAATAAAGGAAAATAATAAAGTGTGAAAGAGGAAATATGAATAAAATATATATATTTAAGAAATAACTTGCACATAACAAAACAGTTCTTTTACTTTTGAGTTATGGCCCCAAACTTGGCAGGATGATAGATTAATTTATTATGAAGTTTCCCTCAAATTTGGGATTAAACGGACCCATGTTTTGAGAGTTATGATTTTTCCAAAGTGAAAGGGGTATCATTTATTTCTAAGGGAATTACCCTATTTTCCCTATTTTTCTGTTTATGTGGGTAGCATGAAAATCGTGGATCTGAGATCCAATGGTAGAAGTGTCATCCCCTACCTCCAGTCCAAATGGGAAAGATGTGAACCAGGGAGAGATTTCTTCTCCACTTTCCTCGCAACCCAGTCCATCATTGGATCGGGAAGTGGTCCCTCTATCTTCGGGAGGCCACGAGGACTGAACCCATACCAGGATTGAGTACATGTTGTGATGGGAATCGAGTTTCCCTAATACCAGGGAACCTGTGACCCTACCCTATATCGGGGGTGGGGGGGTTGTACAATGCTATCAATCACAGAATTGATACTCGTGAAATCAGGAAGATTGGGTGAGTTCTTTGGCAACTTCAATTGGAGAGTTCGACCAGTCCTTCACCCCTGATGAGGAGTTGGGTCCGCAGGAAAAGGGTGGCATCATCCCGCGCCAGGAGGAAGAGGTAGAGAAATTAGAAAGCTCTTCAAATTTAGGAGAATGCAGTGAAGCTTCCAGTGATCTCATTTCTCACGCGGTAGCAACGAAGAGCAAAGTCAACCCTCGGATTGACCAGTCGTTCACGGGAGGAGAAACATGAGGTTGAAGATGATCGAGGGGGAAAGTACTTCCCTGCCCTCGTGCCTCTATTGAAAGGATTAGTCCTTTAAGGTAATTTCACAACCCCTCTCTGTTAGCAAGCGCGTTGCCCCACCAACTTATTTTTTGAAATCCGATAAATCCACGTGGCTGCTTCTGATTAGTAGAAAAAAGGTTATCTTGTAAAATATGTATCTAATTGTGGAAATATTGGATGAAGATGATCTATATATGAAAGTTGATCAGAAAAACATGAAGAATACAATAAAAATATATTTGAAGCCTGATATTTCTTAAATTTAAAAAGTGCACAAAGTTGTCACTTTTAATGTATTATGTTAAGATAAAACCCTAATTTGATATGGAACTCGTATTTAATGGCTCTTTTGGGTTAGTTTGGTATGGAACCCTAATTCTGAGTAATATTAACCTATTGAGAATAAAAGGGAGAGTTAATTTTGAAAAAGGTAGTTTTATGCTTGTTTTAGGGTTTTATGCACATGATTATGTTTAGAAACCCTAATTTGGAAAATATGGGTGTTAATGGTTTTAAATCCAAAAATGTAACTAAATAACACAGATTTTGTGATCTCAACCTTGTTTTAAAGATTAAAGAACCCTTAATGAGGATAATTTAGTTAATCAGGTGTTTTGATAAATAAGAAATCTATTTTAGGGTTGTTAGCCTAAAGAGGAGATAAAATCAGATAAAGAAACCCTAATGAACCCTAAGGGACTTGGAAGCCTTAGAAAGTATCCTCATGTCATTAGGAAGGTGTCTTGACATTAGGAAATCTATATGTTTTAGGAATTAAGGGTTGTCTACATTAAGGTGCTTGCTCGGATATCTTGTTGAATTTGGATTATTTTGCTCAAGAACAGGTATGTGGTTACGCTTGTAGTTAAATTGCTTTAGTTTCTTGGTGATTTCTAAAGTTTTAGCGATTTCTTGGAATAACTACTTGATTGTCTTTTATTTCATGCAATTATAAAGTGACTATGATTATCACCATAAATATATGTGCATAACTAGCTCAGATCATGGTCCTCCTCTGTAGATTTGATGTTGATGAAATAGATGACCTAGTACATGGTCTACCCATGAGGTAGGATCATCAGGTTATCAAGAGTCAGGGATTGGACTACCTTTGGGTAGGGCCATGTGACTCCACAACCCTATGTATTGATCTACCTATAAGGTAGGATCATGCAGGTTAGTTGAGATCTACCATGTGAGAGGTAGTATCTATGTCCATTGCAGGGACAGCATAGAGGCTAGGGTATGTAAGGATTGAGTAGTCATGTTTAAAATGTAAAGTTTGCTTGTTAAACCATAATTTCCTACAATATGTTATGCTTACATGTAAGATTATTGTTTCCCCCACATACCAGTATAATTCGTTATACTGATCGTCGTTTTGTTTGTTGGTGTTTTAGGTTAACAAGAAAATGGATATTTCTTTAAAGTGACATTAATGAAATAAAGATTAGTAAAAGAATTGGAGGATCATAGATATATAAGTTCTTTCTTGGGTAAAAAGTTCCACATCCCATATTTTGCAAGGTATGAAAAGAAAAAAAAATATTCCATTAAAAGTTTAGTTGCAGTAGAATTTATTAATTATTATTGATTATTTGCAAAACCACTTATCCTATTTTTGGGATAACGCCTCTGGCCTCTTGGTCTCCCTTAACTAGGGGTTACTGGGAGGTGGGGTCATTATAGTTTTCTAGCTTTTTGTTTTCAACAAGGGGATTTAAACTATGATTACTCTAATTTGATTTCAACAATAAAGATACATATCTAAACATTGGGTTTTTTTCTCACACTTCCTATGTGCATACGATATAATAATCAAATACATTCTCTATTGTTAAGCAAAAAAAGCTACACATCATCACTTACAACCTACTCACTTATATAAAAAGACCTAGAGTGAGAAGGACCGACTAAACTTAACTAATTTCATACTGGACTCTTGTGGCATATCTACTCTAGAAATTACATTCTTCAAACCCATATGGTTTCCCCAAAAATTATGAGTAGAGGGGTGAGTTTACTCGGTCAATGAATGAGTACTTTAAAGAAACAATTATAATAACTTAGATAATCATAGATATATTATTGAGAAATTGGATATAAAGTAAAATAGTAACTAGCTATAAAGGGACTAATCATTGAAAAACATATATATGGTTGGATACGTTATCAAAGAAGAGTAAAAAAATATCAGATCATACTTGATTAATCACAAAATAAAGTAGTAGTTTAGAAACATATGAATGTCAAGTTACTTTAGATAACTACAAAGAGTGTATAAATAACTGCACTCACTTGATTAATCTCTCATTTATCTTATTATTCCCTATACCCCTCATGAAGTATACCACAACATGTGAAAGCATGACAACAAGCTACAATCTCACCATACAAGACTTAGAGTAGACATGGGACACTAAGTCCCAAATACCCTTCTATTATACTCTAGCTACCTCATCCTAAACTCTGCCAGTCATTGTGCATGTTGCCTCCATTGTAGTATAGACCTCTGTAGGGAATCTATGATATTTAGGGCATCTAATGTCTAATGCACTCTTTAACATTACTATCCTATCATGTAGTCTACTTCTCATATCTTAACCTTGTATTAACTTATATTCATCTATTTTTTGTAATGTATATTGTCAACTGAGCAATTGAGCTACTTCAATTATCCTAATGAGAAATACATAATTGAAGATACTGGATTAATTGAATTGCCTATTCTTAGGATTTTATTTGCCTCATTTACATATTGTGTGACTCGCATAAGGATTTAATGCATCATAAACTTTAACTGATAAAAAGAATACTTCTAATAGCTTGCATACAACCAAACATATATTTAAAATCCTGGTATGAATTAAACTAAGGTTTCCACACCATTTAATGAACCATCATGCATCAAGCATAACCTTGAATAAATAATTTCATAACAATAAAAGAATCACAGCAATTGAATTTCATGATGTCTATTCGTAAACTTCAAACTTTACATTCTTTTAGGATTTCACCCTCTTTACTAAGATATCAAGCAAACACTAATAACATCAAATGAAATCCAAGATAGCATCTGGCATATTTGTACTATGCATTCAGATAAAACAATCATTCATAAACAACAAGATATAAAAAGACAAAGTTCTTCATTCAATTATATAGCGATTTCTGACATGACCGAAAACTTAGATTTTGGTCTATATTCTTTTAAATTCTACAATAACTTTAGAAATTCCAATTTATAGTATTTGTATCTATTTCTCATATTATTTTATCATCTAAAATTCATAACATTGGGAATTCATCAATTTCTAGATTATTTTGTACTAGAATCAAGAGGCAGATTTAGGGTTTATAATCTCATACATAAGAATTCAAGATTATAGTGGAATCAATCCAATTTTCTACAACTTATTGTCAAATAGAAGTACCCACTCACCTAAGGGGTTGAAACACCTTAAAAATGTAGCCCAAGATCTAAAATTCTAGAATCCACCTCAAACTCTTAGCAATCCATTACTTTCTTCTTCCTTCTAACTCAGGATCCCTAGGAATGGAGAATTGTAGAGAAAGCATGAGAAAAGATTAAGATTTGATATCATTTTGAATCAAATAGAGCAGGGATGAAATCTTGACATGTGAGACAATAATCACCAAGAAAATCTATCTAGAGATGACAAGCTTACTTGATTTTATCAACTCTAGGCAGAGAAAACCCAAGATCGCATCTTCACCACATTCTCCATTCAAACCCTAACTCTCCCTACCTCTCTAGGATTTTGTCTCTCTGGTATGGATCATGATATATGGCAAATACCAGTGTGTTATGTTAATCATATAGAGAAATTAAGGTGCTTGGATCAGTATGCACTTTCTTTTATTTCAAAAAAAGTTTCTATCATAAAAATGTTACTAAAAATTATTTACTAAATAGGTTAAATATCCTCCAAAAATTATTAACCAATACCATGTTGTATAAAACAAATTTTCAGAGCTACAATGAAAATTTTAGATCATTCAAAGTTACCAATAAAAAAATAAAAATAAAATACTACACTACTATACAAAAGTCTACATCATGGTCAGTCCAAGTGTAATTTTGACCGAGAACCACATTAAAAAAACATCCAAATATTCTAAAAAAATTCACTAACACACATGATTGAGTTATCTGTATCATATAAAATTTCAAGGAGATCCAAGTTATAGAGAAAATATGAAAATTCATTTACCATACGGATATACCTATCAAAATATGTATTATATACTATCAAAACCCTAATTTTAACTAATTAGGGTCTAGACTTCTCAAACCCTAAACCTTCAAAGTAAAATCATAATAAGAGCTCCTCCTTAAATCAGAATTGAGCTACCATCATGAATCATATTTAAGTGATGATCAATCTTGTTAAACATATAATCATCCAGATAAACCCTAATTTACAAACTAGGCTCAGACACGATCATAACAACCTTGGCCACCAAGTCAAAGAGGAAGAAGAGTTTTTGATGTACGACTCATCCCAAAAGTCCATTTCTTCTCCTATCTTGGGTAGTAGTCCTTAAGGTGACTTGTTATCTCTAAGAGAGAAGTTTGATATCAAATTTTTATTACAAGTTATCTCAAGTGTTTTTGCATTGATATATTTAACCCTTTAGGGTGTGTCCTATTTATATAGAAGAGTCATGGAACTAGAAAATCCAAATTCCAATACCTTTCCTAGTTGCAATCCCAAAATTAGTCTATTCTAAAAAACTTAGATTGGATTTGATCGCCCGATCAGGTTAGAGGATTAGTCTATGAGGGTCCTCTTAGGCACCATGATCATGCGATCAGGTTAGACGATCACCTGATTAGGTTTGTCAAAATATAGTTTTGAATAGCTTTCCGATTTGAGACTTTCTATGATAAAGTGAATTATGATATCTCAAAATTTTTATTCAAATACCTTTTGATCTTGACCTTATACTTCACTTTATCATAAATGAATCATTTGACAAGTGTGAGACTTTGTTTTGGACAATTGATACACATTTACACCTGATGTATATGAAAATACACTTTGTTTTTTACCTTAGACTCCTTTGCATCTTTTCCATACCTAACTTTATCCTTTGGATCTCAAAATTTTTGTGAATACTTGAACTATATTATGATCCTGATACTCAAATTTCATCCAAAATAGATCAATCTAGTTCACTATAAAAATTCTTGAAAATCACTCTTAAAACACATATTTTGACCCTTTCCCCTTAGATTGGTGGATTTGCACTAGTCCAGACCCAGGCCGCATGACGCGCTGACCAACCAGCCCGAGTGGGTCAATTGACCGGCCCAGGTGGGTCAACCAACCAGCATTTCATCACTCACCTTAGGCAGGTAGGCTTTCCCCATCGCCGCTCGGGTTAAGGATACTCATATCTTGGTTATTTCTTGGTCATTTTGCATAAAATTTATCCCATTGGATCTGTTTTTGGATTCCATACTAGATCCATATGTTTTTCATACCATTTCTAGCTCTTTGGAGAACCTTCAAATCCTCTTGGGAAACTACCACCATGGAGTTTTGTCTCCATCGTCTGTCCTAACCCTTGAGCCTTTCACCTATATAAACATCCCTTTTAGTTTGTTTTTGCCAACAAATGCAACCTTATCCTCAGTATTCACTCTCATGGACCATAGCAGTTTTGCCCACTCTAGCGCCAGTGACAATTGCAATCTACTACTCTATTTTGTAGGCCTTTCTCTCTCCTCAGGTATTCTTCTCTCTTTCTTTCTCTATAAACTTGTTTTGGCCATAAATTTTGATTCCATGCTAAAAAAATATATGAAATTATAGTCTGTTTTAATTGTGAGAATGAGCCCGATGCCATGGATCTACTTTTGTAATATATCTCCATATCCTTTAATAAATATTCTATTATAATTATCTTTTGATGGTGACTTGCAAAGTAAAAGTTGTTACTTTATCTAATCTTAACTGTATTATCATGAAACCTTGTGAAATCAGAACTGGATCTATTGTTAGAATTGTAAAATTGAACTTTGGTAATTTAGAATTGATATTTATTAAGGGTATTTTTTATTTTAATGACTCAATGAGATCATTCATCTAGATGTAGATATTTGTTATTATTAGTAACTTGTGAAATCATGCTTCTTGTTGAGGATGAATGAGTCTTATATGGTCATGTGGAAAGAGTACCCCATATCCTATTTTGGAAAAAAAAAGTTCTCGGGCATCTAATCCTAACCAAAAGCTAGTCATCTTTTACTAGGTCCTGACCCTACTCCCTGATCTCTTGGAACTTGTGATTTAAGAACTTATTTGAAAGGTATGTGTAGTAATTCTCTTGATTGTGATTGATGTGATGTAATGTATGTGTACATATGTATGACCAGAACACTTACATACATTACTTGCATGACCTACTATGTTCCCTACATACTAGAGTTTTGAATTTCAATATGTAGATTGTCTGTTCTTTTACTTGATAATTGAATTTGCTAAATACTCCACTTATTTTTCTCATTATTGATCATTTAAGCATTTCTCCTTATTGTTATTAGGAGTTAAGTGGTAATCCTTACCTTTCCCTTAGAGTTAAGTGGCCACTGGCCTTTCTGTTAGGATTAAGTGGCACCTCATTATTCTTTCTACCCACTCTCGTATTTGTTAGGTGAATGAATCATATTTGGAGAATATTATGAATTATTTTGAAATATTTACTTGTAGGAACTTGAAAGTTGTTTCCTTATTAATATTTTTTATTATAAATATGCAAAGTTGTTATTTACCTCAGAATATACATATATTTGCTTCATGTTTTTCATATCATACTCAATGTTTTTGCATTGACATTGGTTCCTGATTTTCAATTTATGCAAACATGAGGGATTATTAAAAAGATGACTAGCTCACTTTTTCACTCAACAACTCTGATGAAAGGGCACATCTACAACATTATAAAATGGGTTGGTTAGTTATTTTTCAATCTTTTATGCATGAGTTATTATTTCTTGATGTGTATGCATGTGTTTTATTTCCATCAAACCACCCAAGGACAGATGTTTCAATACCTCTACCACTGTCTAGATAGTAGGATTGAAGTTGGGGTAAGAATAATTTCATGATAGTTGGTATCAGAGCATACACACTCTCATATGCATTAAGTAAATAACTTCCCAAGTCTCCTGAACCTAGGAAACTATAAAGTCTACAATGGTGAAAATTAAGGTGTCAAGGCTTGGGGTTCTTACTATAATCACCTTCTATCCATCTTGAAATGGTGGTTTTGGTTCCCCACTCTACCTAGATGAAGTCGGTCTAGAATTGTACCCAAAGGTTCTCCTTCGAAACTCTAGAGAGTCGTCCATCATCTCATCTTTTCCTTAAGAGCTACCCCTATCCACCTATTAGAAATCAGTAGGGTGACTTCTCGTGTTTTCATCTCGATAGAGAGTCTTGACTCAATATGTACTCTCTTTTTTTGGTAACATGAGGTAACAACTAAAATTTGAAAAATGATTGATATTTTCCATGATATAATCTTAATTTGAAATACCTAATTGATATATGAAAGTAATCTTGAAAGTAATGTACTCACGTGTAAAGTTCAAGAAAAATTAATATTGCCAAATTGGATGTAACTGCTTCCTATGACTGAGGTGAATTTGTGATATGGTGAAATAAGGTGGAACTCGTGTTTAACACCTCATCATTTATGAAGTTCCTATTAATTGAACTATGTTACCCCTATTTATGATCAAACCTCAAACATGATTAAGCAAACATTTCTCTAATGATATGTATGATTCCCCATATGTTGATATGACTATTGGACCCCTAGATCATGACGTGAAGACTTGTTTCAAGAGGCAACTTCCCTATTGAATATCATGCCTCTTTATAAGATTTTTAATAGTATGAATCATATGAAATCTTGATGCAGATAACTATGCTTAAATTCTTGAGTTCTTAATTCGACTCCTATATTTCCAAAAGACATTCATTTCCTTGATCTAGGAAAAGAAGGGGGGTATATTGTAATCCCAAGTTTGCAAAATCTTTAAATATGGTTTCCATGAATGGCCTTGATCTTTGATCTCGTGACCTTATGTAGTACAATTTTATTATTAATATTGCCCCTGTTTTTCTATGATCAATGTTTAATGACAATGACTACAAATGTGCTAGATTAGGGTGGTAGTTGGCATATGACTCCCCTAACCTAGGCCACTTACCTATTAATGACTGCCTCTAAATGTTTATCCTTTGAATATTTAGATTTTCCAAAGGTAACCCCTCCCACCTGATTTTGATTCCTTAACCCAAATATCCAATAGGTCATGTCTATGACAATATTGATACCCAACCTTAAATCTTGATTTAAATAGAAAGTTTCCCTATATATCGTGTGGCTAAATTCCAATAAAGACCTAGGTCTAGATCATTCATCAAACCTTAATACCATGGTATTAAAATTTTGTGACTAATATAACAAATGTTTTTTATTGTTGCTCAATTGTTGAATATGGATGCATAATCTCCCCTATGTTCTAAATATGAACCTAAACCCTAGTTTTGAAATGTTTGGACCATGACCTTGATGTCCAAACTTTGACTCTCAATATTGAAAACCCTAGTTTTGAAATGTTTGGACCGTGACCTTAATGTCCAAACTTCAACTCTCAATATTGATGTATGAAATTTTGACTGGTAATAATGGATCTTGATATTGATGTGACTCCTACAATCACTATAACAACCCCCTCCCCATGTTATCCCCTATTCAAGAGGACTGAGAGGGAAAAGGCCAATACTCTAATACAAAATCAAAGGTTCGCAAATAACTAGAAATAATTAATAAATTTCACTAATTGGGAAAGAGTTTGGTACTAGATAAAATATAACTTTTCCAACATGGTTAACAAAAACATGGATTTCTAATGTTTACCATATGAAATACAACTATCTAAATATATCATCATGAATTACATTAAATTCCTTTTTTTGATTCCATCTTCTTAGGATGATCATCTTTCATCATTAATTGCAGGATATTAGAGATTATCCTAAAAATTTGTGAAACAAAACACACTCAGTATAACAGGTTATACTGGTATGTGGGGGGGAGCAAAAGATTACATCTAAGTGTAACAACATATCCACAACAATTATTGTTGCAAAATAAAAATAACATTTTCACCATAACTTCTCAACTTGTTCTTACTTAGCCTCTAGAATACCCTTTCAAGGTATTGTCCCTGTAGTGGATGAAAAGGCCACCTTATCAATATGGAGCCCAAGTGCCATGTTGGTCTTCCAAATCTGGGGCCTGGTCTGACCTTCCCAATATGGGGCTTGGTCTAAGTCATCATCTGGACTCTTTCATTATTTCTATTCACAAACTTCTAGAGTTGGTATGAGGGGTTCAAGCAAGTTACAAGCATATAAAGTGATATCCATAGTGACTTTATATATTTTAAGAAATAAATAAAAAAGCAAGCACTTCTTTTTAAGCAATCTAGAAAACCTCAATAAACATCGACAAACTAATGTGGGTAGTCATAGGTGTAACCACATACCTATCTCAGAAGTTACTTGATGTCCAAGCAAAAGCAATAAGATCAATCAAACAAGAAACTATCCTAAAAATTTAAGCATAACACCCAAGTGTTACTATATTGTTCACAAACTCACATTATGACTCACTTGGGGTCCAAGTTAGGGTTTCATTGTGGTTTTGTCTTCCTAAACCTTAATCATCACTTTTCACGCATTTTGGGTTGAAAAAAACCCCAATCTTATAATTATTTGCACTTTTAATCTCAAGGAATTCCTAATTCATCAAATCATGGGTTATTAAGCTCAAATTAGATCAAATTTGCTCTTTTTATCCCTAAAGTTCAATATTTCATTATTAAAATCATTTGAACATATTAAGATCATCAAAACCTATAAATTAGGGTTCTTATGCATCAAACACATTAAAGATGGCAACTTTGGGTACTTTTTGAACTAGACGCAGATTTAGGTCATGGAACTAATTACATTGGAACCATTGCATTTTTTTGATAATTTTTCATATATTATATTCTACCATTGGACCATTCTACTAATTACTACAATTTTTGCAAATAAAAACTTACTTGGACCAATGAGCAAATGACACCTCAACAATTATTATATCATTTCCTTCCACCACGATAGACGGCTCTGGCCAATGGCCTGTGGCCATATCGGCCCCATGCTCCTCGTGAGCAACCCTCTTAAGTAGTGAGAAAAGATGGCGCTGCCCCCCGTGTCTCACACATATGTCTGGGGTATCCAGGTATTTTTCCACTCTAGTCATCTCCTTCCTTATGCGGTTTCGACGTTCATCCTCCAACAATGCAACCCTGAGCCACCCTTGCTAGCTCTCTAGCACCAAAACCTTGAGGAATACTGGAAAAGATCTTCCCAACCTGTCGGACTTGGGCAGCTGCTCGGTAGGCCAGAGGTGATCAGGGAAGAGGTTGGGGATCAGATTCCTACTTGCTAGGGTTTACAGTAGAGTAGCATAGAGAACAATGGGTAGGATCTCTTTGTTTTGCATCTTAAGCCACAGTTCAGTAGGAAGCAGACAACTTGGTAGCTTTCCATCATTGATCCTCAGTCTAGGAAAGTCTATGGTGTTTTCCTACTTGCTTCATCATGAGGATGAAGATAATGCCTCCCGACGATAGGCTAGAATATGGGTCATGCCATAGGGCATGATTGATTCGGTTCTCCCTAGTGTATGAAAACCCTTTGCCCTTATATAGACTTTTGGTTATAGAGAGGGGCAAAGTCAGTGGGGGAGTAGAGTTACCAATGAAGAAGAAAAGCAACTTTCCTTCTCTTAAATAAAGACCCATATTGGAAAAATAATTATATTTCTCTCCCAATAACTCACTTTCCCATCAAAGTTCATGGAAACTCCATCCACATTATTATCTTTCATTGCAAAAAAAAAACTATTCCTTAATTAATCCCTTACACAATTGAAACTTGATTTTTAAGACAAAATAAAAATTTTATCAAATAAGTTATTTAGGCCACAAGATATCGTGGAACCCTCTAGATTTTCTCCCATACTCTTATATTGGGATTATCTCTCATCTAAAATTATCTAGGATATTTATCTTGGGTACGAGATTCCTTTTTTCCCCTATTTTTTTTCACAAGGACTTATATGTGAACTTTTAATTTTGGGAAATTAAACAAATCACTTCTATCTCTCTTCCTTACTTCAATTGACCCGAAATTTTAAAGGAATCTTTTTAATAACTATATTTGGTTTGGGCATTATCAGGTGCTACCAAACAAAGATTTAATACTCTTTTCTTGCCCCTTAATCTATTACTTTATTTAATCCATTTAGATTACATAATTACTCTTTTTCCCAATCAACTTGGGATACAACCATATTTTGGCACATATATTCTTTTAGGATCAAAACTAATACTATTAGTTGCCTTCAACTTATCCTTTCTAGAAAAATACACATATTCCATATATAAAATAACAACTATCCATTATCCTTGGCAGCATATTGATTATTCGATTCTCTTTCTTTCTTTTCCCCATATTTATCATTGGATTACTGTAAGATAATAAAATCAGAAAAATTCTTTTAATGGTGAATTTGCAAATCAAAACTATACTTATACAAACAAAGAACACCAATCTTTCTATTATATTCATAACAATTCATTATTTGTATTCAAATACATGTATAAATTCATACAAAAAATTGGGTTATAACATCATTTCCATCTTATAAGAATTTTGTCCTCAAAATTTGACTAATCATATAAACAATTTAGGATGAGGCTTTTCCATGTTTGTCTTTGGCTCCAATGTGGCTTCATCATGTCCATGGTGCTTCCGAAGAACCTTTACCATCTCTATCTTTTTATTCCTAAGCTCTTTCACTTTGGTATCTTGTACCCTCATAGGTGACTCAGGGCATGTCAGTCTCCCTTGGATTGCAATAGGCTCAATGCTCAACACATGTCTCATATCCCTTACACAACACTTCAGATTGGACACATGGAACACATCATGCATCACACTATATTGCGAGGGTAAGGCTAGATGATAAGCGGCTTCACCAATCCATTCTAGAATATCAAACAGACCTACATATTGGGGATTCAACTTTCCTCCATCCTAGCTATAGATCAAAGGGGTCATATTTCTAGAACACGTAATCACCTATAGTGAAGTGCAAATTTATCCGCTTCGCATCAGCATATAACTTTTCTCGATCTTGCTCTCTCTTCATCCTCTACTTGATTAAAGCAACTTTGTCAGCATATAACTATAATTCCTATGACCTCGGCAAGGTCCTCTCACTGACATCATCCTAGTGAAGCGGTGAGCGACAAAGACTCCCATAAAGATCCTCATAAGGAGGCAACCCGATATTGGCTTGGTAGCTATTATTATAGGAAAAGTCTTCTAAGGGAAAGTAGTGGTCCCATGATATACCCCAATTGAGTACACATGCTCTCAACAGTTCTTCTAAAGTCTAGATTGCTCTTTCTAATTGTCCATCAGTTTGGGGGTGATAGGTTGTGCTGAATTTTAACCTTGTATCAAGTTCCTCATGCACTTGCTTCCATAATTTTGAAGTGAGCTTAGGGTCACCATCAGAGATAATTGAACTCATAATACTATGCAGGCGAACTATTTCCCTAACTTATAGTTCAGCTAGGTCTCTCACCTTGGCAATAATCTTTATGGCAAGAAAATGTGCTGATTTGGTTAGGTGATCCACCAAAACCCATATTGCATCATGACCTCTCTTTTTCCTAGTCAGATCTGCTATGAAATCCATAGTATTTTGGTCCCATTTCCTCTTACGAATCTCAATTAGTTGTAGTAACCCACTAGGTCATTGGTCTTCAACCTTCATCATCTGACACATTAATCACTGACCACTTATACCATTAAGTCTCTCTTCATGCAACAAAAAATATTAATGTAGGTCTTTCATCATCTTGGTGGTGCCAGGGTGCATGGTAAACTTAGACTAATGAACTTCTAAGTCCTAAAGGGTGACTCCTGAGAAACCCAAATACAACTTTCATATCAGATTCCACCATTGAAAACCATCGAGGTATGTGTCTGAGGTTTCTCCATCAAAACTGTCATCTCAACTAACTCTGGGTCATCTAACTGGGTCGTTACAAGCTTGGTCAACAATTCAGGCTTGATTTACCTTTATTTGGTACTTCAACTCTTGCATTCATTATTATGATCATCAAATTCAATCTTATACATATAAAATACAAATTCCTACTTGAATAAATATATCATCATTTGAAAATTTGATTTGGTGGTTACCTTGTTCACCTATATTTCCAAACCATTCATTCAAAATTCTCTCCTAAGGGTATCATAATACTTCAAATTCTCAATTATCCAAAAATGTGTTCATCTTATGTGTTTATACATCATATCATTTCCATTTCTAATATGGCATGTGTCTGTCGCCTCTCTTACACTCATAACAAGATGAAATAAGCATTTGGCTACAGTTAAAATACAAAGCTCATCCCATTCCAAGAATAGAGATGGTACAACACACATTACCATTTTGATTACATATTTAGTTTGAATCCATCTCAACATGACTCTAAACCATGCATGCTTCTCATTTCACAATATTCTTATATTTCTTGAAATCAAGAGCCTCCCTCACTCTTGGGTTTGTGCAATTTCATTATCACTTGACTTCTTATATCTTTTCCCAT
This sequence comes from Alisma plantago-aquatica, assembly GCA_963693085.1. Taxonomy (NCBI): domain Eukaryota; kingdom Viridiplantae; phylum Streptophyta; class Magnoliopsida; order Alismatales; family Alismataceae; genus Alisma; species Alisma plantago-aquatica. The sequence goes on along the minus strand of OY856414.1, from coordinate 173,573,539 downwards.
TATCTTTAGTCATCTCCTCAAAGTATCTACGGTGTCGTTACTTTTGGAGTGATCTCATCCTTATGCATCTAGAGAGTGCCTCTCACATTTACCCCTTGGGCCACATGAACTCATGAAGGTGGCCAACCTCCTAATCCATGGACCTCGGGCAAACATAGATGTTACCTCCCAACCATATGGTCTTATGCACTCATGGAACAATCAACTCCTACTCCCATCGGCCTCATCCCTCCTTTACCTTAGGATTGACATAGGGTTCTATTGAGATGTCATAACTTTATCTTATATAACCACACATTTTACTTGAAGTTTCTTTGGTGTTATCTGATCACATTATATCCTTTGTAATTCTTTCACCCGGATTCCATCCATCTCTTAGGGTACCCATAGTTTTCTTTGTGCCCCTTTATTGGTCTCATGAAGACCTACCAATCTAGGCCTCATCCCATTCTATCGGTCACCTCCATAGTGACTTTTCTTTATATACCTTAGAGATGGTCATTCATGGGTTCCAATTACTCAATTTATGTGCTCATGTGTGTTATGCACTAAATCCCTCACATCAAATGCAATCGTCTTCAATATTTGTTGAATTTATTATCCCATTTTCACTTTCTCATATTAGGTTGCATTCCTTATTAAATGTTCATCTTGAAGTTAGCTTGTCACTTTCCTTTATTATATTTCATGCTTGCGGCTAACCAATAACAAGTAGAGAACTTATTAAACCATTTCTAAGTTTTTCGTTATGTCATATGCATTCATAACCTCTCAAGGTTACACCGGTTCTATATATACATATGATGGCATGGTAGTACTAGACCAATTTGTGTGAGTGGCTCATCAAATATATATCACAATCCAAGTGGGGTTTCCTTTAACCCAAAACTAGAGGCAGTTCCATGCTTAATCTCTATGAGCCCACTCAACCTTGTGATAATTGCATGCACTGGATACTGCCTCTTTCCCTCTTTGATCTAGGAACCTCGGGTTTACCTCCTTAGAATTGGTCATATAAACTGCATGACTTAGCCACTCAAACACATACTGAACCGAAACATTATATGACATTTTTTACCTATATTCCTACTCACAAACTATTCTTACCCAACTCTCTCTTTTACGTAAACAACCCTCGAAGTCCTACACAAGGGACCACCAATCTGAGAATGAGGTTTTCACAACATATTACCATTCCGCACCACTCCATGATCTTGGGACTCTCTTTTCCTCACCTAGATGGTAGGTACTCATATCATCTACACATTTGTATAAGAGTCATCCTCTATCTCTAGGGTTTGGTCCTTCCAAGGACATCTAGGGTACAATAAGCCTCTAGGGATCATGCATACAGTAACTCAACACATTCATTCAGGGGCAGTCTAGTTTAGGACATATGATACAAATATCACTCCTAATTCCTCATTTCTTAGAGTCTAAGCTCCCAACCTTCTCCTTCTGGGTCCCACTCTCTCCGGAGTTAACCCTATAATTGGTCCTAGAACTAGAGGTCCCCCTCTATAGAAGAGGTTGAGGATCCTACATATTCACATCTTATCCTCATCTAGTTTATCTTATTCAGAGAAGCACACTTGTATTATCAAATATAATTGTCCAAAATTCCATAACTAAAGTAAAATTCTCAAATCTAACTAAGGTCATCATATTACCTCATCACTAAACTCCTCATCCATTCCATCTAGTAAGTCGATCTAATAATCCAACAGATATTAACCTTCAGGCTTAGAACTACTCCCTTTTTCCAGCCTTGATGTCACTTTCTTTCTCGTATATGCATGTCTACCTCCTACTTGTATCTATGTGGGGACACACTTCCTATAGGGTTTCTAGAAGAGGGAGTTTAGACTTTGTGCTCATTACCCAATCTTAGGGTTTTACTCCCTCATTGATCATTTATCCACTCTTGTGTTGACCACCTTAGGCCAGGACAATCCTAAAAGTTGCAGTAAAGGGTTGCATATTTTCCCCCATTATGTACTCACTTATATACCATGCTTGTATGTACGTTCAACATGTATTTGTATCCTACATGCCTTACTTGACGTACACACATGCATGGATGAACTCCTTGTATTTTCTCTTTTCTCTCTCCAATGTTTACGGTTAGGATTTAAGGTTAGGCTTAGGAACCATACCCCAACACCTTTTAGGGTTTTATTAAACACTCTAAAGTTATGTCCATAACATCTTGTTTAAATGCATTTTATTATTTGGCGGAGGATGCCTTAATCCCTAATATCAATAACCCTAGTACTCAAAATGGGATAAAGAGAAGAGTTGCATGTACATAGGGTTTAGTGAGTGAAGGGGGTAGAGAAGTGATGAAAGTATATGAGAAATCCTAGAGGTATTTTATTTGGAATGAAATCCTCTGACTTTGTCCAGGACAGATGCACTAGTCTGGGAGTCCTCATAATCCAACTAGTGGTGCAGAGGAAAATGTTTCCAACCCTGAATTGTAGTCCTTTCTAGGCCACATTGTCTTTAGAAAACACTCTAATAACTCCCTTTCATCTCTGCGGAACTCGTAAAATTTAATAATTATTAGAGGTTAAATGGTAAACCAACTCTGATACCAAATATAATGACCCCTCCTCCTTTTATCCCCTATCCAAGCAGATTGAGAGGGCAAGGGCCATTAATCTAACACAGGATTGAAGGTTTAGCAAATGATCAAAAATAATTAATAAATTTCACTAATTGGGAAAGAGTTTGGTACAAGATAAAATACAACTTTTCAAACATGGTTTACAAAAATATGGATTTATAATTTTACATTATGAAGTACAACTATCTACCTATATCCTCTAAGAATTACATCAGATTTCTTTGCTTGATGCAATCTTCTCAGGGTGATTATCTTTCATCATTAATTGTTGGATATCAGCATATTATCCTAAAACGTCATGAAACAAAACACATATAGTTTAGTAGGTTATACTGGTGTGGGGGGAACAAAAGATTGTGTATAAGTGTAATAACATATCCACAACAATTATTGTTGTAGAATCAAAATTACCATTTTCATCATAACTTCTCAACCCATTTTTACTCAACCTCCAGAATACCCTTTCAGGATCTCGTCCCTACAATGGATGAAAAGGCCACCTTCCCAATCTGGAGCCCAGGTGCCATGTTGCTCTTCCCAATCTAGGGCCAGACCACTTAGAAACTTCCCAATTTGGGGCTTGGTCTGACCTTCCCAATATGGGGCATGGTTTGAGTCAACATAATGACTCTTTCGTTCCTTTTATTCACAAACTTCCAGAGTTGGTATGAGGGGTTCAAGCAATTTACAAGCGTATAATGTGATATCAATAGTGATTTTATAGATTGTAGGAAATAAATAAACAAGCAAGCATTTATTTTCAAGCAATCCAAAAAACCTCAGAAAATGTCGACAAACTAATGTGGGTAGTCATTGGCGTAACCACATACCTATCTCACAAGCTACTTGATGTCCAAGCAAAAGCAATAAGAGAAACCAAACAAGCAACTATCCTGAAAATTTAAGCATAACACCGAAGTGTTACTATTTTGTTTGCAAACTCACATTATGACTGACTTGGGGTCCAAGTTAGGGTTTCATCAGGATTATGGCTTCCTAAACCCTAATCATCACCTTTCATGCTTTTTGGGTTGACAAATCCTAATCTTATCGTTATTTGCACTTTTAATCTCGAGGACCCTCTAATTCATCAAATCATGGGTTATTAAGCTCAAATTAGATCCAAGTTGCTCTTTTAATCCATGAATTTCAATTTGTCATTATTAAGATCAACTGAACATATTAAGATTATCAAAACCTAGAAATTAGGGTTTTTATGCATTAAACACATTGAAGATGGAAAATTTGGGTACTTTTTTAACTATATGCAGATTTAGGTCGTGGAACTATTTTTTTTTTTTGAAATCCTTGTATTTTTTTGATAAATTTTGATATATTTATATGCTATCATTGGACTATCCTACTAATTACTATGATTGTTTCAAAGAAAAGCTTACTTGGACCAATGAGAAAATGGCACCTCAACAATTATTATATCCTTTCCATTCACCAGGCAGGCCGGCTCTTGCCAATGGCTTGCGGCCATCTTGGCCCCACGCTCCATGTGAGTGATACTCTTAAGTAGCAAGAAATAAAGACGTCGCCCCCATGTGTCTCACACATATGTCCAGGGTATCTGGGTATTTTTCTAGTCTAGTCATCTCCTTCCTTATGGAGGTTAGATGCCCATCCTCTGGCAATGCAACTGCAATCCACCGCCGCTACCTCTCTAGTGCCAAAACCTCAGGGAACACTGGAGGAACTCAGCCTGACCTGACAAACATGGGCGGCCACTCGATAGGAAGAGGTGATCACGGAAGAGGTTGAGGATCAAATTCCTACTCACTATCATTTACAATAGGGTAGTGCAGAGAAAAATGGGTAGGAGCTCTTTCTTTTGCATCCTAAGAAACATTTCAGTAGGAAGGTGACATCTTAGTATCTTTCTAATGTTGATCCTTAGTCTGGGAGAGTCTAGGGCATTTTCCTACTTGCTTCATCGTGGGGTATCTCCCGGCGGTAGGCTAGGATCTGGGCCATCCCACAGGGCCTGTTTGATTAAGTTCTCCTGAGTGTATGAAAACCCTTTTCCCTTATATAGTTGTCGGGTAGTAGAGAGGAGCAAAAGTCAGTTGGGGAGTACAGTTCCTGATGAAGAAGAAAAACAACTTTCCTTCTCTTAAATAAAGACCCATATTGGAAAAATAATTATAATTCTCTCCCAATAACTCACTTTCCCATCAAAGTTTAGGAAAACTTCGTCCACATTATTATCTTTCGTTGAGAAAATGATTACTCCTTTATTAATCCCTACACACTCAAAACTTGATTTTTAAGACAAAATAAAAAATTTATCAAATAAGTTACTTAGGCCACAATATATCTTGGAACCCTCTAGATTTTCTCCCATACTCTTATATTGGGAATATATATCTAGGATATTTATCTTGGACACGAGATTACTTTTTTCCTATTTTGTTTCACAAGGACTTATATGTGAACTTTTAATTTTGGGAAATTAAATAAATCACATCTCTCTCTCATCCTTACTTAAATTTGCCCCAAATTTTAAATAAATCCTTTTAAGAACTATATTTTGGTTTTGCCATTATCTAGTGTTACCAATCAAGTATTAAATACTCTTTTCTTACCCCTTAAGCTATTACTTTATTTAATCCATTCAGATCAAATAATTACTCTTTTTTCCAATCAACTTGGAAAACAACCATATTTTGGAACATATTCTCTTTGAGGATCGAAATTAATCTTATTAGTTTCCTTCAACTTAACCTTTCTAGAAATTCAGCATATTCCATATATAAAATACCAACTATCTATTATCCTTGGCAACATATTGATTATTGGATTCTCTTGCTTTCTTTCCCCATATTTATCATTGGATTACTATAAGACAATAAAATCATAAAAATCCTTGCAATGATGAATTTTGAAATTGAAACCATACCTCTACAAACAAAGAACATTGATCTTTCTAATATATTCATAACAATTCATTATTGGTATTCAAATCCACGTACAAATTCATGCAAAAATCTGGGTTATAACAATCACCCAATGTGGATCTTAAGATCACCCTTGATATATGGCTAGTGACTTTCATACTCCCAAATCTCAAGGTGTTTTAAAATATGAGTATGTGGATTCACTTGATATATGAATTAGGGTGTAACTCTCATGTGGACTAGGATGGGACCTTCCTTTGGCTTTGTGCATGAAATAATGATTTTGAAATATGATGTTTGTCTAAAATTGTTAAAATACAAAATCTCTATCATGGATGTATAATCCCACCTAGGACATACATAATATAGGACCCTAAAATGTTGGGATTATTGTACTACAGACCCATGAACTCTATTCATTTGACCTAAAATCTGATCACCCAAGTTTTTGTCCTTTGACCCAAAAACTCAAATCTTGAGATTTTGACTTGATGATAATTTTGAGGATGATATTTTCATTTATAGTGTTAATTTTCTAAAAATAACTTCGGTCGGACCATCATCAACCTTGAAATCCTTGACTATGAATACACATGAATGTCTCGTATTTTTGCTAGATTGTTGCTTTCATATGAATGATCATGCCTAGGGTCTAAAATAGGAAATAACACCCTACTTTGAGTGATTGGAAAAAAGAACACTTGATATTGAATTTTGAATCTTATCACATTTTTGTTGGATCATGACCCAATTTGATCCATGATGGATAATATCAACTCGTCATCCCGATACTCACTCAATATAGAGACATGAATTGAAATTGAACTTGATCAATGAACTATGATATTCTGACCTCTATTTGATCAATACAAGTTTATAAACAACTTTACAACATGATTATAAATTTGGAGGATATGACATATATTAGATAGCCCCAGTCTTTGTAGATGTTTTTGAATTTTGGGGACAAAAGTCCCCTTAAGGACGGAGGGATGTGACAAAGTGAATCTTGATATATCGAATCTTTTATACAAATCAATTTATTCTTGACCTTAGACTTCACTTTATCATCAATGAACCATTTAACTAGTTTGAGATGCTATTTTGGACATTTAGTACACATTTACACCTTTTGTGTATAAAAATACAATTTATGTTTGACCTAATACTCCTTTGCATTCCCTTTAGAAATTCTTGAAAATCACTCTTAAAACACATTTTTTACCTATTTTCTTCCTTAATGGCTCGATTTGCACTGGCCCAGACCCTGGCTGTGTGGCAAGTCGACCAATCGAACTGGGTGGGTTGGTCAATTAGAAGGTCATCTCTTACATCAGGCAGGTCGGATTTCCCCATCTTCACCCGGGTTAGGGATACCCAAATCATGGTTATGTCTTGACTGTTTCACATTATATTTATCCCATTTGACTTCATTTTTGGATTCCTCACTAGATCCATGTGTTTCTTGTACCAAGTATTACTCTTTCGAGAACCCTCAAAGCCATGTTAGGCTTCCTCTACCATGGAGTTTTGGTTTCATGGTGTGCCCTAACCATTGACCCTCACACCTATGTAAACATCCCTTTTAGTTTGTTTCTGCCCCATGAACGCAACCCTACCCTCAATTTTTACTCTTGTGGACCATAGTGGCTTTACTCAATCTAGGACTGGAAGAAATAGAAATGTAAAGAAGTGAAATCACCTCTCTACTAAATATGGTAAACAAAACACCAATGAATAGCAGTGGAATTTAAAACATTGACTATATTCAAATTCATAAAGGGTACATCAAAAAAAAATTCCAATAAGGATGTACATGATATTTACAAATAAAGGATCTAAGGTAGAGTGAAACTAAACTACATCAATATGTCTCCAATAAAATAACTTAGCAAATAAGTCCATGAGGGAAGGATGAACCCCTTTTCCTAGTCTTAGGCTAGTTCACCATGCTCCTGTTGCACATTCTGATCCTAAACCTGGGTGGTTGGGATTACCCAATAAGAGGAGAAATAAAGTATGTGTAACCAAAATATTGCATGATAAAGATTTACTATGCTAATAGGGTCAAAAGTATGAGGCAAGTAAATAAATAAGAAATCTTCCATGATAAACAATAATAATTTCCATTCATGAATGACTACAAAAACTAATATAGTATTGTGGCACCTACCTAACCTCAACCAATATGTGAGGGAGAGTAACACATTCCCAAACACCTAAATATATATAAATGTGGGGAGAGTGATCACATTCCCCAGGGCTCATTAACAAACTATGGGTGGTTGTACACATGTACACTACATTATTTATTTAGTCAATAATTCATCATGTTGAGTAATTAAATTGGCAGAGTGGAAATAAAAGCAATATAGCATTGGGGTTCAAAACCCAAGAAATAATTGAAATAAATGAGCCAAAATAGGGCAATGAAAGATCAAAGGTTGAACATATGCCTCATTAGGAATTTAGGGTGGATAGTAGCATGCTCAACTCAGGGTTTAGAAATGCACATACCTCATGTGAGATTCCTAGAGAAGACTTTTCACCAATTAAATATGCACATTGTCACTTTTACCCTAGATACAAGTTTTCATCACATATATTAGGGTTTTGTAATAATTTAAGTGTAGAAACCCTAATTTTGGACCTCCTCAATAAACCATCAATTTTGGACTTGAAAACTAGAACAAATCAATTACTTGGATTCTCCTGATTAATAAAACATATTTTGTTTTTAAATTTGGAGTTAAAATGAATTAGTTACATATTTTAAGGCTTTTTATATAATTAAAATGGTGTTTATAATAAACATCGAAATATAGATGCAAATCAATGCTTAAAAACCATAAAATCATATTCCTTGTGAAAAAAAATCCTTTCCAATGAGTATTTATTTGTATTTTTCTAATAATGTATCGATTTACTATGAATTTTATAAAACGAACCAATCACAAATGAAGAAAAACCACATGTATAATTCTCATTCATTGGTCATTGGACTTGGGCCCACGCTGACCTAGGCCAATTGAAGGTCACTGGTTGGCACAAGGACTCGCCCCAGTGTTGTAGTGAAATCTCGAACATACCCTTGCAAGATAAATCAACAAATTGAAAATGCAGGGACACCAGAGTCATTTCATGACCTGGTTTGTAGCTGCTTCGAGCCATTGATCTCAAGCACATCCTGGAGGTCGAGACTCCATGGATCCAGATCACAACCAATGCAAATTGACACAAATGGAGACTGGGAACAAGTACCCTGAGTTCACGCAGTCACAGGGACCTTCAAGGCAAGTTTTCTCATGCCCAAGAATATTGGGAATAGGCTTTTCCATGACCAGAACACAGGAGAAAGTTTAGAGAAACAAACCAAGCATAGGAGCCAAAAAAGTGGCCAATGGGGTTTCTAAAACATTTGTGAAGGTAGAGCAAGGTAAACCCGACACTTTCCACATCTAAGGGACCACTCGCACGCCATGGAGGTGAGTTGTTGGCGATGGTGACCATAGAGATATAGGACCCAACATATAGAGGATGCACAGGGCAAATCAGTGACGGAAAAGCAAAGAAGAAGGGTCAAGGATGCACACCGACAATCCAATTTCTTCTAAGGTGGCCCGAAGAGCCAGGGTGAGGTCTGCATCACTAGAGAAGGAGGAGAAGGTTGGAAACCTTCAGGGTAGTTGAGGGCAAATTGAAAGAGGAGGAGTTGAGGTGGGAGTCTGACGGTGCTGCAAGATGGCTTAAATAGGGAAGAGAAGTGCTAGGATAGCATCTGTAAGTTAGGGTGGAGCAAGGGGAAGGAACCCAATTGGGCATTTCATCTATGATACAAGAGAGTGGACGAGCTAGGGCTCATTCAAAATGGTAGAGAGAGATAGGATAAGGGGAAAAGAAATCAGGAGAAATGGTGGTCAGTTGAGGGAGAAATCGATCCATGAATTAATCACTGTAAAACATCACTGGCTCATGACATATAGAGATAGTTGATAATGCAGTGACCGTTGAATCGGAGATCGGACGGTCCAGAAGACACATGCATAGATGATTAATGAATGTAACGCGTGACCAAAGAAATAACTGAGACTATAGAGCTTAAATGTGATGCATCAATGAAATAATAATCAAACCATAGTCAAACTATAATCAATTCTTGTAAAATCGATTTGGAGGGTCAAACATGGGTCAAATGACCTCAAATTTAGACCATAGGCTAATATTAATGCCTAGATTAATTCTATGCAATTAGATTTTCATTTTTCATGAGTTATGACCCTTAAACAACATATTGACCATTAATATAAATATTAATGTATTAAAGAGGGTGAATTAATATGAAAAAGCTTTTCTAATGAAATCCTTGAGTGAAATTCGAGACGGACATTGTACACTCTTTCAAGAGTCATGTCACACCTCCTATTCTCCTTTTTAATGTTTTATTACCACATAAGAGGAGAGATAAAGGAAAGGAGATTATTCTCTCATTAACTAACTCAATTCCATATTATGTTTTATTTCTTATCCCAAAAGCAATAAAGACTCTAAATTAATATAATCTACTAATTGTCTCTCAAAAAAGGTCATTTTTCATTATTAGACTCTAATTAACACATTAGTTGGGATATTTGTGAAAAAAATCCATTCATTGTAATGAATGTAGGTCAAATATAATTCACACCATTAAGCATTGCTCAATTTCAAAATTGAGGCCAAAGAGGATAGGAAAGATAGGAAAATTTAGGGAAAAGGCTAAAAAGACATGAAGGAAATGGAAATCTTGAATATTGGTTAAATTGCAAATGAACCCAAGATTCAGTATGGTACATGCAACATGTTGTCCATTTTCACAGCATTGTCTCTCTCCTTGGGTATTCTTCTCTCTATCTCAATCTCTCTCTAGAAACTTCCTTTGACCATAACTTTTGATTCCATGATCAGAAATACATGAAATTATAGTTTGTTTCAATCATGTGAATATGAAAAACACAAAGGATCTACTTTATCATATATTGCGTGCTCACTTTTCAAAATTTTATATACTAACAATGTTTTCATGGTGACTCGCATAGAAAAATTTGTTACTTTATCTAATCTTGCCAATATTATCATGAAACCTTATGGAATCATTATTGAATCTATTTCTAAAATTGTAAAATTAAACTTTGGGAATATGGAATTGATACTTCATTAAGGGTCTTTTTCATTCTAACAATTTAATGAGATCATTCATCCAAATATTGATATTCATTATTATTAGTAACTTGTGAAATCGTTATTATTCTTAAGGATAAATGATTCTGATATGGCCATGTGGAACAACTTATATATTACTTTGGAAACCAAAGTTCTCAGACATTGAATCCTGACCAAATGCTACTCATCTTTAACTTGGTCCTGACCCTATCCTTGATCTATTAGAAATTGTGGTTTAAGATCTCATTTGAAAGGTATGTGTAGTATATTTGCTTGACTGTGATTGATGCGATCTAATGTATGTATACATTTGTATGACTAGAAAATTTGACTATATTAATTGGATGAGATACCACATTCCCTATAGACTAAAGTTTTCAACTTCTATATGTAGATTGTTATTCTTTTACTTGACAATTTGATTTGCAATATACTCCACTCATTTTCTCATTATTGATTATCCAAGCCTTTCCCCTTATTGTTGCTTGAGGTTAAGTGGTGATCCTTGCCTTTCCCTTAGGGTTAAGTGGCCTCTATCCTTTCCCATTTGGATTAAGTGGCACATTGATAGTCTTTCCACCCACTCTCATGTATGTTAGATGATTGACTCTTATTCAAGGTATATTACAAATTGTTTTTAAATATTTACTTTTTAACACTGGAAAGTTATTTATTTATTAATATTTGTTTCTTAGAAATATTTTAAGTGGTTATTTCCTTTTAAATATAAATAAATTTGTTTCATGTTTTTCATACTATTCTCAATGTTTTTGCATTGACATTGGGTCCAGATTTTTTATTTAGGAAAACATGAGGGATTATTCAAAAGATTATAGGATAGCTTCTACACTCGACAACTCTGATGATAAGGACACATATGCAAAATTATAAAATGGATTTGTTAGTTCTTTTGAAATCTTTTGTATGAGTTATTATTTCCTATTGTATGTGCATGTGTGTTATTTCCATTGGGCCACCCAGGGATGGACGGTTCAATCATTCTATCATCTAGATAGTGGGATTGGGGTTAGAATAGTTCCATGACAGTTGGTACCGAAGCATACACACTCTCATATGTATTAAGTAAATAATTTCTCAAGTCTCTTGAATCTAGAAAACCCCTAAGTCTAAATTGGTGAAAAACTGAGGTTTCTAGGCTTGGGGTTCTAACTATAATCACATAATAATGTCTCACAGTGGTTTTTGAGGTTCCCCTCTCTACCTTGATTTAGTTAATCCAAAATTGGACTCATAAGGTTCTCCTTTTAAAACCTAGAGAGTCCTCCATCGTCTCATCTTTTCCTTAAGAACTACCCTTATCTACCCATTAGAAAGAAGTAGGGTGACTTCTCGTGTTTTCCTCTCGATAGAGTGTCTTTTCTCAATATGTACTCTCCCTACAGGAGAAAAAATTTGACATCGTGCCATGATCTTATCTTAATTTTAAATCCCTTGTGATATATGAAAATACTCTTGAAAATAATGTAATCATGTGTAAAGTTTATGCAAAATGAAAATCACCAAATTAGATGTAAGTGCTTCCTATGACTGAGGTGAATTTGTGATATGGTGAAATAAGTTGGAAATAATTTTTTACACCTCATGGTTGATGAGGTCCCTATTGATTGAACTATGTTTCCCCTATTTTAGATCAATACTCAAACATGATTAAGAAAACCTTTCTATATTAATAAGTATGATGCCCCATACCTTGACATGACTATTGGACCCCTTGTTCATGATGTCAAGACTTTACAAGAGACTATATTGACTATCATGCCTCTTTATAAGATTTTGAATAGTATGAATCATATGAAGTCTTGACTACAGACAATTATGTTAAATTCTTGAGTTCTCAATTCAACTCCTATATTTCTAAAAGATATCCCTTTCCTTGATCTAGGAAAGGAATGGGACTATATTATCATTTCAAGTATGCAAAAGCTTTAAATATGGTTGCCCTATTATGACCTTGATCTTTGATCTCATGACCTTATGAAGTGCAATTTAATAATTGATACTCCCCCTATTTTGGTATGATTAACGTTTAATGACTATGACTACTAATATTCTATATTAGGGTGGTAGTTGAGATATGACTCACCTAAGCTTTGTCACTTCCCTATTTATGGTTCATCTAAATTGTCATCTTGTTGATTATTTAGACCTTGGACAAGTAACCCCTTCCATCCAATTTTTATTCATTTACCTAAGTCTCCAATAGGTCATGTATATGACAATATTGATACTCAATCTTGAATTTTGATTCAAATACAATGTTGACTATAGCTTGTCACTAAATCCCTACAAAGACCTAGGTCTATATCATTCATCAAACATTGATACCATGGTATTAAAATCTGGTGATGTTTCTCCAGTGTTGCTCGATTGTTGAATATGGATGAATGATCTCCCATATGATCTAAATAGGAACCTAAACCCTAGACTTGAAATGCTTGGACCTATGGCCTTGATGTCTAAAGTTTGACCTCGATATTGATGTACAAAAACTTTGAGTCATAATTATGGATTTTGATGCCAAGATAGATGCAATAAATCCCAGATTCAACATTTATGCATGTGATTCGCCCCTCTGGGCCCTTTTCCTTCTCTTTACACCTTTTTTCTCTAGATACTACTTTTTTACTTGAATGTGTTATGCCTTTGTGCTACTTAGAGTGAATGCACCCATGCTAGTAGTTACTTTCATAACCTCTTCTAATGAATTTCACAGATGTGACTCCTATAATCACCCTAGATATATGTCTAGTGAATTTCATACTCCCAAATCTCAAGATGTTTGAAAACATAACTACGTGGATTCACTCAATTTATGAATTAGGGTGTAACTCTCATGTGGACTATGTGGGACCCTTCTATTGGTTTTGTGCATGGAATCACAATATTAAAATATGATGTTTGTCCCGAATTGTTGAAATATGAAATATTTATCATGGATGCATAATCCCACTTAGGACATACAGAATGTAGGACCCTAAAATGTTGGCATTCCTATACTACTAACCTAAGAGCTCTACTCATTTGACCTAAAATCTGATCACCCAAATTTTTGTCCTATGACCTAAAAACTCAAATCTTGAGATGTTGACTCAATGGTAATTTGATGATGATACTTTCAATTATAGTGTTGATTTTCAAAATGTGACCTAGGTCTGGTCATCTTCAACCTTGAAATCCTAGATTGTGTATAGACATCAATGTCTCGAGATTTTACCAGATTGTTTCTTTCGGATGAATGATCATGCCAGTGATCTAAAATAGGAAATATACTAAATACTTGGAATGATTGGAAAAAATGATATTTGAATCTTGACTCTTGAAAATGATTTTGTTAGATCATGACCCAATTTGATCCATGATGGATAATCTCGACTCTTGAACTTGATCCTCACTCCATATGGAGACATGACTTGAAACTAAACTCAATCAATTAACTATCATATTTTAACCTCTAGATGATCAATACAAGTTTATAAGTAACTTTACAACATGATTATACACTTTGAGGATATGGTGTGGATTAGATAGCCTGGTCTTTTTGGCTATTTTTTAATTTTGGGGACAAAATATCTCTTAAGGGGGGAAGGATGTGATAAAGTTATTTTTGATATCTCAAATATTTCATTAAAATTTCTTTACTCTTGACGTTATAATTCACTTTATCATGAATGAATCATACAAGTTTGAGACTCTATTTTGGACATCTGATACACATTTACACCTTGTGTGTATAAAAATACACTTTGTTTTTTACCTAATACTCTTTTTCATATTTTCCATACCTAATCTTATCCTTCGGTCTCAATTTTTTTGAATATTTTAGACTATAATGTGTGACTTGTGTCCCAATTTCATCCCAAATACAGCTTTCTAGCTCCCTATATAAATTCTTGAAAATCGCTCATAAAACACATTGTTTGACATTTTTTCCCCTTAATGGGATGATTTGCACTTGCCCAGACCCAAGCAATGTGGTAGGTGCCCGACCAGCCTGGGAGGTTCAATCAATAGGTGGGTTATCTCCTACTTAGGGCTGCTAGGGTTTCCCCATTGCCACCCGGGTTAGGGATACTCGAATCCTGGTCATTTTTGGACCATTTTGCATGAAATTTATCCCATTGGCTTTCATTTTGGACTCCGCACCAGATCCATATGTTTTTGAATGAAGTATAGATCTTTTAATAACATTTGAAACCCTCTTGGTTGGCTCCTCCATGGAGTTTTGGCTCCATGGTGTGCCCTAACCCTGGACCCTGGCACCAATATAAACATCCCTTTCAGTTCATTTTAGTCCCACGAACGCTACCCTACCCTCAATTTTTACTCTCCTTGACCATAGTGGTCTTGCCCAATCTAGGGTCGGTGGCCATTACAACCTGCTTCACCATCTTCACAACCCTCTCTCTCATCAGGTATTTTGTTTTCTCTTTCTCTCTCTAGAAACTTGCATTGACCATAACTTTTGATTCCATACTCAGAGATAAATAAAATTATAGTATGTTTTGATCGCAAGAATGAGTTGGACATAATGGATCTACTTTCATCATATATTTCCTGATAAATTACTAAATTTTCTATATACCTGATTTTTTATGGTGACTTGCAAAGTGAAAGTTGTTAGTTTATCTAATCTTGACCATATTATCATGAAACCTTGTGGAATCATTATTGGATCTATTGTTAGAATTGCAAAATTGATTTTTGGGAATATAGAATTTGTTATATCCTCAATTTAGGTAAAAATGAATGATATGCATATAAAGCATGATTTGATAAATAATTTTCTCTAACAGTATTATTAATGGAATAATAATGTTAATCACCCTTGTGGCATGGGTGCAACCCATGACTCATATAAAGTCCCAAGATACTTTGCTTCGCAAATACTCTTTGTGGTACAAACTAAAGAAATAAAAAGAATTTTGTGTGATCTATGGGTTGCAGTGATCCATTAATAGATATCAGATTAAAGAAAGGAAAACTCAATATTACATGGATTTTTTAAAAGTATTGGACAATTGGAATGATAAATATTGAATTGTGTGGAATATTTTAGAAAAGATATATTTGTTCATAAATAAAATAGCAATGGCTTTATGAATTGTTGAATACTAGAATTATGGTATAATGGATAAGTTTCCAAAAGAAATTAATATGTGTAATATTTTGGATAATTAAAAGAGTAATTATCTAGCCATTGTTGGTAGCACAATATTTGAGGCAACAACTAGTAATATTTTGATCTGACTTTCGATGTACTTGAAATTAATAAGAAAAGGAAGAGAAATCTTGAAATTGGGAGGACAAGGACATCCGATTGGATGATTGTATTGTTTTGAATAATGTTTAAAAGAGCAAGTTTTTGTATGTGAAAGGCATCCATATAAATACCAACTTACTACATATAGATTGGAGAAGACTTTATGAGTTTCCTCAAAGTAAGGATAATTGATTTAAAAGATATATCAAAGAGAGATAAAAGAATAAACTAGAATTTAATGATAAAGTAGTTCCTAAATAGGACCAACTATTCAATGTGTACCAAATAGTTAAGTGTTTTTCCTTAATGTCTTATTGTTGTTGAATCCAAGTCCCGATAAGAATATGGTAGTGTGTTTTTAGGACTTTTATATTATGAGAATAAAAGACAAGAGTATTCATATAAAGGAAATATGTTTAATTACTTGTAAAAAGAAAAGCCTTGCCTTTCTCTTATTCTTTTAGTTGGAGACAAATTGTCAAATAAAACATCTTTTTAATACTTAGGAAAGGAGTGCTTCGAACTCGTGTGAATATGGAAATGGAATAATATATTTGGCAAGTTATTATCAGTGGGACCTTCCTTATAATTCCAAGGAAAAGAGAGAGTGGACTAATATGAAGAAAGGATATGAGAAGGTCTATGAAGATATACAAATAGAAAGGAAGCAAACCAGAAACCCCCACCACTCACCTCTCTCTCCTTCTTCATTCTCCTTAACCTAGTGTTGTTCAAGGGCCTATATAAGTGACCATAGGATCCCAGCCCAATGAGGGAACACAGTTCTTATCCTTCCTTGACCGAGGAGATCAACGCCTAACTTCTCTCTACAATGACGCACTCCTTATCGTATGTCATAGGCCTTACTGCGGCTAGGTGGCTGCCATTCATCATAGTGATGTCAACATATGAATGTGTGTGATGGAGTTGCACAACATTGAGTCAAACTTGTGAGGAAGCAATGCCACTGGCCAGGGTGGGTGATACTTAAGCTTTCATGTGTAAGGGAGATAATTGTGTGACTTGGTTGTCGATGGTGATCGAAGGAAAAAGATGGATTGTAGGTTGGAATGGCAGTTGCGTCCTCTAGGTGGTGGTGATGGTAGGTGGAGACATGGTGGAACAGGGCACATGAGGAGAAACGCCCACTAACTCAGTCAACAGAAGGGTTGAGGCTTCAATGGAGTGTAGTAACTTGTGGCACTGCGGATGTGCGGGGGAAGGAGATGTGTGTTTGCGAGGGTAGAAGAAGACTAGGCTGAATCTAGCCAGTGGTTCAATGGAATAGACTCAACAAATGGTCAGTCCAGAATGGAAAATCAGGCCATGAACCACACCCCACTTAACAAGTAGGGTTCTTATAATGACGACAAATGAGGAATAGCCATGTGGCCCTGATTTAAGGTATAATTTGCTTTTCTTGTAAAATTTATAGGAAATGCTAGGATTAACCAAACATAGAGAAATTATATATCATTTTGATTAAAAAATGAGATAAATCAAAATAAAATAGTATCAAAGTATAATAATGCTTCGCTTTTGAAAAGTGCACAAAGATGCCATCTTTAATGTAAAATATGCATAAGAACCTTAGTTTCATGATTTTAATGGTCATCACGTGTGTAAATGATATTAATGGATAAAGCTTAACCATTTTAGATAAAAAGGTCATCTTGGATCTATTTTGGGTTAAAGGTACATATGTTTCTAAAACTAGGGTTTCTAAATCGCATAATCAGTAATATGTATTAAAGTGTTGTTTAAAGCATAACAACCCTGGTTTTTGATAAATAGGTTGTTAATCATGATAGTGATTTAACATGATCATAATCACAATAGTGATAATTAGGGTATTTACTGTGAATAGTCATACATATGAGGAATTAGGGAAGATGATAAATTTACTGAACTCAGACTAATCCCATTAATCACAATGAAAGGATATGTTGGATATAGTAATTAGGATTTCACATAATTCTTAACATGTGATGGAAATAGGGTTTATACCCTTATTCCTCATACAAACCCTAAAACCCTAGTTTAGGACCCAAGTAGGGTTTAATATAATTAATGTGATGGTGACACTTTAGAATTTACATACATGTAGATTAATATGTTGATTGTTGAGATCTGTTAATTGGATTGATTGAATATACTTGAAGTATAATTGCATAATATGCATGGCTCATGATCGAGGTGTTTGGTTATGCTTATGACTACCCGCATTAGTTTGTTGGTGTTTTCCAAGTGTTTCTCAAAGATTGAACAATTGAATTGTTGGATGTTTATTTACATATTGTTCAATTATAATGCCACTATGACTATCACATAATTTTCAGGTATCATATTTTGAACCCTAGGCTGATGAGTATCAAGGGGTGATGCACATGAGCCCTGGAAGGGCCAGTGATCATGCCCAAGATATTATATCCAGTAAGGGCTAGCAATATGTAACGAAAATGATAGTTCTTATTTGTAAGTAATTGATTGTTACATGTTGTTATATACTTGCACACATTTTGCATACACCCCACTTACACAATATATTTTTATATGTTGATCCATTGTTTTGTTTCACGGTGTTTTAGGTACATGGTAGATAAGATGATATCAAGATATGATGGACAGATGAAATAACTTGAAGACATTAAAGTGTACTTATAAGGAGGACTAGATAGCTGATACTTCTTCTCATATGTACAATTATGATGAAGGAATGTTATGTAAGTTCTAGAGGAACATCTTGAAAACAACATAGTTTCATTAATAGAAATTATTTTCTATTAATTATTATTTGGTAAAATCTAGATCCTTAGGAAAATTTTAGGTAATGTCTCTTATCTTTTTGTCCTTCCTTAATTAGGGGTTGGTCAAAATTGAGGTCGTTGTAGAACTGATACTTGATTAAGGGTATTTTGTCTTTATATTGACTCAATGAGATCATTCATCTAGATGTTGATATTCCTTATAATTAGTAACATGTGAGATTGTGCTTCTTATTTAAAATGATTGATTATCATATGGTCATGTAGAACAAGTAACATGTATGTTATTTTGGAAACCAAAGTTCTTGGATATCAAATCCTGACCAAACAATATTCACCTTTGACTAGCTCCTGACCCTACTCCCAGATCTCTTAGAACTTGTGATCTAAGATCTTACTTGAAAGGTGTGTATGGTATTTTCTCTTGACCATGATTGAAGTGATGTAATGTGTGTGTACATATGTATGACTAGAACACTTGCCTATATTACTTGCAAGCTACCACATTCCCTACAGACTAAATTTTCTAACTTGTATATGTAGATTGTTTGTTCTTTTACTTGATAGCTAGAATTGCAAATACCCCACTCATTTTCTCATTGTTGGCCATTTAAGCCTTTCCCATTATTGTTGTTTGGGGTTAAGTAGTAATTGTTTCCTTTCCCTTAGGGTTAAGTGGCATCAGGCCTTTCCCTTAGTATTAAGTGGGACCTTGTTAGTCTTTCCACCCACTCTCGTATATGTGAGGTTATGATTCTTGTTCGGAGTATATTACAAATTGTTTTGAAATCTTTACTTGTTGAGAACTTGAAAGTTATTTCTTTTTTAATATTTTTTTCTTAGAAATATGCCAAGTGGTTATTTCCTTTCGAATATACATATATTTGTTTCATGTTCTTCATATCGTACTCAATGTTTTTGCATTGACATTGAGTCCTGGTTTTTTTTTAAGGAAAATTTGAGGGATTATTAAAATGATGAATACATTACTTTCTCACTCGCCAACTTTGATGACAAGGACACATCAGAATAATTATAAAATTGTTTGGTTAGTTATTTTAAATATATTAATGTATGAGTTATTATTTCTTAGTGTATATGCTTGTGAGTTATTTCCATTGAGACATCTAGAGATGGATGCTTCAATCCCTCCACCACTGTCTAGATAGTGGGATTGGAATTAGGGTAAGAACAACTCTATGATACTTTCCATGTTGCATTGTGATCATCTGAACAAGTTTCTTGATTGGTTGATCACATAATTCTAGTAGAAAACTCTGTCGACCAATTGACAATCAATTCATCCACTGACCCAACCAGTCTGATTAGCCGATTAGATATTCTAGTCACCTGATCAAAGGATTAATCAACCTGTTTATAATTCATAAATATTCTAATCATATATTTGATTGTGAACTTCAATTTTTTTATGTATCCCTATGTGTGTGACTCTGTAGTTTCTTAATTACATTGGTAGTGAAGTTCAAAACAACACAAGCAAATATTGGTGTCTAGTCACACATCGTTGCCACCCAAGTAATTGGAATGAGTTGGTGACCAACTACAACATGTGAAGTGATCAATGTTACCATGAATGTATAGTCTCTTTGTCATAGATATCTTGATTGAAATTGAGGAATGGAATGCCATACTCTTAACATTCAATCTATATTCCTTGAACTAGATTAGACTATTCAAGATATTGTGAGCTCAATATCATATATGGAGTCACATCACCATGCTCATGTATTTCATGGTCTCACTTATCAATTGTCCAGGGATATCACTCTGATGGAGGGATAAATTCCATCTACATCACTCACAATATTCCTCATGTCTCACAATGTACCCAATCACCACCTTTTCGGCAACTCATATTTCAAAGCATGCTAGGTTGTGTTAAAGTACACACAATACCATGTGTTATCATAGTGACTTTAGGTCTAATGATCACAGTCACCACTATTAGATTGATGTATGACTCTGACATGTCATTTCATGACTTCCATCTATCAACGTCGAGGTGAGTCTATCCAGTGCAACTTGTTCTCTAACAAGTACCCATGTATCTAAGTAGATATCCAATATCATGACTGAAGAGACATAGTCATCACTCACCATAAATGTTGATCTTGTGTATTATTGTTGTTCTATATTATCTATAACAATAACCAATTAGGAACATATAATGAATGAGTACTTGTATTATACATATGATCTCACGTTCATGTCCTCAACCCAAACCATATGTCATTGAGTTAAACATTCTTGTGACATTTTTAGGTCTATTCATACTTGGAACAAACATAATAAGTGAAATTACATTTTAATGATAATAAAATCAAGTAAAAAATATCCATTTTACAATCATTACAATATGGATCTCAGGGCAGATACCCAATATCATTTTCCACTTTTTGTGGGTTCAATGCATAGAAAACCCTTTGTTCATACTTAAGTGGATTTTTTTCCTTAAATTGATCTCTTTACAAGCCCTTTTAAATGAATTTCTTAGTTGAATTATCCATGAATGAAAGATTCAATTTCAATCCTTGCAAATTCAATTGCATCAATATTATAACTCTTCAAAAATCAGTTCCTATAATATAATGGAGAAGATATCATAACAATTTTATATTCTTTTAATAGGGAAAGAGAAAAGGAAAGACTTCCCATCAAGTTTTCATATGTCATCTTCCCCTCTCTTTTAGTTGTATTTTTATTTCCTAGTGGAATAATCTTACAATTAGAAGCAAATTTCCTATAGTCTGAGATTCAATTGGAAACATTAAAAAGTCAAAACTTAGAGAGAAATACTTCTCTTCACATGGGACACCCATGTGTTGGAAATTTAAGTGTTGCAAATGGATAGCCCCACATAATAGAGAAATCTATTGGGTCCCTTAGGGAGCTAATCTCAATTTCTTTCCTTTACCTATTCTGATGGGAATTTATATGTGAAACATTTTTCATGATGATGAACCCTCAACCCTAACAAACAACTACAAATACCCACCTAGAAATCCACCATATCAAGATGTCCCTTTTTCTATCCTAAAACCAAAGAGATAATATATCATCTTGTATAAACTATGTAGAACAATGTCAAGAATATCTTTCTTCTAGCACATCAATCGCAAAGCTACAAAAATTATAAGAAGGCATAGGACCACTAAACCTAGCCATTCTCAGCTATCTACCTTGATTATTAAACTTGCATCAACTCTCTTAAAGATATTTGATCATGAACTTGTTCATATAGAATAAACAATTCATGTATCATGCAAAATATTTTCATGCTTAATTAAACTAGATACACCCTCTTAGTCTAGTTACCCTTAAATTACGACCTTCATATTTAGATCATTACAATGTAAATCTAGTTCTCTTCCATACATATATTCTTGATTGCTTGATTAAAGGTATATTTTTCTAATATTCATTTCTTCTCCAATCGTCCCTCTCTCAATTTCTCTCGTGTCATAGCTTTTATGATGGATATATATCATGGGAAACTTTAGGAAATTGGGATCCCATAACAAAACTAGAGTCTTTGGGGATAAAGATAGAAATTAAATGTCATCTAGAGTCATTGAAGACTCAAACACCCAGATCACATTTTATATTATTTCACTTGTTTTATTTCACGAGTACAATATTTCAAGGAGCAATATTGATTTACCAGTGATGTGTGGGTGCCTAAAATGTTTCTCGGTCATATTTTTATTATTAATATTGGTTTGTTCTATGTATTAGTTTCTCTTGATTAGATTCATATTTGTTATTATTTTTCTTTTGACAATCGTTTTCAATGTCAAACCATAATTTTCTTTGTTTAACACATAAAATAAGATAGTGACTCTATATTTCATAATATTTTATGTTTCTTTTGAGTTTTAGAGTGACCTTAGATATTAGCTCTTTGTAGATTTTTCTCTTAGGGGTAAACAAAAAAGAACTAACTTCAACTATGGAGGAATGATATAACCTGTATAAAAAATAAATAATCTCATCGTTCTAAGGATAATATACTAACTACTAAATTAATGATTTCAATGCTAAAATATCACATGAAAATAGTAAACCCAATTAGACATGTTAGAATTTGGCAGTACATAAAGAATAATTTTATTAATTATTCATAAGGATTATAAAAAAACTTACATGTTTTATGAAAATGGTGATCATTTATCCATCTTGTCCACCTGTGGCAGGCAAACTAGAAAGGAAAATTGCATTTCTAGAAACTAAATGTGTAATAAAACTAGGGTATGCATGGAAACATAAACTAGAGATGTGAGGGGAAAGTAGATTCTCTAAAAACTCTACAAGGGTGTTCAATTCCCTTGTGCATGTTCAAAAATGGTAAAATTAACAATAAACTCACTTCACCATAAATCCTTCCCACTAAAAGTTCCATTTTTTATTATTGTGGGGGTATTTGTGTCCATATTTTAGTAATAGACCAAATCTTAGCTCAAACTACCTTGATTGGTAACTCACCTACATATATTACGTGTGTGTTATAGAACATGCAAATTCATCTAGGAAAAATTCATTAGATTTTTAACTAAACAAGTACGCTAATCACCACCCGCAAACAGACAGATCTTATTGTGGTATAGTTCAGAATTAAACCCAAATGACAACATATTTAAAAATAGATTGATCAAAATAACCAGGAAATAATTATTGTATATCACATGATTGAGTTTGGTTTAGTTAAACAAAGGTTTCAAGGATCAAAATATCTAGATTAAGGTTCAATTTATCAATGGATGGAAACACTAGGGTGGAATAGATTTCTCCACCGCTATCGATCATTAACTCTCTCACTCCATCATATTAATTATGAAAAAATATATATCGAGTCCATGTAAATCCCCCTTTGGATGATAGGATAAAATCCAGACAAATATCAATCTAAGTTCGTCATTACTTTACCTTGGGATCATACATCTATCAGCTCAAAAAACACCTAACTTAAATCATCATCATGGGTTTAATAGGAGTCAATCAATATCGTAGATTCTAGGTTCAACATTCTTTGGACCAAAAATATGATAAACTTGTAAGATTGATGATCATGCAAGAGTACAAGCATTGAAATAATTGCTTTCAATCATATAGTGGTTCATACAACAAAAGATGCGGCAGAGAGAACAAATTGGATAGTTGGGCTACTCCCTGCACCCTACTGAGAGGACTACTCACTCATGGCAGCAAATACAACTACAATGTTGAAGAGATTGAAGAATTCATTGTCATATAAGAAGAGGAAATCATAGTCATGGTGTGAAGGAGTGGTTCTTTAGACTCTGGAACAAAGGCACCTTCTTGACATTTGTAGGAGATAAATTGGAGGTTATTGATTTCTCTCCTTGTGGGTTGTATCCGTTGCTATGGAGGCAAACTAGGTGGAGGATGAAGGTGGTCTAATGGGTAGAAGAGGTCTTAGTTCTAACTTCTCTCAAAGTCAGAGTGTTGGAGCCTTTGTAAGACTTGGGATTTTGTCACTCTGTCGACTGACGGAAGTAGTTAATGAATGGGTCAATGGAGATGGAAATGGAGTGCACCCCACTAATTTTGACATCCTAGTAGTGTAAACCTTAGATCCCTTTCTTGGTGGTTGTATCCTTATATTTATAGGCAAGGGATAGGCTTTGGGTCCCTTTTGAACCACCTTGAATTTGAGTCTCAGTAACCATGAATAAGAAGGGTTCATGGAGGGAGGTAGACAAAGGGTTTTGTGACCCTTCAGTATTCTTGTTGGACTAGATGTGTAGAATGATAACTAATGTTGAAGGTCAAAGTGAGCATTGATGTGGATTGTCGGTTGCTGATTGGCTAAGTGCATGACTTTCATTAGCATCGGTTCAAGATCATCATTAGTGATTGATTGTAGATGGATCATTAGTTGTCAGGATGACCATTCTAGGTGGAGATAGCCCATCATCATTTGGTAGAATCTACCATCTTATTGAATTGGAGAGGCATGAATTCCATCTGCATTGGGTCCACACAATCATTAAATCATAGGTGTAGGAAATGCATTAGATCGCTAGTGCAAAGTGCTTGTTGGGCTCGAGAGTCTGTGTAACATACTCAAATTTAGGTAATTATCACCTTTTACTCATTTTAATTATAGTCCTTTATGTTAAACTCTTTTTTTAGATTGATGTGTAGTAGGATGAAAATAACCTTCAAATACAAGAATTTAAAAGAAAAATAAAAAGGTTTGAGGCCTTAATACAAGAAATTGGGGATATATGTTAGTTTTGGGATTGATTGTGCAAGATTATAAAACTAAGGAATTGAAGGTATAAAAATTATGTTTCTAAATTTTTCCTATGGGTAGGTTTGGTTAAGAGAGAGCTACACACAAAATTTGGTTGATAAATAATAAAGGAGTGCAATAATATGAAGAAATAATCTTCCCTCAAAAGATGTGTTTCACACAGTAAAGTTTTTCCAAAGGAAAATTTGACTCCAAATTTTGATTCTTTGGGTCCTTATTACCTTACCCACAAAATTTCATTTTATTTGTATGGTAATTACTCATCCAATTTTAAAGAGAAAGAAAACGGAATTCATTTCATGTCACTTTATTCCATTTTGCTTTGGCAAGCAATTATGTCACAAATGGGCCGGCCAATGTGTGCATTCTATCCAGTATAGGATCATGATCTGAAGATCTACAACTCGTCTCTTACCTTGCACCGAAATAGGCAATAGGTTGTTAGTTTGTCTGAGATTAATATAGGTATTTCTCGCCCATTACTCCATATTTTCTCAAAATTCTTTTGTCGACGTGTTCCTCTTTAGATTTTGCATAGATTGATGTATTACTCATGAAATTTTGTCAAGCATTTAAGTTTCAACCAATTTTCATCTTAAGGCTTCTTGAACCACACCTCCATAGAATCCCTAGGAGTGAAACATATATATATAGAGAGAGAGTCAGGCTAGAATACACACGAGTGTATTCAGAGCAGAATACACTCAAGTAGTTTTTCATGATGTGATATTTTTTCCAAAAATCTAATCCATTGATCTTCTAAAACATCTTGTGAATATCTCATATAAAAAATTTGAGTACATTTGGACATTTATAGGTCATGTTATAAAGACCACAAAAATTATGCATTTCAAATTAGTTTCACGCGTCGATTTTGTTGCACTTGGATGAGTGACTTACACTCATCAAAATGGGCTCAAAATTTGTATGTAGCCTTGTTATAGTATGACAGTCAAGATCAATGGTTTACATTTAAAAAAAAATAGTCTTGGTATGCAAACACACTTGATTGTATTTGTGCAATATGTACACTCCAGTGTATTCTAGCCTGACTATATATATATATATATATATATATATTTATTTATTTATTTATTTATTTATTTATTTATTTATTTATTTATATATATATATATATATATTTGAACCCTACTAGGGATTCTCCTTGTCTTGCCTTCTCTCAAGCACTGAAGACAACTCTCTACAAAGTGGTTGCTGAGCCAGGGTCGATAGCTGCCTGGGTGAGATTGTTACTTCTTCCCCGCTGCACGTTACAGGTTTTCAGACTGAAAAATAGGCGGGACAGGAGATTTGGGAATAGGAAGTCTCTACAACAACGTCATATTCTGAGCTCGCTCGCTACTTGGGGCAGAGCAGATGGTATCACTGAATTAGTGGACAACATGATTGACGTTTGTGAACAAGAGGATATGGGTCATGGAGATGACAACTTTTTGGAGGATGATATAAAGGAGAACACTAACATCATACAATGTCTTCCAAAGTCACAGATGGTCACTTTACAGCAGCAGTGAAAGTCTTGTGCTCTTTCGGTGTGGCCCCTTATGATGATGATACTTTGAAAGCCTTAGAGGCTAAGCATCCTTACAAGTTGCCTCCTTCCAAGCCAGATATTCTTATTTCAGAAGTCCCTCTTGTTGCTGATGTTGATATTGTTCTCAAGTGCATCAAATCCTTTCCTAAAGGGACTTCATGTGGCAGAAATGGCTTGAGAGCCCAACACATTTTGGACGCTTTGTGTGGAGAGGGTTCTGTTGTTGCCACAGATCTTATACATGCTATCACCTTCGTGGTTAATCTTTGGCTGGCAGGGAGATGTCCTTTGAGTTTTGCAGAGTTTGTAGCTTCTACACCTCTTACTCCATTACTTAAGCCTGACAATCGCATTCGTCCTATTGCAGTGGGCACTATTTGGAGACGGCTAGTGTCTAAAGTTGCTATGATAGGAGTAGGCAAGGATATGGCTAAATATCTCAATGACTTTCAATTCGGAGTTGGCGTCTTATGTGGAGTTGAAGCAGTTTTACATAGTGTCAATAGGCTTTTGAGTGCATATCATGAAGATGGGTCTCTCTCCATGCTTACAGTAGATTTCTATAATGCTTTCAACTTGGTGGATAGGTCTGTGCTACTCCGTGAGGTGAGGAAGAGGTGCCCATCTATCTCTTTATGGGTGGAGTTTCTCTATGCTCAAGCAACTAGGTTGTACATTAGAGACAAACATATTTGGTCTACCACCGGGGTGCAACAAGGTGATCCTCTGGGCCCACTTCTTTAATCCCTTGTATTACACCCACTTATTCATGAGATCAAATACAATAGTAAGATTGTTCTTCATGCTTGGTATCTTGATGATGGGACCGTCATCTGAGACACTATGAAGGTAGCCAAGGTGTTGGACATTATTCAGCGTTGTGGTCCAGAGCTAGGGCTTGTTTTGAACATTCATAAAATGGAGGTGTTCTGGCCTACTTGTGATGGAAGGAAGGTTGAGAAGGGGTTGTTCCCTATGGACATTGGGAGGACTATGTTAGGAGTAAAACTACTTGGAGGAGCTGTTAGCAAGAATAAAAGTTTTATTGAGGAGTTGGCCATGAGAAGGGCTACTAGAGTTGTTTACTTGATGCATCTACTTCGTCAGTTGCATGACCCACAAAGTGAGCTTCTTTTGTTACGGTCTTGCATGGGTACGTCTAAGCTTATGTTCGGCTTACGGACATGCCAACCCACACATGTACATCAGGCGGCAACCTTTTTTGACAAAGGGTTGTGTGGATCTATTGAGGATATTGTGGTATGTGGAGGTCCTTTCTTTGGGGATCTTCAATGGTGTGTGGCATCCTTACCTATTACACTCGGTGGTTTGGGCCTATATTCACCAATGGAGGCTTCTTTATATGCGTTCGTGGCCTCTAGAGCCCAATCTTGGGTGCTCCAAGACCATATTTTGCGAGATAGCGGGATACATGGTGTGGACTCTGATTTTAACTATGATTTAGATTGTCTACGTGCTACAATTCCGTCTTTCGATCTTAATTGTTTTGCTAATAAGGACACTGTCCCCCCTAAAGCCCAAAATGCTTTGGCGAGTTCCCTTTTTAGCAAAATCGCTAAGGGCATGGATGTTGAATTTGATATGACCGTAAGACATAAAGTAGTCTTCCAGTGTTTATAGGTTGAACATGCTCAGGAATTTCTTCTTGCTATACCTATTGATGGCCTTGGACTACATATGTCTCCAGTGGAGTATCGTACTATTCTCAGATATCGTCTTATGATTCCACTTTTTCCTATTGATGAGGTATGCCCAGTGTGCCGCAAATCTTGCTTAGACACTTTTGGGGAGCATGCAATTCATTATAGGGAGCTCCCAGGCTTCAAGTATCGGCATGATCTTGTAAGAGACGTTCTTTATGATGTTCTTAGACATGCGGGAGTTGCAGCTAAGAAGGAAGCTCCTGTGAACTTTTTGACTGATCCTCAGGAGCGCAGGTCGACACTTAGGCCAGCAGACATTCTTATTTTTGGATGGGTTGGAGGAAAACATGCATGTGTAGATCTAACATGAGTTTCCCCATTGGTTGGTCTGAAGGGTGGTGACTTTACTGTGGGACATGCTGCCCGTAAAGTCATTTCGACTAAAGTGGCCAAACATGAGAAGGCATGTATCAACAATCAACATGTTTTTATCCTGTTTGGTTTTGACACTTTTGGGTTCCTAGAACCTGAGGCTGTGGAGCTTCTTAAGAGAGTTTCAACAAGTTATGCATAGTAATGTAATGACTCCCAGATCTATGGATGTGGTGTTTCGGAGGATTGGATTTGCCATTCAAAAAGGGGTGGTGGCGCAGCTTGTTGCTCGCCTCCCTTCTATTTCCTTATAATCTTGTATTTTTCATTTGATTTTAATCTTATGCGTGCATGACCATGGCAAGGTAAGATTTTTTTACATCAGTGAGATGAAGAACTAACTTTAGCATTGAGGCTTGTAATTACACATTTTCTTGAGCCAATTTTCCCTCTAATCGTGAGTTTGTCCACTGTCAAGCAGTTCTTTCTCCCTAGCTCATGGCACCTCACACCGGCAGCTGGCTTCACCGATCTCCAATAGCATCTAGGGGTAAGTCCTTGGAGATTTGCCCTTTGTTTTGGTACCTTTGGATCAACAAATGGACACCATGATAGGATTTCCCCAAATCTAGGTCGTGCTAGCTCTAGGTACTCATAGTCCTATAGAGAGGGTGAGGAAGGGGGTGATTCTCTTATGATTTTCCCCTTTTTCCCTTGCTTCTTTTCCTTTTATTATTTTTTGCCAAGGGTTGTTGCATATTTTCATCACATGAATTATGTTTCTTCGCGAGAGACTAACTAGCAGTGGATCCATGCTACTTGACCACCCGTGATTGAGCCAAGTAAGCTGGCTTGATCTACTAGATCATTGATGTGCACTTTTAGCAAATTATAATTGGTCAAAACTTTGAAAACTCATAACTTTCTCCCTATTTATCAAAAAATTAGAAGAATAAAAAAATGTTTTAGAATCCTAAGAATTTTCTCTACCTTTTTGTATAATTTTCATCACCTGATTTGAATTTTTAA
The DNA here is from genome assembly GCA_963693085.1 of Alisma plantago-aquatica. Taxonomy (NCBI): domain Eukaryota; kingdom Viridiplantae; phylum Streptophyta; class Magnoliopsida; order Alismatales; family Alismataceae; genus Alisma; species Alisma plantago-aquatica. Next base: position 173,543,847 of record OY856414.1, on the reverse strand, counting down.
AGATTTGAGCTTTTGGTTTTTAGTTTTTAAACCTTCATAATATCATAATAATAATTATAGAGAGGTTTTAGAGGATAAAGTTGATATCTTGGATAGACATTATTAGTAACCTAGAACCCTTTCTCTATGATACAATGATGTGTCAATCTAGGTTTTTATTGAAGATTGGATTTTTAGCATTTTGTTCTCGCTTATGATCTTAAAAATAACTAAATACAACATCATGATTAATAAAGTTATGATTTCAAGTTGTGAGATCATTAAGGAATCATGAACTCAATGTTAGATCAAAAACAAAAGCTAGCCTAGGGTTTTGTCGATGGTTTTCATTTTCTAGGGTTTTCCCAGTACATATATTAGAATATAAACTCTAATTTATGTACCTAATTTGATATGTAGGTTGAGTTGACTTTAGTCTTGGAGGGTTAGGATTCAATCTCTAATTTTACACCTCAAGTTAAGGTATGTGCATCTTTCTCGATTATCTAGGCAATATTGTGATGACTAAAAAAATTCCCATATGAGGAATTATTGAGCATATCTTCAAGTTTATTGCTACATCTTGAAGTATTGTTGATGTTACTAATTAAGGTCCTCTAATCTATCATGTGACTTGGATGATCTCATCTAATTATATATTGCATCCTCATTCATTTCATACTTATTGTAACCAAACTTGAATCTTTCCTTTACATTTTTGTACGTGTGTAAATAGACTAGGTTTTATTTATTATAGTAGTACATATGTACCTCTAGAATAATTGAATATGTGTATTCCATCTTAACTATGTGTTTTCTGCTCATATATTAATAGGGGTGCATGTATTCCACCCAGGGTGTGTGTCTTCCACCCAAAATATTTTTTATCCATGAGATTTATGGGTTTCGGCCCTACATTAATAAAAGTGGTCTAATTGTTCACATGCAATGTTTAAAAATTATTGTTGTTGTTATATGGTAAGATTATATTTCTATTAATCATCACTTTTATATATAATGCCTCATCACTTGCCATGTTATATCTCTTAACTTATCCTCTTGAATATCCCTATTTTTAAGTATTCACTATCTCCCTCCTTATTGCCTTATGTTTTGCCTAGTTGTTATTCAGGGCACATACTCAGCATTCGCTAACGTCCTTACTTCTAATTTCTTTCCATGGGTGTTGTTTCAACCCACATAGAGCCTAAGGATCAGGAGAATCATGGAGACTTGACTTATGAAGAATATCTTGTGAAGATTTTTAACTACTGAGTGATGCAATTGAAGCACAAGGTGATTGAATTAGTAAAAGTTCTATGGGAGTATCATGGTCTAGAGGAAACAACTTGGGAGCTTAGAGAAGAAATGTTTCAAATTCATCCTTCCCTCTTTGCTTGAGATTTTGTGGACAAAATCCTTTTAAGGGGAGGAGAGTTGTAATGTACTCAAATTTAGGTAATTATAACTTTTTACTCCTTTTATTATTAATCTTTTATACTGAACTCATTTTCCTAGATTTATGTGTACCATGATGATAATAACCTTCAATTATAAGAATTTTAAACAAAAATAAAAAGGTTTGAGGCCTTATACGAGAAATTGGGGATATACATTAGTTCTAGGATTTATTGCACAAAATTATCAAATTAAGGCATTTAAGTTTAAAATTATCTTTCTGGACTTTTCTTGTGGATAGGTTTGGTTAAGAGAGATCTACACACAAAATTTTGTTCATAAATAATAAAGGAGTACAATAATATGAAGAAAATTCTTTCCATCAAATGATGTGTTTCATGCATTAAAATTTTTCAAAAGGTAAATTTGACTCCAAAATTGGATTCTTTAGGTCCTTATTGCCTTACCTACATAATTTCACTTTATTTGGATGGTAATTATACATCTGATTTGAAAGAAAAAGAAAAAGTAATTGATTTCATGTCACTTTATTCAATTTTGCTTTGGCAAGCAATTATGTCACAGATGGGCCAGTCAATGTGTTCCCTTTAAATATTGTAGGATCCCGATCTAACAAGCAACAACTCATCTCCTACCTTGCACTAAAATAGGAAACAAGTTGTTAGTTTGTGTGAGATTAAAATAGGGATTTCCCACCCATTACTCCATCTTTTCTCAAAATTCTTTTGCCAACATGTTCCTCTTTAGATTCCGCACAAATGATATATTACTCATGAATTTTTGTCAAGCATTTAAGTTTCACCCAATTTTCATCTCAAGGCTTCTCAAACCACACCTTAATAGAAGCCCTAGGGGTGAACCCTATATATATTTGGCCCCTCCTAGGATTTCTTTTCATCATGAGAAATCTTTTCCTCAAGCCAATTTTCCCTCTAGTCATGAGTTTATCCATTGCCGAGTAGGTATTTCTCCCTAGCTCATGGCACCCTGCACCATCAAGTGTCTTCATTGATCTCCAATCTCATCTAGGGGTAAGTCCCTGGAGCTTTTCCCTTTGTTTTGGTACCTTTAGATTGACGAGTCGACACCATGATAGGATTTCCTCAAATCCAGACCGTACTAGCTCTAGCTGCTCGCAACCATGGTGAGCGGGAAAGGAAGGGGTGATCCTCCTGTGATTTTCCACTTTTTCCCTTGCCTAGTGTCCTTTTCTTATTTTCTCATCAAGGGTAGTTGTCTATAGTAATCACTTGAATTGTGTTTCTTCACGAGTGACTAACTAATAATGGACCTGGTCTTCTTGGCCACTCTCAATTGGGACAAGTAAGTTGGCTTGATCCTTAGATCATTGATGTGGAGTTTTAGCAAAGTCTAATTGGTCAGAACTTTAAAAGTTCGTAACTTTCTCCCTATTTATCCAAAAATTACAAAAAAATATGTTTTACAATCCAAAGAATTTTCTCTGCCTTTTGGTATAGTTCTCATTGTCTAATTCACAAGTTTTAAAGGTTTTGATTTTTTTGGGTTTTAAAGCTTCATAATATCACATTAATAATTAAAGAGAGGTTTTAGAGGATAAAGTTGAGATCTTGGAGTCACATCCATGATCAGTAACCTTGGACCCTCTCTCTAAGATACCATCATGTGTCAATCTAGGTTTTTGTTGAAGATTTGAGTTTTAGGGTTTTGTTCTCACGTATGAACTTAGCAATAACTAAAGACAATATCATGATTAGTTAAGTTGTGATTTTGAGTTGAGATATTGTTGAGAAATCTTGAACTCAATGTTGGGTCAAAAACAAGAGCCGACCTAGGGTTTTGCCAATGGTTTTGGTTTTCTAGGGTTTTCCCAATACATATATTAGAACATAAGCCCTAATTGAATACACATACAATAATATAGTGCACTTAGGGTTTAGATAGATATGATGACCACGGTGGCGATCTAAGGCTCTCTCCTGTCTTAATGGCGGGGAAGCTTGTCTCCTCCCCCCCACACAAGATGGGCGAAACTAACAGAGATGGACCTAAAAAACCCTAGTCGAAGGTACACTTGGTTGCGATGATCAGTTCAAACCTAGCCAGCAATATGATACTCTAGTGATCGAGGTGGGTAAAAGGTTTGTCACCATAGATGATGATACCTATGAGGTGATGGAGAAGATCTAGGAACATATTTTATCTATTTATGTTATGGGGAAAAGACCATACTATTACCACTTCCTTTCTTGAATCAGGATAGTATGGAACTTGAAGGGAGGATTTGATCTTTACTCAAAACCAAAAAAGTTTTTCCTTGTTCACTTCAAAAATAAAGAAAACAAGAGGAATATCATCAACATGGGTCTGAGGTGGTTCGATGATCGTCTGGTGGTGGTGAAGGAACATCATACAGGGATGATCTCCAAAAGGACGTGTTCAGTTCTATACCTGTATGGATTAAGATACCTAGCATGGGTAGAAACTAGTCAGAGAAAGTGGTAAGGATCGTTGCTTCTGGGGTGGGCAAGCTTCTGAGGGTGGACCTATGGTCTATACATCAAGAATATTTAGGTGAAACGAAAGCACTGGTGGAGATCGAGGATGAGGAGGAACCTCCTAAGGAGATTTGGGTTAACCTTTCGAAGAAAGATCCAATCCCAGTGGAGATCTAATACATGTATCTATGAAGAGATGCTCTAAATGTAAAGTTTTCAGTCAAGATGAAGAGGACTGTCCACTTCATGAAGTGAAATGAGTGGAAAAGTAGAAAGTAGCCCAACATAAGGACAACTCGAAGATGGAATGGAAGAAGGTAACCAAGAAAGATCCAAACAAGGAAAAAGAAAAGGAGAAAGGATCACCCCCAAAGGAAAAAGGTAATACAACTAAAAAGATCCATACCCATAATAGTTTTAAGAATCTTAGTTCAGATGATTTCGTTGATCTCGACAAACAAGTTGAATAGGATGATAGCTTAACCACAGTAGGAGAAAAGGAGAAGAGCTCCACGAATGTGGGAGCTAGTTTTAGGGTGCCCGAGACATGCAAGACTCAGTCATCCGACAGAGGTCAGTAATGACCTTCTTCATTTCTAATGTCTGTGGCTCCTGTAAGCCACAAAAAAGGAGGGAGGTGAGACAAGTAATATGCACTGTACAAGCATCCATTGCAGGTTTAGTGGAGACCAAAATAAAAACATATTTGCAAGGATCTTATTAGTACGATGCTACCTATGGGTTGGAAGTGGATATCTAACCATGACTTATCGATCAATGGACGAGTGTGTTTGGGGTGGAATACTTAATCTTGGGATTTCATGTTGATGAACATGGATGATCAGTAGATTATAGCAAGATGTATTATAAAGGTGGTTTGATTATCATCATCATAGTTATATATGCAAGGAACCAAATGAACCAAAGAATTGATCTATAGAATAAACTAGAAAGGTTGTCAGCTAGCATTAACCATCCCTGGTTAGTTCTCGGTGATTTCAATAATATCAGAAAAAGATAAGAAAAGGAAGGAGGAAGAGAAGTGCCCAATATTATTCTGAGTACTTTCAACACTACAATAGAAAAATCCAACCATACTGAACTACCAGTGATTGGGAAGGAGGCCTTCACTTGGCATAATAATCTGAAAATGTCTAAATGCATTGCATGAAAATTAGACAGAGCTCTAGCCAACGATGAATGGCTAGAGAGCTTTCCAGGATCAAAAACAAAACTACTATCATCTTATTTTTTTGACCATGCCGCTTTGCAGGTTAATCTGAGGGAGATCACTAAGAAAAAGAAACCTTTTCATTTTCTTAATTATTGGCAAGAATGGCCTGGCTATAAAGGCATCATCAAGAAGGTGTAGAGTGAAGAGGTTATAGGCAACCCTTATTTTGTTTCAATCAGAGGTTAAAGAACATGAAGCTTTCTCTCAAGAAATGGTCAAAGAATTACATGAACTTACATAACCTGATCAGAAAGGAAAAGGGTGAGATGGATGACATTGCTAAAGATCTAAGAAGAAATCTACTTGATCAAGAACTAATTGAGGTTGAGAAAATCACATGTGACATAATCAATCAACTAGATAAAGTTGAAGAACTATATTACTGGCAGAGGAGCATAGTGAATTGGATTGAAAATGGAGATCGTAATACTAAATTGTATCACTCCATTGTGAAGAGAAGAGAGGCGGTGAACACTATCACTGAACTATATGATGTGGAGGGTAACTACATTGATAATGGAGAGGATATCATCCAGAAAACTACTGGTTTCTTTAATGAGCTCTATAACAAGCCACATGATGAACATCAGTTGGAAGACATTCAATGGAAGAAGATCATTTATGAGGAAAATAATGATATGTTGTGTCACATCCTAGGGGAATAGGAAATAAAAGATGCATTGTGGAGCATCAACCCAGATAAAAGTCTAGGTCCAGATGGCTTTAATGGACACTTCTTCAGACATAATTGGGAAACTATTAATAGCTCACTCATATCAGCTATCTATTGGTTTTTCAATGGAGGTAATATGGTTAAGAAAATCAGCCATGTTTTGTTGCATTGATACCAAAGAAGGAGATAGTGTCACACCAGCTGATTATAGACCTATTTCATGTTTCTCAGTTCTCTATAAGATCATAACGAATATAATAAGTATCAGGTTATTGTCCATCCATCCCAAAATCATCTTACCTAATTAGGGAGCTTTTATAAAAGGGAGAAGGATTAAAAATTGTGCCATGTTAGCTTCAGAATTCACCCTAAACTACAACATAATGAGGAGTACACCTTTTGCTTGTCTCAAACGAGACATCATCAAGGAGTATGACATGGTTAATTAGTCATATTAATGGAGATGTCTTGAAGGTTGTGGTTTCTATAGCTCATGGATTAGTATGATTCAATAGTGCATCACAACAGCCTCCTTCTCGCTTTTAATCAATGGCAACTCTAAAGGGTTGTTCCACAGTTCAAATGGCCTTAGGCAGGGTGACCCGCTATCACCACTGCTATTCACAATTGCAATGGAAGGCTTTACTAAGATGGTGGATGGAAAAATCATGAATAGAAATATCAAAATGTATACTATCAAGAAGGTGAAGGTCCTATCACATCTTTTATTTGCTGACAATATTCTGGTGTTTGCTGAAGGAAGGAAGACAAGTCTTGCTAACCTCAGAAAGTTGTTTTTGATGTTTGGGGCTATTTCAGGCATGCAACTGAATGAAAATAAATCTCATATCTTCTTTTTTGTCTCCTATAAAAGCAAAGAGGAACTGAAGTAGATGATTGGGATATAAGAAGGTCATTGGTCTACTAAGTATTTGGGGTTTCCCCTTACTTGAGGTAATCTAAGGAGGAAACACTTTCACGAGTGCTTAGACATGCTAAAAACATGATTACTGAGTGTCCAGGAACTAAAATGGCAATGGCTGGGAGACTCATGTTAGTCAGGAGCTCAGCTATTGGTCAGGTTCCGGATGAACCAGAGTGAACTACCTAAGTCAGTGATGAGAAGAATGGATATCATGTTAGCTTATTTTATCTAGGGGAGCCTGATACATCCAACAAGTTGGTACAGACTAGCATTTCCAACAGATGAAGGTGGCCTCAACCTACAATCCCTTAATGACTTGGTTGACTTTCACACATTAAAAAGGATCACTAAACTTATGGAAGGTGATTCCATTTGGGCTCAATGGATGAATACCAGATATAGCTTGAACCTTACAGTAGAACCTAAGCACAGATGGGGTTTCTCTACAACGTGGAGAAGGATGGTGGAGACTTGGCCTAAATGGCACACTGATATGGAGGAAGTAGATCTATGGGAAACATATAGATAGAAGCTTCCTCGGGATGTCTGTTGTGAGGTACTATGGGTACCTTATCATAGGCTAAGATGGAGCCACACTACCTTTAGAGCATACAAGGATTATCTACTGACGTTGAAAAAGATTCAAAAATGAAACAAGATGCTAACACCACATGCCTTCTATATGAAGATGGAGAATATGCGTCTGAGCATTTGTTTAACACCTGCAAGTACTAGAAATATCAAAGGGAGAGAGCTAATCTGAAGATTAACTGAGGTGTTGTTGCTGGCCAGAGTCTCGCAATATCACTCAGGGAGATTCACAAAATGCATTCGAATGAAAGAGTAATGCACATGTGGTGTCTTACTTCCTATGTGTAAGACATATGGAGAGAAAGGAACTCTAGAAGAACTATGGGGAAAAAGAAGGATGAGATTCAATTATATAACATCATTGAGAAAGACATTCAGGGGCTATATAATAATTTTGGAGGTAAATTGGGTGCCTTACACCCGATTGTCTTGAGAAATTGGGACCTCTAGTAATGTCTTTTTGAAAAATTAGCTATTTTTTCCCCACTTTGTAATCCACATGTAAGGTTGTATCTTGTAATTTTGTACCCTTTATAGGGTTTGGAATATATTTACCCATGATTTTGATAAGCCCTAATTGATGGACCTAATTCTATATGTAGGTTGAGTTGACTTTAGACTTGGAAGGTTATGACTAATCTCTGATTTAGCACCTCTAGTTAAGGTATGTTCATCTTTCTTGATTATCTAGATAATACTATGATGACTAATAAAGATTTTCCCATATGAGATATTACTAGGTTAAATCTTGATTATTCTTGAACCCATCTTCAAGTTTCTTGCTATATCCTGAATTATTGTTGATGTTATCAATTAAGGTCCTCTGACCTATCATGTGACTTGGATGATCTCATCCTCAGATTTATCTCATCCTCATTTATTTCATACTTATTGTATCCAAACGTGAATCTTGCCTTTGTATTGTTGTGCGTGTACAAATAGACTAGGTTTTATTTATTATAGTAGTATATTTGTACGTCCATAATAACTGGACGTGTGTATTCTATCCTGAGCATGAGTTTTCCAATCATTTATTTATAAGGGCGCACATATTTTGCCCAAGGTGTGCGTCTTCCACCCAAAATATTTTTTAGGCTTGAGATTTATGGGTCTCAGTCCTACATAAAAATAAGTGGTCTAATTGTTTGCATGTATTATTTAAAAATAATTATTGTTGTTATATGGAAAGATTATCTTTCTATTAATCATCACTTTTATATATAATGCCTCATCTCTTACCCTACTATATCTCTTGAACTAATCCTCTTGAATATCCCTATTTTGAAGTATTCACTATCTCTCTCCTCATTGCCTTATGTATTGCCTAGTTTTAATTTACTACACATACTCAGTGTTCACTGACATCCTTGCTTCTAATTTATTTCCATGGGTGTTATTTTTATCCCACTCAGAGGTTGTGTAGTCTGAGGGCTACAAGATAGGTAGTGGCATCCAAATTTATCTACTGAGGACTTTTGAGATGAAGTTACTCACCACAAATTAATTTGAGTAGTTTAAGCTTTAATTTCATATTGAAGCCATCTATGGCTCATTAGTTGTGTTGGATCTAGGGCTCTATAGGGGGGTGAATAGATATTCAAAATTCTCACAAGAAAAGTTAGACCTTCAAATTATATCAATTGAAACCAAATGCTTAAGATCAATTTGAAGTCCTATCTAAGCAAGCATAGCAAGGATGAGAGAAATTGAAACATGCACTTGAACAAGGTGGTTAGAGTGGTTCCAATCTCCAAACTAGGAGATAGTCAATCCACTACCTAGATAGGCCAACCTCTAGGACCTTACAATCTATGTACACTTATATTCCATCATAAGAGATACAAGGAGACCACCATGCATCCAAGGACTTACCTACTCAAGAAAAGAGTCTTTCACCTACACAAGGACTTACCCACTTGATCAAGATGTATTCATACTTCAATAAGGATTTACCCACACTTGCATCAAGTCTTTGGCCTTGAAGGAATTACCCACTCTTATTGAATCTTATCCTTGCCCTTCTCCTTCACCTGGAGAAAATCTTCACCTCTTCTTCAACCTTGAAGAAGACCAACAGCTTCACCTTCACTCGGAGTAGCTTGCTTCAACTTTTTCTCTTTGAGAAAGGATTTTGGAAAGATGGAAGGAATGAGAGCTTCACAAGAACATGGAGGTAGCTCTCTTACAACATGCCTAAATCAATCATAATCACAAAATTTTTGTAAATGAGGGAGACAAAGGGGCTCAAAGGGTTTCAACACACTCAACTATAGCAAGGACTTAGGATAGCATGAATGAGCAAACTTGGAATGAACTCCAAGGGGTCCTATTTATAGCCAGGGGTGTTCGTTTGAGTGTGGGATCACTTAAGAATGAAAAATAGCCTTTTTACAACTTGCAACAGATCTATTTTCATTTACAACAACTCTCCAATGGTTATAATCACTTATTCTGTTTCAATACAGTACATTCGGATGAGTTTCAATAAATGTAACTCGACCGATCCACTAATCGACAAAGCCAATTTTCAAACTATCAGTCGAGTTTGTTATGGTAAACTCGACCGATGAGTCAAAACCAGTTTTACTTAGTTGATCGATCAGTAAAGTTTTGTGAGTGTACAACTCGACCAATTGATCATTTCAGAAAATCCATCACTGGATCGGTCAAGTTTCCAACTCGACCGATAAAGTGCCTGTGACAAATTTTCCAAAATGATTTTTGAGTGACCAAATGTTGGAATTAAGTATCCCTAATTTGTTTCTCATCTTAGTTACAAGTCATATCATCAATATAAGTGATTGAAAAATTAATCTAAGGTGATTTGTAGTGATTTCTCAAAAACCACACTTACATTGCTTTTAACTTGAACTTGGACAAGATAGGGCTTGTGTAATTTGATCATTTTCATGTACCTAAAGCCTAAAATATATCTTAAACAAACATATTAGATACATATGAATGGAATAGTTAAGTCATTATCAAAATATGGACAATGTATAACTCTCAAGTCAACATTCTCCCCCTTTTTGACAATGACAAACCATTCCTCAATCAAATTGAAAAGGATATGTAAAGTTATACCTTAGCCTTGTGAATTGCAGGGGGATTCATGATTTTAACAATGTGAATTGCTCCCCCACAATCTATGCTCACTCTTACCTACATAATTATTTTTTCTACACAAAGCAATATAACATATATATACTATATGGTCCTTTAGCAAGTTACATGACAAAGCATATATTGAACAGGAAAAGGATCACATAGACAATAAAATCAATATGGTTGAGCTTCAACACATTGCACTTCTCTCCTTCTTTTGACATTATCAAAAAGGAAGGGGGTAGAAGAGCACAAAAATAGGTCTTCTCCAAGCACAACCAAAAACATACATCCACATGATAAAACATGCAACCTCATAGCATACACCAAATAGAGACGAGAGAGAAACAATCAATCTAAGTCATAATCAAAATATGGGAAATAGGGCACCAACTCATGAGATATAGTAAATCAAAGAGTAAGTGTACATATGATTAAGATTACTACACAGAAAGTATGTCCTATAAAACAACTATAAGCCAAAACAATGAATACAACATGATGATAGAAATAGTACATATCAGATAATGTGCACAGATGTTTTTAGTACAAAATAGTCTAGAAAAATATATATGATCAGCATCTACAGACAAAAAACTAAAACATCTAAACGTCTAGGCTATCTATTTCCACATCACCATCATCATCAACATCATCAGCAGAGGCTTCTGGCTAATAGTCATCATCTCTGTCTGAAGGTGCAGTAGAGTCATAAACATCACCTTCATTACTAGAGCCACCAGTAGATCTGTCAGAACCATCATCGCCATCATCCTCAGATACCTCCTCATCAGTAGAAGCTTCCTCATCAGCCTGATCTGGCATCTCCTCATCGACAGAGGAACCGAAGCCACGACCGGGCCACCTGGCATTCTGCTCAGCCCAAGACATACCAAGGTCATGTAACTCTTGAGCTTGTAGAAAGGTAGGAGAAAAGGTTCCAAATCCTGCAAGCAAGGTAGCTATTGCACCAGTAAGGAGAGGTAGCACAGCAAGGGTAGATCCACCAGTAGTAGAGGGTGTAGCAAGCAGTAGGTGGAGAGATAGGGTAGAAGTGATTGTATGCATAGGATGCATAATTACTTATCAGGTAGGGCTGGTAGGTAGGGTAAGGATGGGTACAGGATAGGTTCATGGTAGACATGATAGCACATAGATCATGATGCATGTCCTCCTAAACCTGAAGGTTGTACGCCTGCTAATGCATCATGTAATCCATGAGGGTTTCATTTGATACATGGAAAGAGGCGTAGGCCGGTCGGGATGGCTGAGGTGGTAGAGGTGCACAGGTGGAGGTGTATACTCCAAGTGTGGTAGAAGAAGGGGTAGGCACACTCTTCTGAAGTGTGGTCTGACTGATGCAAAATCCTTTTTGGGTAGGTTTGTAATGAAGGTCATGAAAAAGAGATTTAATAGTAGCACTCTAAAAAAGACCATAAATCAGGGTTGGGTAGGGTGGGTGGGTTCCTTGAGTGTTCATACCAAAGTCAAAGTAGGTCATGTGATGGAGGACATATCTAGCCCACTTGACTCTAATATTTTTCAAGATATAGAACATAATCTCTGCAGTATTCTCTATAATTTTAGTTTGGTTTTTATTTGGATGGACATTACAGTTGACTACTAGGGCGAGTATGCATTTCTTGATGTTTAAGGCTGAGGAGTGAACGGTAGACTTCTTCCAATAAGGAAATTGAGGCTCTTCAAGAATTTATGAAAGTCAGGGAGAGTGAGATCATATTGCTTGTAGAAGGCCTCAGGGTCAAGGAGGTCAAAATACTTAGGGTAATCTTTCCTCCATGTGTCAGTCATCTCAGTACTAGAGAAAAAGATATTCATGTTATTCTCAGAGACTTGGAATTTCTTCCCAGCTATCATGGAAATAAGGACTACTTGAGCATTAGGCGGGGGTACAAGAGCGTTGTCATTCCATTGCAAATTTGCATAGAATATGTGAATGACTTTGGTTCTTGTGATTGAATTGTAGTAGCACTCGTGTTCAATACTCAAGGCAGAGAAGTGGTGGTTGTACAACAACTCAGATACTTGATCAATAACCCTTTGTCTACGTGGGCTTGGCTCAAATAGGGCACAAAAAGGAAAGGGGTTCCTAGGAAGGAGATCCTTGTACCTATTTAGATCATCATTGGAGACAAAGAAGGTATCATCAAAGGGTATAAGGAGTTAGTTGGAGGAGGAGGATGGTGCTCTGGATGGGGCGGCTCTCTTTCTCCTATTGGAAGCCATGGAGGTGAGATAAGAGGATTGAGAGGTCAAAACATAGGAAACACCACCAAAACCATCCAAACACCTAGGGTTGATGAGCAAGAGGTCTAGGAAGGTCAAGTAAGGTCGAACTAGGGCTAGGGAGAGGATGATCGAGGCTAGGGTTGAGAGCTTAAGGGAGCTGGAGAGTGAATCGGTCATTTTTTCTCTAGTCAAGAGGGAGAAAAGTCGACCAAACCACACTTAAGTTTGCTCTAGCCCGGCCATCAATCAAGTTCTGTGACTGGGAAACTCAACCAAATGGCTCTTTACAAAAGGCCTCAACCACGGATCGGACGAGTTGGCAACTCGATCGATGGTCAACCTGAACCAACATTATAAATTCTAATTTCTAGCCTCTTGAGTGCTAATTAAATTTATTTTTCTATTCCATTTTGAATTTTAAACATACTTAGGCACATATCACTCATCATTGGGTACTATTTTGTGAGAAAACAAGCATTTGCAAAAAAAAACCAAAACAAGAAAAAAAAAGGCATATGAACATGAAAATTTTAGCACTTTAGCAAGAAAAGGTGATAAGACATAAGAAAAGCATATAGGGTAGATGGCAACTATCTAGAAGGCATATCAGATTCATCCAAAGCAGTAATGAGCAGTTTAGATCTAATAAATTAAATTGTTCTCTAGATAGAGGTTTAATGAAAGTGTTCGCCAACTGATTTTCCATGTCCACATGCGTGACATAGATATCCTTTTTGGCAATTTGATCATGAAGAAAATGATGAAGAACCTCTATATGCTTGGCTCTACTATGCAATATAGGATTGTAAGATAAATTGATTGCACTAGTATTAACATAATAGATAGAAGAAACATCAAAATGAATGTTAAAGTCTTAGAGATCCAAAGGACATGGGCACAACAACTCCCAATTGTAATGTATTTAGACTCAGTGGTTGATAATGCCATAGTGCTCTATTTCTTGGAGAACCAAGAAACCAAGAATGGTCCTAGGAGAAAGCAAGTGCCACTTGTGAACTTTCTATCAATCAAGCATCCTGCGTAATATGCATGACTATAATCCATAAGAGTAAAGTCTCTTGACTTGGGATACCATAGTCTAAAGTTTGGAGTTTGGGCTAGGTACCTTAAAATCATGTTAACAGCTATAATATGTGGCTTCTTGGGATTTGATTGAAAGCAAGCACACAAGCGAACACTAAACATTATATCAGGTCTAGAGGCAGTTAAGTAAAGTAAACTTCCAATCATACCTCTATAGAGCTTCTCATCTACCTTCTCACCTTCTTCAACTTTATCAAGTTTGGCGGTGTTTGACATGGGTGTGTCCATTGGCTTGGTTTTCTCCATCACAAAGTGCTTAAGTAGCTCACTTGTGTACTTTCCTTAGTTGATGAAGTTCCCATCTTTAGTTTTCTTGATTTGAAAGCTGAGGAAGAAAGTAAGCTCACCCATCATGCTCATCTCAAACTCACTCTGCATAAGATAACTAAACTCCTTGTAAAGATCAAGATTAATTCTGCCAAAGATGATATCATCAATATAAATTTGAATGATAAGAAAATCGTTAGAAGTTTGTTTAAGAAACAAGGTAGAATCTACTTTGCCCATTATATACCCATAATCAACAAAAAGTTCTTTAATTTCTCATATCAAGCTAAATGTGCTTGTTTGAGTCCATAGAGAGCTTTTTGCAACAAATAAACATGGTTAGGTAAACTATCATGCTCAAAGCTCGGGGGTTGTGTAACATACACTTCCTCCTCAATTGTACCATTCAAAAACACACTTTTAACATCCATTTGATAAAGAAGAAAGTTCTTTTAACTAGCAAAATAAAGCAACATACAAATGGACTCAATTCTAGCTACAGGTGCATATGTTTCATCAAAATCTATACCTTCCTATTGATTGTAGCCTTGAGCCAGTAATCTTTCTTTGTTCCTTACTACATTGCCACTTTTATCTAACTTGTTGCGGTATACCCACTTGGTGCCAGTGATCTTTTTACCACTTAGTCTTGGCACAAGGGTCCACACTTTTTTCTTTTCAAATTGCTCCAATTCTTCTTGCATGGCTAGGATCCATTCATGATCCCCAAGAGCTTCTTTGTATTCTTTGGCTCAAGTTGTGAGCTGAAGGTGTTGTTGTCTTGTTCTTTGTTGAAGGCATCTCACGTCTTCACTCTTTCAAATGGATCACCTAAGATCATCTCTTTTGGATGATTCTTTGCAAAACTTCTTTGGAGTGTCACACTCTAAAAGCATGGTCCTAGCCATCTCTTGTAATGACCTATTCTTCCTATCCACAATCCCATTTTGTTGAGGTGTTTGACATGAAGAGAAGTTATGTGCATATCTAGATTCTTCACAAAAAGGTTCAAAAAGATTATCTTTAAATTCCCCCCCATGATTAATACGAATGCAAAAAATTCGGCAAGAAGCTTCATTCTCAACTTGTTTACAAAACTAGAGAAAACATCAAGTGTATCACTCTTGTAAATGAGAAAGAAGGTTCAATTATATCTAGAAAATCATCGACAATAACAAGATAATACTTGGAACCACGAAGCGATTGAGTTCTCATTGGTCCAAATAGATCAATATGGAGAAGTTCAAGAGCTCTCTTGGTACTAAGGACTCCTTTGGATTTGAAGGAGGACTTGGTTTTCTTTCCTTGGGTACAAGATTGGCATTCCTCATCCTTTTTGAAATCCAATTTGGGAAGTCCCTTGACCAAGTCCTTTTTGTTCCTTCTTCAACTGATGCATGTTTACATGACCAAGACGACGATGCAAAAGAGAAATATCATTCGAATTGGATACTAGACATCTACCAACAGTAGGCTTAATAGAGTAAGCACAATTACATAATGATTACCACTTCTAGTTCCCTTATATATGACTTGACAAGTGAGGGAATCTAGAATCAAGCATTCAAAAGAAGTAAATAGCATAAGGTAACCATTATCACATAATTGACTTACACTTATTAAATTGTGATGTAGGATATCCATAAAGAGAACATTCTTGATACATAAGGATTCACCTACATCACCCTCACCTTTTATCTTACCTTTCTTGTCGTCCCCGAAAGTAACTAAACCTCTTTTCCTCTTAGTGAAGTTGTTGAAATGGCTTATATCACATTTCATGTGTTTAGTATAGCCACTATCAACAATCCATCTTCCTTTTTCCTACAAGAAAGGAGAGTGTCAGTTCCCAGCTCAAACTTTGGGATCCGAAATTAGCTTGGAGACCCATTTCATCTTTGGGCATGCTTGTAAGGACAATAAGTAGAATAATGATCATCACATTTGAAATGAGAACAAATCATAGGGTTCTTAGTGCTAAAAGACTCTCAAATGAAAAAGGAGGTTTCCTTACTCTTTTTTTACCTTTGGATTTGTTCTTGCCCTTAGGTGCTCCCCCTACAAATCCCAAACCACAAGTATCACTTTGTTTGGTAGATAGGTCAAGGATTTTATTTAGGGAGTTTTTCCCTTTGAGGAATTTCTACATAGAGGCTTTAAGTCTATGATTGTCATCATCAAGAGATATGATAGTAGAAGACAAACTAGCAAGATCATCTCTATCATGAACAAAGTTGACCTCTAAATAGAGGGCTTTAGTCAAATAAGAATCTTTCTCAAGGGAAATAGAAGCAGCATCATTACTAGGAAAGATAGGTCTATAAGATAAATCATTAACTTGACCAAGCAATAGTATTTTCATATTTAAGAAATTGAATTTCTTTGAGATAAACATCCATGTCATCTCTACAAGCATCAATATTCAGCATTTTCAGTTATAAGAATTTCAAGCTCATTTTGGCACTTTTGGTTATCTTCCTTAAGAGATTCAATGTTCTTAAGATAGACACCATTCTCTACCTCAAATCCATTGTATTGGAGCTCAAGATCAAGAAATTGTCCTTGCAAGTTATCAATGCTCTCAAGATGAATTTTCTCATTTTTCTCAAGAATTTCAAGTTTAGCATACGAATCATCGATGATTTTTCCTAGCCTCTTTCTTTTAGATTTATATTTAGAAAAGAAGAATGGGTAGAAACAAGCATATCAATAAGAGTTTCTTTATCTAACTCATACAATCTTACCTCACTTACCTCACCAATTTCTTCACTTTTAGATGCCATGAGTGCAAGGTGGCATTGTTCATCTTCATCGGAGCTTGATCCACTTGAGGATGAGCTTCCCAAGCTGCATGAGCTGAATTCTTGTGTCTTCTCTCCTTCTTTTCCTTCCTCTTGTACTTGCTCTCCTTCTCTTACTCTTCCTCCTTATTGGAGCTACCCTTGTGGTGTGACTTTCTTGATTTGAACATCCACTCTTGTAGTTTCCTTTTTGGCCACACTTGTAGCATCTTGGAGTAGAGGAGGAGGATTGTTTTCCCTTGAAGTGCTTGCCCTTGGGGTAGTTGGATTCATGCTCACTAGGGCCATCATCTTCACTAAAGGAGGAGGGGAGGTCTATCAAACAAGTTGTTGTTGAAGGATAACAACCTCCACTTGAGCTTTGAAGGCACTATCTTTGATCTTTCTTGCTCCCTTCTCTTCTTTCTTGGATTCTTCTTCTTGTTTGTCAAGCCTTGGCTCATGAGCTTGTAGATTGCCAATGAGCTCTTCGGTTGGGATGTCACTAAGCTTCTCACTTCTTCAATAGAGGCCACCTTAGACTCCCATCTCTTTGGAAGAGACCTCAAGATCTTGGAGTTGATTGCTCCTCTATCCAATGTGTGTCCCAAAGCAGCTAGGCCATTGATGATGATGTTGAGCCTATAGTACATCTCAGCAACTCCTTCTTTCTTGCCCATCTTGAAGTTCTCTAGAAGGTTGTTAAACATGTATATCTTGGCCTCCTTAACTTGCTTTGTGCCCTCAAATATGATTCACAATGTATCCCATATATCATAGGTTGTATCCCATGAGGAGATGCGGTTGAAGTTCGTTGGGGTGAGGGTTGCATAGAGGATACTTGTAGCTTTGGCATTGAGGTGGGCTTCTTTTAGAGCAGCTTCATTCCATGTTGATACAACTTCATTTGGCTCCTTGTATGGTGTGATAATCACCTTCCACATATCAAAGTTAATCCCCTGAATGTAGAACTGCATACGCCTCTTCCAATAGAGGAAGTTTGTGTCATCAAAGATCGGAAAACGCACGGAGAAGATGCCCTCTAGGTTGAGTGAATAAAGTAGGTTCTCATCCATATTCTCATCTAATGGGAGATTGTTGGAGAAGATCCTTGGCTCTGATACCACTTGTCGGATTTAGGGCTCTAGAGGGGGGTGAATAGAGCTTCAAACTTTTCACAAGAAAAGTTAGACCTTCAAATTATATCAATTGAAACAAAATGATTAAGATCAATTTGAAGTCATATCTATGCAAGCATAGCAAGGATGAGAGATATTGAAACATGCACTTGGACAAGGTGGTTAGAATGGTTCCAATCTTAAAACAAGGAGGTAGTCAATCCACTACCTAAAGAGGTCAACCTCTAGGACTTTGCAATCTGTGTATATTTATATTCCATCATAAGAGATGCAAGGAGCTACCATACATCCAAGGACTTACCTACTCAAGACAAGAGTCTTTCACCTACACAATGACTTACCCACTTGATCAAGATGTCTTCAATCTTCAACAAGGACTTAACCACACTTCCATCAAGTCTTTGACCTTGAAGGAATTACCCAGTCTTCTTGAATATTGGCTTTGCCCTTTTCCTTCACTTGGAGAAGATCTTCACCTCTTCTTCGACCTTGAAAAAAACCAACAGCTTCACCTTCACTCGAAGTAGCTTGCTTCAACCTTTTGCTCTTTGAGAAAGGGGATTGGGAAGATGGAAGGGATGAGATATTTACAAGCACATGGATGTAACTCTTTTATAACATGCCTAACTCACTCATAATCACAAAATGCTTTGTAAATGAGAGAGATAAAGGGGCTCAAAGGGTTGAAACACTCAACTATAGAAAGGACTTAGGATAGAATGAATGAGCAAAGTTGGAATGAACTCCAAGGGGTCCTATTTATAGTTGGGGGTGTTCCTTTGAGTGTGAGATCACTTAAGAATAAAAATAGCCATTTTACAACATGCAACAAATCTATTTTCATCTACAACAACTCTCCAATGGTTATAATCACTTTTTTTGTGTTTTTTGTACAATACATTCGGTCGAGTTTCAATAAAGGTAATGCAACCGATCCACTAATTGACAAAGACAATTTTCAAACTATCAGTCGAGTTTGTTCTGGGAAACTTGATCGATGAGTCAAAATTTATTTTTCTTAGTTTATCAATCGGTCAAGTTATGTGAGTGTACAACTCGACCAATTGATCATTTCAGAAAACCCATCACTGGATCGGTCGAGTTTCCAACTCAACTGATGATGTGCCTGTGACAAATTTTTCAAAATGATTTTTGAGTGACCAAATGTTGGAATTAAGTGTCCCTGGTTTTTTTCTCATCTTAGGTACAAGTCATATTAACAATACAAGTGATTACAAATTTAATCTAAGGTGATTTGGAGTGATTTCCCAAAAAGCACACTTGCATTGCTTTTGACTTGAACTTGGACAAGCTAGGGGTTGTGTAATTTGAACCTTTTCATGTACCTAAATCCTAAAAACAATCTTGAACAAACATATTAGATATATATGAATGGAATGGTTCAGTCATTATCAAAATATGGACAATGTATAACTCACAAGTCAACAAGTTGAACTTTAATGAGAAAATCATGTACTGGTTAGATTTGAACTTTTGCTGCAACAAAACTATGTTCATGTTATCATTCAGTTTAATGAAATATTGTGAACGCCAACTACTTTAATGGCTTTCATTTTGTTGGTTATATTGGGATATTTTGCAAGTATTTCCTTAAATTTAAGTAAGGAGTGGTCCCTCCTGGACCCCACTCCTTACAGTCTGTCTAGCCATTGGTAGCTAGGAAAGTCATTGGGTAAGGTTTCCATCGGGGGTTGACTAATGGAATATCAGAACATTTGTTAGTCTGTCACACGCACCTTTCATCAGAGGGTTAGCCATCGATGCTTGGGGCCAGACTGGGCATTCAAATGACTTCCTTTAGACCGATGGGATTCTTGAGAGAAGTCAGCACACCTTGGTGGTTATTTGCACAGGGTCGATGGCCTACATCCATGAAGATGTTTTGTGATGTAGATGTTGCTTGATAAAGGCATGGAGCGATGAAAACCGTATCCATTTATAAATAAGTTCTTGGGCCTACTATTTAGTTAGAGATACCACTTTATGCTACACTCTTATCATTCAATGAAGTTCAATGATGCCATGAAAATAAAAAATTTGTATTAAAACCTTATAAATTATCATAGAATTAAGAAGCCTATATGCAAGCTACTTCTAAGGTAAAATGAGGGAATTGAATGTAAAAATAAACTAAAAGTACAACTAAAACTTAAGATGAATATGTGTCCATCAGTTTAGTATTCCCTAAGAGGGGCTCCTTAATTCGCCTTATCTGAAGAACAACATGATCTTCAACTTTTTCCTAACTATCATATTGACCCTCTAGACTTGAGATTAAGTTGTGGGGTATTGGAAGAGAGTGCATAGAGGAGAGAAAATGTATTGTGTGGATGAGTTTATGTTCATTAGAAATACAATGGAGATGGGATTAAGAAAAAGAAGAAGAGAGAAGGAAATTCTAAGGAAATTAACTCACAACAAGTACTCATGGGTAGTGAACACAGATATTTGTGTTTTATTCACCTTGATCCTCGTAGAAATCAAACAAGAAGGAGAGAATGTTAGGAGTATTAGAAAGGGTAAAATGTATGATGTAATCTCATTTGGAGCTGGATTTGGCTACTTGGGATATATTACATGTTTGACCTCAATTATAACCAACCAACAATATCATGTCACTGATTATAGGCAACTCAACCAAGTTGTTTCTCTATAGAGTTACTAAACCATCTAAGTACGCTCTCTTTTCTCTATACTTCATGTATCTCTATCCAAAATAGTTAGGATTTTTTTTATTAACGTAATGCCCAAAAGAAGTCTTTGTTACTTCATGCTTGTCTATATTTCATTAGTTTTGCCTATTTCAATCTAACTCAATCACTTGTTTTTACTTGATTTTTATTGATTCAAGCACTCTAAATTGCAATAATAACTCATGCTAAGTTTATGTAACTGAATATATCTCTGTACTTGGTGAATTTATCATGTATGTATAAAATATGCCACAATATGTTAAACATCTTACAATTAAGCCAAATCACCCATTCTAGACCAATTTGATAATTATTGTTAATAAATCAACTATGTAATAAAATTTGTATTTCTTGATATAATTCATTTGTATAAGTGATGTTGCATTGAGCTTACCAACATTAGAACCCATATTTAGATTGATGGAAACTAAAATAGAAGCTTGTCATTTTTAACAATTTGCTTAATTTCTTTATTGAAACAAACAAAGACTTATGAAGCTCAACTACGGATTTTGCTCGATCTTCTACATTAACAAACTATATTTTTTTAAAACATATAACTTGCCACTTATCTAGCATTTACCTTTAATCCATGTGTAGTCCCTTACAATTATTGGTAAATTATGCATGGTAAAGTGATTTCAAAATTAATTAAAATAATGATGTGATATATCATATTGGATTCTCTCTTACCCAAAGCGGCTCTCTGAATGAAAAAAATGAATGGCAGTGGAATTTCCTAAATTCGTTTGAAAGAAGGATGGGTTATGTCATATTGGATTGCCTCTAACATCTCTTCACAATTCTATTAAATTAAGGATGGTAATAGAATTTTGAAAATTTATATAAATGAAGATTTGTTGTATCAAATTCATTTTGTAAATGTAAATTATATAGATAGGAATTATAGGTTGCAATGATTGATATGGATTGCAATGGAGGAATTTTGACCCAATAAAAACATGGTGCTACTTGTGTGATGTGTTCCTACCTTGAAATTCTAGAGAGAGAACATTTTTTATGCTATGGAATTTATTCTCTTCACTAATGATTGCGGTCAGAATGTACTTCTAAATTCATGCAAGCCAAACACTTGACCGCAGTTCCCTAAGGATGTTGCGGATTCAAGCCAATATTTGTTTTATCTTGGTTTTGTGACATAAGCACAATCGAATTCCCTAGTTGATTGCACAATCTCTCGGCTTTTATATTAATTCATGTCGTTCTTAAACTTAAGATCGTGACACATGATATTATAGTTATCAACCATGGTCAGCTATGGGATGGAACTGCAATCATATGATATAATTTTGTACTATTGTAGGATGGTTTGGGTCTTTTGCTGAATTGAGCAGCATATACTAAATGCTCTAAATGTGTTGATTTAGATAAGTGGTGAGGGTGATCAAAATCCATTTCCAGTATATTAGGATTATGTTGTTATAAATGAGTTTTATTTCTTTGTGTTTAGTTTGAACACTCTGGGTGGATTCTCGATTTTGCAATCGAACACGTCCAAGCATGATTCGGATGCATGATTTCCAACCCAGGGTCTAGGAAAACCCCAAAACTCGTCAGGGCTGGACCAAATCCAATGATACGAGAAAGTGAACTTTTTCACACTAAATTACATGATACAAACCAGTGGTTCTTGACTTCTCGTTATACACGATCTCCACACCACCAATCCGATCTTATCCTTTTGCTTAGTTTAATATATATAGGAACACGACTTAAACAGTTGTCATGTTTCTCAAAATGATTGGAGCCCGTGCAACTCGGTTGTCTTGATCAGACCCTTCCGTGTGGGTAGCTCTAGTCAAACATTGCTCATTCATTGTTTGGGATTGCGGAGGATAGGCCAGGGTGGGTATCCAAATCAAAATCAATACATCATACTAAAGATTCAAACACCTCGTCACTCATGACGTCCGGGTATGGCTATCAGAATCCAATGATATGCAACTCTACTGAATGAAAGGAAGATAAAATTTGTAAAGGCAATAATTTGTCATTCATGGGTGGTCCTCGAGGAGTGATTTGCTGGCACGGGGAATTCACGCGTACTTCTTCCATGCATAAGGCCCACGGGCTACAGACTACAGTGGCCCAGTTTGTATTACTACTATCAACATCACATGCGCGGCTCAGGGAGGGATACACACGCACGAGGGGACAACTAGGCTGGTCGGTGGTCTGGTCGGTACTCTGAATCGGGTGGCCAGGGGCAGTTGTCTCGGGTGGAACCCACTAGGCCCACGATTTTCTAGGGTCCAGATTTCCGGTTTGCTGCCACACTGCAAAAGCCAGCACTTCGCAGTAGGTTAAGAACCTGGTTTCGGGTCGGTTCCAGGTCGGACAACAATTAGGTTGACACAAGATAGCTTAGTCGGCGACCGATCCGGAATAAACTTTTTGCAGGGTTGTATGCCCAGAATTCAGTCGTGTTTCATAACGTGTAACTCGGAACCAAATACAGATCATATATTTTTGTGAATTATACATAATATTTAGTAATTTGTACATGATGATAATGACTCACTTTTATAAATTTTGTGAACCTGAATTCTATCTGGGTTGTACACGTCACTACCCTGAATGCTTTCAGTTCCGACATCAATATCTAAACCGAAAACAACCGGAATTGGTAAAATTCAAAGAATAATACTACATAGACTAAAAACTGGATCTAAAATGGGACCAATTTTGGATTGTAACATGCTAAACAACAAAAATAGTGAGGTAGGCAACATGCTTATCTCAATACCTTTGTTGTTTAATAGACTAAAATCCGAAATTGGTCTCATTTTGAGTCCAACTTTTGATCCGCATAGCAGATCTCAAATTCAAAATGGAAACCCAAGATTTCCGGATCGCATTTCTAGGTACATACAAAATTTGACATCCCTATTTCACAGCTAACCCGAGGTGATCCTGATCAGTGGGGATGTAGCTTTTGACAGGCAGCTCAGCTCGAATCCCAAAGCATATCCACAATGTTGTTAAATCTAGGCCTAAATGGGATAACAAATAATTTTTAGAAGTGTCTACGTACTTTATAGAAGTGTACATAAATGAGGTATGGGCAAGTCCATGACCGTGCCTTCTCTTTGCTCAGACTATACCCGATTGATTCTGCCCAAAATGAGTGGCGGTCAAGTTCAATTTGAAGATGTGCTGACACATGAAATCAAAATCGTGCTTGTATAAAAAAAACAAAATGGCATATAAATCGTGTATGATTTTACCTGTATAGAATATTGTGTTTTAGTATGCCCACTACTTCTCCATCCACAAACTCAATTTAATGAAAATATACAAACTGTGGGGTTTTCGTTACTTGGGTTCTATCATTCAAGGATATGGGGATGTCCAAAATGACGTTTGTCATAGGATCATTGCATGATGGTTGAAATGGAGGAGTGCAACTGAAGTATTATGTGATCGGAAGATCCCTCTTAGACTAAAAAGTAAGTTTTATAAAACGGATATACGGTCAGTCATTCTCTACGGGAGTGAATGTTGGGCGGTGAAGAAACAAGGACTCAACAAGATGAACGTGGCTGGAATGCGTATGTTGAGATGGATGTGTGGGAAGACAAGAAAATATCACTTGAGAAATGACTATATCAGGAATAAAGTGGGGGTTGCAATAATTGGGGACAAGTTGCGTGAGGGCCGACTCTGATGGTATGGACATGTGCAACATAGACCGACTAATGTTCCTATACAATGCAATACTATTGAGGCAAGCACAATTAATAGAAGAAGAGGAAGGCCTAAATTAACGTGGGAAGAGCTTATAAAGAGAAATTTTGAATCTCTACATCTCAACCACAATATGACCCATGATAGAATTGAATGGAAAAGAAGGATCCGTGTAGCCGACCCCAATATAGTTGGAATTGAGGCTTAGTTGATGATGATGATGATGACACAAACCGTGGGATAGTATGTTAGCTTTCATATTTACAAATAACTAGTAAAAGCACATGTGCACATGCACGTTTACACAAAAAGATGTAAATTTTGAAATGATACACATAATTGGATTTTAGATTTGGTTAAGATAGAAATTTATAAAATAAAATATATTCAGTAATTAAATATGAAGTTGATATAAGAAAAATTATAGCATATTCAACATGCACAATTTCCTATGTATATTAAGAAAATCATCTTTTTATTCTAATCTCTTACTTTTTGGAAGTGTGGCTTTAATAGTCTCTTTTGTAAAATCTATAGGGGGTTCAAGTATTAATAGTAAACACAACTTTGTCTTTCTGCTTGTTTTAGTTAAAGAATGAATACTCCCATAAAAAATCGTTCCTAAATGCTCCACAATAGGAATGAAAAGAATGGTTGCTAAGTACATGTAGTTTTAAAATGACATCCAATCAAGAGGATGAATTTGTTAACCATCACTAAATATTTAAGTGTTAAAAATATTATCATGATTTTAAAATTTATATTTAGTACTTCAAATTGAGTCACGCCTTGGATAAAGTTTGAAGAAATTTTGATTTAGAAAAGTTATATTTTTTGGAACCAAAAAAGTTGTATCACAATATTATTAAGTACATTATGATTTTTCTTTTAATAATGATTTTCAATCTTGCTAAATTAAATAAAATATTTGATAAAAGTGTTCTATTTTTTTAGAAATTAGCAGTTGTTTTTGGTATTTTGTGTATATTGAAGAGAATGTTAGTGTTATGTTGGTAGCATGACTATAAGTTGATGCTCATTCTTCCCTATTATTGAGATGGTCGAGTTAATTAATGCCAATGTCCATTTGTAACCAATTGAGCATGAAAATGCTAAAAAAGAAATCAAGTATATATATACATGACATAATATGTAGTGTCTTATAAGGACCCATGAGAACACCAAGCATGTCAACTGTCGTTGGAGAAGTAAAATTTGAGGTGGTCAAGTTAATAGATGCCAATAAGAATCTTTCAATCTACAGATCTTCATGGCAATGTTTATTTATAATCAATTGAACATGAAAATGCTAGAAAAGAAATCAAGCATATACATGCATGAAAAAATACATAATGTTTTGTAAGAAGGAACCATGAGAACACCAAGCATGTTAACTACCGTTGGAGAAGTCAAATTTTAACCAACCATATACATAGTAGCAATAAGAAGCTTAGTCATTTCATTAGACTTTACAAATTATGCCACTAAAGGTGTGCATGTTGACCTCAAAATGATAGAACTGTGAAGTGTCCTATAATTAATAATCCACCATGCTTAAGAACCTAGTACTTATCCTTATAGCCTTATCTTTAGATTCCCATTCAAAGATGAACTTCATTTGCATCATCATGCGAGCCGCTTTTTTGTTGTCACTGATGGGTTGAGTTTGCATTCTTTTTCCATTAGTTAGGTGGGCATGCACACATGAATCTAGAGCTGGTGGATGACATGAACAATTTTTTTTCATGCACCGTACCAAGAGTGCTTTATTACATCTTTGACCAAAAATAGAGACTTACATGTGAGCTAGAAATATGAAAAACTGAGCATGTCATGTACATATCCCAACAAAACCCAGACTTTATACTGGAACTGATGGTAGTAGTTAACAATGACCTAATGCAAAACATTACACAGATCATTATCGTTACATGTACCAAAATTTTGCCTCAAGGAGTTATTGAGCGAAGAAAATTTAGAGTGTTGACTTTATTCATTTGCACAAAGCACGTCGTAATGAACTCTCAACATGAAAATTCTGGTAGATAGAATAAGTGGCCGAAATGGGGAACACTATCAAGATTGGACACAATAACTTTCCTCTATCATGTTGCATTCACATATCAAGGATTAATAAGGAGGAAGCTGCTTCTCACAAAGATATTGGAAATGCTTCTTTTCTTCCATCCATTGTGGGTTCTCTGATATTTCAAAGGATGACTCTAGAAAAAGATAAATATTTGACAAAATTTATATGTAACATATTAAAGAAAATCTTCAAGATAACAAAAATATATTATATGGGCAAAAATAGTGCAGTGCTCGATACACATTAATTCTACACTCACTTGGATCCATGGACCATGGTCATATTTGAATGAAAGCTAGTGATATAAATTGGGTTCATACAAACCTTAAACCCACACTCAAAAATGGAACGTCGATCCTAAAAAAAATTATACATGAAGGAGCGATAGAAAGGAGTAGAGAAATAATATAAAGACACCTTACAAGATAAGAAATACTATATCTGAAAGATATAAGTTCATGCCATCTTCATTTTCCAAGCAACGACGAGTCACTTGTTATGCCGGACGTTCTCCAGCTACCACATGTAATGGAAAATATCTTCAACATAGCTAGGGTTGTACATCGGTCCAAATTCAGATCAGACCAAACCGAGATCCTGAATAAGTAAAATTGTTGGACCGAGGACCGGATCAAATACAAATCGGTCCGGTTCAATACCGGAGCAAAACAATATATGGACTGGACAAGGACCGGATCAAGACCAGACCGAATAAAGTTTATGCTAATTAAAAAATATGAAAAAATCATGTATTGACGTGATTAGTAACTTTTTTCACTACTTTTAGTGAAAAAAATCAAAATCACAACTAAAATAATTTATTTGGATGTTTTGTGCTTTCATATGTTTAATATAACAATCATTGTTCTCATTTTATATAAACATACATTTATTCATAAGCATGCCATGGTAGATAATTGTATTTTCTTGACAATTATTTTTATACCAAAATAACATTACATATTATGTTATAATAGTTATCAAACACGATGATATGAAACGTAAGCTATCTACTTAACTCCATCACTTCTTCTCATGTCATATTCTAACAAGTATTTACTTCCAATCTCAGAGTAATAATATTTGTAATTAGTTACCTATAACTTATTATTTATATATTTTAACCATCATGCACTCCATTTCCAAAAACTCTTCATAAAATTTAGCACGAATATAAATATTTATTGTCTTTAGATCATAATAAAAAGAAGTTGTTTTATGTTATTCAGTCAAATCGGTCCAGATCGGTCTAGATCGATTTTGGATCGTACCTGACCGTAGACCAAAAATTTTGAAAATAGAAGACTGAGGATCGGACGAAAATTAAAATCGATCCAGAATCGGACCAATGATCGGTCCAATCTGGTCCACCAGTCTGGACCGATATATGTACAACCCTAACACACTAAGATGATATGGAAAGAAAAGAGGATAAAGAAAGTCTTTATATATGAGTCAGAGATAAGAAAACGTGTGTGTGATATGAAAACGTCTTTTGATGAGCGTGGGAGATGTGGTTTCTATATTCTATATAGGGAAAGACATCTACCTGGTGTTGGATCATTATTATGGTGATAAAATCTATTAAGAATTTATGCCAAATATTTTTTGTCACTTTTAGCATAATCCTCGCACGGTAACAGTTACAATCATAAACCTGTCACATGAGAATTTGTTAGCAAAGAAGATTATAGATATTGCATTTTAAAAATAGATAATTCACTTTAAGAAAAATCTCAAAATTATTTATAAAATATGACATAATATAGTGACTTCTGGTTGGAATAGAACAACTTTTAGTAACCGCTCAATATGGGATATGAGGAAACGTAGGGGAGAGGAAAAGGGGTTTTGAACCAGAGGTGTCAAAGTTGGGATAAAACTCAAATAGCACATGTCAATCAAGACAAAATAATTGAAGTGGAGATGAAAGCATATGTTGAGATTTGAGAAAAGTTGAGTTGGAGAGGGAGTATGGGAATTGTTGACTTGAGATAATATCAAAGAGACAGAGAATGAGAGAAAAAGTAAAGTAGTGAAGGACAGAGTTGTATAACAGATGGAATGAGGGGTGAGAAAGACTAGGGGATTACCGATGTTGAAGAGAGGGGGGAGTGGGACCGAAGTAGGATGTGGAATGGTTATATTTTAGAATAAAAATAATTATATTTATATAAATACTAAAAATTAGAGAAAAGATAGAATAGAGGGATTGAAGGAGAGTGTAGTATTTTTGTAAAAAATATTTAATTATTTATAGTGGTATAGATATAGGTGTATTTCGTTAATTGATTTTCTCTCTGATTACGGCTCGGTAAGTCCAGATGAAGGACCCGGGTTCAAATCATGCCGAAGGCGCTCTGAGAAAAGTAACAGGAATTTGATTGGGCACGGGAGGGGGGTGACCAGACCACACTCTCTCATGCCCCGAGAGCCCCGAGAGTTTACGTTGTCTAGGGGGTCACAATTGTGGCGCTTCTACGGGGGCGGTTCTCTCATAAATCAAAAAAAGAATATGAACGAAATTATTGATTTACGTTCTAGTATGATTGAAATGGAAGAGAAGGGAAAACATGAACAAAAATATTTTGAGGAGAAGAAAGGATGGAGGAGGTTCAAATAAGAGGAGTCGTTAACTAGAAAGGTTAACCGCCAAAATTTTAGTGAAAATATTTAATTGATTTAAAATTATTATTTATAGTAGTATGCATATAGATGTATTTTGTTAATTAATTTTCTTCCTGAAAAAAATATGAATTTACATTTTTGTAGGAAGGAACCAGAAGAGAAGTGAAAACATGAACGAAAATATTTTTGAGAAGAAGAGAGAATAAAGGAGGTTCGAATAGGAGGAGTCGTCAATCGGGAAAGATCAGCGACAATTTAGGGAAGGAAGAGAGTGTATGTGTGGGATAGGGAGGGAGGTTAGTCGTGTGATAAGGAATATGGTTTAGTGGACACATGTGAAGTAGTTGAAAATTACTGAGAGTTTTAGCAAGATAGTGGGATGGGTAGTTTCGGATGGAGGAGAAAAAATTAATAAAAGTAGCAGAGAGAAGTGGAAATGAATGTGTAGTTGTTGATTTGAAAAGGTATAGTCAAGAACGTAGTTTATTGGGAAAGAGAGTTTGTTATACTAATAAGTTTTTAGGTATCGAGTTAGTCAAAACACAAATATTTTAAAGAGGCAATATTGACAATTTTATAGCGAGAAGGTACCAGAAGTGGTGGTGTGTTTGTCTCAAGTAGATGCCGACTTGGAGAGAGATAGTTGACAACGTGGTTTACTCATGGAAAAAAGAAAACTTATTACTATAAGAGGATTTATAGGAACAAATTCTCTCAAAAGTGAGAAATTTCAAGGAGGCGGGAATGGTGATTTTTTATGGAGAGATGTTACAACTGTGATGTATTATATCATTACAAATATAGGATTTGTTAGAGCACTTTTGAAAGAGAAGATTTTTTAATTACTAAAAATAATTATATTGGTGTATATATTGATATTTTTTTAGTAAATTTTTTTTTATTTGCATTTTGTGTTTCAGAATGTTGATGGCATTGAGAAACCAATGAATGATGTTGATAAAATGGGAGAGAGAGTGTTTGTGAACCATTTGCGTGATTAGGAGAGAGAGAATTGAGGAGTTAAAGGGAGAGTGGGTGGAGGGGTGGTTGGGATCGGTTGTCTTGGGGTAAAGAACCAAAGTCAGTAAGTTAAATAGTATTGGGGTACACAAAGTCATAATTATCCAAAAAAAATACCATCATATTTAAGAAAATTTATTATTATCATTATGTGTTGTATTATAAGATGAAAATTAAATTATTCAACAAACCATAAATGTGCCTTACGAAATTAGGTTCTAAGAATGTTCCTCAATAGAAAAAAAGAAATATAAAGATTAATAAACAAAAAAATACACACAACATGATAAGACTGTAACAACAGAAATAATAAGAGAACGTAAGTTGATAGTTAAGGATATTATGGATGGAGAAAATAGTGAATAAAATAAAGAAACATAAGGTTTAATAAATTAAAAAATACACAGCATCATGATAAGAAAAATTACTTACTGAAAGAGGCAATAGAAGAAATAGGAGAAGGTAAGTTGTCAGTTAAGGATATTATGGATGGAGAAGCCATGTCGTCTAGAGGGTGTTTAGGGAACTGAAAAGATTAGATAGAAAAGATTAGACATCAATACAAAAGTCGTAGAAAACTGAAAAGAATAGATATTAATATGAAGGCACAGTAAAGTCTAAACAATAGCCAGACAGATTGAATCATAATTTCCACTGAATCATAATTTTTCAAAACGATTGGTTCATCCCCACCCCCACAATGGCTCTCTTTATCGAGCGCCTCCAATAATATTTTTACCAACATGGTGGAAGAAGAATATGGAGGGAGTAGAGGGGGTATACAAAAGAAAACTAGGTAAGGTGTCACAGGCTGAAGAACGTCAATAGGATTGGCTGTTATTTATAGACCTAAAAGGAGGGATAGAGGCATGTGATTAGTGGGAGATTGTTTAGTAGAGAGATAAAGAAGTTAGTAGAGAGATAAAGAAGCCGGTCTCCGTCAGTTTAAATTGCTTCCTGAAATGGTGAGTGGGGGAAGGATCGTGATCTTGTGGTAGGTTGTTACGGAGGATGAGCGCAAACGTGGTTAGTGGGAGGTAGTTTAGGGGAGAGAGAAAAATCATGTGAAGATGGTGAAAGTAGGAGAACGCAGTGTTTCAAATTCTTTCTTTCTGATTGGTTGCCCAGACTTGAAATGGCACAATCGTAATTTTTAAGAAAAACTCTCTTTTTTTATAGTAAATAGTTAACACACGCGTGCCCATGCACGTGAAAACTTAATTGCATGTAGTTCTTATGTAAGGAAATCACATTAGATAAATTATCTACTCTATGTTGTGACAATCATCATGGTTTCGTTCAAGTAACATGAAGCAAAATTTGTATAAAAAGACAATTAAGATAAAAAATATAATCTTGTAAGACAAAATTTGTAACTGAATTCAGTTTCTAATTTGAAATATCCAGAATATCATCTGTGAGAAAATGCGACTCTTATCTGTTGTAACCAACTGTGATGTGTGTGGTTTTGAATTACCACATCTTGTATTTATCCTCTTATTCTTGTTTCGTAAAAGGAAAGAACTATTTTTATCAAATATCTAAGTGTCGTACCCCTTCTCTCTCCCACTCTCTCTTAATCTATAACCGTCCTCAAATCTCTCCCCATATCTATCTCGATTAGTTTCCATAACCTCACTAACTACTCCACGATTTGCTCTACTTTTAGCCCTTTCTCTCTCCCTCTCACGTGGTGGTTCCTTGGAGGGAGGTGATAATGGTTAGTTGGAAGGAATCATGGATGTGTAGTTTAATAGGAGAGAAGTATTTTAGTGAATAAAGAGTAATTAAAATAGAAAAAAGTAAGAAAAATATGAGAAGAGATTGAGTGAAGGAGAGAACGACAACTCAAAATGTTGACTTCTGATTGGCCGTTGGGGTTCACAATGGCTATTTTGTAAATAGATGAAAAAACTCCCTCTTTTTATAATAGTATAGATATAGATAAAATACTAACCGCTCTTATCTTTCCATAACACCTTCTCCAACAAAAAAGAAAGTTACCGGTTTGTACTAGGATGGGCCGTTGGTTAGGCCATTACATACAAGGCCGCAACTAAGCCCACAAACTTCTACACGTAGGCTAGGGTATTGATTTTAGGCCCACTTTCATGGATCTGACAAACTAGGGTCAGGATAAATACAAACAATTAGAACCAACGGACACACAATTAAACATGTAAGATAAATAAAAATATGTGTATCTTGTCCTTTACACATATCATCTCTTTACTATATAGAAATGGAGTGGTTTCGGTTAATTCACATTCAGAATCTTGCATCCATGATATATGAAGTAGTTTGATCCTTACTACGTGTTGACATATTTGAGTGTCTTGTACCTTTTAGGTAATTTGGTTTTTAAAAGCACACCTATACATTAATCTATTTCATCACCAATTTATTAAACTACCAAACGCAAATGCAGTAATATTTTTTAAATCAATATTATATAAAGAATAGTATGGAAAGAATATGATAATTACTTGTATCTTCTTATCATCATCATCATCATATAAGTCTTGATTCCAATCATTTTAGGTTTGCTACATTATATATAATGTTATATTATATATATATAATATTATATATAATATTATATATATATTAGACTTGATTTGTTATGGGTCATTCTGGTCAAAGTGTAAAGATTCAAATCTTTACTTTTCAGTTCTTTCCAAGTTAAATAAGACATGCATCGTCTTATTTCAATGTTGCTTCCAATAGGCATGTTCCTCAGTCTGTATTTCACATGTCATGCCACCTCAAATGGATTTACGGAGCTTGTCATCAATATTCGCACTCCTAACTTGGTTCCTTGTATATTCATTTCTTGAACGATCTTTTTCTATCTTCACACACACCATTTCAACATATACACTTCAATAACTTGCTATCTTGTTGAGACTTTATTTTCATTATTTAACATTCATTTTCGTACACATGCCCATACATATTTGTTCAACAAAACTTACTTTTAAATTTGAGAGAATTTTACATCCACAAACTCCTCCAATTGTACATTGGGACAATTGTACTCTCGATTTTAATATATTCCTCAGTCAACAAATTTTAATAAAATATATGATCGAATCGATATTTAAATTTCAAATTAGAAAATGGACACCTGAGTAGTTAAATTTTTGGTTTGTTACCAAGAGGTCTGAGGGTCAAACTCAGACGAGGTGACAGCATGAATAGAATCCTCAATTTTTATAAATAAAAAAAATCATTTTCTAGGCAATCAACTCAAACATGTGTGTTTTAACATACACGAAAAGATTGAAAAGAAGCTAAATCCATACTATACAAAACAGGTCGTTGAGGATAATCTATGCAAATTTGTGTATTACTTTTTTAAACTATATAATAATCCTTGTATTTGAATTTATACTATACAAGAAAGAGCGTGGAGGTAATGTATGTAAAATTATAAAATATTTGCTTACAAATTTAGCGTGTATTTTTCATGATTACCTTTCTTTGTGACATTGTGTCCGCGACATAGTCCAAGCAACTTCAACTGAGATCTTTTACTTCCAGTCTACTTTACCCGTGATGTAATAACTTGTAGACTTTATTAATATCTCTTTTTTTTAAAAGTGATACGACAATATATTCACAATCTTTAAATAATCTAATATTCCTAAAGTTGTCCAATATGCGTGGGATATACCTTACTTTATATTCTCTATACTACTATAAAAAGAGCGAGTTTGCTGCTGCGCTCTCCTTGATTCACTCTCTTCTCTCCTTTTTTTCAAAGAATTTTGTTCCTAAAAATATTTATTTTCACTCTCCTAATAACTTTTATTATTTTTAATTCTGTATTTCTCTCTCCAACCCACGAAAACGGTTCCTTGATTCTCTCCTTTCAAACAACCAACACAAATATCTTTTATCGTAGAGACCCTTTCACGGACGAGTTCTCTCCCCACATATTTTCAACAAATTTTATATTTCACGTGCATGTACACGTGTGAGTTAAATGCGTCACTCGAGTTCATCCTCGTGCATAATTGTCGAGAAATCTTGAGACATACGTGAATCGAAGCAAAACTCCCCACACGGTGAACTTGACATATAAACAGAGTGAACATTTGCAAAGGAGGAAGGCATCAGCTCATTCCAGATCCAGCAGATGTAGTTGGGCCACCGTCCAAGTTGGGCCAGAAGCGGATCTCAGATCCACTGTAGATGGTCGAGGCAGGATGATCCCCACAAACCTAAAATTGTTATGATGCAAAAGTGCACAGTTTATTTTAATCATTAGGTACAGGTTAGCACATCTAACCACATGTAAATTGCAGTACATACGTAAATGTGTAGTAGATAAGTCCCTAAGACAGGAAACGAGAATGGAACAAGCATCCATGGCAAGCTTCTGAAATTGTGCAGACTCCTTCATCATGAGAGGACGATGAGACGGCCAGTGTAGCACTATAGATCGATGGTAGGTCATGGTGATGCCCTCTTCAGGCCTCTGAGGTGGAGCAAGCATTCTGTCTTTAACCACACCAATTACGTCAAGGGAGAAGAACTAATTAGCACTACATGATCATTTTTACTAACCTTGCTTGGATGATGCTAGTATATGATTTTAGACACGTGTTTTTATTCTCCTTACTAAAGGATGACATACAAGTCAAAGGAGTGTCATTATCTCTAGAAATCTTGAGCAGGTAGCTATCCTTAGGGCCAACCATGCGAGAGTTTGTGGCACTAAGATTTGTTCTTAATGATCAAAGGTAAAGGATTTAAAGAACTCCTCATAGTTCATTATAGGAACTTAAGGATAGATATTGGGGTTGGAGATTAAGAAGGATTAAGGTTGGGTGCCTATAGTTTTGAGTTTGAATGAATGCGGATGAGTCCTTTTTTTTCTTTTTGTAATAAATTTGTTTATAAATAAAGAAGGCATATATTGTAGATTTCTTATATATTAGGCTTTGAACATGAATATTATCAAGAAAGATCTGGTCAAGGCCTTTCATGGGATCATTTTCAAACTTTTTACATATGGGCACTGATGCAACCCCATTTTAGGGCTTCATCTTCTGTCATATTGCACTTCAATCACATCTACAACTGCTAGATTACATGTGATTTCTCCTAATATGCATATTTGTGTAAAATGTACTTATGGGTGGTTTTTGCATGTTTGATAGGTACTTTGACCACTACTTGATGGAATGGAGAGAAGATGGTCGGATCTAGGGTTTCCCCAGGCTTGGAGGAGCCCAAAATGAGGCCAAAACCACTCCCAACCTACCCAAAGTGGTCAAAGAATGTATTGAAACAATAACCTTTATGGATGGCCAAGTTCAAGACTCAAATGCAGGGGAAGGACCCCAGAACGGCCGTACTACCTTGGAATGGTCGTTCTGGGACATGCCCCAATCAGTAGAATCTTCAAAAATTGACCCAGTTGGCCAGAACGGTCGTTCTATCAAGAATGGTTGTTTTGGGAGTTCCCAAAATGGCCGTGCTACTAGTCCCAGAAACCCAAAATTCTCATATTCATTCCATTGTTCCACCACGGGCGTTCCTATCCACCACGACCGTTCTACCTAGCCCTCACCACGGTCGTGTTGTCCAGCACGAATGTGCTACCAGCCTCCATTTCACCACCTCAACCTGTGATCTCTACATTTTAATTCACACGGTCATTCTACCTCACCACGACCATGCTCACCCCTACCCACCACAGTCGTGGTGATCCGCCACGACCGTGCTATTCATAAAACCTAGCTACTTTTGCCACTGCATGACACAATCTACCCCTACTTGACCTAGTGCTTCCCCCACATCTATATATACCGAGGTGGCGGCTCCAGCACGAGGTTAGCTACCTTCCACCACCTCCTAGCTTCCCATTTTTGCCCCTTATACATTCCACTCCATTTCCTCCTCCATTTCACCATTTCCACGACCAAAACCCCCATTTCCAAGCCTTTCATCCACTTCCCATCATCATTCCACATCATTTCACCCAAGAAGAAGGAGGAGGACGCCCTACAGCAGCTGAAGTGGAGAATTTCTTCATCTACACCGAGCTCCATGGCTTCTTCTATCTCCTTCTCTTCTCTTTTTGTACTTTGCTTTGTTATGAGTAGCTAGGCCCCTTGGGTGGGTTGTTTGGGGTGTAAAATGTTACTTTGATACCATGTTGGGGGAAAATGATATGTAAACTTTATAATTCCATTTGCTAATGATTATGTTCTATTTATATCTCATTCTCCATGAATTGCTTGTTGGTTACTGTGTGAAATCACCTAGGAATTTAGGAAAATTGTTTATATGTGTGAATTTTGGGATTTGCCCCTAGGTCCAATTCTTAGGTCGCTAGGTTTCCTCCCATATTCATACATCCTAATCAATATTCCTAAGCCTAAGTGAGAGATCTAAGTATCTAGATTAGGTGACTCTAGTGAAATTAGCATGGAGCCTTCTCAAGGCTAGAATGTGGGGGAATTGGGATCCAAAACCATAATTTCACCTCCCCATTACTACCCTCGGCCCCTAATTTCCCTAGAAATGTATAATATAGAAACCTAGACTTGATTAGACTCTAACTGGATTGAACCTAATCCCTAACCCAATTGAGCCTCGCAAAGGTAGTAGGGAGTGTTAGGGACTAGTTCCCCTATACACAACCTAGCATATCCATGGCCAGTTAGTAGCTTAGGTCAATACATTAGACTCTAACTTGTTGTTTGGTTTGGATAATCTAAATGGAATCATAACGTTCATATGTCAACCCCCAACTTAAGTGATAAGTGCATCCCCTAAACAGCCCATACCTTCCTGAAATTGCTTTTAAAACCCTAGTTTTCATCCTACTTAGCTAGTGTTAGCTTATCTAGCTCTCTTCTTGCTTAGTTAGCTTCTTGCCTTGTTTTTTCCTTGTTCTTGCTAGTTTAGCTCTTTAATTGCTCTCTTCTTCTTCTTGCATGCCTTAGTGTGAATTGCCTTTTCATACCTAGCTTAGTCTTTTCTTGCTTATTTAGCCTTAATCTAGTCTAGGGTCAAATTAGATTTCATTCTCATATTTAATTGCTTTCTTGCTCATCATAGTTTAACAATCAAAACAACCTTTAAACCCTTAACCCTAGTCTTTGTGGTAGGAACTTAGCAAAACTGACCTAGCTCTAGTGCCCCCTTTTATCCATGTGGATCGACCCTATACTTACCACCCTCCTATACTACGACATGACCCCATGCGCTTGTGGGATAGTGTTTTGGTAGACGTAAGTATGTTTAAGTCTAGGTCTTTATAAATTTTGAAAGTGAATCCACCTGTGTGCCTCTGTCTGCGGAGTTTCATCCATTCAAATCTCAATTGAGTGGTGTGTA
Source organism: Alisma plantago-aquatica (assembly GCA_963693085.1). Taxonomy (NCBI): domain Eukaryota; kingdom Viridiplantae; phylum Streptophyta; class Magnoliopsida; order Alismatales; family Alismataceae; genus Alisma; species Alisma plantago-aquatica. Next base: position 173,506,389 of record OY856414.1, on the reverse strand, counting down.
ACGCCATTGGCGGGGGCGCACCAAGCTTTCTGGCACCGTTGTCGGGGAGAAAGGTGCTCAGCCTAGCTAGTTAGTTTTGCTTTAACTTTTCCTATTGATCTCATCATTGCTATTATTTATTCTTTATTCTTTGCATTCTTTGTGTGTGTTGGCTTACTAACTTGTTCTCTTTTATTTGGTTTTGCCTTGTGCATGTGAAAAGCCACTCGGGGAAGATAAGATGGAAGGCCAAAATGAATGAACCCATCCATTTCCTCCACCGCCCTACCTCCAAGGCTATTTTAAGCCTTACACACCCCCACCACCTCCATATCCACAACCTTCCCACCAGTTCACCTTCCGACCCCAATTCCCTCCTCCACCTCAATTCCAAGGGCCATTAATAATAATGCCACCACCACAACTATCACATGACCCCCCTACTTCCTATGAGCAAATGGATATGGTTTCAATCATGGGGTGTGAAAAAGTTGTTGAGAAGCTTATTAAGGGAGGGAATCAAGTTGACAAATATCTTAATGAAGAGCCATTTCCAAAAAGTCCTTGTACGCAAGTGTCCCATATGATTGAGACCCCTCTCTTTGATGCCTATGAAGACCCATTCCTCAAGAGAGAGCTAAACTATGGCATGAACTTTTTGAAGATCATAGGCTAATTACGATCTATGATAATGATCCACAAGGAGAGAAAACTACTGAAAAACACTTGAGAAGCTCACATGACCCTTGGGAATAAGATCAATCAAGGAAAGCATTTGAGAGGATTGCCTATGATGGGGATGCAAACATTTTGTTTTTGGACAATGGTTGATGGTGAAAAAACAACAAGCCCAATTGAAGGCATGAAACTTAGTGCTTGTGGGAGGCAACCCACCTAGGTTTGGGATTTCTTTTACCCAAACTTCAATTTTTGATACTTTTCCTTTGTTTTTACACTTTCTAAGAAAACACACACACACTAGACTTGATGGTTTTGTTGTTTGTGAATAATTTTAGAATAGGTACAATGGAGGAAAGATGATGCATAGAAGAGCCAACCAAGGAGAATATCATAATTGAAGAGAAGATTGCAAATTAGTAGAAAAGCTACAGGAAGGTGACCAACACGGTCATTCCACACAGCATGACCGTGGTGCTGGCAAGCCAAAATGGCTATTTTGCAAAGAACGGTCGTGGTGGATCTATCTTGTGTTGGATTTTGTAGAGAAAACATGTGCGGCGGAAGCAATAAAATCCACACAACCCGAAACAGGATCTCATCGACAACAACGTATTTGGAAGGAGTGTTTGCGGGATATACCTTATCGCGGAGCAAGTCTGGCGATATCCCGCTACAGGACGGTGCAACACTATTGACCTACACGAATGGAACTTCTCTCCCGTTCGCTATCATAGGAAGATCCGGCGACGCTCCTTTGTGGAAGTGATGTACACCGCTCGTAGCGCGTACAGGTGGTCGTCGACGTCCTCCGAACACAGGCATCAAGGCATCAGCGTCTCTACTTCATCCACGCGGATGGACGGAACTCCACGTCGCACTTCCCAAGCCGGTGGGAAGGAGTCGTGTCTCTGCGGCGGCGTGCTAGCGGCGTGTTTCTCTCCTAAGGACGATGACGGCTTGGGTTTACGTACGTGAGCATAAACTAAAAGCGTCTCTCGATATCTTATATAGATATCGGTCGTCAATCCTCCTTTAAATAGGATACGAAGGGAAGTAGGGTTTCCTAAACCCATCGGTAAACAGAAATGTTGCGTTAATTAAAACGCTCATGGATTAATTAGAATATTCCGAAATTCATTAATTAACCAAATAATCACATTAATTGATTAATTAATATTCGACTCCATGCAATCTCTTGGGATGGATTTATGTGCATATATGCCAACAAACTCCTACTTGCACTTAGAACCAGTCACTCCAATATTATTCTAATCAATTACATAAACATTTTAGTAATCAATGTGATTCGAAGCAATTCCAATCAAATCCACAATTATACTCCTATTCCAACACATCCTATGTGTGTGACCCGGTAGGCTCCAAATTATGTTGGCAGTGATATCCATAATCATATTATGATTTTACAAGCAATGATTGGTATCTAGCAAGACTTCATTGCCACACAAGTAATTGGAGAAGTTGGAGAAAAACTTAACCTATCATTCATGACTGGTGTTACAGTGATTGCATAGTTCCCTTGTCACTGATATCTTGATTGAACTCGAGTCATGGAACTGTTATCCTCTTCAATGTTCAATCCATGTTCCTTAAACTAGAGCAGACTGTCTAAGATATATGTAAGCTCAATATCACACATTGACTCACATCAGCATGGTCATGCATTTCTCAGTCTCGCTTATCAAGTGGCCGGAATATCAAACTCCCGTAGGAAGGAAAAATTCCATCTACATCACTCACAGTCATCCCCATGTGTCATAGTGCACCCAAGCACCATCTTTATGGCAATCCTTATTCAGGACCATGGTGGATGATGTCAAAGTACACCAAACGACATGTGATAAGTGTAGTGACTTCAGGTCTAAGAACCACAATCACCACCATCATTATGAGATGTGACTCTAGCTACCAATCATGGTATCCATGTGTCACTCTCAAGATGGGTCTATCCGATACACTATTCTCTAACAATTATCTATGTATTTGGTTTGATATCTCCATATCATGGATAATGAGATTCTTCCATCAACCAACATACATTCTAATCTTATGTGTTATTGATGTCTATGGATATTTCCACAATAACAACCGATTAGGGACAAAAAAAGAATACATACTCTTAACATACATATGATCTCACTATTCAGGTCATCAACCCGAAGACATATGTCATTGAGTATATTATTCTATAGACATCTATAAGTTTTATGGTCATCTCACAATATAAAACACAAACATATAGATTGGAAACTTGCCTTTATTGATATGATCAATGTAGTATTAAAAATCGTTTACATAGTATCCCATTACAATCATCGAATGATAGTCTCTATGGGCATACATACCTACAGATTCCCACTTGCACTTATACCCAATCACTCATGAATCTCAATCCAAGTGATCGAACATGTCCGTCATGTTTCTGCTGTGAAAGTGCTTTTGTGAGCAGGTCAGCCACATTGCTTTCTGTAGGTACTCTACAAATCTTCACATCTCCTCATTGTATGATCTCTCGTATGAGATGGAACCGCCGTAGAATATGTTTGGAACGTTTGTGCGATCTTGGTTCTTTAGCCTGTGCAATTGCTCCATTGTTGTTGCAAAACAACTCAATTGCATCACCAACGCTTGGAACCACTCCAAGTTCAGAAATGAACTTCTTGATCCACACAACTTCCTTTGCAACATTAGATGCGGCAATATATTCGGCCTCTGTTGTAGAATCCGAAACCGTCTCTTGCTTGGAACTCTTCCTGCTCACAGCTCCGTTGTTCAGGCAAAACACAAATCCAGATTGCGATCTGTAGTCATCTTTGTCAGTTTGGAAGCTAGCATCGGTGTAACCCTTTACCATGAGCTCTTCCTCACCACCGTATACCAAGAATTAATCCTTAGTCCTTCTCAAGTACTTTAGGATGTTCTTTACGGATGTCCAGTGACATTCACCTGGATCTGACTGATATCGGCTCGTCATGCTCAAAGCATACGACACATCAGGACGAGTACATAACATTGTGTACATGATAGATCCAATTGCTGATGCATATGGAATCTTACTCATGCGTGCTCGTTCATCACATGAATTGGGACACTGGGTTTTAGAGATTGTAACCCCATGGGACATGGGCAAGTTACCTCTCTTAGATCCCTCCATGCTAAACCTCTTTAGTACCTTGTCAATGTATGTACTCTGACTTAGGCCTAGAAGCCTTCTAGATCTATCTCTATAAATCTTGATCCCTAATATATAGGATGCTTCGCCTAAATCCTTCATAGAGAAGGTCTTCCCTAGCCAACCTTTTACTGTCTGAAGAGTAGGGATGTTATTTCCCATCAATAGTATGTCATCCACATACAATATGAGAAATACGACTGTGCTCCCACTAACCCTTTTGTAAACACAAGGTTCATCTTCATTTTGACTAAAGCCAAACTTTTTGACTACTTCATCAAAATGTAGATTCTAGCTCTGAGATGCTTGCTTCAATCCATAGATTGACCTTTGTAGCTTATAGACTTTATTGGCTTCCTTTGGATCGATAAAACCCTCAGGTTGTGTCATGTACACATCCTCGAGTAAATTCCCATTAAGGAATGTTGTTTTAACATCCATCTGCCAAATCTCATAGTCATGATAAGCTGCAATGGCAAGCATGATCCTGATGGATTTAACCATGGAAACTGGTGAGAAGGTCTTGTCATAATCAACACATTGAATTTGACGGAATCCTTTCGCAACCAATCTACCTTTATAGGTTTGAACATTTCCATCCATGTCAGTCTTCTTCTTAAAGACCCACTTGCACCCTATGGGTCTTACCCCTTCGGGTGGATCCACCAAGGTCCATACCTTGTTGGTGTACATGGATTCCATCTCAGATCTCATGGCTTCGAGCCATTTCTCAGATTCCGGTCCCTTAGTAGCTTCTAGATAGGAAGTTGGCTCATCTGCTATGCCCAATTCATCACTGTCTTGAGTCACGAGAAATCCAAATCTCTCAAGCTCAAGTCGTGTTCTACTAGACCTACGAGGTTCATGTGTTACATTTGGAACTTGAAATTCCTCAACAACTTGTGAGTCTTCATGTTCCTTATGTACCTTCTCAGGTTCTCTGCTTTCTTGTTGGTCTCAAACTTCTTCGAGCTCTACATTCCTCCCACTAATTCCTTTGGAAATAAATTCCTTTTCAAGAAATACAGCAGTCCTAGAAACAAACACTTTGTTGTCAGTTGGTGTGTAGAAGTAGTATCCCCGAGTTTCCTTAGGGTATCCAACAAAATAGCATTTTTCCGATTTGGGTCCAAGCTTTTTAGGAAATTGTTTCCTAACATAAGCTTCACATCCACAAATCTTTAACATAGACAAATTGGGACGATTGCCATTCCATATCTCATATGGTGTCTTTTGAACCGATTTGGAAGCTACACGGTTAAGTGTAAACGTTGTAGTTTCAAGAGCATATCCCCAGAACGATATTGGAAGTTTGGCTGAACTCATCATTGATCGTACCATGTCTAATAATGTACGATTCCTTCTTTCTGACACACCATTATGTTGTGGGTGTACTAGGTGGAGTCCATTGTGATACAATACCATGGTCTCTCAAAAGGTCCTCAAACTCTTGGCATAAGTATTCGCCACCTCGATCAGAATGGAGTGCTTTAATACTCTTACCAAGTTGCTTCTCTACTTCATTCATGAAAATCTTGAACATTTCAAGAGTTTCTGTCTTGTGTTTCATAAGATATACATAGCCATACCTACTGAGGTCATCAGTGAAGGTAATGAAGTATTGATAGCCTCCTCTAGCATTTGATCTAAAAGGTCCACATACATCAGTATGTATGAGTCCTAGCAGATCACTGGCTCTCTCACTATGTCCAGTGAAAGGAGTTTTGGTCATCTTCCCTAATAAACATGCCTCAAATGTCTCTAATGATTCAAAATCAAAAGAGTCTAGATAACCATCCTTATGGAGTCTAGATATGCGCTTCTCGTTTATGTGCCCAAGATGACAATGCCATAAGAATGTTTTGTTTGAGTTGTCAAGTTTTAACCTTTTAGTATTTACGTTATATATGCTAGTCTCAAGTTCTAACAAGTAGATACCATAAGACATAGAGGCATTTCCATAAAAGATCTCATCTTTGGATATAGAAATAATTCCATTCTTAATGTGAAATTCAAATCCACTCTTGTCCATACAAGATATAGAAATAATATGTCTATTAATGGCAGGTACATAATAGCAATTCTCTAATTCTATTACAAGGCCCGTAGGCAAAGATAAACTAATAACTCCAACTGCGGTGGTAGCAACTCTTGCTCCATTAGAAATCCGCAGCTCGACTTGGCCCTTTCATAAAGGCTTACTTCTTATCAGATCCTGCATATTAGAACATATGTGAGTTCCACATCCGGTATCCAATACCCATGATGAAGAAGTATTTAAGTTTATCTCAATAACGTATATACCTGAAGTGGAGATCTCTATCCCCTACTTCTTCTTCCTCAGTTCCTCCAGGTAGAGAGGACAGTTTCTTTTCACTACTATAGAACCTACCTTTAGTGTCGGTTATTTAAGGTCTTTAGTGTCGGTTTCTAAAAGAAACCTATGTGGGCGACACTAAAAGCTCAACCATTAAGTGTCGGTTCCAAAACCGACGCCCAAACTCTTCACGCACCACCGAAAACGCGCCATCAGGGGACTATATGCGTCAGTTATTAGATAAGAAACTGACACCATACACCTTCACGCCACAGAAAGGGCGCCATCTTGGGCACTATCAGTGTTGGTTATTAGATAAGAAACCGACACCATATACCTTCGCACCACAGGAAATAGGCATCAGTTATTTACATAAAACCGACACTATAATTTTGTGTGTCGGTTCTATACAAATAACCGACGCCTATTATTTTTTTTTTTCTGTCAGTCTGCAGAAAGGGCGCCATCTTGGGCACTATCAGCGTCAGTTATTAGATAAGAAACCGATGCCATATACCTTCGTGCCATAGGAAATAGGCGTCGGTTATTTATATAAAACCAACACTATACCTTTGTGTGTCTGTTTTATACAAATAACCGATGCCTATTGTTTTTTTTTTCTCTCAGTCTGCAGACCTGCTGTGGCTGGTCGCAGGATGAGAAACCTGCAGTTCAGTTATGAAATGCAGGTTTTATGACATCCATTGATATCAGCCAACAACAGGCCACAAACCTACAAAATTAACAACAAAAATATTCACACATGCATTTAGCAATGCAACCTGCAGTTCCATTTTATTTTCACACATTTAGAAACATTCATGTAGCTAGCAATCTATAGTTCCATTCATTCACATTCACACATGTAGAAACATTCATATAGCAACCAACACTTTCATTCATTTTCACTCAGACACATGTAGAAACATCCAGACATGTAGAAACATTCACACATATATTATAATTCAGAAATTCATTTACAAAATATCATTCTTTAGTCATTATTCGCTATCAACATCCCAATTATATTTTAAAACCCCCACTATTTATATGGTTGTTTCCCATTCTTCTCTTACTTCATTTAATTCTCCCGTCGTATAGGGAGCATGTACATCTGGTAAGTCTGTTCCTGTAGTGGGGTCAGCTTTAAACACCTGTAAAGAGAATGATGTATATATATAATTAATGAGCTATAAATAAGATTGATATATTTCATATTATCTAATGAGACTATATAATACCTGAGCAATACAATCGATGTCCAGTACGACATGTTTGATAATCATGTGCATATATCTCATCACATAGTATCCACATGCCCATCCGTTGTCTTGTGTATCACACTATAAATTCAAACATACAAAATATTAAAAAATACAACTAATTAAGCATTGTTCACATAAATAATATATACATATATTGCAGTCGGGAACTTACTTTCACGTTCTTCCAAATTATTGGCTGGTTCTTTTTCGTGGGGACCTTTCCTCTAGCCTTTTTGAACTCATCAAAACCCCTACATGTTAATGTAACACAGAACATTGCAATTAAATAGTAATGTAATAACATATGTTAACGAATATGAAAATGAAATATTTCTCACCGGAATAATGCCATTTTCATTATGTGTCCAAATCTTGTATTCAAATTACTCCCCTTAGGATCAAGATAATAGACAATGAACGTCTCGGGGACAATAACCAGTAACTCCCAATGCCTACCACTAGAGGTAAAAAAGTTAAAAATTAATAACTCAAAATCCACAATAAAAATGTAATTTTCTTAAGTCCAAATTATAATAAGCAAAGTAAACTTACTCTACATTGAATGGAGCCATTATCACCGTCTTCTTATTTTCAGCAAAATTTGTAAAAGCCTCACAACAGTATTGTTGAACTGACGTAGGGTCTTTAGCTACTAGACTAATCAAAGATGGAATCAAAAATCCTACATGTTCGAATCCAAAATCTTCACATATCTTATCTAAGTAGCTGTAAAATATGTATTAATTACACATGCATTAATAAATAAGAAATTGGATCACCAGATCATACACAAGGTATATGGATGTATAAAGAAGATCTCACCTTATCCATATCTCTATCATAGATGTATTTAGCCAATCATATCCAAACAACTCCAAAATATCTTGTATAAATAGTTTGCTTTCGTATGACTGACCTACAGAATATGGATCTAAAGAAACAGTTATAGGGAAATTTATATCATGTTCGCCTAACCATATTGCCATACCCCTACAGATAGGACCTAACGGGACAGGTAGGTCCTGTGGAACCCAACTGGGTAATGTAGGAGGTGGAAGTGGAGGCCTAGATGTTGTGGGTGTCTTCTTTTTAACATGTATATATATATATATATATATATATATATATATATATATATATTTCAGATCAACTGACATCATATACACACACTAAAAATTTAATGTAATGTAAATTTATCATACAATTTCAGCAAAGAGGATATCCGCTTTTCACCACAATATCACTCCGCCATCTGCCTCACCAAGCGTTTCACAATCTGGGTGGGCATATGGCAATGGAAGATCCACCCATCCTTGGAATATATGTACCGGGCTCACACGAATCCAACCAGCTGGTAATGGAGACCCGTGAAACATTTCCCCTGGTAGGGATGGGTAAGCCGACGCCTCTGCAATGACATATTCATTACTTTTTAGACAGCATGGCTTCAACCCCTACAAATTTTTGTGTAAAGAATGTTATATACATATATACATATCATCTTTTTTTGAAATGACTACAATTTCATATATACATATCATCTTGAAAACATATCATCTTGAATTAAAAAACTAGTTACTATGTCATAAAAATACTTACAACGGATGTGCTAGGTGGTGGTTCTACAGGATTACTCCCAACCTCTGCAGTATGAGTAGGAGTAGAGCCTGCAGTAGGTATTGTCTGGTATGTGGCAGTCTAAGATGCCTGCCACTTTTTCATTTCTTCTTCAAGTTTCCTATCAAATAGCTTATCTACCTATACACGGATAAAAGAAACGTCAAATTCTAATTATTGAATTATCTTTTACAGTAACATTATAAAGAAAGAATATGTTACCTCTTCTTGTGAAAGTCCCGCTTTTGGGACCTGTTTGCACTGAGATGGCCCAAAACATTTACCAAGCATTGATACCAATCTATGGATGTTGGATGAGTAACCATGTGGCACCTTAACATTTACCAAGCATTCACAAAAAGTTGTCTTCTCCTTTCTAGACAACGTGTAACAAGCGGGAGGTAAGTATGTTCTTTTATTACCCATTTCACGTAATTCTATTAATTCTGACCTTATTCCCATTTCACGTAGGTCCAGTCTGGATTTTATCCCATCTTTAGTCTTACCTGGTATATTTAACAGAGTACCAATGATGCTATCACAGACATTTTTCTCAATGTGCATTACATCGATACAATGCCTGACTGTCAAAGAACTCCAATAAGGAAGATCCCAAAATATTGACTTCTTCTTGAATGAAGAATTGTCACTCTGTGTGGTCATAGTACATTGTGATCTCTTACCAAATTCATTGACAAAGTCTTTTTCTCTTTCATAAACAACCTCCCCTGGTATAGGTTTAGGTGCACTCCGTTCCTCATTCAATCCATTGAATGCTTTGCGCTTCCTACGATACGGATGGAATTTTGGAAGAAACCTTCGATGACCGAGATATACAGTCTTACCGCCATGTTTTAGTCTTGTTGAATCATTGTTCTCTTCACATATAGGACACACTTTAGCTCCTTTGACACTATATCCAGACAAATTCCCATATGCTGGAAAGTCATTAATAGTGCAAAACAACATAGCATGCAAACGAAATGTCTCTCTTCGTGAAGCATCATAGGTCATCACACCTTCACCCTAGAGTTTCTTTAAGTCATCAATCAGAGGTTCAAGATAAACATCGATGTCATTTCCAGGTTGTTTAGGGCTCGATATCAACAACAACAGCATTACGTACTTATTTTTCATACACAGTCAGGGAGGAAGATTGTATATAACAAGCATGACTGGCCAAGTGCTATGTTGGCTGCTCAATGTCCCGTACGGATTCATCTCGTCTGTACAAAGCCCAAGTCTTAGATTCCTGACTTTTTCACCAAATTCAGGGTACAATAGATCAATCTTCTTCCACTTTGGGGAATCAGACGCATGTCGTAGGATCCCATCATTATTTTTCTTAACATCTGCATGCCACCTCAAATTCTTCGCATCTATCGGATTGGCAAACAAGCGTTGAAACCGTGATATTATAGGTACATACCACATCACCTTGGCAGGAGAACCAATTTTGCACTCCCCTGAAGTCGTCAATTTATACCGTGACACACCACATTTTGGATAATCTTTCAAATCTGCATAGTCCTTTTGAAATAATACATAATCATTCGGGCATGCGTGTATCTTCTTGGCATCCATTCCCATTGGGCACAACAATTTCTTTACCTGGTATGTTGAGATTGGCAGCTCATTTCCTTCAGGAAGAATTTCTTTCAACAATTACAACAATGACGTGAAGCTTTTGTCGCTCCATCTATTGTTAGCTTTCAGCTTATACAATCTCAACACAGTGCTAAGCTTCGTAAACTTAGTGCAACCTGTGTATAACGGTATCTCAACATCATGCACAATGTTTCTAAAAATGGGAGGTGGATCGGTGTGCTCTACCCCACAACTATCCAGCATCGCATCAACGATGTCTACTGGAATTGGTTCATTCACATTTACGTCATCGTAGGCAATTTCTTCTTCCATACAAGCACTGTTATCGACATCCACTAGTTTTGGGTTTGAAATCTCTCCATGCCAGTGCCATTCTATATAGCCTTGTATAATCCCGTTGCACATGAGATGACTTTTGATTTCGTCACCAGTGTTGACTTTCAAGTTGTTACCACAATGCCTACATGGATAGTAGAACCTATCTCCAGGTTGTTTCCTATGTTCCTCGGCAAATCTAATAAACTGGTCAAGACCAGAAATAAACTCTGGGGTGCAGCGATTGCGAATGGACATCCATGATCTATCCATTCTATGATCAAAGAGAAAACAAGTATACATTACAACAAGATTAGGGTCTAGGGTTAACAAATACATGTGATGTCATTATTATATATAATAAATGTGTACCACCTATCTATTCTTGAACACCTAATCTCACTAGTAAGTGTATAATGTGTATTGGGTTTTCAAGAAAATTTCGGCAGCATTTCCCCGCTGTTCTCCAAGTACATATGTACTTAGAGAACAAACGGGGAAATGCTGCTGAAATTTTCTTGAAAACCCAATACACATTGTACACTTACATCCTAAGCGAGATTAGGTGTTCAAGAACAGTCCCAAACCGGGGACTATCCAAGATTTACTCCTAATGAGTAAATCTTGGATGGGTTTCTAGGCCAACAAATAATGTGTTGTCATTCTTATACCTAAAATCCTAGTTCTTCAAGTTAGGGTGATTATTGATGTCTTTAAAAGCATGATTGGCAATTTAGGGAAAAGTTCATCATTTACATTCCAAGCATGTCACATGTATGCATTACAATTCATCATTAAGCAAGAAGGGTGATTAGGATTCTCAATATACTCAACAATGAAACAAGTTACCAATTTCATAGTTAAACTATTCATTAGTATGGAATGTCCATAGGAGTCATAGCCAAGGTTTTTCTAACAAAGACATAATCATTTTTTATCTACCATATTGATCACCCTATCACATTAAAATATAAGATGGATAATCATATATCACTGTCAACAATCTGGCTTCCTAACTTACTTCAACATCAATGGATATGAGTTACTTATTAAAAGAAGAATAACGAGAAGTAATTTGGGCTGTCAAGCACACACATCAATGATGTGTTATATCTGTATTTATAGAATGTAAGATTACATAGTTTATAGAATGTAAGAATGTATTTATAGATCCTCAAGACCAGGTCTGTTGCTAGCTAGCACACGTATACAATCATAAATCACGTAACAGAATATAGTTATTGACTGTTTCAACACTTATCAAGTTACCAATAAGTAAATAACTTAAAAAATAAAAAAACACCCAGCAGGGCACGTGACGATTTTGCTCCAGGGCACCTGTAGGGCTTGACCTAGCCTAGGCGGAGGAAGGAAGGAGGAAGAAGCCGGCGTACCTTGAGGGCAGAGGAAGAAGGCCCGACCGGAGAAGAGGAGAGCAGCTGGAGGTGAAGTTGGAAGCGCCGGAGAAGAGGAGAGCAGCTGGAGGTGAAGCTGGCAGCGCCGGCTGTGAGGATCAGAGGAGAACTGCGGCGAGCGGCGACGGCGACGAGCGACAATGGCGATGAGCGGCGGTGATGGAAACGGCGGCGAGCGGCGGGGGGGGGGGGAGCCAACCGGCAACGACGGCAGGGAGCAATCGGGGGAAATCGCCAGACCTAGCGCACGTCGCAATGAAATAGAAACAATGGGGAAAAGTTCTGTTTGCGGGGCTATTAACTGTACCATAGGCGTCAGTTATTCAAAAAAACCGACAACTAAAACTAACAGTGTCGGTTCTGCACAACAACCGATGTCTATATTCATATGCCGATTAAAAAAATCTTTCTCGGTTTATGACCATAGTCGTCGGTTTCCACCTAAAAACGACGCTTAAATGGTGTGAAAAATTCCCCGCAGACAGCGCGGGAAAACTCATAAGCGTCGGTAGTTGTAGTAAAACTGACGACCAAAATGTGCCCAACTTCTGTCTCGCGAATAACCTTTAGTCGTCGGTTTTTTAATTATCAACCGACGCCATATGTCAAATTTTGGAGGTAATTTTTTTTGCTGGAAATTTTGGATTTGGCGGTTAATTTTAGGCGTCGGTTTTTTATTAAGTAACCGACACTGAATAAAAGCGGTACCCGTGTCTGGTCGCCCTTCATAGATTGGATGTCGGTTTATGTTATCAACTGACACTGTAGAGTTTAGGTATCGGTTTATTTATACAACCAACACCTTGAAAAGTGACTTTATAAACCATTTCTGTAGTAGTATTTCCAATGTCCAGGTTGGTGATAATGGTGACAACTGCCTTCTTTGGAGATCCCACCTTTAGCTTTGAGCGCGGATGACTTTGGCTTCTGCCCAGCTTTAGAACCTTTCTTAGCCTTTCCTTTTCCTTTTGACTTTCCCTTTGTCTTTCTGATCATCATCACAGACTTGGGTTTGTCTTTCTTCATCTGTGCTTCAGCTGTCCTCAACATGCCCAACAATTGTGACAACGGCTTGTCAAAATTGTTCATGTTGTAGTTCATAACAAAATGACAATATGATTCAAGCAACGATTGTAGAATCAAATCAGTGGCCAACTCTTGACCTAGGGGAAATCCCAACTTGGATAGGCTTTCCACGTACCCAATCAAGGTGAGTATATGGGTGCCAATTGAGTCTCCCTCTTTCATCTTGCTTTTGAACAAAGCTTTTGAGACATCATATCTCTCCTGTCTTGCTTGATGTTGATACATGTTCTTGAGATGTGTTACCATCTCCATGACATTCATGTTCTCATGCTGCTCTTAGAAATCATAGTTCATTGAGCACAACATCAGGCACTTGACATCCACAACATCATCAAGGTACTTCTTGTAAGCATCCTTTTCAGCCTTGGACGCATTTACGGCGGGCTCCGCTGGCTCTGGTGTTTCAAGGACATAGAGCTTACACTCATGTATGAGAACAATTCTCAGCGTCCTAAACCAGTTTTGAAAGTTGGTTCCGGTAAGTTTGTCCTTCTCAAGGACCGATCGCAACGAGAACGTGTGAATGTTGTTTGCCATTTGATTACTACAAAAGAAAAAATTACATTTAGTCCAAAACATTTTGACTTGTAAAGATTTGATAAACGAGATTAATTAGGCCTTTAATTAATTACACTCCCACTATTTTATTCAAATTGATAGCCCTCACTATCAACTCGGAAGATTGCAACGCACAACCTTCTAGTGAGCCAAGATCCAAAATAATTGGATCAATGCCCAACCAACGCCGGCGTCAAAGACCAAATACTAAGGTAGGCAACTTTTGCCAATTGCATCATATGTAACTCTTGGATAGATGATCATACACAACTCCTTGCCATGATATATCTGTGTGCCTCTAGGTACTTGATCCTATGACGACCGTCTCGCGAAAATAAGATTAACTAATGCGGAAGTGTTCATCAAGCAGCGGATTAGCGAAAATTACTAAAAATTAAAACTTTTTGCAAAGGGATCCATTCATAGGAAAACTCTTTCATTCAGAACCAAAGTAAAACTTTACATCCTGGTTCATATATATACATATCATGTACTTTTGCTTCTCAAGGAATACAAACATTAACTACTCTGTCTTAACTATACACAGGTAGTATAAAACCCTCGAGGCATTAAGCCAAAATCTCGAAATCACTAACTACTACTCTGAGGACCTGAGAGTACAGAGACGACACATAGGACTTTATATACATCTGAACATGACATGACAGCCAATGTCTCCACCTGAGACTTTACTGCTGTCCCTGCTACTGCTGATGTCCTTCACCTCCTGAAGGATTCCTGTCTCCTCGTCCGCGTCCACCTAAAAATGTGGTTCCCATGGGGGTGAGACAATTATAAAAATTGCCCCAGCGAGAGATATAACTCTCCGCCAGAAACATTATTATTGCAACTTAATAAGATAAATGTGAATAGGGAAATCATATTTAATTGACAGCAGATATTTTGATGTCTAACAGATTAAATCATTATTCTATATCAAAAGCATTGCAACTGTAACTTGATAGAATAAACATGTTACTATTCCTTTAATGAATATGAAGAACATGTATAACATCTATTCAAACTATAGAATCATTATCACTGCATTAACTCTCTTCAGGCTTAGATCATATGACTAAAGCCTAGCATTATCATTGTGGAGTCATGGCTCGTAGCCATACTCTTGTCACAAGGTGTTGGGATCTTAATCCCTCATTTCAACACTGGGGCTTCTCATCCATTCTCAATTTCAATACCATAACCATGAAATCCTGGGTATTCAAACCCTTTGTTCATCACTTGAGCACTATTACCTCTTTCTCAGGTAACTAACACCTTTAGGTCATTTGACCAAGGTAAGTATGATACTTGCTACACAAGCATCCATCATGGCACTTGATGCACATTAATTCTCTTGCCACCTCTTACCAGGCACAAGGTATATTATGGCACACAAGGCCCAATTAACAATTCAAACTAATAATACATCATAGCTCATACCTGGCTATGCTCATCATCTCATAATACCTGCATGGTTAGCACATATAATAGCAGTACATCAATTATCTATCAATACCATGCAAAAACAATGTATTAATATTTCAAGGGTATTACCCTTAATCCTTTATCAGGATTTGGGTTTCCATCACACATGGCTCATCAGAACACTGTACATCTTGTCACCTTTTACTAGGCAACAACTTTATTCACATGGCTCACAAAACCATTCACATCTTGTCACCTCTCACTAGGCAACAACTTTATTCACATAGCGCACAAGGCCATTCACATCTTGTCACCTCTCACTAGGCAACAACTTAAAACAAAGGCTTACAAGCCCAACTCATCTTGTTACTTCTTTCTCAGTAACAAAAACATAATGGCACATATGGCCAATCAATTCTTATCAAATAAACATCATAGCTCATACCTGGCTATGATCATCAACTCATGAAACCTGCATGATTGTCACATGATAATAGACTTATCAGGTTTACAACACATCATGCAATACAGGGTAACACCACTATTCCCTTACCAGGGTTAGGGTTTTCCATCAATTAGGGTTTTCTCTAACATATCATTACCCTTCATTAAGAATAGGGTTTTCCATTATTAACCATTTAGGTTTTCAATATCATATTATCAATGATCAAACCCTAGTTCATTGCTCCCCACCTCTAGGAGCCAACATTTATACCATAAGTATTCACTCATACTTATTTATTCTCATAAATTATCATTAAATGATTATCATCACAAGGTATGAGTATCTCTCTCATCCTTAAGTTGAGAATTAACAAAACGACCATGTTAGGTCACTTTCAATTCAGCTCTAAGTCAAGCATAGACCACCACGGCCGTGCTATCTTGCACGGTCGTGCTGAGTAAAGTCACCACGACCGTGCTGCCTTGCACGGTCGTGCTACATAGGATCATCACATGAATCATATTTATATATGAATTCTATTATTTGATCCTTTCAACTTGATTAGGTCACATCAACCCTTCAATCATATGCATACAACTATGATTAACATAGGGTACCAAGTCATTGATCTTATCAGCAATTAGGGTTCATCCCTTAATTGACACTAATCACTTAGGTACTATTAGGGTTTTAACCTTTGTTCCTTCATTGGTTAACATTACTAACCATCATTGGATCAATAGTACATTCATCATCACATTGGACCTCCATTACATAAGGTATCCAAAGGAATTAGGGTTTACTATTCATCCTAATTAGTGATTTCACATGTAGGCAACCTCTTAATAGGGTTATACATGAAATCGACCTCAATTAGGGTTTACATCATGTATTGGATCCATGCATTTGTTATGCATTAATGACTAGTACCATTAAAGGTATCTCCCACCTAATCACATTAGGTTTTCAAAAAGGTTTGATCCATTGGACCTTATAAGGTATCCAATTGAATTAGGGTTTCCAATGTTGATTCCTTCAATCATTGGATTCATGGAACCAATCATCAATTGGACCTATACCCATAATTCAATTGAGTTTAAATAGGTCAACATTCAACTTATTTGACCCTTAATTAACCCTCAATTGGTCATCAATTAGGGTTTGATTCAATTGAATTAGGGTTTGGAATCGATGATTCAACAACACTAATCAATGTAAGACTAGTTGCTTTGAAACCATTGAACCATCATCCAAGTTGGGTATGACCTGACCCCAAACGGTATTGAGGTCGTTTGGATGACCTCCAAACGGTCTTGAGACCGTTTTCCCATCATATCCCTCAAATCCAAGCCATCCAATTAAGGTTTGGATCATTGGATTGATCACCAAATCAGCATTGCATTGTATAACAGCTTGTCACCTTTAGACCTTCAAACACCTAACCATACTCAACCCTAGACCTCCAAACGGTCTTGGGTGACCACCAAACGGTCTTGAGACCGTTTGGATGAGCTCCAAACGGTCTTGAGACCGTTTTCCCATCATATCACTCCAATCCAAGCAATCTAATTAGGGTTTGGTTCATTGAAGTGCTCACCAAATCAGCAATCTATTGCAGATCAACTTGATATCTTTAGACCTTCAACCACTGAACTATACTCAACCCTAGACCTCCAAACGGTCTTGGGTGACCACCAAAAGGTCTTGAGACCATTTGGATGAGCTCCAAACGGTCTTGAGACCGTTTGCCCATCCAACCTTTGGATTTTAGTGAAAAATCATCATGGATTGGTCTATCGAGTTGATCAACAATCAGCATTTAGTTGCAGTATGATTTGGTACCTTTGGACCTTCAATTGGTCAACTATACTTGACCCCAGACCTCCAAACGGTCTTGGGGTGATCCCCAAACGGTCTTGAGACCGTTTGGATGATCCCCCAAACGGCCTTGAGACCGTTTGGGCTAATCAACCCAAAATCTCAAATTAGCTCATTGTGATTTCAGCACTGATTTCAATTAGGGTTAGCCCAATTGATTAGCCTTCAACTCATGACTCGTTTGGAATTAACCCCTCAAATTTGGAGTGTCATTAACCAACATCATTATGAACAAAAATATCATACAGTAAACGCTTGGTCAACACACTCAAATGGTCTTGACATCGTTTTCCCAAGCAGGTCAAGTTGATCAGGTTGAAAATCAGCACTTAATCCAATTAGGTTTCCCTAATTGATTAGGCTTCAACTCACGATTCCTTGGGAGTGAACCCATAACACTTGGTGAGTCATTAGCCAACATAATTAGGATCAAAAATCTCATACGGTCAATGCTTGGTCAACGCACTCAAACGGTCTTGAGACCGTTTGCCCAAGCAGGTCAAGTTAATCAGGTTGAAAATCAGCACATAATTCAATTCGATTGCCTAATTGATTGGCCTTCAACTCTCGATTCCTTTGGAGTTAATCCCTCAAATTTGGAGGGTTATCATCTTACATAATTAGGAACAAAATTCCCAAACGGTCAACGCTTGGTCAACCATCTCAAACGGTCTTGAGACCGTTTTCTCCCAAACGGTCTCAAACCGTTTGCCCTTAAACGGTTTGCTGAAACCGCATAGCCAATCAAATTAAAACGATTTGGAGTAGCTATCAAAATGGTTTTGCTTGGTAATTTTCTTTGGATAAGCATCTAGGATGATGTCATCATCCCCTTCCTTCGAACAACCAAGAACAGCAACCGTTCTTGATGGAAATTGCAGCAAGAAACAAGAGTGCATCAAATTGAAGAAATCAATCAACAAAGCATAGAGAATTGATGCAATAGCAATGTTTAAGGGTTTGAGTTATAAAACCCGCCACCAATTGAGCTCCAAAGCTCCAAGATCACGCCATTAATGGTGGATGAAGCTCTAGCAACTCCCCCTAGGCTCGTCCTCAAGCTTTTGATTGCAAAAGTTGGCTAGGGTTGAAGAGGAGATCGAAATAAAAAGGAATCCATAATTTATTTTCGATTCCCACCATGAAATCAAGGAGAACGAAGGTCAAGGGCTCACCCACAGGTTGGGGACGTGCTCCCTGCTCCTCCCTATCTCCTTGGTCTGTTTTGCAAGCAAGGGGAAGAAGAAAATCCGAAAAAGGCCTTGGTTTGGGCTTGGAAATGGCACTTTTATAAAGAAATTGATGAGAGAGAATATGCCTTATAAAAATGCATTAAATTCCAAAAAATATGGCCGCCTCTTCCCCCTTAAATCCCTTAAGGGCGAGGCACCTTCCTTTGCCTTTAATTCTCCTTCATTATCCTCAATTTAAAGAAAATCAAATTAAGCACCTTAATGCTTATTATATTAATATCCATATGTGAGTGGGTTTTCTTTTTCTTATAATAAGGTGAGTGGAATTTCACCTACTTAGGATATTTTCGTTCCTTATCTTGGCAAAGGAACGTCCATCCTTATTCAAAATCAACCCAAAACATTTTGGTTGAAAGCCCTTCAATTATTTTTATTCATTTTTGCCCTAAATCAAATTAGGGTTTCAATTAGGCATTAATCTTGATTATTTTAATATCAAGATTCTCTCTCCTCCAACTTAATTCAAATGAGGCACCCATCTCATTTTATTTGCTCTACATGATTCCAAGAAACATTAGGGACCTTATTGAAGTGGTAATTTTCATATTGAACCCTAGGTTTTGGGTAAATTGCACTTTTCACCAAAACTAGGTTTTAATGCACAACACTGCTTTACAAGCTTAATCTTGGTGCCCAAGCTTGTGAAAACCATACCACTACATCATATTCATTCTTATGATGTCTCAAAATCAGAGGAACATCTTACCATGCAACATTTGCAATTTAACCCCTCAACTTGGGTAATTTGCACTTTAGTCCAAAATAAGCAAACATTGCTTCAACGTTGTTCAAACAGGACCAAAATTGAAACATAAGTTTCTCATGAGCCCTAATTACTTTTCACAAGATAAGATTAAGAATCTACTTAACCTTATTAAGCAAAACAATCTAGGGTTAATTCATAACCCAGGTCAGGGATGTTACAAATTATAAACCCCTAACAAGGATTTCGTCCTCGAAATCCCAAGAAAAGGAGGGACAGATTGTTCATTAATCATGCCCTCAAGTCTCCACATATCATCTTAATATCATGGAGATATCATGAACTCTGTGATTCCACACAAAGCTCCTTTCATTAGTTCAACCTCATCAATGTTTATGCAGAGCATAAACCCCTAACATATGATGTCCATATCATTGAAAGGAAGAAGCATAGAAGAACATACTTCAATAATCACTCAAGAATAATTATCAAAAGGAAAAACATATATATCTAACATAGATAATTCACTTAGCAAACTCTATGTAATTTGGATTGTTCACATAGTTCTTCTTATTAGTTGGAAATGCCACATAGCTTTTTCCTTTTTGATTGGGAATGACACATAGCTCTTCCCTTTTTGTTGGGGATGACACATAGCTTTCCCTTTTTGATTGGGAATGACACATAGCTCTTCCCTTCTTGTTGGGAATGTTCACATAGCTTTCTCTTTTTGATTGGGAATGACACATAGCTCTTCCCTTTTTGTTTGGGAATGACACATAGCTCTTCCCTTTATGTTGGGGATGACACATAGCTTTCCCTTTTTGATTGGGAATGACACATAGCTCTTCCCTTTTGATTAGGAATGTTCACATAGCTCTTCCTATTAGTTGGGAATGTTCACATAGCTCTTCCCTTTTGATTATAAATGTTCACATAGCTCTTCCTATTAGTTGGGAATGTTCACATAGCTCTTCCCTTTTGATTAGGAATGTTCACATAGCTCTTCCTATTAGTTGGGGATGTTCACATAGCTCTTCCCTTTTGACTAGGAATGTTCACATAGCTCTTCCTATTAGTTGGGAATGTTCACATAGCTCTTCCCTTTTGATTAGGAATGTTCACATAGCTCTTCCTATTAGTTGGGAATGTTCACATAGCTCTTCCCTTTTGATTAGGAATGTTCACATAGCTCTTCCTATTAGTTGGGAATTTTCACATAGCTCTTCCCTTTTGATTTCATTATACTCTCTAGATTGTTTCAGAATGATTGCTTGATCAGGGCAATAAAAAAGATATCAATCTAGGAGTTTCCATACTCACTTTATCATCAATAGTTGTATACCTGGCCAGGGTTTACAAATACTGATATCAAGTAGTATGCACTTACATGCTATCACATTCCTCACTTTTCATATCATTATACACACAAGATTTTCCATTCCTATATTTCCTCCAGGCATCATTTCTAAATATCATCTTTTGACATACAGATAAGAGAGATTATAAAACATTTTAAGGAACATTGAGTAAGATATAAGTTCTCATCTCCCTTGTGTCCTTATAGGACTAGTCAAAAGAATTCAAAAACATATATTTTCATATTTTTAACACACAGATACATGGAATGAAGTATCAGGATGAATATATTTCATCTAAGTATTACCCCTCAAGATCATCTACCGCACTAGGTTGATTTCAACACATAGTGTCCAATTATCTCATGTTACTGCTTTTGCCTTTACTTAGTGGCTACTGCCCTGGTGAACTAGGCATTTATTGCACTGGTGACACCAAAAACTTTAGCTTTTCAGAGTAACTAGGCAAATGTCTCTAAATCATAGAGACCATTCCCTACTTCTCAGCTTTTTGCCCCTTCCTGGGCACTGTCATCACAGATTTATTATCTGTCTAAACTCATGGCAGAGTCTACTTTCTTGCTATAAGTTAATCTTTTCCATATTTTCCCTTGTTCCAATATGACTAAGTCATTCAGGAACTCTTTTAAAGCTCAAGATTTCTGTATTAAGGACTGATAATCTAGGTTGTAAGGCTAGTATCCAGTTCACTATATGCATTACTGTTGTAAGCCCTAATCTGCCCAATAAGAGCATGACCATAGGATTCTCTATCCTGATCAGGTCTTAATGGGGATTCTCAGGCACTTGTTCTCCTCTTGCCTGGTCCCATGCACCCTCTCCCGGTGCAACAACATTGCCCTTAGCCATGTGTTCCTCGTGTTCTCTAGTCATTTTAAAACTTTACCCTTTCTCTGCACAAGCAGAAATCATTATAGGGTATACTGGAGGACACTAACACAGACTCAACAACTTAGTCCTATGTCTCTGTAGACTCAGCAAACCTAGAGCTCTGATACCACTAAATTGTGACGACCGTCTCGCAAAAATAAGATTAACTAATGCGGAAGCGTTCATCAAGCAGCGGATTAGCGAAAATTACTAAAAATTAAAACTTTTTGCAAAGGGATCCATTCATAGGAAAACTCTTTCATTCAGAACCAAAGTAAAACTTTACATCCTGGTTCATATATATACATCTCATGTACTTTTGCTTCTCGAGGAATACAAACATTAACTACTCTGTCTTAACTATACACAGGTAGTATAAAACCCTCGAGGCATTAAGCCAAAATCTCGAAATCACTAACTACTACTCCGAGGACCTGAGAGTACAGAGACGACACATAGGACTTTATATACATCTGAACATGACATGACAGCCAATGTCTCCACCTGAGACTTTACTGATGTCCCTGCTACTGCTGATGTCCTTCACCTCCTGAAGGATTCCTGTCTCCTCGTCCGCGTCCACCTAAAAATGTGGTTCCCACGGGGGTGAGACAATTATAAAAATTGCCCCAGCGAGAGATATAACTCTCCGCCAGAAACAATATTATTGCAACTTAATAAGATAAATGTGAATAGGGAAATCATATTTATTTGATAGCAGATATTTTGATGTCTAACAGATTAAATCATTATTCTATATCAAAAGCATTGCAACTGTAACTTGATAGAATAAACATGTTACTATTCCTTTAATGAATATGAAGAACATGTATAACATCTATTCAAACTATAGAATCATTATCACTGCATTAACTCTCTTCAGGCTTAGATCATATGACTAAAGCCTGGCATTATCATTGTGGAGTCATGGCTCGTACCCATACTCTTTTCACAAGGTGTTGGGATCTTAATCCCTCATTTCAACACTGGGGCTTCTCATCCATTCTCAATTTCAATACCATAACCATGAAATCCTGGGTATTCAAACCCTTTGTTCATCACTTGAGCACTATTACCTCTTTCTCAGGTAACTAACACCTTTAGGTCATTTGACCAAGGTAAGTATGATACTTGCTACACAAGCATCCATCATGGCACTTGATGCACATTAATTCTCTTGCCACCTCTTACCAGGCACAAGGTATATTATGGCACACAAGGCCCAATTAACAATTCAAACTAATAATAAATCATAGCTCATACCTAGCTATGCTCATCATCTCATAATACCTGCATGGTTAGCACATATAATAGCAGTACATCAATTATCAATATTTCAAGGGTATTACCCTTAATCCTTTATCAGGATTTGGGTTTCCATCACACATGGCTCATCAGAACACTGTACATCTTGTCACCTTTTACTAGGAAACAACTTTATTCACATGGCTCACAAAACCATTCACATCTTGTCACCTCTCACTAGGCAACAACTTTATTCACATAGCGCACAAG
The DNA here is from genome assembly GCA_963693085.1 of Alisma plantago-aquatica. Classification (NCBI taxonomy): domain Eukaryota; kingdom Viridiplantae; phylum Streptophyta; class Magnoliopsida; order Alismatales; family Alismataceae; genus Alisma; species Alisma plantago-aquatica. Next base: position 173,482,890 of record OY856414.1, on the reverse strand, counting down.
GCCATTCACATCTTGTCACCTCTCACTAGGCAACAACTTAAAACAAAGGCTTACAAGCCCAACTCATCTTGTTACTTCTTTCTCAGTAACAAAAACATAATGGCACATATGGCCAATCAATTCTTATCAAATAAACATCATAGCTCATACCTGGCTATGATCATCAACTCATGAAACCTGCATGATTGTCACATGATAATAGACTTATCAGGTTTACAACACATCATGCAATACAGGGTAACACCACTATTCCCTTACCAGGGTTAGGGTTTTCCATCAATTAGGGTTTTCTCTAACATATCATTACCCTTAATTAAGAATAGGGTTTTCCATTATTAACCATTTAGGTTTTCAATATCATATTATCAATGATCAAACCCTAGTTCATTGCTCCCCACCTCTAGGAGCCAACATTTATACCATAAGTATTCACTCATACTTATTTATTCTCATAAATTATCATTAAATGATTATCATCACAAGGTATGAGTATCTCTCTCATCCTTAAGTTGAGAATTAACAAAACGACCATGTTAGGTCACTTTCAATTCAGCTCTAAGTCAAGCATAGACCACCACGGCCGTGCTATCTTGCACGGTCGTGCTGAGTAAAGTCACCACGACCGTGCTGCCTTGCACGGTCGTGCTACATAGGATCATCACATGAATCATATTTATATATGAATTCTATTATTTGATCCTTTCAACTTGATTAGGTCACATCAACCCTTCAATCATATGCATACAACTATGATTAACATAGGGTACCAAGTCATTGATCTTATCAGCAATTAGGGTTCATCCCTTAATTGACACTAATCACTTAGGTACTATTAGGGTTTTAACCTTTGTTCCTTCATTGGTTAACATTACTAACCATCATTGGATCAATAGTACATTCATCATCACATTGGACCTCCATTACATAAGGTATCCAAAGGAATTAGGGTTTACTATTCATCCTAATTAGTGATTTCACATGTAGGCAACCTCTTAATAGGGTTATACATGAAATCGACCTCAATTAGGGTTTACATCATGTATTGGATCCATGCATTTGTTATGCATTAATGACTAGTACCATTAAAGGTATCTCCCACCTAATCACATTAGGTTTTCAAAAAGGTTTGATCCATTGGACCTTATAAGGTATCCAATTGAATTAGGGTTTCCAATGTTGATTCCTTCAATCATTGGATTCATGGAACCAATCATCAATTGGACCTATACCCATAATTCAATTGAGTTTAAATAGGTCAACCTTCAACTTATTTGACCCTTAATTAACCCTCAATTGGTCATCAATTAGGGTTTGATTCAATTTAATTAGGGTTTGGAATCGATGATTCAACAACACTAATCAATGTAAGACTAGTTGCTTTGAAACCATTGAACCATCATCCAAGTTGGGTATGACCTGACCCCAAACGGTATTGAGGTCGTTTGGATGACCTCCAAACGGTCTTGAGACCGTTTTCCCATCATATCCCTCAAATCCAAGCCATCCAATTAAGGTTTGGATCATTGGATTGATCACCAAATCAGCATTGCATTGTATAACAGCTTGTCACCTTTAGACCTTCAAACACCTAACCATACTCAACCCTAGACCTCCAAACGGTCTTGGGTGACCACCAAACGGTCTTGAGACCGTTTGGATGAGCTCCAAACGGTCTTGAGACCGTTTTCCCATCATATCACTCCAATCCAAGCAATCTAATTAGGGTTTGGTTCATTGAAGTGCTCACCAAATCAGCAATCTATTGCAGATCAACTTGATATCTTTAGACCTTCAACCACTGAACTATACTCAACCCTAGACCTCCAAACGGTCTTGGGTGACCACCAAAAGGTCTTGAGACCATTTGGATGGGCTCCAAACGGTCTTGAGACCGTTTGCCCATCCAACCTTTGGATTTTAGTGAAAAATCATCATGGATTGGTCTATCGAGTTGATCAACAATCAGCATTTAGTTGCAGTATGATTTGGTACCTTTGGACCTTCAATTGGTCAACTATACTTGACCCCAGACCTCCAAACGGTCTTGGGGTGATCCCCAAACGGTCTTGAGACCGTTTGGATGATCCCCCAAACGGCCTTGAGACCGTTTGGGCTAATCAACCCAAAATCTCAAATTAGCTCATTGTGATTTCAGCACTGATTTCAATTAGGGTTAGCCCAATTGATTAGCCTTCAACTCATGACTCGTTTGGAATTAACCCCTCAAATTTGGAGGGTCATTAACCAACATCATTATGAACAAAAATATCATAAGGAAAACGCTTGGTCAACGCACTCAAACGGTCTTGAGACCGTTTTCCCAAGCGGGTCAAGTTGATCAGGTTGAAAATCAGCACTTAATCCAATTAGGTTTCCCTAATTGATTAGGCTTCAACTCACGATTCCTTGGGAGTTAACCCATAAAACTTGGTGAGTAATTAGACAACATAATTAGGATCAAAAATCTCATACGGTCAACGCTTGGTCAACGCACTCAAATGGTCTTGAGACCGTTTGCCCAAGAAGGTCAAGTTAATCAGGTTTAAAATCAGCACATAATTCAATTCGATTGCCTAATTGATTGGCCTTCAACTCTCGATTCCTTTGGAGTTAATCCCTCAAATTTGGAGGGTTATCAGCTTACATAATTAGGAACAAAATTCCCAAACGGTAAACGCTTGGTCAACCATCTCAAACGGTCTTGAGACCGTTTGCTCCCAAACGGTCTCAAACCGTTTACCCTTAAACGGTTTGCTGAAACCGCATAGCCAATCAAATTAAAACGATTTGGAGTAGCTATCAAAATGGTTTTGGTTGGTAATTTTCTTTGGATAAGCATCTAGGATGATGTAATCATCCCCTTACTTCGAACAACCAAGAACAGCAACCGTTCTTGATGGAAATTGCAGCAAGAAACAAGAGTGCATCAAATTGAAGAAATCAATCAACAAAGCATAGAGAATTGATGCAATAGCAATGTTTATGGGTTTGAGTTATAAAAACTGCCTCCAATTGCGCTCCAAAGCTCCAAGCTCACGCCTTTAATGGTGGATGAAGCTCTAGCAACTCCCCCTAGGCTCGTCCTCAAGCTTTTGATTGCAAAAGTTGGCTAGGGTTGAAGAGGAGATCGAAATAAGAAGGAATCCATAATTTATTTTCGATTCCCACCATGAAATCAAGGAGAACGAAGGTCAAGGGCTCACCCACAGGTTGGGGACGTGCTCCCTGCTCCTCCCTATCTCCTTGGTCGGTTTTGCAAGCAAGGGGAAGAAGAAAATCCGAAAAAGGCCTTGGTTTGGGCTTGGAAATGGCACTTTTATAAAGAAATTGATGAGAGAGAATATGCCTTATAAAAATGCATTAAATTCCAAAAAATATGGCCGCCTCTTCCCCCTTAAATCCCTTAAGGGCGAGGCACCTTCCTTTGCCTTTAATTCTCCTTCATTATCCTCAATTTAAAGAAAATCAAATTAAGCACCTTAATGCTTATTATATTAATATCCATATGTGAGTGGGTTTTCTTTTTCTTATAATAAGCACTACTACAGAAGTGCCTTTTAGTGTCGGTTGTTTAACCCCCTTTGGCGTCGGTTTCTGAACGACGCCTATGTGGGCGCCGCTAAAAGGTTGGACACTTCAGCGTCGGTTAAAAAACCGACGCCTATGTAACATCAAGGCGTCGGTTTATTATAAAACACCAACGCCAAAAGGGTTCGCGCCACAGAAAACGGCGTCATCTAGGACGCTTTCTGCGTCGGTTATATACTAAAAAACCAACGCAGAAAAGTGTCCTAGATGACTCCCATTTCCTGTAGCGCGAACACTTTTGGCGTCGGTGTTCAACAAAAAACCGACGTTGTAAGTCTGTGCTGACGGTTATCGGTAAATAACCGACGCCTATATCTATTTTTTTTTTATAAATCTGTTTGCAGGTCTGCTGTGGCTGGTCAGCAGGATGAGAACCTGCAGTTCAGTTTTCTGAACTGCAGGTTTACGACATCCATTGATATCAGCCTACAAACATGCCACAAACCTGCAAAATTAACATAAAAAGATTCACACAAGTAGATACATTCAGACATCAATTCAATTGTCACGTTCACACATATAGAATCATTCAAATACATGTTTTAACATTCAGAAACATTCATTTACAAAGTATCATTCATCATCACTATCAACATCCCAATTATATCTTACAGTTTATGACCCCACATGCCTTCCTCCCCAGTTCCTGCCGCTAGACAACCACACAATGGATCCAAGAGGATATGTAGGCGTTTGCCAAAGACTATAGGCTGAGTTAACTATTGAGTTAACTCAGCCTATAGTCTTTGGCGAACGCCTGCAATCCTCTTGGATCCATTGTGTGGTCGTCTAGCGGCAGGAACTGAGGAGGAAGGCATGTGGGGTGATAAACTGTCAGGACTAGCACAGCAAGTTGCGATGGAGGTGGAGACGACGACGACGGTGGTGCTTCAGGCGACGCCTGCTTGGCCGGGTAGGGCTCGGCGAAAGGGTTCAACTGCGGCATGGCTTCGATGTAGTAGAGGGAAGGGAGGGGTTCAGAATCCTACGAGAAACGTTTAGAGATGAGGATATTACTGCGGAGGAGGAGGAAATGGTAGACGATATCTCGAGTTGGAATGTCCTCTCCGCGCATCAAGTTGCTCCAGTGCTTCAGTGGGTACATGTGCATCATTAACCTAAAATTTGACAAAAATAAACACACTGAATTAGGCCAATATAGAAATATAGGATATATGACATAACTAGAAGATAATGAATTTTATAGAAATACAGGATATGTTTTTAGAACTTACATTGGTATCCTCGCCATGCTCGTCATGGACAACATGCTCATCATGGACTTCATGCTCATCATGAACATCATTCTCATCATGGTCAGCCATCTGAAAATGTCATAAAAAAGGCAAACATTTAGCATTTGTATCAAGTAGAAAAAGGAAAACATTTAGCATTTGTATAAATTAGAAAAAGGAAAACATTTACCATTTGTATAAACATACATGTCTCTAAAATTGTGATCTTTTATCAATTAACAATCCTTCATTGTGATCTCCGCGCACATATAAGTCATCATTAGCTTCAATATTTTGTGGAGTTGGCAACCCAACTGAGAATGGACTGGAGTCATCATACTTATCATAGTACTCTTCTTCATCTATAGGATCTTCAATGAACTGTCTTTTACCATGAAGAACAACCGACCATTTATCATTTGCAGGATCATCGATATAGAATATTTGTTTTGCCTGTGATGCCAATATGAATGGTTCAGCCTTCTCGCCAATCATTTCAAAGTTCACCAAAGTGAAACCCAATTCATCCACTATAACTCCTTTGGTGTTATCAACCCAATTACATTTAAAGAGCGGAATATTGAAATCTATGTAGTCAAACTCCCAAATGTCTTCAATGACACCGTAATATGACATTTTAGCTTCACGTGGACTCTTATCCTTTGCACTTGCAAAGTACATAGTTGACGCTTGAAGAGTGACCCCACTATTTTGGACGACACTCTTATCATCTTGGCGCTTTGTGTAATATGTGAATCCATTAATGTCAAACCCTTCATAAGACATAACATTCGGTTTTGGTTTAAAGGCGAGACATTTGATAGTTTCTATAATATCATTTGGTGTTTGAGATAGTTGATGTAAGACTTTATCTTCAAACCACTTAGTAAAAGTCTTATAATGCTCTCTAGCAAGCCACATTGAACTTGCTCGAGGATGTTGTCTCTTTATGAAATTGGTATGTTCCTCGATATAAACACTCACTTCGTCCATATTATGTAAAATATACAAGTGAGCTTGTTCCAACTGCTCACGGCTGATTACTTTCACCCGTGATCCCAAAATTCCTTTGCCCTCCTCAATATTCTTGTCATTATCAGGAGTGTCATTACCACTGAGAAAGTCATTGCAGAAATCCATAACCTCTCTCGCCACATAACCTTCAATAATACTCCCTTCAGGACGATAACGGTTTCGAACATCATCTTTAAAAACGCTCATGTATCGTTCAAAGGGATACATCCAATGCAAGAAAACCGGTCCCAAGATTTTCACTTCCCTAGTCAAGTGGACAACAAGATGTACCATGATATCAAAGAACGAAGGAGGGAAATACATCTCAAGCTGACATAGGGTAACAACCACTTCTCTTTGCAAATTATCGAGAGTATCAGGGTCAATAACTTTGCTGCATAGACTGTTGAAAAAGAAACAAAGTCTGGTAATTGCAAACCTTACATGCTTCGGCAATATAGATCGAATTGCCACGGGCAATATTTGTTGCATTAGAGTGTGACAATCATGAGATTTAAGACCTATCAACTTCAGATCTTTCATTGATACCAATCTACGGATGTTGGATGAGTAACCATGTGGCACCTTGACATTTACCAAGCATTCACAAAAAGTTTTCTTCTCCTTTCTAGACAACGTGTAACAAGCGGGAGGTAAGTATGTTCTTTTATTACCCATTTCACGTAATTCTGTTAATTCTGACCTTATTCCCATTTCACGTAGGTCCAGTCTGGATTTTATCCCATCTTTAGTCTTACCTGGTATATTTAATAGAGTACCAATGATGCTATCACAGACATTTTTCTCAACGTGCATTACATCGATACAATGCCTGACTGACAAAGAACTCCAATAAGGAAGATCCCAAAATATTGACTTCTTTTTGAATGAAGAATTGTCACTCCGTGTGGCCATACTACATTGTGATTTCTTACCAAATTCATTGACAATGTCTTTTACTCTTTCATAAACAACATCCCCTGGTATAGGTTTAGGTGCACTCCGTTCATCATTCCATCCATTGAATGCTTTGCGCTTCCTACGATACGGATGGAATTTTGAAAGAAACCTTCGATGACCAAGATATACAGTCTTGCCGCCATATTTTAGTCTTATTGAATCAGTGTTTTCTTCACATATAGGACACGCTTTAGCTCCTTTGACACTATATCCAGACAAATTCCCATATGCCGGAAAGTCATTAATAGTGCAAAACAACATAGAACCTATCTGTAGGTCAGGGTCAATAACTTTGCTGCATAGACTGTTGCAAATTATCGACATGACTTTTGATTTCCTCACCAGTGTTGAGTTTCAAGTTGTTACCGCAATGCCTACATGGACAGTAGAACCTATCTGTAGGTTTTTTCCTATGTTCCTCGGCAAATCTAATAAACTGATCAAGACCAGATATAAACTCTGGGGTGCAACGATTACGAATGGACATCCATGATCTATCCATTCTATGATCAGAGAAAGCAAGTATATATTAGGAAAGCAAGTATATATTAGGAAACAAGTATATAAGCAAGTATGTCGTATTACAGTTCATCATTAAGAAAGATATAAGCAAGTATGTCGTATTAAAATAGACTAAACAATAAAAGAATTTTTTTTTGAGGCAAGACAATATGAGAAAATAGTAGTGTAATCATGTAAATGGGAACATTCATGGGAACACACACTTCAGTTATAAGCATTCATGTAGCAACTTACAGTTCCATTCATGGGAACACACACTTTAGTTATAACAATAACTAAACAAAGGGGTTGGTGTACCCCTAAACATGCGCATAATTAAAAAAACTATTAATACAGACAAGTCTAGATAGATAGACAACTAAATACTACACCAACATGGTCCCGCATGCATCAATAACTTCTTTTTGATGATGAAGCTGTGTCACGAAGCTCTCCAATCCAATCACGCCTCAGATTCAGATTCCGATTCCTCATAGATGATATCTGACGCCGTGCGCTCATACCGCAGAAGATGATCGGGGGTCTCACAGTTGTTGTTGGTTATCCAAACTTTGATGGAATTATCGCCAACTGGACGGAGAAAAAGCCTATTCCAACGGACCAGATACAGCTCTCCAATCCAATCACGCCAACCGGATTTTGATACAAGATTTCCCGCCAAATCATACTCAACCTCGATTACATGTGAATAATTTCCAAAAGTTAGGGTCACTTTACCAGGCATGTAGTGTCTTCCTTTTAGAAAACGCCAATGTTTGGGTATGACCAATTGGTTTAAGGAACGATCATCTAGGATGATGTCCAATTGTTCTTCAATAGGGAACGTTAACATTGACATAGAGGCCCAATTCATAGTCATTGTTATGGGAAGACAGAGACTGCACAATATTAGTATTAACAAAGTGTAAGTACATATAACGATGTTATATATTTTCAGAAAAAGTTGTATAACATCAGTTAACCTTTTAAACAAGTATATATTAGGAAACAAGTATATATTAGTCAATCTTGGACGGGTTTCTAGGCCAACAAACACATTTGATGTCAATCTTATATATAATAAATGTGTACCACCTATCCCATCCTTGAACACCTAATCTCACTTAGGATGTAAGTGTATAATGTGTATTGGGTTTTCGAGAAAATTTCGGTAGCATTTCCCCGTTTGTTCTCTAAGTACATATGTACTTAGAGAACAAACGGGGAAATGCTACCGAAATTTTCTCGAAAACCCAATACACATTATACACTTACATCCTAAGTGAGATTAGGTGTTCAAGAACAGTCCCAAACTGGGGACTATCCAAGATTTACTCCTACTGAGTAAATCTTGGATGGGTTTCTAGGCCAACAAATACATGTGTTGTCATTCTTATATAAACCCTATAATTCATGAAATCATTCTAATTCAATTTAATATGTTGGGATCACATAATTATATAATGACATCAGAATATATAGAAGAATCATAATTAACATGATTAACAACATGCTCATCAAACTAGGGTTTTCTTGAATATCATCTAATAAATCAAGAATTTCATAGTTTCAAACATGCAATAATTCACAATGCAATGTTATAAACTATAGGCAACATGGATAGATGAAATAAATAATCATCCAGCATCTATCACTTATTCAATCTTCAAGAAACCTTGACAAACATCCAACATCTATCACTTATATAATTTGCATGTATATACACCCTAAAGTGCCACAAATCATATAATAAAACTATCATGTTATGATATTAGGACCACTTAAAGCAGATTAGGCACATTAAGCAAGTAGAGTAGGGAGCCAATTTCGTGCAAGCAGATTAGGCAAGAAGATTAGGTCAGCACATAAAGAACCAATTTCGCGCCTGGGTAGGTCTGTAGGTACCTGGGCAAGAAGAGTAGGGTGAGGTCGAGCTGGTTGAGTACGTGGGTGGCGGCCGACGAGCTCCAGAACCAGCGGCAGTGACTCTGACGAGCAGGAGCATCATCCGCAGCAGGCAGGCAGGCGGCCAGGCGGCGGCAGGCAGGCAGCGGCCAGGCGGAGGAGAAGGAGAAGGGGGTACGGCGGCGCCGGTTCTCAGGCGTGGCAGGCAGGTGGGCACTAGGCGTTGCGGCGGCGCCGGTTGTCAGGCGTGGCGGCGGCGCAGGCGGTTGGAGCAGCAGGGCGGGCAGCAGGGGTGCCAGAGAAGAAACGCGTCGGAGAGGGGCGCCGGAGAGGGGACGCCGGAGATGGGGCACCAGAGAGAAGCGCCGGAGAAAAACTAGTACCAGCAGCAGAGAAATCGCCGGAGAAATCGCCGCAATAGGGAAATAGGGTAGCAATGAAACATAAGAAAGGGGAAGAGTCGGGCGATCGAAGCTTATGAAGTTCCAAAAAAGCGTCGGTTGTTTACAAAAACCGACGCCTAAACAACTTTACCGTCGGTCGTTCGCAACATCCAACGTCCATTTGGACGATATTTTCGTGAAAATGTTTGGCGGGAACCACCTTCAGCGTCGGTGATTAAAGGATGACCGACGCGGAAAAGGACACTTTTCGCGCAAATTTCCATCGCACATAAGCGTCGGTGTTTTAACTACAGACTCGACGCCGAAAGTGACATTATTTTTTTCGCTCGAAAATTGGATGACATTATGCATCGGTTTTGTATAAACAACCGACGCTGTATACAAAGCGGTACCCGTGTTTGGCTGGTCTTTGAATATAGACGTCGGTTCTTCTAAATAACTGATGCCTTTAATATAAGGCGTCCGTGTTCCTTAATAACCGACGCCCAGAAAAGCGACACTGAATGCTATTTCTGTAGTAGTGAAGGTAAGTGGAATTTCACCTACTTAGGATATTTTCGTTCCTTATCTTGGCAAAGGAACGTCCATCCTTATTCAAAATCAACCCAAAACATTTTGGTTGAAAGCCCTTCAATTATTTTTATTCATTTTTGCCCTAAATCAAATTAGGGTTTCAATTAGGCATTAATCTTGATTATTTTAATATCAAGATTCTCTCTCCTCCAACTTAATTCAAATGAGGCACCCATCTCATTTTATTTGCTCTACATGATTCCAAGAAACATTAGGTACCTTATTGAAGTGGTAATTTTCATATTGAACCCTAGGTTTTGGGTAAATTGCACTTTTCACCAAAACTAGGTTTTAATGCACAACACAGCTTTACAAGCTTAATCTTGGTGCCCAAGCTTGTGAAAACCATACCACTACATCATATTCATTCTTATGATGTCTCAACATCAGAGGAACATCTTACCATGCAACATTTGCAATTTAACCCCTCAACTTGGGTAATTTGCACTTTAGTCCAAAATAAGCAAACATTGCTTCAACATTGTTCAAACAGGACCAAAATTGAAACATAAGTTTCTCATGAGCCCTAATTACTTTTCACAAGATAAGATTAAGAATCTACTTAACATTATTAAGCAAAACAATCTAGGGTTAATTCATAACCTAGGTCAGGGATGTTACAGATCCCATCAAGGTTCCCTAGTTAAGTCCAACCCATAAGCCAACACGATGCGTGTGCACCCTGTGGAGGCAGGCCCACACACCCACCATCACACTTCCACGAGATAGATAGTGTACCACGCGGAGGCATGCCCAAACATAGTCGATCAAGCTTTTCATGTGTGTTGCTTTATGGAAAGCAACCAAAACTTAATATTATTAATTGAGGGGTTTTATTAATACATATACATATCCAAACACCACATACTTATAGTACATATCATATACTACTATATCCACAACCACAAATGATAGACATGCAATCACAAACACAAATACATCGGTTATGGCCATACTATTGTAATCCTTTGGAGAAACAAAGGATTACGGTCCACCTATGGTCTTATGCATCTCATACAACACCTGTGAATCAACCTGTAAGCCTGTAATGATCAACATTACAATGAACAACTTCATGGATGCTTCGTGAGGTTGGAACTTCAGGTTGCTTCTTGGAATGGGATCTTCTTAATTCTTCTCCATGGACGCTCCTTGGAGTTGGATCTTCTGGTTGCTTCTTGGAATTAGTTCTTCATGGTGCTTCTCCATGGACACTCTTTGGAGTTGGATATTCAAGTGGCCTCCTTACAACAAGTTTACAATGTTGGGTTTTAAGGGAGACAGAGAAGGCAGCGGAAACAAAAATTTCTCCCCCAAACCCAGCACGAGGAAACGCGTCAACGTCTATATAATTGGAAAGGATGGTTTGTGGAATCATACCTTGTCTCGAGGCTTGCTCGGCGAGAATACCTCACGCAATGCGTGGTCTTGAACTCCAGTCTTGGACGGCGTCTGTGCAGCTCCTGGTCGCACCGAGACTGACTCCTCCTCCTACCGGATTGTCGGATGACAGTTGTCCTCCTAAGCGGCAGTGTCCTCCCGCCTCTGTAGTAGTCCACACGGACCACCTGGAACTCCACACTCCTTGTCCCACAAGTAAGTGGAAGGAGTCACACCCTCCTATTGACGTACTAGTTGCCAACACACTCTCCTGCTGCCAGTTGCAACTGCAGTTGTCCTTCCCTTACTGCACCTCCCTTTGCGGGAAGCACTTGCTCAGGCTCTCTCTCGGTTACCAAAACCAAAGAGAATGACAACTTTGCAGAGCATCTGGTTGCACTGAGTTGTACTTTGAGAAGCCCCAAATACCCCTATATATAGGAGGGTCATGGGACAGGGTTCTCCATCCCGGGCAATGCGGGACTAAAAGCAGGAGTAGAAGGGTTCAAGATTTTCCACAAAAGCAACCAACTCGCAACCTGAACTGATCGGTTCACAAGTGAACCGGTCGGTTGGGGACCTGAACCGGTCGGTTGGAACACCAACCGATCGGTTGGGACCCATGAGCCGATCGGTTCACTTCTGAACCTGTCGGTTCGTGGTCCTGATCAGTTTCCGATTGACTTTCCTTCTTTTGTTTCTAATTGGTATCGAATACCAATCCTTGTTCCAATCAAATTGCGCAAGTGAAACGCAAGGAAAATTCTCACCGACCTGACTTTCCCAACTTGCTCAGTTGCACCAGTTGAACCGATCGGTTCAACACTTGAACCACTCGTTTCACTATGTACATGAGCTGATCGGTTCAACACTTGCGCCGACCGGTTCAGCAACCTCAGCCGACCGGTTGAACACTTGAACCGATCGGTTGGGAGTACAGGTTGTATAGAATCAGTCAAATGCAATTTCAATCAATCTGATACTCCATTCAACATGTCCAACACCTTGAACAGTATGATATTGAGCTATCAATCAATTGAGTGTTTAATTGAACTACTAAACTCCTTTAGTAATCAATCTAAACGTTGCTTGTGGAAAAAACTCCTCTTCCAGGTTAAATCCTATGTGTGTGACCCTGCAGGTCCATTTCACGTTGGCAGTGAAAGTCCATAACACTTATGAATTCACAAGCAAAGAGCGGTGCCTAGTCACACATCAGTGCTACCCAAGTGAAAGTAGAAAGTTGGAGAACAACTTTCAATCCTACAATCCGTGAATGGTGTTACAGTGAATGTATAATTCCTTTGTCACTGATATCCCGAATGAACTCAAGGCATGGAACAGTCATCCTGTCAACGTTCATTCACTTTCTTGATCTCAGAGTAGATTGAACGAGATATGTATGACATCAATATCACATACTGATTCACACATGCGTGCGCACACCTATCTCAATCCTACTCATCAAGTGGCCTTGGATATCAAACTCCCTCAGGAGGTACAAATCCCATATCTATCACTCACCCCTCAAAAGTCCCATGTGTCAAAGCCGCCCAATCATCACCTTTAATTATAACAACCCATGTTTCAAGACTGCGTTTGATGATGTCAAAGTGTGCCCAACAACATGTGTTGAGTGCAGTGATTTCAGGTCAAAGAATCACACTCACCACCATCACTGTGAGTACTGACTGTGACTACCATGTCATGGTTCCATGTGTCAAACTCACGGTGGGTCTGTCCGGTACACTTGTTCTCTAACAAGTACCTATGTGTTTGGTTTGATATCTCTATATCATGACTAATGAGATTCTGTCATCAACCAACACCATAATCTAGTCTTGTGTGTCATTGATGTCTATCTACCTTCCACAATGACATCCGACTAGGGACAAAACAAGAATGTACAAACTCTTAGCATCCGTATGATCTCATCATTCAGATCCTCAACCTGAAAGCATATGTCATTGAGTACTGTCATTCTCTAGACATTCAATATGTTCTATCACAATCTCATATGACTGAACCAGAAAGAATTGGAAGCTTGCCTTTGATGTTTATCAAATCAATCTTAATGTATCCCACCAATCATCCCATGATTGGCTCTCAGGGCATACACACCAACAAACTCCCACTTGCACTGCGAGCCAATCACCCTTGAATCATATTCACAGTGATCTTCAAACATGTCCCACATGTTTCCATACTTTAGTGCTAATATAGTGAGTAATGGCAACACCTTGCCAAAGTCAGTATAAATTGCATGTCTCTCATCTCTTCACTATACGTCACACGTATGAGATGGAGTTGCCATAATATGCGATCTAGTATTCCTTTGCTAACCTTTAGCCACATTGCATGATCAAGGATTCCATACTTGTCATCAATGAGCGGAATATATATAAGTTCATCTCATGAACTTCCAGATCCATATAGTATCTACTGTTGTTCTCTAACGCATAGATACTCGGCATTTCCTTTCAAACAATTTTATTGGAACATTTCCAATTATCAACAAACTTTCACTTTTATACATCCTACGTATATTTTATGATTAATTTTCTGTCCTTTCGAAAGTTCGCATCAATGTAACTCTTTACATCGAACTCTTCCTTATCTCCATAGAACTAGTACTTCTCAAGTACTTATCAAGTTCTCATGGTATTCCAGTAACCCTTACTGGAAGTAGACAGACATCCACTCGTCATGTCCCACATACGAGTTATCAGGATGAGCACATCATATTGTCATGTCATACATACAAGATGATGAATGCATTTTATTCTTGCCATGTCCATACATGCAAGATAATGGGATGATTACATACATGATAGATCCATATCTATTCTTAGTGTTCCCATTCTTCATAAGAATTGGACACTTGGCCTTGGGATACTAACTCCATGTAGCATGGAAAAGTTTTCTCCCACTGAATCTGTGTACACTAAACACTTCAGTACAAATTGCCAATGTATGCTCTCTCCTTTTAGGTCAAGAGATTTTTTCGAGAACTATCTCTATAGATCTCTATTCCTATCACATAGGAAACATCTCTATCTTCCTTAAAGATAATTTCCACTTTGGATTTGCATTTTAGAACATTTCCATTCCACATCAATATGTGAAATGTGAATACGCTCCCACGAAATCACAGATCCCTTCTTTATCTTTGACATATCAGTCAAACCCTTTGACTATATCATCAAAGTAAAGATCCAATTCCGAGTTGCTTGTGCTCAATCAATCACATTGATTAGTCCATTGTGACTTATAGACTTCATTTGCATTAGTGGATTCATAAACCTTATAGGTTGTGTCACGTACACATCCTTGTTTTATTCCTCATAGGAATGCAGTTTTAGTATCCATATGCCAAATGCCTTAGTCCTTAAGTTACAATCAACAAGCATCATCCTTCTCAAAATGATATCCATGTATCTTAACCTTTAAGATTCATTTGCACTTATGGATTTCATCCAACGGGTGCTACCATCAAGGTCATACCTTATGGTTCACATGGATGTCATTTAGGATGTAATGGTCATATACCATAACTCAAAATCCGGTTCCTCATATTCATCTGGATAGTTGACTCATCATATGAACAACTCATCACATAGATAATTGAGGTGTATCTGTTAAAGATATAAGAACTCACAACCCTTGTGATTCTTAATTTCTTTTATTAGTGAGGGGCATTCTTTTATAAGAAGAATTCAGTTATTCGATAATCATTCTCTAACTCCTTAGAGTATGATTCCTTCTTGATTTAGACATCACCATTCCTTAATCATGAGTTCACTATGATACACTATCATAATCACTCATAAGGATCTCAAACATTTGGTCCAAGTGTTTCATTCATTCATCTCATCAAGAATCGTCACTTTACCAAATTTGCACTTCATCTATGATAATCTTGAACACTTCAAGATATTCATATTGGTATTTCTCTAAACACCATTTGAAGTATTAGCATTTGTTCCAATAGGTATGTAAATACATCACATGTATTATACCTTATAGGATAATCATTCTCTCACTACCATTAGTGAAGATTGATTAATCATGTCCAAGATATTCATGTCTCTTACTGGTTCTCTAACCAAAAGAGTCTAGATTTATCCATCACATGGAAACTAGAAATGAATTTCTTATGATTGATGCTAATTTGATTGTTTGAGTTATCTAATAACTTTTAGGTATCATTTTATCTTATGCATATCGAATACCACAAGATAAACAAGGCATTTCCACAAAGATCATATCTTTAAGATTGAAAACTCAACTTTATTAATTGCCATCATTCTCACACAATATGCAAAAATAAAGTGTTTCTATCTATTGGCAATATATAAAATAGTAGTTCTCAACTCTATTTCGTGCCCTTTAGGCTGAAATAAACTGAAAGGTACTCCTATCTATGGCAACAACATTTGCTTCAATGATGGGTACTCCTTTCTTGGTCCTTTCACAAAGGCCATCACTTCTTTGTGGATCTTGCATATCATATATGATAGATCCATATCTTGGTATCATATACCTCAGATAAAGAAGCGGTTCATTTCATGATACCTTAGGTGGAGATCGCCATCCCCTCCTTCACCTTCTTTTGTTCTTCCAGATATAGAGGGTAGTTCCCTCATACACCCTTTCCCCATGTGCCTTGAGGTTGAAGACGGCTTGGGTTGCTGGCTAGCATTAGAACACTTCTTTGCTTTGCCCTTGCCCTTTCCCTTAAGACTTACCTTTTCTTTGATCACATCAAAGATTATGGTTTGTCTTTCTTCATCTTTGCCTCTACTGTCCTCAACATGTCCAACAACTCTGTCAACACTTGTCAAAGTTGTTCATGTTGTAGCTTATCATGAATTGTATGATTCGGCAACATTTGTAGTATCATACCAATAGCCAACTCTTGGCTCAGCGAGAATCCTTCTTAGTCAGGTTTTCACATACCCAATCATATTGAGTGCGTGAATACCTTACTGGATCTCCTTCTGTCATGACATACTAGGATAGTGTCTTGGAGACATCATATGTCTCATGTTGTCTCTGCAACTCATAGTTCAGAGAACACAACATTAAGCACTCCTCATCAATGTCATCCTCGGTATGCTTCCATAAGCATACTTTCAGCCATTGATGTGGTGGGATTGAGTTTGTCTGGTCTTGGTATAACTAGGACTTAGAGCTTCCGCTCTTTGAGAACACTTCTCATCATCCTAACCAGTCGTGGAATTATTCCCATTTAATTTGTTGGTCTCAAAGACCGATCACAAATAAAGTGATTTGTTGATTAACCATTTATTTTAACAAAAGGATATATATGAAATTTTAGTCCAAAACTCATTTGACTTGTTTGATTGATTTGAAAAGTTGACGATAAAATTAGGCCTTTAATTAATTATCGCTCCCACTATTTTACTTCAAATTGATAGCCCTCACCATCAATTCGGAAGATTGCAGCGTACAACCTTCTAGTGGGCAAGATCCTGAAATCCTCTAAGTCATGAGTCAGCTTTGGCTGATCGCCCACAACTTAGATCTCTCAGGTAGGCAAATTTTGTCAATTGCATCATATGCAACTCTTGATAAGATGTCATATACAACTCCTTGCAATGATCATCTCCATGCCTCAAGGCGCTAGATCCTATCTAGGTCACCTTGTTAAGTCCGACCCAAAGCAAACACGATGAATATGCACCCTGCTAGGGCAGACCCACACATTCATCCTTCACGCTTCCACGAGATAGATGGTGCACCACGCTAGGGCGTGCCCACACTTGGTCGATCAAGCTTTTCACGTGTGTCACATTTGGAAGGCATCTAAAACTTAATATTTTAATGAGGGATTTGGTTTTTATATACATTTACATATCCAATCACCATAATACATAGTATGTATTATATACATGCTATATCCCACAGAAAACATGCAAAAACGATAAAAGCGATGATTATGGCCATCCTAATGTGATTCCTCGAGCCAAGAGGAATCACGGTCATCTAGGTCAACATCACATGCAACATGTACAAGATGAACATCTGTGCCTTGCTATCCGAGTTGATCAACTCATCACATGAATGATCTGTACTCTCCAATCGGTCGTCTGGGTGCCACCAGTCGATCGATTGGCTCCTCCAACCAATCGGTTTGCCTGGACGTCGTGCATCTCATCATGTCCGCCACCCGGTCGTCTCGCTCCTCGATCGGTCATAAACCGATCGATTCACTCCTTGAACCGACCGTCTGGAATGTCAACCGATCGGTTCACGCCTTGAACCGATCATTTCAGCTGTTGTCTTGATGTCCGCCGGTCTTTGACATAACAGGAAATAAAATCTATCCTATTATTACATTGCTTAAAACAAGAAACCCCGAGTTACATTCGGGGGGAGAAAAGGTAGGAAAGAATCTCAAATTATTTCGAGTTACATCAGGAGTAAGAGAGGGAAGATCGGTGCGCAGACTGAGATGCAAGCAACCACACACAGATTGGGGTTTATAGGTCATAATCATGCTACACACATCCACCACAAAACTCATTTAAGGGCGACGTGTATCGAGTGCATTAATAATACATATCATATATGTAATTTGGGATTTGTGGATTTAGGATTGGACATGCATAAAGACGATATTATTCACATCGTATGCAATAAATAAAGGCGACAAACCAAAATCGATCATATCGATATTCCTAAAATATAGAGAAGTTAACCTGGCTCTGATTCCACTGTTGGGTTTTAAGGGAGACAGAGAAGGCAGCGGAAACAAAAATTTCTCCCCCAAACCCAGCACGAGGAAACGTGTCAACGTCTATATAATAGGAAAGGATGGTTTGTGGAATCATACCTTGTCCCGAGGCTTGCTCGGAGACAATACCTCGTGAAATGCGTGGTATTCAACTCCGGTCTTGGACGGCGTCTGCGCAGCTCCTGGTCGCACTGGGACTGACGACTCCTCCTCCTACCGGACTGTCGGATGACAGTTGTCCTCCTAAGCGGCAGTGTCCACCCGCCTCTGTAGTAGTCCACACAGACCACCTGGAACTCCACACTCCTTGTCCCATAAGGAAGTGGAAGGAGTCGCACCCTCCTGTTGACGTACTAGTCGCCAACACACTCTCCTGTTGCCAGTTGCAACTGCAGTTGTCCTTCCCTTGCTGCACCTCCCTTTGTGGGAAGCACTTGCTCGGGCTCTCTCTCGGTTACCAAAACCAGAGAGAACGATAACTTTGCAGAGCAACTGGTTGCACTGAGTTGTACTTTGAGAAGCCCCCAATACCCCTATATATAGGAGGGTCATGGGACAGGGTTCTTCATCCCGGGCGATGCGAGACTAAATGCAGGAGTAGAAGGGTTCGAGATTTTCCACAAAAGCAACCAACTCACAACCTGAACCGATCGGTTCACAAGTGAACTGGTCGGTTGGGACCCATGAGCCGATCGGTTCACTTCTGAACCGGTCGGTTCGTGGTCCTGATCAGTTCCCGATTGACTTTCCTTCTTTTGTTTCTAATTGGTATCGAATACCAATCCTTGTTCCAATCAAATTGGGCAAGTTAAACGCAAGGAAAATTCTCACCGACCTGACTTTCCCAACTTGCTCAGTTGCACCAGTTGAACTGATCGGTTCAACACTTGAACCGCTCATTTCACTCTATACATGAGCCGATCGGTTCAACACTTGAGCTGACCGGTTCAGCAACCTCAGCCGACCGGTTTAACACTTGAACCGATCGGTTGGGAGTACAGGTTGTGCAGAATCAGTCAAATGCGATTTCAATCAATCTGATACTCCATTCAACATGTCCAACACCTTGAACAGTATGATATTGAGCTATCAATCAATTGAGTGTTTAATTGAACTACTAAACTCCTTTAGTAATCAATCTAAACGTTGCTTGTGGACAAAACTCCTCTTCCAGGTTAAATCCTATGTGTGTGACCCTGCAGGTCCATTTCACGTTGGCAGTGAAAGTCCATAACACTTATGACTTCACAAGCAAAGAGCGGTACCTAGTCACACATCAGTGCTACCCAAGTGAAAGTAGAAAGTTGGAGAACAACTTTCAATCCTACAATCTGTGAATGGTGTTATAGTGAATGTATAATTCCTTTGTCACTGATATCCCGAATGAACTCAAGGCATGGAACAGTCATCCTGTCAACGTTCATTCACTTTCTTGATCTCAGAGAAGATTCAACGAGATATGTATGACATCAATATCACATACTGATTCACACATGCGTGCGCAGGCCTATCTCAATCCTACTCATCAAGTGGCCTTGGATATCAAACTCCCTCAGGAGGGACAAATCCCATATCTATCACTCACCCCTCAAAAGCCCCATGTGTCAAAGCCACCCAATCATCACCTTTATAACAACCCATGTTTCAGGACTGCGTTTGATGATGTCAAAGTGTGCCCAACGACATGTGTTGAGTGCAGTGATTTCAGGTCAAAGAATCACACTCACCACCATCACTGTGAGTACTGACTGTGACTACCATGTCATGGTTCCATGTGTCAAACTCACGGTGGGTCTGTCTGGTACACTTGTTCTCTAAAAAGTACCTATGTGTTTGGTTTGATATCTCTATATCATGACTAATGAGATTCTGTAATCAACCAACACCACAATCTAGTCTTGTGTGTCATTGTTGTATATCTACCTTCCACAATGACATCCAACTAGGGACAAAACAAGAATGTACAAACTCTTAGCATCCGTATGATCTCATCATTCAGGTCCTCAACCTGAAAGCATACGTCATTGGGTACTGTCATTCTCTAGATATTCAATTTGTTCTATCACTATCTCATATGACTGAACCAGAAACAATTGGAAGCTTGCCTTTGATGTTTATCAAATCAATCTTAATGTATCCCACCAATCATCCCATGATTGGCTCTCAGGGCATACACACCAACATACAAGACTAAAAATAATCCTATCTCTATTACATCATATGTATACACATATAAAGGGAAGGAATTAATTACACTTTGAAATAAGAGATGAGGCTCGGCATGAAAGCCAAATACTTTATACAAAGGATCCATATGCATCCATTATACATCCATATCATTCACAAAAAAATGTATCCACAAGATTGACATCCACATTCATTCACAAAGGGGGATACTAGGACATAACCGTGCATGCATTCACCACATAACACAGATTTTAAAGGTGATGTGTATGTTATCATAGGTATATCTACATATACGTATATACATATTAAAATTACAGTACTTGTAATGCGGGACATTCCCCATTAAATAAATGTTTGACTCCCACACAGACAATGTGGGGTACACTGCCCCCTGTGCGGGATACACAGGGGCAGAGCCCCTGAAAGGTCTATGGAATTTTACTTCCGTGCACGTAGGAAAATCAATATTTTCCATAGTCGACCCCGTCCAAAATGTCAAAAACAGAATCCTGCGGCGTATGTGGAATTAGGTTTAGATTTGTAGATTAGCAGGTTTAATTCACATTGTATGCAACATAAAAATAGTATACAACGATTCGATCATATCGAAAGAAATCCAAATATGTCGTAGATCGACGTTGCTCTGATACCACTGTTGGATTTTGTAGAGAAAACATGCACGGCGGAAGCAATAAAATCCATGCTACCCGAAATAGGATCTCATCGACAAAAATGTATTTGGAAGGAGTGTTTGCGGGATATACCTTATCGCGGAGCAAGTCTGGTGATATCCCGCTGCAGGACGATGCAACACTATTGACCTACACGGACGGAACTTCTCTCCCGTTCGCTGTCATAGGAAGATCCGGCGGCGCTCCTTTGCGGCAGTGATGTACGCCACTCATAGCACGTATAGGTGGTCGTCGACGTCCTCCGAACACAGGCGTCTGCATCTCTACTTCATCCACGCAGATGGATGGAACTCCACGTCGTGCTTCCCAAGCCGGCGAGAAAGAGTCATGTCTCTGCGGCGACGTGCTAGCGGCGCGTTTCTCTCCTTTCTCTCCTAAGGACGATGACGGCCAGGGTTTACGTACGTGAGCGTAAACTAAAAGTGTCTCTCGATATCTTATATAGATATCAGTCATCAATCCTCCTTTAAATAGGATACGAAGGGAAGTAGGGTTTCCTAAACCCATCGGTAAACAGAAACATTGCATTAATTAAAATGCTCATGGATTAATTAGAATATTCTGGAATTCATTAATTAACCAAATAATCACATTAATTGATTAATTAATATCTGAATCCATGCAATCGCTTGGGATGGCTTTATGTGCATATACGCCAACATCTTGCTCATTGGACACCTTGAGATCTCTATCCCTCTTGGTGTTTGTCTACCATGACTCCATACCCGCTACCCTATCATCCTAGACTCTATTTCATGCTAAGGATAGCATGGTTTAAAAGTTTGGGGTGGTAGGGCGGTAAGCCCTTTCTCTTCCCCCACTTTCCTCTATGTTCCTTGTTCTAAATTTTTTCTCAAGATAATCCAACAATATAACCATCTCTCATACTTGTGTATCCATGCTTTGTGTGCTCGCTTTGCACACCTGCATGTCATGTAGTTTACTTTCTTGTCATTTTTGTGTAATTTTTAAAAAATCTGCTCTTTTTGCCATGCATTGCATATCATGTAGATTTTTGGTAATTTTTGTATGTTTTAGCTAGGATTTGCTTGTTTACTATTTTAAGTTCAATAATATAGGCTTAGATGTGATTGAAGGCAACTTGGCACCATTTTAGCCAATTTTGCCCAAATTTGAGATTTCTTGTCTAAGAGTGTGCTTCGACCCAATCCCTACTTTTTGGATTAAAAATGATGACCTTTGACAAATGCAAGTGAATTATCATTTTTTTGGTGAACCCAGTGTGCCTCTTTCATTAACTACCAAAGGAATATGTATAGTTCCTGTGGGAGAGTCCCAAGACAAACGAGCAAAAGAAGAGGAGAAAAAACAAAACTGAAACGAAAGAGAGAAAAAACTAAAGGGACTATCGATACATCATCTTGTATGAATGCTATTTTTATCCATAGTCACCGAACTCCACAAATCATCTGGGTTCTTCCTCGGACCACCAAAAATCCTAACATTCCTTTCAGACTAGATCTTCTGAAGGGTCAGACCAGCTGCATTCTTCGCTTCCCCCTTCAAAGGAATAAGATCATCAAGCCACCAAGGTCTCTTCCCAAACTTGCGATTATACAAGCTCCAAATTTCAGCACTGTACGAGCACTCGAACAGCAAATGGTCCACGTCTTCTTCAGAAACTCTGCATAACACACATCTAGAAGCCAAAGAAAAGTCGGTTCTCTTCAAGTAGTCACATGTAGGAATCCTATACAAAAAAACATCTCCACAAAAAATAAGAGCAACTTCTAGGAAACTTGCTCTTCCAAACCCAGTTGGACCATTTGGTCTTAGGAAACTTCTTTCTGCAAATCTCCCATCCGTCTTTCAGTTTAAAGGTTTTCCTCTGTTTGAAAGTTATAAAGTCATCCTCATCATTAAGAGGAGCCAGATCTGCCAAAACACTACGAATAGTATCAATCCCCCTAACTTCAGGGAGCAACCAATGCTTATTCATAACACATGAAGAAATAACACAGTGAGAACCTTTACCAACATGAAGGACCATTTGATCATCACAAAGATCAAGCAAGGTCTTTTTATATGGTAACCAAGGATCTTTCTAGAATTTGAAGACTTTACCATTTCCAACCTTGAAATCCACATTTGATTTAAGCAAGTTTCTCATCCCTAGAAACTTCCTCCATAACCAAGGAGCATTAGCTTTGCAGCCCACAGACCATAAGGAATCGTGTTTAATATAGCACTCGAGCACCCATTTAACCCATAGGGATTCCTTATTACAAGTAATGTTCCATAAGTTCTTCAAAAGACCTGCCTTAGACCAATCATGCACCAAACGAATCCCCAGACCACCCTCATCCTTCAGCCTGCAAATAGACTCCCAAGAAACAGTGTGGAGGTATTTTTGGTTAGAAGAATCATTCCAAATAAAATCCCTCATATGCTTTTCAATCTCAAGGATCACTGCCTTAGGTAGAGGAAAAGTTGAAGACCAAAAGATGTGATAGCTCGAGAAAGTAGAAATTACAAGCTCAACCCGACCAGCATAGGAGAGGAGTCTACCTTTCCAAGAGTCAAGCTTCCTCTTAATCTTGTCGATGATAGGAGAACACATGGCCTTAGTCATCTAACCAGTGAATAAGGGTAAGCCGAGATATCTAACAGGAAGGTTCATGTTCCTAATATCCAAACACAGAGAAATGTCCTCCTGGGCAATACAGCTTTTACTTAGGAACAACTGACTTTTCGTATTATTAAGATTCAAACCAGACCCTGAACAGAAAGTATGCAACACCAACTTGATGTTCCTAGCATTCTCAAGATCAGCCTTCGAAAAGATAAGAAGATCATCCGCAAAGACTATATGCGAAATCTAGAAATTATCAGAAGCTTTGGGAGGAGTGATAAGCTTGCTAGTAACTGAATCATTTAAGATGGCATAAAACCTTGCATGGTGATGACGAAGAGATAGGGGGCCAGTGGGTCCCCTTGACGCACCCCATTAGAAGCCTCAAAAGAACACGAGGGTGAGCCATTAATAAGAATTTGAAAAGAAGCATAATTGAAGCAAACCTCTATCCAAGAAAGCCCATTCTTGACATGAGGAACAGAATATAGTCCCTTCTAACAGTATCATACGCTTTAGATAAATCAACCTTCACACAAAGAGTAGCACTGTCATTAGGGGAAGAGAAGGAGCTGAGCAAATCATTAGCCAAAAGGATAGCATCACTAATGGATCTTCCTTTAATAAACACAAACTGGTTTTTATCAATCAAAATAGGGAGGAAATCTCTCAACCTATTATCTAAGATCTTCATGATAATCTTAAACATCACATTGCATAGGGAAATAGGACGAAAATCCTTCAAGTTATTAGCACCTTGAATCTTCGGGATGAGAGTGATGAATGACCTATTGCATTCCTTAAGCAATTTACCAGAACTAAAGAAGCACAAGATAACTTTAGTAATATCCTGCCCAATGATAGGCCAGCATGCTTTAAAGAAGGTCCCATTGAACCCATCTGGGCCAGGCGCCTTGTCTCCATTCATGCATTTGATAACCTCTTCAACTTCATCTTTAGTAACCCACTTCCTCAGACTTTGAGCTTGTTCAGAATCGAGCATAGGCAATCTCCAAGACTCCTTCCAATTAACTTCCCACGAAGGAGACGAGTTTAAAAGGGTCTTATAATAACTCACAACATGATTAGAAATAGCATCAGGATCTTTGATAATGTTATCACCCTCCTGCAAGACATAAATACTATTGTGGATCCTTCTAGTCTTCAAAGTAGCATAGAAAAAAGTAGTATTTCTATCTCCTTCCTTCAACCAAATCGCTCTAGATTTATGTCTTATGAATCTTTCTTCATCTAAGAGAGCTTTACTAAGGTCTTTCCTCAATGTATCCAAAGAAACATGCAAATGAAGATCCCCCAGACTATAATCCACTTCCCTCTGAAGGACCATAGCCTTGGCTTCAATCTCTTTAATTTTAGAAGAAAAATTTCCAACCTAATTTCTGTTCCAATCCAGAAGGGCCTCCTTCACAACAACAAACTTCCTATAGACCCTGTACATAGGGGCCCCTTTAGGTGACACACCATCCCAAGCCTTTTTCACAATATCTAGAAAATCAGGCTGATTGACCCAAGTATTAATGAACTGAAAAGGCACATATTTCCTCTTAAAGGGGAGCAAATGAAGAATAAGCACACGATGATCACTAATCATGTTCGTCACAATCTCACCCCACATAGAAGGAAAAATATTAAGAAAGTGAATATTACTAAAGGCTCTATCAATTTTAGAGAAAGTACTCAAGCCTTTTTTGCTATGGCTATCCCAAGTAAAGAAAGACCCCTTAGTTATGATTTCCACTAAACTAGTGAACTCAAGAGAATTATTAAAGTTCTTCATACTTCTATTTGATGGGGGATGCTTGCCCAGTCTTTCATTAGGAAAACGCACTGCATTGAAGTCACCAAGAATACACCAAGATCTAGATAGAATGGAGGAAGAAATCTTATTCAGATTATCCCATAAGACTCCCCTCTCGACATCATCATTTGAGCCATATATAGCAAATAGAAAGAACTCCATATTACTCCTCTCGATAACCAATCTACAATGAATCAATTGGTCATTTTCCAAAATTTTGTGGAACTCCAGATCATTATCCATCCACATGATAATAATACGTGTATAGGAATAGAAGTTCTCATTTGCAAGAAACTTAGCACCATGCCAAACTAATTGCACAGTGTCATCCAGATCCTTTTTATTCACCCTAGACTCCAGAAGAATATATACGTCAGCCTTGAGCCTACTTATTTCATTACGAATGTGAGAGAGTTTATTGTGGATTCCTCTCACATTCCATGCACATACCGAGAGAGATCTATCCATAAGGAACAAAGATGGCCTCCCCTTCTGTACTCCCTTCCACATTACCTCCATCATCAAGATTCGCAAGTAGAGAAAACTTATTAGGTGAGATTTGGATATTCCTTACTGAAGAGATCGGCTTACCAGCTACCCTCGATGGTGAATTAAATCTTCTTCTCTGCATTTCCCATTCCGGAGAGGGAGAAGGGGTAATAAGGCTTTGTTGAATTTCCTACCCATTAACTGTATACATTCCCTCCTCCAATTTATTAGCATACCCATCCAGAACAAGACTAATATCTTCAATAGCGTCACTAAACACCTCCACTTCTTCCTCAGCAGCTAGGCTTCTAACTCGTTTAGGCACCCATACCTACTTTTTAGGACCAGCTTTTTCTACCTTCATAGAATTCTTCACCCTATCAGCACATAATCTCAATTCGTCACCAAAGTTACCATAGCAATCACATACACTCCGCTTCCACTCATATTCAAATCTGATTTTGTCCATTTGGCCATCTTCACTCTGTATTTCCAGCTCATCCGGGAAGGAAAAGTCAGGAGGCACCAAGATTTGCAATCTAGCATATTCCAACCTAACCAGATCACTCGTTAATTGGTCAGTACGCAGTGGTTTCCCCAAATAAGAGTCAATTCTCATGAACATTTCATCATCCCAAAGTTCCAATGGAAGATCATGTATTTTCATCCATATAGGAATCTCAGAAATTTTGATTTTCTCCATAGGTTCACCTCGTTCCCATTTTTTGATAATCAATGGTTTCCCAGCAATGAACCAAGGTCCTCCATCTATCGCTGTCAACAAGTCATCTTCATTCGAGAATAACAGGATGAAAAAACCCCTTCCCCTGGATCTGATATCAAGCGATCCTTTGACCTTCCATAGATGTGCCAGAAAATGAACTAGTGAGGGCCACTGCGGAGTCATACCTACTATATACCCAGCTGCAGCTCTGCTCCATTTCTGCATATTCCACTTTACAATGCTCTTCGGATATAGAAGTCTCCCATTATCCACCTGGACTTCAATCTTCTTGTAGTTGTTTGGCGGTGAATCCTTCTTCTTCATCACTAAATCTGCCCATGCTCTGACCTCCGATGAGACACCAATAGATCCAGATCTATGTTCCCTGACAAACTTCCCTGGATCCTTAATCTTCGAAACATTGCCTAGGTCCACCACGTTTCCCACTTGCGAGGCTTCCGGTCGATTTGCCGCATTCACCAAAGATTCCTCGCTAACCACTGAGCTCACTTCCTCACTCACCACCAGAATCTCCTTTGGGCTCACCGCCAGAGACGCTCCCTCATTCTCCGCTGGAGACGCCTTCGAGTTCATCTCCTTCGCCTTCACCCCATCGGTCGTCTTCGACGTCGCCACCAGAATTGCCTTCGACGTCGCCTCCGGAATCGCCTTCTCCGCTTCCATCATAATCTTTCTTGCAAATTATGTTGATAATATTAGATATAAGTGAATTATCATTGTTTATTGTTAAATGGTATCAATTCCTGACTTTTTATATGTACATCATCTCTCTTGTGTTTGTGAATGATTTGGTTGAATTGTGACTTGAGCAAGCTATGAGTGCTTAGTACCTATGAAATCACTTGATAGAAGTATCGATTTCAGGTTGTTCATTCATGTGGTGTGATATTGTTGGATGAAGTGTTGGATTAATTTTCATGCAGGATACCTTATGTTGAGAGTCACACGAGTGACCCCTCTTTGACTCGACTATTCACTCACCATCTTCTTACCCCTCTACCTCATGAAAGGAAGCCAAAGTGCACATATCAGCCGTGGACACCTCTAAAAGTTTGGGGTGGCCACATCTACATCTCACCGCTTCACTCTCATCACCATATGCCCTATCTACTGGAGGACAAAGAAAACAAAAAGAAAAAAATGCAAAAATAAAATAAAAGATGCTCATGTTTAAGCATCTAAATAAAGAAAAGATGAGTGTTCTATGCAATAGCACTCCAAAATCTTACCGCAATCCTTTCTTCCATTTTAATGGCCCTTGATCTAGGAAACATCAAACCTAGCTCATTTTGCCCTTTTTCGTAGCCCCGTGGGACATGTGGTGTGATTTGAAATATAAGGTCAAAAGCATGAAAGTGAAACAACACTCCTAGTCATCCTTGATTAATGCCATCATGAAACAGTCTACCCGGAACTACATGAACAAAATATGGATAGCTTGTGTATTTTATGCACTATATTTGAATTTCACATGCTTTGTGCTCATTTCATAATTGGTTTGTGAAAGCAGGAGAGGAGAGAGGTGGATTGCATGTACTTAGTCATTGTTGATCCCATTTAGCAATAATCCTCCTTTGCATTGCATTTGTCATTTCTTGATTGTGGAAAAATTGTAGAGAGATTGAGTTGGAGCATACTTGTGGACAAGTATGTTTTAAGTTTGGGGGTGGTGATGCAACCTCATTTTAGGGATTCATCTTCTGTCATATTGCACTTCAATCGCATCTACAACTTCTAGATTACATGTTATTTCCCCTAATATGCATATTTGTGTAAAATGCACTTATGGATGGTTTTTGCATGTTTTATAGGTACTTTGACCACAACTTGATGGAAGGGAGAGAAGATGGTTGAATCTAGGGTTTCCCCAGGCTTGGAGGAGCCCAAAATAAGGCTAAACCACTCCCAACCTACCCCAAGTGGTCAAAGAATGTATTGAAAAAATAACCTTTGTGGATGACCAAGTTCAAGACTCAAATGCTGAGGAAGGACCCCAGAACAACTGTACTACCATGGAATGGCCATTCTGGGACATGCCCCTATCACCAGAATCTTCAAAAATTGATCCAGTTGGCCAGAACGGTCATGCTATCTAGAATGGCCATTTTGGGAGTTCCCAGCACGGCCGTGCTACCAGTCCTAGAAACCCAAAATTCCCATGTTCATTCCATTTTTCCACCACGGGAATTCCCATCCATCATGACCGTTCTACCTAGCCCTCGCCACGACTATGCTACCCAGCACGGTCATGCTACCAACCTCCATTTCACCACCTCAACCTGTGATCTCCACATTTTAATTCACATGATCATTCTACCTCACCACGACCATGCTCACCCCTACCCACCACGGACGTGCTACTCAGAAAACCTAGCTACTTTTGCAACTACACTACCCAATCTACCCCTACTTGACCTAGTGCTTCCCCCACACCTATATATACCTAGGTGGCATCTCCAACATGAGGTTATCTGCCATACACCACCTCCTAGCTCCCCATTTTTTTCCCTTAGCCATGCCACTCCATTTCTACCTCCATTTCACCATTTCCACCACCAAAACCCTCATTTCCAAGCATTCCATCCACTTCCCACCATCATTCCACTCCATTTCACCCAAGAAGGAGGAGGACGCCCTACAGCAGCTGAAGTGGAGGATTTCTTCATCTACACCAAGCTCCATGGCTTCTTCTATCTCCTTCTCTTCTCTTTTTATACTTTGCTTTCTTATGAGTAGCTAGGCCCCTTAGGTGGGCTGTTTGGGGTGTAAAATGTTACTTTGATACCATGTTGGGGGAAACTAATATGTAAACTTTGTAATTCCATTTGCTAATGATTATGTTCTATTTCTATCTCATTCTCCATGAATTTCTTGTTGGTTTGTGTGTGAAATCACCTCGGAATTTAGGAAAATTGCTAATATGTGTGAATTTTGGGGTTTGTCCCTAGGTCCAATTCTTAGATCCCTAGGTTTCCTCCCATATTCATACATCATAATCAATCTCCCTAAGCCTAAGTGAGAGATCTAAGTAGCTATATTAGGTGACTCTAGTGCAATTAGCATGGAGCCTTCTCAAGGCTAGAATGTGGGGGAATTGGTGTCCAAAACCCTAATTTCACCTGCCCATTACTACCCTCGTCCCCTAATTGCCCTAGAAATGTCTAATCTAGAAACCTAGACTTGATTAGACTCTAACTGGATTAAATCTAATCCCTAACCCAATTGACCCTCGCAAGGGTAGTAGGGAGTGTTAGGGACTAGTACCCCTATACATAACCTAGCATATCCATGGCCAGTTAGTAACTTAGGTCAATTCATTAGACTCTAACTTGTTGTTTGATTTGGATAATCTAAATGGAATCATAATGTTCATATGTCAACCCCCAACTTAAGTGATAAGTGCATCCCCTAAACATCCCATACCTTCCTTAAATTGCTTTAAAACCCTAGTTTTCATCCTACTGAAAACTAGTCCCTAACACTCCCAATTGCTTTAAAACCCTAGAAAACCCTTAAATTGCTTTAAAAGCCTAGTTTTCCTTAAATGCATTATTATATCTAACTACCACTAGAAGAAAAATAATTCTTAATAGTATTTTGTTCCCAATTTTATCATTACCAAGAAAATCACATCTTATTGCAGGAAAAAGTATTGTTAGGCATCTAGCTGAACCTCAATTTTGATCTATAGTACCCTAGGTCAAAAACCTTTACTCTAACCACATATAACAATTTATATTTTGTTGGGTTCTTGATTGATAGGAAGTTCACAAGTGATATTTATTTTCTCCAAAGATCGTGCCTAGTTTCTTGGTTCTCTAAGAAGAAAAGAACAATAGCCTATATCACTAATCAAGGCTAATACATCGTTGTCATTAATTATTGTGCCCAGGTCCTACTGATGGAATAAATGTTATATATTTTTTGACATATATTTTGATGTGTCTGCTATTTATTTGCTAATACTAGTTCAATAAATGTGTTTCACAATACTATACTTCATAGTAGAGAAAAGTACATAGAGGCCTTCCATCCATTTCTTCGTGGTCATATTGTTAAGGCTAGTATGTATATCACACAAATGGACATTAAAATCAACTTGTAAATATATCTGCAAAACCTCTACCTAGAGAGTAGTTTTACATCATTAGATTAATTTCTTATCACTAATCATAATGATTCTTGTGTGTGTGTGTGTATATATAGTCTTATGTGTGTGTATATATGTATGTATGTATATATAT
Source organism: Alisma plantago-aquatica (assembly GCA_963693085.1). Lineage (NCBI taxonomy): Eukaryota > Viridiplantae > Streptophyta > Magnoliopsida > Alismatales > Alismataceae > Alisma > Alisma plantago-aquatica. Next base: position 173,451,801 of record OY856414.1, on the reverse strand, counting down.
GTATATATATTATTATGTGTGTGTATATATATACATGTCTCTATAATACTTGCTTGGATCGAATTTGATTGCTTAATATGCAAAATTTCCATGTTTGTATGTATTTTACAATTTTTACTCAATGTTTGTAATTGCTTGCTGAATATTTACTCAACTCTTTTTAGAAAAAAGTCAGCAATGACTTAAAAGAGCATTTATTTATTTTATATACAAATTTAACTCACATCTTAAATTTTATAGGACCCCTAATTTCATTTTAGAAACATCCATCACTTTGTGTCATAATGGTTGTGGGTCATCTTTTTCCTACAAAAACTCAATTGATGAGTTAAAAAGGGGTTTTACCACAACTATTTCTATCCAAATTTGTGTTCCAAAAACTCTACTTATGGTAGAGTGTTGCATTTTCTATAACATTCTTTGTCTAAGAAATTCCCTCTCAAGAAAGTTTTTCTCAACCTACAACTATACCATTTATTAGTCTCCTTCATTCTCTACCTCCTCCTAGCCCTAATCATGGTCCTAGGTCTTCTTCTATTTTGATTCAACATGGTTAACCCCCTTAAGAGTAAGAAAACTAACCACAAGACCAACCCTACATAATAGAGACAAGAGTGTCCCCCTCCCTTAGTTGTAGAGCCATTTCATTTGATGGCATACAAATTATTCACTCTCAAGATATCAGATGCTACAAGGATATTATCCTACATTGTCTTTTCCTTTTTAGAGCATAGGATGGATCCATTTTGAAGGACTTAGGGATCCAAAAAAATTTAAAAGCCCATCATCTTCATGCTCCAATCACTTACTATAGTATCTTCCAAAATCACATATGAAGTAAGTGGATAGTAGATCAATTATGTGCAAACCTTTCATGAAATTACACTTCCTTATTCTTAGGAAAGAAATCAAATTCATCCTTTCTTCCATGATTGCCAGAGTTCAATTACAAAATTTTGAAGATAGATTCTATCAATACTTCACATCCTCCATTGGAACCTATGATTGGTAAAGAGTGTATGTTATGCTATAGATCTTAACAATTTTGAACAATTCTAGAAGGATTATTATCCCCTAATGAAGGTTCATGATGTACACTTGTAGATCGAGAAAGTTGATGCACCCTAATTTAAGATTGGGACCCTAGCAACCTCTTCCCTCAGTCAAACCACCAGAATCATTGCACTCATAGTAAATTGCAACATTCACCTCAAGCAAAAACAAACAAACATAGTTGAAAATACCACCATTATTGTATATTGTTTCTTGTACAAGGTTAGAGTGAGGTGGTAAAGATACATTTGGCACCACATGACCTACTTTGACTTCTTACAATACACCCATTGACATCATCTCTCCTCCCAACCTCATTTGTATCCACTTTTAACACGCCACCAAAATGTACCTTTTTAGTGATATTGGTTACACAACCAACCACAAGAGAATAGTGCTTTGTGAAACAAGTTTAGAAAACCCTTATTATCCGTCAGTCATAAACATCATATACCTCAACTCTAGCTTTTAACCATTATTGATTGGAAAGGTCCTTTTTAGATTTCTCTTTTACCCCCATGCCCCACTTTTTGATTGGGAAAAGGTGAGGATACATTCAAAACATTTTGTGTCTATAAATATGTTGAAGCTTTGAATATTGCAGTTTTTCTTGAAATGACTTAAATTGTGATGGAATCACGAGCCACAAATTGTTAGACACATAGCTCAAGGTTTGTGTTACCTCAAAGAACTAACATACTGGTTTGAAAGCATGAATTGAGGGGAAGATTTTAACTCGAACGACAAAAAACCCTTAAAACTCAATGGTATGAAACTATAGTTTCATAACATAAAAATATTTGGGAATGGCTTATCAACTTTGAAAGTCAAAAAAATGTTGAATCCATAGATAATGTTATCCTTGATTTTATGATGACTTCACCATTCCACTAATATGTGTCCATTTTTTATATTAATAATGTTTAATATTGAATAGAACTCTCCAATTTCCAAAAATGGAAACCCACAAAATAATGAATCCAAGTCAAACCAATAACAAATATCAAGATTGAATAATAGATAGAATCATCTATACATCTTTTATTTTAATTTTGTATTGATCATATCACTTGTGATAAAGCTAAAAGGTGTGATAGTTTAATTAGATTGATTATAAAACATATAGGGAAGATAAAAAAGTTCCCAAAATAACACCATGTTCCTACCAACTTTTCCTTAAGGAACTCATTTTGTACGTCTATGAAGGATTTCTCAAAACCCTACATTATTTGAATTTTCATTTTGGTAACTCATCCAACCAAATAAATGGTTGAGGTCCATGGTTTGTTGTTGGCTAAGAATCCAAGGATTTTTTATGGCTAATATTTGAAAGGAGAAACATATGTTATTGATCGAACCAAGGATACCAATGGCTAGACATGAATTGATTACTCCCTGAGGAAATATGGTCAAGTGCATTGTGGCCAAAATATTTTTCGTTGCTAAAATTTCTTGTTAGTGAGTGCTAAAAGTGAGTATAAGTGCATAGAATTTTTACCTATCCCTCAAAACCAACCAAAATTCATCATAATTATGTTTGTTATCTCATCAACACTCAAACAATAAATAGGATCCACAAGGGAGTGTCCCAGTATATCACATCCTAATTTCAAAATGTAGATAAGTATATGATCATATTCAAAAAACAATAATAGGTTTAGGCTGAGACATATGGGTCAAAGGTAAACATTATTTCACCTGAGTGTGATCCTATATGAGTGTTAGTAGGACCCAAGGGATGAAGGAGTAACTATACTGACCTATGGTTCTAGAATGGTTCTAACTAAATATATAGTTGATTTTTTTGTAATGACCTCACTCTTCAGCAACCTCAATTAAGGAAGCCCAAAAAGATGAGAGTCATTACCTACAATTTTCCCAAGGATCCAAATTTAGCAAATAATGAATAATAGAAAACAATTTCATCAATTCACAAATATTATTTACAAAATCCTTACATTAGGTTTCTATTCTCAAAACTATACATTTGAGAAGAAATAGTAAACTATCTAATCCTCCTACATAGCTTTAATACCTTCCATGGATTTTATCTTTATCTACATGTTTGTATCTTGTGTATAAACTACCTAAAACACCAACGAAAAAAGCATGGTCAACATATTTCTATACTAGTATGTGGGTTCATACAATAATCACAAGTACATATAATCAACCATCAATTATTTGCACATAAGAACATGTATTTTCTTTCATATTCTAATGCAGATCTGGTCTACTATCTCAGGTGTATCCACTATCCATTATTGGACTTATGTGTGTTACCCTTCGATCAGTGTAACCTAGGGTTTATAATATCATTATTTACTTTATGTGATACTCATAGGAACTTTATAATTTGCATGAAATAAATAAACAACCAGCAGATATCATTCATTCAATCTTCAAGAAACCTCAAAAAATGTCAGAAGACGATACATGTAATCATAAGTGTAACCACTAACCTTGATGGTGAGACATGTAGATAATTATGTAGAATACACTTCATGCATATTATTCATTCAATAAGCAAATCAAGAAATCCAAATTTTAATATGCATGAATATAAACCCTAAAGTGTCACCATCACATTAAATCACATTAATCATTCTAAACCCTACTTGGTCTCAATCTAGGGTTTATGTATCTTAGTTATCGAGTTAGCATTAGGGTTATGCCTCAAAACCTTAATTTACATTATTATTATTATTTTAATGACTTGAGAACCCTAATTCATATTAGGTATTGTCACGATTATTCAATCTACCAAATTATAGTATCATAAACACTTATATCAAATTATGTTCATTAACATAGCAAGTCATGATCTCAAATCCCTAATTTTTCATATGAATGTATATTCATATTAGGAACCCTAATTATCTCATCATCATTGTAGTGCTCATCTTGATTTATCATTTTGTTCAAAAATATTAATTATTATAGCAAAGGAACATATTTAGCATATTCAACCATCTTATTACACAAATCTAGGATGTGTATGCTTTAATCACCACTTAAACCCATCTTTGCATTACTTTTAAAATAGGAAGAATAGTTGGGTCTCAACTATATTTTATTTTCACTCATCTCATTTTTCTGATCAAAATTATATATAATTTTGCTGTATTTGGTTAACCCTAGAATTTGTTATGGATTAATCAAAATAAAAGGTTATACCTTAATTATTGGCCACGAGGTGCCATATCATTAGTCCGCGCCAATACCACCTGGATAAGTAGGGGCACCATTCAATCCTTGGTTTTCTTATGAACCAGATGACTTGTTGATTAGTTGATTGAACCGGAGGCTAGTCCAAAAACCATTCTTCTCCCTTTCTTATCTCTGTCTCAGCATGGCACCTCGCTTGGATGTGGAGCCTGGTGCCGACGCCCGACCATCAGTGGCCAAGTCACAACCACCAGAATCTCTTCTCTTGCTGTCGTAGATCCTATGGACCCTCTCCATACCTTCCTCTCTCTATTGCAGACTCTCCCTCTCTCTCAGTCTTTCATCTGTAGATTTCGTCTCCTCCTTCCACGCAGCCCCCGATCCGCCACAAAAGGTGAGTCAGCAGTGATTGGTTCTGCATCCCTAGGCGTTGGATGGTCGGGGCACGAGCTTGATGCCTCTGTTAGGTTTTTGCAAGCTCACTTCATGCTCAGATTAGTTGGGTGCCTCTAGGACTAGTTGCGAGATGACGCTCTACCTTGTCTTGGTGTTTAACTCGACTGGAGACTTGACCACGACATGGAGTAACCTCCTCACCTCACATGGAAGGTCGAAAAGGTGCCAGGGCACCCCAGCAAAACCAATGCACCATCACTAGATTTCATACACCCCCAACAACGATCAGCGGTCCTTTAGTTTCTCTTCAAGCTACCCCGCCCAGACCTACATGAAGAACCCCAACACAGGTTGTTGGTTATACCAAGGAGGAAACATGTATCGATAGTGAGCTTGCCATGGACAACTGCACATTGTTGCACCCTTAACCATCCTCAACTCCATCCTCTAACCTTCTTCTCTCATCTTCCTCTAATGATAACTATAGAAGTCAAGCAGGGTCTTCCTTTATATAGGCACCCATCCATAGTTTTAGGTTACATAGAGGAAAGGATAAAGACAAAAAGGTATGGATATTGGGTATGCTTCCTATTTATGCATCTTTGTGCATCCCAAATCTTCCTTCACATTGCTCCTCTCTTTCCCTTCTTATACAAGGAAGATCCCATACACAACTTTCCAATTGGGTTACCTCTTGCCTTATACATACAAATCCAAATCCTTCCTCTTTATTTTCTTCATATTAACACTTTTCTTTCTCATGCTCATGAAAAATTCCATGGAACATATTTATGGTATCAAAAAGGAAGGCATATTCGATAGGGTCCCTATTTTGTACAACATTGGCAATCAACACTTTTAGAAGGTACTTACTTACTTTCCTCCCTCTTTTCCTTATATAAATTTTGTTAGGCTTTATTCCATAATTTCTAAAGGCTACATAAAGGAAACACCACTTTCTCATTACAATTTGGTTTTGGTAACCGAATAAGACATTGGGAAAGCATATATCTATATGGTATATGTTGGTTAATTGGTCATTTAATTTATTTAGAAATCACTTTAACATTGCCTTCTAGATTATTCTTTTTATCTCACTTGATATATTCCTCAAAACAAATAAAGGAACTCCTTAATTTTATTATGATGTATCTCTAGTATTGTGTAATTCAATGGGACATCTTTTATATGCAAAACTTGCTCTTTTTAAACTTTATTTAAAATGATATCATTATTCCATGTAATATTCTCTTTCTCCCAATTTCTAGTGTTTTCCTCCTTTCAATTATTATTTACAAGCTCAGACAAAATATTCTCATTTGATGCCTTAACCATTGTATTGCCAATCTTGGTTGGATAATTATCTTTTTAATTATCGAAAACACCATGCATTTATTTTTCTTTTGAAAACTTTCATATTATTCAATATTTTAGTTATTTAGCAAACCATAAAACCATTATCCTTCGTTTATTCACAAAAACTCTCTTTTCTAGAGTATTCCACATAATTCCATATTTAAAACATCCATTGTAAATTACCTTTAGTAATTTCTTAATTATTAGATTTTTTCCTCTCTTTCTTTGTCCAAAATCTATTAATGGTTCATTGAAGACAATGAATTACACGAAATCCTTCCCATATGTAGTATTTGCACTTTTGATCCACAATTTCCAAACAAGACACATAGAGACCATCTTTCTAATGTGTCCTTCATATTATATTATTTGCAAACAAATATATTAATACATGAGAAAAACCAGGTTATAACATCATTTCCTAGTTATAGTAATTTTGTCCTCAAAATTCAAACTTAGTGTGCTTGAGGTGAATGATAACTCATCTTAATTTCACAACTTAGGGTTAGCAACCATACTTAGATTATCTTTAATCATTTTATTGATACTCAAATACTTCACATTATTACTAAGATTGGTACTTTGAATTCAATTCAAGGCATAACCACATCCTTAGTATTCATATAATATCATCTCTTATGATTGCATTTTCGTTTGTGATTTCAATTTCACTTGGTGATTACCTCTCACTTAATTTTTCAACCTATTGTTAATCTATTTTCACATAAGAGTGAGGTAACACCTCTAAACCTAGAACATGTCATTAACTTTAACTTAAGGTATACATTCTCATATGTCAATTTAATCATAACATGTGTCTACTCAATCTCTTTTCCTCATAATGAGATGGAATAAGCATTTGACTGCAGCCCAAACACAAAGTTCATTCCATTCCAAGAGAAGAGATGGTACATCCATGTATTATCTTTCAATTTCACATTAGGTTGAATCATTCCCAACATGACTCTAAACCATTCATAATTTTTAATTCCACATTATTCTTATATTTCATGAAGTCAAAAGCATCTTTCACTCTTGAGTTTGTACACAACTCCTCTTGTGATTTCATTATTACATGACTTCTTTGTATCTTTTACATTTACACTTTGGGTATCATGAGCCTTAGCCACTTCTTGATATAGACAGTTCCAATAAGATTCATTCTTGAACAAAAATCCATTTTTGGGTTTATTTCATCTATTCCATGAATGGAACATCTAGGGTTATAGGTACTTTTGGAGTGATTTCATCCTTATGCATCTATGGAGTTCCCCTCATATTCACCCTTGGGTCACATGAACATCATGAAGGTGTCCAATCTCCTGAGACATGGGCCTCGGGTAAATGTAGTTGTTACCTCCCAACCACATGGTCTTATGCATTCAGGGAACAATCAAATCCTAATCCAAACATTCCTATGTACCTTTAACACACCCTACTTGACCTAGGATTGACTTAGGATTCTACCCCTCCCAAGGGTTTCTTGGAAATGTCACAAATGTAATTATTTTCAAGCACATTATTTTCATATGCTATTCTTTAAACCAGATTTCCTCCATCTCTTGTAATGCTCATTATTCATTTTATGTCCCCTCATTGGACTCATGGCAACATTTCTTCTCTGGGCTGGATCTCATATAGTCATCCACTTCCATAGTGACTTGTCCTCATATCCCTCAGAGATGGCATAGTTGGGTTCAAAGAATCATACTCAATACATGTGCTTTCAATTCTTTACACTTTAGGTGACATTCAAGGCTACCTCAATCTTTAAATTTATTTTGTCAACTTGCCTTCCTAGGGAAGGTCCTAACCTAGGGTGCCTTCTTTGCTCACAGGAGGAGGTTAGGTTCTCTATCCGCAACCTGTCCCTATAGGTCCAGGGTTTCACCTCCCCCATAGGTCCTTTTCCCACTCTCGGGTGGACCCAACCCAGGTTGGCACACTATCCCTACAAGTCAAAATTATATTTTCATCTTTATGCATTGTTTTTATTATAGCTTCTCAGCCCTTGTTTACTCAATCTCTGGGATACCCTCTCATAGGGTTTGTCCATGTAGTGGACTTAGACCACTTTCCCCTCCAAGGGCTTGATGCCTATGTAAGTCTTCCCCTCCAGTGGCTTAACCTTTCTTGACCCTCCCCTCTAGGGGCTTGGTACTATGTCAGCCTTCCCCTCCAGGGGTTTGACCTTTTGTGATATTCCCCTCCAGGGGATTGATCATTCATGACCTTCCCCTCTAAGGGCTTGATCTTTTCCGAACTTCCCCTCCAGGGGCTTGATCATACTCATCTCAATGACTTTCTTTCCATAATCAAATTTCCAGAGATAGCATGAAGGGCTCAAGCAAGTTATATTCTGATTTCATTTTCATATATATAACCATTGGTTTCTTCTGTTTCTCAAAACCTTTTACATGAATGTCATGCTCCACATACACGTATGTGTGGGAGAGTTGGTCAACTAAACTGATTGTTTTTTTGTAAGCATAATATATTGAACACTCATCTTATATTATAACTTTTCAGTCTTTATTTGTCCAATCTATGTGGTATTCCCACTCATTGGGGGTGTTCATGCTCACTCGTTGGGAGTATTCTCAATGATCTACCCACTCTTTATGGGTGATATCTATTCATACCCACCCACTGGGATATCCTTAATCCATTCATTCCTCCAGAGATAGCATTATGGATATGAGCAAGTTATGTTCATGTTTTCATTTTCCTGTATAACCCTTGGTTATTTATGTTTCTCATGTATATTCAAATATTTTCACATGCATCATAAGTTTTCCTCATTCATGCATGGAAGTCTAGGTCACATAGGCTTATTTACATTTTTCTTAATTCTCATTACTCTTACCCTAATTAGGGCTCATATGGGTGAGGTTTCCATTTCACCACACTATTCTCCTTTCTCATGATTAGGGTTTGGGTTAGGGTTAGAAACTACACCCTACCTCTTAGGGTTTCCATGTCCCTTGACCCCCTTGGGTTCTTCTAAACCAACCCTAGCCCAATCTAGAACTTACCCTTTGCAACCTATTAAATCATTATTTCCATATTTCATGTACATTATTATCTCCATATTATATGCACACTATTATTTCCACATCACATGTACATTTTATTTTCACATGTTCTTTATTATTCTCACATTACACGTTCATTGTTAATTCCACATTTTCATGTGCATTAATTGGAAGAGGATGTATTAATCCTACTTCTTCTCAAAATCCTAACTTGAGATGAAGAGGGAAATTCATTTATGGTTTATTAAGCAAGAGGATGAGAAATGGATGAATCAAGATGAGAAGACACCCTAAAGGAATTTTACTTCAAGAAAAATCCTCTGACTTTGGCTAGGTAGGATGCACATGCTCGGGATTCCTTGTAAGCTGACTAGCGGTACGGAAGAAAATCTTGCCATCCCCTAGGTTGTGGTCCCTTCTAGACACCATCACCATTGGAAAATGCCCTAATAATTCCCTCTTATTTATATAGGTTACTTAAAATTATAAACAATTAAATATGATTTGAAATATCTAGTGCTCTAATACCAAATGTAACATCCTCACTCTTCAGCAACCCCCAATTAAGGAAGGCCAAAAAGATGAAAGCCATTACCTACAAATTTTCAAAGGATCTAGATTTAGTAAATAATAAATAATATAAAACAATTTCATAAATTCAAAAATATTATTTACAAAATGCTTAGGTTTCTATCTTAAGAATTGTATATTTGAGAAGAAATACTAGACTATCTAATCCTCCTACATAGCTTTAATACCTTCCATGGATTTCATCTTTATCTTCATGTTTGTATCTTGTGTATCAACTACCTAAAATGCCAAAAAAACAAAACATGGTCATCATATTTCTATATGGGTATGTGGGTTCATCTAATAATCACAAGTACATATAATCAATTATCAATTATTTGCACATAAGAACATGTATTTTATTTTATATTCTAACCCATATCTGGTCTACAATATCAGGTGTATCCACTATCCATCATTGGACTTATGTGTGTTACTCTTCGATCAGTGTAACCTAGGGTTTATAATATAATTATTTACTTTATGTGATACTCCTAGGGACTTTATAATTTGCATGAAATAAAAAAAAATCCAACATATATCATTCATTCAATCTTTAAAAAACCTTGGCAAACATCAGAAGTTGATACATGCAATCATAACGTAACCACATACCTTGATGGTGAGACATGCGGATAATTATATAGAATACACTTCAAGCATATTATCCATTTAATAAGCAAATCAAGCAATCCACATTTCAATCTACATGAATATAAACTCTAAAGTGTCACCATCACATTAAATCACATTAATCATACTAAACCCTACTCGGTCTCAATCTAGGGTTTAAATATCTCTGTTATCAAGTTAGCATTAGGATCATGCCTCGAAACCCTAATTCCCATGATTATTATTTTAATGACTTGAGAACCCTAATTCATATTAGGTATTGTCGAGATTATTCAATCTACTAAATTATAGTAACATAAACACTTATATCAAATTATTTTCATTAACATAGAAAGTCATGATCTCTAATCCCTAATTCTTCATATGAATGTATATTCATATTAGAAACCCTAATTATCTTATCATTATAATGCTCATCTTGATTTATCATTTTGTTCACAAATATTAGTTATTATAGAAAAGGAACATATTTAGCATATTCAACCATCTTATTACACAAATCTAGGGTTTTATGCTTTATTCACCACTTAAACCCATCTTTGCATTACTTTTGAAATAGGAAGAACATTTGTGTAAGGACCCTGATCCACATTTTGAGATAACCCTATTTGTTTACTTAAGTATGTTGATTAGAACCTTTCTCTAATCATATTAGATGTAATTAGGGCTTCTAGAAAGTTTAAGTTTCTTCTTTGAACTTGTTTGGATGATTCTTGTGTTTTTGTGGTGAGGTTTTGGTGCAAATTGCAATTCACCTAGAGTAGGGGTCGATGTGCAAGTTTGCCACCTGTAGAGTGTTCCTTCTCTATCTTGGCATCATCTGGAGGAGAGAGAGAGATAGAGAGATGGGCACCTTGTTTGGGTCTTGGTTGTGTGGTGACATCCTTGGTGATGTATGGAACACAGGAGAAAGATGTGTTTTGCTCTTGGATAGGTTATCTTGGGCTAGAGAGCCTTGGAGAGGTTGTGTATTGGTTTGTGAGTGTGTAGGGTTATTCCCTATCAGTTTGTGAGTGTGTAGGGTTGTGCCTATTAGTTTGTGGGTGTGTGGAGATATGGTATCGAGAATGACCTTGGAAGGAGACCAAGAGGGCGAGACCTAGCCTTGACCTTATCACCACGTCCTGCATGTTGTTGCATGTGGCTCTTTTCTCATGGATAAGTGTCACCTAAGATCCTAAGATGATGGAACCTCTTCCATGATCCCTCTCTCATCCCTCTAGTATATAATCCTCTTTCTCTCCATGCAAGAGAATCCTTTTGGCCATCTTTGCTTTCTCTCCTTCTTTGTGGACGACTTTGAGAAGCTTAAGGAGAAAGAGAGTTTCTCTTGGAGCTTGGTGGATGAGTTCCAAGTTGTGGTGTTATTTGATCATCTTCCATCTTCTACCTTGGTAAGCTATGTTTCCTATCTCTCTTCTTCTTTTTCTTCTTCTTGGCCATGGATCTTGGATACCTTCTTTCCATCATGAACCATCTTAACCTTGGTCTCATCTTCTTCCTTGGAGGTGTAGTGGTGATCAAGTTGGTGGATCATCTTCTACCTTGAGCTCATGAGCTTGGAGCTTGACCTTGGATCTTGGATCTTAGATCTTCGTGGTGATCTTTAAGGTGGTTTATATAACTCTTAACCTCCTTTGTTATTTTCACTCTTCATATGCTTATTTTGTCCTTCATCTCTATATCGTTTATCTCTTGTATGCTAGTAGTTTTTGGTAGATTTGAGAATTGTTTGAAGAAGGAGTTTTGAATAAGTTCTTGCCTACATCTTGAACCTTCTTGATATGTTAATGGATGGACTTGATATGTTAATTTCTGTGAAAAATTTTGTAGAAATTCTATTTTAAGGTATGTCTCAATAAAACATTGTTGTATTTGAGTTTATAAGATAATTATCATATAATGAGGATTTTATGGTAGACAAGTTAGGCCATTATGTTAATTAAGGTGGTTAAGTAATTTAGGAACTTTTTGATGAGGTAAGTATGTAGAGGTCGTATATTTTGAGGATTCGTGATCAAATAAGATTGATTTTATAGGATCACATGGTGTTTATGATGCCTAAGGAACCTTAACATGCATAAGAAAATCCATAGAGTATTTTAGGGTAACATAGGGTTTCTAGATTTGGTTTTGATATATGCATCATGTTTGTTTTCAAGAAAGGTATGGGTGACCAAGAGTTAAGGTATATAAAGGTTTCATCAACCCCTAGATAATCAGTATGAGTTACTTCAATAAAGGTAAATGGGTCATGCAGTTTGAGTATCAAGTATGTGTAAAGGGCTTTATATCCACTTATAATTGTGAAATTTAATTACAATGATAAAAGTACATGTTTTGATAAATACTTGTAATGTGACTACAAATGAGATTATTGTTTTCAAGTATTTTTCTCATCTTTGATCATGGACATATTATGTTCATCTTTTTAAGTAAGATTTAATGTTCCAAGATATTTTTCTCTAGACTATTTCAAGAAAAAGACCATTGAATTATGATTGTTCCTTCCAAGTTATTCACCTTTTGGCACATATCGAGCTCTTAAAGTCAATGCCTTATTTAGGATCTTGAGAGCAATGTCATATTCAAGGTCTGGAGAGCAATGGTACTACTTTTCAAGCTCTTGAGAGAACAATTATTTATTAAGTTTTGTGTGAGCAGTGGCACTTGGGTTCATAAGCTCTACATGAGAAATCAGCTCTTGGGAGAACTTATAAATGGACAACATGGTCAACCAAAGATAATAATGTCAATGATAAAGAGATACAAAGACGAAGATAAATGATACAAAAACCATTCAATACTTACCAAGTTTAATTCTTGTTTTCTCAAAAGTAAAGTTTATATTTTAGTTTATACAAAGTTACTTAGTGTCACTAACTCTAAAAAACTTTCCATTTTTCCTTGCATGGATGGGGCCTTAATGTCCACATGTAAGGAGAAATAGTAAGACTAGAATCATCTAAAGACCAACTCAAGGATTCAACAAGACTTTAGCTTGGTGTGGTACCATCTACATGATGTAAGAGATTATGATAGAAGTGTATTATTTTTAATTATTTGCTTTGATTTTCTTATGAATGTTAATGTACCGAAGTTATTTTTCTAAGAATATGATGAGAATTTCTTTTATACACAGTCTATAATGGTTCTATTCAATTATTATTCTGGTGACTATCATGTTTGCGACACTCCTAAGAAAACAAATTGGCTTATGTTCATGTGACATAAATGTTGGGGTGCTACACAAGGTTACCAAGTCTCTCCTATGATAAAGATGAGAGAGCTCCTCAAAGGGACCCTAATCTCTCCTTAGTTCTTGATCAATTATATAAATTGGAGTGGATATGACACATGTAAGAGAGCCAGCCCTAATTGTCTATTATGAATCTATTTTCTATATTCCAATCTCTTTGTACTATAAAGGTTTTTGAATCTCTTCCTTAGAGAAGGAATGTGCAGAGAAGGTGTTCCTAGGTAAGGAGGGTTGAACCTTAGGTAAGATTAATGGCTCCTCTCCCAAAAAATGAAGCTAGTTACTCTTGATATGAGAAGAGAATATTTCCTTGTGTATGATCTTGGTGACTAATACAAGGTGGTACTCAAAGTTTGAAAATACTTGAGGTTTACCATTCTAGATAGTAGAGGTATGACCTTAGGTTTAGAAAGATGTTACAATACTTACAGTGAAATTGCTTTTCTAAATTTATCTCTCTCCCTTCCTTTAAATATGTGTTTCACTTATCATGTGATAATTAGAAGGTCAAACAAATATGATTTAAGTTTTTGATAGCTAAATTCAACCATTCCTCTCTTGACATGGTGGATCCTAAACTTATTTTCTTGGTTTCGTATTGTATAATTGATCTCAACAATATAGCCAATTTGCTAACGTATAAAATTATTGAACAAATAGTTATTTGGATATTGATTTTTAATAATTTTAGACTAGTTGTGTTTATTTTGTTATTATGACTATCTTTTTTATGTGTTTATATGAGTTTAATTTGTTTATATATTGTCTAATGCTAATTTTCTTTTGGATAGAGTGCTTCCTTAAAATGTGAAGTTTGATGTTAGTGAGGTTATTGATATCTAGAATTGAGGGTGAGAGGGAAAGAATGGTTATGGGCATGTTAAGAGATGCGAGTGAGTTAGTGATATAGAGGCTTGTGGAACCTATAAGTAGGAGACTCTCATTGAGGCATTGATGTTATCGGTGAAAATGTGTAAATAATATTGTCATACATCAGTGTTGGTTGAGGTGGTTGACTTTCATTTGTCAAAAGTTCTGGAGGGTCAAATCTTTTCCCATGAATAGTTAATCAATATGTAAGGCTGGTGAAGGCTACCTTATTAGACCTAGGTTGGGCTTGAATTCTATTGCATAAGAAGTGGACATGAAAGCAACATGTCTTGATAAATTTAGGGACAGTATGACATATCCATGTGTTTATAGTTTGTCATATTAGGGAAAGTACAAATTGGGTTATTACAACTTGGTGTATGTAAGGTGTGTTGTGATTGCAACACTGACATGACAATCATATCGAGCTCATAAAGAGTTACATGGTGTATTTTATAGTGTCTAGTAGTATGGAGTCTACATCAGCCAATAAACCAGTAGACCCATGTCTTAAATTAGGTCCATGATGACCTTTTTTCTCTTCTCCCTTTGCTTTTTCTTTGCTCTAGACTCTTCAGCTTCTTCCTAGATCTTTATCTGGGAGCTTCTCCCTCTAAAGGGGTTGCACAGACATGGAAGTTTTGTCCATGATATATGGTTTGGACATGACACATAGTGTAACATCCCAAATTTATTTACAACAAATTTAGAGTCTTAATAGGAATTTATTCACTGATATTGGACCCTAATGCAAACAACTCCAAGTTAATAATTGTTCCTTTAAATATTATGAAAGATGAAAGAGTTAATTTCTCTTTCTTCCCCATTTTATGATGATAATTAATTGCATACCTTTAATGTTGAAGCATGTCCAAATAAGTACACTTTCTCTCTATTTAGTGTAGTCTCATCACCATTAATACACATATGAACCCTAATTGAATAATTTTTCTCAATAAAATCAACACAATTAAAATCAGTGCTAAGTGACCATAAAAGGAAAGTTACATCAATGGAATCAAACATAATTTGTTTATTATACATAAGTGATACTAGTTATTTATAGTAATAACTCATATTTTGATCATAAAATTTTGATAGAAACTATATAAGACTATTCTAGACCCTAAATTACACCTATGGACGAAATTTGAGGCCAATCTAACCTCATATGGCCCCTCAAATGATTTTGGGAATATTTCATATGGTTTAAATCCCTAAATACATTGATTGTTTCTTTTAATGGTCCATTTTCCCAAAGTCATCCAGTTTAATGTGTCATTCCCTTTAGACAGACCCAGAGTCTGAGTTGGACTTTCAGACCTAGAGTTTTTCACATGTTAGGAACTCATTCTCTTCACCTAAGTCTTGCCTTTTGGGGAGTCTGTTGGAAAAAGAATGTTCATCCTTCGCAATCCCTCTTTCTGATTGATGCCACTACAAGATAGGGTGGTATTCACCATTGCGACATCATGCTGATCAAACCCACCCAAAACTCAATGGGATCCCAAGCTCTTGAAACTTTAGATGAAATTGGACTCTCTTTCCTTGCTTGTTTCAACCTCTAGACAGTAATCCCACCACCAACGGCCCTCACCTATATGCAGCACTTTGGAAAGCTTTGATAAGTAATCGAAAACCCATTGATGCCTTGCAATCACACTAAAGTTCCTAGAAATCCTCGACGTAATCCCCATGCATGTCTAGCACTAGCGGTCGACATAGAGAGGCCAGACCTTTTAGAGGTTTGACGACACTCGATCTAGGGGCCTTTGCAAAGCTTTCCTATCAATGAATTTTGGCATTTGCATGGTAAACCTTATTTCCCCTTCTTCTACTTTGTTTTCTACAGTTCATGAACCCCCAATCGGTTATGTGAGCTTTGATAATGGTTCTTCATGATGTTTAGCTCTTCATCTGATGGGAAACACTTATCTTTCTAGTTATCACCTATACCAGCTTTCTTTAGATTTTCCTCCCCCTTCAGGTGCCTCTCTATGCTAGCCATGGAAACAGTTAGTTTTTGACCTCCAAGTCACCTATGGACCCAAGGTATGGATCTCTAAGACTACCACACTTCAAGGATTTTGATAGTGATTGGTTTTTGTGTCTTCTTTTATTTTGTTTAGGTTTTAGAATCATGAAGTTATGGTTTCCTATTCATATTATTCACTCTCAATTGATAAAGAAGGTGACAGGAGGTACTTTACCACTTTTGTCCCCACAGGTTTAATGAATGGGAAGTGTGGACTATAGTTTTCCAATCTTTTCACCTTTGATTTAAAATCAAAATGTATTATTATTTTAATTTTAGGTAACACTATGGTCATGCTTCCTGGTTGACTGGATTTTGAAAATCCAAAACTAGTTCATTTTTAAGTCAAATAAATATTAAAAAAACATATATTTTGAAAAGGATTCTTTATAATCAATCCAATATTAACGTTTTCTTGACCTATTTTGCTTCTACATGTGATGATTTCCTAAGAAACCTCTATAAACAATATTGTATATTCTAATCAAGTGTAAACATAACAAAATATACCCAATTCTATGTCTAGCAAATCAAATTAACCTAACCTAATCAGCAACACATCAGTTAAAAGAAGAACAAACCTAATCATCAATAAGACCACTGAAAAGGGGCATTAGAATGGTATTAACTTCTAAATATTCAGACAATAAAAAGAGAGAGAAAAAAGTCTAACCCTAATGAAACCCAAGACGTTAATCAACCTTAATTTGATCTAGGGATCAATACTAAGCATTCATTTTCACATGTTATCTAGGAGAATTAGATGTGGATACAAGAAGGTTGATCTAGGAATACTACAAGCTTAAGTAAGTGGGTCCATGCACATTGAGTATTAAGTATTGCTTTAATCACCTTATGATTATTATGACAATCAAGATGAATTATATGTGTAGATATGTTCTTCAAGTTGAATATTACTTTCATAAATGTTCCTTAGAAGTTTTCATAAATGTTCCTTAAAAGCTATTGAATTAATCTTATGTTTTCATGTTATTTGAAAGAACATGTATCATGCCAATATGAAATTCAAGTGGAGTAAAGTAACTCAAGTTAATCATGTAATTGGTTATATTATTTTGTCCTCATCATGTTAATGTTGAGCACTCAAACCTTATGATTTCATATGAAACATAATGGCATTCCACTATAATCATGAGCTCAGTTGGAGCATAATTATCGCACTTTGGTGCTAATCATGAGTACAAACAGAACACTAGTTGAGTCGATGGGCCCTATGAGCACAATTGGTGCATCATGTTATAGGACACTATAATAAACCACTAAGATCATAATATGTGGATTCAAATCTATTTCTCAATGAGACCAATGTTTCTCTGTATTGCCAAGTAGTATTTATTTTGCTATAAAATAGTCAATGGTGCTTACTCTAATGTGTTTTTGATTTTGAATGCATGGTTGGGGATGCTACATTTGCAAGAGGAAAGAATAAGGGAGCTTAAACAAAGAGAATACATCTCAAGGACATATTAGGCATTTATCCTTGGTGGGTGCCAAGTATCTTATGTCATTTAGTTCAATTTTTCATTTATTATGAGCATCATGTGCTAGTTTAGCTTACTCTCGAGTTTGAGTTTTATGTTGTGGAACTTGAGACATGAAAATTGCATTTTTTATCATGTGTTGGTTGAATGAAACATTATTTTGATGCAATGATAATCATGCATGTGACATCCCTCTTGAGAATTATACTTCTGCTTAGTAATGTGTATGTTTAAGAAACTAGGATGTTCCATTAGGAATTTCTCAAATTCTCAACTATTTTTTGTTCCCTTTTGTAGATGGATCCCAAAAAGAGATATACTAAGGACCCAATGGGATTGGATGATGTGCCTATGTCCATTGGAAATTCTAATGGAGGTGATGTTCCCATGGTGTCCTTTGATATTTTAGTTAGGGTGAAGAGGATAGGATAAGATAGCTAACACTAGGGTCAACCCAAGCTTTCACTAATTCACAATTTGACAATCAAGATTGACTCACTAGAGAGGAAGAGTTAGATATGGTAGGCAAAGCTGAGAGTTGGTTTCAGAAGATCAAATAATGTTTTAGTGATCTAGACTGTCCTAACCACTTCAAGGTCTATTGGACTCATACGTTGTACGGTACATCTTGGATATGGTGGGAGAATCTCCTGCATTTCTGAGAAGCCAGTGATGCTCATTAACCTGGGAGGAATTCTTCAAGGCTTTTTAGAATCACTATATTTTTTTAAGCTATGATCAAGATGAAATAAGAGGACTTCCTCAACCTTAGGCAGTCTGGTGATAACTTTGTTACCCAGTGTGTGATGAAGTTTAGAATCCAACAAAAGTATGATCTTGTCTATGACGAGTAGCATAGAGTAAAAAATTCTATTAGAAGTTTCAAGTCTGACCTTAGATTTGCACTTTCTGGGAGATTCCTCACTACATTACAAGATGTTCTTAATGTTTCTTTGGAGTTATAAGACCACCCATATAGGATGTTTGAAAAGTAAGTTCCCTAAAAGAATCACAATGGAACTCATCACCGCCATACTCCTCCCAACAATTAGGACCAAAGGAAGAGAAAAGTCCCAGAAAAACACCTCCTAGGGAACCTTGTGCCACTTGCGGAAGACTCCAAGATCGACCATGCAAATAAGGGTTGGGAGTTTTCTACTATAGTGGAGATCCAAGCAAAAAGAAGCTTGAATGCCCCCAAGCTTAAAGCAAAGAATGATGCAAGACAAAACCCTAACCCAGATCAAAGAGACAACCAAGAATCTTTGCAATGATTGATGTTGAGGAGGAAGAAGGTAAAAAAATAATGTATGATCTATCTCTAACCGTAGTTTTATTTAGATGAAATACATGTTGGGTTTTGAAAACTAGGAATAACTACAATCATAAGGTGGGTAATAATATTTAGATTTTTAGGATGATTTTTTTATGAGGTGAATAGAATCGTAACATCCCAAATTTGATCACAATAATTCAAGGGTCTTAGCAGAATTTTGTCCACTAATTAAATCCAAATCTTGGACCCTAATGCAAATAACTTCAAGTAATTAATTGTTCCTATAAAATAATGAAAGATGAATAACAAAATTGCTCTCTCTTCTCCTTTTTATGATGGTACTTAATCCAATATCATATAATATTGAAGTATGTTCATACAAGTACACCTTCTCTATCGTTAGTGTAGTCTCATCACCATTATTATATATGAACCCTAATTGGCATTATTTTGTTCAATGGACTCAATAACCAAAATCAGCCCTAAGTGACTGTAAAAGGGAAGTTATATCTGTTGGGGGTCAAACATTATTCATTGAATGTACATAAGTGATACTAATAACATTATAGTAATATGTCATCTTTTGATTATCAAATTTGGAAAATAACTATCTAAGAATGTTCAGACCCAAAATTGCACATATGATAGAAAACTGAGGCCATTATAATCTCATATGACCCCTTAAATGATTTTGGAAAGATATTTGATGGTTTAAATAGCTAGATATAATGATTGTTTCTTTTAATGGGTTAATTTCCTAAAGTCACCCAATTTAATGTATCACTCCCTTTGGATAGAGTTAGAGTCTTAGTCAAACTATGAAACATAGAATTTTCATGAGTCGGGTACTCATTTGCTTCACTTGAGTCTTGTCTCTTGGAGACTCCACTGAACCATCATTGGTCACCTTTCTATATCCCACTTTTTGATGATGCCACCATAAGACAGGGTGGTTTTCACCATCCCCATCTCCTATCAAGCAAACCCATCTTAAACTTGATGGAATTTTTGAGCTCTAGAAATCCCAAACAATATTGGACTCCATTTTCTTACCTATTTCAACCTCTAAATAGTAACCCCACCACCATCAAAACTCACCTATATATAACCCTTTGGAAAGCTTTGATAGGTAATATAAAATCCATCGATACCATACAATCACCCCAAAGTTCTTAGGAACCCATCTTCTCTATCCCTCATCCCTTGTCTACCATTGAAGGTTGACAACGAGAATCCAGATGCTCTCGAGGTATGTCAATCCTCTAGTCTTGATCTAGGATCTTTCACAAAGCTTTCCTATCCATGAATTTTGGTGTTTGCATGGTATACCATGTTCCCGCTATTTTCTACTTTGTTTTCTATAGTTAATGAACCTCCTAACCAGTTTCAATGAGCTTTGATTATGGTTCTTTATGATGTTTAGCTCTTCAACTCTACTGACATACACTGAGTTTACTAGTTATTTACTTGCACTAGATTTTCTTCATATTTTCCTCCCCCCAAGTGTCTCTCTTTGCCATTCATGTGGGGGTCAGCTTTTGACCTTCACGTCATACTAGACCCAAGGTATGGGCCTATGAGATCATCACACTTTGAGTATTTTGATAGTAATTTCTTATTACATCTTCTTTTACTTTATTGTGGTTTTGGAATCATGAATTTTTTGTTTTGTTTCCCTGTTCTTTGTTGTCAATTGAGAAGGAAGATGACAGGAGGTACTTTATTGATTTTTTCCCCATGGGTTTAATTAATGGAAAATAAAAACTATGGTTTTATGTTCTTTTAACCTTTGATTTAAATTCAAAATAAATTATTCGGTTAATTTGAGTTCACGTTGTAGTTTCCTACCTCCTTATTGGTTGTATTTTGAAAATACATAAACAATTCATCTCAAGTTAGAAAAATACAACAAAATCTATTCTGGAAAGGGTTCTATATAATCAATCCAATTAAATGTTTGGTCGATGTGTTTGCTTCTCAACATGATGATTTCCCTAGAAACCCTAAAACCAATACTATAAGATCTCAAGAAGTTTACACATAGTAAATTAGACCAAATTATATATCTAGTGAATCAAATTAAGCTTACCTGATTATTAATACATCAACTAAAAGGTCAATAAACATAATCACCAATAACACTCCTTAACCCTAATCTTCAGTAAATTAAAGTCTAACCCTAATGACAACCAAGACCCTAATCAACCTAATTCTATCTAGGGATCAATACCAAGTAGTATTTTTTAGTCATTTGGTAACAGAATTAGATTTGGATACAAGGTCAATTAGGATTCCTCCAGGCTTAGATAAGTGGTTCCATGCACTTTGATTATTGAGTTCAGTTTTCAACTTCCTTATGACTATTATGATGGTAAAGATGAATTATATGCATATATATATGTAGTTCAAGATGAATATAAAAATATCTATGTACTTCAAGTTGAATAAAACTTGCATAAATAGTCTATAGAATTTTTTGAATTATTCTTGTTCTTCCATTGTTATTTGCAAGAATACATATCATGTCAATGTGAAATTCAAGTGAAGTAAAGTAATTCCAAACTAATCATGTGATTGGTTGTATTTTTTTCCTCATCATGATAATGTTGAGCCCTCAGGCCTAATGAGTTCAAACAGAACATAGTGTCACTCCAGTGCAATCATGAGCTCAACTGGAGCATAAGTTATGGCACTTTGGTGCAAATCATGAGTTCATGTGCAACATCAGTTGAGCCATTGGACCTTATGAGCATAGTTGGTGCATCAAATAAGAGGACACTATAATCAACCAATAAGATCATAGTATCTGAATTCAGATTTATTTCCCAAAATTCTAATGTTTCTTATTATTACCAAGTAGTAATATTTTGCTATAAAGATAATCAATGTCGCTTACTCAAATGTGTTTCCCATTTTGAATGCATAGTTGAGGACTCAATGTCCATAGGAGAAAAGAATAAGGGAGATTAAACAAGGAGCATACATCTCAAGGATAAATTAGGAGTTTAGCCCTAGTGGAATGTCAACTATCTATGGCATTTGGTTTAGTTTTTCATTTAATATGAGCATCATGTAATAGTTCATATTGGTTTAAAGTTTAAGTTTTATGTTGTGGAACTTGAGACGTGAGAATTACATTTGTAATCATGTGTTGTTTGAATGGAACTTTATTTTGATCCATTCCCTACCATGTTTGTGGCATCCCTCTTGAGAATTATGCTTCTTCTCAATAGTGTGTATGTTTAAGAAATTGGGATGTTACACACAGATATGGTTAGATCTAGGTCAACTTGAAGGTATGCTTATTATTCCTCAACCCTTTCCTTTCTACTCATTTTTTGGTTCACAACTCTCTTTCATGCTACCTAGCTTGTCTAGGTGTAGTCTTTTTTGTAGGGAAATATGACATCAGGTAGGCAATAGAAACATATTACTACTATCATTTTCCCCGTTAAACTAGCAGATCGCGTCAACAACTATATAAGGGAAAGGATGGTTTCAAGGATATACTTGGTCATGGAGCAAGTCTAGTGACAATCTCCTCATCGTTGTAGCTATGCAACTGTCTTCTAGTTACATTGGGATGACGTCTATAATAGCTTTTGGTATCCACCACAGATAGTAGGCTAATGTTGTCCTCCTAGAGAGAAAAGGATCCACGCCTCTAAATAAGTCCACACAGACTGCCTAGAACTCATGTTGTTCTACTAGAATGGACAAGAAGGATTTGTATCTTCTATTGGTGTACTAGTCACCAACTTGCTCTCCCACAATTGTTCTCCCTTGATATCCCTCCATTTATCGGGTAAGACTTACTCAGATTCTCTCAATTACCACAAATAGAAAAGGCAAAACAATTGACAGATGCAATTGATGTGTCTTAGAAGCCCCAGTACCCCTCTATATATATGAGGGTTAGGGTCAAGGTTCCCAGTCTTTGTGGGAGTGGAAAGGACCAAAATTTCACAAACATTTGCAACATGTCACAGGAAAAATGGTCAATTCGCTAGGTGAAATGGTCAGTTTGCTAGGCAAAATGGATGTTTCGCTAGGCGAACCGATAGGTTGCCATGCGAGCCAATTGGTTCACCCAGTGATTGGTCATTTGTACATGTCTTCCAATTATATATGAATTGGAAATTCTAATCCAATCAATGCATGACATGACGTCAGCACTAATCCTTGATGCAATCGAATTGCACCATGAATCAGATGTATCACTTAATGAAATAGTCATCTCACAAACATGAACTGATCAATTCACTAAGTGAACCAATTGTTTGGCTCCCCAGCTCATCCAAAATTCAGCCAATTCAATATCCAATCAATCTGATACTCCAACAAGTCGGTTCAACCCTTGAACCGGTTGATTGGGAGTCCAGTTAGTTGATTTGATGCTTGAATTAAATACCTAAACATTTTAGCAATCAATTCAATTATCATTCATAATCAAAACTCCTCTTCTATGTGTATCCTATGTGTGTGACCCTATAGGTCCCATATTACGTTGGCAGTTAATGTCCATAACCACTTATGACATCACAAGAAAAGAGTGGTGCCTAGTCACACATCATTACTACCTAAGTAAATGGAAAGTTGGAGAATAATTTCAACCTACAATCTGGGATTGGTGTTATAATGTTTGTATAGTTCCTTTGTCATTGATATCAGAATTGAACTCAAGGCATGTAATAGTAATCATCTTCATCATTCAATCTATGTTTGTTGAACTAAAGCAGACTATCTAAGATATATGTAAGCTCGGTATCACATATTGACTCACATGTGCATGGCCATGCATTTCTCAATATCACTTATCAAGTGGCCATGATATCATACTCATGTAGGAGGGACAAATCCCATGTACATCACCCACATTCATCCCCATGTATCACAATGCACTCGATCATCACCTTTATCGAAACTCTGATTCAAGATCATGGTGGATGATGTCAAAGTATACCAAACAACATGTGATGAGTGTAGAGACTTCAGGTCTAAGAACCACAATTACCACCAAAACTATAAGAGATGATTCTAACTACCAATCATGGTCTCCATGTATCACTCTTATGGTGGGTATGTCTGATACACTATTCTCTAACAAGTATCTATGTGCTTGGTTTAATATCACATATCATGGCTGATGAGATCCTGGCATCAACCAACACTCACTCTAGTCTTATAGGTTATCTCTCTCTATCAGCCTTCCACAATAACATCTAACTAGGGACATAACAAGAATGTATGTACTCTTAACATTCATACGATCTCATTGCTCAAGTCATGTACTTGAACACATACATCATTGAGTAATATCATTCTCTAGACATTGATTATGTTACTAGATTATCTCATAACTGAGTAAAATAGAACAAATTGGAAGCTTGCCTTTATCATTAATCAAATCATTTACAAGGTATGCCCATTACAATCATATATGATTGGCTCTCTGGGCATACATACAAATAGATTCCCACTTGAACTTAGAGCCAATAACCCATGAATCTTATTCCAAGTGATCTAACATGAGCATCATGCTTTTGCTGTGAAAGTGCTTTATTTAAGGGGTCTGCAACATTGTTCTAAGTTGGTACTCTAAAAATCTTCACATCTCCTCACTGCACAATCTCTCGTATGAGATGGAAATGCCTTTGTATATTCTTAGAATGTGGATGTGATATGGGTTCCTTAGATTATATAATAGCTCCATTGTTGTCACAATATAGCTCAATTGTATCACTAATGCTTGGAAAAACCCCATGTTCAGATATGAACTTCTTGATCCAAACAAATCCAAACAACCTCCTTTGTTGCATTCGATGTAGCAATACACTCGACCTCTGATGTAGAATCAAAAATTTCATCTTGCTTGGAACTTTTCCAACTCACAACTCCATTGTTTGGGAAAAACACAAATCCATACTGCAATCTATAATCATTTATGTCAGTCTGGAATCTTACATCAGTGTAACCCTTTACCACCAACTCTTTGTCACGCCCCAATCTCACATTAACCGCAAACCACGAGATTAGGACGCGACAGAATGGGATTTACACATAAGCCAACCACTCTTTACTTTTATAATATTTTAAAGACATTAATAGGAAAAATCTGATTTATGCTGTAAAATGAAACTAAACAAACTGCAGAAGCATCTTTATTAACTGACTAGCAATATAAACAGAGTCTACAGCATATTACATTGTTCGACATAAAATAAAGCATAACAGTTAATTACATCTTTATACACATTCACTCTCTCACTCACACCTTGTCCCGAAGATCGAGGGGAAAGGACTAAGAGACCTCTAACTACTAACTACATATTCCTTCTACAGACTAGGCATTAGGATGAAACGATCCTTCAGATTTCCTACTGCTGATGATAACCTGAAAATGTTTTAAGTAGAGGTATGAGCCTACTCGCTCAGTGAATAGCATTTCACTTAGCTATCACTAAACAACTCATCAGGTTTATGAATTTAAAATAAACATATAAGCAGTTCAAACAGGGCAGTTCTTTTGATATAGCAAATATACAGATCATAATCACATTGCTAAGCATCAACAGGTAATTCAGGTAAATAACAGTTATATAAATTTACTGTGAACCTACATGATTATTTATTCATTTTATTATTATGCCCTAAATATATGCAGTGGACTCTGCATATAAAGATCCGCAGCAAGTTCATGCTACGGTCCCACCGTACAAGACTTAGCGACACACCCGGGAAGTGCTAAGTCTGACTACTCGTCCTGGTCTGCACAGGACCCAGGCTCTATGGCCTCAACGCACAACCACGTGTGCTGTACAACCACGTGTGCTCCCGACTTCTCCTTTAACCTGAGTATACCGGCGGAGAGTCACAGGGTTACCTTCGTGACACAAGCACGAATGGTGTTAGATAACCAAGTTTTCTTTTGTTATCGCAGTGCCATCGTGACACAAGCACGATTGTTGTTGGACACTGCCTCTCTTTCCTCGTTTGTCCGCGACACAAGCACGGATGATGTTGCAACACGAGTTTCACCCCAAAGTTGCAGACCCGTCTAAGGGGTTCTACGGTGTTAGGGCATCTAGGTCTATTAACTGATTAACAAAATAAACATACAAACAGGAATATCACATTTCATGCATTTTGTACAATCTGAATAACACATGAAACAAATATATATCCTTTATCATCATTAAACATGAACAAATATCATTTATCCACTTTCGATGCTAAACAACTATTTTTAAATCAGCAAATACATTGCAACTATAATACAGGAAATTTATCATTTTCACTAAGCATATCACGTAGTTCAATTCTAATGAATCTAACATACTCTATTGTATGAACTACACTGTTTAGAAGTTATATCAATTGATACAGAAGCACTTAAACAATTAAATTGAGTTAAATATTGATTTCTAAATGAACTACTACTCACCCTTCTGGAACTCGGCCGACCAAACTGGAAACTCGGCCGATCGGCTGACAACTCGGCCGATCCACCCGCAACTCGGCCGATCCAAACCCTGATTGATTTTCCTATAAAGGGAAACTCGGCCGAATCACACCCAATTCGGCCGACCAAAACGCTGATTATTAATCCTAATAAAGGAACTCAGCTGAATCATACGCAATTCGGTCGAACGACGCACTGACTGGGAAACTAAAACGGACCTGAGTTTATTACTGATTAAAAGGTGAAATCCTACTCACATAGGTTTACGATGTCCGGATTCGTCCGGAGACACGTCCACGGGGTTCTCTTCAACCTCGGAAAAAGCCCAATTGAATATGCCGCTTACTGCAGCTCAACGTAGGAACGACCAGCTTGGAGGAGAGCTCGGCTGGGAGCTGCTTGAGGCTTGGGAGTCTGCAGATTTGTGGTCTGGCTTCACGGCTGAAGTTGGCTGACATTCCTTGTGTTTGTCGCTCACACCCAAACGTCCTCCTGGCCATTGCTGCAATTGCTGATGTTGCTTGCTTGGACGGACGACACCATGGTTAGTCTGGTGTTGCTGCTTGGCCGAGGTAGAGGAAGGGAAGGTCGAGGAAGGTGGGGCGCCACCATAGCAGCCCCTCTAAGCCCTAAACGGCCGACAAGCTGCTGCTAAATAGCTGCTATTGCGGCTCTGCAGGTCGCCGTTTCTGCTGGGCACTGCTTGCTCAAGCAGGTCGGGGTGCCCCTAGGGCGAGGTGGATGAAGAAGAAAAGGGAAGGGAGAAGAAGAGTGGAGTTGGGCGCAGCCAAGATCAAGGTTGGGAGCAAGAATCGCCCCTCAATCGCCCCTGCTCTCCCTTTCTCTTTGTCGCTCAGTCGGATACTGTTCTATCGGATGACTGAAGGAGAAGATAAGCGAGAAAGGTCGCGGAGGGGGCCGTCTGCAATTTGCCCAAATATATCCGATATTTACAACTAGGTCCCTAAACATTCAAAAGTCCGTATCTTTTAACTCGGAAGTCGGTTTCGAGTGATTTTTCTTGCAACGGTTTAAGCTCGGAATTATCTATAACCTCAAAGTGCAAAACATGCTAAAAAGACTATTTCACTGGATCAAAACTCTAATTACAACTGTGATTACTTGATTCAACTTAATTGACTAATTAATCAACATTAATATCATTAGTCGCCTCAGGTGATTCAAACTCAACTATTAATTCACATATTAACTTATTTTGATTATACATGATGTTTAATTTGATACTCAATGCTAATTGAGATGTTTTTACGTAATTCAAGATATTTATCGACTAATCATGGAGTGGGTCATAACAACCTTTTCCCCTTAAAAGAATTTCGTCCCGAAATTCCTAAAGGAGAAAGGAAACGTGTTACTCATTTCTGTCTCGTGTTCCCACATGGCTCCCTCTAGGTTAAGATTTCTCCACAAAACTATCTCTAATGGTATCTCACAATTCGTGAGTTTCTTGATCCTCTGATCAACCATCTGCATAGGTCCCTTAACTTAGGACACATCTGATCTGATTCCAGATCAACCCACAAAACATTGTCTTTCCAAAACTGTTATAATAGTATCTCAATTTATGATAATTACCAAGAAATTATTATACTATTCATGCAGACAAACTAAGATTCTTAAATAAACAGAATGCATGTCAATTTGGTACTAAAATAAAATCATGCAATTTAACTGTTAAACATCATTACATCTCATAATGAAAACTGATATCAAAATACTTGATTCATCGTACACCCTATCCTCAGGGTTTCATTTGCCTTGTTCATTCATCACATGCCAACACCCTCCTCTTAGGGTTATCTCATTCACTAATCACATGGCAACACCCTACTCTTAGGGTTTCCATTATCTCATCTGTTTGATTGCAATTCAAATCATAATACAGTATCATTCTGGAACTAGCAGAGCAGTATATTTCAAATCATTGTAATTACTGAGTAATATTTATATCATGCATGCAGACAGATTAAAAATTCATAAATATTTCAAACTCAATCAATTTTGGCACATTCATACTGGATTCATGTATTTGAACATCTTATTACACCAATAGGAGTAATTTACTCCACTTATAAGAAACCATCTGTAATATTTATCTATTATCTGAAATTTCTCGAAGTATGTGCATATTAACCCCAAATCCTGGTTTATGCATCACATAACTCAATTAAGAGTTATTTATGTATCATATCACAAATATTTAATAGTACTTGAGAATTTCTAATGATATCTCAATGAAATGTGCCAATTCATGTAAAAGTCAGGTTACACACATTAACATAACAGGAAGCATGCATTTAGGTTTATTTACATATTTTAATGTTGTCTTGCTAGCTTGAAATCATACATCTAATGATTTACCAAATTTGTATTGCCTGGGTTTATACCCAAACTGTACCATTATCAGTTGTGTATTTCTAAACTCAACATGATATGATTGAAACTGGATTACCAGGCAACCTAATTATTTCATCCATGTATATCTTAATCAAATTTCGAAACATCAAAGGTCGACTTAATATGAAGAAAGTGAGCAGACTAAATTAATCTATCCACAATAATTCATATCGAGTCACAACCTCTAGATGTCCTGGGTAAATCTTATCACAAAAATCCATTGTGGTAAATTCCCATTCCCATTCAGGCATAGTAAAAGATTACCTGGTAGCTATTGATTTTTAGGGTTCAGCCTTAACCTTCTGGTACACTCTACTTTTAACCACATACCCAGCTACATCCTTCTGCATATCTGACCATCCATTTCAACTTCTTGGGATTCATATACATCTTAGTGTTTCCTGAAAGCATAGCATACATCAATACATACACTTCTATAAGAATCTTTTCTTTCAGCCTTTTCCCCTTAAAAGAATTTTACACTATCTCGAGGTACACACAACATGCCATGCATGGTCTGGTTTAATCCACTATCACCCTCTAGTAGTTCCTTGATTTGATCATAAGAAGTAGGCTTAACTTACATCTATACAATCAAATCACTTTGTGTTGTCACCCCTATGCCTAAGTTCAACTCCCACATTTCTACTAACAGGTCTCTATTGAAACCTGCCATAGAGAATGCATTACTTGTTGAACTTGACTTTCTGCTAAAAACATCATCCACCACATTCTCTTTACCAGGATGATAATCTATTGTCACATCATAAAGATAGTGACGCCATGTCTTAAAAACATGAACTTCATCAGCTATCTTCATATCATATATCGGGTATTACTCTGCTTTCTATGCTACTTTCTTATAATTACATTTTAGGTTTATGTTTTACTCTTTTCTCTAATTCATTTCATGTTGTTTATGTACCGATCAGATTATCTTACTTTCAAACCCTAGATCACTATCAAAGCCAGTTTACCTTTCATAGAACAAATCTTAAAGTCTTATTTTACAAAGTTACTAGTATTCAAGGTTACATCACTAATGATATCCCTTAAACTACTATAACTTCAATCATTCTAGGGTTTGATCCTTTATTAATAACATAGCATTATTATGTGTATGTGTGGTCGATCATATAGATCAAATTGAGTTGCTTGGGTCAATAACATATTAATCCAACACTCAACTTTAATTACATTAGCTGAAAATTCAGTTTTTCACAATAGTTTCTGTAATTCGTTTATTAAACAGCCAACACAAGCTCCAAAAATTCTGTAAATTTTATATGTTGTGCCTAATGAAGTTTCAGACCTCCAGTAAAAATTTCAGATCATTTCAAGTTACCAATAATTAATTAAAAATCGAACAGTGCACTGCTATATTGCAGTCTGCAGCAGGTTCGGCTGAGTTACAAACTCGGCCGACACCCTTACTGCAGGGGTCAAAAGTCATCCAAAAATTATGCCAATTTAACAGAGTGTCTAAAATTGTATTTTTCAAGCACAGTTCAAATTTGAGATCAATCGGATATACTAATAAAAAGATAAAATTCAATTACCACACTGCTATATTATTCAGAAAATGTGATCGGTCGAGTTTGAAACTCGGCCGATAAACAGGTCAAAACATTTTTCAAAAATTCTGATATATTCCAAATGTTGCTCACATTATATATATCCAACGCATATCCCAATTTTATCCAAATCAGAGTTACACATAAAATACTAAAAATCATTTACTGAGACACTTTACTCATCAAATTTGTATTTATGTATCATCAAAACCCTATTTTGGGCCGATTAGGGTCTATGCTTCTCAAACCCTAATTCTTAAGAACAAAGAACATTTAGACTTCTTATCATAGTTAAAACATCCTAGTGTATATACATTCTCACTATGTTACGGGTCTAAATCATCCAGAGTCTATTCTTATTTTACTGTTAATAGGAGTCATTAAATCTCAGTAATGCATCCTGCCAGCCGGACCAGGCCGAACATGTAGTCCTGAAGCCAAGAGCTACTCGAGATTAATCAACCCCTATTAACCTTAAACATGCGGAAAGAATATCCACTTAGGGCAAACTCAATTAAACATAATTTCGGGTTTACTTTAATACAAAGAAAACAAACATTAAACAATTCACTTCATATCACAACAATATAAAAGAATCATACTTATTGTACAAACTGAAAGTCTAAATTCATGCATATAAGAGCGTTTCTAAGGATCTTTAATCAATAAGCAATATAAAGTAGGAGTTATATCACATCCTTTATTTAATCTCTTACTCCTACATTAATTTTCTGATCTCCTAACCCTAAGTTTTTTAGGGTTTTCTCTCTAGCCTATCCTTCCTCTGCATACCTGGCCAGGGCATCCAGAGAAGAACAGACAGAGTAGCTTGATACTGGTCAATCTAAGTATTCAGACACCTGGCCAGGGTATCTAAACACTCAGACCTCCCAGAGCTAAAAACACATCATTTATCATTCGCCTTACTTATAACTTTATCTTTTGACCTTAATGATTCTTAACGACTTATCTTAAGCACATTACTTAATTCTCGTGACCACATCCTCTTCCTGCTATCTGCAATAATATAACAGAACACTTCCTGTAAGAAAATTACAGATAGAAGAAAGACTCCTAAACCTTAATCCTATTGGTCTCTTATCGTCACCTGACCTTGAGTAACTATGTACTCAAACCAAAGCTCTGATACCAAAATTGTCACGCCCCAATCTCACATTAACCGCAAACCACGAGATTAGGACGCGACAGAATGGGATTTACACATAAGCCAACCACTCTTTACTTTTATAATATTTTAAAGACATTAATAGGAAAAATCTGATTTATGCTGTAAAATGAAACTAAACAAACTGCGGAAGCATCTTTATTAACTGACTAGCAATATAAACAGAGTCTACAACATATTACATTGTTCGACATAAAATAAAGCATAACAGTTAATTACATCTTTATACACATTCACTCTCTCACTCACACCTTGTCCCGAAGATCGAGGGGAAAGGACTAAGAGACCTCTAACTACTAACTACATATTCCTTCTACAGACTAGGCGTTAGGATGAAACGATCCTTCAGATTTCCTGCTGCTGATGATAATATGAAAATGTTTTGAGTAGAGGTATGAGCCTACTCGCTCAGTGAATAGCATTTCACTTAGCTATCACTAAACAACTCATCAGGTTTATGAATTTAAAATAAACATATAAGCAGTTCAAACAGGGCAGTTCTTTTGATATAGCAAATATACAGATCATAATCACATTGCTAAGCATCAACAGGTAATTCAGGTAAATAACAGTTATATAAATTTACTGTGAACCTACATGATTATTTATTCATTTTATTATTATGCCCTAAATATATGCAGTGTACTCTGCATATAAAGATCCGCAGCAAGGTCATGCTACGGTCCCACCGTACAAGACTTAGCGACACACCCGGGAAGTGCTAAGTCTGACTACTCGTCCTGGTCTGCACAGGACCCAGGCTCTACGGCCTCAACGCACAACCACGTGTGCTGCACAATCACGTGTGCTCCCGACTTCTCCTTTAACATGAGTACACCGGCGGAGAGTCACAGGGTTACCTTCGTGACACAAGCACGAATGGTGTTAGATAACCAAGTTTTCTTTTGTTATCGCAGTGCCATCGTGACACAAGCACGATTGTTGTTGGACACTGCCTCTCTTTCCTCATTTGTCCGCGACACAAGCACGGATGATGTTGCAACACGAGTTTCACCCCAAAGTTGCAGACCCGTCTAAGGGGTTATACGGTGTTAGGGCATCTAGGTCTATTAACTGATTAACAAAATAAACATACAAATAGGAATATCACATTTCATGCATTTTGTACAATCTGAATAACACATGAAACAAATATATATCCTTTATCATCATTAAACATGAACAAATATCATTTATCCACTTTCGATGCTAAACAACTATTTTTAAATCAGCAAATACATTGCAACTATAATACAGGAAATTTATCATTTTCACTAAGCATATCACGTAGTTCAATTCTAATGAATCTAACATACTCTATTGTATGAACTACACTGTTTAGAAGTTATATCAATTGATACAGAAGCACTTAAACAATTAAATTGAGTTAAATATTGATTTCTAAATGAACTACTACTCACCCTTCTGGAACTCGGCCGACCAAACTGGAAACTCGGCCGATCGGCTGACAACTCGGCCGATCCACCCGCAACTCGGCCGATCCAAACCCTGATTGATTTTCCTATAAAGGGAAACTCGGCCGAATCACACCCAATTCGGCCGACCAAAACGCTGATTATTAATCCTAATAAAGGAACTCGGCCGAATCATACGCAATTCGGTCGAACGACGCACTGATTGGGAAACTAAAACGGACCTGAGTTTAATACTGATTAAAAGGTGAAATCCTACTCACATAGGTTTGCGATGTCCGGATTCGTCCGGAGACACATCCACGGGGTTGTCTTCAACCTCGGAAAAAGCCCAATTGAATCTACTGCTTACTGCAGCTCAACGCAGGAACGACCAGCTTGGAGGAGAGCTCGGCTGGGAGCTGCTCGAGGCTTGGGAGTCTGCGGATTTGTGGTCTGGCTTCACGGCCGAAGTTGGTTGACATTCCTTGTGTTTGTCGCTCACACCCAAACGGCCTCCTGGCCATTGCTGCAATTGCTGATGTTGCTTGCTTGGACGGCCAACACCATGGTTAGTCTGGTGTTGCTGCTTGGCCGAGGTAGAGGAAGGGAAGGTCGAGGAAGGTGGGGCGCCACCATAGCAGCCCCTCTAAGCCCTAAACGGCCGACAAGCTGCTGCTAAATAGCTGCTATTGTGGCTCTGCAGGTCGCCGTTTCTGCTGGGCGCTGCTTGCTCAAGCAGGTCGGGGCGCCCCTAGGGCGAGGTGGATGAAGAAGAAAAGGGAAGGGAGAAGAAGAGTGGAGTTGGGCGCAGCCAAGATCAAGGTTGGGAGCAAGAATCGCCCCTCAATCACCCCTACTCTCCCTTTCTCTCTGTCGCTCAGTCGGCTACTGTTCTATCGGCCGACTGAAGGAGAAGATAAGCGAGAAAGGTCGCGGAGGGGGCCGTCTGCAATTTGCCCAAATATATCCGATATTTACAACTAGGTCCCTAAACATTCAAAAGTCCGTATCTTTTAACTCGGAAGTCGGTTTCGAGTGATTTTTCTTGCAACGGTTTAAGCTCAAAATTCTCTATAACCTCAAAGTGCAAAGCATGCTAAAAAGACTATTTCACTGGATCAAAACTCTAATTACAACTGTGATTACTTGATTCAACTTAATTGACTAATTAATCAACATTAATATCATTATTCGCCTCAGGTGATTCAAACTCAACTATTAATTCACATATTAACTTATTTTGATTATCCATGATGTTTAATTTGATACTCAACGCTAATTGAGATGTTTTTACGTAATTCAAGATATTTATCGACTAATCATGGAGTGGGTCATAACACTCTTCTTCTCCTCCGTAGACAAGAAAATGACCCTTATTTCTTCTCAAGTACTTCAGGGTGTTCTTGATGGCTATCTAGTAAGCATCATCTGGATCTGACTTATATATGTTAGTCATGCTCAAAGCATATGATACATCAGAATGGGCACACAACATTACATACATGATTGATCCAATTGTTGATTCATATGTGGTCGAACTCATGCATTCCCTTTCTTTATAAGAACTAATGCATTGAGCTTTAGAGAGGGTAAATCCATGAACCATTGGTAGATTTCCTCTCAATGAGCTCTCTATGTTGAACCTCTTCAATACTTTATGAATGTATGTGCTTTGACTTGGCCCAATAAGACTTTTGGATCTATCTCTTTAGATATTGATCCCTAAGATGTAGGATGCTTCTCCCAAGTCCTAAAAAACCACTAGAGGGGGGTGAATAGGGTTTTATAGAGATTTTAATAATAATTCAACTCAAACAACCACAATTGAGATAATAAGGAGGCAAGGTGTTTAGAGTGGTTCCAACCTTAGCAAATACTAAGGCAGTCAATCCACTACTCAGATGCTTACCCAATCGGGATTTTGAAAGTATTTGATTTTATTACCTCGCAAGGATGTTACATAAAATTACAACACTTTCAACACCCTTTGGACAGCCTTCACCTTGAAGTAGTCTCACCAACCTTGAAGCAGCCTTCCTTGAAGTAACTTCAAGCTCCCCCTTGAAGTAGCCTTCCTCTTGAAGTAGCTTCTCGTTGAGACAGCCTTCTTGAAGTAGTCCAAAGACCTCCTTCTCCACCAAGAAGATCAAACCCTCTCCAATCTGCAACCTCCAATCCTAGGAGTAGCAAGGAGAGCACAAGAAATAAGAAAGAACAAGAAAGGAAACAGAAATTACAATTACCACTTGTAGCAAAAGGTTTGATTTCCTATATCAAGCATTTTAATCTTCTAACCAATGAGTATGGAAGTGTAAGTTCAGTGGGTAGGAGATGATAGCCTATAGGACATGAATTTGGAGCAAAGGAAATGAGTAGTAAGTACTAGAGTTGCTCAATTTTCTCAAAACAGATTTCCAATTGGAAGTATGTAAGCTCAAGTATTGCACAAGTGTGTTTTGGGTGTCCTGAGGCTTGTCCTATTTACAGGAATGGCCTATGAATGCTTAAGGATGTTCTAGACACTTTCTAGGGGGTTCTAAGTGCTCAACTATCCATTAAGTATCCATTAGTTGCTTTAACAACGGCTAGTTAATTAATCCTAAAAAGTGCATACAGAGACATTCTCGGTCGAGGAATTGTCGACCGAGATCCCAGTCGGTCGAGGTCTTTGTCGACCGAGGGACTGTCTGGAGCAAGTGTATATAACGTTCTGATCCAACTCCCAACTACCTTGTCTGATGTATCTAATGGCTACCTGGGTCATTCTCGGTCGAAGAGTTTGTCGACCGAGAGTGTCTCGGTCGAGAAGTTTTTCGACTGAGAATGACTCTGTTTCAATGTTTTAAACTAAATACTAAGTGTGTGTATGAGTGTGTAGTTGTGACACTATTGTAGGGGATGACCTATCTAAGTGTTTTGATTGACTAGGGAAGATCTAACTACTTGATTTACATGATATCTAAGTACTTGTACATTATATACTTGTACAATTTTTTACATTTGATTACAATCATGAATTAAAGCAATTAAAGCATATAGATCTGCCAAGTAGTTTGTCATCCACCTAATTCCTGCAACACTCAAGTAGCACGTTAGATCCACAAGAATGAAATGTTTGTCATCATTGAAACAAAGGGATTATAATAATGTCCAATTTAGCCAACAAATCCTTCATAGAAAACATATTTCCCAGTCATGTCTTTACTTTTTGTAAAGTAAGGGTGTCATTCCCCATTAATAGTATGTCATCTACATACAATATGGGAAATACAACCATGCTCCCACTAACATTCTTGTACACACAAGGTTCATCTTCATTTGAGTAAAACCAAACTGTAACGACCCCGCCTCCCGGTAACCCCCAATTAAGGGAGACTAAAAGGTCAGAGACGTTATCCCAAATTTTCAGGATCCGTGGTTTGACATTTAATCAAAAATAATTATCAAATTCTACTATAACTAAACTGAAAAGCTGGAATAAAATAAAACTTTTTGCATACCTTATAAAATTCGGCTCTAGACTTCTATCCACAGTAAAAGTCTAAGCTAACTAATCCTCCTTGCACAATTTATTTGTATCTTCACAATATTTTGATTTATTGTTTTTCCATTTTCAAAATTGTACCTAAAACGCTGACAAAAAAACATTGGTCAGTATATTTCTATACTAGTATGTGGGGGACAGTCAAAATTTCCACAAATAGTTTCTAACAACCTAATTATCACAAATACGTTATTAAAAATCCAACTTACGTTTTCAATGTGACATCCTCAACCGCTTTTTCCCTAAACACTGGATTACCCTCTCTTAGGGTTTTGTCCTTACAAGGGACATAAGGCCACCTTATCCATCCTAAGCTTCATGCTTGGGGTCACCTCTCATGGTGCCCAATGGTCTTCCCTCTAGGGCTTGACCGATTAGACCTTCCCTCTGGGGCTTGGTCATGCAACGTACATTAGGGTGGCATGTAGGTTCGAGAATACACATATATACTTAATTGTGATAATCATAGGGACTTTATAGGATTGCATAATTAAACATCCAACAGTTTAGGTTGCATCCAATTGATAAAACATTTGGGAAACACCGGTGAAACTAAATTGATTACTCATAAATAACCACATACTTATTCAGTCGATTCAACAAGCTAACAATAATCCAAGTAAAGAAATATCCAGGCAAGTAGACAGTTCACACAAGCAATGATCCTCAAACAATCATATAATTTAATTACTATTCACTTCCTCGGATTACACTCATATGAACTCGCTTCCTAGGGTTTCCTACTTCCTTTTAGGGTTTCATTAGGGTTCATCCTCATTATTGATACTATAAACCCTAATTCAAAAAATCTAAGTATAAACCCCTAATTAGCTTTTCATATTCCTCCTAACAGACTTAGGATCAATAATCAACATTATCCCAATTAATTCGGATTATTCAAGTTAATTTCCTTCTTTACCCTAGATTAGGGTTTCTACATGTATTATCATAGATTCATGGATTAAAAACCTAAAACAAGCCAATTATTCTCTAATATCATATATAAATCTCATTTTATCTCCCAATAGATTATTAATACTTGAATTAACCCATTAAACATCTTAGATTTGATCTCTAATCATCATTAGGGTTTTTAACCTAAATTTAATGCACTTTATGATCAATTCAAGGTAATTTTGCAATTAGAAACGAAATCAGATGCTAAAACTATTTTTTTCAGATTACTCGTATTTTTCTGATCATTTTTCATATATAAAGTTTCTTCATCTAACCTCCCTATAAAATTCTATGATTTTTGCAAAGAAAAGCATTTTATGGATTTTCTAGCAGAAAGGAAAATTCGCCATAAAATGTCAGCCATTCAATCTGTGGTCCGTTGGACCACACATGATCCAACGATCCACGATCGTGCGCCTCACTCACGATCAAACAAAATAAAAGGGTGTGAATGCCCTTACCTGGGCTGAAGGAGCGGGAGGGCAATTTGGTCAATTGACTAGACGTTGTCTTCTACCTCTCACGTCAGCCACCAAAGCTCTGTGAGTAAACCCTCTCGTTGACCTCGAGCTCCCAACCACCTGTGCTCAAACCAAAGGGTCTGGCAGCTTCGCCTGCTCCTCGCGTACTCAGGGGTACCTTCAATTCCTTCTCCACACTACTCCTTCACCGCCAACGATCCTTGGCTCCTCCGACAATGGCGGCAGCTAGACGAGGGGGAAGGACATGGTGGTTGGTCAAATTGAGAGCATGATCACAATCGTCGCAATGCTCCAGACTCGAGCATAGGGTTTACGCAATTTCTTATGATGCCCAGACCCCTCCCTATATATAGGGTCTCTTATAAGTATCCGAGAAATTGGGGACTTCTCCAATTCTCCATGAAACTACCCACAAGTTGGGTTAGTCATCTTTAGAACAGACTCTCGAAGATGATGGACTTCTCCACATCTCTGCTTATTACCTTAATCGTGAGTAAATCCTAGTTTTTTCCCCTCTCCCTTTCCTTCTGTGACTTGGGGTAGACGATGCACAACCACTGTCAGATCTATGATCCTCTGGACCACGCGGGGATCTGATGGCTGTCATCGCTCCTGCTATATCCTTTTTCCTTTAAATCGAGAAAATACTTGTAACATTTAATTCAATTCATTGAAAACTTGCAAAATCCATAACTCTCATCTCGTTTATACTTTTTCATTCAAATTTTAAAGGAAACTCTGGATTGGTATTATGTACTCGTTTATCAAATTGGAGACCCAAATTCCAAAGAAAAATGGT
Organism: Alisma plantago-aquatica; assembly: GCA_963693085.1. Classification (NCBI taxonomy): domain Eukaryota; kingdom Viridiplantae; phylum Streptophyta; class Magnoliopsida; order Alismatales; family Alismataceae; genus Alisma; species Alisma plantago-aquatica. The sequence continues at coordinate 173,412,811 of OY856414.1, read as the reverse complement.
GTTTCCTTCATAAGCAAGTTATCTTTTAATAAAGCCAATATAATTGATATTTTCTATTTCCTTTCTTATTATCTTGGCAACTTGGGCTCCTTGGGACCTAAGAAATCCCAAAGATAAGAATTCCACCTTTTGAGGCTACCTCCTAGCCTTCTAGAGGCTTCTACCTCATTCTTTTTCCATTTTCTTAATTATCCTTTGATTCACTGAATTTCTTTTTCCTTTTATTTTCTTTTTCTTGTTATTGGGACCAATAGCTGATAAGGCCTATGAAATCACAAAAGCAAGGTTATTTGTTAATGAAATCCATACATTCAAGTTAAATCAAACAATTACATGTTCATATGTATTTAAAAGGAGAAATTGCATTTCAATTCTGAATTTGAAAAATTGAGGTTATAACATCCTCCCCTCCTTATAAGAACTTTTCCCTCAAAATTCAAAAATCACACAAATAAGTCAGGATATATTTTTTCCATGTCTATCTTTAGCTCCCATGTGGCCTCATCCTCTCCATGGTGCTTCCAAAGAACCTTTACCATCTCTATATTCTTAAATCTGAGTTCTTTCACCTTGGTATCTATAATCTGCAAAGGTGACTTAGGATAGGTCAGCTTCCCTTGAAGCTCAATAGGCTCAATGCTCAGCACATGGCTCGGATCGTGCACATATCGCTTCAGATTTGACACGTGAAACACATCATGCATCATACTATACTAAGAGGGTAATGCCAAATGGTATGCAACTTCACCAATCCATTCTAACACCTCAAACGGACCCATGTATCGGGGACTCAACTTTCCTCTATTTTTGGATATAGCTCGGAGCGGTCGGATTTTCAAGAATACATGCTCTCCTACAGTGAACTACACGTCAATCTGCTTTGCATCAACATACAACTTCTGTCGGTCATGGGCTCTCTTCAGCCTCTGCTTGATCAAAGCGACTTTATCTGCATACACTTGGAGCTCATCTGACCTCAATAAGGTCCTCTCACTGACATCATCCCTTTGAAGCAGTGATCGATATGCTCTTCCATAAAGAGATTCATACAGAGGCATCTCGATACTGGCTTAGTAGATGTTGTTGTAGGCAAACTCAGCCAAAGGTAAGTATTGCTCCCATGATCCACCCCAGTCGAGCACACAAGCTCTCAACAGATCCTCTAATGTCTGGATTGTCCTCTCTGACTGACCATCCATTTAGGGGTGATAAGCGGTACTGAACTTCAACCTTGTACCAAGTTCTTCTTGTACCTGCTTCTACAACTTGGAAGTGAACTTCGGGTCTCTATCAGAGATTATGGAACCGAGTACACCATAAAAACATACTATCTCTCTAATATATAGCTCAGCTAGGTCTGACACCTTGACGCCAGGGTAGACCCACCACAAAATCCATGGTGATATGCTCCCATTTCCACTCTAGAATCTCTATTGACTGTAAAAGTCCTCCAGGTCATTGGTGTTTAGCCTTCACCATCTGGTAGGTAAGAGAGCTGGCCACATATGCCAGAATGTCTCTTTTCATTCTTGGCCACTAGAAATACCTCTACAGATACTTAAACATCTTTGTAGTGTCCGGATGTACCATATACTTAGAACCATGAGCCTCTTGCAAGATACATCCCTTCAAAGGTGAATCTTCAGGAACCCAAATACGGTTCTCAAATCTGACCCCTCTATCTATTCCCATCGAGATGGGTATGTGGCTTCTCCAACAGGCCCTTCATCCTATTGAGTTCTGAACAGGTCAATTATGTTGTCACTATCTCGCTCAAAAATTCTGATTGAATCTAAATATTGGCCAATCAAACTCGGTCCTCTAATGGATGCAGAGTCCACTCCATGAGCTCTTCTAAGCTTTTCCACTGGCTAGATAAAATAGTCACACACCTGAGTTGTTTCTGGCTCAACGCATCAACTACGACGTTTGCCTTTCCAAGATGATAGACGATGGTGAAGTCGTAATCCTTCATGTACTCCATCCATCATCGTTGTCGTAGGTTTAGGTCTCTCTGTGTCAGGATATACTTCAAGCTCTTATGGTCGGTGAGGATCTCGAAGGTAGCACCATACAGGTAATGCTACCATATCTTCAATGCATGGATGATAGCAGTAAGCTCTAAGTCATGCGTTGGGTAGTTCACCTCGTTGGGCTTGAGTTGTCAGGAGGCATATGCAACCACATGTCGATTTTGTTCCAACACATAGCCAAGTCCCATCTTTGAAACATCGGGGAATATCACAAAACCCTCATTGTTAGAAGGTAGGGTCAAAACTGGAGCGGTGGTCAGCTTCTCCTTTAGCTCCTAAAAATGAGCCTCACATATATCAGACCACATGAACTTCACATCCTTCCAAGTCAACATGGTGAGTGGCAAGGCAGTCTTCAAGAAATCCTTGATGAAGCTTCAATAGTATCCGGCCAATCCCAAGAAGTTGTGAATCTCAGAGGGGTTCTTTGGTGCAGGTCAGTCCTGAACTGCTGACACTTTATCTAGATCTACGGCGATCGTTCCTCCTGAGATGATGTGTCCGAGAAACATGACTCGGTCTATCCAAAACTCACATTTCGAGAACATTCCAAAGAACTTCTGCTTTCTTAGGATAACAAGGACTCTACCCAGATGGTCACAGTGTTGCTCTAGGTCATCAGAGTACACCAAGATGTCATCTATGAACACGATCACAACGGAGTCAAGGAAGGGTTGGAACACACTGTTCATAAGGTTCATAAAGACATTGGGTGCATTAGACAACCCAAATGGCATGAACGCAAACTCATAATGGCCATATCGGGTTTGGAAAGTTTTCTTAGGTATATCCTCACTTCTCACTCTCACCTGATGGTATCCTGACCTCAAATCGATCTTGGAAAATACTCAGTCCGATTTAAGCTATTCAAAAAGGTCATCTATTCTGGGTAGGGGGTATTTGTTCTTAATGGTCGCCTGATTGATCATTTGGTAATCAATACACATCCAGAGTGATCCATCCTTCTTCTTCACAAAAAGGATTGGTACTCCCCATGGTGACGTACTAGGTCAGATAAAACCTTTATCTAGCAACTCCTGCAACTGAGTTTTCAACTCAAGCAACTCAGCTGGGGCCATTCTATAGGGTGCCTTAGATATAGGGTTAGTCCCGGGATCTAACTCAATGGAGAAATCTACCTCCCTCTCAGCGGGAATCCCTGGTAGATCATCTAGAAACACATCTGCATACTCCCAAACAACCTTTATCTCTTCTAAGGGTCGTACCTTGGTCTCACTCTCTATGACCATGGCTAGGTATGCTTGGCAGCCTTTGGATATCATCTTCTCAACCTTCAAAGCCAACACATAAAGGTTGGTAGTCGCATCCTTCCTTCCTTGAATGGTAAAGTGTGGATGACCAAGTTTCCTAATGAGGATCTTCTTTTCTCTACAGTCAATCTGTGCTCTATAGGTGTAAAGCTAATCCATACCAATGATTACATCAAAATCATTCATATCGAGGAGGATGAAGTCGGTGGGAAGCTCGTGACTCGAGTACTTAACTGGCAAGACAAGGGGTTTTAAAAGAGATGTATATATTCGACCGCTCAGGGTTATGACATCCAAAACATAGCCTAAATCCTTGATGTCCAAACAAAGCATAGTTGCCAGATTTCTCGAAATAAAAGTATTCATAGAACCATAATCAAAAAGAGCTTTTACATTTTGTCCCATAACTTCAAGCATGCCTACATAGTTTCATACTGTATCAGATTGCTATTACATGATCAAACTAAACTGAAAGGAAAACTCTATGGGTTATTACCCTTGATCAACCTATTAGCATTTGCCTGAGCTTCTTCATTGTCGATGACGAACACTCTGGCTAGCCTCCTCTCTCCAACATGTGGACCTCCAACTGGTACTCCTCCTCCTGCTGGGGGTGTTGTTTCCACTGGTTGCACTGCCATTGGACCTCTCGAATCAGGCAGAGGACAGTTGGAGATGAAGTATCCCTCCTGCTGGCAAGGGTAGCACACCCTCTTCTTGAAGAGGTACTTCCTAGGATGTGTCCATCCGCAGGTACGACACTTCTAAAATTGACTCTTACCATGTGGCTTTCCCTTGTGTCCATGCTTGCCCTTGGTGTGGTTACATCCTTGTCCTTTCTTGTGGTCATTCTTTTGTCCTTGAGTTCCTTCAGTGAAATGCAGATGTCCTTTGGGTGGGTTATGAGCAGGCATCATTGTCCTCTCCATGTCTAAGATGGTGTTGTAGGCTTCAGAGAAAGTTGTTGGTTTACTCACCATCACATGTGGTTTGATTGTGGAGTGAAGACGCTCCACAAAATGGTCCACCCACCTTTCCTCATCCATCATGTACCCAAAACACTCCAAGATGTGAAACTTGCGGCTAAAGTCCGCAATGAATAGGTTACCCTAAATCATATTGGTGAACTCTCTTTCCTTCTCCTTCTTTGCTAAGGTGGGGATGAATGCGGTGGTAAAGATAGTCCTGAATTTGGTCCATGCCATTGGTTCTTAACTTAGATCTCGTCCCATGATGTGGTTTTCCTACAAGATCTTGGATGCTCCTTCCAAAAGATGAGTATCAAAAAGAACCTTCTTGTTTTGCTGTACCTCCAACATGTGGAAACTATTCTCGACTGCCAGCAGCCAAGCATCTGCTTTGTCGACCACTTTGGTATTATCCTCTCCCAAGAATCTCTTAATGTTCATCTTGACAAAGTCCAAAATGGTGACTCTAAGATGGGGATGAACGGAAAGTGACTCACCATTTTCATCTCTGGCTATATCCCTGAGGGCCAGGGCACTAATGGCCTCAATTAGCCTCTTCTGTTGTTCCATCCATAGGGCATCAGGGGTGTGAACCACCATTTCTGGTCATGGACCACCGGTCTGGTTCTCCTCAAACTTGACCTCATCCTCGGACATGTGCTCCTCTTCCTGGTCCACCTTAGGGTTGTTAAAGGGAATTGGCCTGGGATATGGGCCTTCTTCTGTGGCTTCCTCGGGTCTCTTCCTCTTCCTTGAGGACTCATCACCCCGATCCCTCTTCCTCTTCTCAGAAGATCCCCTCCTCTTACGGGGAGGCCAACCACCCCTAGATGGGTTCTCGGTGGCCTCGATAGGAGTAGCTACGGTCTTCACTCGAGCCATCTACATAAGCTTTCAATCAAAATTTAGTTTACATTTAAACTAATTATACTTATGTCGATGACATCTTGTTTATGTATCTTTTATTAATTTGATGGAGGATTCCTTAATCCTTATCATACTTACCCTGACCTCAAGAGGGTGGGGAAGAGAGAGAAAAACCCTAAATCCTAGAATCCTTAATTGAATTAGGGTTGAGAAGGGACAAAATAGATGAGAGAGTCCTAAAGGTATCTTTTTTTGAGTCAGAACCTCAGACATTGGCCAGGCAGTCACACTGCATCTGGGAGTCCTTGTGACTGACTAGCGGGGTAGAGGAAAATATTGCCATCCCCCGGACCGTGATCCTTTTCTAGACACCTCTGTCTTTGGAAAATCCTCTAATAACTCCCTCAGTTCTAGAGAGTTTGTAAAATTTAATAATTACTAAGGATTAAATGAGAAACTATGACTCGGATACCAAATGTAACGACCTCACCTCTTGGTAACCCCCAATTAAGGGAGACCAAAAGGTCAAAGATGTTATCCCAAATTTTCAAGATCCATGGTTTGACATTTAATCAAAAATAACTATCAAATTCTACTATAACTAAACTGAAAAGTTGGAATAAAATAATTTTTTTGCATACATTATAAAATTCAGATCTAGACTTCTATCCACAGTAAAAGTCTAAGGTAACTAATCCTCCTTGCATAGTTTATTTGTATCTTCACAATATTTTGATTAACTATTTGTCCATTTTCAGAATTGTACCTAAAATGCCGACAAACAAAACGTCGGTCAGTATATTTCTATACTAGTATGTGGGGGACAATCAAAATTTCCACAAATAGTTTCTAACAACCTAATTATCACAAATAAGTTATTAACAATCCAAATTACATTTTCAATGTGACATCCTCAACTGCTTTTGCCTTGAACCCTGGATTACCCTCTCTTAGGGTTTTGTCCTTGCAATGGACATAAGGTCACCTTTTCCATCCTGAGCTTGGTGCTTGGGGTCACCTCTCATGGTGTCCAATGGTCTTCCGTCTGGGGCTTGACCGATTAGACCTTCCCTTTGGGGCTTGGTCATGCAACGTACATCAGGGTGGCATGTAGGTTCAAGAATACACATATATACTTAATTGTGATAATCATAGGGACTTCATAGGATTGCAGAATTAAACATCCAACAGTTTAGGTTGCATCCAATCAATAAAACATTCAAGAAATGTAGTGAAACTAAATCGATTACTCATAAACAACCACATACATGTTCAGTCGATTCAACAAGCTAATAATAATCCAAGTAAACAAATATCCAGGCAAGCGGAAAGTTCACACAAGCAATTATCCCGAAACAATCATATAATTTAATTACTATTCACTTCCTTGGATTACACTCATATGAACTCGCTTCCTAGGTTTTACTACTTCCTTTAAGGGTTTCCTTAGGGTTCATCCTCATTATTGATACTATAAACCCTAATTCAGAAAATCTAAGTATAAACCCCTAATTAGCTTGTCATATTCCTCCTAACAAACTTAGGATCAATAATCAACATTATCCTAATTAATTCGGATTATTCAAGTTAATTTCCTTCTTTACCCTCGATTAGGGTTTATACATGTATTATCATAGATTCATGGATTAAAACCCTAAAACAAGCCAATTATTCTCTAATATCATATCTAAATCTCACTTTATCTCCCAATAGATTATTAATACTTGAATTAACCCATTAAGCATCTTAGATTTGATCTCTAATCATCATTAGGGTTTTTAACCTAAATTTAATGTAGTTTATGATCAACTCAAGGTATTTTTGCAATTAGAAACTAAATCAGATGCTAAAACTATTTTTATCAGATTATTCGTATTTTTCTAATCATTTTTCATATATAAAGTTTCTTCATCTGACCTTCCTATGAATTTCTACAATTTTTGCAAAGAAAAGCATTTTCTGGATGTTCTAACAGAAAGGAAATGTCGCCATAAAATGTCGGTCGTTCAATCTGTGGTTCGCTGGACCATGCAGGATCCAATGGTCCATGATCATGTGCCTCACTCGTGATCAAATGAAAGAAAAGGGCGAGAATGCTCTTACCTGGGCTGAAGGAGCGCGAGGGAAGTTTGGTCAATTGACTGGATGTCGTCTTCTACCTCTCATGCTGGCTAGCAAAGCTCTACGAATCAACCCTCTCGTTGACCTTGAGCTCCTGACCACCTGCGCACAAACCAAAGGGTCTGGCAGCTTCACCTGCTCCTCACGGACTCAGGGGTACCTTCAATTCCTTCTCCACATTGCTTCTTTACCGCCAACGATCCATGTCTCCTCCGGCGAAGGCGGCAGCTAAAAGAGGTGGAAGGAGAGGGTGGTTGGTCAAATTGAGAGCTCAATCACAATCGCCACAATGCTCCTGACATGAGGGCAGGGTTTACGTAATTTCTCATGATGCCCAGACCCCTCCCTATATATAGGGTCTCTTACAGGTATCTGATAAATTGGGGCCTTCTCCAACTCTCCATGAAACCACCCACAAGTTGAGTTAGTCATCCTCAGAACAGACTCCTGAAGATGATGGACTTGTCCACATCTCTGCTTATTACCTTAATCACGAGCAAATCCCAGTTTTTTTCCCCTCTCCCTTTCCTTCTACGACTCAGGGTAGACGATGCATAGCCACCGTCAGATCCATGATCCTCTAGACCATGCGGGGATCCGATGGCTGTCATCTCTCCCGCTATATCCTTTTTCCTTTAAATCGAGAAAATACTTGTAATATTTAATTCAATTCATTGAAAACTTGCAAAATCCATAACTCTCTTCTTATTTATCCTTTTTCATTCAAATTTTAAAGGAAACTCTAGATTGGTATTATCTACTCGTTTATCAAATTGGAGACCAAATTCCAAAGGAAAAGGGTATTTCCTTCATAAGCAAGTTATCTTTTAATAAAGCCAATTTAATTGGTATTTTCTCTTTCCTTTCTTATTATCTTGGCAAATTGGGCTCCTTGGGACCTAAGAAATCTTAAAGATGTGAAATCTACCTTTGGAGGCTACCTCCTAGCCTTCTAGAGGCTTCTACCTCTTTCTTTTCTCCTTTTATTGATTATCTTTTTATTAACTGAATTTCTTTTTCCTTTTATTTTCTTTTTCTTATTATTGGGCCCAATAGCCAATAAGGCCTACAAAATCACAAAATCAAGGCTATTTGTTAATGAAATCCATACATTCAAGTCAAATCAAACAATTACATGTTCATATGTATTTAAAAGGAGAAATTACATTTCAATTCTGAATTTGAAAAATTGAGGTTATAACACAAACTCTTGGATTGTCTCGTCAAAATGAAGATTCCAGTTCCGAGATGCTTGCTTCAATCCATATATTGACCTTTGTAGCTTACATACTTTATTTACATCCTTTGGATCTATAAAACCCTCAAGCTGTGTCATGTACACATCCTCAAGAATATTCCCATTAAGGAATGTAGTTTTAACATTCATCTGTCAAATCTTATAGTCATGATAAGATGCAATGGTAAGCATGATCTTAATGAACTTAACGATGGCAATTGGAGAAAAGGTTTCATCATAGTCAACACCTTGAACTTGTCTGAAACCCTTTGCAACCAATCTTCCCTAATAGGTTTGTACTTTTCTAACAATGTCGGTCTTCTTCTTGAAGACCCACTTGCACCCTATGGGTTTTACCCCTTCATGTGGATCCACCAAGGTCCATACCTTGTTAGTATACATGGATTCCATCTCAGATCTCATGGCCTAAAGACATTTCTAAGAGTCTGGTCCCTTAGTAGCTTCTAGATAGGTTGTTGGTTCATCATCTATGACCAACTCACCACCTTCTTGAGTTGCAAGATATCCAAATCTTTTAGGTTCAAGGTGTGTCCTACTAGATCTATGAGGTTCTCGTATTACTTGAGGAATTTGAGATTCCACAATAACTTGTGATTCTTCTTGTTACTCTTATACATCTACTGGTTTAATGTTTTCTTGTCGATCTCGAACATCTTTGAGTTGTATTTTTGTCCCACTGATTCCTTTGGAAATAAAAAAATTTTCTAGGATTACACCAATCTCAGGACCAAACACTTTGTTGTCAGATGGAGTGTAAAAGTAGTATCCCTTAGTTTCCTTGGGATATCTGACAAAATAACATTTATTGAACTTAGGTCCAAGCATTTCAGGAAACATTTTCTTGGCATAAGCTTCACATCTACATATCATAAAAAAAAGACACACAGGGACGTTTCCCACGCCATATCTCATATGGTGTCTTTTAAATAAATTTAGATGGTACTCGATTTAGTGTAAATGTAATGGTTTCTAGAGCATAAACCCAGAAGTTAGTCAGAAGCACAACTAAACTCATCATTAATCGCACCATATCCAACAATGTGTGATTCCTTTTTCTGATACACCATTATGTTGAGGTATTCCAGGTGGAGTCCATAGTGATATGATACCACGGGCTCATAGAAGGTCCTCAAACTCTTGGCTTAAGTATTATTTACCTCAATCAGAACAAAGTGCCTTAATACTTTTGCCAAGTTGCTTATGTACTTCATTCATAAACTCCATGAACCTATTAAGAGTTTCTGACTTATGTTTCATTAGGTAAACATAATTGTACCTACTGAAGTCATCAGTGAAGGTAATGAAGTATTGATACCCACCTGTAATAGTTGTTCTAAGAGGGTCACATAAATCAATATGTATGAGTCCTAATAGATCACTAACCCTCTCATTGTTACCAGTGAAAGGGGTCTTGGTCATCTTGCCCAACAAACAATATTCACATGTCTCTACTTATTCAAAATCAAAAGAGTCTAGATAACCATCTTTATGGAGTCTAGATTTGCGATTCTCATTTATGTGCCCTATATGACAATACCAAAGATATGTTTTGTTTGAGTTGTTGAGTTTTAGTCTTTTGGTATTTATGTTATAAAAATTGGGCTTTAGATCTAGAAAATAAAGACCATAAGACATTGGGGCACTGCCATAAAAGATCCCATCTTTTGAAATAGAACATCGACCATTCTTATTATGAAATTCATATGCATCCTTGTCTAAACAAGATACAGAAATGATGTTTCTATTTAAGGCAGGTACATAATAGCATTTCACTGTGACTCCCCAATGTTCCGCAAATGAGATTACTAAAAATTAAATGTGGAATTAACACTAATAAAGTGAATTACCAAAAAACATAGAAAATTAAAACTGATTTTATAAAAGTCATTGTTTACATCCTTCTTGTCATCAATATGACACATGAGATACTTGTTCCACATATACATACATGTACATCTTCCAAAACTGTACAATAAAAGACACACATGCCAAAGACCTCGCAACGATATCATATCTACAAAATGCATTGAGCACACCCCCAAAGACCTAAGTGTACATGGACGACTCTAGGACTCTAACACCAAAAGACTAGCAGATCATCCAACCTTATCAGCTACTGCTCTTGTTGCTACTCTTCCTCAGCTGCACGATCTCCACCTCATCGTGCACGGCTACCTAAAAGATGTGGAAACCCACTGGGTGAGACCAAACGTCCCAGTAAGAGATATAACTCCCTGCCAATGTCTATTGAAGCACAGATAAAAGGAAGTAGATAGGTAAAGTACTTACTAATTGAGAAGATTCAACTAAACAATATGTATCCAACAGGTCAAACAGGTTAAGAGAAATACTAGGCAGTTATCACTAAGCAGTAAGAAAATTAACATTCTAATAAAGGAATATGAAGAACATGTATATTTTCTATCACTAAACTATACAAAATCAAGGCAAGGCTTCAACCAATGTTCTTTGCATTTTGTCCCTATGCAAACACACTACATGGTTGTATTACATCTTTTATTATGTCATGAAGAAATGAGGTATACCACTCATGCTCTAACTGACCACTGCTAAGTCAAAATAAGTTCCATGTAAGGTCTATAGAAGAGACAGAATCCACAACCTCTCCACACCTCCCCGTCAGTACGAGAGGCCATCACAGAGACGTATCAAGTTTAGCTGCAAAATAGCCTAGAATGCCTTGGTATATAGGCATAGCACTAGTAAAACTGAGCTACGACCCGTAGTCACACTCCTGCCAGGGTATGGCCCGCAACCAATCCTGTGAGACTATCATAAGTATATATCGAGTCACATCACTGAGCGATGGCCCACAGCCACACTCCTACCAGGGTATGGCCCGCAGCCAATCCTGTGAATGCATATACTCAATAGTATACGACTCCAAGCTTTCACCAGGGGAGAACCTATTTCACCATCCAACACTAAGATTGACACTGGAATGGATCTATGGCCAGGGAAACTACATGATTAAGATTTCACTTGATTAGTTATGCCAATTAGGTATCTTTTCACATCAATCAAGTTACAATGTACAAAGACAAAACAAACTCTACACGAATAAGAGCATAGTGCAACTTCATAAAATGTAAAATGTGTAAGGTGTGAACTTGTCACATCATCACATATGTATCACTACCATTCACAAGGCTATAATCACTGTCACACTTCACTAATATCACATCATTGTGGATATATAAATCCCCCAAATCACATCACCAGAAGATACCACCTCATAATAGGCATGAATCCCTCACCAGGTAATAGGACCCATCACATCAATAGGATCACATAATGTCTCATCAAGTCTTACATCCAACACCATGTATCCCATAATCATCACCATAGCATATACAATTCATGACATTCATTTCACCTGCAAGGTTAGGGGTTCATAAATAAGAGAGAAACAAATACATCACATGACACAACATTAGGGTTAGGGCTCCATATTATCCAATTAGGATTTTATAACTATATTTAAACACCCAAACCTAGGTACACCACCTCCCACTATCTTGGAACTGATTTTGGGTGGAACATCATTAGTTGAGTCATAATTAGGGTTGATTAAGCAACAATCCAAACAACATTATACATGGCTTATTTATTACTCACATATATGTGTTGATTATGTGTCTCAACCATCCTTCTTACACATTTCTCGACCATTCATGCAACCAAGGTCGTTAAATCAACACAACTAATGTGTCTTGACCATACATAAGCATTTCTTGACCCCTCATGAACTAGGGTTTCTACCACCCCATTAAACATGTGTCGTGACCTCAAGAAACAAAGTTGTCTCATCTTCAAAACAAGAGCATGTCACGATCAAAACCAAGCATGTCACGATCTCCAACCAAGGACATGTCGTGACTAAAACAAGGATGTGTCTCAACCCAAAAACTAGGGCATCATATTGACCAACAAGGGATCAACTTGACCATCATGACCAAGTATCTCAACCTCAAACCAAAATTGGTTTCAACCTCAAACCAAGGAAAGCATTTCGACCAAACAAACCATTGGTCATGACCATCATGGAGGTAGGTGTCTTGACCATCACTAGGTGTGACATCTCGACCCAAAACAATAAGTACAAAGTGTCGCGACTTCAACTAAAACATGGTATAGCAACCATTTAGGTCAAGCTACCACCGAGGCAAGAGAACAACACCAAAAATCCTACAGCTTGTATTATGAAATCACCATGAAAGAACCTCATGTAAGAGATAGAAATCCACATTTAACGCCTCTAAAATAGAATGTAAACTCCATGTAACATCAAGGTACATAAACACTGTGCATGTGATCAAAACCATGGTCAAAAGGTAGGAGAAAACCACCATTACATAACTATCCCAAAATCGGGTACCTTAGATTCGAGTTTTGGATTCCAAGAAAACAAAGCATGATAAACACCATGAAATAATTTCTAAAGCATGGTGTCATCTACTATTATTTTAAGGGAACGTTTTAGAGAGAGAAAACATCAACATGCATGTATGGAAAGTAAAATAATAGAGAGGGCAAAGTTTTATATAACCAGCCATGAGGTATATCAACTCCAAGGATCACAAGCTCCAAGAACACGATCACCAACAGTGATGAAGCTCCACCAAAGGCTCCACTTTTAGCCAAAAGATCACATCAAGAAGAAGAAGACACCAAGGTCAAACATAACCCAAGAAAAGAGGGTCAAAACCAAAAGGAGGGAGAAAGAGAGAAGGAAACTCCCTCACACTTGGGTCCACCTTGTCAAAACATGGCCTATGACCCTTGTGATGAGGGGTTACTCTCCAAAATGACCACCATGGATGATCCATGGTCTAAGGCTGAGAAAAGAAGATCATGGGGTAGGAGATCAAAGGAAATTCCATCAAGGAAGGGCATACACTTACCAAGGTTGAAGATGAGCAAAGTCACCACATGCAAGAGATTTTGATCACCAAAACTCCAAGGATCAGCCTTCTCAAACTCCTCAAGCTTCAAGATCATCCAAGCAAAGAAGGAGGAAGGAAAGGTCTGAAAAGGGTCACTTTATTAGAGAGAAGAGTGCTTGTATAGAAAAGGAGGAGGTAATTAGGGTGAGGGATTTGGTGTAAACAAGATAGGGCTCAAAATGGACACTTGTCCACCCAAGAAACTAACATGCAACCACTTAAACCTTGCATGCACGAGATGGTGATACAACCTAAGTTGGGTCTCGACCACTTGTACCACCCAACATATGGTGTCATTCATGACACATCAAGGACACACCACGTGGTCGAGACAAAGCACCAAAACATCACATGATTGAGAGAAAAGGATCAACACAAACACTCGGTCAAGACACTTCACTAGAAGACAACTGTATCGACCCAAGACAAACCCATATCATCACGATTGAGACAAAAACACCTAGAGAAGGTGTCTTAGTCAAAACACTCACAAGACACCCTCTCAAGGTCGAGACAAGGGTCACCACCTTTAACAAGGTACACATGGTCGAAACCAAGCAAACCCTAGAAACCCTAATTACCCCTAGTGATGTCACCACTCATCCAAGGCTCAACCAAGGTGGCCCAAAGCACCACACTATCTCTCACAAAGTCAAGAGAGAGGAGGAACACTATAAAGGTGACAAAATGCAAGATAACCCTCACAAATGGGTAAATTGTAATTTGACCCAAAACAAGTATGTATGGCACAAACATCATACAAACAAGCTCAAGATGGAAACTTAAGCTTTCCACAAGATCTAATAACATCCCATAGGATTAGATTAAGGCTCTAATCACTTAATCAAGCCAAAACAGATAGGGTTAGCCCAAAACCCAGGCCAAGGGTATTACAAGCCATAAACCTCTAAAAAGGATTTTTCCCTCGAAATCCATAGCAAAAAGAGACAAGTACTACCTCGACATCTCTACTCCAAATCCTACTCGGTTCAACCAAAATAGATATAAAGTGGAAGCAAACATATCAGAATGAAATAACTTCATCTGACTTATCTCTACTCATAGATTACCTCTCCTTATGGCTGAGTCAAGGCGTAAAATCTAACCATCACCTATTGTCATCCTTGTTCCCCTCTAGCCTATCTAGAGGAACTAGCCTATGACATTTGTCCATATCCTCTTCCATCATTGCTAAACTATTGACTCTGTGAACCCTGCTCACTCTACCATGAGTGCTAGGTTACTTCATCACCCTTTACTAGACATTCCCGCCTCAGATGTCCTACCTGCCCACACTTATGGCAAGTCATGGTCTCATACTATGGCATAAACGGCCCCATCACTGACACAAATGATATACTATGGGCTCCTACAAGTGGAAAATTGTAGCCTCTACTCTTACTTTGTGACCACTACATCGGTGCACTAGACCTCTATTGTGCTAGTGGTGTAGAAAACCTAGGCTCCTTAAAGCCACTTGACGACTTTTCTTGGTACTGTTTCGGTCTCTTCTTGGCACCTTTCTCAAGCTTCTCAACCACAGATCTATCTATCCTTCTAACTAACTCCAATAACATGGGAAAACTCTCTTTGTTCTCTAAGGATGTTGGAAGTGGTGTCAACTCCATATTCAGCCCCTTCCAAAAATATATGATTCTCTCCTGATCTGTAGCGACCATGTGAGGATAAAATCTCAACAACTTCATAAACTTCACTATATAGTTGTTGATTGACATGGATCCCTATTGTATCCTCTCAAACTAGCTGATCTTCTCATCCAGATAAGTTCGAGGGAAGTATTGACTGACAAATTCATGTCGTAACTCCTTCCAACTGATCACAACACATGGTCTTTTCTCCTCTTCTATGGCCCACCAATGGCCATCACTCCCTTTCAAAACATGCATTGCATGCCTCACTTTGTCTGGCTCGGGGATGTTGAGGATCTTGAAGGCCTTCTCTAACTTCATCAACTAAGATCTACATCTACTGAATCTATCATACCAGCATACTCCACAACTCCAACTCACCTCAACTGCTCAAAAGTCTTCCCTGAGACCAGAGATTCCACATTGGGGATTGCTTCTCTCACTTGAGGAACGAGCATTATGTCCACCATATGTGTAATTGTAGCCATAAAGTGTCCAAAAATGGACTGAAAAGTGGGGTTGGCCACCACTATAGGGTCTAACTGAGGCATCTCAGATGCCCTCTCCTCAATAACCTACCTCCTTGCACCTCCACTTGGTGCAACAACTCCACTCTTAACAATGTGTTCTCCGTGTTCGCCAACCATCTTTTCAACTCTTATTCTTCATCTACATAAGAAGAAGTCACTATAAGACAGACTGGAGGGCACTAGAACAGACACAAAGCCTAGTCCTAGGTTCTTGTAGACTCAAAGAACCTAAAAAGCTTGAATACCAACCTTAATTGTGATGCCCCAACACGTCACAAAAGAGATTACTCAAAACTAAACATGGAATTAACACCAAACAAGCAAATTACCAAAAAGCACATGAAATTAAAACTGATTTTGTAAAAGCACCATATGTTGAAAACCTTCACATATATGTCCACAACAAGACACCTGGATCATATAACACATGTCATAAGGTGCTTACATCATTGGTTACATCCTTCTTGTCAACAACCTGATACATGAGATAATACATACATGTACTTCTGCCAAAACTGTACAATAAAAGGCACACATACCAAAGACCTTGAACCAATATCGTATCTATAAAATGCGTTGAGAACACCCCCAAGGACCTAAGTGTACAGGGACGACTCTAGGACTCTAACATCAAAAGACTAGCAACACATCCAACCTTGTCAGCTACTGGTCATGCTGCTGCTCTTCCTCAGTTGCACGATCTCCACCTTATCATGCATGACCACCTAAAAGATGTAGAAACCCATGGTGTGAGACCAAACATCCCAACAAGAGATAGAACTCCCCGCCAACATCTATTAAATCATAGATAAATAGAAGCATATAGGTAAAGTACTTACTAACTGAGTAGATTCAACTAAACGATATGTATCCAACAGGTAAAATAGGTTAAGCAATACTAGGCAGTTATCATTGAGCAGTAGGGCAATTAACATTCTAATAAAGGAATTTAAAGAACATTCATATTTTCTATCAATAAAACTATACAAAAGCAAGGAAAGGCTTCAACCAATGTTCTTCGCATTTGTCCCTATGCAAATACACTACATGACTATATTACATCTTTTATAATGCCCTGAGGAGATGAGGTATACCACTCATGCTCAAACTGACCACTGCAAAGTTGAAATCAGTGCCATACCCTCTGACCCGAGTAGCATGAGGCATGTAGAATCCCATGTGAATCACCAAGGACCACCTTGCAAGGCTAAATACTCCTGAGTGACTGATAGCACTAAGAATAGCTAGGATTTCCAGAAGAAGATGTCATTCGTTTGATGATAAATAAAAAGGAATATCAAAAATTTGCCAATCACATTTGGCCCAGTCAGCCGGTCTGCGCTTGTGTGGCTTCGATCAAGGGTGAGTGAGTGGAGGGCTAAATTACTAAAATGCCCATGGTTGTAAAATCAAATCAAATAAATTTGTATGGACACAAGAGTAAATTAGCTAGTCGAGAAATAAAACAAGAAGGGTGAGATTACGATAAAGCCCATGTGAGTTAAATGGATGAATTAAACTTGTGAGGACTCCAGGGTCATTAGATATCCTGGATTGTTTTGCTCGAATCCATGGACTCCGAGCACAGTCTAGAGCTCGGGACTCCAAGGGATCGAATCGCAACCTGGGTGAGAGGACACGAACGGAGACTGCGAATAGGTTTCCCAAGATCTCTCGATCACAACGACCTATTGGACAAGTCCCAGTGTGCCAACGATGCCAGAATAGGGGAGCAACCCCGGGATCAAAACCAAGGACAGGAGCCAATGCTCAAGGAGAAAAAGGTCAGAAAACCATTCACGGATTAAGGGAGAGTAGAACATCAATGTTTGCAAGTGCAGAGGAGCACAAAAAAGAAGAAACACCTGGCGTCAGCGAGGTTCATAAGCCGTCCTATAGGTCACAGTGTTTGGGGCATACTGAGGACAAACGAACAAAGCCAGAGCGAAGGTAAGGTGTTCAGGGCGTTTATCGGTGCACTAATTGGACCCAAAGTGGAGGAGAAGGCGACACTATTGTGGAGTTCTCCAGAGAGGAAAATGATCAGGTCGGGGAGCTTGGGGCTAGAATGGGAGGAATTAGAAGAGGAGGAAGAGCTTTGGTGGTTTGGAGGTGCTCTACGTTGCCTTATATAGGCGAGAGAGCAGTTGTAGCTCCCTCTGCAATTCCTCAGTAGAGAGGAGAAAAGCCCTAATGGGTGTTTCATGTACAGATCGAGAGAGAAGACGAGTCAAGGCTCGCTGGAATTGGTGGATAGAGGTGATCTTGGAGGAAGAAAAACCACATGGAATGATATAGTAAAGATGGAGAAAGTTGTCACCAATTGAAGAACTATGAGAATGGCTCTGATCCGCGAAACGGCTGGAGGTAGAGGGTGATCCTAGAGTCGTTGGATCGGGGCGGGATTCATATGATCAAATGTTGATCATCGGATTATGCATCGAGAGGCAATTCAATGGAGAAGTAACATGTGACAAATATTAAAGCCAGAACTATACATAAATCCGACGCATTGATGAAATCGGATTAAATACTATGGTTACACTATACTCAATTCTTATAAAATCAATATATAGGGTCAAACATGGGTCAAATGACCTCAAAATTGAACCACATGCTAATTTTAATTCCTAGACTAATTCTATGTAATTACATTTTCATTTTTCATGAGATATGGCTATAAACCACTACATGATCCATTAATGTGTATATTAATGCATTTTAAAAGGGTGAATTAATACAAAAATATTTTCTTAGCAATTCCTTTAATAAAAATCGAGATAAATATTATAGAGTCATGCAAGTGTCATGTCCCACCTATTATTCTCCTTTTTAATGCTTTAATAATAATTTGGAGGAGAGGGGAGATAAGAGGGTGACTATCTCATTAATTAAACTCAATTTCACCTTAATTCTTATTTCTTATCCCAAAAAGTCACAATTACTCTAAATTAACATAATTTACTCATTATTTCTCATAAATGACCATTTTGCATTTTTAAACTCTAATTAACACATGATTTGAGATATTTGTTCAAACACCCATTCATTGTCATGAATGTGGGTAAATGTAGTCCAAGCCAACAAGCTTAGCTCAAATTCAACATTGAGGCCAAAATGGGTAGAAAAAACTAAGGAAAATTTAGGGAAAAGTCCAAAAAGGATAAGAAGCAAATGAAACCTTGAAAATGGTAAAATTGCAAAAGAATCTAAGATTCGGTATGTTATAGTTACATTTGAGGGGAGCAAAGGTAGGAGAGAATAATACTTTTATAATTTGAAAGATAAGACAGAGGCTCAGTATGGAAACTGAGATATAACATGATTAAACACACAACCACCATGCACATATAATATGGTTATTGGTTAAACCATGCTACATAGCCACCATCAAAATCAGCTTTTAGGGAGATGTGAGTGAATTGCATATATATATATACATACATATATATTAGTTTGGGTTCATATGTGGTATTTCATTAGACATTTAATATTCATATCATGTGCAATAAATAAATGATAAAACCAAAATTCCAATCATATTGATTATCTCAAAATATAGCACGTTGACGTGACTCTAATACCACTGTAGAGAAATATGGCATCAGGTAGGCGGTGGAAATAATTTTTTATTACCATATTCCCCACTAAACTAGTAGATCACGTCAACAACTATATAATGGAAAGGATGTTTTTGAGCATATACCTGGTCATGGAGCAAGTCCATTGACAATCTCCTCATTGTTGTAGTTGTGCAATTGTGTTCTAGTTGCACTCGGACGACATCTACAGTAGCTTCTGGTCTCTACAACAGACAAGAGGATGATGTTGTCCTCCTAGAGGGAAAAGGATCCATGCCTCTACAGAAGTACACATGGACGGCCTAGAACTCATGTCATTCTACTAGAAAAGATAGGAAGGAGTTGCCCCTTCTGTTGGTGTACTAGTCACCAACTTACTCTCCCACAATTGTTCTCCCTTGCAATCCCTCCCTTTATTGGGCAGGACTTGCTTGAGTTCTCTCAGTTACCACAACCAGAGAAGACAAAACAATTATCAAAGGCAATTGATGTGTTTGAGAAGCCCCAACACCCTTCTATTTATAGGAGGGTCAGGGTTCCCAGTCTGTGTGGGAGTAAAAAGAACCGGAATCTCACAAAAATTTGCAACCTGGGACTGGAAAAAAGGTTAGTTCCTTAGGAAAACCAATCAGTTGGCATGCGAGCTGATCGATTCACCCGGTGAATAGGTCATTTTGTCATGTTTCCCAAACACATATGAATTGGTAGTTCTAATCTAATTAATACATGACATGACATCAACACTAATCTTTGATGCAATTGAATTGCACCACAAACCAGACGTCTCAGTTTGCAAAATGGTCATCTTGCAAACCCGAACCGATCGGTTCACTATGTGAACTGATCGTTCGGCTCCCCAGCTCATCCAGAATGCAACCAATGTAATATCCAATCAACCTAATAGTCCAACCGGTTGGTTCAACCCTTAAATGGGTTGGTTGGGAGTCCACTCAGTTAATTTGTTGCTTGAACTGAATACCTAAACAATTTAGCAATCAATTCAGTCATCATTCATGATCAAAACTCCTTTTCTAGGTGTATCCTATGTGTGTGACCCTATAGGTCCCATATTACATTGGCAATGAATGCCCATAACCACTTATGCCATCACAAGAAAAGATTGGTGCCTAGTCACACATCATTTCTACCCAAGTAAATGGAAAGTTGAAGAACAACTTAAACCTACAATTTGTGATTGGTGTTATAGTATTTGTATAGTTCCTTTGTCATTGATATCTAGATTGAACTTTAGGCATGGAATTGTCATCCTATTTATCATTCAATCTATGTTCTTTGAACTAGAGCAAACTGTCTAAGATATATGTAAGCTCAATATCACATATTGACTCACATGTGCATGTTTGTGGATGTCTCAATCTTTCTTATCAAGTGGCCATGATATCATACTCTTATAGTAGGGACAAATCTCATCTACATCACTCACAATCATCCCCATGTGTCACAGTGCACCCGATCATCACCTTTATGGCAACCCTTATTCAGGATCACGATGGATGATGTTAAAGTATACCAAATGATATGTGGAGTGTAGTGACTTCAGGTCTAAGAACCACAATCACCATCAAAACTAATAAGAGATGATTCTGACTACCAATTATGGTCTCCATGTATCATTGTTAAGGTGGGTCTGTCTGATACACTGTTCTCTAACAAATATCTGTGTGCTTAGTTTGATATCACATATCATGACTGATGAGATTATGTCATCAACCAACACAGACTCTAGTCTTTTATTTTATTATTGTCTATAAACCTTCCACAATAACATCCAACTAGGGACATAACAAGAATGTATGTACCCTTAACATTTGTTTGATCTCATTGTTCAAGTCATGTACTTGAAGACATACGTCATTGAGTAATATCATTCTCTAGACATTTATTATGTTACTTCATTATCTCATAAATGAATAAAATACAAAAAAAATCGGAAGCTTGCCTTTATTATTAATCAAATCATTTACAAGTTAGGTCATTACAATCATCATATGATTGGCTCTCTATGCATACATACCAACATTTCCCCATCTAATTATGAAGAGGTGATTACTCCTCCTAATGTGATTACAAGGCGAACAACAATTCTCTCACTTTAGGAGCATCAACCATATCAAGAGGAGGGACATATGGTTCTCCCTAGGTCTAGATATCAAGCATATATTCCCCACCACCGTCATTAATCCATAGTCCGAATGGACAGTAGAAACTAAAGAACTATATAACAACATTGTTGAGGCTCCTATATAACATGAAATAGCAACGATGATGCTCACTCTATTTGATATAGAAATCCTCTTTAGAGGCAACCTGAGTGTTTATGTCACCACACTAGTACAGAAATGGGTTATAACGTCACTACATGTAGGGTCGGTTTTTCCAAATAACCAACCTTATATGTCTAAAAAAAATGCAGGCACCACTTAAGACCTCTTGGGTCAGTTTTCTTAAAAAAATCGACCTTGTAGTGTAACTCTATAGGGTCGGTTTTCCATATAACCGACCTTATATGTCTATAAAAAATGCAGGCACCACTTAAGACCTTTTGGGTCACTTTTCTTAAAAAAACCGACCTTGTAGTGTAACTCTATTGGGTCGGTTTTCCAAATAACCGACCTTATATGTCTATAAAAAATGCGGGCACCACTTAAGACCTCTTGGGTCACTTTTCTTAAAATAACCGACCTTGTAGTGTATCTATATAGGGTCGGTTTTCATAAAATAAGCGACCTTATAGAAAATTGGATTAGAAAGCCAATTACAGTTTCCCGCGGCAAAATTTTGCTTGATTTTGGCTTCGCACCTCAATCTATAGGGTCGGTTTTTCCAAATAACCGACCTTATATGTCTACAAAAAATGCGGGTTAGACATCTTGAATCCAGTTTGCCTTCACACATGTATAATCACCTCTAGGGTCGGTTTTTTCCTTATAACCGACCCTAGAAGTCCCTTCGGTCGACAATATTGTCGACCGAGATAAATTTTGGATCCAGTTAAGTTCACGCATGTATAAGCACCTCTATCGTCGGTTTTTTCCTTATAACCGACCCTAAAGGGATCCTCGGTCGACAATATTGTCGACCGACATCAATTTTGGATCCAGTTTAGTTAACGCATGTATAAGCACATCTAACGTCGGTTTTTTTTACTTTTAACCGACCCTAGAGCTCTTCTCGGTCGACGAATTTGTCGACCGATAACCTTTCGGTCGACAAATTTGTCGACCGAGTAAGAGCCAGATTTCACGTGTATAAGCACCTCTAGGGTCGGTTTTTTCCTTATAATCGACCCTAGAAGTCCATTCGGTCGACCATATTGTCGACCGAGATGAATTTTGGATCCAGTTGAGTTCACGCATGTATAAGCACTTCTAGAATCGGTTTTTTACTTTTAACTGACCCTAGAGCTCTTCTCGGTCGACGAATTTATCGACCGATATCCTCTCGGTCGACAAATTTGTCGACCGAGAAGGAGCCAGATTTCACGTGTATAAGCACCTCTAAGGTCAGTTTTTCCTTATAACCGACCCTAGAGCTCCCTCGGTCGAAGAATTTGTCGACCGATAACCTCTCGGTCGACAAATTTGTCAACCGAGAAGGAGCCAGATTTCACCTCTAGGGTCGGTTTTTTCTTATAACCGACCCTAAAGGGCTCCTCGGTCGACAATATTGTCGACCGACATGAATTTTGGATCCAGTTTAGTACTTTTCAAAACTTTATAAAGCATTAGGATCTCAATCCCTTGTCTCACTATTGGGAATTCACATCCCTCAATACCAACATCATCACATTTGCTAGATCTGGGTATTCAAACCCTTAGTTCATCACTAAACATGGTTATCACTTATCAGGTAACTATTACCTTCAGGTCATCTGACCAAGGTATTCAGGATATTTGTTACACAAGCATCTCACATAACTCACTAGGCATATTCAACTTCTTGTTGTCGCCTCTCACTACGCAATAAATAAAATAATGGCTCACAAAGCCCACTACCATCATAGCTCATACCTGGTTATATGCTTATTATCTCATGATACTTTCATGGTTAGTATAATAGATTACAACCATATTAATTTCATATTAACATCATGCAATACAAAGATAACATCACTATTCCCTCATTAGGGTTAGAGTTTCCCATCTTTATCAATTAGGGTTTCACATAACATCATCCCATATTAAGGTTACACATAACATTATCCCATATTAGGGTTTTACACAACATCACCCTATATTAGGGTTTCACATAACATTATCCCATATTAGGGTTTCACATAACATTATCCCATATTAGGGTTTCACACGACATCACCCTATATTAGGGTTTAACATAACATCATCCCATATTAGGGTTTTATAAGCACCTTAGAGCTCCCTCGGTCGACAAATTCGTCGACCGAGAAAGAGCCAGATTTTACGTGTATAAGCACCTCTAGGGTCGGTTTTTTCCTTATAACCGACCCTAAAGTGCTCCTCGGTCGACAATATTTTCGACCGACATGAATTTTGGATCCAATTTAGTTCACGCATGTATAAGCACCTTTAGAGCTCTCCTGATTCGACGAATTTGTCGACCGATAACCTCTCAGTCGACAAATTCATCGACTGAGAAGGAGCCAGATTTCACGTGTATAAGCACCTCTAGGGTCGTTTTTTCTTATAACCGACCCTAAAGGACTTCTCGGTCGACGAATTTGTCGACCAACATGAATTTTGGATCCAGTTTAGTTCACGCATGTATAAGCACCTCTAGCGTCGATTTTTTACTTTTAACCGACCCTAGAGCTCCCCTCGGTCGACGAATTTGTCGACCGATAACCTCTCAGTCGACAAATTTGTCAACCGAAAATGTGTTTGAGTGTTTTTAAATAACCAAACACGGACACCATTTATCTTTAGCGTCGGTTTGTTTCTTTTAACCGATGCTACAGGTCGAGTCTCTCCTTTAAAATGTTCGAAACCTAGTCTTTCTCCCCCGCGAAACAAAATTTTCATTCTCTTTTTCTCTCCCGCTGTGCGGATACCTTTTCCGCCGTGAAGCCCTTGCCACCTCTCCGCGCCGCCAAATCCCTTGCCTCCTCTCCGCGAAAAGAGCTCGTCGTTACCGCCTCTCCACACTTCCACAAAGGTCGCCGCCTCTCCGTGAAGGTCGTCTCATCCTCTATGAAGGTCGCCGCCATTTCCAAGTAAGGTCGTCGTCGTTTCCAAGGAAGGTCACCGTTGTTTCGAAGTAAGGTTCCCGAGTTCATTTTCGGGTTCGGATCCACCTTTCTTAGTCTTGGTAAATGAGATCTGTCTCTTTTTCTTTGTTTTTCTTGTTGTTCTATCTTCCCCTCTCTTCTTCTTGGCTGAATCCATGATTTTCCATGGTGGAGCTGGAGATATCGGTTGAAAACATCTTCCACTCTCTTCTTCTTACCTTTTCAACATAGGGTTTGCTTCCTTTTTAGAGAAGGAACCAGCTTGGTGAAGAGGAGTGCCCAAGCTAGGGTTTCTTCCCCGTTTTTCTTCAATCTACCTTGCTGTTTGGAGTTTCTACATCATCTCTAAGGTGAGTTATATAACTTTATCCATGATTAATGTTCACTCTTACGTTACATGTACATGATTTTTCCTTAAAAATATTGATCCAAGTATAAAGATTACCTTTACCTAGGGTGTGAGCTTGTATGATAGTTTTTTGTACCATCTTAGATGAACCCTACATCTTGTGCATGATCTTTTTGATGGAAGTGGTAATCATAGACCTTGTTTGCATATGGATAATGATTGCTTTTAATCTCTCAAAAGATGTATATTTCTAGGATTTCAAACTAATTTTTCCTCCTTATATTTCAAGCAATCTATCATTTTGTAAATTATGATGTGATTATGAATCATTTTTGTCATGAATGTGTGGTTTTGAATGGTGACGGTTGAGCATCAATGCTCCCCTCTCCCAGAATATATGAATCTTCTTTTCTATTTCAGTTTGAACATTTTAGTGTACCCCTCGGTCGAAAATTTTGTCGACCGAAATATTTTCGGTCGACAATTTTCTCGACTGAGGGGTACACTGAAATTTTTATTTAAATTTTTAGCGTCGGTTATTCCAAAAAAAACGACCCTATAAACTCTCTCGGTCGAGAAAATTTTTGACCGAAAATGTGTTCGATCGACAATTTTCTTGACCGAGAGTGTTTACAGGGTGGTTATTGAATATTTAGCATCGGTTATTCCAAAAAAACTGACCCTATAAACTCTCTCGGTCGAGAAAATTGTTGACCAAAAATGTGTTCGCTCGATAATTTTCTCGACCGAGAGAGTTTACAGGGTCGGTTTTTTTGGAATAACCGACATTACAAGCTCCTTTTTTCTCACCTAGGTCAGATTTTTTACAACCTTTTGCGTCGGTGTTTACTCTGTAAGGTCGGTTTTTTTGGTCAAATAAACCGACGCTATAGAGAAAATTCTATAGAGACGGCCACTTAGGCGTCGGTTAAAAAGTGACGCTATAGGCTTAAAAAAATAGACGCTACAGACCATTCATGTACTAGTGCCATCTACATATCAATTAGGCAAAGGATGTTCCTTACATCCTTATGACACCATTTCTCCCAGATGTAGGACATGGTTGGGTTGATATTTCAATTAAAGGGTGCTTAAGATTGTGTTCTCTCTATGGCGTCAAAATGGATATCTAGTCTTAGTCCTAGGGATGGTTTGAACTTATCTTCAACCTCAAACCCCAAGATGGTTGGACCTTATTCATTAACCATGTCTGTGCTAAAATTTGTACATGATTCTTAGTGGCAACAACTACTACTTCCCCCCATCCCTACCTAGCCGATGATGATATTGATGTCATACCACCATCGACCTTTGGGGATCACCAATGGGGTTTTCAACCATCATTGTCTCTACACAAAAACACACAAAAATAACAAATATGATACTAATTTTCTTGGTTCCTTTAAAAATAAAACAAATCACATTGATCCTCTAGTTCTTTGTCCATGAATTGCCACCATAATAAAGAAAGCTCTTAAAATAGAAAAATTGTGCCTCGAAGAAAACAAAAAGTTGAGGCACAACTTGGAAGGAGGACAAGCTTAAGCATTACAATAGAGAGATTAGTTATGGAGGAATTATCAATCTATGAGGATAAATGTAAAGACTTAATGGTTGATCATGATTTTGAGTCCTTCGAAATGGTATTCAAAAGCACCACATTTTATCATGATTATGATACTTTTACTTCAAGATATACCAAATCAGATATTTTTGACAATATTACCATTTTGGATTATTATTTGAAGGTGGTAACCTATAAGACTTAGGTTTAGAGCAATGGTTATTATTCAATTCAAACAAAAGTGACACATGTGATTTGGTTGTCAATACCAAAAAATATGACACTTTAGTGGTAGCAAAGTACATTTTTGCAATTTATGCCCTTTGGGGAGGTCAAACTCTAAAAGACCTAGTTCATCAGACACATGTCTTTGAGGTACAAGGGTTATGAAGCAAGTAATCAAAGACTCTACATGGAAGAATAGAATATTGTTATATGCGTCACACAATTAATAACTTCCTCCAAGGAAGAAGAGAAAAAGAAAAAGTAAAACGTAATGATCACTATAGAAGTATCTTAGTGATTCAAAATAGAAACCATTATAACAACCCTACAATTTTTTTCTCAAAAATATGGTAAAAACCCTTAAAGAAAGACACACAACCCTTGAACTCAAAAGTAGGCTCCCCATCCTAGCTACACATATCAATCAAGGTGTATCTAAACGTTTGATGGGACAATAAGAGGTGTTGCTAAACTTGCCTCAGATCATTAATAAAGGAGATCTCCTTTATGCATGCTACATGATAGGCTACATGATGCTAAACATCGACATCCCTTAGCATTCATGCATGCTTGTGCCTCAAAACTAAGTATGGGAGTAAGACATTTCTACATCAACCTCAAGATAACCACAAATCCACTTGTTTTGCTTTTGCATGCAATTAGACGCTTCAGAATATATTTATAGAGATAACCCATAACACATCTCTCCAGTAGCCCAAATCTAACAACCCATCACCTAAAATGGAAAGTAACTCTTCAGCTTAACTGAAAAGATGCCTCCCATGGCCCTCTTTGAAGACACCTTCCATCAAAGTGTTGTTGAATCTATAATTGTAGGTGTTCATTTATCATCAAGTTTTATTCTGTTCATATCCTTCCCAAAATATGTAGAGTAAGATTCTATTAGAACCCTTAAGGTTGAAAAAAGTATTGTGAACATAATAACCGGCATGCCCTTCACTATGCCAAAAAAATATCAGAACTTCAGGTTCTATATATTCTCCTTGAATACACCTTAGTTGATAATCTAGTTGGCCTCACTATCATTGTTCCTAACGAAGTGTGCTTTTTCCTTGGAAATATATCCAAATGGAGCCCTAAAAAGGGAGCTTCAACTGTGAATGGTGGTGGGCCTGGGTGAAGGGTCATGGGCTCCCTTCACACTTATGGTAGGTTGTCATTTTTAAACTCATTATGAATGCTCTAGGAGCCCACCCGCACTACATTTACCCCTTTTCTCTCCAACCTTTATACTATACCAAGGCATTTTTCCAAACCTCAATCACCCTCTACTCCAATATGATGAGTAAAGTTAGACTGAGATTATAACATCACACTTACATAGTTCACAACACACTTGAGGAGCCCACTGACTAGAAACTCTTTTTACAATGTCCAAGATATCCACTTCCTTTGGAAATCCCCTAAAAGGACATAGCAATAGACATTTTCAAGGCTCTAAGAAAGATGTTTCATATAAATAAGGATATCCACCCATTTGTGGAGGATACAAAATTCCTAAAAATGTTTAGGTGCATAAATAACCCAATGCACACAACACAGACATAGGCTTAACAATATGACACCCAATTTTAGAGAGAAAAGGAATCAAAATCCTAATATGGTCCCTAGACAAACATCAGAATAATCATATCCAACAAATAGCTTCTAGGATATATACTTCCTTAAATTCTAAAACTGTGACGACCGTCACTAAACTGACAAATAAATCATTACTAATTAAGAGGAATAAACATAAATAGTGGGTTAACAAAAATCACTAAAATTTAAAACCATTTTTGCAAGGAGATCCTTGTCCAAAAAACTTTTACTGAAAGATCCAAAACTCATACATATCATGATTACATTATACAACATCTCATCTTGAGGAAAACATATAATAGTTGCTCTATCAAAACACATACTGGAGCAACATAAAACCTTGAGGCATTCAAGCCAAAATCTCATATCATTCATGAAACCAGTACGAACCAACTCCAAGGACCTGAGAGTACAGAGACTACACATAGGACTTATATCTACAAGACATGACATACTGTACACTCAACCTGAGTTGTCACTGCTGCCTCAGTTGTTGTTCCTCCTCTGTAGAAAGATCTTCGCCACCTCGTGCACATCCACCTAAAAAAATGTGGATCCCACGGGGTGAGACAGTTGTCCTAGTGAGAGATATAACTCTCTACCAACCATATTATTATCATAGATTAAGCATTTATAAACTGGGCAGAGGTTCTTTTTATATTACCAGGTAGGATAATTTACTGTATGAATAGAATGAAGTAATCTCCTTTCTTAAGGAGAAAATTGCATCTACCCATGGTAGAGTCATCAATCATCTATCTACTTTGCAAGGAATGTAAATAAACACAAATATCATCTACCAACTAAGATGTATAACTAAAGTGCACATAAATCCACGTTTTCCATATTCAATCATTAAGCAGATATGCTACATGGATGATTACATTTTTCAATCACACTTATGCCCTGAGGAGATGAGGTATACCACTCATACTCCAACCGAACACGGCTACGTAAAGCATAGGTACCATACAAGTCAATGGGAGAGCCGGCTACCATGACCTATGTTGTCTTGGTCAGTGCGAGACTCAAGAAGGACATCTTGTGTCACTACTAAATAGCTTTCCACGGTATATTGGAAACTTCACTATAGAGCTACAACGTCAATTGCACTCTCTTCGGGGAGATCTCAATTATCCATCCCTAACCTTCATCATCATCGACAGATTCGTGATACATCCATCCCGACATATATAATGGAAGACTGAGAGATTTCATGTTTATCTCACATCAATCCCACATTAGGGCGTAAGGATATTCGTGCCCATCGCCCCCGCATAATCAAAAATATGCCCTCCGGGTTATGTCACGGAGCAACCCGTTTCACCACTCAATAAATTTTGACGCTGATGGATCTATGGTCAGGGCACTACATGATAAGATTCCACTTGATTAATTAAGTGTATTTCCATGTCTTTTAGCATGAGTCAAGTTTCAAATAAGAATTATTATAATAGATGCGACAAAGAAAAGTGTAATTCATCTATCAAGTACTTTTCAAATATTTAAAACACATGATACATGTCATCTCAATCCCTTATCACATTACTGGGAATTCTCATCCCTTCACATCATTATCTTGATTACTAGATCTGGGTATTCAAACCCTTAGCTCATCACTGAACACTGTTACCACTTATCAGGTAACTAATACCTCTAGGTCCTCAGACCAAGGTATACATGATACCTGTTGCATAAGCATCTCACATGGCTCACAAGGCCATTGCACATCTTTTCACCTCTCACTAGGCAACAACTTATTCACATGTCTCATAAGGCCATTACACATCTTGTCACCTCTCACTAGGCAACAACTTATTCACATGGCTCACAAGACCATTACACATCTTGTCACCTCTCACTAGGAAACAACTTATTCACATGGCTCACATGACCATTACACATTTTGTCACCTCTCACTAGGCAACAACTTATTCACATGGCTCACAAGACCATTACACATCTTATAACCTCTCACTAGGCAACAATTATTCACTTGGCTCACAAGGCCATTAATCATTATGCTTGTTTTACAAGTATTTAACATGCCTTACAAGGCTTATACAATAAGATAAATACATCCTTCCCCATTATTAGGGTTAGGGTTTCCTTATATAGATGAATAGGGTTTCAAGTTAATATTATCAGTCCAGACCCTAATTCATTGCTCCACACATCTAGGAGCATATATTCATATCATAAGTATGCAATCATACTTATTTGTTCTCATCATTTGTCATTAAATGATTATCAACACAAGGTATGAGTTTCTCTCTCATCCTCTCTAGGATATTGATTACATCATACTTTATTATCTTGGCTTGACCCTTTCTCAAGGTATGTTAGCCTACACTTATCAAAGTGCATTAATCTCATTACATCTCAATGTAACAATTGACATGACACACTTCATGTGTTACTCATCCATGTATATCGGATTTAAGGTGCATCAAGGTGTATCAACCTTAAGGTGTTGGATGTGATATTTATCATGCCTTGGTGTATCACTTCCCTCATCACTTTTAACTTGCTTAAGGTCATCAACTTATCTTATATTAGGGTATTACCCTTCCTAATACTTTATGCACTAACTCATCACATTTATGTTGTATTTCATTGGCCATAAGTCTCACGCTTAAATTACCCAACTATCATGCAGTGATATGGTCTCATCTCGAGTTAAGGCATTGTTGATATACCATTATCAACCACTTTAGGTGTTTCACCTATCAAGGTATTAACCACACCATTACTTGGTATTATACTCATCACTCCTAAGAGTGTTTTACCCTCACCTTTACAAGATGCATCAGATTGAATCATGTATGTCAAGTTGAACACATGTATTGGGTTAGGTGTATATCAATCTAGGTATCATCATATCCCTCATATCCTTTCCCATTAAGGTATCAACCTTACCATTCATATGGTGTATCAACTTCATCCTTCATGGGTGTAACATCATAACCTCACTTGAACATATTGGCCACACCCTACTTTAGTGTATTGGCCATCACATGTACTAGGATACTCACCACCTTGCCACTATTGTCATCTAGTGTATTGGGTTACCCTCCATCTCATTATTAAGTTGGCTCAAATTTTCCTTCAAGGTACATTATCTTAATTAATCATTATTCATTAAACTACATACCTCTTAATGTATGGCTTGATATAAAATACTTCATGTGTTACTCCATCAAGTACATTACATTTAAGGTGCTTTCACCATATCGGGTATGAGGTGTGTGTGTGCTTGCCACACCATATCGGTTTTAAGGTGTATGTGTGCTTGCCACACCATATCCGTTTTAAGGTGTATGTGTGCTTGCCACACCATATCGGTTTTAAGGTGTATGTGTGCTTACCACACCATATCGGTTTTAAGGTGTGTGTGTGTGTGCTTACCACACCATATCGGTTTTAAGGTGTGTGTGTGCTTACCACACCATATCGGTTTTATGGTGTATGTTTGACCTTATATCATGAAAGATGTGTATACTACAGCACCATATCGTGCAATAAGGTATAAAATCAGATCCATATCATTTTAGTGGAGTCGGTGCATCATCATATCGAGTTAGAGGTGCTTGCTTGTGTTTTTGAACCCGATATCACTTTAACTTTGATGATGTCATCACCATAAACCTCTATAACTTTGTTATTACTGTTCTAAGTCATATAAAACAGTCCCATGAAGATTTTAGAACTCAAAGGATCATCAATTATTCAAGAGAAATCGAAATTGCAAGTAGATCAAGAAGTATGACAAAATTGAAGGTGCATAATAATATAGTTGGGTGCAAGTTATATAACCCGCCTCAAGAATAACTTCAAAACTCCAAGCTCCAAAGATTCACGTTCCCAATGTTGAAGATGAACTTAAAAATTCCTCTATATGCAAAGAATCACCATGTATAAGCAATTGGTGAAGAAGAAAAGAAAGGAAGATCATAACCCTAAAATCATGCTTCAATCCAAGGTTGAAGATGATCATTGCCTCACCTTAGGGTTACATATTAGCTCCTTCTTGCTCCTTAGCACCTTTGCATGATACCCTACTACTCTTGCACGATATTACACCACCCATGCACGATATGCCACCACCCTTGGCTGATATCCCCCTCACTTGTGATCAAAACACTTCACTATGGGCGATATCATCCTACTTGGTCGATACCACCTTACTTGGCCGATATGAACTTGCTATGGATGATACCCAAGGCCCTATGCATGACACAACTTCACTCCTGCACTATACAAGGACCCTATGCACAATACCGTAGGGAAGGAGGGTGGTAAGATCCGAAAACATTTCACTAAGGGGTGAAAGAAGGGGTATATATACTTGTTGCTCATGAAGAAGTGTGAAAATGAGGTGTCATCAATTTGAGCTACTAGGTGCCACGTGTCCATGCATGGGTGACACGTGTACATGCATGCATTAACATTTATATTGACATTAAAAACTCTTGAGGATAATCTAGGGATGAAATTTCATCCATTACGTATCCCTTTGAATAATATATATCAACAAAATCACCACTTTATTCACAACCCGATACAACTTTTCTAAGGAAGTTGTAACCCGATACACTTCACCTCCTTGAGGTTCTTTGCACGTCATGGGATTTTCCAAGAGTCCAAAAAACGATATGGGACTCCTCCTATGGCTCCTTGGCCGATAGACACTCATATATAAGCTTTTCAACTAGATACAACTCAAGTTAGGGTTTCACAATTAACCCCTTTCTTGGTCATTTTATCACCAAGAGTGCCATCACTCATAAATGATTCAAACATGGTTTATCATTAATTATATCTCCTCTAAATGATACATAGAGGAAGTAGAAACACTCTATAGGTGGTGATTTGCATATCAACCCCACATTTTTGGGTAAATTACAATTTGTACCAAAATTGGTGCACAAGGTACTAGCATTATTTAAACATATTCAAACTTGGAATTTAGGCTTTCCACAAGCCACCACTTAGCATAATTCTCTTTTTTATGAGGCTAAAACACTTAATGCATGTTCAACATGTGAATTTTGCAATATAGCCCCTCATCTTGGGTAAATTGCATTTTGTTCCAAAATAAAGGAACATTGCTCAAACAACATTCAATCAGGACCAAACTTGGAACATAAGTGTGTCACATGATAACAAAACACCTTAGAGGATTATATTAAATTTCTAAGAAACTTACTTAGAAAAAACAAATAGGGTTACCTCATAACCTAGGTCAAGGTCATTACAAGTTATAAACCCCTAACAAGGATTTCGTCCCCGAAATCCCAGGTAAAGGGAGACATATATTATTCATTCATCAAATCATCAAGTATCCACATAACATCTTAATATCATGGAGATACCATAGAACTTTGATCAACACAAAGTTCTTCCACATAAGGTTATCATAGAATCTATCACACATGACACATACTGCACTATCTTTTTCATTATTGACTGTAGAGTCAACTCTGTGTCAGGTAACACTTTTCTTAGTCAGAGAAACATTACACATACCCTATTTAACTTAGGTGTCAAACCGCACTGATTTTTCACCTTTCTCCACTTACAACTTTATGTGACAAGATTCTTGATTCTGGGGAGTCTTCCATACTCCACATTCAGTTTAGCATTTCACTTTCAAATAAAGACCAGAGTTACATTCTGTCACCCACTTGGGACTACAAATCTTATCATGCATCTGTTGTGCCATCTAATCTGCTGACACAACACTAAACTTTCTTACAAATTGGACCAACTATCTCATTAGTTGTACATTTTCTTGTCATAAGGGGAGTTTACTTATCAATTAATAACTTATCTTAGAGGCATCTCTAGATGTTATGTATAAGTTGCCTTAACAGATCTAGATAGGGGTATTCTAAGGAATTATTTTTAGCTTGATAAGCTTTTCCCACAATGATTTTACAATTGTTCCTTCAATTAATATATCTTTATTAAAGTTATGGTCTATGTAGAGCATAAACCCCTAACATATGATGTCCATACTATTCTATGTAACTAGATTGATTTCACAGTTGGCCATTCTAGGTAACCAACATAAATCATCTAATTAGGAGTTATGTTTTTACTTTCCCATACCACCTGATATTTCTTAGATACACTTTGGTATCCATCACATGTGTCAAAAACACATCACATCCTCATCATTTCCATCTCTCTGTTGTTATTACCAAATCCATCCATATAAAAGTATCTTTCTTTCATCTGTGGGACATTATTTATTACACATATTTTTATCTCAGAACCAAAGTCCAAGATAAACTGATACTTTTCTAAGTATCCATCAATGGATTATTTCTAATCCATGCACATCAAGTGTCATAGTACTCACTTGATTTCCATGTCCCTAGAAGGAGAGAACACAAAGAAATATATTCCTCTTATCACCCCATCATCACCCATGGTTGTTTATCGAAGAGAAGAGATTAACATCTCCTCTGATTATTGCATGAACTTTCAACTGTTCATGAGTCATTTACTCTTGTTTCATCCTTAGTTCCTTTCCATCAACATAGGAATTGTAAGGATGATTACATGTCATCACTTCTTTATTTGTTATTATCTAACATGTTCATGAACATTTTGTGATTTTATCACATTTCCCATTTCCACATCATGGGAAAAGATCTTTACTATTCACATAGGCTTAATCAGACAGGGATCATCTCCCTTGTTTTCATTCTCTTATCATGAGGATTATACTTTTTACTTCCTCATGCACACAGATTGATCTGAGATCATCTCAGATTCCATTTAATGCACTTAGGATGTAATAAAAATATCCGTGCCATATTTATAGTTTCTTTATGCTCACTAGATTGTCTCAAAATGACTACATGATCAGAGTAATCATAAATATAACAATCTAAGAGTTCCATACTCACCTTATCTTCAATAGTTGAATACCTAGACAGGGTATACAAGTACTAAGATTAGGTAGTATGCACTTAGTTTACTATCATATTCCTTACTTTTCGTATCATCACAAACACATGATTTAACATTCTTGGATTTTCTCCAGGCATCACTTCTATATCTCATCCTCTTTCACACAGATAAGAGAAATTATAGAGCATTTAAAAGAATACTGAATAGAATATAAATTCTAGTTCTCATCATTTCTTCCCTATGTCCCCATAGTGTTGGATCCTAGATGGGTGATTGGATGCTTTAGAGGGGGGGTGAATATAGTTGAATGTATTTAAACAAAATTCATTATACATTCAAGATATATCACAAGATAAGGTTGCTAAATAGGAAATTTGTGTGCAACTAAAACATGCATAGCAAGGGAGAGAAAGATTGAACATACACCAAGAAACAAGCTATTTAGAGTGGTTCCACACTTAAAACTAGAAGTGAATCAGTCCACTACCTAGAGAGGTCAACCTCTAGGATTTCTTAACCTTGCACCTTCATTATATTCATTATAAGAGATACAATACATGACCACCAAAGGACTTACCATCCAATACAAAGAGTCTTCAACCTTACCAGGGACTTACCCACTTTGCAAGGAGTCTCTCGCCTTCTTCCAAGGACTTACCTACTCTTACACAAGTCTTCAAACCTATAGGGATTACCCACTCTTCTTGGATCTTCCGCCTTTGACTTCACCTTCACTCGGAGAAGCTTCCACCAAGGACTTACCCACTTGAGCAAGGAGTCTTCTGCCTTCACCAAGGGCTTACCCACTCTTGCTCCAAGTCTTCAGCCTTGATCTTCACCAA
The DNA here is from genome assembly GCA_963693085.1 of Alisma plantago-aquatica. Classification (NCBI taxonomy): domain Eukaryota; kingdom Viridiplantae; phylum Streptophyta; class Magnoliopsida; order Alismatales; family Alismataceae; genus Alisma; species Alisma plantago-aquatica. The sequence continues at coordinate 173,376,836 of OY856414.1, read as the reverse complement.
GGGACTCCTTCCCTTGTTCTTCTTCACCTCTCTTAGCTAAGAAAGAGATCCTTCATCTTCATGGTTGAAATGAGAGATGGGAAGGTGGTGGAAGTGAGAGCCTCACAAGATACACATGTAGGACTAGCTCTCTTACAGATTTTCTACTCACTCTAACGAATGTAGCAAGTGATTAAGCTTAGAGAGAGAGAGAGGAGGCTGTAGTAAGCACTCAACTATAGAATAGGAACCTCACATAGAGTTTTGCATTGAATGCTCAACCTTGGAATGAAGCCCAAGGGGTCCTATTTATAGATGGGTGTTACAACCTCAATTTTGGGTTCTTTTGGTGAGAAATGTAATAACTCATATTAAAGATATTTGAATGAACAATCTATTTTGAATAAATGGATTTCATTTACAATAGCCTTGATGATTGTTTTGTGGGCTTTATTGTCTATTGGGCCCAATAACAAAGAAAGAACAAAAGAAAAGAAACTCTCCTATTGAGTAAATAAGAAAATAGAGGAAAGAAAAGTGTGGAAACCTCTAGAAGGCAAAATAATATAATCCAAAGAGGGATTTCGTACCTCTTGGATTCATTGGGTTCCAAGGAGTCCAAAGTTGCATAGAGAATTCAATAATAAAAGAAAAGATCAATTCATTATTTCTTTATTAAGAAAGAAATTGAAAACAATGGTACAATGTAGAAAATAAGTAAAAAGAGGTATAACTGAGTTATCCTTGGTAGAATTTCGCATCCCAAGGATTCCTAATGATAAAAGGAATACCAATGAGCAAAATAAAAGAGAAATAAAGAGAAAACCTCAAAAAGAGATATTTTAATAAGAAATAAACAAGATATGAGAAATAATGGATAAAAGATAAATAAAAGGCTAGGGAATATTCCCAAGATGGGATTTCGAGCCATTAAGGTTCCTTGAGGTTCAAAGAACTCAGAATAATAATTTAATGGCAAGGGAAAGAGAAAATATGTGAGAAATATATATAATTAAGTGATAACTTGCATATAAATAAATACATCTCATACTTTCTAATTTGAGTCTCAAATTTGGTACATACGTGCATTAAGTCTTTATAGACTTTCCCTTAAAATTTGGTGTTGATTGGATAATCTCTCTGAGAGTTATGATTTTTAAAAAATCTCCTAAAGTGGAAAGGATAAAGGATATATATATATATATATATAATTTGTCACTTTCATTTTTGGCGCATGCCATTACAGCCATTGGATCTGAGATCCAACAGTAGCTGTATTCTCACCTACCTTGAGTAGGAACAGGAAAGAAGAACGATTCTTGGGGATTTCCAAACCGATTTCCTTTTGTACAAGCGATGAGCAAATCTGGGAGTTGCTTCAATGAAACCAGGAGATAAAATCGCTTTGTTTCATCCTAGGTTTCAGTACCTTTGGGAGGGGTACTCAGGAAGCACTTTTTTTGGGTTGTTGGTCGGCCGCCTCCATAGCCAGGGGCTATAAAAGGGGATCTTCCCCTTCTGTGAGGCTATGTGCCTCTACATGGGATAGCATAAGGCTTATGGGAGCCATCCTTGCCGCCAATTCCTCCTCTAACACTCTCCTTCTTGGCCAACCTTCTTGGTATCGTCACCGGCGACTCCTCCTAGTCATTCCAGCAACTTCGGTTGGCTCGGGCGGAGCTGAAGCCACGGTTGAGTTCGTGGAGGTGCGGCAGAGATCGTGGTGTCCTAGTCTAGTGCCGAGAGGGACTAGATCCCGAAGTCAACCTTGGCGCTGACCCTGGTTGGGCTTCGCTCGCGAGAGACATAAATCGCAAGGTAGAAGAAGCAATAGGGGTAAAGACCCCTTTGCCCTCATGCTCGCACTGACCTGGTAAGGGTATTCTCGACCTTTTCCTCAAATTTGATCTCTAAGTAAGGTGCACGATCACAGGCCCTTGGATCTCCCATGGTCCTGGGGACCACCGATCGAGCGGCCTAGTTTTTTTGATAGATATCTGCTCTCCGTCAAATATTCTAGAAAAAGGGTTTTACTTGCGAAAATTATAACTTTTTATAGGAAGCTCCGATGAATAATGTTAAAACATGAAAGTTGCTTAGAAAAATATGAGGAACACAATAAAATTGATTTGAGAACCTGAATATGTTCCTATTTTCAAAAGTGGGTTAAGCTAATGAAAAGTGCTTATGTATTAGATTAAGAAACCCTAATTGAACATATTGGTTAAGTTCATGATGCTTAGTTGATGAAATTGAGTAATTGCAACTTGTTGAATAACTAATGACGAACTTGAACTAGAGCTAGATGTTTCTTGCATGATTTAGGGTTTTACACCAATTGTGAATGATTAAGCACTTAGAAACCCTAATTTAGGGTAAAAGAGGATAAGTTCATATTTAATTCGAAAAATATGATAATATGTTGTTAAATGATAGTTCTAAGATATTTTGAATATCAAAGTTCCTAATCATGAATAGATACCCTTAATATGATTATTAGGGTTTTCTAATGGATAAAGTTGGGATTAATGATAAATGGAATTAGAACTATGAGTTGTTAATCCGGAAGGAACCTAAGATGATAAAAAGACTCTAGTGTGAATATGTGAGTAATTAGGGTTTTGCACTTAGAACTGCTATTCTAGGGTATAAATGAGGAAAGTGGTAAAAGATCAAAAAGAACCCTAATAAAACCCCAATTCGGATTAGAAACCCTAGAAAGTGAATCCAAGTCAATTAAATAGATATATTCTTGGTAAAGTGTAGTAAATAAGTTATGTATGCTTTTCAGGAATTATGTGAATGTTGAACTGCTTCTTGGATTACTTGCTTGCTTGGAATTATTATTAGCTTGTTGAATCTACAAATTAGGTATGTGGTTAATTATGAATAACCGCCTTAGTTTCTCGAGGATTTTCCAGATGGTTAATCGCATTGAATGCAAATTATCAGTTTGGATTTTCATACTTGCAAACTATAAAGTCACTATGATTATCACATTAATAATAGAAGTATAGATTCTCGCACTTACATGCCACCTTGATGGATGATGCCAAAGGTCAGGCCCAGATGGGTAGACCAATGGACACATTGAGTGGTGACCCCAGGCACCAAGCTCGGGAATGAGAAGGTGGCCTATGATATTGCATGACTAGTGAGCACCATGAGTGGTGACCCCCAGGCACCAAGCTCAAGATTGAGAAGGTGGCCTTAAGTCATTGGCAAAGGAAACCCTAAGGTGGGTATGCCAGGGTTAGGGCAAAAGCGGTGGAGAATGTCATACTGAAAAGTGTAAATTGTCTTGTTAATTAATTTGATTGTGATTATTAAATTGTTAGCCATATTTGAAAGATTTTGGTTGTTCCCACATACCAGTATATTTTGATATACTGATCGACATTTTATTTGTCAGCGTTTTAGGAACAACAACTGAAAGAACAAACAGTAAAGTGACACATTGTGGAAATAGGAAATAGAGTGCAAGGAGGATTAGATAGAATAATTCAAGCTCTGGATAGATAGATTTTCAAAGTTTTCAAAGGTAAGTAAAGTTTTAATTTTATACCAAATTCTAGTTAGTTAGTAGAATTTCATAATTATTATTGATTATTTTTCGAACCTTCTATCATGTTAATTGAATAACGGCTCTGTCCTTCGGGTCTCCCTTAATTGGGAGTTATCGGGAGGTGGGGTCATTACAATTGGTATCAGAGCATAAGTTCCTCACTTAATCCTTAATAATTATTAAATTTTAAAAATTTTGTAGAACCCAAGGGAGTTATTAGAGGATTATCCGAAAGATAGAGGTGTCTAGAAAAGGACCACGATCGGGGGCTGGCAATATTTTTCCTCTGCATCGCTAGTCAGAATATGAGGACTCCCGGATCTGTGTGACTGCCTGTACAAAGTCTTAGGGTATGATTCAAAATAAGATACCTTTAGAACTCTCTCATCTTGTTCATCCCTTCTCAACTCAAATTTTGTTAAGGACCTTAAGGATTAGGGATTTCTCTCTTCTCCTCACCCTTTTGAGGTATGGGTAAGGTTGATAAGGATTAAGGAATCCTCCACCAAATTAATAAAAGGCATGTAAATAAGATGTCATGGACATAAACTTAATAGAGTAAGCATAAAAGAATAGATACATGCTTAGGTCGTATGACATAAGTTGTCATTACCCTCAGGAGAGACTTGAGGCTAAACCTTCTTGTCAGGAGGATGAACATATAGACCCATAGATAACCATCTCTATGTGCATGTGGAGGTGTTACCATGGGGGTAACTGGTATGGGGCCTGACCAAGGTAGGAAGGTCGCCATGATTCCTAAGAAAGGATGAAAAACAACCCAAGAATGCAGAGAGAGATGATGAAGGATTGGGTAAGGTTCTAAGTTGAACATGTACTATGATATAATCCTAAGTCTATCCTAGGGTCAGGTAGGGATAAGACCGATGGAAGAAGGAGTTGCCTAATTCCCTAGTTGCACATGACCATAGGGTCGGGAGGTAACAACTATCATTGTCTGAGGGCCATGGGTTAGGAGATTGATCACCTTCATAAACTCATGGGACCCAAAGGGCAGATGAGTAGGGCACTCTCTGGATGCATAAGGGAAAAGGGATGACCCCAAAAGTGTCGGTACCCTATAGACCTAGAGGAGATGACCAAGGATTGTGTGGTGACCCAAGTAGGTTCGAGACTAGTTTTCCATGGAAGTAACTTTGATATCATGATGTTTGTGATGTAAAGACATAAGTTGCATGTTTCAACTTAGAATTGAAGGTGTACTGGCGATGTGGATGTATCATATCTAGTCTTGGAACAGGAAGAACTTTGTGTTTGAACCGGCCGCCAAATGCTTATTTCCTCTTGTTATGAGAGGGAGAGATGGGACAGTATGCATGCCATACACCAAGGATAAAAGATGATGTGATTTGAAACATTGCTACAAGGTATGAGGATAGATATGATAACATACCTTGGTGGAATGAATGATACATGGACAGGAACAAACGATAAAAGTATTAAGATAATCACCTTGTAAGGATGTTCCTAGTAGAAGCTTTATGGAATTTGCAAGTTATACAAAGTTGAGTTTGATCACCAAGTGGATGAGATTAGATTTTCTTGTTGAAGATAAACTTAGAGTTTGAGATGAGATGATAAGAATAATACATGGAGGTGTATGTTACCTAACACCTAAGGATAAGAAGTGGTAATAAATGCTCTGGTTGAGATATAGTGCCTAGTTTAGATGGAAGCTAGAAGAAGTTGAGGTTGTTAGGCTAACCTTAAGTTGAGAAAAGGAGATAAATTTGGATAACACTCAGATATAACGAGATCTGTCTAGTCCGTGATATAATGAAAGGATGGTTGTCGAACCTCAGATGTACTTCTTTGGAAAGGAAAGTGATAAAACCCTATTGAGAGTGGTTTAGTGTTTTCGAGAAATCAACCTTGAGGAATCATGACATACAGGAGATCGTGGTTTTAAGATCACCAAACACCATGAAACTACAAAGATGGTAAGTGATAGTGGCACTTTGGATGCTTAAAACAAAGTTGCATGTAGCATGTGGCCATGCAAGCTAGGAGGCGAAGGACGAACACCAGTAACCTAGTACATGGATATAAAGTATAAAGAGTTCCCAAAAGGGAATGGGAGTTCTTCATTGTGCATATTGTGAGTCGCCTCTAGACCAAGGAAGGTTGAGATCCAATATGGGTTATAGTAGATCGTCTTACCTAGATGACATGAGGAAGGAAGAGTTCTGTCATGGGACAGATTCAGTTGAACTACTTAAGAGAGAAAGATGGTTCAAGTACACCATGATGTGAGTTCAAAAGTTCTTGGGTATGACCAAGGTTCACTTCCATGAGGTGGAGGTGGATACATGAAGAACTCGATGATAGTACAGTTTATCACCCCATACTAATGGACAGTATGATCTAGACTAGAGGGTCTGATGAGAGCACGTGTGCTCATTCAGGGTGATACATAGAGACAGTTCTTAAGATGTGATGTTAACCACCATAGCCTTTATCGGGATACAACAAGTTCTATAAGGAGGTTGTGTCGGTCACCACTTCATTATGATGATGTTGGTGAAGAAGGCCTCGCGAAGGTCAGAAAAGAACCAAAGTGTGTGTAGATGAAGTTGATTTGATCGTGCAATGGCTGAGAAAGAGCACAGTGGTAACATGAGTCACAAGCTAATGCAAAGCAGATTGACATACAGTTCACTGTGGGAGAATACATGATGTCAAAATCCGACCCCTCTAAGCTATAGCTGAGAAAGCTGAGTCCCCGATATATGGGTCCATTTGAGATGGATTGGTGGAGATGGTTGTGTTTATCCTACCCCTCAGGATAACATGATGAATAAAGTGTTCCATAAGTCTGATCTAGAGCACTATGTGAGGTACCCAAGCCATGTGTTGATCCTTGAACCTATTCAGCTTTTGAGAGGTTGAAATGTCCTGAGTCACTTATGAAGGTATGATATACCAAGGTAAGAAAGAACTCGGATGGAAGAATATGAGATGATGAAGGTTCTTGGAAAGCACCATGGAAAGGGTGAAGCCACATGGTAGCCTTGATGGACATAAGAAAGACTTATCATGTTTGTTTTCTTGCTTGATGGAATTTTGAGGACAAAATTCTAATAAGAGGGGAAGGATGTTACAACCCCAATTTTGGGTTCTTTTGGTGAGAAATGTAATTTCTCATATTAAAGATATTTGAACGAACAATCTATTTTGAATAAATGGATTTCATTTACAATAGCCTTGATGATTGTTTTGTGGGCTTTATTGGCTATTGGGCCCAATAACAAAGAAAGAACAATAGAAAAGAAACTCTCCTGTTGAGTAAATAAGAAAACAGAGGAAAGAAAAGTGTGGAAACCTCTAGAAGGCAAAATAATATAATACAAAGAGGGATTTCGTACCTCTTGGATTCCTTGGGTTCCAAGGAGTCCAAAGTTGCATAGAGAATGCAATAATAAAAGAAAAGATCAATTCATTATTTCTTTATTAAGAAAGAAATTGAAAACAATGGTAAAATGTGAAAAATAAGTAAAAAGAGGTATAACTGACTTATCCTTGGTGGAATTTCATATCCCAAGGATTCCTAATGATAAAAGGAATACCGATGAGGAAAATAAATGAGAAAACCTCAAAAAGAGATATTTTAATAAGAAATAAACAAGATATGAGAAATAATGGATAAAAGATAAATAAAAGGCTAAGGAATATTCCCAAGTTGGGATTTTGAGCCATTAAGGTTCCTTGAGGTTCAAGGAACTCAGAATAATAATTTAATGGCAAGGGAAAGAGAAAATATGTGAGAAACATATATAATTAAGTGATAACATTCATATAAAGAAAGACATCTCATACTTTCGATTTTGAGTCTCACATTTGGTACATACGTGCATTAAGTCTTTATAGACTTTCCCTTAAAATTTGGTGTTGATTGGATAATCAGTCTGAGAGTTATGATTTTTACAAAATATCCTAAAGTGGAAAGGATAAAGGATATATATATAATTTGTCACTTTCGATTTTGGCGCATGTCATGACAGTCGTTGGATCTGAGATCCAACAGTAGCTGTATTCTCACCTACCTTGAGTAGGAACAGGAAAGAAGAATGTTCCTTGGGGATTTCCAAACCGATTTCCTTTTGTACAAGCAATGAGCAAATCTGGGAGTTGCTTCAATGAAACCGGGAGATAAAATCGCTCTATTTCATCCTGGGTTTTAGTACCTTTGGGAGGGGTACTCAGGAAGCCCTTTTTTCAGGTTGCTGGTTGGCCGCCTCCATAGCCAGGGGCTATAAAAGGGGATGTTCCCCTTCTGCGAGGCTATGTGCCTCTACGCGGGATAGAATAAGGCTTATGGGAGCCGTCCTTTCCGCCAATTCCTCCTCTAACACTCTCCTTCTTGGCCAACCTTCTTGGTACCGTCGTCAGCGACTCCTCCTAGTCATTCCAGCAACTTCAGTTGGCTCAGGCGGAGCTGAAGCCACGGTTGAGTTCGTGGAGGTGCGGTAGAGATCGTGGTGTCCTAGTCTAGTGCCAAGAGGGACTAGATCCTGAAGTCAACCCTGGCGCTGACCCTGGTTGGGCTTCGCTCACGAGAGATAGAAATCGCAAGGTAGAAGAAGCAATAAGGGTAAAGACCCCTTTGCCCTCATGCTCTCACTGACCTGGTAAGGGTATTCTCGACCTTTTCCTCAAGTTTGATCTCTAAGTAAGTCACGTGATCATAGGCCCTTGGATCTCCCGTGGTCCTGGGGACCACGAATTGAGCGACCTAGTTTTTTTGATAGATATCTCCTCTCCGTCAAACATTCCAGAAAAGGGTTTTACTTGCGAAAATCATAACTTTTTATAGGAAGCTCCGATGAATAATGTTAAAACATGAAAGTTGCTTAGAAAAATATGAGGAACACAATAAAATTGATTTGAGAACCCGAATATGTTCCTTTTTTCAAAAGTGGGTTAAGCTAATGAAAAGTGCTTATGTATTAGATTAAGAAACCCTAATTGAACATATTGGTTAAGTTCATGATGCTTAGTTGATGAAATTGAGTAATTGAAACCTGTTGAATAACTAATGACGAACTTGAACCAGATCTGGATGTTTCTTGCATGATTTAGGGTTTTACACCAATTGTGAATGATTAAGCACTTAGAAACCCTAATTTAGGGTAAAAGAGGATAAATTCATATTTAATTCAAAAAATATGATAATATGTTGTTAAATGATAGTTCTAAGATATTTTGAATATAAAAGTTCCTAATCATGAATAGATACCCTTAATATGATTATTAGGGTTTTCTAATGGATAAAGTTGGGATTAATGATAAATAGAATTAGAACTATGAGTTGTTAATCCGGTAGGAACCTAAGATGATAAAAAGACTCTAGTGTGAATATGTGAGTAATTAGGGTTTTGCACTTAGAACTGCTATTCTAGGGTATAAATGAGGAAAGTGGTAAAATGATCAAAAAGAACCCTAATAAAACCCCAATTCGGATTAGAAACCCTAGAAAGTGAATCCAAGTCAATTAAATATATATATTCTTGGTAAAGTGTAGTAAATAAGTTACGTATGCTTTTCAGGAATTCTGTGAATGTTGAACTGCTTCTTGGATTACTTGCTTGCTTGGAATTGTTATTAGCTTGTTGAATCTACAAATCAGGTATGTGGTTAATTATGAATAATCGCCTTAGTTTCTTGAGTATTTTCCGGATGGTTAATCGCATTGAATGCAAATTATCAGTTTGGATGTTCATACTTGCAAACTATAAAGTCACTATGATTATCACATTAATAATAGAAGTATGGATTCTCGCACTTACATGCCACCCTGATGGATGATGCCAAAGGTCAGGCCCAGATGGGTAGACCAATGGACACCTTGAGTGGTGACCCCAGGCACCAAGCTCGGGAATGAGAAGGAGGCCTATGATATTGCATGACTAGTGGGCACCATGAGTGGTGACCCCCAGGCACCAAGCTCAGGATTGAGAAGGTGGCCTTAAGTCATTGGCAAAGGAAATCCTAAGGTGGGTATGCCAGGGTTAGGGCAAAAGCGGAGGAGAATGTCATATTGAAAAGTGTAAATTGGCTTGTTAATTAATTTGATTGTGATTATTAAATTGTTAGCCATATTTGCAAGATTTTGGTTGTTCCCACATACCAGTATATTTCGATATACTGACTGACGTTTTGTTTGTCGGCGTTTTAGGAACTACAACTGAAAGAAAAAATAGTAAAGTGACACATTGTGGAAATAAGAAATACAGTGCAAGGAGGATTAGATAGAATAATTCAAGCTCTGGATAGATAGATTTCCAAAGTTTTCAAAGGAAGTAAAGTTTTAATTTTATACCAAATTCCAGTTAGTTAGTAGAATTTCATAACTATTATTGATTATTTGTCGAAACTTTGATCATGTTAATTGAATAACGGCTATGTCCTTCGGGTCTCCTTTAATTGGGGGTTACCGGGAGGCGGGGTCATTACAATGGGGATGCCTCTTAGCCTTTGGGAACACTTGAGAATGAAAACTAGCCAATTTGTGGCTTGCAACGGATATATTTGCACTTGTTGCTACTCTACAATGGCTAGAAGCACTTTTCCGTATAGTGTAATCGGTCGAGTTTCTATAAGGGTAACTCGACCGATAGAGTAAATGTAACATCCCTGACCTGGGTGAGTTAACCCTAGGTGTTTTGCCTAAATATGTAATTAAATCCTTGTGATTAACTTTGGGCATGTAATTAAGCTTCTCAGAAACATATATTTCAGTTTTTTCTCCTTTTTATATAAAGTTGTAGCATTGTTTTGTAATACAGGGACCTATGTGAAAATTACCCAGTTAAAAGGGTTAACTTGCAATTTGCACATGTTGATATGTTCCTCTGATATTGAGACATCATGAAAATCATTATGATGAAGTTTGAGGGATTTCCCAAGCTTGGGCACCAAGGTGCAGCTGTGGAAGCAATCCCGGTGCTTGAAACCCTAATTTGGAGTAAAATGCAATTTACCCAAATTTAGGGATGCAATTTGTAAAATACATTATCTAATGTATCTTTTAAGACTCTTGTCATCATTTAGAGAAGAAATTATGAAGAGGTCACTTTAATTGAATAATCATATAATGAAAAACACCTTTGTGATTGAATAATCAAGGTGTATGTACTATAGCCCTTTTTATGTGTGTGCTTTAGTAATAGGTTGATCTTCTTTGCCCTCATTTCTTGGCCCTATAAGAAAAGTTGTCCTTATAATTAAGAAGAGAGGACGAGCAAAGAAGGATGGAGGGACTTAGTTGAAATTATGGAAAACTCATGAGCTAATGTTGAAAATCCCACCCCAAGTATATATACCCTCAACTTCACTTAACAAGGAACCTCTCCTTTCGTTCCTTTCACTGTTCTTTTCAACCAAACCGACTAAGGAGAGCTTGGAGCTCAGTAGGACGACCAAAGGTGTGCAAGGTAGGTTTGGATCCCTCCTTTTGCCTAATTTCATGGTTAGAACTTGAATTCAAGGCCAAATTGATGACTAGCTCCCTTAACTCTACCTTTCTAGCCATCTTTTCTCAACTTTCCTTGGAAGGATCACCTTGGCCAACCTGTGGAAGCTCAAGGACGCCATTAAAAGCTTGGAGCTCGAAAGCTTGGAGCTCAAGGAGCAAGCTTTAGGTGGGTTTTATAACTCTAAACCCATGCTTTGTTATATACATCTTGTTCATGCTTTTAGATGATAGTTCTCCTTCTTCTCTACCTTCCTTTGCTACCTTGCAAGCAAATCCGTGAGAAATCCTTGCTGTTCTTGAGCTAGGAGATGAAGACGTTATTTCCAAAGTTAATCCACTACTTTTTACTTTACCAAACGGTCTCCACAAATTGCTCTCTCGGTCTCAAGACCGTGTGGTGAGCAAACGGTCTCAGGACCGTGTAAGGGCAAACGGTCTTCAAGACCATTTAGCCGCGTTGACCGAGCATGGACCGTATACGATTTCTGTTCGTAATTATGTAGGCTAATCACCCACAAAATTTGAGATGATAACTCCAAAGGAATCGTGAGATATGGCCTTTTTAATCAACAACTTTAATTGAATTTACTCCTGATTTCCAATCTGTTGAAATCGCCCTTTTTGGGCAAACGGTCTCAAGACCGTGTAAGAACGTTGACCGTATGAGATTACTGTTCAAAATAATGTTGATTAACAACTCACCAAATTTTATGGACTAATTCCAAACGAGCTAAGAGTTGAAGGGTGATTACTAGGGCAAACCCTAATTGAAATCAGTACTGAAATCTCAATGGATAACTTAGTGTTTTTGGGGTTGATTGACCTAAACGGTCTTAAGACCATTTGGGGATCAACCAAACGGTCTCAAGACCGTGTGGGGGATCACCCAAGACCGTATGGAGGTCTGGGGTCAAGTATAGTTGACCAATTGAAGGTACAAACATACCAAATTACATTGCAATTAAGTATTGATATGATCATCAACTCAATGGATCCAACCTTGAAGAATTTTCACTAGAATCCAAAAGTTGGATGGGCAAACGGTCTCAAGACCGTTTGGAACTCATCCAAACGGTCTCAAGACCGTGTGGTGACAACCCAAGACCGTTTGGAGGTCTAGGGTTAAGGTAATTTGATCAATTGAGAGCCCAATTGCAATAGGTTATCGAATTAATTAAAAAACTGATTTGAGACTCAATCAAGGTTCAACCCCTATCAAATCACATTAGATTTTGATGAAATCTTGGGCAAACGGTCTCAATACCGTGTGGAGTTCATCCACACGATCTCAAGACCGTTTGGGCCAAGTTTGGGCCCAATTGGAGCTCAATTGAAGGGTTTCACCTTGTGTTGATTCACATTGTTGAGTGTTGATGGTTGAACGTTGATGGACCTTAATTGAACCAACTTCAACCCTAATTGGATAACAATTGAGGGTCAATTGAGTGACCAATTGGTTAAGGATAACCCTAATTGTCTCAATTTGTAAGTGGTTAGCAATCTTGAGACCAATGGATGTCTTCAACATAGGAACCCTAATCGAATCTACCCTTTGGATCACCTTGGAGGTCTATACGATCTTGAGTTTTTGAGGGCACTCGACCTCAAGACCGTGTGAGGTCTCTCGACCTCAAGACCGTGTGAGGTCTCTCGACCTCAAGACCCAATGAGGGTAAACGGTCTTGAATGTTATACGGTCTTGAAGTCAACCCAAGCTCAAACGGTCTTCAAAGATTAAACGGTTTGCAACCTTATATGATCTCAAGATCGTATAAAGGTTGAAGGTGTGAAACCTAACAAAGACTTTTGAGGATAAGTCTGCCTTATGCCTTGAAGGCTTAATTAGTTTGATGATTGTTCAAACTAAACCCTAATGATACCAAGAGACATTAAGGGTCCAGTGATTAATAAATTAACCCATGATGATGATCAATGTGTAATTTACCATAATACCCTTGAAAGGTTCAAATTGAGTGAAACCTTGTTCTAATCAAACCCTAATCACTCAACAGTGGTGATTTGGTCTATGTTAATCAAAGTGGACTTCACCAAACCTGATCTAGAGTGGTGCTATCACCATCTACTAGTATGAGGAGAGAGAAAGTACCTTAGAGAAAGAAAGTACCTTAAGAGAGAGAAAGTACCCTTTTTAGGTGGAAACTCAAGCAAAGAACCTTCAATACACATGAATGTGCATGATTAGGGTATGATCCACCTATGTGAGATCATGGAAACCCTAATTATGATATATGATGAATCTTAAGCCAATCTGAGAGCATCAATGATGATGTTCCTCATACATGATGATGTTATGAGTTCAATTCAAGGGTGAGGACATATAATGTGAATAGTAAACCCTAATTCAAGGGTGATGATATGTAATGTGAATAGTAAACCCTAATTCAAGGGTAATGACATGCAATATAAGTATTAAACTCTAATTGATGAGAATCAGAGAACTTAGCTCTTATGACAAGAGTGGGAAATGTATTCCTTGCTTTGAATTACCTTTATCAGTTGAACTAACCATGTAGGTTCTGATATGAAGGTGATCATATCCAGGTATGGATGATGATATTGTATTCATTGAAAGCATGTTATAAGCTTTATGAATAAGTAAAATATCTTGATGCCTTGTCAGTGGCATCCTATGATTTAATGGGATGTGTGAGCCATGAATACCATCAAGGTCATGCTTTAGAGATGACTTGTGATGAGTATAATGAGAAATGATGATTGATGAGAGTTAGGCTTGTTACATTTGGTATTCTCCTTTCATAGCTGCTATGCTACTGTTATTGTTTGAAGAACAATGTTTGATGTTAAAAGAATACTAAATGTACCTAACTAATCAAGTATAATGTAGAGCCCTGATCATAGATCCATCATTGTCAGAGATCAAATGATGGTGAAACAGGTTTTCCTAAGGGAACTCCTGGATCACATACTATTGAGTATGTGGGGTATATGGATGTGTAGAACCTTACATCCTAGTGTAGGTGATTGATGTAGATGTGCAATCCGTCAACCCTTCACTACAAAACCCTACCGTATCAGTGGATGGTAAACATGAAACCTCCTGATGACGAAGAAAACATAGATATCCGTATTAGTAGAGATAAACATGAAATCTCTTGATGAAGAAGAGAGTACAGAACGCCATTGTAACTCTAAAATAGCGAAGGACCAGTTTACCCTGGTGAGCTATAATAGTAGAGACACAAGATGTCCTACAAGTGATCCTCTTACTGACTGAGGAAGGTGAAGGTCATGAGAATCCGGCTCTCTTAATGACCTATGTATGATACTGATGTGACTTCTTAGCGATCAGTTGGAGTATGAGTGGTATGCCTCATCTCCACAGGGCATAATGTTGTTTGTAAAACATAATCAACCACGTAGTATACCTGTTAGAGATAACTATGAGTTAGTGGATTGATGATACACTGTGATAGTGCTTATATTTCTTCATATCTCATAAATGTTAAGCTCTTGTTTATAGCTGCAACTGCTATTGAATACTTTGAAAGCTTTACTGCTTAAGTTATTCTTTGATGTTATAATAAAGCTTCTGGCGGAGAGTTATAACTCTCGCTGGGACAATTATGTAAAATTGTCTCACCCCGTAGACTTCAACTTTTTAGGTGGATGTCGGAGACGAAGGAACCGGTCTACAGGTGACCAGTCTCAGCAACAGCAGCACCAGGAGCAGCAGTGAAATCTCAGGTGGAGATTTAGCCTGCCATGTGGTGTCGTTAGAGTCAATCCTATGTGTCCTATGTACTCTCAGGTCTTGGAGTCTTTTGTTATGTGTTCTTGAGATTTTATATCTTGATGTATATAATTACACAAGAAGTAATTATCATGAGATGTAAACAGTTTATCTCTTATTATGAAAGAAGCTTTTATGGATTCAAGCTCTTGTCTCGAAAAGTTGTAATTTCCCGTGATTTTTGTCTTCCGCTGTTTATCGAATCGCTTCCGCTAAGTTTAAATCGCGATTATATCGTGGTTTGGATATCAGAGCCCACATTAAAAGACAAAGCCGATATTCAAACTATCAGTCAAGTTTGTCCTGGGGAAACTCGACCGAGCAATGAAAATTGAGTTGGTCAGGTACTCCATCGGTCAAATTTTGTGAAGTGTAAACTTGACCGATCAAAAGTCATATTCAAGATCCAATCAGGATCGGTCGAGTTTGCAACTCACAGAACTCGACCGATGAATAGCCTGATGTGAATTTTGGAAAATGGCTTTTGAGTGCTTAAACATTCGATCTAAGTGCTCCTAATTTTTTCTAAGCATAATTACAAGTCATACAATCATTACAAGTGATTTACAACATGATTCTAATGGATTTATATCATATTACAAAAATGTGCACTTGTATTGACTTTGACTTGTCTTTTCTCCAATTTGATATGCACAAGTTAGGGCATTTGGAGTGTGTCTATACCTAATCTGAAATCACTCAAGTAGAGACATTAGACACTGATATGTAGAATGGTTAGTCATCATCAAAACACGGGTTTAGTTAATTTAGATATGAGTCAACATTGACCTAATTGACCTTGAGTCAACATTCTCCCCCTTTTTGAAGATGACAAGCCATTCCATAAATGTATTGAAAGCTTTTAAGTAAAATCATACCTTCAGAGAAACCTAGGAGTTTCAATAGGATTGAGCTCATATGCTCCCCCTCAATTGATGCTAGTGGAGTTCTCATACTCCCCCTCAATTGATGCTATTTATTCTGCATGGTTAACTTTCATAACATTTATAGAATATAATGTATTCTACTCATATATGTTCTACACATATATGTCTTCTCCCATTTACCTTCTCCCCTTTACATGGACATACTTCTCCTCTTCATGTAAGACATGCCTTCTTCCTCTTTTGTCAAAAGAAGACATACCTTTCTCCCCCTTTGTCATTTCAAAAAGTGGGGGTATGAAGAAATAAGAAACACCACTTGTTAAAGGAAAGGAGATAACAAAAAGTTATATAAGGAGAGTAGAAGAGCATAGATAGGGGCTTATCCAAGAATAAAAAGAAAAGCAAGTTAAAGCATGTACTTGAACAACCCAAAATGCAAGATAAAGTGTTGTAGAAAAACAATAAATAGCAATTTTGACCCTCAAGATGATAGAATTTGTCCAAAAAGTATCAGGGCTCATGGAAAAGCATGAGTCTTGCTCAAAAGGTCGTTTCTGCATGAAAAACACTAGTCTTGCACCAAAAACTGAAACTAGAGCAAAAGTTGCATGAAATCCAAAAAATACTCCAATATCTACATATAATGTAGATCTATGTACCATGCATCACAATGTTATGCAAGAAACTCAAGATAGTAGATATGAAATTAAAGGAACAATCTTGAGCATGTATGAGACAAGATACAAGCATAGCATATAGATGAGCAAAGATGCCAATTATAAACATGGTTAGAACTACATGTATATGAACTACTAGTAGATGTTATCACAAGTTAGGACTACTAGTAGGATCTAGATCATAGCAAGAAATACCAAAAGGTACACAAGATAAACCAAGCTATGAGTAAATGAAGAGATATATCCAAACCAAGAGATATGCAATTTAAGAAGCATGAAAAGATATAACTCACATCAAATATGCATCATTACCAAAAGATGATTACCACTAAGAACCTTAAGGTTGTATCAAAACAAGATATACACCTAGATATATGTAGCAAGTTAGAGTACAATGGAAGCAATTTTTAGATACAACCAAGAGATCCAAAGAGATCATCATCAAAACCTACAAAACAGCTCAAAGCAAGTAATTGCAAGATATATATACCAATTTAGAGAAATTAGAGACATAGAGTTGTAAGCAAGATAGGCAATTTAGAACATGGCAATATGTGTATATAAAGGTACCAAATGAGAGTGCCAAAGAATAAGGCTATTGGTTGAGAAAATCTAGTTGAGAGGGAAATTCTCATTCAATAAGCCAAATGTGTATTCAGTGCACAGTGTTATCAGTTGAGTTGTGTGCATTGACAACTCGACTGATGATAGCTTCTAGTAACACCCATTGGTGCCTATCGGTTGAGTTTCAAATAGGACAAACTCGACCGACAGATCTGCTGTCAAAAGGCACATATATTTCATTAAAAACATATTTAGAGGCAAGCTAAAAATACAAACCATATCCAAACAAGTCTAAGCAAGTTAATAATTCACTATAGAAGCATTAGAAATAGTTTTTGAGTAAGAGTGTGAAGAGAATCACAAAATACCACTTTTGACTCAAAAACCACATGCATAGTGCACACTAACTTGACAAAAACAAGTTAGAAAAGGCTATAAGCAAGAAAATTTTTACCTTTGTGCTTACCATTCCTTTTTCCATTTGTTGTCACCCTCTACACATCTCACCTTTCTTCTTTCATGTGGATTGACAAGTCAATTTGCAATTCAATAGCTCAAGTCAATCCATTTGCAAGTACCTACAAGAAGAAAGATGAAATGGTCCCCAATCATGTTTTTGGGTCTGAAGGGGTTAGCTTAGCAACCCAAGTCCTATTATTCTTGGGTGCTTTCCTAAAAGGACAACAAGTAGAATAATGACCAATTTTTTTGCAATAGTTGCATGTGCCCATAGTCTTGGAACTAGAGGATTCTCCATGGAATATTGGAGGTCCTTTACCTTTGTTGTTCCTTTGACTACCATCATACCCTAAGCCATTTCTACCAATTTGTTTAGTAGTATGGTGTAGGATATCATTAAGGCTCTTCTTACCAACTAAGAATCTTTGCAAAGAAGATCTCAAACTATCATTATCATGAATAAGATAAGTAATAGTAGAAGACAAATGATTGATATTATCTCTAGCATACAAAAGATCATTTTATAAGAAAAGATCTTTAGTTAAATAAGAATCTCTATTAATGTGAAGAGCAGCAACATCATTCTCTCTACTAGTAGAACTAGAACAAGATTCATGCACATTGATTTTAGCAAGCAAGGAGGCATTTTATGTTTCAAAAAAAGCAATCTTAGAAAGATAAACACCATTTTTAGATTTAAGAACATCAATATCATGCATGAGAGAATCAACAATTAGAGTATGCTCTTCATTAGAATTAGGCATAAGAGGTTGAGCTTCTAGAAATCTAATCTTATCAAGCAAACTAGCATTTCCAAGTTTAAGAGAGACTACTTGGCTAATACAAGCATTTTTGTCATCAAGCAAGCAAGAATTAGCATGTTCAAGATCATCTAGTTCTACATGCAAATTATCAACAATTCTAGCAAGCTTTTTCTTTTTCCTTTTATAAGACTTAAGAGAGGTACAAGTATCATAAATAATAGCAATCAAAGATTCTTTATCTAAAGATTTTAGATTTACCTCACTTGAGTCTTCACGTTTTGATCCCATAAGAGCAAAATGGCATTCTCCTTCATAACTAGAGCTTGAGCTGATCCTTCACTTGAATCTTCACTTGATCTTGAGTTGGAGGAGCCACTTGAGCTTGAGTGGCACTTATCTTATCTTTTCTTGTGATGATGGATCTTCTTGCCTTGTAGACAATCTATTTTGAAGTGACCCTTCTTTCCACACTTGAGGCACCGGATGGAGGAGGAATTATTGCCTTTGTAAAATCTACCCTTGGAGTACATGGCATCTTCTTCAACTTGAGAGGATGGAGAGGCTTGACCAACAATAGCCTTGATTTGAGTCTTCATTTCATCCTTCTTCATTCTCTTAAGTTCTTTCTCTTCTTGTCTTTCTACTTCCTCCCTTTTGTCAAGTGTGGCTTCATGTGCTTATAGATTTCCAATGAGCTCTTCAATAGGGACATCCTTAAGAGACCTTGCTTCTTCAATGGAAGTCACCTTGGGTTCCCACCTATTGGGTAGAGTTCTAAGGATCTTTGAGTTGATCTCTCCTCTAGACATAGGATGACCTAGAACCGCAAGACCATTCACAATGGTGTTGAGCCATGAGTACATGTTGGCTATCCTTTTCTCCTTTCCCATCTTGAAGTTCTCAAGCAGCCCTCTGAGCATGTAGACTTGGCTTTCCTTTACTTGATTTGTCCCCTCATAAGTGATGCATAACTTTCTCCATACCTCATAGGTTGTTTCACATGAAGAAATCCGATTGAACTCCGTGGAGGTCATGGAAGCATAAAGGATGTGCATGGATCTAGCATTCAAGGTTGCTTTCTTCAAGGTAGAATTATCTCATTCTTTAATCTTTGTCTTTGGTAGCTTTTATGGGTTGTTCACCATTTGCCACATCTCAAGACTTGATCCTTGGATGTAGAATTGAAGCTTCTTCTCCAATAGAGGAAACTGCTCCCATTAAAGATTGGTAGGCTGATCAAGTATCTCCCTCCTTGGTAGTCACCCATCTTCTCCTACTTGTTGAAGTATGCTTGGAGAATATCGCTCAGATACCAATTGTTAGATCCTAGATGGGTGATTGGATGCTCTAGAGGGGGGTGAATAGAGCTGAATGAACTTAAACAAAATTCATTATACATTCAAGATATATCACAAGATAATGTTGCTAAATAGGAAATTTATGTGCAACTAAAACATACATAGTAAGGGAGAGAAAGATTGAACATACACCAAGAGATAAGCTATTTAGAGTGGTTCCACACTTCAAACTAGAAGTGAGTCAGTCCACTACTTAGAGAGGTCAATCTCTAGGATTTCTTAACCTTGCACCTTCATTATATTCATTATAAGATATACAATACATGACCACCAAAGGACTTACCTATCCAATACAAAGAGTCTTCAACCTTACCAAGGACTTACCCACTTTGCAAGGAGACTTATGCCTTCTTCCAAGGACTTACCTACTCTTGCACAAGTTTTCAGCCTTACAGGGATTACCCACTCTTCTTGGATCTTCCGCCTTTGACTTCACCTTCACTCGGAGAAGCTTCCACTAAGGACTTACCCACATGAGCAAGGAGTCTTCTGCCTTCACCAAGGGCTTACCCACTCTTGCTCCAAGTCTTCAGCCTTGATCTTCACCAAGGGACTCCTTCCCTTGTTCTTCTTCACCTCTCTTAGCTAAGAGAGAGATCCTTCATCTTCATGGTTGAAATGAGAGATACAAAAGGTGGTAGAAGTGATAGCCTCACAAGATATACATGTAGGACTAGCTCTCTTATAGATTTCCTACTCACTCTAACGAATGTAGCAAGTGATTAAGCTTAGAGAGAGAGGAGACTGTAGGAATCACTCAACTATAGAATAGGAACCTCACATAGAGTTTTGCATTGAATGCTCAACCTTAGAATGAAGCCCAAAGGGTCCTATTTATAGTTGGGGATGCCTCTTATCCTTTGGGAACACTTGAGAACGAAAACTAGCCATTTTGTGGCTTGCAACGAATATATTTTCACTTGTTGCAACTCCACAACGGCTAGAAGGACTTTTCTGCACTTTTCCATACAGTGCAATCGGTGGAATTTCTATAAGGGTAACTCGACCAATAGAGTAAAAGACAAAGTCGGTATTCAGACCATCGGTCGAGTTTGTCTTGGGGAAACTCGACCGACCAATGAAAATCGAGTTGGTCAGGTACTCCATCGGTCGAGTTCTGTGAAGTGTAAACTCGACCGATCAAAATTCATTTTCAAGATCCAATCAGGATCGGTCGAGTTTGCAACTCACAGAACTCGACCGATGAACAGCCTGATGTGAATTTTGGATAATGGCTTTTGAGTTCTTAAACATTTGATCTAAGTGCTTCTAATTTTTTCTAAGCTTAATTACAAGTCATACAATCATTACAAGTGATTTACTTCATGATTCTAATGGATTTACATCATATTAAAAAAATGTGCACTTGTATTGACTTTGACTTGTCTTTTCTCCAATTTGATATGCGGAAGTTAGGGCATTTGGAGTGTGTCTATACCTAATTTGAAATCACTCAAGTAGAGACATTAGACACCAATATGTGGAATGGTTAGTCATCATTAAAACACAGGTTTAGTCAATTTATACGTGAGTCAACATTGACCTAATTGACCTTGAGTCAACACATAGGACAATCAATAGGGAAATCCATAACAGCAATCCTTCTTATGATTATCAGATAACATCAAGATAAGGCATATCAAAATGAAAAATATCTATCTGACTGTTACCCCTCGCGGTCATCTACCGCTTTAGGTTGACTCAACACATAGAGTCTAGTTATTTCATGTTGTTGCTTTTGACTTTTTATACTATTGGGCTATAACTTTCATAAGCCCTGTCGAGTCTACCTCGGTTGTTGAGTCATTTCCTCCCTTCTTTTCAAAGAAAGAGTTAATTATGCTCAACATGTCCATACATATAACATGTCTTTCCCTCATATCATGGTCTTATCGATCTTATTACTGATGTAGAAGCTAAGTCACAAGTTCTTACTGGTGGAAAGTTAGGACCTTTTCCTTTACTTAGCGACTACTGCCCTGGTGCACTAGGCATTTATTGCACTGTTGGCACCAAAAACTTTGGCTTTTTAGAACAACTAGACAAATGTCTCTAGAATTGTAGAGACTTTTCCTTCATTCTCATCTTAGTGCCCCTCCTTAGGCACTATCATTACAGATGTACTATCTATCTATACTTATAGAAGAGTCTACTTTCTTTCCATATGTCATTCCTTCCCACATTTTCCACTGTTTGAACATGACTATGTCATTCGGGAACCTTTTCAAAACACAAAGTTTCTATATTGAGGACTGGTAACCTCAGTTGTAATGCTAGTATCTAGTCTATTATATGCATCATTGTTGTCCTAACTTGCCTCACAAGAGCATAAAAAGTAGGATTCTCTATCCTGATCGTATCATGATGGGAATTCTCAAGCACTCATTCTTCTCTTTCCTGATCCCTTGCACCCTTTCCTGGTGCAACAACATTGCTCTTAGCAATGTGTTCTTCATGTTCTCCAATCATTTTTAAACTTCACCCTTTCTTCTGCATAAGAAAAGTCACTATAGAGTATACTGGAGGACACTAGAATAGACTCAACACCTTAGTCATATGTCTCTGTAGACTCAGTGAACCTTAGGCTCTGATACCGAAAACTTGTGACGATCGTCACTAAACTGATAAACAAATTATTACTAATTAAGTGGAATAAACATAAACAACAGATTAACAAAAATCACTAAAATTTAAAATCATTTTTGCAAGGAGATCCTTGTCTAGAAAACTTTTACTAAAAGATCCAAAACTCATACATATCATGATTACATTGTACAACATCTCATCTTGAGGACAACATATAACAGTTGCTCTATCAAAACACATAATGGAGAAACATAAAACCTCCAAGCATTCAAGCCAAAATCTCATATCATTCATGAAACCAGTACGAAACAACTCCAAGGACCTGAGAGTACAGAGACTACACATAGGACTTCTATCTACAAGACATGACAGACAGTACACTCAACCTAAGTTGTCATTGCTGCCTCAGTTGTTGTTCCTCCTCTATAGAAAGATCTTCGCCACCTCATGCACGTCCACCTAAAAAAAATGTGGATCCCACGGGGTGAGACAATTGTCCTAGTGAGAGATATAACTCTCCTCCAACCATATTATTATCATATATTAAGCATTTATAAATTGGGAAGAGGTTCTTTTTATATTACCGAGTAGGATAATTCATTGTATTAATAGAATGAAGTAATCTCCTTTCTTAAGGATAACATTACATCTACCCATGGTAGAGTTATCAATCATCTATCTACTTTGCAAGGAATGTGAAGAAACACAAATCATCTATCAACTAAGATGTATAACTGAAGTGCACATAAATCAATGTTTTCCATATTTGATCATTAAGAAGATATGCTACAAGGCTGATTACATTTTTCAATCACACTTATGCCCTGAGGATATGAGGTATACCGCTCATACTCCAACCGACCATGGCTACGTAAAGCATCGGTACCATACAAGGTCAATGGGAGAGTCGGCTGCCATGACCTCTGTCATTTCTGTCAGTGCGAGACCACAAGAAGGACATCTCGTATCACTACTAAATAGCTTTCCAGGGTATACTGTCTACTTCGCTATAGAGCTACAACGTCAACTGCACTCTCTTTGGGGAGATCTCAATTATCCATCCTCGACTTTCATTATCATCGGGAGATTCTTGATACATCCATTCTGACATATATAATGGAGGATTGAGATATTTCATGTTTATCTCACATCAATCCCACATTAGGGTGTAAGGATATTCGCACCCATCACCCCTGCATATTCAAAAATATGCCCTTCGGGTTATGCCACGGAGAAACCCATTTCACCATTCAGCAAATTTTGACGTTGATGGATCTATGGTCAGGGTACTACGTGATAAGATTCTACTTGATTAATTAAGTGCATTTCCGTATCTTTTAGCATCAGTCAAGTTTCAAACAAGAATTATTATAGCATATTCTACAAAGAAAAGTGTAATTCATCTATAAATTACTTTTCAAATCTGTAAAACACATGATACATGTGATCTCAATCCCTTATCACATTAGTGGGAATTCTCATCCCTTCACATCATTATCATGATTACTAGAATTGGGTATTCAAACCCTTAGTTCATCACTGAACACTGTTACCACTTATCAGGTAACTAATACCTCTAGGTCCTCAGACCAAGGTATACATGATACTTGTTGCACAAGCATCTCACATGGCTCACAAGGCCATTGCACATATTGTCACCTCTCACTAGGCAACAACTTATTCACATGGCTCATAAGGCCATTACACATCTTGTCACCTCTCACTAGGAAACAACTTATTCACATGGCTCACAAGACCATTACACATCTTGTCACCTCTCACTAGGCAACAACTTATTCACATGGCTCACAAGACCATTACACATCTTATCACCTCTCACTAGGCAATAACTTATTCACATGGCTCACAAGACCATTACACATCTTATCACCTCTCACTAGGCAACAATTATTCACTTGGCTCACAAGGCCATTAATCATTATGCTTGTTTTACAAGTATTTAACATGCCTTACAAGGCTTATGCAATAATAGAAATACATCCTTCCCCATTATTAGGGTTAGGGTTTCCTTTTATAGCTGAATAGGGTTTCAAGTTAATATTATTAGTCCAGACCCTAATTCATTGCTCCACACATCTAGGAGCATACATTCATATCATAAGTATGCAATCATACTTATTTGTTCTCATCATGTGTCATTAAATGATTATCAACACAAGGTATGAGTTTCTCTCTCATCCTCTCTAGGATATTGATTACATCATACTTTATTATCTTGGCTTGACCCTTTCTCAAGGTATGTTAGCCTACACTTATCAAAGTACATTAATCTCATTACATCTCAATGTAACAATTGACATGACACACTTCATGTGTTACTCATCCATGTATATTGGATTTAAGGTGTATCAAGGTGTATCAACCTTAAGGTGTTGGATGTGATATTTATCATGCCTTGGTGTATCACTTCCCTCATCACTTTTAACTTGCTTAAGTTCATCAACTTATCTTGTATTAGGGTATTTCCCCTCCTAATACTTTATGCACTAACTCATCACATTTATGTTGTAGTTCATTGGCCATAAGTCTCACGCTTAAATTGCCCAACTATCATAAAGTGATATGGTCTCATCTCGAGTTAAGGCATTGTTGATATACCATTATCAACCACTTTAGGTGTTTCACCTATCAAGGTATTAACCACACAATTACTTGGTATTAGACTCATCACTCCTAAGAGTGTTTTACCCTCACCTTTACAAGGTGCATCATATTGAATCATGTATGTCAAGTTGAACACATGTATTCGGTTAGGTGTATATCGATCTAGGTATCATTATATTCCTCATACCCTTACCCATTAAGGTATCAACCTTACCATTCATATGGTGTATCAACTTCACCCTTCATGGGTGTAACATCCTCACCTCACTTTAAGATATTGGCCACACCCTACTTTAGTATATTAGCCATCACATGTACTAGGGTACTAACCACCTTGCCATTATTGTCATCTAGTGTATTGGGTTACCCTCCATCACATTATTAAGTTGGCTCAACTTTTCCTTCAAGGTACATTAGCTTACTTAATCATTATTCATTAAACTCCATACCTCTTAATGTATGACTTCATATAAAATACTTCATGTGTTAATCCATCAAGTAAAATAAATTTAAGGTGCTTTCACCATATCGGGTATGAGGTGTGTGTGTGCTTGCCACACCATATCGGTTTTAAGGTGTATGTGTGCTTTCCACACCATATTGGTTTTAAGGTGTATGTGTGCTTGCCACACCATATCGGTTTTAAGGTGTATGTGTTCTTACCACACCATATCGGTTTTAAGGTGTGTGTGTGCTTACCACACCATATCGGTTTTAAGGTGTGTGTGCTTACCACACCATATCAGTTTTAAGGTGTGTGTGTGTCTACTTACCACACCATATCGGTTTTAAGGTGTATGTTTGACCTCCTATCGTGCAAGAGGTGTATACTACACCACCATATCGTGCAAGAAGGTATAAAATCAGATCCATATCATTTTAGTGGAGTAGGTGCATCATCATATCGGGTTAGAGGTGCTTGCTTGTGTGCTTGAAGCCGATATCACTTTTCCTTTGATGATGTCATCACCATCAACCTCTAGACATTTGTTCTTACTATTCTAAGTCATGGACAACAGTCCCATGAATCTTTTATAACTCAAAGTATCATCAATTATTCAAGAAAAATCGAAATTGCAAGTAGATCAACAAGTATGACAAAATTGAAGATGCATAATAATATAATTGGGTTCAAGTTATATAACCCGCCTCAAGAAAAACTTCAAAACTCCAAGATCCAAAGCTTCACACTCCCAAGGTTGAATATGAACTTCACAACTCCTCTATATGCAAAGAATCACCATGGATAAGCAATTGGTGAAGAAGAAAAGAACGGAAGATCATAACCCTAAAATCATGCTTCAATCCAAGGTTGAAGATGATCATTGCCTCACCTTAGGGTTAAGTATGAGCTCCTTCTTGGTCCTTAGCACCTTTTCACGATACCCTACTACTCTTTCATGATATTCCACCACCCATGCACGATATTCCAGCACCCGTGGCCAATATCCCCCTCACTTGTGATCAAAACACTTCATTATGGGCAATATCATCCTACTTGGCTGATACGACCTTACTTGGCTGATATGAACTAGCTATGGATGATACCCAAGGCCCTATGCACGATACCACTTCACTCCTGCACGATACAAGGACCCTATGCACGATACAACTTCACTCCTGCACTATACAAGGACCCTATGCACGATACCTTAGGGAAGGAGGGTGGTAAGATCCGAAAACATTTCACTAAGGGGTAAAAGAAGGGGTATATATACTAGTTGTTCATGAAGAAGTGTGAAAATGAGGTGTCATCAATTTGAGCTACTAGGTGCCACGTGTCCATGCATGGGTGACATGTGTACATGCATGCATTAACATTTATCTTGACATGAAAAACTCTTGAGGATAATCTAGGGATGAAATTTCGTCCATTATTTATCTCTTTGAATAAAATATATCAAGAAAATCACCACTTTATTCACAACCCGATACAACTTTTCTAAGGAAGTTGTAACCCGATACACTTCACCGCCTTGAGGTGCTTTGCACATCATGGGATTTTACAAGAGTCCACAAAACGATATGGGACTCCTCTTATGGATCCTTGGCCGAAGGTCACTCATATATAAGCTTTTCAACTAGATACAACTCAAGTTAGGGTTTCACAATAAACCCCTTTCTTGGTCATTTTATCACCAAGAGTGCCATCACTAATAAATGATTCAAACATGGTTTATCATTCATTATCTATCCTCTAAATGATACATAGAGGAAGTAGGAACACTCTAGAGGTGGTGATTTGCATATCAACCCCACATTTTTGGGTAAATTACAATTTGTACCAAAATTGGTGCACAAGGTACTAGCATTATTCAAACATGTTCAAACTTGGAATTTAGGCTTTCTACAAGCCACCACTTAGCATCATTATATCTATTATGATGCTAAAACACTTAATGCATATTCAACATGTGCCATTTTGCAATATAGCCCCTCATCTTGGGTAAATTGCACTTTGGTCCAAAACAAAGGAACATTGCTCAAACAACATTCAATCAGGACCAAACTTTGAACATAAGTGTGTCACATGATAACAAAACACCTTATATTATTATATTAAATTTCTAAGAAACTTACTTAGCCAAAACAAATCGGGTTACCTCATAACCCAGGTCAGGGTCATTACAAAAACAAACCCATCTAAGAGCTACAACAACATGGAATGAAGTCTATTGTTGAGCAGGTGATACAACAATGAAGAGGATATGATGATCAATGAAATTACAATTAAAAAAATAGTTAGGTACAACTATTTACTAATGAGAACTTTGTGAAGGACCCAAACAATTTTGATCCATCAAGAACTTTTTTTCTTGGCATATTTGTTTGAGTTTTGAGTTTTTACCAAGAAAGTCACCATTAGCTTTAATGATGATCTTCATGTTAAGACACCACTATAACACATAGTACGACATGGGATGGTCAACAAATAGGCCATGCAACATTACTAGTGATCATTTTTCTCATTTTTGTCTTTGATTTAATTGGGATTTGTTTATGTCGACCTTTTGTTCACAAGTCATTCTTATGAACATTACATCATGCAATGTTGTGTCTCACTTTCAGCCAAGCGAATAAGATGTATTAGATACTTTATTGAACTAGTAGGCATCAATTGATTATGATTTAGGAAACAAAATAATTTCACAATTTAGTAATGATTAAGGATATTAGGGGGTATTGTGATTAACAAGTGGACACAAAAGCCGGTGTAAGGGTTTAGTGGAGGCATTTTACTAGCATGGAATGATAATCACCTAACAGATCATAATCATTACAGAGGGGTCTTCTCTATCACTATATATTTCTCCAATAGTAACAATAACAAAAAATAGTAACAATAACTATTGAATTATCTATCACTATAGAATTCTCCAATAACCTACTAATAACAATAACTATAGAATCCTCTATCACTATATAATTATTGTATAGTAAAAATGAAAACAAAGATCTATATTGGTATTTATGGTGGACCAGGATGCCATAAAATCCTTTCTTTTCTAAGTTGTTTATTTTGGCTGATAATCACAAAAATAAGCCATGGCTATTGGTAGGGGATATATAGTATACTAGGTCTCACTATGAAATATCACACTTTGATGGCACAATTTTATAACATCAGACAATATGATCAAGCTTAGTGTGTTCATAAACAACATTGGTTTGATTGATTTGAAGACTAGTAACTCCACACTCACATTGGACATGTGGATCCTCCTAAGTAATTTTGGGCATATGCATATGTAATAATCTACACGAGGATCTTTAGTTAGTTGAGAACATGACTTGTTGGTGCATGAATAATATTTGATCACGTGCTTGACAATATAAATACTGATTATGTACCTTGGGGTCCCACTAAGGTTCACCTAGACCAAATATCTCAGATGCAAGAATATCGTTACAACTAATTGGACTATAGGAACAAATGGTAGAGTAGTTAAGATCTTTACACACAACCTCAATATAGTGAGAGACTCAAGGACTGGAGGGGTACCTTAGGTAACATTCATCAAAAGATCACAAATGTATAAAAACTATCATATTAGGACACCTGTAATGTCCCAAGACTTGAGGCCTCAGATAAAATAATCTTATAAGTAATGATTGGACTACTCATATCACCAAGGTGCACATCTTTTTTAGGGATCCCATCACTAAAGAACTATGTGGTTAAGTGTGGTTAGCTCTAAGTTGTACTAGGATGGATGACCAGTCAAGAAGTTATCATGGCTTGTGCATGAGTGAGGATAAAGCACACGATTAAGGCTAGTGCTGGTCTATGGGCCCAGTCCTTATTCCTGAAATTCTACAAGTGCCTTGGGAAGTGGGTCCGGGTATTACATATTGTATCAGATCCCTAACCCCTCCAGTAGGTGGGGCCCACATGGGCATGTGACATGCCAGGATTGAGTCGTGCGGTCCATGCATGGTGGACAGGGTTGTTTGTGGTGATGTAGCCACACTTGCACTAGTATTCCGTGATCGGGAGTTGGGTGCCCATGAGTCATTTTGGGTCTGCACAACAATGGGAAAATATATTATGAGGCCACAGAGTTGAGCCTTGATGAGGACTTCAAGTGTGTAATGGGGGAAGAATGTAACATCCCAAGATTTTAGGCCTTGGATAAAATGATCTTAAAAGGAATGATTGGACTACCCATATCACCAAGGTGCGCCTCTTTTTTAGGGAGCCCATCATGAAATAAGTTAAGCATGCTCAGGCCAGAGTAGTACTAGGATGGGTAACCAGTTAGGAAGTTTATCCTAGCTTCCAAAAAGAGTAAGGACAAATCACAGTTAAGGCTAGTGGTGGTCTGTGGGGCCAGTCTTCATTCCTAAAACTCTACTACATTTGTGGGAAGTGGACCTCAAAATTACAAACATTTCTAGACCACTGAGGTTCACTATGAAACATTTCTAGATGAAACATCTTAAATACAAGAATATTGTCACAGCCAATTGGACTATAGGAACAAATGGTAAAGTAGGTAGGATATTTAAATAAACCCTCAATATGGTGAGAGACTCAAGGATTAGAGAGGTACCTTAGGTAACATTTATAAAAAAAATCACAAATGTATAAGAAACTCTCATATTGGATGACACCCTTCCATCCAAAAATGAGTTTGAAAATACAATTAAAAACACATATCCACCAATCGATCTCGTATCAAAAGATTATATGGAAACAAAGATACAAGAAAAATGGTTATGGGAAGGAGAAAATAATACAAAATTCTTCCACAAAGTTTGTCATGGGTAGAAAAGGTCTAGTTAAATCCATAGACTTGATTGTAATACATGATTAACTAATAATCTAATATAGATTATCTACATATTTCAAAATAATTTTAGATTGTTTTTAATCATGGGGATAACTTCTCAGGCTATACCTCTTATTGGAACATTTTATGTAATAAAACTATTTTCAAATAGTCACAAATTGGTTTCACCCTTTACTCCTAAGGAGATTAAAAAAAACCATCAACTTAGGGTTAGATAAATCACCCAGAGCTAATGATTTCAATATGTCCTTCTACAAACACTTTAACAACCCCGACTCCCAGTAACCCCCAATTAAGGGAGACCGAAAGGTCAGAGCCGTTAACTAATAACCCGGATCAAAGGTTCAAAAAATAATCAATAACAATTAATAAACTTTACCAACTAAACTGAAAACTGGTATAAAATAAAACTTTTCTTACCTTGGAAAAATTGGGATTTCTATCCAGGAAGATGCTAATCTAACTAATCCTCCTGTGCACTTTATTTCTCATTTAATTCCACATATGTCGCTTTACTATTTCTTCTTTTCATTTATACCTAAAACGCCGACAAACAAAATGTCGGTCAGCAAGAATCTGGTATGTGGGGGAAACAATAATTGTGCAACTATGTTAACAATGTAGTCAACCAAATATCATTTAACATCCAAGATTATGTTTTAAGCAATACTACTCAATCCTTTCCTATCCCCTATCTCTGTACCGTCCCTGTAGTGGACATGGATAATACCTCTCTCATATGGTAGATCCTTACCCCCATGGCCCTACCACACATATAGCCAATTCTTAGGGTTATGGAGTCGCATGGTCCTACCCAAGGGTAGCCCAATCCCTGACTCATGATGACTTGATGGACCTACCCCATTGGTAGCCATTTACTAAGTCATTTAATGACCTCATGGACCTACCCCATTGGTAGCCATTTACTAGGTCAATCTATAAAGCTACATAGGGGACTAGGATCTGAGCTAGTAGGCACATCTCTTATGTGATAGTCATATTCACATTATAATTTGCATTAATTAACTGCAACCAACAGTTTAATATGAGTCATCGATAAAACCTCGAAAATCCTCGAGAAACTAATTTGGGATATTCATAGGCGTAACCACATACCTGATTTGATGATTTCACAAGCATTAAGTAATTCCAACCAAGAATGCAATCCAAGAAAGCAATTCAATAATCACATAATTCCTGAAAAGAATATGTACTTTATTTATTACACACTTTATCAAGAATCTACTTTATTGACTTGGATTCACTTTCTAGGGTTTCTGTATCCATTTTAGGGTTTTTTTTTTGCATTTAGGGTTTCCCTTCATATTTTACCATATTAAACCCTAATTTTATGCCATTACTCATAAACCCTAATCATCTCATCTACTCTTCAATATTAAGGTTATCTTAACAACATATAACCCTATTTTCATATTACAGGCACATTAATCATCAATTAATTTCATTAAGCTTCTTTTTCATTAAAGCTACTATTTTATCCTTTTAATACATAACAAGATCATTATACGCATTTATCACCAATTCAAAGTTTATTATGGTCTAATCACATATGAACTCGTTTTGCCATAGTTCTACCTTTTATTCATGAGAAAACCCTAATTACTACATTTAGGGTATTTATCCAGAATTAAGGACTTT
Source organism: Alisma plantago-aquatica (assembly GCA_963693085.1). Taxonomy (NCBI): domain Eukaryota; kingdom Viridiplantae; phylum Streptophyta; class Magnoliopsida; order Alismatales; family Alismataceae; genus Alisma; species Alisma plantago-aquatica. The sequence goes on along the minus strand of OY856414.1, from coordinate 173,345,152 downwards.
TGTACTCTAAATAGCTTAAATTCAGCATATTTCAACTTTAATCATGAAATTAATCAATCAAAGCCATTAAGAATTTGCATTTACCAATATTAGGGTTTCAAGGCCCATTAAAGCACGTTTTTGCTCATGAAACTCTAAATTAAACTACTTACATGCAATGTTCATCCTTTTCGATCTTAATGTTCCTTTTTATCATTAACAGGTTAATACCAACTTTAATCATCCATTAAACCCTATTAAACACATTATTCATTTCAAAATAGGGTTTCTTAATCTTTAATTCATTAAAGATGATAATTTACACTAATTTTCGAATAGCAAGAGGAATTAGCTTCTAACTATATTTTTATTGGATTCCTCTCATTTTTCTAAGCAATTTGATATATAGTTTCACTATATTCTGAGTTACTAATAAAGAGATACAAATTTTACAAAATTGTCTTACTTGGACCAATCACGGAGCGCCACATCACCCCGTCCATGCAACGCAGGCGCGGCTTGTTTGGAAAATATTTCAAAATGACAACTTTGTCCCCCGCGTAAGTCGATTGTGCCTTCAGCCTGCGGAGGGCATAAACGTCCAATGTCCGATTCCTCATCTTAAACCTCATGACGGCTCTTTGCAGCTGCCCTAGACGTGCTTTGCACGGCTATCCCTTGCTCCTCAGACCTCGATGGCCATCAGCAGCCACAACATTGACTCTGACGCCCTCCATCATGTCCTCCCATGCTCCCACCCTCAGCCTGGTTGGCCGAATGCAGGGTCCCAGGACTTGCAACCCACGGTCGTGCTGGAGATCCTTTTGCAGTGTCGCGCGATGGTGGGAGCAAGGCGGCGATGGCAGCTCCCGCCTCGGTCGTCGTGAGGTCATATGGCTTCCTTCAAGACTACTTAATGATCCCTCATTGCTCCATGGTCAGGCTAACCTTTCCGCTAGAGTTTGTTTACAAGAATAAGGAAACGAGAGGGTAGGATATGTGGGTTCTCCCTTTTACTAGAGCCAAAGGCTCTACCCCTTATATAAGGGAGGGTATCCATGCCCCAGAACGTTCATCCAAGAGGGGACAAGTCCTCTTCCCATTAGGAAACAATTTCCATTATTGAGAAGCAAGTTTATCTCTCTTAAAAGTCTTCCTTATCCTATTTATATTTTTCTATTCTTTAAGTATTAGGATTTCGAAAATTACTTCCTTTATATTCTTTGTACTTGCCTGTGAATTTATTGGCATGAAATTTCTATCTTCTTTTAGTAGGAAAATACCACTTTTAAGCAACACCACAAAATTCATTAATAATGTACCTCATTATTTTCTTATTTTGCTTTATTGGTATTTTCTCTTTCTTTCCTCTTTATTGGGGCTCCTTTGACCCCAAGGAACTCTAAGAATTCGAAATTCTTTTTATTGGATACTCATTATCCTTCTAGATGCATCTAAATGCATTATTCTTTATTATTCCTCATTATCATGTTTATTTCTTATTAAAAATATCTCTTTTTGAGGTTTTCTCTTTATTTCTCTTTTATTTTCCTCATTGGTATCCCTTTTATCATTATAAATCCTTGGGATACGAAATTCCACTAAGGATAACTCAATTGTACCTCTTTTTACTTATTTTCCACATTTTACCATTATTTTCAATTTCTTTCTTAATAAAGAAATACTTAATTGATCTTTCCTTTTCTTATTGCATTCTCTATGCAACTTTGGACTCCTTGGGACCCAAGGAATCCAAGAGGCACGAAAACAAACTTGGATCATCTTATTTTGTCTTCAGGAGGTTTCCACACCTTTCTTTTCTCAAAAACTTAATTATTCATTTTCTAATTGAATCGAAATTCATGCATTCAATCAAAATACATCATTATTTGTTCATTTATCTTTAATATGAGAAATTACATTTCTCAACAAATGAACCCAAAATCGGGGTTGTAACATCCTTCCCCTCTTATAAGAATTTTGTCCTCAAAATTCCATCAAGCAAACAAACAGTTCAGGATAAGCCTTTCATATGTCCATCATGGCTCCCATGAGGCTTTACCCTTTCCATGGTGCTTCCCAAGAACCTTCATCATCTCATATTCTTCCATCTGAGTTCTTTCTTACCTTGGTATATCATACCCTCATAGGTGACTCAGGACAATTCAGCCTCTCAAAAGTTGATTTGGTTCAGGGCTTAATACATGGCTTGGGTACCTCACATAGTGCTCTAGATCGGACTTATGGAACACATTATTCATCATATTATCCTGAGGGGCAAGGCTAAACACAACTATCTCCACCAATCAATCTCAAATGGACCCATATATCGGGGACTCAGCTTTCCCAGCTGAAGCTTAGAGGGGTCAGATTTTCACATCACATATTTTCCCATAGTGAACTGCATGTCAGTCTGCTTTGCATCGGCTCATGACTCATGTTACCACTGGGCTCTCTCTCGGCCATTGCACGATCAAAGCGACTTCATCTACACACACTATGGTTCTTTTCTGACCTTCGTGAGGCCTCCTTCACCAACATCATCTTAATAAAGCGGTGACCGACACAACCTCTCTATAAGACTTCTTGCATCCCGATAAAGGTTGTGGTGGTTAACATCACATCTTAAAAACTGTCTCTATGTATCACCCTGAACAAGCATACTGGCTCTCATCAGAACCTCTAGTCTGGATTATACTAACCATTAGTAGGGGTGATAAACTATACTATCATCAAGCTCTTTGTGTATCTACTTCCACCTCAGGGAAGTGAACCTTGGTCAAACCCAAGAACTTTTGAACTCGCATCATGGTGTGGTTGAACCATCTTCTCTCTTAAGTAGTTCAACTGAATCTGTCTCGTGACAGTACTCTTCCTTTCTCATGTCATCTAGGTAAGGCGATCTACCATAACCCATATTGTATCTCGACCTTCCTTGGTCCAAGGGAGACTCACAACATCCATAGTGATGAACTCCCATTCCATATCGGGAACTCTTTATACTTTATACCCATGTATTGGGTTACTGGTGTTCATCCTTCGCCTCCTAGCTTGCATGGCCACATGCTACATGCAACTTTGCTTTAAGCATCCAAAGTGCTACTATCACTTACTATCTTTGTAGTTTCATGGTGTGTGGTGATCTTGAAACCATGATTCTCGGTATGTCATGATTCCTCAAGATCGATACCTTGAAAACCCTAAACTACTCTCATCAGGGTTTCATCACTTTCCTTTCCAAAGAGGTACATCTGAGGTTTGACAATCATCCTTTCATTATATCACAGATTTGACTAGCTAACCAAGCAATCATTTACTTGATTAACCGCTATTGATACATCTGGGTGTTAGCCAAACTTATCTCTTTTTTTCAACTGAAGGTTATCCTAACAACCTCAACTTCTTCTAGCTTCAAGCTAAACTAGGCAGCTATATCTCAACCAGAGCATTCATTACCACTTCTTATCCTTAGGTGTTAAGTATTGTTGAGGACATACACCTCCATGTATTATACTTATCATCTCATCTCAAACTGTAAGTCTATCTTCATCAAGAACACTCTGAGCTCATCCTCTTAGTTATCAGGCTCCACCTTGTGATTCCTTGTAACACTTGCAAAAATCCACCTAGTTCAAGGTAAAACATCCTCACAAGATGATTTCCTTAATACTCTTAGTGTTTGTAAACCATCCATGTATCATTCGCTCCACTAGGGTATGTTATCATCTATGTCCTCATACCTCATAGCAACATTCCAACTCACATCATCTTTATCCTTGGTGTATGGCATGCGTACTGTCCTATCTCTCACTCCCATAACAAGAGGAAATAAGCATTTGGCTACAGTCCAAATACAGAGATCTTCCTATTCCAAGAGTAGAGATGGTACAGCCCACCTTTCCAGTACACTTCCAAATTTAAGTTGAAACGTACAACTTATGTCTCTACAAACATCTCGATATCAAAAATTACTTCCATGGAAAATTGGTCTCGAACCTACTTGGGTCACTACACAATCCTTGGTCCTCTCCTCTAGGTCTATAGGGTGCTGACACTTTTGGGGTCATCCCTCTTCCCTTATGCATCCAGAGAGTGCCCTACTCATCTGCCCTTTGGGTCCCATGAGTTCATGAAGGTGATCAATCTCCTAACCCATGGCCCTCGGACAATGATAGTTGTTACCTCCCGACCCTATGGTCATGTGCAACTAGGGAATTAGGCAACTCCTTCCATCGGTCTTATCCCTACCTAGCCCTAAGATACACTTAGGATTCTATTATAGTACATGTCCAACTTAGAACCTTCCCAAGCATTCATCATCTCTCTTCCTGCATTCATGGCTGACGTTCATCCTTTCATAGGGATCATGGCAACCTGCCTACCTTGTCCAGCCCCATACTGGTTACCTCCATGGTAACACATCCACATGCACATAGAGATGGTTATCTATGGGTCTATATGTTTGTTATCATGCCATGTACTCTTCACTAAGCTTCTCAAGATCCTAGGAAACCTCCTTAGGTTACCTCAAAACCAACCAAACTGGTAAACCCCTAACAAAGGGTCCCTCTCCTCGGATGGGAGGAAACTACACCTTGATAACAAAGGGCACAAGCATCCTTAGGGTTTACCTTCACATGAGCATGCTTAATCCAACAACTACTAAGGCACAAGCATACCTACTAACCATGCTAGGTCACACTTGTTCTCATCCTCAACATTATATCAACTTAGTCGTGAGGGGTTCATCAAACATACCCTTAACTTAAGGGATTTCCTTTACCTCTACACATGAGGAGTACCATGCTCGAAACTATAGAGACTCAAATCTCATCATGAGCATCGGATACACTACTTCCCCTCTTAGGCCTAGGAACCCTAGGTTCACCTTTGGGTGTCTGACTACATGCTCAATCTCTTAACCACGATTCAAGCATGTCCAAGGTATGTCATGTACTTCCATGATCCTTCTACTCACAACACTTCAGAGTTGAGTCATCTTCCAGGACAACCAACTAGGTATAAAGCCTCACAACTGGTTACTTAAACCTCCTCAGGGTCTAAAGCACTCTTTATCCCATCCAGCGGGTAATCACTTATACCATAGGTACTAGAAGCATCCACTATCATCCACTTAGGTCGCATCATCTAAGCTTTCAACCTTCTTTCTAGGGTCCTACTTTCTCTCTCTAGATCTAACTCCACATCCAACCTCACTTCATGAAGTTGGATCAAGCTTACCAGCATATCCCTACATGGGTGAAGCCTTTGCTCAACTCATGTTTGGATTAAGATTATCCTTAGCTCTTTATGTTTATCTCATAAGACATCCATCATGATTCCCTTGTCCAGGGTTTCATCCTACTGTCAGCACTACTAACGTACTCTGGGTGCAAGCTACACCCTACTTGCACAAGCCCATAGGGTTCTATAGGTTCTTCTCTAACTTCACCCATGAAGGAGCTATCCTCCGCTCAAACATGCACGGTCCTTCCCAGGGTTGGGTTGCCAAAAGGTGCTAGGTCATCAACTTCTCATGGCTTATATGACATCCAAGGCATGTTTATCCAAACACCTAGTCTAATCTCATCATGCCATCTCTCTCTCTCTAACCTTCACTTAGGGTTAGGGTTAACATCATCCTCAAAGGATGTGCTAGGTCTCTACCTTTAATGGAGGTATCTACCTCCAAGACTAACTCTCTCTCTACTCATCCTCCTATCACGGAGGTCTATCCTTAGGCCTCTCCTGAGGGCAATGACAACTCGTGTCATATGACCTAAGCATGTATCTATTCATTTACGCTTATTATATTAATCTTATGTCCATGACATCTTATTTACATGCTTTTTATTAATTTGGTGGAGGATTCCTTAATCCTTATCAACCTTACCCATACCTCAAGAGGATGAGGAGAAGAGAGAGGAAACCCTAATCCTTAAGGTCCTTAATAGAATTTGAGTTGAGAAGGGATGAACAAGATCAGAGAGTCCTAAAGGTATCTTACTTCGAGTCATATCCTAAGACATCGGCCAGGCAGTCAAACAATCTGGGAGTCCTAGTATTCCGACTAGCGGTGTGGAGGAAAATATTGCCAGCCCCCAGACGTGATCCTTTTCTAGACACCTCAATCTTTCATACAATCCTCTAATAACTCCCTTGCGTTCTACAGAATTTGTAAAATTTAATAATTATTAAAGATTAAGTGAGGAACCTTCACTCTGATACCAATTGTAACGACCCTGAAGATCGGTAACCCCCAATTAAGGGAGACCGAAAGGTCAGAGCCGTTAACTAATAACTCGGATCAAAGGTTCGACAAATAATCAATAACAATTAATAAACTTTACCAACTAAATTGAAAACTGGTATAAAATAAAACATTTTTTACCTTGGAAAAACTGGGATTTCTATCCATGAAGATGCTAATCTAACTAATCCTCCTGTGCACTTTATTTCTCATTTAATTCCACATATGCCGCTTTACTATTTGTTCTTTTCATTTATACCTAAAACGCCGACAAACAAAATGTCGGTCAGCAAGAAGCCGGTATGTGGGGGAAACAATAATTATAAAACTATGTTAACAATGTAGTCAACCAAATATCATTTAACATCCAAGATTACATTTTAAGCAATACTACTCAATCCTTGCCTATCCCCTATCTCTGTACCGTCCCTGCAGTGGACATGGATACTACCTCTCTCATATGGTAGATCCTTACCCCCATGGCCCTACCACACAGGTAGCCAATTCTTAGGGTTATGGAGTCGCATGGTCCTACCCAAGGGTAGCCCAATCCCTGACTCATGATGACTTGATGGACCTACCCCATTGGTAGCCATTTACTAAGTCATTTAATGACCTGATGGACCTACCCCATTGGTAGCCATTTACTAGGTCAATCTATAAAGCTACAGAGGGGACTAGGATCTGAGCTAGTAGGCACATCTCTTATGTGATAGTCATATTCACATTATAATTTGCATGAATTAAATGCAACCAACAGTTTAATTTGAGTCGTCGATAAAACCTCGAAAATCCTCGAGAAACTAATTCGGGATATTCATAGGCGTAACCACATACCTGATTTGATGATTTCACAAGCATTAAGTAATTCCAACCAAGAATGCAATCCAAGAAAGCAATTCAATAATCACATAATTCCTGAAAAGAATATGTACTTTATTTATTACACACTTTATCAAGAATCTACTTTATTGACTTGGATTCACTTTCTAGGATTTTTGTATCCATTTTAGGGTTTTGTTTTGCATTTAGGGTTTCCTTTCATCTTTTACCATATTAAACCCTAATTTTATGCCATTACTCATAAACCCTAATCATCTCATCTACTCTTCAATATTAAGGTTATCTTAACAACATATAACCCTATTTTCATATTACAGGCACATTAATCATCAATTAATTTCATTAAGCTTCTTTTTCATTAAAGCTACTATTTCATCCTTTTAATCCATAACAAGATCATTATATGCATTTATCACCAATTCAAAGTTTATTATGGTCTAATCACATATGAACTCGTTTTGCCATAGTTCTACCTTTTATTCATGAGAAAACCCTAATTACTACATTTAGGGTATTTATCCATAATTAAGGACTTTTGTACTCTAAATAGCTTAGATTCAGCATATTTCAACTTTAATCATGAAATTAATCAATCAAAGCCATTAATAATTGCATTTACCAATATTAGGGTTTCAAGGCCCATTAAAGCACGTTTTTGCTCATTAAACTCTAAATTAAACTAATTACATGCAATATTCATCCTTTTCAATCTTAATGTTCCTTTTTATCATTAACAGGCTAATACCAACTTTAATCATCCATTAAACCCTATTAAACACATTATTCATTTCAAAATAGGGTTTCTTAATCTTTAATTCATTAAAGATGATAATTTACACTACTTTTCGAATATCAAGAGGGATTAGCTTCTAACTATATTTTTATTGGATTCCTCTCATTTTTATGAGCAATTTGATATATAGTTTCACTATATTCTGAGTTACTAATAAAGAGATACAAATTTTACAAAATTTTCTTACCTGGACCAATCACGGAGCGCCACATCATCCCATCCATGCAATGCAGGTGCGGCTTGTTTGAGAAATATTTCGAAATGACAACTTTGCCCCCACGTAAGTCGATTGTGCCTTCAGCCTGCGGAGGGCATAAATGTCCAATGTCCGATTCCTCATCTTAAACCTCACGACGGCTCTTTGCAGCCACCCTAGACGTGCTTTGCGCGGCTATCCCTTGCTCCTTGGACCTTGATGGCCATCAGCAGCCACAACACTGACTCTGACGCCCTCCATCGTGTCCTCCCATGCTCCCACCCTCGGCCTGGTTGGCCGAATGCAGGGTCACAGGACCTACAACCCACGGTCGTGCTGCAGAACCTTCTGTAGTGCCGCGCGACGGTGGGAGCAAGGCGGCGATGGCAGCTCCCGCCTCAGTCGTCGTGAGGTCGTCTGGCTTCCTTCAAGACTGCTTAATGATCCCTCGTTACTCTGTGGTCAGGCTAACCTTTCCGCTAGAGTTTGTTTACAAGAATAAGGAGAAGAGAGGGTAGGATACGTGGGTTCTCCCTTTTACTAGAGCCAGAGGCTCTACCCCTTATATAAGGGAGGGTTTCCATGCCCCAGAACGTTCATCTAAGAGGGGACAAGTCCTCTTCCCATTAGGAAATAATTTCCATCATTGAGAAGCAAGTTTCTCTCTCTTAAAAGTCTTCCTTACCCTACTTATATTTTTCTATTCTTTAAGTATTAGGATTTCGAAAATTACTTCCTTTATATTATTTGTACTTGCCTTTGAATTTATTGGCACGAAATTTCTATCTTCTTTTAGTAGGAAAATACCACTTTTAAGCAACACCACAAATTCATTAATAATGTACCTCATTATTTTCTTATTTTTCTTTATTGGTATTTTCTCTTTCTTTCCTCTTTATTGGGGCTTCTTTGACCCCAAGGAACTCCAAGAATTCGAAATTCTTTTTATTGGATACTCATTATCCTTCTAGCTGCATCTAAATGAATTATTCTTTATTATTCCTCATTATCTTGTTTATTTCTTATTAAAATATCTCTTTTTGAGGTTTTCTCTTTATTTCTCTTTTATTTTACTCATTGGTATCCCTTTTATCATTAAAAATCCTTGGGATACGAAATTCCACTAAGGATAACTCAATTGTACCTCTTTTTACTTATTTTCCACATTTTACCATTGTTTTCAATTTCTTTCTTAATAAAGAAATACTTAATTGATCTTTCCTTTTCTTATTGCATTCTCTATGCAACTTTGGACTCCTTGAGACCCAATGAATCCAAGAGGCATGAAAACAAACTTGGATCATCTTCTTTTGTCTTCAGGAGGTTTCCACACCTTTCTTTTCTCAAAAACTTAATTATTCATTTACTAATTGAATCGAAATTCATGCATTCAATCAAAAGACATCATAATTTGTTAATTTATCTTTAATATGAGAAATTACATTTCTCAACAAATGAACCCAAAATTGGGGTTGTTACATCCTTCCCCTCTTATAAGAATTTTGTCCTCAAAATTCCATCAAGCAAACAAACAGTTCAGGATAAGCCTTTCATATGTCCATCATGGCTCCCATGTGGCTTTACCCTTTCCATGGTTCTTCCCAAGAACCTTCATCATCTCATATTCTTCCATCAGAGTTCTTTCTTACCTTGTTATATCATACCCTCATAGGTGACTCAGGACAATTCAGCCTCTCAAAAGCTGATTTGGTTCAGGGCTCAATACATGGCTTGGGTACCTCACATAGTGCTCTAGATCGGACTTATGGAACACATTATTCATCATGTTATCCTAAGGAGCAAGGCTAAACACAACCATCTCCACCAATCCATCTCAAATGGACCCATATATCGGGGACTCATCTTTCCCAACTGAAGCTTAGAGGGGTCGGATTTTCACATCACATATTTTCCCATAGTGAATTGCATGTCAGTCTGCTTTGCATCGGCTCGTGACTCATGTCACCACTGGGCTCTCTCTCGGCCATTGCATGATCAAAATGACTTCATCTACAAACATTATGGTTCTTTTCTGAGCTTCGTGAGGCCTCCTTCACCAACATCATCTTAATGAAGTGGTGACCGACACAACCTCTCTATAAGACTTCTTGCATCCCGATAAAGCCTATGGTGGTTAACATCACATCTTAAAAACTGTCTCTACATATCACCCTGAACAAGCACACTGGCTCTCATCAGAACTTCTAGTCTGGATTATACTAACCATTAGTAGGGGTGATAAACTATACTATCATCAAGCTCTTTGTGTATCTACTTCCACCTCAGGGAAGTGAACCTTGGTCAAACCCAAGAACTTTTGAAATTGCATCATGGTGTGTTTGAACCATCTTCTCTCTTAAGTAGTTCAACCGAATCTGTCTCGTGACTGTACTCTTCCTTTCTCATGTCATCTAGGTAAGGTGATCTACCATAACCCATATTGGATCTCGACCTTCCTTGGTCCAGGGGAGACTCACAACATCCATAGTGATGAACTCCCATTCCATATTGGGAACTCTTTATACTTTATATCCATGTACTGGGTTACTGGTGTTCGTCCTTCGCCTCCTAGCTTGCATGGCCACATGCTACATGCAACTTTGTTTTAAGCATCCAAAGTGCTACTATCACTTACTATCTTTGTAGTTTCATGGTGTGTGGTGATATTAAAACCATGATTCTCGGTATGTCATGATTCCTCAAGATTGATACCTCGGAAACCCTAAACTACTCTCATCAGGGTTTCATCACTTTCCTTTCCAAAGAAGTACATATGAGGTTTGACAATCATCCTTTCATTATATCACAGATTTCACTAGCTAACCAAGCAATCATTTACTTGATTAACCGCTATTGATACATCTGGGTGTTATCCAAACTTATCTCTTTTTCTCAACTGAAGGTTAGCCTAACAACCTCAACTTCTTCTAGCTTCAAGCTAAACTAGGCAGCTATATCTCAACCAGAGCATTCATTACCACTTCTTATCCTTAGGTGTTAAGTATTGTTGAGGACATACACCTCCATGTATTATACTTGTCATCTCATCTCAAACTCTAAGTCTATCTTCATCAAGTACACTCTGAGCTCATCCTCTTAGTTATCAGGCTCCACCTTGTGATTCCTTGTAACACTTGCAAAAATCCACCTAGTTCAAGGTAAAACATCCTCACAAGATGATTTCCTTAATACTCTTAGTGTTTGTAAACCATCCATGTATCATTTGCTCCACTAGTGTATGTTATCATCTATGTCCTCATACCTCATAGCAACGTTCCAACTCACATTATCTTTATCCTTGGTGTATGGCATGTGTACTGTCCTATCTCTCACTCCCATAACAAGAGGAAATAAGCATTTGGCTGCAGTCCAAATACAGAGTTCTTCCTATTCCAAGAGTAGAGATGGTACAACCCACCTTGCCAGTACACTTCCAAATCTAAGTTGAAACGTACAACTTATGTCTCTACAAACATCTCGATATCAAAAATTACTTCCATGGAAAACCGGTCTCGAACCTACTTGGGTAACTACACAATCCTTGGTCCTCTCCTCTAGGTCTATAGGGTGCCGACACTTTTGGGGTCATCCCTCTTCCCTTATGCATCCTGAGAGTTCCCTACTCATTTGCCCTTTGGGTCCCATGAGTTCATGAAGGTGATCAATCTCCTAACCCATGGCCCTCAGACAATGATAGTTGTTACCTCTCGACCCTATGGTCATGTGCAACTAGGGAATTAGGCAACTCCTTCCATCGGTCTTATCCCTACCTGGCCCTAAGATAGACTTAGGATTCTATTATAGTACATGTCCAACTTAGAACCTTCCCAAGAATTCATCATCTCATTTCCTGCATTCGTGGCTGACTTTCATCCTTTCATAGGGATCCTAGCAACCTGCCTACCTTGGTCCAGCCCCATACTGGTTACCTCCATGGTAACACATCCACATGCACATAGAGATGGTTATCTATGGGTCTATAGGTTCATTATCATGCCATGTACTCTTCACTTAGCTTCTCAAGATCCTATGAAACCTCCTTAGGTTACCTCAAAACCAACCAAACTGGTAAACCCCCTACCAAAGGGTCCCTCTCTCTGGATGGGAGGAAACTACACCTTGATAACAAAGGGCACAAGCGTCCTTAGGGTTTACCTTCACATGAGCATGCTTAATCCAACAACTACTAAGGCACAAGCATACCTACTAACCATGCTAGGTCACACTTGTTCTCATCCTCAACATTAGATCAACTTAGTCGTGAGGGGTTCATCAAACATACCCTTAACTTAAGGGATTTCCTTTACCTCTACACATGAGGAGTACCATGCTCGAAACTATAGAGACTCAAATCTCATCATGAGCATCGGATACACTACTTCCCCTCTTAGGCCTAGGAACCCTAGATTCACCTTTGGGTGTCTGACTACATGCTCAATCTCTTAACCACGATTCAAGCATGTCCAAGGTATGTCATGTACTTCCATGATCCTTCTACTCGCAACACTTCAGAGTTGAGTCGTCTTCCAGGACAACCAACTAGGTATAAAGCCTCACAACTGGTTACTTAAACCTCCTCAGGGTCTAAAGCACTCTTTATCCCATCCAGCAGGTAATCACTTATACCATAGGTACTAGAAGCATCCATATCATCCACTTAGTTGCCCTCAAGATTGCTGAAGACAAAAACCTTCGCATCGCCATCATTGAGATTGATGATCCTTATGTGCATGACATCCTGTGGGGTAACTCTAAGGAACCATGGAAAGCAACCCCGTTCACAAGGGAGATTCGAGCAGTTCTCAATGATGAAGCCATCATAGGTTATATCATACCTAAGCCAGCCAATGCAGTTGCAAGAGCGTTAGGTGTAACGGGATCCACTCTCAATGACACTTTTATTTGTACTGAACATATGTTGCTACCCATGTATGTGTGAGGTCTCATCATCATGGATAGACATAGTGTTCCATACATTTTCTTCAGAAGGACAACTTCTGGGTGATATGGATCTTGGATGATCTTTTGGCACCGTGGAGTCTCGCGTAGCGTTGAGGTCTTTTTCTGGTTTTATTGCGTCTTCATTGGGCCTGATGGGGGCATTATCTGCGACTTTATAAGCGTGATTTGTAATTGCATTTTGATTAGCCCACAAAGAGGAGAGTGGGATGAATAGAAGATCTCTTGGCTTAATTAAAAAAAATCATCCACTTAGGTCTCATCATCTAAGCTTTCAACCTTCTTTCTTGGGTCCTGCTTTCTCTCTCTAGATCTAACTCCACATCCATCCTCACTTCATGAAGTTGGATCAAGCTTACCAGCATATCCCTACCTGGGTGAAGCCTTTGCTCAACTCATGTTTGGCTCAAGATTATCCTTAGCTCTTTATGTTTATCTCATAAGACATCCATCATGATTCCCTTGTCCAGGGTTTCATCCTACTGTCAGCACTACTAACGTACTCTGGGTGCAAGCTACACCCTACTTGCACAAGCCCATAGGGTTCTATAGGTTCTTCTCTAACTTCATCCATGAAGGAGCTATCCTCCTCTCAAACATGCACGTCCCTTCCCAGGGTTGGATTGCCAAAAGGTGCTAGGTCATCAACTTCTCATGGCTTATATGACATCCAAGGCATGTTTATCCAAACACCTAGTCTAATCTCATCATGCCATCTCTCTCTCTAACCTTCACTTAGGGTTAGGGTTAACATCATCCTCAAAGGATGTGCTAGGTCTCTACCTTTAATGGAGGTCTCTACCTCCAAGACTAACACTCTCTACTCATCCTCCTATCACGAAGGTCTATCCTCAGGCCTCTTCTGAGGGAAATGACAACTCGTATCATATGACCTAAGCATGTATCTATTCCTTTACGCTTATTCTATTAAGCTTATGTCCATGACATCTTATTTACATGCTTTTTATTAATTTTGTGGAGGATTCCTTAATCCTTATCAACCTTACCCATACCTCAAGAGGGTGAGGAGAAGAGAGAGGAAACCCTAATCCTTAAGGTCCTTAACAGAATTTGAGTTGAGAAGGGATGAACAAGATGAGACAGTCCTAAAGGTATCTTACTTCGAGTCATATCCTAAGACATCGGTCAGGCAGTCAAACAATCTGGGAGTCCTCGTATTCCGACTAGAGGCGCGGAGGAAAATATTGCCAGCCCCCGGACGTGATCCTTTTCTAGACACCTCAATCTTTCAGAGAATCCTCTAATAACTCCCTTGGGTTCTATAGAATTTGTAAAATTTAATAATTATTAAAGATTAAGTAAGGAACCTTTGCTCTGATACCAATTGTAATGACCTCGACTCCCGGTAACCCCCAATTAAGGGAGACCGAAAGGTCAGAGCCGTTAACTAATAACCCGGATCAAAGGTTCGACAAATAATCAATAACAATTAATAAACTTTACCAACTAAATTGAAAACTGGTATAAAATAAAACTTTTTTTACCTTGGAAAAACTGGGATTTCTATCCATGAAGATGCTAATCTAACTAATCCTCCTGTGCACTTTATTTCTCATTTAATTCCACATATGCCGCTTTACTATTTGTTTTCATTTATACCTAAAATGCCGACAAACAAAACGTCGGTCAGCAAGAAGCCGGTATGTGGGGGAAACAATAATTGTGCAACTATGTTAACAATGTAGTCAACCAAATATCATTTAACATCCAAGATTACGTTTTAAGCAATACTACTCAATCCTTTCCTATCCCCTATCTCTGTACCGTCCCTGCAATGGACATGGATACTACCTCTCTCATATGGTAGATCCTTACCCCCATGGCCCTACCACACAGGTAGCCAATTCTTAAGGTTATGGAGTCGCATGGTCCTACCCAAGGGTAGCCCAATCCCTGACTCATGATGACTTGATGGACCTACCCCATTGGTAGCCATTTACTAAGTCATTTAATGACCTGATGGACCTACCCCATTGGTAGCCATTTACTAGGTCAATCTATAAAGCTACAGAGGGGACTAAGATCTGAGCTAGTAGGCACATCTCTTATGTGATAGTCATATTCACATTATAATTTGCATGAATTAAATGCAACCAATAGTTTAATTTGAGTCATCGATAAAACCTCGAAAATCCTCGATAAACTAATTCGGGATATTCATAGGCGTAACCAGATACCTGATTTGATGATTTCACAAGCATTAAGTAATTCCAACCAAGAACGCAATCCAAGCAAGCAATTCAATAATCACATAATTCCTGAAAAGAATATGTACTTTATTTATTACACACTTTATCAAGAATCTACTTTATTGACTTGGATTCACTTTCTAGGGTTTTTGTATCCATTTTAGGGTTTTTTTTGCATTTAGGGTTTCCCTTCATCTTTTACCATATTAAACCCTAATTTTATGTCATTACTCATAAACCCTAATCATCTCATCTACTCTTCAATATTAAGATTATCTTAACAACATATAACCCTATTTTCATATTACAGGCACATTAATCATCAATCAATTTCATTAAGCTTCTTTTTCATTAAATCTACTATTTTATCCTTTTAATCCATAACAAGATCATTATATGCATTTATCACCAATTCAAAGTTTATTATGGTCTAATCACATACGAACTCATTTTGCCATAGTTCTACCTTTTATTCATGAGAAAACCCTAATTACTACATTTAGGGTATTTATCTAGAATTAAGGACTTTTGTACTCTAAATAGCTTAGATTTAGCATATTTCAACTTTAATCATGAAATTAATCAATCAAAGCCATTAAGAATCGCATTTACCAATATTAGGGTTTCAAGGCCCATTAAAGCACGTTTTTGCTCATGAAACTCTAAATTAAACTAATTACATGCAATGTTCATCCTTTTCGATCTTAACATTCTTTTTTATCATTAACAGGTTAATACCAACTTTAACCATCCATTAAACCCTATTAAACACATTATTCATTTCAAAATAGGGTTTCTTAATCTTTAATTCATTAAAGATGATAATTTACACTATTTTTCGAATATCAAGAGCAATTAGCTTATAACTATATTTTTATTGGATTCCTCTCATTTTTCTAAGCAATTTGATATATAGTTTCACTATATTCTGAGTTACTAATAAAGAGATAAAAATTTTACAAAATTTGCTTACCTAGACCAATCACGGAGCGCCACATCACCCTGTCCATGCAACGCAGGCGCGGCTTGTTTGGGAAATATTTTGAAATGATGACTTTACCCCCGCGTAAGTCGATTGTGCCTTCAGCCTGCGGAGGGCATAAACATCCAATGTCCTATTCCTCATCTTCAACATCACGATGGCTCTTTGCAGCTGCCCTAGACGTGCTTTGCGCGGCTATCCCTTGCTCCTCAGACCTCGATGGCCATCAGCAGCCACAACAATGACTCCAACGCCCTCCATCGTGTCCTCCCATGGTCCCACCCTCGGCCTGGTTGGCCAAGTGCAGGGTCATAGGATCTGCAACCCACGGCCATGCTGCAGATCCTTCTGCAGTACCGCGCGATGGTGGGAGCAAGGCAGAGATGGCAGCTCCCGCCTCGGTCATCGTGAGGTCGTCTGGCTTCCTTCAAGACTGCTTAATGATCCCTCGTTGCTCCGTGGTCAGGCTAACCTTTGCACTAGAGTTTGTTTATAAGAATAAGGATAAGAGAGGGTAGGATATGTGGGTTCTCCCTTTTACTAGAGCCAGAGGCTCTACCCCTTATATAGGGGAGGGTATCCATGCCCCAGAACGTTCATCCAAGAGGGAACAAGTCCTCTTCCCATTAGGAAACAATTTCCATCATTGAGAAGCAAGTTTATCTCTCTTAAAAGTCTTCCTTATCCTATTTATATTTTTCTATTCTTTAAGTATTAGGATTTCAAAAATTACTTCCTTTATATTCTTTGTACTTGCCTTTGAATTTATTGGCACGAAATTTCTATCTTCTTTTAGTAGGAAAATACCACTTTTAAGCAACACCACAAAATTCATTAATAATGTACCTCATTATTTTCTTATTTTTCTTTATTGGTATTTTCTCTTTGTTTCCTCTTTATTGGGGCTCCTTTTACCCCAAGGAACTCCAAGAATTCGAAATTCTTTTTATTGGATACTCATTATCCTTCTAGATGCATCTAAATGCATTATTCTTTATTATTCCTCATTATCTTGTTTATTTCTTATTAAAATATCTCTTTTTGAGGTTTTCTCTTTATTTCTCTTTTATGTTTCTCATTTATATCCCTTTTATCATTAGAAATCATTGGGATACGAAATTCCACTAAGGATAACTCAATTGTACCTCTTTTTACTTATTTTCCACATTTTACCATTGTTTTCAATTTCTTTCTTAATAAAGAAATACTTAATTGATCTTTCCTTTTCTTATTGCATTCTCTATGCAACTTTGGACTCCTTGGGACCCAAGGAACCCAAGAGGAACGAAAACCAACCTTGGATCATATTCTTTTGTCTTCGGGAGGTTTCCACACCTTTCTTTTCTCAAAAACTTAATTATTCATTTACTAATTGAATTGAAATGCATGCATTCAATCAAAAGACATCATTATTTGTTCATTTATCTTTAATATGAGAAATTACATTTCTCAACAAATGAACCCAAAATTGGGGTTGTAACAAACACAATTGGGTCATGATCAAAAATCCCTTACCCCAAACTCTAGGGAGTTCTTCAAAGAGACAAAAATGGACCTCGGTCTTATCAACAATTTTTTCATTACTATGGTCAAGAAGATAGACAAACTAATTAAGATTAGTCACTTTATATTAACAATTATAATAAATAAATCTTATAAAATAATTGCAAAACTCCTAATTACCAGGATCCAGTCATATACAAATCGGATTATTAACATTGAACAAATGACCTTTTTAGAAGGTCAAAAATTTGAGGATGCTTATATTATGGCTAATGTATTTCTTCACGTGTGTCATTCCAAGAAGGCACCCACGCTGGCTTTCAGACTTGACTTTGATATATTTTGAGAATCTTAATAGGAACTTCCTTATTCTTTGTCTTAGAGGATACAATGTAATGACAGTCGCCAAACTGATAAACAAATCGTTACTAATTAAGCGAAATAAACATAAACAACGGATTAACAAAAATCACTAAAAATTAAAATCATTTTTGCAAAGAGATCCATTTCTAGGAAAACTCTTTAAGGAATAACCAATACTTGATATTCACATTGATCATATATTGTACATACACTGTACCATCTCTTCTCGAGGATAACATATAAAAGTTGCTCTATCAAAACACATACTGTAGCAACATAAAACCTCGAGGCATTCAAGCCAAAATCTCATATTATTTATGAAACCAGTACAAACCAACTCCAAGGACCTGAGGGTACAGAGACGACACATAGGACTTCTATCTACAAGATACGACAGACAGTACACTCAACCTAAACTACCATTGCTGCCTCAACTGTTGTTCCTCCTTTGCAGAAAGATTCTTCTCCACCTCGTGCATGTCCACCTAAAAAAATGTGGATCCCACGGAGTGAGACAATTGTCCCAGCGAGAGATATAACTCTCCGCCGACCATATTATTATCATAGATTTAGCATTTATAACTAAGCAGAGGTTCTTTTATATTAACAGGCAGTATTAATCATTGTATGAACATAATAAGATAATCTTGTTTCTTAAGGAGAACATTGCATCTACCCATGGTAGAGTTATAAATCATCTATCTTCTTTGCAAGGAATGTAAAGAAACATGAATAACATCTATCTACTAAGATGTATAACTGTATTGTGCATCAAACAATGTTTCTTGTATTCGGTCCTTAAGTAGATATGCTCCATGGATGAACATATTTTACAATCGCACTTATGCCCTGAGGAGATGAAGCATACCCCGGTCATCTCCAACCGACCACAAACTTCTCACAAGTCGGTACCATACAAGGTCAATGGAAGAGCCGGTTGCCATGACCTCACTTGTCTCGATCAGTACGAGACCACTAGTAGGACTATGTCAACTGCTTAACAAGCTCTGCCAGGGTACGTAGGCATCCACGCTTAGAGCTACATCGTCAACTACACTCTCTTAGGGGAAACATATACTAACAACTGTCCCCAATTTATGAAATTACTGAGTCATGGTGACACAAGAACCGTACTCTGAGCCACGGGCCAGTTCACTGTGCTCAACAAAGAGTCTACGACTGAAGTCGCACTCGAGCCAGGATATGGCATATAGCCAAATCCCCATTCATCTCGGGATCATAAGGGGATCGGCTTACACATGGTCGTCCGTACTTACGCCCCCACATACTCAAAAGTATGCATTCTGGGTTATGCCGCAGGGAACCCGTTTCACCATTCAGCAAATCCTGACATTGATGGATCTATGGTCAGGGCAACATTTTATAGTTTCTAGTGATATACTATGTGCATTACCGCATTCTTTTAGCATCAAACAAGTTATCATTATTAATCACAACAAATGATACAAAGAAAGGTGTAATACATCTATCACGTACTTTTCCAAATATTTAAAACACATGATACTTGGGATCTCAGTCCCTTATCACATTACTGGGAATTCTCATCTCTTCATTATCATGATTACTGGATCTAGGTATTCAAACCCTTAGATCATCACATAACATTGTTACCTCTCTAATAGGTAACCATTACCTCTAGGTCCTCAGACCAAGGTATTCATGATACTTGTTGTACAAGCATCTCACATGGCTCACAAGGCCCATTGCACATCTTTTCACCTCTCACTAGGCAACAACTCATTCACATGGCTCATAAGGCCATTACACATCTTGTCACCTCTCACTAG
Organism: Alisma plantago-aquatica; assembly: GCA_963693085.1. Classification (NCBI taxonomy): domain Eukaryota; kingdom Viridiplantae; phylum Streptophyta; class Magnoliopsida; order Alismatales; family Alismataceae; genus Alisma; species Alisma plantago-aquatica. Next base: position 173,325,266 of record OY856414.1, on the reverse strand, counting down.
GAAACAACTTATTCACATGGCTCACAAGGCCATTGCACATCTTGTCACCTCTCATCAGGCAACAACTTATTCACATGGCTCACAAGGCCATTAATTGTTATAATTGTTACACAAGTATTTAACATGCCTTACAAGGCTTATGCAATAAGAGAAGTACAAACTTCCCATCATTAGGGTTAGGGTTTTCCATTATTAACCATTTAGGTTTTCAAGAGAATATTATTGTGGCATCCAACTCATAAACCAAGGTTAACTAGATTAAACTAATGCGGAAGCATTTCGTTAGCAGCGGAATTACTAAAAATCACTAAAAATTATAACCTTTTATAAAAAGATCCATTATCAGAGATTCTTTAAGCAAGAACCACAGTAGTATATTTACATACTGGTCCACATTGGACATTCCATGTAGCATCAAACCAAAATCTCAAGTTGATTATAAAAACATCATCTACTGACTCCTAGGACCTGAGAATACAGAGACGACACATAGGACTTTATGTACAAATCCTGACAACCAGTATCCCCACCTGGGATGTTACTATTGTCCTTGTTGTTTTTGTTGCTGCTCTTCCTCTACTACAGAGGTTCTGCCTCTTAGTCTGTGTCTACCTAAAAATGTTGAAATCCCACGGGGGTGAGACAATTATAAAATTGCCCCAGCGAGAGATATAACTCTCCGCCGTAACATTGTTATTACAGTTTAATAAAAATAAACTGAGTAGAGGGATAATATTATTCAATAGCAGATCATTACTATCTATGCAGGTTAGAGCAACATTCCTATTCAAGTACTTCAGTTATAACTTGACAAGGCAGCATGTCTCTTATTTGATAAAGAATTAAAGAACATAAATAACATTTATGTATCAAGAACATGATGAGCAGGATAGCATCAACCAGTGGTTCTTGTATTTCAATCTTATACAAATATGCTACATGGCTGATTATATTTTACAAACATTCTTAAGCTATGAGGAGATGAGATATACTACTCATACTCCAACCAATCACTGCGAAGTCAATATCGGTACCATACAAAGTCAAATGGAAGAGCCAACTTCCATGACTTCCCACATCTCGGTCAGTGCGAGATCACATGCAGGACATCTTGTGTCTCTGCTTACATAGCTTGCCAGGGTATAGTGGCATCTAGCTATAGAGCTACAGTGGCAGCTGTACTCTCTTCGCGATCGAGAGATTTCATGTTTACCTCCATCAATCTGACATTAACATCATCGGGAGATTAGTGATACATCCATCTCAGAAACATGAAGGATTGAGAGGTTTAATGTTTACCTTACATCAATTCCCTCATAAGGACGTAAGGATATTTTCACCCATCTACCCCCACATATTCAAAACATGTGAACTCCATGAGATCTCATAAGAAAACCTATTTCACCATCACCCGCTTCTGACGATGATGGATCTATGGTCAGAGCACTACATGAATAGCTTTCATTTGATTAATTAGGTACATTAGCATATTCTTTTAGCATCAGTCAAGTTTGCAAACATAACTTATTAAAGCATAACCCAGGTCAGGGATGTTACAATTATCAATGATCAAACCCTAATTCATTGCTCAACACATCTAGGAGCAAACTTTGATATCATAACTATTCAATCATACTTATTTATTCTCATCATTTATCATTAAATGATTATCAACACAAGGTATGAGTTTCTCTCTCATCTTTACCAGAGTATGAATACATCATATTTTATTAACTTGGCTAAACCCTTTCTCAAGGTATATTAGCCTACACTTATCAAAGTGCTTTAAACTCATTACATCTCAATGTAACAAATGACATAACACACTTCATGTGTTACTCATCCAAGAATATTGGATTTGAGGTGCATCAAGGTGTAACAACCTTAAAGTGTTGGATGTGATATTTACCATGCCTTGGTGTATCACTTCCCTCATCACTTTTAACTTACTTAAGTTCATCAACTTATCTTGTATTAGGGTATTTCCCATCCTAATACTTTATCCACTATCCCATCATATTATTCTTGTAAAGTATTGGCCATAAATCATACACTTGAATTACCCAACTATCATCAATGATATGGACTCATCTCGAGTTAAGGCATTGTTGATATAAGGTTGTCCATTATCAACCACTTTAGGTGTTTCACCTATCAAGGTATTAGCCACATCATTACTTGGTGTTACACTCATCACTCCTAAGAGTGTCTTGCCCTCACTTTTACAAGGTATCTCGGGTTAGAAGTGTGCATATGTTCACCATACCGGGTTGTAAGTATATGAGCACTCACCATATCAGGCTAGAACTATATACACACCATTCGTAGAGGGATAGAGGTGTTTGTATGTGTTACCCATGTCGTGCATGAGGTATTAAGCCATCATCATGTCGGGCTAGAGATGCATTCAATCACCATATCGGGTGGCTCACCATCTAGGGTTGGCCGTGATAGGTTAGGGTTTGCCATATCGGGCTCAACCCAATATACAAGTTGATACGAATGAAGGGCACCAAGCCATGTTGGGCTAGACCATCAAATGTTGGGTTGTCACACCCATTTCGGGTTAGGGTTGGTTGTGACGGGCACATGATACATGTATGTATCGCCCATGGTGTTTAAGAGGTATCAACTCATCACCATGTCAGGCTAGACATCAACTAGGGTTGTGTATCGGGCTACCATATCGTGCAATAGGGTTTACTTAAATGTTCATATCATTCACCATATATGTGTGCTTCATGATACCAAGTACCAATGATATATTATATGATCATATTTTGCAATAGCATTTGCTATTCTTTACTCATATCGGGTTACCCAAATTAGGGTTTCATGTCAACTTATAAGTATTCATTTAACCTTGTATCGTGCATGGAGTCTATACTTGACTCCCTATCATGAAAGAGGTGTATACTACACCCCCATATCGTGCAAGAAGGTATACAATCATATCCATATCATTTTAGTGAAGTAGGTGCATCATCATATCGGGTTAGAGGTGCTTGCTTGTGTGCTTGCACCCGATATCACTTTTATAAAGTGATACCATCATCTTCAAGCTCTAGACCTTAATTCTAACTGTTATAGTTCATGGCAACAGGTCTAAGCAACTACTAGAGCTCATAATTTCATCAACTATTATAGGAAATTTCGGAATTAAAAGCAGATCATTAAATATAGCAATTTAGGTGATGAATAATAACATGGTTGAGTTCAAGTTATATAACCCACCTTAAGAACAACTTCAAAGCTCCAAGATCCAAATCTCCATGTTCCTAAGGTTGAAGATGACTTTTCATAAGTCCAAGTCTCGTTCGCAACTCCTTCATATACAAGGAATCACCATGGATAAGCAATTGGTGAAGAAGAAAAAAAGGAAGATCAAAACCCTAAAATCATGCTTCAATCCAAGGTTGAAGATGATCATGGCCTCACCTTAGGGTTAAGTATTGAGTTCCTTCTTTCTATAGCACCTTTGCATGATACCTCATAACCCTTTCACGATATGCCACCACTTGTGGCCGATATCCCTGTGACGACCGTCTCACGGAAATAAGATTAACTAATGCGGAAGCGTTCGTCAAGCAGCGGATTAGCAAAAATCACTAAAAATTAAAACCTTTTTATCAAAATATCCATTGAAGAAAAACTTTCTCACATAGAACCAAAGTAACATAATTACATTCTTGTTCACAGGTACATATTCTGTATCATCTCCTTTTGAGAATTACAAGCATTAACTGTCCTTTCAGGCTAAACACAGGCAGTATAAAATCTCGAGGCTCTAAGCCAAAATCTCGAAAGCACTAACTACTACTCTGAGGACGTGAGAGTGCAGAGACGACACATAGGACTCTATTTACATCTATACAAGGCATAACAGTCAGTGTCTCCACCTAAGACTTCACTGTTGTCTCTGCTGCTGCTATTGTTGTCCTTCACCTATTGAAGGATTCCTATCTCCTCGTTCGTGTCCACCTAAAAATTTGGTTCCCACGGGGGTGAGACAATTATATAAAATTGCCCCAGCGAGAGTTATAACTCTCTGCCAGTAACATTGTTATTGCAACTTAAGAAGATAAATATGAATGGAAGAATCATATTTGTATAGCAGCAGATATTTTAATGTCTAACATATTAGAACATTATTCTATATCAGAAGCATTGCAACTATAACTTGATAGAATCAACATGTCATTTATCCTTTAAGGAATATAAAGAACATGTATAACATCTATTCAAACTACAGAATCATTACCAATGCTTTAACTCTCTTCGGGATTAGATCATATATCTAAAGCCTGGTATTATCATTGTGGAGTCATGGCCCGTAGCCATATTCTTTTCATAAAGTGTTGGGATCTTAATCCCTCAATTCACCACTGGAAATTCTCATCCTTTCACAATTTCAATACCCTAACCATGTGATTCTGGGTGTTTAAACCCTTAGCTCATCACCTGAGCATTGTTACCACTTCCTTAGGTAACTAACACCTTTAGGTCATTTGACCAAGGTAAGTATGATACTTGATGCCTGTTAACTCTCTTGCTACCTCTTATCAGACAACAAGATATATTATGGCACACAAGGCCCAATAAACAAATTCAAATTAATAACATATCACAGCGCATACCTGGCTATGCCCATCATCTCATGATACCTGCATGGTTAGCACATATGATAGCAGCACATCAATTATCTATCAACATCATGCAAAAACAATGTATTAATAATTCAAGGGTATTACCCTTAATCCTTTACCAGGATTAGGATTTCCACCACACATCTCATGTATCATTCATCCAATTATATTGGACTTATATCACAACAAGGTATACCAGTATTTGGGGTGTTGGATATGATATCTATCATATCTTGATGTCTCACTTCCCTCAACACCATTAACTTTCTTAAGTTCACATACTTAGCTTGTATTAGGGTATTACCCATCCTAATACTTTATGCACCATTTTATCACATTAATCATGTAAAGTAGTGATCAATTGTCACTTACTTGGAATATACAACTATTGCCAATACTATGGATTCATACATAAGTCAGGAATTAATAAAAAGACCATGTTAGGTCCTATTCAAAACAAACTCTAAGTCAAACATAGAGTACCACGGCCGTGCAACCAAAAATGGTCGTGCTAAGGGAAGCCACCACGGCCGTGCTACCTTACACGGTCGTGCAAAGTGAAAATACCACGGTCGTGCTACCTAACACGGTCGTGCTACAGGAGTTCACCTCTTGAATCATATTCAAGCATGAATTCTATTCTCTTATTAGGGAATTATGGTTTCACATACCATTTCCCTTCATTAGAATAGGGATTGCATATAGCACCACCCTTCATTAGGGTTTCATATTACATTACCCATAATTAGGGTTTACTGTTCAATCCCCATTAGGGTTTCTCATAGAATCACCCTCAATTAGGGCTTTACATGGATACACCTTCAATTAAGGTTTGAGTTCAATAACCCTGTCAATTAGGGTTTATGTTCATGTTTAGGGTTTCATGATCTCTTTGCTTAAGGATCATAACCCTTAATCATCACATGAATCATATTCATGTATGAATTCATACTATCAACTTCTCAACTTGATTAGGTCATATCAACCCTTCAGTCGAGTACATACAACTATGATTAACATAGTGTACCAAGTCATTGATCCTATAAGCAATTAGGGATTCATCCCTTAATTGGCACTTAATTACTTAGGTACTATTAGGGTTTCAACCATTTTTACCTTCATTGATTATCATTACTAATCATTATTGGATCAATAGAACATTCATCATCTTAATTCTCAAAGATTCAATCACATTGGACCTCCATTACATAAGGTATCCAATTGAATTAACCAAATTGAATCACAAACGGTTTGAAACCGTTTAACCAAAAAGCTTTGAAACCACATGGACTTGAAACCGCATGGGTCTCAAACTGTTTGAGAACGTTTGGTATCAAACGGTCTTGAGACCGTTTGGTATCAAATGGTCTTGAGACCGTTTGATCCAAACCTCTCAAAACCGCATGGACCAAAGAGTCAATCAAGACTTCAACAACACTCAATTCCAATCTATGGAATCTCAACCAATTGGATCATCAACTCAATCATCAATTGAGTCATGAACTCATCCCTTAATTGGAACTTCAATTAGGGTCTGATCTCAATGGAATTAGGGTTTATAAAAACCAATTAGAGCTTTGAAGTTGATCATCAATCAAGCTACTAATTATGTTTCAATTGATTGCATTGGATCTTCAACCATTGAATTCATGCAACCAATCATCAATTGGACCTATGCTCATACTTCAATTGAGTTTAGTAGGTCAACCTTCAACTGATTTGACCCTCAATTGACCCTCATTTGGTCATCAATTAGGGTTTGATTCAATTGGATTAGGGTTTAGAATCGATGATTCAACAACACTCATCAATACAAGATTGTTTACTTTGAAACTTTTGAACCATCATCCAAATTGGGTATGACCTGACCCCAAACGGTCTTGAGGTCGTTTGGATGACCTCCAAACGGTCTTGAGACCATTTTCCCATCATATCACTCAAATCCAAGCCATCCAATTAAGGTTTGGATAATGGAATTGATCACCAAATCAGCATTGCATTGTATATCAGCTTGGTACATTTAGACCTTCAAACACCTAACCATACTCAAACCTAGACCTCCAAACGGTCTTGGGTGACCACCAAACGGTCTTGAGACCGTTTGGATGAGCTCCAAATGGTCTGGAGACCGTTTGGCTCATCCAACCTTTGGATTCTAGTGAAATTTCATCAAGGTTTGGTCTATCGAGTTGATCAACAAATCAGCACTTAATTGCAATATGATTTGGTACCTTTAGACCTTCAATTGGTCAACTATACTTGACCCCAGACCTCCAAACGGTCTTGGGGTGACCCCCAAACGGTCTTGAAACCGTTTGGGCTAATCAACCCAAAATCTCCAATTAACTCATTGGAATTTCAGCACTGTTTTCAATTAGGGTTTGCCCAATTGAATAGCCTTCAACTCACGATTCCTTGGGAGTTAATCCCCCAAATTTGGTGAGTCATTAGAACACATCATTAGGAACAGTAATCCCAAACGGTAAACCCTTGGTCAACACACTCAAATGGTCTTGAGACCGTTTGCCCAAAAAGTTCAATTATATCAGATTGATAATCAGCACTTAATCCAATTAGATTTTCCTAATTGATTAGCCTTCAACTCACGATTCCTTGGGAGTTAATCCCTCAAATTTGGAGGGTCATCAAAAAACATAATTATGAACAGTAATCCCAAACGGTCAACTCTTGGTCAACTCACGCAAATGGTCTTGAAACTGTTTTCCCAAACAGGTCACGTTAATCAGGTTGAAAATCAGCATTTAATTCAATTCAATTTTCCTAATTGGTTGGCCTTCAACCTACGATTCCTTTGGAGTTAAACCCTCAAATTTGGTGGGTAATTAGCCTACATAATTATGAAAAAAATTCCCAAACGGTAAATGCTTGGTCAACCATCTCAAACGGTCTTGAAACCGTTTTCTCCCTAACGGTTTCAAACCGTTTGCCTTTAAATGGTTTGCTGAAACCGCATAGCCAATCAAATTAAAATGATTTGGAATAGCTATCAAAACCGTTTGGCTTGGTACTTTTCTTTGGATAAGCATATAGGATGATTTCATCATCCCCTTCCTTCGAACAACCAAGAACAGCAACCGTTCTTGATGGAAATCGCAGCAAAGAAACAAGAGTGTAGCAATTTAAAGAAAACAATCAACAAAGTATAGAGAATTGATGCAATATCAATGATTAAGGGTTTGAGTTATAAAACCCGCCTCAAATATGATCTCCAAGCTCCAAAATACACGGCTCTAATGGTGGATGAAGCTTCTCCAACTATTCCAAGGCTCAACTTCAAGATTTGGAGTGAAATGATTGGCTAGAATTGAAGATTGAGTGAAGAAATGAAGGAATTACACATTGTTTTATGATTTTCACCATGAAATCATGAAGAACGAAGATCAAAGGCTTACCAACAGGTTGGGGACGTGCTCCCTGCTGTCCTTAGCCTTCTTGGTCGGTTTTTCAAGCAAGGAGAAGAAGTGGGGTCGTAAAAGCCTTTCATTTGGCTTGGAAAAGGTACTTTTATAAGAAAATTGAGGAGAGAGAAGATACTTTATAAAAGTCTTTTAATTCCAAAATTTTTGCCACCACTTCCCCCTTGGTTTCTTGCATGCAAGGGCATCTCTATCCCCACCGAACTCCCTTCCATTATTCATGAATTAAGGAAAAAGAAAATAAGCACCTTAATGCTTATTATATTAATATCCCATATGTGAGTGGAAATTACTTTCCTTTATAATAAGGTGAGTGGAGTTTCACCTCCTTTAGATATTTTCGTTCCTTATCTTGGAAAAAGAACGTCCATGCTTATTCAAAATCAACCAATAACATTTTGGTTGAAGGCCCTTTAATTAATACATTCATTTTTGGCTATTTATACAATGCCCGCGCGGGTAACTTATTCTGCTACCGTCACAGGAGACACGGTGGCATCATATGTAAATATTTCCCCGTTAATTCTAATTAGTTGGTTCTGACGGTAGCGAGAGATGATGCGGCTTGACTTGTGCAGCGGCGTCCTGTCCGTCCGAACCTATCCCCTATGCTATGCTCCCTCGCCGTGACAGACCGCACCGTCGACACAAATGGAGGGGAGGATAGGGGGTTTCCCCTGCTGTAGGCCGCCGTGATCCGCTGTCGTCACGTCGGAACCATGCTTCGCCTTCAGGGGCGTGAGTCCGTGGAGCCGTAGTCAGTACGCAGGGCCGACAGGGACCGCCTTCGGGGGTCGGGTAGGATCTGTTTGACAATGGGCTCGTTAGCGTAGAGCTCCGGGAACACGTCCACCGGCTGTGGCTACGGCGGCGGGGATCTGATGCCGAAGCCGCCACGACCTAGATCTCTGCCCACGCCGACCAAACCGCCGTTCAGGCTCATGCATCCGGCCATGGAGATTGGAGACCCTGCCTCGCCCCTGCGTGCTTAGTCGTCGAGAGAGTTTCTTGGTTGGTGACTCGTCGATCCAGACGGAGACTCTGGTCGGGCGAGTAAGATAGAATTATAGCCTCGCGGCGGTATGCTGGCTGGCGGTGCGTTGGTGGGAGGCGGGGTGTGGTGAGATGGACGAAGGGACAGAGGTGGGGTGCTAGTGTGCCTCTGCTACTTCGCCTCAATCTCCAGTGGGCCGCAGGTATGTGTAGAATAACAGCGCGACAGGGTGGGAAGTGGGAACTCAGGAATTTTTGTAGGCTGTGTCGGGATGTTTTCATGACTGGCGCCTGTGGGAATGGCCGGAGAGAGATCTAGCCACGGCCTACCCTGTCCTTCCCTGGCCCTGCCCACTGGATTTATTACTGCTCTTCGTCCTCCTGAAATCATGATCTGTTGCTCCTTCATCTTGATCCAATTCCTCATCGTGTTCTATCCTATCCTTCTTTGTTTTGTTGTGGCATATTTGTGTCGGTCATGCCTGGCCAAGGCGTCATGACCTTGCTACGGCGTGAGCAAGGATCATTAGGACGTTCTAGGTGAATAGATATACTAGTCTTCTCGTCGCTTATCTTGTACGTGATCATTTCGACTGTTTGGGACAACAGCTAAATGTGGAGATGGCTTCTAACAGAAAAAGCATCGCCAATTTCAAATACCATTAAAATGGGATGTGATTTCAAATACAATATATATCTTACTCCTGCCTTCTTTCACAAAGTCTTATTTAAAGCATTGCAGACGTTTGATGAAATGCTAGAATGAAGTACATCAAATCATGAGAACTGGTTGAAACAGTAGATCAAAATGGAGATTGGTTAATTTCTGTAAAGAATTGTCAATTTTAAATTCTGTGACAACTCATGATTTCCGGTTCGTCAATGAACATTCATATGATTCTATCCGAATAGTACATGCCTTTGAGGAAGTTTAACGTTGAAGATGTTTAACTGCTTGGTCATTTACATGTGCTCTGTACAAAAAAGATCAATACAACTTTATTCCTGATAGCTGTATGCCTACGAGGAGGGATGCACCGGAACTAGCCACATCATATGTCCATGAGGGGACTTCTTATAGTTGTGCTCCGTAGCAGGAAAGCTGCATTGTCTCCGTAGGGAACATGATTACGATGACCATCATCATTTTTAATGGCCATTGTGAGAAAATATTGATAGTTATAATGAAATTATGCATCGTCTTATGGTCATTTGTAGATATGTTCGTTTATGAATGGTGGTTGAGTCGGTTTTGTGGTTGAGTTGGTGATGATGACCACATCTACAATCATCTACAATTATTAACTTATACACCGCATATTTACTTTCTGAGATATAAAATTACTTTTCATACTACATAGTTACTTTATATATCACATAATTACTTTCTTTACCGTATAGTTACTTTATACACCATATAGTTACTTAATTAATAATTTTGTACTTGAAATTTTTTAATAAATAAAAACAACATTTGCAGCACACATGGCTGCCCTTAACGGCTTGACATCATCATGATCTTATATATGATGAAAAATCATTACTTGGTACAAGTTTAGGTTCAGATGGAGGTTTTCTACTTCAGTTTTGTATGGTATATCAACATGGTTTCATGTATGTTTAATTATAACTAAATTACCTAGAACATGCAATCATCCCATGAGCCTTGTGATAGAGATGGAGGTGGAGCCAATGGACTAGGCGTTAAAGATATGGTTTTTCTTGATGACGGGCAGTGCCATGCTACTTTCAAAGTTGGTAGTTCCTTTTCGTGTCATATAGTTATTTTTGTGTCTTGAAGTTACTTTCAACATCAGATAGTTATTTTTTATGTCTTTGTGTTACTTTTAGTGTCCCACAAATTGCAGGCTTAAGGGGGTATATAGACAGTGGGGCCGTGAGCATGTGATTTTGTAACCTTCTATGTACTTCACTTGCTTTGTGTTACCTTGTGTTTCAGCAGCTGTATGTATACTTTGAATATGTTACAAAGAATATGTTCTGATCTATTGTTATTCTTTTTTAAATAATATGTGTTTGTCTTTGTGTGCAATGGATACTCTTAGTGTTGTCACATTTACTCTTACAAAGTATAAGAGTAACTGAGTTTGAATCATAGTGTTTCTTTTCTAGGCTATCACAATTACTCTTATTGTTGTTAGAGTTACTCGTAGTGCTCGTTCAGTTACTCGCAGGGTTGTCACAGTTACTCGTAGTGCTTTTTCAGTTACTAGTATTGTTTTCACATAACTTCAATTAAGGGAGACCGAGAGGTCGAAGACGTATCCATAACTTTCGGATCAAAGGTTCGGCATTTAACCAATAACAATTATTAAATTTCAACAATCTATACTAAAAAGTTGTAATAAAATTTTTGCATGCCTTTGAAAAGTTTGGATAATACTAAACTTCTAACCACAACTGAACTACTCTAACTAGTCCTCCTGTGCATGTTAATTCTCATTTAATTCTGCATATGCCACTTTACTGTTTGTTCTTTTCATTTGTACCTAAAACACCGACAAACAAAACGTCGGTCAGCGACAGCTCGTAGTAGTGTTTCGGGAGGTGAAGATGGAGCCGGTCGTACGTCTAGTGCTTCCATAGAGAGGCGATTCATTTGATACATTCTAGGATAAGGGTCAGGACGTCGAGCTTGTGTAGGCATGCAGCCACAACAAGCCCAGAAGGTCCCGCACCCACGATGATCGGGCCGTCGATTAGGGTACACCCCGCCGTCATAACACTGCTATTTGAGTTGCTCGTAGTGCTCGTTCAGTTACTCGTATTGTTGTCATAGTTAATCGTAGTGTTTCACATTTACTCGTAGGCTTTTTTCAGTTACTCGTAGGGTTTTTTAGTTACTCACATGGTTTTCTCAATTACTCGCATGGTTTTTTCAGTTACGCACAGTGTTTGTTCAGTTACTCGCAGGGTTGTGACAGTTGCTCACAGTGTTTGTTCAGTTACTCGTAGGTTTGTGACAGTTACTCACAGTGCTTGTTCAGTTACTCAACCATTACTTGTAGTGTTCAGTTACTAGTAGTGTTTTTTCAGTTACTCGTAGTCCTTTTTCAGTTACTCGCAGTGTTTCTTTAGTTACTCGTAGGGTTGTGACAGTAACTCGCAATGTTTTTTCAGTTACTCACAGTGTTTTCGGAGTTACTCTAACTGCTATTACAGTTACTCGCAGGGTTTTTTCAATTACTCGCATTATTGTCACAGTTACTCACAGTATTGTCACAGTTACTCGCAATGTTTTTTCAGTTACTCACAGTGTTTTTTCAGTTACTCTAGGGTTGTGACAGTTACTCGTAGGGTTTTTTCAGTTACTCAACCATTACTCTCAGTTACTCAAGCATTACTCTCAGTTACTAAAGAATTAATCTCAGTTACTCAAGCATTACTTTTCAATTACTCAAGCATTCTGTTACTTTCAGTTCAGTTACTCGCATGGTTGTATCAGTTACTCATAGTGGTTTTAGAGTTACTCTTACGACATTCAAAGCATAACTGAAAAAACAATGTGAGTAACTGAATCATTACTCTCAGTTACTCAACCATTACTCTCAGCTACTCAAGAATTAATTTCAGTTGCTCAAGCATTACTTTTCAGTTACTCAAGCATTCTGTTACTTTCAGTTCAGTTACTCGCATGGTTGTATCAGTTACTCGTAGTGGTTTCAGAGTTACTCTTACATCATTCAAAGCATAACTGAAAAAACAATGCGAGTAACTGAACCATTTCTCTCAGTTACTCAAGCATTACTCTCAGTTACTCAAGCATTACTCTCAGTTACTCAAGCATTACTTTTCAGTTACTCAAGCATTCTGTTACTTTCATTTCAATTACTCGCATGGTTGTATCAGTTACTCGTAGTGGTTTCAGAGTTACTCTTACAACATTCAAAGCATAACTGAAAAAACAATGTGAGTAACTGAACCATTTCTCAGTTACTCAAGCATTACTCTCAGTTACTCAAGCATTACTCTCAGTTACTCAAGTATTACTTTTCAGTTACTCAAGCGTTCTTTTACTTTCATTTCAGTTACTCGCATGGTTGTATCAGTTACTCGTAGTGGTTTCAGAGTTACTCTTACAACATTCAAAGCATAAAGGTTACTCGAAAGGTTTTTTTAGTTACTCGCATGGTTTTTTCAGTTACTCACAGTGTTAATTTGTTCAGTTACTCACAAGGTTATGACATTTACTCGCAGTGTTTGTTCAGTTACTCGCAAGTTTGTGACAGTTAGTCGCAGTGTTTGTTCAGTTACTCAACCATTACTTGCATTGTTTAGTTACTCACATGCTTGTTTCGGTTACTCGCATGCTTTTTTCAGTTACTCACATTGTTTGTTCAGTTACTCACAGGGTTGTGATAGTTACTCGTCGTGTTTTCGCAGTTACTCTAACTGCTATTACAGTTACTCGCAGGGTTTTTTCAGTTACTCACATTATTGTCACAATTACTCATAGTATTGTCACAGTTACTCGTAATGTTTTTTCAGTTACTCTTAGTCCTTTTTCAGTTACTCGTAGTGTTTTTTTAGTTACTCCAGGGTTGTGACAGTTACTCGCAGGGTTTTTTTAGTTACTCAACCATTACTCTCAGTTGCTCAAGCATTACTCTCAATTACTCAAGAATTAATTTTAGTTACTCAAGCATTACTTTTCAGTTACTCAAGCATTCTGTTACTTTCAGTTTAGTTACTCGCATGGTTGTATCAGTTACTCATAGTGGTTTCAGAGTTACTCTTACAACATTCAAAGCATAAAGGTATTTAAAGCATTCAAGAACATAAGCATTCAAACCATAAATGTATTCGAAACATTCAAGATCAGGTGTACATTCAGTCTTTTTGCAGCACACTAATAAATGTACGTATTGTACTAGTGCGGGAACGTTGATGGGATGGAATGAAGCTGGAGAGCGGAGTTGCAAGAGAGAAAAAATGAATTTTCAAAAATGAAGGCTGGAGAGAGAGAAGTGGAGAGAGAACTTTGAGATTTTTTAACTTCTGCATGGAGTTAATTGGTGTGTAGTTAATGCACATGAGAGAAAACTATACTTTTATAGGTTCTTTAAGACTCTTTAATTTCTTTATGGAGTAGTTGGCATGGAGTTAATCTGCATGAGAGATAATGGCCGAGATCAACCTTTTGTGGAGTCCCGAGAATGGGGTATGTGGACTGGTGTAGAGGTTATTCTGAAAAATGTCACATGTGCAATGGATACTCTTAGTGTTATCACATTTACTCTTACAAAGTATAAGAGTAACTAAGTTTGAATCATTGTATTTCTTTTCTAGGCTATCACAGTTACTCTTATTGTTGTTAGAGTTACTCGTGGTGCTCGTTCAGTTACTCACAGGTTTGTCACAGTTACTCGTAGTGCTTTTTTAGTTACTTATATTGTTTTCACAGTTACTCTAACTGCTATTTGAGTTACTCGTAGTGCTTGTTCAGTTATCACATTGTTGTCATAGTTACTCGTAGTGTTTCACAGTTACTCGCATGCTTTTTTCATTTACTCGCAGGGTTTTTCAATTACTCGCAGGCTTGTTTTAGTTACTCGCAGGGTTTTTTCAGTTACTCGCAGTGTTTGTTCAGTTACTCGCAGGGTTGTGACAATTACTCGCAGTGTTTTTTCAGTTACTCGCTGTGTTTTCGCAGTTACTCTAACTTCTATTACAGTTACTCACAGGGTTTTTTCAGTTACTTGCATTATTATCACAGTTACTCACAGTATTGTCACAGTTACTCGCAATGTTTTTTTAGTTACTCGTAGTCCTTTTTTAGTTACTCGTAGTGTTTTTTCAGTTACTCCAGGGTTGTGACGGTTACTCGCAGGGTTTTTTCAGTTACTCAACCATTACTCTCGGTTACTCAAGCATTACTCTCAGTTACTCAAGAATTAATTTCAGTTACTCAAGCATTACTTTTCAGTTACTCAAGCATTCTGTTACTTTTAGTTCAGTTACTCATATGGTTTTATCAGTTACTCGTAGTGGTTTCAGAGTTACTCTTACAACATTCAAAGCATAACTAAAAAAACAATGCGAGTAACTGAAGCATTAGTTTCAGTTACTCAACCATTACTCTCAGTTACTCAAGAATTAATTTCAGTTACTCAAGCATTCTGTTACTTTCAGTTCAGTTACTCGCATGGTTGTATCGGTTACTCATAGTGGTTTTAGAGTTACTCTTACATCATTCAAAGCATAACTGAAAAAACAATGCGAGTAACTGAAGCATTAGTTTCAGTTACTCAACCATTACTCTCATTACTCGCATGGTTGTATCAGTTACTCATAGTGGTATGGACATAATGTAACATACATTACAGTAAATATAATATAAGTGACATTCCTAAAAAATAAAGAGTATTTAATTTTTCTACATTCTATTTTGTACTTTTTATGTTTTGGTATTACTTTAGGTGTTGGATGATTACTTTTAGTACTATATAGTTACTTTTTGTGTCATGATATTACTTTTAGTGTCAGATAGTTACTGTCTGTGTCTTGGTGTTACTTTAAGTGTTGGATAGTTAATCTTCTTACCATATAGTTACTTTTTGAGTCGTGCTATGATTTTTAGTGTCTGATAGTTAAGTTTTGATTCATGATGTTACTTTTAATGTTAGATAGTTACTTTCCATATCATATAGTTACTTTTTGTGTCTTAGTGTTACTTTCGGTGTTGGATAGTTACTTTTTGTGTCATGATGTTAGTTTTAGTATCAAATAGTTGCTTTTCATATCATATAGTTACTTTTTGTGTACCGGTATTACTTTTGGAGTCAGATAGTTACCTTCTATACAATATAGTTACTTTTTGTAACCTGGTGTTACTTTCAGTGTCAGATGGATACTTTCATACCATACAATTACTTTTGTGTTATGGTGTTACTTTCAGTGTCAGATAGGTAATTTTTGTGTCCCGGTACTACTTTCAGTGTCAGATAGTTGCTTTCTATATCTTCTTGTTACTTTTTGTAACATATAGTTCATTTATATATCCTACTTGCAATTATCGTGTAAAGCCCTTCCGTCCTATTTACCATGTTGATATAAATAAGATATAAAAAGTAGTGGGATTTGTGTTGTTCTATTTAGAATCCTCTTTTTTTTTATAATTCTGGATGGTAAATCCATTGCGGTCACTTCAAGTCGATGCCAATAGTAACTAGTAAGCTGATGGTTATTCCTTCAGGAAAATGGAGACCGTCCTAAAAGCACAAACTAAAAACTTTCCCAAAAACGGAAAGCGCATATTTAAATGCATTCTATATTGTCCACCACCCAGATCTGGGACAAGGAAGTCGATGTCTTGTCCTGCCCCCCATGCTCCACCTCCTTGCCATTGGCATCCACATGTAAATCGGATTGACCCTGCAACCTGTACAAATGTGGAGAAAGGGCAAGCTCTTCTACGCTGTTGAGTCTCATTCTTTGAGGCACCCACTCGTCCGATTATAAAAAAAATGTCGGGGCGGGACAAGAGCGCCAGGGAGATGAAGGAAACAGGGGTTATCTCTGTAAGGGACTTGCTAGGTTTGGAGCTGGAGAACGACGATGAAGAACTGGGCCAAGTCATGTATGTCTCGTGAGTTCAGCGTGTCGTTGAGGTTCCCAGCCGATAGCTGCAGCAGCTCCGTGCACGCACCTAGCACGACATTTAGGTAGCCTTCGAAGGTAGCATTGCCGCGGATCACGTCCAGGATGGCCGACGCGCGAGAGACCTCTTCCTTGGCGAGATGCACGGACAGCTGGAACAACTACTTCAGGTCGAACGTCCCATTTGAGGACACCAGTGGGGCCAGCTCGTCGTAGCATCTGTCAGGGTACGTCGCCGAGGCGCACACCATCTTCACCTATGAGTTTGCGTGTGGGTTGTCTTTGCTTTCGTTGCAGGAGGAAGACCTCTTGTGGAGAGCGCCCACGAAGGCGCCAATCACGATGTTCATGACCGCTAGGGAGACGATGCTGATGATGATGTACCGGCGGCGGGAGCGGCGGACGGCGTCGTGGTTGGCTTGTTCCACCAGGTTCATCTTACCGTAAGATTCCAAAGTCGACATTGGGTGTTTGTGGGTCACGCACGCAGCTCCGGATCAGATAGGTACTGCCAATCAACGACATGCCGGAGAAGAGGACATACACTTCGAAAATTTCAGTCGGTGATTTAATCGGGTAGAGTAGTATCCACGAATTTTCCCTAGTTACCCGCGCGGGCAATAAAAACATTATATATATATATATATAGTCAGGCTAGAATACACTCGAGTATACAGATCACACGGATACACTCAATTGTGTTTGCATATCAAGACTATTTTTTACAAGATGTAAACCATTGATCTTCATTGTCATACTATAATTAGGGCCAAGTTGATCCAAAAGTGTGAAAATAATCAACCCTTGGTTTCTTATTAAAAATGAGTTCATATGGTGTTTTCTTCAAATAAGAGTGTATGGTTACTCTGTTTAGCACATAACAAGCTGTGTTTATAGCTTCAGCCCAAAATGTTTTAGATGTATTATGTCCAAGCATCATAGCCCTAGTCATTTCTTGTAAGGACCTATTCTTTCTTTCAACTATGCCATTTTGTTGTGGAGTACGTGGAGCTGAAAATTTGTGAGTGTAGCCCTGAGATGTGCATAATTCTTCAAATATATGATTCTCAAATTCTCCACCATGATCACTTCTAATTGTGCATATTTTATTTTGTGATTGATTTTCAATCTTTGAGCAAAATTGTATGAACACTTGAATGGTATCATCTTTATTTGTAAGAAAATGAACCCATGTATATCTATTGTAATCATCAACAATTACAAAGCAATATCTTTTTCCACCAATAGATTGTATCCTCATAAGTCCAAATAAATCCATATGAAAGAGTGCTAGTGATCTACTGGTGTTAAGCATATTTTTGGATTTAAAAGAAGTTTTAGTTTGTTTACCCAAAGTACGTACATGGTTCACAATTTTCAGATTGATCAAAAAATAACTTAGGCAAAACATGAACATGATCATGTTTAACTAACTTTTTAATGACATGTGAACTAGCATGACCTAATTTTCTATGCCATAATTATAGAGAGTTATCATTTGCAAGCAAGCATTTTCCAATTACAGATTGCATAGAGTTAGGTCTAAGAATATATAGATTTCTAATTCTTTTTCCTTCATAGACAACATTGGTAGTGTTCTCTACTAGCAACTTGTAGCAATTTTTTATTAAATAAAACATCATATCCACTATCACATAGTTGACTAACACTTATCAAGTTATGGTGCAAGCCATCAACAAGTAAAACATCCTTAATTTCAAGGTTTGTACCAATATTACATATTCCAACAATTTTACCTTTATCATTGTCTCCAAAAGTGATCGTTCCTCTTTTCTTTTCTTCAAAAGTTTGAAAAGCATCCTTGTTTCCGGTCATATGTTTGGAATATCCACTATCAACCACCCAATCCTGCAATAAAATATCGGTTTTGGTTCCCATGTGATGGTCCATTATGATTATGTTTATTTAATGATAAACTGAACATGATTGAATAAATTAAGCTGAACAAAACTTCATTTGGTCGATAAATACTTCAACTGAATGTGTATCGGTCAAAAATTTTGTCGATCGATAATGTTGCTATTTTACAGATTGAAACAGAAAATTTCTTGGTCGATAATTTCTCAGCCAAAGTTGTCTCGATTGGGTAGTTCTGACTACATGCTCTTTATCTTGGGATAGTGGTAATATATATTGGTGTGTGGAATGAATTGCAATGTTATTTGTGGTGAAACCATAATCCTAAGGAATTTCCTAAATTTGAGTAATTTAAGTGTTAAGTTTGTTTCATTCTATTTTTGTTTCTGTTCAATCAAACTAATTCAATTTCACCAGCCTAGCTAATTTGACCATAGAACCAATTCAATTTCACCAGCCTAGCTTATTTGACCATAATTAGTAGTAGTCTTCTGGAGAACGTCTTCATGTGTTCGACTCGGGTCTCAAAAGGGCCTATATTACTTTGATACATTCACTTGTGTATAACGCACGGTAAACATTGTCAAGTATGTGCAAAGTGACAAATATAAGACCCTAATGGAAGAAAAGAAGGTGCAAAGTGACGATAAAGAAGGATCTTCAAATGTAAAAGGAAACCAGAAGGAAGAAAAAAGGTGTAAAATGAGTAAACCAAGGCATTTAGATATGAAAAGCTTACATGAAGAGTGGATAAATGAGGTGTCAGTAAAAGAAAATGAGGTGAGGTGTAGAAAAAGGAGGTGCAATGATCAAAATGAGGCTTTTTTACATGTAGAATCTCCTTTTATTCTTATTGTGCCTTATTTCTACTCTTGGCTCCTTGTTTTTGCCCATTCACGTCTTGACCTTTACTATTGGCGTCGTGTTTTTGTTTATTGTTGTCCCATGTTCTTCTATTTGTGTCTTCTATTTGAAAATGTGCACCTTCTTTTCCTCACTTTGCACTTCGTTGTCTTGTCTTTGGACCTCGCTTATTGGTGTCTCCTCATTTTTTAATACAAATGACATCTTGTTTTTACCCATTGGCACCTCCTTTTCTTCCTTTTTTGTCTGGTTTTATTTTGTTATGCCTCATTTCTCACCCTTGGAGTGTTGTTTATTTATATATTGTGCACCTTTTTCACTTTTTGCCTTATATATTTGTTATTTATGCCTTATTTTTGACGTTGCATGTTGTCTATTCCCATTGGTGTCTTATTTTTGTATTTGTACCATGTCTTTTGGAGCATTGATGCCTTGCTATTTTGTTATGGAACCTACTTTTTAATTTCTTGTGCCTTGTTTTTGTCACTCAATGCCTCCTTTTCCTCTCTTTGTGCCCTCAATTTTTATGCAATCTAGCTTCCTTTGTCACTTTCTTCATCTCCAATTTACTTCCTTCTTCCCTCACTACTTATGTTATCATTTCCCTCCTCTCATATCATTAGTTCCCCCTCTCCTACTGTTACTTCCTCTCTCCTCCATTACTTCCCTCATCACTTCCCTTCTCTCCATCATCACTTCCCTCCTCTCCTCATGTTACTAGCCCACCTATCCCATCATCACTTCCCTCCTCTCCCTCATTATTTATCTCCTTTCCCTCAAAACTTCCCTCTTATCCTCCCATTACTCCCCTCCTCATGTCCCTCATCTCCTCATTACTTCTCTCATCTTTATTTGGTCATCAACTTCTCTCCTCTTCCCCATTACTTATCTTGACTCTCTAATTATTTCCCTCTTCTCCCCTTTTAAGTCCTTCTTCACTTCTCTTCTCCTTTATTGTATATATCCTTGATATAATGAGACAAAAAAATTGAATATGAAGGCAGGTGAGTGGGAGGGGAACATAGGATGAGTGGCAGATGTTTAGCATACTGGAGACAGCTTGTAACACCCCTGACTTGGGTTTTGGGAGAACCCTAGAAGTTTTGTCAAAGTAAGTTGCTTACAACCTTGTCTTAAATCTTTTTAAAAGTAATTAAGACTTGAGGAGAGTTTATTTCTCAATTTTGAACTTATTTGCAAATTGTTTGTGCCTTATATAATAATTTTGATAAAGATTACAATTTACCCAAATGAGGGGTTTATGTGCAAATTATCACCTATAGAGTGTTCCTTTCTCTCTTAGCATCATATATAGGAGAGATAAAGAAGGGGGTTCCTTGTTTGAGTCTTGGTTAAATTATAACACTCTTTGTGGTGAAAGAACCAAAGAAATGTTGAGTACCTTGAACCCTAAATGGGGTTGTGTCGAGTTATGAAGTGTAAAAAGAAAATAAAACATAAAAAGGAGAATATTATGTTAATTTATGACCTTTAAGTTCATGTGGGATGACCATATCAAATTTTCGTTCAAGAAATAATTGGAAAAACGTTTTCATGATAACTCAATTTTCGTATACATTAATAAACACATTAATGACCAATATGGTGATTAAGAGCCAAAAAGTGAATAAAAATGAGGTATAAAGGCATAGGAATATTATAGACATTTATATGGGCCTATGGCTCGAATTTGGGTTTAATTGGTCAATGTTTTACCCCTCAAATTGATTTTAAACGAATCAACTAAGGTTTTATTAAGATTTTAATACGATTTCATTTATATTTCACATTTAACCTAAAGTCTCAACATTTAATTGTTGTCATGTGCTACTCCCATTTAACCAAATGGTGCATGTGATTTTGAACCGTTAGATGCATGATATGACGGCCCAGAGGTCATCTTCTACCTCAACTATTTTGTGAGTCATAGGCGTTTGCATAGTGGTTATTCCTTGATCGGTTTCTTGACCAAATCTCCACCATTTTACTTGATTTCTTTGCCTTTAGATATGTCATTCCACATCATTTAGTGTGATACATTACTCGCACATTGAGGCACACCATATGTGAAATGCCCAAATTGCCGTTTGGAGCTCTCTCACCTCCACCCTCGTTTCACCTCAGTCTATCACCCCACCTATAAATATGAACCCCCTCACCTTCGTCGACACCAAAGCAATAGCTTCCTCACTTCAATTTGCCCATAGCCTCCTCACATAGCTACCACCATTCCATTTTTGTCCCAGACCATGTGGCACTCCTCCCCGACCCTCGACGGTACCAACATCTCAATTGAGACCTCAGGTGAGTTTGCCAACTCCTCCTTTGGATTTTTCCGCCTTAAAATCCGCTTTCCATCGTGATTTGTGGATTCACCCAAAATGACCTCTTCCTACTCATGACCATGGTAGGCGTGAGGTAGGGGGAAGAAACCCTACGTAGGTTTTACGATCCTACCCTCTTCCTTACATGTTATCATTTGTTTTTTGCCCAAGGGCATTTTGGTCATTTCGCCTTCTATTTAACCGCGTTTGACCACAATAACATGAGAGCGGACCCACAAGTTGGCCTCCCATGATTGGGCCAGGTCATGTGGGCCCGACCTCCATGTTGCTTTCTTTCTTTGTGAAATATTTTGCCTACGTGGTATTTTTTAATATTCTGATTTGTCAATTTTAGAAAATTCATAACTTTTTACTCATTTATCAGAAAATTATAAATAAATATGCTATGGAATAAAAAAATAAACTCTAATCAAAAGTATTTCCGAACCCTATTTCCAAGTTTCACGGAAGGTTTTTCAAGGAACTAATATGTTTAATTAAAAATCCCTAAAATGTGTAATTAATTTATTTTAACTCAATATTAACTTATCAAATATGTTTTCTGAATTAGAAAAATATAAAAAATTGATTGCTCTAGTTTTTGAGTCCAAAATTGATGGTTTAATAGGGGTTTCTACACTTAAATTATTACAAAACCTTGATATATGTGATGAAAACATCTATCTAGGGTAAAAGTGACGTTGGACACATTTAATTGGTGAAAAATCTTCACTAGGAATCTCAAAGTGATGTATGTGCAACCCTATTTCTGTATGTGCATTCTAAACCCTAAGTTGGGCATTTTTATCCAAACCTAATTTCCTAGTGAGGCATGAGCTTATACACAGGTTTCCCCATTTCTTGTTTAGAATGTTTACTCTAATAATTCTAGAGTCTTGGACCCCACCTGCAAAGTTTTCAATTACTTAAATTTGCCATATGAATTCTTCTAGCATGATGATGTAAATGACTAATTAACTAATGTAGCGTACATGAGTACAACCACCCATATTTTGGGCATGAGCCCTGGGGAATGTGACCACTCTCCCCACTTTTATATGTATTTGTAGGTGTTTGGAATGTGACCACTCTCCCTCACCTGTTTGTTTTGGTTGAGGTTAGGTAGGTGCCTCAGGCCTATATTAATTTAATGCAGTCATATTAGATCATGCATGCAACTTTATTTCTACTTGACTTGGTAGAATTCTTAATTATTTACTTGTCTCGTACTTTTTAAATCTCTTAGCTTACTAGATCTTTACTTTGCCATATTTTAAACTGATAAATGTCCTTAATCGTTTAAATTGACATGTACCTTTTCTCTCCTCTTGCTCGGTGATCCCAACCACCCATAGCCAGGATAATGGATAGGATCAGAGCAAGGAGTACCTGATCAAGAGTAGTGCTGCCAAGATGAGTAGGTTACTATTGCTAGATCTTGTAGTTTAATTTCTAGTTTATATTTTGAACATTTGAAATAAAGCTATGTAATAGCATAGGTTTTTCCTTCTGCTGCTACTATTGACAATTTTTCCATGATTCATGCTTATTTAAATGGAATTATTATGCATGCATCCTTCATCTTCAAAATTTTATAAAAGGTGGATGTTGTGTATTTTCCGTTAAATTTTAGTGAGGAGGTGATCTCGCCTCTTTACAATTGTTACTATAATCTTGGACGCATGAGACATAATATACCATTTTCATTATACCTAAACTCATCGTAGTAAGGCACCAGTCGTAATCCAAATCTTGAGTGGTAAATCACGAGATATTATGATATAACTCTAAGGTAGAAAATGCATGGAGGATACAATGAAAGGTATGCCTAAAGGACATGTTCTTGGTGGTAATATAAAATCTTGATACACGATTGTTTCTGTTGGATTCTAACAAGTGCTAGTTTTATCTTGTACTGGGATACAACCTCCCTTATAAGGGTGAATTCGAAAATATGTTTAAGAATGGAGGTAACGTTAAATGTCACAAAATAGTTGAGAGATTAAGTGCATGAAGAACAAAAGTAGATATATTGAGTATGATTCATTGGGCCCATGTATGGCCATCTTTAAGGGACGTGAGGAAAAGTCACTATGGAAGTGATCGACAGAATAGGACCAGGCCCAAATGGGAAGGTCTCCATGATCCCAATGAAGGGACATAAAGAAAAATATGTGTGCCCTGAGAGATGAAGGAAATTCAGGTGAAAGAATAAAAAAGGATATAATGTTCTTGGATATCATCATAGAAACCTTAAGTAAATTGAGTAATGAAGTATAATAAAGCTATTACATCTCAATAAAACCCTTGGGAAGGATGGGTCATAGTCAACCCTAAGATATAGTAGGAAGATTAAAGGTACATAAGACTTATGAGGATGGGAAATAATTATTCCAAGTGCATAAGGCCTTAGGGGTCAAGAGGAGATTATTCCAAAGGTACCTATTCCCTCAAGATCTTAAGGGAATGATTGAGTCTAATGAAACATGAGATGTAGGTGAAGAGAATACACAAAGTCATGAGATGATTTTGAATAAGAATCTTAAAAGGAGTTGTGCATGGACTAAAAAAGAAATTTTTTAAAAAATCACATTCAGTGTGAGTACATGAAATAGAAATAAAATTGTTGAATTAAATGGTATTACTAGTATGGAATCATTGTTGAGAGTGACTCAAAGAAATCTAGAAATTAAAAGATAATATAGGAATACACCATCTCTGCCCTTGGAATGGGATGAAATATGTATTTGGACTACAACCAAATATTCATTTCATCTTCTTATGAGTGTGAGAGATTGTATAGACACATTTTATAAAAAAGGATATATGTATGAGGATTGATATCTAAAGTGAGATTTAATGACATAACCTAAGGTTAGAGGTGTTACCTCACCCTTAATAGTGAATAATAGATTGGAGACCTTGGTGAAAAGGTAGTCACCAAGTGGAAAGACATTACAAAGTGGAATTGAAATTACAAGTAATCACTGAGTGATAAAAGCACACAATGGATAAGGCAGTGGATGTACCCTAAAATTGAGATTGAATACAAACCTTGGTATGGTGAGAATTTTATAGATCAATAAAACTTGTTAAGAATGATCTAGATAAAGATTTGTAACCCTATGTTTTGAAATTATGAGAAGTAAATATTCACCTTAGTATAATTTATCTTTTAGAGGGGTGAATGTTAGATCCTCAAACTTGGTAACTTCAAATTATTGAATATAAGATCTAATTTGGTGAGCAGTGCAAGAATAACTATGAATGGCAACACAAGTATTAAGACATCCAATAAATATGATAATAAAGTGATTTTAAAATTTGATATGGTAAAGGTTCTTCGGTAGGAACATGGTGAGGATGAAACCTTATAATAGCTAAGGTTGAACATGGAAAAGTCTCATCCTAAACTTTTACATGACTAGTGGAATTTTGAGTACAAAATTCCTATAAGAGGGAAAGGTTGTGATAACTTGGTTTTTCACATATATTTATACATATTTATTTGAATGCAAATAATGAATTATTATGGATGCACTAGAAATCTTGGTGTGCTTTGTTTTAAAAGTATGGATTTAATTTGAAAATTCTCCTTTGCAATGGTTTTTGTGGATTTTAATGTTTTCTCTAATTCAATAAAGATGCAGGGAAAAGGAAGTGATAAAATAACATAATAAATGGATTACCAAAGGTAAGGGCTAGTAATAATTTACACATGGATTGGCTTGAAGTTTTCTAGAAAAGTCGTGTGGAAGGAAACTAATGGATTGGCTTTGTTTCCATATTGTTTTTAATAAGAAAAGTAATCAAAATAAGAAATATAGCCAAGTTGGCAAGAGAAAATGATTATTTTGATGACTAAAATAAATGAAGTAAGAGAGAGACTTGGATACAAAAAAGTATCTTTTACTTGCATATTTTGGTTTCCAATCTCAGCTACACCTAGGTATAAGTGCTAGAAACTTCCCTTTAATTTAGGAGATAAAGGAGTTTCCATGTGGTGTGGGTAATTAAATTAAGGATTTTCAAAAGAAGAAATATTAGGCTATTTAACATATTCCAATAAATCCCATAAAATAGACTTTAATGAGCTTCCCTCCAAGTTGCATAGATAAAAGGAGGTTTATCGAGGCCCATAGAAAATTGTGAAGATAGAGGTACCTACTTGAAATAAATAAATTTTATTACTTTTTGAAGAGAGAGAGAGAGAGAGAGAGAAAATGGGGCATTTAGAGTATCTTTTTGACACCAAATCTTTCCTAGACCAAAATTTAATTGTGAAAATATTTCCTTTGAAATTTGAGATTAATTGGGTGAATGAGGAGAGAGTTATGAAATTAATAAGTTTCCATAAAGTGGAGGGGTTACTCGAAATAAATGTATATTTGGCATTGGTATTGAGTTTAGAATCTTTGTTGGTTTTCTTTATGTGACACAACCTCCTGGTCCTTGGATCATTGATTGAGGATCATAGGATCATCCCTAACATCTGATCAAAAAGGAAAAAAAACCAACAATAACTCCCATCTCACCCAACTCCTCTCTTCTCCTCTGGGCCCCTTCTCATCCTGGAAACTCTCCCTTCGAGTTCAGGAGGGTAAATCAAATTGTTTGACCCCTTGATTCACCATTATGGTGAAAAGTTGGAATTTCCCCCAAACCCTCTGGCGGTGATCTCCATTGAGATTAGTAGGCAACCCACCTATTGTTGGGCTATGTCTATAAAAGACTGGCATCCTTCTCCTTGAATCTGAGGCAACAAGTTCCATGAAACTCAGAGCCCCAATGCCTTCACACAACTTTGTTCTTTCTCCTCTTCAGACATTTATGCCCACCCACAGAACAACTTTGGTCTTCTGGGTTTCTCCCATCCCCAGCTAAATATAGGACTACCGTTCAGTCCAGTGAAGTCTCAGAATGGATACTCTTCCTTTTCCCAACCCTAAAATGCCCAGAAGTGCAAGATCAACATCCTAGTTGACTTGCTCGACGTCCTGACTAAGAGGAAGAGAGGAATAAAAGTTTTAAGATGAGGTAGGGGAGAATTACTCTCTTCCCCAGATGAGGAAAAGCCCAAGTCCAAGGATGCATGGGCCAATCTATCTTTCTCCCTCGACTCGCATAATAGGGAGATGCCTTGATTGCATGGAGCGACCTACCAGATGGCCAATATCCATTTGCCGAGCTCAACCTATGTGGGAAAGAGGTAAAAAGAAGGAAAAGATCCCCTTTTACTAGTGTGGCACTTAATTATTGGCCAAAGTAATGATGATCTTGTTTTACTTATTATAAACGACTGGTAAATCATATGAAAATGAATTATATATTAAATTGATAAAAAAATGCAACGAATGCAATAAAAATAGTTCTAAGACCTAATTCTACTCCAAATCCCAAAAGTTCTTAAAGTTTCTAACTTTAATGTATTAAAAACATGCAAACCTTAATTTCATGAATTTAATGATCATGACTTGCTTAAGTGACTTTAATGGATACATTTAGTCTTTTGGATAAAAAGCTTATCTTTGACTTAAGTTGGGATTAATAATGCACATAACATTAAAATTATGGTTTGTAATTTGAAAAGGTGTTAAATGTTATAAATTAGGGTTTGGAAAGTGAAAATTCTAATGAAACCCTAAGATGACCCCAAAATCCTAACTTGGAATGCAAGTCGATCTTAATGATAGATTTTGGATAAACTAGTATTACTTGGGTGTTATGCACTAATTTTAGGGTGATTGCTTGTCTATTCTCAACTGATCATATCTTTTGACTTTTTATCTCTTCTGAGAAAGGTATGTGGTTATGCCTATGACTACTCGACTTAAATGACTTCCATGGTTTTTTGAGGTTTCCCACATTTATTGCAAATAAACTATTGGTTGTTTATTTAATTCTTGCAATCTTTAAAGCCTCTATGAGTATCACATTATATAAGTATAACTTTCTCAACTATATCTAATGGATTTAATTGATACACATTGGATGGTGAAATGTCACTAGGGTGAGGAATTATTAAGCCAGGATAGGATGATCATCAATAAGACCAAGCCGAGATAGGATGGTCATTATGAGGCCAAGCTGGGATAGGATGGCCATTGTGAAGCTTAGTCGAGAAAGGAAGGCCATAACAAACCGAGCCCAAGAATGGGAGGTTATGAGAAGTCCAATGTAGGGATTAAACCCTAAAGAGAGGGTAACCCACATGAGTACTCCAGAGAGAGAGTGTACCACAAAAATTAAGTTGAGAAGTTAGAAATAAAATGCATGTTCGATTTTGTAAGCATATTTGTTTCTATGGTTGAATATGTTGTTACACCTAGATGCAAACTTTTTCCCCCAAATACCTGTATATCTCGATA
This sequence comes from Alisma plantago-aquatica, assembly GCA_963693085.1. Taxonomy (NCBI): domain Eukaryota; kingdom Viridiplantae; phylum Streptophyta; class Magnoliopsida; order Alismatales; family Alismataceae; genus Alisma; species Alisma plantago-aquatica. Next base: position 173,297,136 of record OY856414.1, on the reverse strand, counting down.
CACTAATTGTTTTTTGTCTCATGACATTTTAGGTAAAGGATAGATATGGAGATATCAAGATATGATGAACCGACCCAAAAACATTAGAGATAACTTGTAAGGAGGATTATATAGATACTTCTTCTCATATAGTTCTCATATGAACAATTCTCATGACATAAAATCATGTAACTTCTTCAGAAAAGTATTTTGTAAATGATATTTGAATTGATGGAATTTTTTTCTATTATTTATTATTTTATCAAATCTGGATCCTTGGGGAATTTAGGTAATGGCTCTCAACTTTAAGGCCTTTCTTAATTCAGGGTTGCCGAAAGTGAGGTTGTTGCATTTGGTATTAGAGACCCAAAATTTTCAAATAGTATTTAATAATTTATAAAATTAAGTAATCTGTAGAAATATGAGGAATTATTAGGGCATTTTCTAAATATGGTGTTTGGAAGGGACCACGACCTGAGGGCTGGAAATTTTTTCCTCCACACTGCTAATCAAATTATGAGGACTCACAGTCTTGTGCATCCTGCCTGGACAAAGTCAAAAGATTTTGACCAAAGTAAAACACCTTTAGGTTTTCTTCTCATCTTGATCCACTCTTTGATTAATAAACCCTAAAAGGAACTTTCCTCCTCATCTCAAGTTAGAGTTTTTTGAGAAGAAGTGGTATTAAGGCAACCTCCACCAATTAATGTACATGTAATGTGGAAATAATGAGAAAGAAAAAGGAAATGTATTATGGGTTTGTCCTTATGAGGATAACCATGTATGGAACTAGGTTTGGTTTAGAAAAACCCTAAGCGGGTCTAGGGACATTGAAAACCTAAGGTGTTGGGGTATGGTTCATAACCCTCACCTTAAATCCTAATCTAATCAATGGATAGAGAAAAGGAAGAAAACCCAATGAGTTGGGATACCTTAATTTTTCCATGCATGCAAGTACGTAGAATAAGGCATGCATAATGCACGTGAAGGGCTTGTATATACTAACCCATGATGCAACTTTTAGAAATGGTGTCTCGATCTGGGGTGGGTCAACCCCAGAGAGGAGAAAATATCTATGAGAGATATGACACCCTAAATCAGGAAGTTAGTTTGTGACTAGAAAGTTTATACTCCTTCTGGTAGGAACCCTAACCAGAAGTATGTCCCCACACCAGTATGAGTAAATTGAAGTGAGGGGTATCAAGATAAAAGAGGAATTAGTTCCAGACCAGATGCCTAAATCCTTGTGACAATACATGATAGATAAAATGGATGAGGTGAATTTAGTTTTACATCATGAGATAATATGGTTTATCATGACCTCAATGGGATTTGAGAGTTTGGATTTAGATTTGACATAGGTTTAGAGGATGCAAGTATATGTGTTTCTTCTAAATTAAGTAAAGATAGGATGTGAATCAATAAGAACCTCAAGCTCTTCTACAAAGATAGACCCTAGTGTTAGGACTAGTGATAGGGTTAACTCCTAAGAGGGTGGGACCCATATGGAGAAGGTTAGGAACCTAGACTCCACGACATGAGGAATTATGAGAAATATTTTTATGATATGTCCTAAACTAGATTACCCCTAAGTTATGAGTTGAGTTACTATATGCATGATCCCTAGAGTCTTGTCATACCCTAGATGTACTTGGAAGGACCAAACCCTAGAGATAGAGAAAGACCATGCTTACATATATTATATGAGTACCTAACATCTAGGTGAGGGAGAGAGAGAGAGTCCCAAGATCCTAGAAAGATAAGGAATGGTAATATGTTGTGACGCCTCATTCTCGGGTTGAGTGTTTTCTATGCTCCCTTGATATAGTTGAATGTTTTCACCTCCATGAGCCCCTAATTTTTCTCAATCTTGTTTACTACTCTACAATTAAATTTGAATGAGTTAACATCCTTGTAAGAGAGTTGCTCTAATGTACATCTTATGAATCTCTCCACTCTCTTTCCCAATCTCTATCAAGCAACTTGGTGGTTTGAAGGTGACTTCCTTAAAAAATGAAGCATTAATAAAAGGATGAAGATATTATATAAGAATGGGTAAGTCCTTTGGAAAGGTATAAGATTCTTGGTAGGTAGATAGGTACGACCTTTGTAAAGGTTATTGGATCCTTGACCCAAAAAGGAATACTAGTTTGACCCTTGTGCTTGAAAAGGGTGGTATATATGTTTTAACTCTTATAATGGAATATGAAAAGTGTGACATGGTTGAAAATCCTAGATATTAGCTCCTGTAGGTAGTGGATGTACATCTTGTAGTTTGGAGGTTGGAACCACTATACATCTTAGTCTTCTTTTAGAAATTGATGAATATCTCTCTACCTTGATTTTCAATATTGCAATATCTATCTTCAAGGTATAATGTGTTTTTCCTAAGTGGGTTTAGATATATTAACCCCCCCTCCAAAAGCCATAGATCCATCAGTTGGTATTAGATCTTGGTCTTCTCCAACTAAGTACTCCAACGAGTAGAGAAGATGGAAAAAAATCTGATGGGATCTCTCAATATCGAGGGTGGCTTCTTTACATATACACCTATGCTTGATGACACCAACTTCCTATATTGGAAGAGGAGAATGTAGTTCTACATCCAAGGCATGAGATATGATATGTGGAAGGTTGATGGTTTTCCCTACAAAGAATGGGATAGATAAGTTTCTACATAATGAAGCTTCCTAGAAGAAATCTCAACTCAATGTTAAAGTCATTAGCATGATCTACTATGCCCTTACTCCAATTGAGTTCAACCACATTTCCTCTTGGGACACAACCTATGTGATTTGGAACAAGCTTTTCATCACTTGTGAAGGCACTAAGCAAGTCAAAGAATCCAAGGTGTATATGCTCAATGGTATTCTTGAAATTTTTTAAGATGGGCAACAAGGAAAGATTTATTGAAATGTATTCAAGACTCACACTATTGTGAATGGCCTTGCATTCTTGGGTCATCCTATATATATTACCAAACTATGACAATAAAAAGTTTATACCATTCAAGAAACAAAGTGTCTGACCGAAATTACTATTGACAGCTCATAGGAAATTACAAGCTATGCAGTGAGACTTGAAAAGCAAGCAAGAAGAAGAAATGCTAGAAGAGAAATAATCTAAGAAGGTGAAGGAAGCTGCATTCAAAGTTGAAATTGAAGCTATTGTGCAACAACAAGTCATTAAACAAGATTATACATCCTTAAGTGAAGATGACTCCCCTGCTGATCTTGAAGCGCATTACTCAAAGGGAAAACACTTCAAGGGTAAACCATCCTCCTCCTCAATTCCTAGATGCTATGAGTGTGGTCAAAAGGGGCACTTTAAGAATGAATGCTCAAAATCCAAGAAGTCACACCAGGAGAGCATCCATAAGAAGAATGAGGCCTACAAAAAAAGAGGGTAAATTCAAGAGGAAGAAGAAGAAAGAAAGAAGAGGAAAAGATTTAGTCCATGCCACTTGGGAGGAGTCTTCCTCTAGTGATTCTAGCTCAAATGAAGGAGAATACCACATAACCCTTATGGATAGAACAAGTGAGGAAGTAAGTGAGGTAAGTCTAAATGAACTTTCAAAAGATGCTCTTATCAATATGATTCAAGCTTCCCATTCTTCTTCTTGAAAGTGAAAATCTAAAAAGAAGAGGTTAGGGAAAATCATAAATGATTTATATACTAGAATAGAAGTGCTTGAGAAAAATGAGCAAACTCATAATGATATTATAGATTCCTTTCAAGAGAAATTCCTTGAGCTTGAACTTCAATATAATGGTGTTGAAACTAAAAATGGTATTTATCTCAAGAAAATGAATAATATTAAAGATGAAAACCAAACTTATATTGATGAACTTATCATGCTTAGAACTAAAAATGCTAGGCTTCTTGCTAGAATTAATGATCTTGAATCTAGACCTAATCTTCCTAGTAAAGAAGTAGCTATCTTAACTCTTGAAAAGGATTCTTATCTAACTAAGCCCTATATTTGGATTCTAACTTATTGTATGCTCAAGATGATCTTTCTAGTCTTTCTTATACCACCATATCTCTTAATGATGATAACCATATGCTTAGAGCATACTTACAAAATTTTTCAAAGGGAAAAAATACCTAAATGAAGTCCTATAACACTATACTTGACAAGTGAGGAGTAGTGGTTTGGGATATAAGGGAGGACCAAAGAGCATAGGAAAAGGTAAGAAAAAGAGAAATGGACCTCAAATATACCATGAAGATACTTTTGACTCTAAGACATCAATGGTTTCTACTCATTGTAGGAGTGATGATCTCTTTGTCCTTATAAGAAGAAGGAGACCAACCCAAACATGAAATGGTTCCCCAAGCTAACCCCAAATCCCAAAGTTTGAATTAGGCATTGGCGTCACCTTTTCATGTAAGAAAAAAGAAAAATGTATTGTTAATAGTGGTTGCTCCAAGCACATGATTGATGAGGTGAGCCACTTCAACACCTTTAGAAGAAGAAAAGGAGGTTTGATGATTTTTGGCGACAATAAGAAATGTGAAGTGGTAGGTGAGAGCGATGCATGTGATTCACTATGCATAACGAATGTTCTTCTTGTGGATGGCATACATCAAAACTTCATTAGTATTAGTCATCTTTGTGACAATGTATATCTTGTTCTCTTTACCTCTCTAGAATGCTTTCTTCTAGATTCCCTCACTTACAGTCTCATATATAAGGGAACTAGAATTGGAAATCTCTATACTATTATTCTTAACTCTCATAAGCCTATTCTTAGTTAATGCCTAGTTGTTGATAAGAATGATATAACTTTGTGACATTGTAGGCTTGGTCATGTAAATATGCATCAATTGAAGAAGTTGAGCAAAAAGGAATTGGTCAAAGGACTTCCTAAATTGGACATTGAGAAGGATTAGGAATGCTAACCTTGCACATAAGGAAATCAAACTAAGTCCTCCTTTAAATCCAAAGGAGTCCTTAGAACCAAGAGAGATCTTGAGCTTCTTCACATCGATTAATTTAGACCTATGAGAACTCAAACACTTCGTGGTAGCAAGTATTGCTTAGTGATTGTAGATGATTTCTCTATCTTTACATGGACTTTCTTCTTTGTTGCAAAGAGTGATATGCTTAACGTTTTCTCAACTTTTTACAAACAAATTGAAAACAAAGTTGTTTCTAAATCTATCTATTTGTAGTGACCATAGGGGAGAATTAGAAAATAATTTGTTTGAATGTTTTAAAAAAAATCCACTTACATGCACAACTTATCTTCTCCCCATAAACCTCAAAAAATGGGGTAGTAGAGAGGACGAGTAGTTCATTACAAGATATGGCTATGACAATGCTCTTAGAGTATGACATTTTCAAGAAGTTTTGGGCCGAAGCCGTTAGCACCACTTGTTTTATGCAAAAGTGGATTCACACATCCTTTACTTAAGAAAGCCCTCTATGAGTTATGGTGTGGTAGAAAGCCTTATATCGAATTCTTTCATACCTTTGGTTGTCCATACTTTGTTTTCAACATTACAAATTCTTTTGATAAGTTTGATCCAAACTTACAAGGTTTTCTTTCTTTGTTTAGCACTACTAGTAAATCATATAGAGTGTTTATGATTAAATTTTCAAAAGTAGAAGAATATATCAATGCTAAATTTATTGAGATTAACCCCTCCATTTCCAAAAATGTTATGAATGGTGATGTTGTAGATTAAGTGATTCCTATATTGAATGAACTAGACATCAACAACAAACCAAAAGAGGTGGATAAAGTTGAAGGCTAAAAAGAAGATGAAAAGAAGGATCCCACTTCCCACTTTGCAAGAGATCATCCAAAAGAGCTCATCATAGGAAACCCCTTTGGAAAGGTGAAGACGCGGGTAGCTTTCAACAAAGAACAAGCAGACAACGCCTTCATCTACCAATTTGAGCCAAATAATGTCAAAGAAGCTCTTGAGGATAATGATTTGATCCTATCTATGCAATAAGAGCTTGATAAATTTCAAAATAACAAGACTCTAGTGCCAAGACCAAGTGATGGAAAGATCATTGGTACAAACTGGGTTTGTATGAACAAGCTTGAGGAAAGTGGTAAGGTGGTATGGAACAAGTCAAGGTTAGTAGCTCAAGGTTACAACCAATAGGAAGGTATTGATTTTATTTAAACTTATTATCCTGTTGCTAGACTTGAATCAATAGAATGCTACTTTCCTTGTCTAGTCATAAAAACTTTTTTTCTTTACCAAATTGATATTAAAAGTATGATTAGAGTAGGAAGTCTATGTAGCTCAACCTCCTGGATTTGAACATGACAAGTATGATAATCATTTTTATCTATTGCAAAAGGCTCTTTATGCACTCAAATAAGCCCCTAGAGCCTGGTATTTAAAACTAACGAAAATTTTAATTCATAATGGCTATGCATGAGAAAATTTGACTCTATTATCTTTATAAAAACACTTCTAACAATATCTTAATCATTCAAATGTATTTTCATGATATTGTTTTTGGCAGGAATAATCTTGATCTTTGGAAGGAGTTTAGCTCTCTCATGCAGAGTGAATTTGAAATGAGAACTCACATTCTTCCTTGGATTCCAAATCAAGCAAAAAAAGATGGAAACTTCATCAACCAAAGAAAGTACACTAATGAACTCTTGAAGCATTTTGGGATGGAGAACAAGTCAATGGATACCCCAATGTTCAACAATGCCAAACTTGACAAGGACAAAGAAGGTGAAAAGGTAGATGAGAATCTATATAGAGGTATGATTGGCAACTTGCTATATCTAACTGCCTCTAGACCAAATTCATGTTTAGTGTTGGCTTGTGTGCAAGACTTCAATCAGGCCCTAGAAAATCTCATCTTGTAATTGTTAAGAGGATTTTAAGGCACCTAGGCAAAACCTCAAAATTTTGTATTGTGGTAGATTTAGTCCAGGGACTTCACTCTTATAGCCTATAGTGATGTGGATTATGTTGGGTGCTTAGTTGATAGAAAGTGCACATGTGGCACTTGATTCCTTCTAGGACCATGTTTAGTTTCTTAGTTTTCTAAGAAACAAAACATTGTGGCTCTATCAACTACTGAGGCTAAATACATTGCAACTAGAAGTTGTCGTGCCCAAGTCCTTTAGATGAAACAAATACTCTAAGACTTCAATGTTTTCTATGATGCTTCTCCTATCTTCTATGATAATACTAGTGCAATTAATTTGTCATACTATCCTATGTTGCATAGTATAGCTAAACACATAGATGTTCACCATCATTTCCTTCATCACCACATTGCTAAGAAAGACATATATGTCACTCATGTGGACACAGAAAAGCAACTTGCAAATATTTTCACTAAACCTCTAGATAGAGAGAAATTTAATTTTATTAGACCAAAAGTGCTTCTTATTGCCTTTGATGATAGTTCTATGTCACCTAGCTAAGATGATATAGTCATCTATGTTTTTCTCAAAATTGCTTATCATCTTCTCTTTTTTTGCTTAAAATGCCAAGTTTAACTGCCTTGTTATGCTCATTTTGTTTTTCATTGTAAAACACTTGTTTAAATGCAAAATAGTTGCCTATGTCAATAAAAACATGTCTATATATGCTCTATATACATGATATCTAGTTAAATGAATTCACATAGGATTCTAGGACCCTAAATTAAATTTCATATCTTTGTGATAGACCCTATTGTCGACCAAATTTTCCCTAGAGTAACTCAACCGATAAGTCAGCCCAAGAACTAAATGATAGTGTGGTCAACTGAGTTACACAAACCTTAAACTTGACCAACAACATTGTGCCACATTTGACAAAAGGGTTCTGCCGCTCAAGTTTCTCCATCTCAACTAGAGCAATTCGACCAACATCCCTCTCTTCTTGTTTGTATTCTAACCCCAGACCCTCACCAACCCTTTTCTTATCCTACTGAGGTCCTAAATCCTTTCCTTAGCCCAACCCTAGCCTATTTTAGGATTTTTTCTACAGTTACCCGCCGACCGGGAGCTTGATTCTCTTTACACCACTTTTATCATTTCCTATGGCAACAAGTAGGAGAAAACAACGCTCCACATCTAGTAACATCTTTAATCCTACCATGGCTCCTACCACACACATCCTTACCTACGGTGGAGTCTCTTTTATCCATACTTAAGCCATCACTTGATACAAAGAGCTTCTCCCTCATGCCCCCTTTCCTTTTAGACCTATGGTGGAAACTAGGGATGATTCCTTGATTGCAATCAAGAAGATTTTTCTTGGAGAATCTCTTGGTGCTCTTTATGCGTTGAATGATATTGCCATTTCAATTCTTATGCTAGCACAAAATCAATTCATGAGTTCTATGCTAACCTTAAATGGAACTACACTACCCCTAGTACCTCAACCTATCACCTAGATAATCCTTACATCCATGATAGAAGGGACTACGATCACAATCGCTGAGGATAGATAAATGCCTACTTGATTGGATCCTTGTCCACATCTAATCAGATATCTAACTAGAGGATTTCTATAAGAGATTTGATCCTAAATTATCTCTGTTAGATATTCACAAAGTCTTGAAGAAGACTAAGCTACCCTATAGAAATAATGTCATCGTACCATCTTCTTCGATGGATATTAAGACGCACGTCATATATCTCATTATAAACTGCAATATCCATCTGAAGAAGAATCAAATGAATATTGCAGATGAGTCCACAACGATAGTGTATTGTATCCTTCTGGGTATCTGAGTCACATGTGCCCATTACATCCTTCATCACATGACTTGTTTTGACTCAGAGAAGATCAATTAGGACTCCTGTCTTCCTTATCCTAACCTCATCTATATTGGTTTTATTTCCTTACTGAGAAATCTATTTTCAAAGATTTGAACCACACTCAAAATAGGAAAGGTGTTTCCATCAGTGAAACCATAGTAAAGAAGTCATTCCAATCCTCTACACCTAGTGCCTCCTCCTCCATCTGACCTCATTTTGCACCACCTAGACCTGATAGGACTTCCTTCTCTATATCCAATAAATATCTGATGGGGTACATGATGCATCAAAATGGCTATCATCTAAAGTTTTAAGAACATCTCCACCAGGACCTAGTTCATATCATGTCCAACATGAACGTTGCCTTTCCTTTACCATATCCACCATAAAATCCATCTCTTTCTACCACTGAGTATTCTACCTATACATATGATCAGTTCTACCTAACACATCAATATGCTTATTATGTTTCACACCCTGGTCTTACTACTAGACCTACACCTACTCCATCTCATCCACAACTAAGTATGATGTATATGTTTCCTCTACCACGTGGCCTTACCTCAGTTGTTCTTTCCAACTTTGATGGGGTTTCTAAACCCACTTTTGAGCAAGATAAGGCATTGCTCGCCACTGGTATGTCTTGGCACAAGCAACATCTCATATGATTGGAAACAAACTACTTTGCTCGTCCTGAGGATATGGAGATAGTTGAGGAAGCTGATGAGTATACTGAGGATGATTGTGAGGTAGTGGGATTTGATGATGATGGAGCTGATGATGGTGATGAGGCTGATGTTTTACCTGCATCTTTTGTGAGACCAGACCAATTAGCGATGAAGACTAAGACCCGACTCAAAATGACCTAGACATAGATGAACTTGATGTTTAGTTCTTAGGTCATAGAGTGCCCATGTATCTGTAATTTTGCGAGCTTAGCATGTATCTGCATAGGGCACCTATATATGAGGATACTACTTATATCTCCATGTCATTCTTTTCTATTTTTCTTTTATCATGGACGAATTTACTTTTGTTGTAATCATTACCTTATGTATCCTTAACTCATTTCTATGTTACTTTATTAGTTTTGGTGCATGCACTCTCATATTTTGAGTATGAATTAATGTTATCAGTTCTCTCTCTAGCTATTTTTGTTCTTGGTGCTTGTATATGGTGCTTGTGAGTTGTTTAAGACCTGACCTAGGTCTTTGACCCCCTCCCTTTTATATATTACAAAGGGAGAGAATTGCTTGGTACATATTGAAATTGATCTATATTTGCTTATGAAAAGTGAATACAAATAGCATATATATGTGGTGGTTATGCTTTTGGAGTAATTAACCATACATGTAAAAGTAAGCATAAATTGAGGGAAAAATTTCTATTATACATTCATGTATCCCTCTACATATCAAAGGGTTAAATGTTTAAAATTTCAATCCTTTTCAATATGTTAAGGAATGGTTTATCATCTTCAAAAAGAGGGAGAATGTTGACATAACAGTTATGCATTGTCCTTAGTTTTATGATGACTTAACCATTCCACTACTGTGGTACAACTCTAAAAAGAAAAAATAATAAAATGACACATTGTGGAAATAAGAAATAAAGTGCAAGGAGGATTAGATAGAATAAATCCAAGTTGTGGATAGGAGTAGATTACCAAAGTTTTTAAAAGGTATGCAAAGTTTTATTTTATAGCAGATTTCAGTTTAGTTGGTAGAATTTCATAATTATTATTGATTATTTGTTGAACCTTTGATCTTGTTTATTGGGATAACGGCTCTGACCTTCGGGTCTCCCTTAATTGGGGGTTACCGGGAGGTGAGGTCGTTACATTTGGTATCAGAGCATAGGTTCCTCATTTAATCTTTAATAACTATTAAATTTTACAAACTCTATAGAACCCAAGGGAGTTATTAGAGGATTCTCCAAAAGACAAAGGTGTCTAGAAAAGGATCACATCTGAGGACTGGCAAGATTTTCCTCCGCACCGCTAGTCGGAATATGAGGACTACCGGATTAATGTGACTATCTGGCCGATGTCTTAGGATCTGACTCGAAATAAGATACCTTTAGGACTCTCTCATCTTGTTCATCCCTTCTCAACTCTCATGTTGTTAAGGATTTTAAGGATTAGGGTTTTCTCTCTCTTCCTCACTCTCTTGAGGTATGGGTAAGGTTGATAACGTTTAAGGAATCCTCCACCAAATTAATGAAAAGCATGTAAATAAGATGTCATGGACATAAGCTTAATAGTTTAAGCGTAAACTAAAGAATGGATACATGCTTAGGTCATATGACATATGTTGTCAGGAGAGACCTGAGGCTAGACCTTCTTGTCAGGAGGATGAGTAGAGAGAGTTGGTCTTAGAGGCAGAGATCTCCATTAAAGGTAGAGACCTGGTACATCCTCTGAGGATGATGCTAACCCTAACCCTAAGTGGTGGTTAAAGAGAGAGATGGTAGGAGGAGTTAGATGTCATAATAGACCAGGGGTGTGGACATGCTTTTGGATACCCGTGACAATATGAGCCATGTGAGGTTGGATGACCCAGTGCCTTTGGCGACCCAACCCTGGAAAGGGTCGTGCATGTTAGAGTGAAGGATAGCTCCTTCAATGATGAGGTTAGTGAAGAACATATAGAAACCCTATGGGCTTATAGGAGCATGGAATAACATGCACCCAGAGTACATCAGTAGTACTGATAGTAGGCTAAAATCCTAGCCAAGAGAGTATGTGGGATAGCTTATGAGGTAAGCAAGAAGAGTTATGGATAGCCTTGAGCAAAGATAAGTTTGAACATAGGCTTCACCCTTGTAAGGGTATGCTTGTGAGCTTTTTCCTTCATGGAGAGAGGACCTCTAGTAGTAAGATTGTTTGTAGGGTTAACTCTAGAAAGAGAGAGAGCAGGACCCAAGCAAGAAGGTTGGAAGCTTAGGTTCTGAGATATGAGGAACAGTGGGGAGTTGAGGATAATGTGACCTAAGTGGATGGGTGTGGTTGCCTCATGCATGATCCCTAGAGGCTGATGATATCATGGTTGCCTTTAGAGGAACTAAACCCTAGAGAGAGGATGAGGCTACTGGTACCTATGTGCCTATGGTATAGGTGTTTACCTTCTAATATGGGAAGAAGAGTTCCTTAGACCATGAAGAGGTTTAGTAACAAGTTGTGAGGTCTTACACCTAGTTGGTTGTCCTTGAGGAGGACTCTGCTCTGAAGTGCATGTCATACCTTGTACATGTCTGGTTCATGGTTAAAAGTTGAGCAGGTAGTTGGACGTCAAAGAAGTGAACCTAGGGTTCCTAGGCCTAAGAGGAAAAGTGGTATACCTAATGCTCCTGAGGAGATTTGAGTTTCTATAGATTCGAGAATGGCACTCCTCATGTTTAGAGGAAAGGGAAACCCCTTAAGTTTAAGGTATGCTTGATGAACCCCTCACAACTAAGTTAGTGACATGGAAAGGTATGTTCTTGGTCCAATGTTGAGGAATGAGAACAAGTATGACCTATCATGGTTTAGTAGGTGATCTACTTGTAGCTTTCTAGGGTTAAGCATGTTCATGAGGATGTAAACCCTAGACATAATTATGTTTTTGACCTTTGTTATCAAGATGTAGTTTCCTCCCATCCTGGGAGAGGGACCCTTTTGTGGGGTATATACCAATTTTTGTTGGTTTTGAGGTAACCTAAAGAGGTCTCAATAGGATCTTGAGAAGCTAAGTGAAAAGTACATAGTAAGAGAATGAACTTGTAGACCCATAGATAACCATCTCTAAGTGCATGTGGACGTGTTACCATGGAGGTAACTGGTATGGGGCCTGAACAAGGTAGGCAGGTCGCCATGACCCCTATGAAGGGATGAAAGATAGCCCAGGAATGCATAGAGAGATGATGGAGACTTGGGTAAGGTTATGAGTTGGACATGTACTATCCTAAGTCTATCCTAGGGTTAGGTAGGGATAAGACTGATGTAGGAGTTGCCTAATTCCCTAGTTGCACATGACCATAGGGTCGGGAGGTAACATCTATCATTGTCTGAGGACCATGGGTTAGGAGATTGATCACCTTCATGAACTCATGGGACCCAAAGGGTAATGAGGAGGGCACTCTCGGGATGCATAAGGGAAGAGGGATGACCAAGGATTGTGTGGTGACCCAAGTAGGTCCGAGACCAATTTTCCATGGAAGTAACTTTGATATCGAGATGATTATGATGTAGAGACATAAGTTGCACGTTTCAACTTAGATTTGAAGGTGTACTGGCAATGTGGGATGTACCATCTCTACTCTTGGAACAGGAAGAGCTTTGTTTTTGGATGGACGCCAAATGCTTATTTCCTCTTGTTATGGGAGTGAGAGATAGGACAGTACGCATGCCATACACCAAGGATAAAGATGATGTGAGTTGGAATGTTGCTGAGAGGTATGAGGATAGAGATGATAACATACCCTTGTGGAGGAAACAATATGTAGATGGTTTAAAAACATCAAGAGAACTAAGGTGGTCATCTTGTGAGGATGTTTTTATCGTGAGATATACAAGGTTGAGTTTGATAACCAAGAAGATGAGCTCGGAGTTTTCTTGATGAAGATAGACTTAGAGTCCGAGATGAGATGATAAGTGAAATACATGGAGGTGTATGTCTTCAACATTACCTAACACCTAAGGATGTGAAGTGGTAATGGATGCTCTGGTTGAGATGCAGCTGCCTAGTTTACCTGGAGGCTAGAAGAGGTTGTTAGGTTAACCCTAGGTTTGTGAGATATGTTTGGCTAACACTCAGATGTAACGAGATCTGTTGAATAAGATAGTAGTTGTTCGGTTAGCCAGCTTAGGCCTTTATGCAAGAAAAGGATGGCGGTAGAACCTCAGATGCACTTCTCTAGAAAAGAATGTGATGAAACCCTGACTAGAGTGGTTTAGGGTTTCTAAGGATTTAATCTTGAGGAATCATGACATACAGGAGATCATGATTTTAAGACCACCATACACCATGGTACTGCTAAGATAATAAGTGGTAGCAGTACTTTGATGCCTAAGGTGAAAAGTGTAGAAAGATGCATGTGGCTCATCCCCATGCATGTCAAGAGGTGAAGGATGAATACTAGTAACCCACCGAGTTGGTATAGAGGATGAAGAGTCCCCGAAGGGGATTGGGAGTTGATCACTATGGATGTTGTGGTAAGTCTCCCCTAGACCAAGGGAGGTCAAGATGCAATATGGGTTATGGTAGATCGCCTTACCTAGATGACATGAGAAAGAAAGAATATTGTGAAGGGACGGATATGGTTGAACTACTTATGAGAAAGATGGTTCAACTACACCATGATGTGAGTACAAAAGTTCTTGAGTATAGCCTAAAGATTCGCTTCCATGCATTGGAAGTAGATACATGAATAACTCGATGTTAGTACAGTTTATCTGCCCTAACTAATGGTTAGTATGATCTAGACTAGAGGGTATGATGAGAGCATGTGTGCTTGTTCAAGGTGATACATAGAGACAGTTCGTGTCCTCTATAAGATGTGATGATAACCACCATAGCTAGTGTCAGGATGTAAAGAAGCTCTGTAAGGGAGGTTGTGTCAGTCACCACTTCATTAAGATGATGTTGGTGAAGGGATCTCACGAAGGTCAAGAAAGAACCACCGTGTGTGTAGATGAAGTCGCTTTGATCATGTAATGGCTGAGAGAGAGCCCAAGGGTGACATGAGTTGTGAGCTAATGCAAAGTAGACTGACATGCAGCTCACTGTGGGAGAGTATGTGATGTGAAATCCGACCCCTCTAAGTTATAGCTAAGAGAGTTGAGTCTCGGCTGCATGGTCCATTTGAGATGGACTAATGGAGATGGTTGTGTTTATCCTTACCCCTCAGGATAACATGATGTATAATGCGTTCCATGGGTCCGATCTAGAGCACTATGTGAGGTACCCAAGCCATGTGCTGAGTCCTAAACCTATTCAGCTTTATGAGAGGCTGAAATGTCCTGAGTCACCTATGAGGGTACGAAATACCAAGGTAAGAAAGAATTCAGATGGAAGAATATGAGATGATGAAGGTTCTTGGGAAGCACCATGGAAAGGGTGAGTCCACATAGGAGCCATGATGGACAAAGGAAAGGCTTATCCTGTTTGTTTGTGTGTTTGGTGGAATTTTGGGGGCAAAATTCCTATAAGAGGGGAAGGATGTTACAACCCCAATTTTTGGGTTCTTTTGGTGAGAAATGTAATTTCTCCTATTAAAGATGTTTGAAAATAATGATATAATTTTTTTTAATAAATGGAATTCGTTTACAATAGCCTTGTTGGTTGTTTTTTAGTCTTTATTGGCTATCGGGCCCAATAACAAGGATAAGACAAAAGAAACTCCATTATTAATAAGAGATGGAGAAAATAAAGATATAGAAACCTCTAGAAGGCAAAAGTATATAATACAAAGGTGGATTTCGTGCCTCTTGGGTTCCTTGGGTTCCAAGGAGTCCAAAGTTGCAAAGATAATGCAACAAGAATAGAAAAGATCAATTAAATATTTCTTTATCAAGAAAGAAATTGAAAACAATGTTAAAATGTGGAAAATAAGTGGAAAGAAGTATAATTGAGTTATCCTTGGTGGATTTTCGTATCCATGAGGTTCCTAATATTAGGAGGAATTCCAATATGGAAAATAAAAAGAGAGACAAAGAGAAATCCTCAAAAAGAGATATTTTAATAAATAAATAAGTAAGATAATGAGAAATAATGGATATAGATGCATCTAGAAGGATAATGAGTATCCACTAATCAGATTTCGAAATATTAGAGTTTCTTGGGGTCCAAGTAGCCCCAATGGAGAAAAAGAAAGAGAAAATACCAATAATACAAAATAAGGGGATAATTTGATACACAATTAATGGATTTTGTGGCATTGTTAAAAAGGAGGTATTTTTTCTACTAAAAGAAAATATAAATTTCATGCCAATGAATTAAAAGGCAAGTACAAAGAGAATAAAAGATGTAATTTTCAAAATCCTAATATCTAAAGAATAAAGAATATCAAAGAGTTGTTTTAGAGAGAGAAGACTGCTTCTTCATGAAGGAATGTGGTTTCCTAGCAGGAAAGAGGCTTAGATCTCGTGGATGGGCATCCTAGGGCATTACTACACTCCCCTATATAAGAGGGTAGAACCCTTGGTCGATTCTAGAGAGATCCCATGCAGCCCTCTCACTTCTTCTTGTTCTTTCCATATAAACCCTAACCAAGAGGATGTTGTACTATCCCTAGAGCAACGAAGGGTTGTATTGTGGTCTTGATTCCGCCACAACCCAAGGAGGATCAGCTAGCATACCCCCACCCTTGTCTTCGAGCAGCCTCTAGTGTAGGTCTGCAAAACTGCAGTAATCGCGGCAGCAACCGTAGGCTGATCTCACTTGGGAACGGCCATCTTGGCCACAACTTAGAGGTGCCTCGCATGCGCCAGGGTGCAGCGGAGCTGGGGCGGCCATTGACAGCGACCCCTGAGCCCTGAGGAGGAGAGGGCGCACCCACGTTGTACGCAAATCGGTAGTCGTCGGCAGCCAGGGCTGGAGTCGAAGGTTGAAGACAACCTAGGGTCACATTGGACCAAAACGCCCCTCTGGCATGTGAAGTATCGATGACTTAAGGAAGGGCAGAAGTGTCTTTTCGTTATGTTTTCAAACAACCAAGCAATGTTGCATGAGAGGATGACGTGGCCAGCTTGCCATTGTCTCAAGTAAGTTTATTTTGCAAAAATCATATCTTTTTATTGGTAGCTCAGATGAATGCGTATAAAATATGAAAGTTGTTCAGAAAAATGTGAGGACTCCACTAAAAATGGTTTTATAGCCTAATTCCTCTTTCAATTCGAAAAGTAGTAGAAGTCATCAACTTTAATGCTTTACTGTTTAAGAAACCCTATTTTGAGATGATTAATGTATTTAGTAGGGTTTAATGGATGATTAAAGTTGATATTAACATGTTAATGGTAAACGGGTACATTAAGAACAAAAAGGATGAACTTTTCATGTAATTAGTTTAAGTTAGAGTTCCATGTACATAAATGAGCTTTAATAGGCCTTGAAACCCTAATTTTAGTAATTGTGACTCTTATTGGCTTTAATTGTTCAAATTCATGAATAAAGCTGAGATATGATAGTTCAAGGCTATTTTGAGTATAAGAGTTCCTACTTGTGAGTAAATACCCTTAATTTGGTAATTAGGGTTTTCTAATGGATAAAGGTGGAATTAATGATAAATAGAGTTCATATGTGAATTAGATCATAATGAACTATGAGTTGTTAATCCGGAAGGAACCAAAGATGATAATTAGGCCTAATTATCTTGTCATGAATTAGAAGGATAAAAAATGGTAGTTTTAATGTAAAAGAGGCATAACGGATGGTTAATTGTGCCTTTAATCCGAAATTATGGTTATATGTTGTTAAAAGATAACCTTAATATCTTTCGTGAAGAATAGATGAGATAATTAGGGTTTGCAAGTAATTGTATAAAGTTAGGGTTTAAAATAGTAAAAATGAAGTAAAATGCTAATTGCAATGGAAACCCTAAAAGTGGACTACAAACCCTAGGAAGTGAGTTAGGTTTAATAGATCTTGATGGCATGATCAATGATAGGAAATTGTATGCATATTTCATGATCTTTTTGTGTGCTTGCTTGCCTATTGGATTTCTTGCATTGATTGGATTAATTCTATCTTGAATCAGCCTAACAGGTATGTGGTTAATTATGGTTAATCACATTAGTTTCTCGAGGGTTTTCCCAGATGGTTAATCACATTGAATGCAACCTATCAGTTTGGATGTACATACTTGCAAATTATAAAGTCACTATGATTATCACAACTGTAATATAAATGTGTATTCTCACACCTACATGCCACCCTGATGGATGATGCAAAAAGGTCAAGCCCAGGAGGGAAGACCAATGGGCACCATGAGAGGTGACCCCTGACACCAAGCTCGAGAATGAGAAGGTGGTCTATGTTGCATGACTAATGGGCACCATGAGAGGTGACCCCAGGCACCAAGCTCAGGATTGACAAGGTGGCCTTAAGTCAATGGCAAAAGAGAAACCCTAGAGAGGGTATTCCAGGGTTAGGGCAAAAGAGATGGAGAATGACACATTGAAAACGTAAATTGGCTTGTTAATTATCTTGATTGTGATAATTAGATTATTAGCCATATTTGTGAAATTTTAGTTGTCCCCACATACCGGCATATTTTGATATGTTGACCGATGTTTTGTTTGTCGGCATTTTAGGTAAAAATCTAAAAAGAACAAATAGTAAAATGACACATTGTGGAAATAAGAAATAAAATGCAAGGAGGATTAGATAGAATAGATCCAAGTTGTGGATAGGAGTAGATTACCAAAGTTTTTAAAAGGTATGCAAAGTTTTATTTTATACCAATTTTCAGTTTAGTTGGTAGAATTTCATAATTATTATTGATTATTTTTCGAACCTTTGATCCAATTAATTGGGATAACGGCTCTAACCTTCAGGTCTCCCTTAATTGGGGGTTACCGGGAGGCGGGGTCATTACATTCTAGGTTAGTAAATCCTAAATTAACTTTAATTCCACTTTTATACACTAGGAAACCCTAGTTACCAAATTAAGGGTATTTATCCACAATTAGTCCAATAACACTATTTTCATGCCTTCTAGATTGATTCTCATATTTAGATTCATTAAAACTCATAACTACCTGGATTAGGGTTTTTAACCATTTTAATGCACTATTAAGATTAGGAAACCCTAAATACACAAGTTATGAACATATATCTCTAATTAGATCTCTTTTATCATATTTATGCAATTAAGTCAGACTTGGATTACTAGTATCAACTAACTCTATCAAAACATTAATATCAAAAGCTAGGGTTTTGATCTAGTTAGATCATTTAAAGATACCAACTTTAGATACTTTTAAAATTGCAAGCATAATCAGGTTTCAAATATAATTTCTTTGTGTTCCTCTCATTATGAGGATCAATTTTCATATAGGACTTGTCTCAATCTGAGTTTCTTCAAATTAGTTATGATTTTTGCAAATAAATGTAATTGGACCAATAGAGTACTGCCACGTAGGCAACTTACTCTTCATGCACATACCTCATGGTCGACTTAAATTAGAAAGCAATGTCCAAATTTCCCCCATGTTGTTGGTTGCTCCTTCACATGCCAGAGGGGCGTTTTGGTCCAATGTGACTTAGGTCGTCTTCCTCCTCTCGATTGCATGATGCTACCACCACGGTGAGCTTCCACCACGTGCAGGTGGCTCTTCCAGGGTGAGGGAGGACTGCTCGAGGGTTCCTACCCCTCCACCGCCCCCTACTGCACGTCTCAGGGATGTAGGTCGGGGCTGAGATAGTCTGAGTGACGGGGACCAAAGACAGGGACAGACTGTGTTTGCAAAGGGATGACCCACTTGGCGGAGGCTGCAATAGATGAAGGAAGAGGGGGAAGGAGATTTTGTTGCCCCCGGCGCTTCTTTGGGAACTAGGAACCTCTGGAGGATGCCATTCTGAGCAGGTCTTCCATGCAAGGTTAGGTTCTCCATGCAAGGGTAGGTCTTTCACATAAGGACAGGTCTGTGAAGGTCTAGCGACCACAGTTCTTCTACGGTCTACAAAGACGTGGAGTTTTGAGTCCGGAATAGGGGTGAAGGTTCCTTATATAGGTCCTAAAAGAACCCTCTAGAACCATCGAAGGGGAAAACATAGAGGAGTGGGAAACCATCCCCTCTAGGATAGGTAAGACTTTCCTTTGTGACCAATATGCATCTTGAATGATGGACGTTTCCCTTCTTCTACTCAGATGTGTGGTGGTACAACTACCAAAGAAATTCATCTTTTTGTTCTTCATACCCACATGCCAATCAAGATTAACCCAATCCTTACTATTATTGGATTGTCTCACATACTCGGTGTGAGGAAACTTTATTATCATCCAAACTACCAAAAAGGGTGTATTCTACACTTATTTGGTTGTCGTTCACCAATTCCCTTTTTTTTCATTTAGAAAGTTCCAAATTATTATTCTTTTTCCTCTCACCTTACGCAATTAACTCCCTTTTATTTGGATTCCTTTTTTTCCATTTGAAATCATGTGGACTCAAAATCCCATCCATGATGATTAATCATATATCTTTCCACATATTTCTTTTATATTTTCCTTATTATCTCAAAATTCCTTTTTTTATTAATGCATTAATTGATTTCCTCTTTTTCTTTAAATCATATTGGACTCATTAACATATTATGATCCACAAAATCACATGCACAAAGAAAATATTGCAAAGGGAATCCGTTTAATATATATAATTCACACAATTCCCACAATTATACCTTTATTTGGGGAAATTACATTTCCACCCAAAAGAACCCAAAAATTGGGGTTGTAACACTCTCCTAGTTTTTCCTTTTTCATTCAAATTTTAAAGGAAAATCTGGATTGGCATTATCTGCTCGTGTATCAAATTTTAAACCCAAATTCCAAAGGAAAAGTGCATTCCCTTCATAAGGAAGTTATCCTTTAAACACAGCCAAATTAATTGATATTTTCTCTTTCCTTTCTTATTATCTTGGCAACTTGGGCTCCTTGGAACCCAAGAAACCCCAAAGACATGAAATATACCTTTGGAGGCTACCACTTAGCCTTCTAGAAGATTCCACCTCTTTCTGCTCTCCTTTTCTTAAATATTCTTTTATTTACTGAGTTTCTTTTTCCTTTTATTTTCTTTTTCTTGTTGTTGGGCCCAATAGCCAATAAGGCGTACGAAATCACACAAGCAAGGCTATTTGTTATTTAAATCAATACATTCAACTCAAATCAAACAATTACATGTTCCTATATATTTAAAAGGAGAAATTATATTCAATTTTGAATTAGGAAAAAATTGAGGTTATAATAGAAGTTAAGTCCTCAATACGTAGGTTCGTTTGAGATTCTACAAAGGATCGGATAGGAAGCTTACCATATAGCCCTACCCCCACAATATAGTATGATGCATGATGTGTTCCATGTATCCAATATAAAGTGCTATGTAAAATATCCTAGTCATGTGTTGAGCATTGGACCTATTAAACTCTAGGGGAGCCTGACGTATCATGAGTCGACTGTAAGAGTACTAGATACCAAGGTGAAAGAACTTAGAAACAAATAAATAGATATGGTAAAAGTTCTTTGGAAGCACCATGGAGCAGATGAAGCCACCTGGGAGATGAAGATGAATATGGAAAAGTCTTACCCTAAATTGTTTGTATGACTGGATGAATTTTGAGGACAAAATTCTTATAAGTGGGGAAGGATGTTATAACCATGATTTTATTTGTATTTTATGCAATTATTTAATAAAAAAGGGCTTGCTTGACAATTGTGTGCATTTTAGGTTTCTTTGCAACAATTGTCTTGACTATGGATTTATGATTTTCCCTATCTTAATAAGTCAATGAAAGTTTAAAATAATAAAGGACAAGAAAAAACACATAATAAGTGAAAAGGAAAAAGGAAAATGAATTACATAGGTTTATATTTAAGAAAAATAAGGACTTCTCAAGAAGGTGGCATAGGTGGCCACAATAGGGAGGTTTTAGTTTCAATAGCCTTTTCATAATTAGAAAAGTCAAAATAAAGAGAATAGAAAAGAAACAAAGAAAAGCTATGAGTTTGAATGCATAGTATATGTCTTTTAAGTGTATGATTTTCACTTGAAGGAAATGGGTTATTCTTTTTGAGTTTAAGTGTCAAATTATATCCACTTCTAGATTAAATCATTATGAACTTTCCCTCAAAATTTGGGATTAAAAGGGTGCATGGTTTAAGAGATATGGATTTTTGAAAAATCCTTAAAGTGAGAGGGTAATGGGAAATATACATTAAATGTTGCATATCCTTTTCAAACTAGGAACCTTATCTGATTCCTTTACCTATCACATGCCATAGTGGCTGTTGGATCAGGATCTAACTGTGGCCCAATCACCCCTCACCTCGTGTCAGAATAGGAAAGAAGACACATACACACACGAAGAACTGAGGATCAAATCTCCTCTCCGAACCCAAGTTGGTGCAAATTAATAGCAACAATGGACTCGTCTCAACCGAAAAGGAAAATCGTTAATTCCATGCCAAAATGAGGCTTGTGGACTGAGAATGAGATCTCACCACCATACCTCTCTTACGTAAGATCGGGAATCCTAAACTAGACCCACCCCACACCTATAAATAGACCCCTCATTGAGTTCTATGAAACTCCACAGATGCAAACGGAGACACCCTCCCCCAAGAACATGCCTTTCTCTCTTGATCCATTTTCTTAGGTGACAACTCCTCCGTGGCACCATCGCATATAAGTCCTTCAAGATGATAAAAGTGGGGAGGCTCGGGGACTGTCAGATCGAGTTAACCCGTGGACCAGCAAAGGCGTTCAAAGGTCCTGGTTTCCTCAACGTGTCTGAGCAGTGAGAGTGGGCACGATCAACACGAGCCACGCGATCTCCACTCCTATCAACAAAGACTGACAATCTGATGGCACATGACTTTCATGATTAGATATTTTCTTCGCCTCTCTAGATAGAAAATCAAGAAAATAGTTCTAACTTGTAAAATCGATTAAAAATCCATTATTTGGCCAAAAATTACAAGTAATATATGCTTTTTGCTTGGAAAATACAAGAAATCCAATAAAAAAGAAATCAGAACCTAAATATATCTCTAGTTCAAAAAGTGTTGAAAGTTTCTATCTGTAAAGTGGTCAAATGGATTAAAACCCTAATTTTTTAGTATTAATGAATCTAATGAACTTAGTTGATTTTATTAGTCAAAGATTGATTTGCTATGAATAAAAGGAATGCCTTGGACACATATGAACATTATAATACAGGATTTGAAGGATTTGGGTTTCTTATTGATTAAAAGTGTACCTTTAATGATGGAATTAGGGTTTGTCAATAGACAAACGTCAAGATGCATATTATTTCATCTTCAGAATCTTAATATGATCAAAGTTGAACTTTTTCATAAAAATGTAACTTTTGGAATGCAACCATGAAGGTGACACCAAAACTAGGGTTTATGGATCAAAATAGTATTAAGGGTATCAAATGAACTTGTGGAGATTAGAGCTTAATGAAACACCAATATGGACTTAATTACTTAACTTGTAAACCAAGTCAACCCTAAAAGTATATCTTGAAATCATTTAGTGACACATGGGTGTTATGCCTTAGGTTGATTGGTTTCTTGTGTAGTTATCCTTGGTTACTCTAGTTTGGACATAGAAATACTCCCAAATCAGGTATGTGTCTACACCTAAGAATAATTGTTTTAGTTTCGCGTGGTTTCTCGGAGATTTCCTCGCATGGTTTGCAAATATATGCTTGCTTGTTTATTTCATTCTAGGCAAACATTCAAGTGACTATGGATATTGCAATAAATATATGAACATGACTAGCTTAGATCCTAAGCCTCCTCTACAGCTTTGTTTCTAAATGAGAGAATGATGATCTAGATCTTGGTCTACCTTTAGGGTAGGATTAAAAGGATTGTCATGAGCCTAGATCTTGGTCTACCTTCTAGGTAGGATCAAACGGCTGTGGGAGGTCTAGATCTTGATTTACCTTCTGGGTAGGATCAAAAGGACCACCAATGGTTTACCATGATCCATGTCCACTGTAGGGACTGATACAGGTTGAATAGATCAGGATTGATTAGTCATGATTGAAATCATTACATTCGATTTGCTAAACCATAATTTTTTTAGTTATGTTTTTACAATTACATGTGAAGTTTTGGCCCCCAAATACTAGTATAACTTGTTATACTGACTGAAGTTTTAGATTGTTGGTGTTTTAGGTTAATCTGCTTCCAGATGGAAACGGCACAAACAATGAAAAAGACATTGAAAGTAAACTAGCCAATCTAATATTTGGAGGATATAGTTCAATGGTACATATCTTAGGTAAAATCCTAGAATCCTATATTTTGTAATCTTTCATGAAAAGAACTTTTATCCTGTATCAAACTTTGTTTTTTTAGTATAATTTATTAATTATCTTTTATTATGTGCAAAACCATTTGATCCTGTTTTGGGATGACGGCTCTAGTTTCTTGGCCTTCCTTATTTGGGGGTTGTTGGGGAATGGGGTCATTACACATGGTTTGCTAGTGGACAAGACATATGGTTTGCTAGTGGTCAAGACACATGTCTTGAGAGTGGTTGTGACATATGTCTGATAGATGGTTGATACACTCACTTGAGTACATGGTCACAACATATGTGAGACATTGTAAGGTTGATAGATATGTACATGTCGATTGATATGTAATGATGTTTAGATAGTTAATTAACCAAGTTAATGGTGATGTTCTAATCCTATCATTCTATAAGAAAGTGGGAGGTGATGAGACTAGGGTTTGGTGATTTAACAATGCTATGAAACCCTAATCGACTATGTGCTTGAAACCCTAACCTAATCTGAGGGTATGTTATGCTTGTTGAAGTTCATTGGATGAATAGCATGTGATTATGTTCTCTCTCTCCTACTTGTGTGATTTTAACCTTATAGGTTGAATTAATGCCATAGCTTGTGTATGATATGTGGTGATCATATGACATAGGGTGATGGATATGAGCCTTGATGAGACATGATGAGATCGTATCAATGTGATGGGTCCTATGACCTGGTGAAGACTTAATGCCTATTGTGAGGTGATATCCTCTAGTGATGTGATTGAGGGATTGATATCCCACAGTGATGCGACATTAGTGGTAGCCATGTATGGTTGTGTGGCTTTAATGTTAGCCTTCTGATTGGCAGTGCTACAAGTATCATGTGATAATGTGACAATTTCACACCTTATACATTTTAGATCTTATGAAGTTATACTATTCCCTTATCATTGTAGAGTTTGTTTTGGGTTTGTATGTTGTAACTTGATTGATTCTAAAAGACACACAACTGGCTTCACTAATCAAGTGAAACCCTAATCATGTAGGTGCCTTGTGCCATAGATCCATTCCAGTGCCAATTTTAATGTTGGATGGTGAAATGAGTCATTTCTATGGGAAACTCAGAGTGTATATTTTTTAATATGTGGGGGTGCAATTTGAGTATCTCCTTGCATCCACAATGATAGGTTGTGTGAGATGGCTATGTGTGAGTTGTTCTCCTTGTGATATGTGATAGGCAACAGTTTAACTGCATGTGATGCCTCTTGTTAAAATGGCCATGTGTGAGCCTATTCTTCTAGCGTCATGACCTATACCAAGGTGGGATAGGTGTTTTTATATGGATGGCCATGTGTGAGCCAATCCTTCAGTTTGACTATAAGTCATTATTTGTAGTTGACTGATATGTCTCAACGGTGTTTCTCTTATATCGGCCAAGAGGTGTTGGAGAGGTTGTGGATGCATGCTCTTCCATTGACCTTGTATGGAGCCAATTTTGACTTCACAGTGGTCGGTTGGATTTGAGTGGTAAGACTCAAATCCTCAGTGCATAATAAAAGAAGTAATACAGTTGTGTAGTGTACTTACTTAGGGTCAAATACAAAATAACATTGGATGACCCCTTTGCCTTATCTTTGTATTGATTTCTTGAATCTTAATGTGGTAAGATAAATCAACTGTTATACATGCTATTCCTATTCCTTCTTAAAGTATTGTTTGTTCTATTGCTCAGTGGTAACTGTCTATTTTTTTAATCTGTATTATATGTTGGATACATATCGTTTAGCTGAATCTGCTCAACATGTTAAGTATTTTATCTACCTGCTTAGTTATTTGTGCTATAATAGATGTTTGCAGAGATTTATATATCTTGTTGGGACGTTTGGTCTCATCCCATGGGTTTCTACATCTTTTAGGTGGTTGTGCATGATGAGGTAGTGTTGAGAAGCAAGAGGAGTAGTAGTGAACATGTTATCATATGTACAGGTGGGGACCAGTGAGCCAGTAAACAATGTTGTGTAATAACCCTTTAGCATGTGTTATATGTGCAGGTGGCTTTTTGTGGACTCAGTTGCGATATGTTTCACTTGAGGTGGATATGTGATAATGGTCCTATTTTTCTAGGAACCTGGTTGATTAGTATTAATTCTACATTTTTTTTTAGTGATGTTGCTTTTGTGGCACGGGGCGTCACAGACTACACCATGTACTTTAAGGTTTTAATTCCCCTGATCCACTAAGATTTTCATATCCTACTAGGTTATCCCACTCAATCAAATCCTTTATGGATGTATGGGTTTCCTCACTCAACTCTAAGTTTAACTAGGGTTTACCCTCACTAGTGGGACATAAACTACATGTCACATTTTCACATCAATTTTCTCAAATTTACATTATATTTTAACTTGTAGAGGATGCCTTAATCCTACTTCTTCTCAAAATCCTAACAAAATATAAGGAGGGAAGAGAATGTTAGGGTTTGCTAAGCATATAAATGAAAATAGGACAAAATTAGATATGAGAAAACTTATTGAAAATATTATTTTAGACAAACCCTAAGTTTTTTCTAGTCAAGTATAACATTGTCTTAGGGAATCCCCATATACCAACTTAATGGTACATAGGAAAATATTCCTAGACCCCATAGTTGATATCCTTTCTAGACACCATTATCCTGAGGACATGGCCTAATAATATTGCTTATACTTCTATGGATTATTGGAAATTATCAATTATTAAATGTTATTTCATAAATATGGGCTCTGATACCAAATGTAATAACCTCCACTTTTGAGTGTCCCCAAATCAAGGTGGACCTTAAAGTCGAGAGACATTACCTATATTTTCTAGGATCTAGAAAATAATAAATAATTTCCATAAATATGAACAATGGTTGTTTACAAGATATATAATGAGACTCCTCTAAAGAGTTACGTAAACTTTCCAAAGGAAACAAATAGATACATGAGAAGAAATACTAAGAATATCTAGTTAATCCTCCATGTGACTTTGTGTTATATCTTCAATTGATTTCATCTGAATACTCGGGTCTTCATAGCTTTATATACACAACAATTACCTAAAATGCTGACAAATAAATATGTGGATCAATATATCTTAATACTATGTACATGGTGTAATCAAAATGTGTGCAAGTATAATGACAACATATAATGTTCACAATCAAATATTTGCACATATATGAACTGGTATTTTCACTACATATTCTAACCCATTCTTGGTATGCTATCTCACTGTAAATGTTTTCCATCATTGGACTTATGTGTATTACCCATTGATAGGTGTAACCTAGGGTTCAAAATATTCTAGTTTTATTATGTGATACTCATATTGGTATTATAGTTGAAAAAAAGTAAATAAACATCTAATAATTTATTCATGGAAATAATACTTTGAACATCATTCAAAAAACCATTGACAGTCGATAATGCAGGCACTCATAAGCAACTACATACCTCATTGTAGTTACCATGTAGGTATACTTCTATTATAGTATAACAATGTATTCAAACATCCAAACAATCAATATAATCAACCTACATTACCAGAATATATGTATAGCCCTCAAGTGTCATCATATGTCCATAATATACAAATAAGGTTGAGTCTAGGGTCTGGGTTTCCTTGGTTTAGGGTCAACATTAGGGTTAGGTCTGAAAACCCCATTTCTCACATACATGGATCTAATGACTTATAAACCTTAATATACATCATCATGACTAAATCTAACTTGGGATCCTACTATATTCAAAAAAATTAGATTGTATCTCAAAATGAATGGATTTAATGATATAAGTATGAAATTCCTCAAATCTAGGGTTTTTATGCACTAATCATCCTATATACATGTATTGGCTATACTTTTGGAATAGGATGTCTAATTATACTTTGTACCTATTTTATACATGGTCTACACATTTTTCTTAGCAATTTGGTATGTAATATCAATATCATTGGATCTACCATTTATTTTCGATAATTATAGTAAAATATATCTACTTGGACCAATCATATTTTGATATGTCATAAATTTTAGTTGTATTCACTCTAGTCGCAGGCTCGGGCTGGCCATTTCGGCTTGCACCTCATCAACACCTTGTCCACACAGACTGGGGGGTACATGTTAGTGCTAAATTACCCCATTGTCAATGGCATCATGAACTGAAGATGTTACACACTCAAGATCGTCTTGGTAACACCAACCCAAGGATTTTTCATCCCTTCCATTGGCTCAGTCTTTGTTGGTTCTAGCCAGGGTGAGGTCAACTTGAGAGTTGACTTGGGCCTACACTACCCGACACATGCCACTTATTGGATGATTCTATGGGTTCTTTTGTACTTGGAGGCTCCAAGTGGATAGAAGATAGACTCTGAGTAAGGAAAGTGGGGATATGGGGGAGAGAATTACCAGATCTTAGGGCAAGTTGAGGGTTGAAGGAGTTCCCTGGACCCTGACAATTTGAATTCACCACTCAAGACATCATGTAGTAGTTTGTAGGCATTTTACCGATGATCATATTGGCTCAGTAGCAACCAGAGATCAAGTAATAGACTCCATTTATCCTTGCTCCACCCTAAAGTTTGTAACACCTCTGTGGCCTCCTCATAGATCTCTAGGCCAGGTGAATTGACCAAATATGCCTTATGTTGTTAGGGTGTCATTGTGTTTGCCGATTGTGACAATTAGAGTCGGCAAAAATCTTGGGAAGTCATGGGAGAAAATTGAGGGGAGAGGAGAGCTCTAGGAGTCAAATTTGAACTCCCCAATGCCTTATATAGGCATGGGAGAAGTGTAGAGGGTCCCCTACTTAGCCCTAGCTTCCAAGAGGGATAGAAAATTGGGCTTTATCTCGTTAGGTAGATATGATGTCAACAAAGGACTTTCCTAGATTCATTAGAACCTCCCAAACAAATTGGGCTTTATCTTGTGGAAAATGATGGAAGGAGCCAGGAGAATGGGAAAAAGAAGAAGACCAACCTCTCTGGGACTCCTGCAGTGAGGTTGATGATGACACAGTTGTCATCATGTCTTAAATCTACATAGGGATACTGTGATCATATTCATATGTCACGCACCTATGGTTTTTGGTTATTCGGACCTTAGGGTGACATCGTAATATCATCTAATAATCATATTTATCCCCAAACTGTATTATATTAATCTCAAACATTCTAAAAATTCTATAGGCCACTACGATTATCCAATTAACTTAAAGTTTAGGATTAACATCCTACTAGGATTATCTCATATTATGCTGAACTTTATATCAAAATATCAATGATAAATACCTTTTTATTTCTATTCAAGTATTTATCTAATTTATTCACTTAAGTTACAGATAATGATGTACTTATCTGTGACGAACCCAATTCCTATATACTTTCCATGATGACATTCCCTAGATATGCGTGGACTCGTATCTATAAGATGTCATGAGGAAAAATATAAGGGATTGTGTTTGTCATCTAGAATATACGAAAGCCAGATCATGTTCACAAAACATCATATTAAATGCCACACAACACCATCATCCATAGAGATAAATAGTCAAGATTACATTATTCAATTGAAAGAAAGACTAGTTCTAGGAAACAAAAAGTACATAGAACACATGATATATTATACATCATATAGAAGGAAAAAGAATGAAGCTAGTTATAAGCAAATAGAGATGAACATCCATCTAACTAATATCCTCCACGGGAACTTTATTACATGTCTTCTAGTACTTTGATGTGCATTACTTGTTCTTTGCACCTAGAAAATATGTGAAATAGATGAATCAACAAAAGTTGTGTACTTGGGTGACATACTTTAATAGTAACTTGCATAATGAAATATCTGAAGAAAGAGAGTAAAAGAAAACATTATTTAAGGTGAGAATCAGGTAAACCATTCTTTTATACATGTCTTCAGATGTGGTTGTACTACTAAGTGGGTCAACACCTTATCTTACATATATGTTGCACCCTCCCCACCCCTTAGGCTATGGAGATCCCTACCCCTAGGTCTATGGGGATGTGTAGACCTTAGTATTTAATAGAGGGAGAAATATTTATCTCACTACAATAGCTACAATACATCTATTCATTTATGTCCTTTTATGTTTTGGAGAAGCATATACTATTAATATGCATCCAAGAACTTATATATAGATAAAGCATCCAAAGTATTCCATATCTTATGCATCCATGAAAACTAATCTCATACTAATAAAATCCATGTACATGTTGTATCAGATCTGGATTCCCAAGAATCTAGAGAAACAATAAATAGTTCACACTGAAAGGAAATCAAGGGTATAATGTTATTATGAGTCCAATGACTCAAGACTAGGGTTTGTTATTTACTCAAGGTTATTATCACCCTCTTATGCTTAGATCAGGGATTATATATTGACTTCATCTCATTTTGGAGTCATATGACCATATCTCAGATTTAGGGTTACACGTATATTATGATATCCTTTATTATTTAAAAAGGGAACATTTAAGATTAGGGTTTCTATAGGATCTAGGTCATTACTAGCTTTATTTTAAGGTTCACATGATCCAACATAATTAGAGTTGAATCTAGGGTTTTGGGAGTCGTACATAACTCATACTAGATCATTATTTGATTAGGGTTTGACAAATAATACATAAAGGTTCATTAGAGAGAGAGAGAGAAAAAAGCTTAGTATTAGGGTTTCCATAATCTTGGATTACTATCCATTGACAAATATTTTCCAGATACTATGTGGCCATGCATGACATTTTACGTGTCACATGAATGACCAAATCAACCCACAAGTTAGATCCAAAGGTTCAAATAGTTGAAATAATGTATTTAATCTCAATTGTTGATAATTCTCAGTTGGTCCATCCAATTGAAGTGAAGTTTTAGATAGAGATTGTGATATGGTTATCTAATTATAATGTAAATTTGAGGTTCAAACTCATGTGTTGATTATATAAATTGACCATGGACCCTAATACATATAACCCATCTTAATATGATATTAGGGTTTGTATTTTTTATGAAATTAGTGACCCCTTTTGGTCGAATTAGTGAGGGAGATAATTGAGGGTGCTTCTATCAATAGTTTGAGAACTTATTTATATCATTAAATTTGCAAGAGATGGAAAAATAACGTTAAAACTCACTTTATCACATTATCTTAAATCTTGAATTTATCTTAATTTACTCATTATCTCGTAATGGATCAAGTATTAGGTAATATTATGATCATTTGATTCCCAGATACTTGGAATCCAAAATAAAGACTAGATAATGTCCATTTAATTATATAAATCATTAATCATTTTAGATTCTTATAGAATCTTTCTCATTATATCTTACTTATCTCACCAATAAATTCGCCATATATTTGGTATCTCATATCTACACAAAATTCTAATTTATTTAATATGTATTCCATGGACTCAAATGGAAACCCTAGTCAGTGCAAATGGGCTTGAATTGGATTCCATGGCCCATTACTTGGTCTTCAAAAGGGTCCACTAGATTCATTATATTCTTAATTATGAAATTAAGGGAATACTTATCAATTGAAGTCCCATATTCTTATATTTTCTCAATTTTACCTTGTTTACTTAAATTGAATACTTACTCTTAAGTTCAGAGTTTAAGTTCAGCATCCTAATTCAATCAAAGTCATACTATTGATCTCATTACTCTAATATTGCTCTAATTATTTTAAAATGAATCTCAATACATTACTATGGAATAGAATCTAGATATTCCAAATTTGAGGATCTTACACCACCACTTGAATATGAGATGCAATAAATGCATAATGTAAGATAAAAAAAAACTCATAACACCAATAAAGTTTTAAAATGACTACATGAATACGAATGTAAAATCATTGCATACATTGTGCTTATCATATATCTAAATCTTGGTGATGACCATACCTTTCTTGGACCTTATGTAGGTTTTGAGAAGATTATCCTTTATTGATTTTCACAAGAAAAGATGGAGTAGGAACCCCAAAATCATAATACTATGTTAGGGTCATACAAGCCTTAAACCTTAGGCAGTAGATCATTGTTTGTATGCTAGAAGGAGGTTGAGGATAGTGATAACAGGCTTAGGGGCTCTAAGATTATGAACCTATATAGAAAACATATGTCATTTTCATAGAAGAGGGGGATCAGTTGTGATTTAGATGGAGTTGGGCCTTACCACATTCATGGTTTTCAAGGTTTATCAATAAAATATATGAGCTCGCATTCACTATGTATGTCAGGTTTCAATATTATTTGGGAGGCTAGATCAACATCATTATTCTAGACAAACATCTAGCATGGGCACCCATTTGACCTTCTTAAGATGACCTCAAGATAAAAACCATATAATTATGAATGTTTAATGATGATTTTGGGTAATTATAGTGGATGTGCCTTAGAGAGGCATCCACCTTGACACATAACCTCAGGGTGTTGGGATAATGCTGACATTGATAAGAGGTTGGATATTTCAGAAAAATTGGATAGTGGACACTTCTTTGATAGACCACCTGTATTGTACATGTCATTTTAGGTGTGTTTTGTTGGACAATGGGGGTTTTTTGGGATTTCCTAGTAGAAATGTGTTTGAAATTAGAATCTTGGACAACCATTTTGGTGGTTTTGTTCAAACAAGGCATTCTACGACATACATATGTTATGTATCGTGTTCTTAAGGTTGTGAGGATTGGTTGTTAAGTTTGTGAGCATTATCCTAATCATAGAAGATATCATGACACTTACTCTAACTCATGCAATAATAGTACATTGTCATGATTAGGATACTTTCAAATGTTCAAATTGTTCAACCATATGCTCGATCAAAATCTCATATATGTTCAATAATTAATTATTGTATAGAATGTGTTGTCAAGTATTGACACCCCTCAGGATATATTTTGCAGACTTGAGATGTTCTTCATTGATTCCCATGCCATTTTCATTTCCACAAGACAAGATTCTGGTAAGTTATAGTCATAGTCCTCCATGGGGGACCCAGGTTCGATTCCCCCTGAGCGCACTATAATTACCCACTCCTTGGGTCATCCGGGCTCTGGCACCTGTTTGAGGAGGAGGGGGCGGGGTCTCCCTAAGACTCAAAAAAAAAAGTTACAGTCATAGTTCATAATTGAATATGTTTTGATTTCAACATGTCTGGATGTGTAATTTGAGTTTCTTTTTAGTTGGTTGAAGAATATCACCTCTCACATAACCATACCAACGTGTTTGAATACATGTCCAAATAAAGAAAAAAAATCCTTAGATTTTGCAGACCCAAAATGATATGTCAACATGAGATATTTACAAAGGAGGAAAACATCAATAAATGAGCCAAAATGGCATAAATGTATGGACAATTGAGGAGTAAGTGCATGTATGACAATAGACAATTCAGACAATGATCAACTTCCCTAAGCTTAATTTTTTGTTATATTGTAGTTACCTTTATTTACACTCATTTAGACTCACACAGATAGGCTTACATGTGTGCACACACACATATACATACATATATGTATGTATATATATATATATATATATATATAATGAAATTCAAGCAAAATGAAACATATAATTGTGTACCAATTAATTACTTCACCACTTATGAAGATAAGCACCAAACTCAAATCGAAAAAATTGATTAATACTAAGCAATCAAGCATTATAAAATAATGTGGGTTGTATGCCATAGTTTATCACCAACTTTGAAGCAAATTAGCTTTGGACTAACTCTATGTTAAGTCTCTTTTACCATTCAAATTAAAACCTAGCTTTGTGTCTTATGCCTTATTATTGGCCTTTAAAAATGAACGCAAAGAGAAGTGTTGGTATCTACTTATCCATTCTATTTGTACCTGGAAATTCCTTGGGGTGATGGAAAGTTTTATAGTGCCACTTTGGTCTAGTTCCAAATTGATTTGGTATAAAGCATAATATATTATGCATTTACTACTAGTAAGTTGAATGCACATTGATTTCAAAATGTGGGTTTAATGAAAAATTGCTTGGATTTTCAAGCCAAATAATTGGTCAAAATGATATGTGTTAGATACATGGCGGATACATCCATCTATTCACATGGTTTAATCCCAATGTAGTTCAACTAGTACATATAGGAAAGGTAGTTTTGTGTCTTGTACAAATGGGAAGAACATGTAGTCCCACATTTCTCACTCGTTGAACTTTTTTTGTCCTTATTTATAGGATCACATGTGACACTAGTGTCCAAAGTGATCTAGGAGAGAGTATTGTCACCCTTGTGGTGGGTATGGTGACCACAACACACACGTATGCATGCACGTACCTGAGCCACACCATGCCTGGATTAGCAGGGTCGGGTTGGGCATGGGCTCAGGCTTGTGGCTTGTGCCTTGTGGGTTGTGGGAATTGTTAACTATCTTTTGTATTCTTTTTGTACATAATTAATTATTAACTTAATTAATTGTGTCTTTCCTAAATGGATTTTTTTTCTATAATGTGTACAAGAGCCATAGTGTGATTGTGTCTTACTAAGGAATAGGTTGTGGGGGCATGAAAGGGATATAAATAAGTCTCTGGTCATTAGGTTTAAATGCATTTTTTTGAACACCAATCATCAACCATTCATGTATGTGCGAAACCCTAACCCAATCTCTCTTCTTATGTTGTTTTTGCTCCAAAACTTCCTCATCGATATTTCTATCTCGTACAAAGTGAGTTTGTACTTCCTCTCTCAAATACATGATCGATCCGAGTGGTGGTTGATGCATTATTTATTTGTCATTTTCACATGCTATTTTAGATTGATTTTTGTGCACTTTTTGTTAATTCTCATATTAATTATGCATGATTTACTTTTATTAGTGTGTGATACTTATTTGCATCAAATAATTATAATTTGGATGTTTCTGAACGATTTAGTATATTTCTAGAGCTTATGATCGAATTTTATGTATTTTAGGGGGATGTACAAGAATCCACACAAGTTGGTACTACCGACTTTGAAATTGGTGGTACTGACACATGCTCAGCTTGGAACATAAAGAAATCAAGAAAACTCAATTATAACGACTTGCAAATCGATACTACTGACAAAATCACATCATTTTGGTCAAGAATTATCAAAGCAACTCAATATTATCGACAGTTTAGTCAGTAGTATCGACAACTTGATAGGTGGTCGCACAATTAGAGGAGTCGGTAGTACCGACGCATCGGGATCAGGCAGATCTAAAGACATTCTTTAGTCCAACAGCTGAGGTTTTAACTCACCCTAAGTCACTTTTTATACCTAGGGGAAGTGCGTCCAGACCTAGTTATCTCATCTTTTCCATCGTATGATGGTCGGGAGTGAGAGAGAGGAGAAAGAGGAGAAGAAAACCATGTTCCAGATGATCTAGGCACTTCCAGCAGATAGATTTGTAGCCGGAAGGTAGGAAATCGACACATGCATGAGAAGGGATCATTTGAACCATCTACTTCAGGGGTTCCTCATGATATCCACATTTCTCTCTTTCCTTTGATGTTTTTGTCTATGGAAACTATGTGGGGCTAATCCCTAAGTTAGTTAGGACCCAGGAGTAGCCCGGTTATGCATTGTAATTGACTTTTATGCATTAATTCATCATCTTCTCTTAATATATGGATTTATTTCTATGAGAATGAATGAACTATCCATGCTTGATCAACATAGGTAGCAATTGGACCTTTAGTTGCTTTGAAAAATATAAAAATTAATGGCCAGAACTTCATAGAAATACATGTTCTATAAAGCTCTTTGAGAAAGGTGGCTTACAAACGTGAGGAGATTACCTAGAGTAAATGATCTTATCCAATAACACAATTGATACGAGAGTGGGGTTGGTATTAGATTAGGTAGCGAATTACGTTGTGAGAGTGGCTAATTCTCAGTACAAGCTCTTAATCTAGGGTTAGGAGAGATTAATATTAATGTATTGATATGAAATTGTAATGTTAATGAATGTGAAACCACTATCTTAAGGAATTCATTAAGATTGAGAACAACAACTAGTAATTTAGATTTATTTTCTATTCTAGAGAATTAAACCAATAAATCAAGTTTCTTCGGCCTAAGTTGATCGTATTAGAATTAGTAATAGTCTCTGAAGTTAGGTTTGCTTGTGTTTGACATCCGGGCCTCATGGGCCTATATTACTCTGATAGCGTACAGTTGCATTTTAAGCATATAGAATATACATTTCAAGTTTTTGGCACCCTTGTCGGGGAAACAACAACTTCAGCACTACGAATGATGTAATCGACCATTCTAGGCCAATATTTTATTTTTCTCTTATCCACTTAAAGCTTAATTTCAAATATCTATTTGTTCTTACCATTAGTACCATGGTCTCACAATGATTTTTGTTATTTTTAGGTACTAGTGCATGGTGCATACCAGAGCCCATGACTACGGTGAGTCAACTTCACTGGGCTTTGATCAAGCGAAGCTCCTACGCAGAGGATGGGAGTATGGTGGTTCAATGGAAAGATTTAATCAAACTCCACCACCTCCACCTCTACTAGAGGAACCTGAGCCAGAGCATAAATGGGTGACCAAGTAGAAGAATAGACAATCTGGGAAAGGATTAAGTCATCTTTTTCGACAGGTCAAAAAGGGCCAATCATGAGACAAGACATAAATGTAGGCAGCTACAAGATTAATTCAGGGTTGGTGTCATTATACAAATCACATGCCTTTCAAGGCCAAAACTCTGAAGATCCAATGACACATATCCATAATTTTGTAGAAATTTGTGACATGGTCAAGATAGATAGGATGCTGGAAACTGCCATATACTTGAATCTCTTTCCATCATCATTGGCAGACAACGACAAGTCTTGGTTCCATAACCTTTAACATGAATACATTGAAACTTGGGAACAAATGATAGATGAATTCTTCAAGAGGTACTTTCCACCCCAAAAGACAAATGACATGGTCAAGAAAATCCAAAACTTCAAACAACAACCTGAGGAGTCATATTCTGAGGCATGGGAGAGGTTTTAGAATATGTTACGGAAGGTCCCTCACCAGGGCATTGACTTGTTAGGTCAGGCAAAGTTTTCTATTATGATCTGCATAAGGGAGAAAGGACCATGCTTGATAGTGCAGGAGAGGGCTTCTTCCTCAACAATAAGACAAGTTGATGTCACAAAATCCTAAAGAACATGGCCAAGAACCAGACATGGGGAGAAGAGAGAGAGCACCCAGTAACCCTTAAAAGTTTTGGGGAGTCCAAGTTTATTTCGACTGTGAATGAGAAGTTGGACTTAATTTCTAAGAAGTTATGTGTTAAGGATGGAAATTCTCCCAGAGGGGAGGATGAGGAGTGAAAGTTTGCATGACAGCAGTAACAATACAAGAATAATGACTACTCCTGGAGGAAGGATCATAAGTTCTCCTGGAAGGATCCTAATAATTTCTAGCAAGGCTTGTCCCAGTCATAGCAGGCTAAGCCACAATAGGCTGGTGGCCAACAATAATATCAATAGGAAGGGGTCCCAGCAAAATTGATTGCATTGAGGAGATGCTCAGGAAGCTAGTCAACCAAAATGAAATGATTATGGGCCAAAATTAGAGAGAACTGCATAACCAAGGAGCACAGATCCCCAGTATAGAAATGCATATTTCTCATATTGTAGCGGAGGTGGCTTCCTTTAAGAAGCCACCACGGCAGGGGTTTCTAGGAAACACTGATGTACCTTCTAGAAATCATCAGGTCAAGGTGGGATTACTTCACATTGGTAGAAAATTACTTAATGACAAACCAACTAGTTCATATGTAGGAGAGGCCACATGTGATAAAGACAAGGAAGTGACTATTGATACAGTTGAACCAGATGCTACAATAGAGGAAAAGATAGTTGATGAAGAGGTTGATGAGATAGAGGAGATAAGGAAAAAGACATATATCCCGCCTCATCAAAGGAAAATGGTGAATTCCATGCCCTTTCCAAACATTCTGAAGGCAGCTAAGGCAGACCAACAATTTCAGAAATTCTTGGACAGCTTCAGAAAAATTGCATGACAATATCCCTTTGATTGATGCAATTAAGAAGATTCCCTCTTATGGAAAATTTCTAAAGGAAGAGGAGGATAGATGATTCTGAGGTGGAAGTTCTGAAGGAGCAAGTCATTGCTTTTATTTTGGGAACATTGCCACCAAAAAGACAGGATCCTGACTATTTTAACATATCTTGCTTTATTAGAAGGATGAGATTTCGAGAAGCCTTATGCGACTCAGGGGCTAGAATCAACCTCATGCCCTTGACCACTTTTAAGAAGTTAGGTCTAAAGGAGTCCAGGCAAAGCAATATGACTATTGAGTTGTGATACAACTCAATGGGTGAGGCCTTGCCGTATTTGGAAGGATGTTCTTGTCAAGGTGGATAGGTTTGTATTTCCAACAGATGTTGTTGTCATGGAGATGCAAGATGGGTAGGGCAACGAGTTATTACTGAGGAGGCCATTCCAAGCCATAGCTGATATGATTCTTCAAATGGATAGGGGAAGACTAGCATTAGGCAATAGAGAAGAGCAATTTGAAATCTTGATGCTCGAGCCTACACAGACTGCCAAAGCCAAAACACAGTGTCACATGCTGCAGCATGTCTGAGAAAATGTGTCATTATTTTTGGGGAAGTTGTTTCTTGAGATGACTCGTGTGATCACACAAGTCCACAAAGGCACACTGGTGGTGTACATATTGGAAAGCACAAAAGATATATCTTTGATAATGGCATTTTAGCATCCTGACCATGAAAAAGAGGACTATTTGTCCAGCAACAATTGAGGAGGCAACCTCTCTGCTCTTGTTCAAGCATTACTGTAGCTACCTTTGGAGGCATGTCTCATGAATCTGGTAGATGACTATACCAGACGTTATTCTTTGGAGGAGTGTGTATTTATTCCGAAGACCTTACCGTACTATTACGCAAGACATTTTGAAGACTTAGGACCACCTCCACCACCATTGGTTCCATCTCTGTTGAGCCCTCTGAATTTGGACTTGAATCCATTGCCACCTCACTTGAAGTACATTTTCTTGGTAATATAGGAGAAGCTTCCAGTCATCATCTCATCTTTACTAAGCATTCGGGAAGAGGAGCAACTACTTGTGCTTTTAAGGAATCATCGTGTAGCATTCGGCTGGTCTGTGGCAGATATAAAGGGGAATCCCCTAGTTTCTGTCAACAAAAGATTAGTCTTGAAGAAGGATCCAAAGCTATAGTGCAACCTTAATGTCGACTCTACCCCATCATGACTGAGGTAGTAAAGAAGGAGGTTGTAAATCTTTTGTCTGCATGTATTATATATGTTATATCTGATTCAATTGGGTTAGTCCAACCCAAGTGGTTCCTAAAAAGGGAGGTATAATTGTCGCTACAAATTCCATTAATGAGTTGATTTCCATGAAACTAGTGAGTGGGTGGTAGGTTTGCATAGACTATAGATGTTTGAATGCCTCCACTTTAAAAGACCATTTTCCACTCCCTTTTATCAACCAGATTTTAGAGTGGCTATTCGGCGGCTCTCATTTTTGTTTTCTTGATGGCTATTTGGGATACAATCAGATTTCCATTAAGCCACAAGATCAAGAGAAGTCAACCTTAACTTGTCCTTATGGTACATTTGTGTATCATTGTATATCGTTCGGTCTTTGTAATGCATCGACCACTTTCTAATGATGCATGCTTGCCATTTTTCTGATATGGTAGAGCGATGTTTGGAAGTGTTCAGGGATGATTTTTTGGTGTATGGGGAGTCCTTTGATGATTGCCTTGACAATCTAGATAAGGTATTGCAAAGATGCGAGGACACTCACCTTATTTTGAATTGGGAAAAGTGTCACATGATGGTGAATGAAGGAATTGTCTTGGGATACAAGGTGTCTAATAAAGGAATGGAGGTAGATCCAGTTAAAATAGAGGTCATCTCCAAACTACCTCCACCATCATAGGTCAAGGGGGTGAGGATCTTATTAGGACATGTCAGATGTCACCGCCATTTTATCAAAGATTTTTCTAAGATTGCTAAACCACTCTCTGAGTTATTGGAAAAGGATACTGAATTTAAGTTTGGCAAGCAATGTTTGAAATCTTTAAAGGTGTTGAAGGAGAAGCTAGTCTATGCACCCATTTTCTAGGCTCTAGATTGGAGTCAAGCTTTTGAGCTGATGTGTGACGCATTAGATTATGCAGTAGGACAGTTCTAGGCCAATGCCAAGATAAAGTCCCCACTATCATCTATTATGCCTCTAAGGCTTTAAATGATGCCCAATTAAATTATAAAACAACTGAAAAGGGAGTTATTGGAGGTTGTTTTCTCTTTTGAAAAAATTCATCAATATTGATAGGGGCTAAGATTACAGTGTGGACAGACAATGCAGCCATCATATACCTACTGTAAAAAGAAAGATGCCAAGCCCAGGTTGACTATGTGGATATTATTATTGTAGAATTTTGATATAGAAATTAAGGACAAAGACAACACCGAGAATGTGGTGACGAATCACCTTTCTAGGCTTGAACAGGTGGATGAAAATGACATCGATATACCTATTGTAGAAGATTTCCCTTATGAGCAGCTCTTTGCTATGAAAAGCAAAGACCCATGGTTTGCAAACATTGTGAACTATTTGGCATGTGGAGAGCTTCCAGGAGATTGGGGATACTAGAAGAAGAAAAGATTCTTCCACTCCTTAAGGTATTATGTATGAGATGACCCCATGTTGATCAGGTAGTGTAGGGATGGTATCCTAAGTAAGTGTGTGCCAGATTGTGAATTTTAGAGTATTTTAGCACATTGCCATTCTTTACCTATAGAGGGGTCATCATGCTAGTTCTAGGACTGCAGCTAAAGTTTTAGAATGTGATTTTTATTGGCTAACAATTTTTAAAGATGCATACAATTATGTTCTTCATTGTGATGCTTGTCAGCATGTAGGTAATATTTCAAAAAGACATGAAATTTTTCAGAATGATTTTCAAGAAATTGAGGTGTTCGACTTATGGGGCATAGACTTCACAATCCCTTTTTTGTCTTCAAACTTAACCTTTATATATTACTTGTTGTGGATTATGTATCTGAGTGGGTGGAAGCAATTCCATCCCACACCAATGACGCCCAAGTGGTATGTAGATTTGTGAAGGAACACATGTTTTGTAGGTTTGGGTGCCAAGGTTACTGATAAATGATGGTGGTTCTCATTTCACCAACAGAAAATTTGGGGCATTTTTGATAAAATATGGAGTGAAAGATAGGGTAGGTACTCCATATCACCCTCAAACCCAAAGGCAGGTTGAAATGTCTAATAGGGAGATCAAGAAGATTTTAGGAAAGACGGTTTCAACCAACATGACTAACTAGAGCATGTTTCTCAATGATGCTCTTTGGGTGTATAGGACCGCATATAAAACAACTATAGGGACTAATCCCTTTAGGTTGGTTTATGGGAGGGCTTGTCACCTACCTATAGAGCTAGAGCATAAGGCTAAGTGGTCCCTGAGGAAATTAGGCTACAACTTGGACAATGTAGGGAAAAAGAGAAATTTAGAGTTGAATTAGTTAGATGACTAAGGTTTGATTCCTATGAGAGCTCAAGAATCTATAAGGAGAGGACTAAGAAAGTTCATGATCACAACATATTGCATAGGGTTTTTAATCCAGGACAGAAGGTTCTTCTATTTAATTCTAACTTGAAATTACATCCGGGTAAGTTGAGGTCTAGATGGAGTGGACCCTTTGAGGTGATTAAGGTATTCCCCCATGGAGTTGTGGACATTAGCAATGGGGCTAAGCCATTCTTTGTCAATGGCCAACACTTAAGCACTACTTTGGGGGAGATGTGATTAGGAAGGAGGAAGAGTTGTAGCTCATTGAGCTTCACTGATCTTATGAGCTTTAGATTGGCAAGCCTATGATGTAAAACAAGGGCACTTGTTGGGAGGCAACCCAACCATCATTGTTTCTCTTTACATTCCAATGTGTAGTTCCATAGCCTTATTTTTGTTTTCTTAGTTTTTTTATTTAAAAAGGTGTCATGATCCATTTTTTTTTGGTGTGCAGAATGAGTACCAACCAGTACTACTGACACTAAGTCAGTATCAGTGACAAGGTCATAGGGAAAAAGAAAAGAGTCGACAAAACAAATTGGTAGTATCGACCGCAATGTTGGTAGTACCGACAAAATCATAGAGTTGCCAAGCAGAAATTCAAGGTTAACTTGATACTACTAACTCCTAAGTCGGTAGCACCAATTTTTTGTAGAGATGAGGCCTAGAAAATTGATAATGACTCAATACTGCTGACCAAAACTCAGTAGTACTGAAAAAAGGTGCACTCCTGGTTCTAAACACCAAGCTCCCACTCGGAAGCACTAACAAAATTTGAATGAGTCGGTACTACCGACAAGAAGTCATTACTACTGACACATGATGTTGACAATTAGAGGGAGCACCATCAAGCGATTGAGATCATCCACATCTGACGACCGGTACTACCAATCTATGGGACAGTCAGTACTACCGACGCCCTATCGGTACTACCGACACCATGCGATCCGCTTCGACAAAATCAGCACATTGGGACTGTGGGTACCACCAAACACACAGATTCAAGATGAAAATTCATTAGTACCGGCACATCGTCAGTAGTACCGAAGAGCTGTCAGGTTGGTGTTCGAGTTCTACATAAGGAGAGGGTGTGAATCATTTCTCTTCACACCTTCTTCAGTCCTCCTCCAAGAAAGTGTGTGAAAGAATCTCTGGGCGTTCAGACTTTACATCGAGATCTCTTTTCTTAACCTCTTTCTTGTTCCATATATGGCACCAAGGCGGGAGGCTTCTTCATCGGCGGGGGTTCCAAACTTGGTTCCCAAACTAGGTCGGATTTTTCAAACCAATTCTAACATAAAGAAGATCTATGAAGAGCTGCAAAAGATGGAGATGCATGCAACACAGTCAGACGATCATGATTTCATTGTCTCCATTGGCTTCAGCGACAACATGCACTAGGTATGTGAGTGTCAAGGTCTAGTAGGCGACCCTTCTTCAATGACTGGCTTACATACCCATATCTCGTCTGTGAGTTATTGGCATCACTGGAGGTCTGCATCATCCCCGAGTATGGGGATGACTGGAGGAGTGGTCACGTCAGTTTCTGCCTCTACAATACCAACTTCACTCTGACGCTACAATAATTCAACACCATTTTTGGATGGTCGAGTGGAGGAGACTGCTTCTACCCTGACAACTTTAGTTTCAAGGTAGTATGGGAGCTATTATCTGAATTTCCAGAAGACCAACACATCAGTTGGCATACAAAATCCATCAACAACATCAAGCATCCCTTTACTCGCATACTCCATCACCTCATCACCGACACTCTCCTTGCCATCCATTCAAGGGAAGGGAAAACCCAGCGGGTTGACCTCTACCTTATCTACAAGCTGCTAGAGTTGGGAAATAGGAGTGTGAACTTTGGCACATTCTTCCTTCAGGACATGATGATAGCCAGGTGTCAGGTGCAGAGGAAACCTCCAATTTATTTTGGAGGGTTGATCACGCCAATAGCTCTTCATCTCAACCTCGACCTCTCCACCGCCAAACTGTTGAAGGCCGCACCAAAGCTTGATCTCAAGTACTTCAAGAAACCCAGCCTCGTTAACACACACCTAAATATTGTATATGCATGTTGTATAGTAGGCACCTAGTACAAAGAATGGGTGTTGCCAGATGTCATCTTCGACCTATAGGGAATCCACCTCATGCGGTGACCTATGGATAGCTTATCATACGAGGAGGAAGAAGAAGATGTTGTAGCAAAAGATGACCAATAGGAGTAGGATGAAGAGGAAGAGGAGGTGGAACCAACCATTCCCATCACACAGAGGCCAGTTCCACACAAGTTCCCTCGACCATATGCAGCATGTGGCTCTTCTACTCCACCACCATCATAGGAGGATGATCCATATTCTATGGCGGGAATGTATGGTATGTTGCAAGAAATACAGCAGTGCCAGCAGAAATAGTTAGAGACCATGGCAGGCATCCACGAGTTGTAAGGATGGTTGTACCACAACCAATAGGCAATATTTGAGAATGAGAAACTTCTCTTGTCCAACCAAGAGAACATGCATATGCGCCTACAAAGGATAGAGGGATACCAACAGTCGTTCTTTGATCACTATTGGAACCAATGGTAATTTGGTGGCTATCCACAACCTCCACCACCACCACAGCATTTTCCAAGTCTTGAGGGGACGTTCTACCCCTTTGATTCCACCATGCCACATCCTCCACCACCACTGATGTGATCTGATACCATTTCCACCTCTTAAGTTAAAATTTTGACTATGTGGACATAATCAAGTTCAAGCTTGGGGTAGTTGGAATAGTTTCTATCCTTAGTTTTATTTTCTTTAGTCTTTAGTCTTTATTTGCTTTATTTGTTTTTTTAGTTTTATCTTCTAAAATTGTAGGATCCATGATATGTCTAGTGTAAAATTGGAGTTTAATTCATGGTTCATGTCAATGTCAATT
The DNA here is from genome assembly GCA_963693085.1 of Alisma plantago-aquatica. NCBI lineage: Eukaryota > Viridiplantae > Streptophyta > Magnoliopsida > Alismatales > Alismataceae > Alisma > Alisma plantago-aquatica. Next base: position 173,252,856 of record OY856414.1, on the reverse strand, counting down.
GCTCTTATTTATGTAAATGGAAATTAAAACATTTTAAAAAAAATATGGGCTTAGTTGCAAATTTCTTGAGTTGCACCACTTAGAGGAAGTGTATGGGCTATTCATCTTAAGGACATTTAATATGAATGGACATCTTAATTATTCATGAAATGTGGATGAAGATGGGGTTTGAGCTTAAATTGATCAAATAGCTAACGAGACCTTAAATTGAAGTTTGAGATGAAATCCTATGGTTACCCTATACATAGGTCATTAGAGAGGGACATATCATAGTTCATGAAAGGCTTTGTCTCTTAGTTGTATTATTCCACCCATCCTCCACTCATCATTGACTCACCACCTTAAGATGAATGAGGACTCCAAATTATTTCCTCTTGTTTGCATTGCATGGAATAGTAGTGAAGTGATAGTTAGTTTTCTTTGATTGCATTCGTACAAAAAATTGAAAAAATATATGTGCATCAAATTTTTTGTGCATATCAGTTTAGTTGCATAACAAAAATAATGACATTTATATAACATGCATTTTTCATCATTAATTGTATTTATCATGTGGATATGTTATTTTCTTCAAAAATATAATGTGAGGATATACATCCATACCCTCAGAATACAGGAAAAGGAAAAGAAAAAAAATGAATAATTAGTCAGTAAAGCCCAAGAATAAATTCCATAATGCTAAAATAGTGGGCTTATGAAAAAAAAGTATTTGATGATTTAAATGAATAGGAGAAAGGATGTCTATATTTTGCACAAAAGAGAAGGAAAATACAACATGATACATTCTTTACTTTATTTCATTCTCCTTCAAGTTGATGAGATCTTTGTTACCTGCATCATTCCACCTATAATTTTAGGCATTAGGATTCATGCATTTTTTTCATTCTCTTCACCATATAGGTTCATCATGTTTTATTTTTGCATTAATAATTTGGATGAAACTTATGAATCTCCATAGCCACCTATTTCATACCATTCATTTCTCTTATCAGTATGTCACTTAAATGATTTTTACCATCATTAATTTTTATACAAAGAACTACTTCCAAGTAGTTGGTAGTTAGGAGAGAGCAATGTAGAATAGGTAATCACATAATGTACCAAGAAAATGCCTGATTTATAATGATGTCAACTGCTCTCTTGATAGTGTTCATTCATCTAAGGGTGGACGTCTTTTATGAATGTTTTTGGTCACTTAAGAGCAGTCAATTATTCAGTGATTAATTAAGGCCAATTTGGAACCGTTAAGTGGGGATAGTTGAGAAATGATATTTATATTTTATGTACTTTTGTTGACTTGTCTCAAATAGATCTGAGAGGATGTTTCTCGAGGACGATCAACATTTAAGCTTAGGGAGTTTGATGCACTATTTATTTGTCATTTTCAAAGGTTATTTTAGATTTATTTTTGTGTACTTTTTGTTAATTCTCATATTAATTGTGCATGATTTACTTTTATTAGCTTGTGATACTTATTTTCATCAAATAATTATAATTTCAATGTTTCTAAATGATTCAGTATATTTCCAAAGCTTATGTTTGGATTCTATGCATTTTAGGGGAATGCACAAGAATCTATACAGCTTGGTACTACCGACTTTGGAGTCAGTGGTACCGACACATGCTTAGTTTGGAATAGAATAAAATTGAGAAGACTCAGTAGTACTGACTTGCAAGTTGATACTACCGACAACATCACATTGTTTTAGTCAAGAATTATCGAAGCAACTCGGTACTATTGACAGTCTGGTCGGTAGTTAGATTGATAGGTGGTTGCACAATTAAAGGAGTGGGTAGTAGCGATGCCATGTCAGTAGTACTGATGCGTTGGGATCAAGCAGATCTAAAGACATTGTTTAAGCTAACGACTGAGGTTTTAACTCACCCTAAGTCACTCTTATGACTTAGGGGAAGTGTGGTCAAACCTATTTATCTCATCTTTTCCATCATACGATGGTCGGGAGTGAGGGAGACGAGAAAGTAGAGAAGAATATCACGTTCTAGACAATCTGGGCACTTCCAACGGACGGGATTTGCAGTTGGAAGGTAGCAAATCAGCATGTACGCAAGAAGGGATCGTTTGAACCATCTACTTCAAGGGTTCTTCATGTTCTCCACATTTTTTCACTTTCCTTTGATGTTTTTATCTATGAAAACCATGTAGGGATAATCCCCATGTTCCTTAGGACCCGGGAGTAGCCCGGTTATGCATTGTAATTGACTTTTATGCATTACTTTATCAGTTTTTCTTAATATCTGGATTTATTTCTATGAGAATAAATGAACTATCCATGCCTGATCACCATAGGTAATAATTAGACCCTTAATTGCCTTGAAAAAGGAAAATTAATGATTGAAACTTCATAGAAATACACGTTCTATAAAGCCCTTTGAGAAAGGGGGCTTACAAACATGAGGATATTACCCAGAGCAATTGATAAAGCATCTAGCTAATAACACAATCGATACGAGAGTGGGGTTGGTACTAGATTTGGTAGTGAATTACAGTGTGAGAGCGGTAATTCTTGGTACAGGCTCTTAATCTAGGGTTAGAAGAAGTTTTATTAATGTATTGATATGAAATTACAATGTTAACCGTGGTGAAACCACTATCCTAAGGAATTTGCTAAGACTGAGAACAACAATCAGTAATTTAGATTTATTTTCTATTCTAGAGGATTAAATCAATCAATCAAGTTTCTCTAGACTAAGTTGGTCATATTGCAATCAGTAATATTATCTACCGTTACGTTTCCCTGTGTTTGAAATTCAGGCCTCATTGGCCTATATTACTCTGATAGCGTACATTTGCATATTAAGCGTATTGAAAATACATACCAGTGGTACCTGTTATTATTGGGTTGTAGTAGTAGTGCATGCTAATAATCATCAAGGAAAGTGAGACATATTCTTGCTATAGTTTCATGAAATAACCAACTAGAAGAACAAAACATTTCAAGAGGATTGTGAGTGATTGATTTATTTAAGTATCACGTTCATTGCTCAAAGAATGATCTGATCTAAGTTTCTCACTCTACTTTATTTTTTTTCTCCTACTCTATTTATTCTACATGTTTCTTATATGGAACTACATGAAATTGTTAATATAATTGCAACTATTGTTGATGCATGCAACGACATATAATGTATTAACAACAATCTCAAAGAAATCAGCTTTTCTATCCTTAGTTAACAATGGCCAACCATAATTTTGTCACTAAAATTGACACGACGAATATTCTTGAAATTTTTTCTAGTACCAACTCTACCCATTGGCAAAGTAGTATGCAAATTTGACTGAATATGGTAGTTTATGAACAATTCTTAGAAGAGGATGAAACTAAACTTGATGCAATTGTCCCTGTAATTGGTAGATTAATTGAAAATTGGAAGAAGGGTGATAAGATATTTCAAGAGTTAATCTTGTTTGCTTTAAGTAACAATCTATATGATTATACTCTAAGCCACCTATTACTACTTACAAGGTTTTATGGGGGAACTAGAAAATAAATAATATGAAAAATTAGGATGCTGAAAAGTATTTTGTTTTCAAAATTTTGAAGTTTCATATTGTTGAGGATAAATATGTTTCTAACCAAACTCATGACTTTCACCTCTTGTGTCATGAGCTCTTAGATGCAAGCATGTATTTGCTTGAGAATTTTGTTGTTATGTACATTATATATAAATTCCCTAATATTGAGAGTCTTTTGATATGACTCTTAAGCATCGCAAACAATACTTGTCAATGAACGATCTTACGAAGGACATTAGCATGCAGGAAGAATACTTGAAAGAGAAGATTGTCAAGTTACTTATTGATGTAAACTCTACTGTGAATTTTACTGTTGTTAAGAATAAAGATTAGAAACCAAAGAATATACATAAACCTAAGGCTAAGATCCAAAAGTGACTGAAGAACAAAACTTGCTAGACATGTATATAGGTTGGCCACTAGAACAAGGATTGTCCTTCAAAGAAGGCAAAGAAAGTTACCACATTTGCAACTCAGAAGGATGTAATCAATATGATGATTGCATCCTTGAACCTCAATGATGGGTATGTGTTTATAAAAACCTTAAATTGTCTAATTTTTTAACCTATTTACTAGATAGTTGATGTTGGTGCTAATGTACATGTTAGTGCTGACAAGTCCCTATTTGTGTCTTAACTAGCCTCAAGAGGTTGGTCTGTGATTTTGGGCAATTCTATCTCAGTAGAAGTCAAAGGCAAAGGATGGGTGGACTTGAAGTTTGCTTCAGGGAGTTTCTAACACTTCATAGAGGCATACATGGTCCATCCATTTGGCATAATATTCTTAGTGGGGCAATTCTTGTTAGGGATGGTTTTAGAATATACTACAAATGTAATAAGGCTACTATTACACACATTAGTGATTATTTATTTTTTGGCAAGGGGTATTTATGTGACATGAAGAACCTATTTAAGATTCTTGTTGAACCTATTTTAAATTCATTTTAAATTTGATTGATAATACTTCTATTTGCATGAGTATCTTCTGACATATGGCATAGTCGTTTGGGACATGTTAATTTTGGCTCAATGAAATGAATGATGAATCTAGAATTTATTCCTAGACCCGAAACTAGTGTTAGTAGATGCAAAATATGTGTGCAAGATAAACTACCTAGAAAGCCTTTACATTATGTGAATTGGAATTTGAAAATTCTTGATTTAGTACATAACAATATATGTGTGTTTAATGGGATTGCTACTAGGTATCAAAAATGTTAATTCATAATTTTAGTTGACAATGCAAGTAGATATTGTTATGTATATTTACTTCAAAGTAAATATGAGGCATTAGGAAAATTCGAAATCTTTAAGAAATAAGTTGAAACTCAAATTAAGAAAGTACTTAAATGATTAAGGTCTGATAGGGGAGGAGAGTAGACCTTGAACTTGTTCTTAGAATTTTTTCAATTCCATGGTGTAGTTCATGAGGTTACCACTCCTTATTCACCACAATCCAATGAGATTGCAGAATGTAAGAAATAAACCCTAATAGATATATTCAATACCTTACTCCAAACCTCAAGTCCATCAAACTTTATGTGTTGGGAAATTTTGAATATGGCTTGCCATAGTCTGAATAAAATTTCCCATAAACATAAATGAATAGTATATTTGAGAAATGGAGAGGGAGAAAATTGAGTCGCAAATATCTTTGAGTGTGGGGGTGCCTTGATAACGTACTTGTATCTAAACACAAAAGGAAGAAATTGGGACCAAAAATGGTTGATGTTACAACATACTAGATCTCAGACCCTACCCTGGAAGTTGAGATTTTGGACTTAGCCAAACAAGGTTGAAGGTTATACCTAAATAGATGTTTAGTATAACCCCAATGAGCTAATGCATGAATATATCACCTTAATGTAACCTAATGTTCTAACATTAATCTTAGGTTTATGATGGCAACATAAAATATGCCACATAACTCATTTTGGTGGTAATATGAAGATAAGGAACTAAATTGGATGAATATTTTAGATAATGGTCGTTAATGGGCCATATGACATATCTCATAATAAGAAGTCTCAAAAGTGAAAACAAACTTCAAATTCGAAATCTACATATTAAAATCAGCATACATGTCAAATTTCATCTAATTTGGACTACCATGAAATATTAGGATAAGTTCAGGAGAGAGAAAATGAGTAAAAGACATAAGTAATGAATAATGTGATTATATAAATTCAAAATATGTAAATAATGGAAATTTCATATTCGAAACATCAAATATAACTTGTGGATGAAATTTGGCCCAATTTGGATGTTGTTTGTGCAAGTTATGCAATTTTAGGTACATTTTGGACTTTTCTGCAATTTACCCAATTGGGAGGTTTTCTTTGCAAATTGTCACATGCATTATAATCCTTATATATTCCCTTACTATTCTCGAGTTTTTTAACCATAGGGTGCCTAGTTGCACCTTGGTTTGAAGGTGTTTCTTTCCAAGGGCATTTTAGGGATTACTCTCTTTATAAATGAGCTTATCTTTAGAAGCTATCAACCGATGGGGTTATTTCTTTTATTGGAGTTCGGTTGGGATGGCCTATAAGTGTCCATAACTCGACATTTGTTATTCAAGAAGCCTCTATGATCTGTCCTCTTGCATGGCCATGAAATCCCTAGCTAAGGACACATGGAAAGCTCCATGGACACCTCATGCTTGACTTCTTCCTTATCCATAAAGGTCTACATGTCCATGGGCAGCCTTAGCATTGGATACATGGAAAATAACTTGACACCTCGTGCTTGACTTCTTCCTTATCCATAAATTCTTACATGTCCATGGACACCCTTATACATGACACATGGAAAGTCTCATAGACACCTCATACTTGACCTCTTTCTTAATATAGCCATATCTACCCCTTCCCAACTCCCAATTCAAAAACTCTTGCTCTCCTTTATTTTTAGATTAGAGCATCATTCCTACTCTATTTTTCCATGAAGTTTCTATCCCAAGGTAAAAGGAGGTGCCTACCTTGGTGAAGAAGGCTCTTAGGGTTCCAAATTTGATCTATTTAGGGTTTTTAAAGCTCCTCCTTGGTTATTTTGACCAAAACTAGTAAGTATCCTCCTTTCCTTCCCTATTTTTATGTTGTTAGTATTCCTTAAACCTTCCTCCAGGTCATAACCATGGCCTTCCATGGTAAAACCCCACCTAGAACCCATAAACACCTCATCTCCATTTTCTTTTGTAGGGTCTTTCACCTCTAAAGTGTAGAAGGTGCTTCTTGCTCGAGATAGGAGCTTTGTTGGAGAAACCGGTCTCTCTAAGCTTGGGAACCTTACTTATTGGACATGTCCAACTTCCCTAGAGGTTCTTTGGAGGCCTAGGCTTGACTTGGACTATTTAGACTCTAAAGTTGAGGTATGATGTATCCTCTATTCTTCTATGTTGAGCAATTCACCTATGCTTATTCATTCTCTTTGTCCTATGGACATTAGCCTATACATAATGCCTTTTCTTTTGAAAATCATGGTTCATGTGAACTAACTTATTTGATATTGATCATATGATCATGAATATTCTTTTTAACTCTTATCTTATGCTTTGTTAATGATGGAACTCTAAAAGATGACATTTGATGTCTTTTGCCCACTTATGAAGTGGATGTATATGTTGGTCACTTATGTGGTGACTAGTTTATATATTCTGACTATACTTTCTACTTGCCTCTACATTTAACATGATATGTGATTCAGTAGCACTAGAGTAGTAATTGCATTGGTTTTTATGGCATATGTGTTATTTCCTGCTGAGCAGATGTGATATTTCCTACTCTTTTGGGATGGAAAGGAACCTCATACCCAAGGCAAGATGTGTGATTCTTGGCCCATGTTTTATATATTTGGGAGATTGGAAGTATTACTTTCTCTATCAGGTTTCAATTTTATGAGACTTGGTCGCCTTTGTGCTTATAATATTCTAGTGTTATGCTTATCTCTCATGCATGCAGGATGATGGTTATGATATGTGCTAGTATGGCACAACTTTATTGTTTTAATTATGGCAAGTATCTTTTTTGTTATTGAAAATCATTTCTCTTGATACCCACTTGGGTTGTCCTTGTCTTTTTCATGGGAAGCCTTTACACTTTGATGTCCTTTATTCCATATATTTCTCGATTTCCTATTTAGTATGCACATACCAGCCTTTGCTGATGTCATCTATTTTCTCTTCTTGCTGGGGTATGCTTCCAACCCTAGGTGAAGGACTTGGATGATAAGGCATGAAGTTTTAGACTATCTTAAGGAGTTAAAGCTTGGAGACAAAGTTGTTATGGTTTAGATTTCCCTCTACTCAGATCCTTATGTTGTATCATACATGTAAACCCTTATGGGATATTATGATGTACTTTTGTAATCTTTGTGAAAATTGAATATGGTCAACATTTTTATTCTGTTGCTACACTTTGGTTGTTTTGAATACCATTTGTTGAAGTTTGAAAATTTTGCACCTATTCCATCATACCTTTGAGTGTGTTTTGAATGGATGTTTTATTCTTCAAATCTTTGGTAAGGGGGTGATGTTGCCTCCTTATAGAATGGTATCAGAGCCCATGGTAGTCAGAATCTGACTATTTCAGTTTTGTCTCCCTAGTTAGAATCATTGCCTTTCCTTTAAGTGACATGTTTTCCCTAGAGTTGATCAATAGATGATGAAGGGTTGATTTAGGATCATATAGTTTTCACATTAGAATAATGATGAATAGATCCTTATAATACTTACAACTAAAAGATGCATAAGTAACCATATTAACTTTAGGTTGTTTAGCTTGGCCTTTAGGAAGCTACTAGGACATGAAATTGAAAGCAAAGGTGTCTAGAAAGGATCAGGGCTTGAGGGCTGGAAAGATTTTCCTCCGCACCACTAACTTGGTTTATGAGGACTCTCGAATCCATATGATACTGGTCTGGCCTGAGCTGATATGAATTGTCTGAAATAGCATGCTTTTAGGCAATAGTAGCCTTAGACATCTATATGATTTATCTTTAGGGACCCTAATATGTTGAACTAGTCTCCCAGGTGTAAAGACTTGTTTGAGGATGGATAAGAGCAAGTTAATTCATAGTTCATAGTTAGTCTTTACCAGTTATGTTTTTTTTCATGATACTTATGTAGTTGGATGTAAGGAAGTGTAGTTGAACCTTGTACCTAAAGAATAGTTTTGATTTAATCGATGAATCCTGTAAGGGGTGGTGAATAAGTTGTTTTCTTATATGTGGATTTTTTGATTTTGAGGATGAAATCCCTTCAAGGGGTGGTATGTTGTAACATACTAGATCTCGGACCCTACCCTGGAAGTTGACATTTTGGACTTAGCCAAACAAGGTTAAAGGTTAGACCTAAATAGATGTTTAGTATAACCCCAATGAGCTAACGCATGTATAGATAACCTTAATGTAACCTAATGTTCTAACATTAATCTTAGGTTTATAATGGATACATAAAATATGCCACATAACTCATTTTGGGGGTAATATGAATATAAGGAACTTAATTGGATGGATAATTTAGATAATGGGTCGTTAATGGGCCATATGACATATCTCATAAAAATAAGTCTCAAAAGTGAAAACAAACTTCAAATTCAAAATCTAAAATGTCAAATTTCATCTAATTTGGACTCCTTGAAATATTAGGATAAGTTAAGGAGAGAGAAAATGAGTAAAAGGCATAAGTAATGAATAATGTGATTATATAACTTCAAAATATGGAAATAATGGCAAATTCATATTGAACACATCAAATATAACTTGTGGATGAAGTTTGGTCCAATTTGGATGTTGTTTGTGCAAGTTATGCAATTTTAGGTACATTCTGGACTTTTCCGTAATTTATACAATTGGGAGGTTTTCTTTGTAAATTGTCACATGCATTATAATCCTTATATATTCCCTTACCATTCCCGAGTTTTTTAACCATAGGGTGCCTAGTTTCACCTTGTTTTGAAGGTGATTCTTTCCAAGGGCATTTTAGGGATTACTCTCAATATAAATGAACTTATCTTTAAAAGCTATCAACCAATGGAGTTATTTATTTGATTGAAGGTCGGTTGGGATGGCCTATAAGTGTCCATAAACTGACGTTTGATATTGAATAAGCCTCTATGAACTGTCCTCTTGCATGGCCATGAAATCCCTAGGCTAAGGACACATGGAAAGCTCCATGGACACATCATGTTTGACTTCTTCCTTATCCATAAAGGTTTACATGTCCATAGGCACCCTTAGCATTGGAAACATGGAAAGTAACTTGACACCTCATGTTTGACTTATTCCTTATCCATAAAGGCTTGCATGTCCATGGACACCCTTATACATGACACATGGAAAGTCTCATAGACACCTCATACTTGACCTCTTTCCTAATACCCCTTCCCAACTCCCAATTCAAAAACTCTTTGTCTCTTCTCTATCTTAGAGCATCATTCATACTCTATTTTTTCATGAAGGCTCTATCCCAAGGTAAAAGTAGGTTCCTACCTTGGTGAAGAAGGCTCTTAGGGTTCCAAATTTTCTCTATTTAGGGTTTCTCAAGCTCCTCCTTGATTATTTTGACCAAAACTAGTGAGTATCCTCCTTTCCTTCCCTATTTTCATATTGTTAGTCTTTCTTCCACCTTCCTACAGGTCAAAACCATGGCCTTCCATGGTAAAACCCCACCTAGAACCCATAAACACCTCATCTCCATTTTCTTTTGTTAGGGTTTTTCACCTCTAAAGTGGAGAAGGTGCTTCTTGCTCGAGATAGGAGATTTGTTGGAGAAACCAGTCTCTCTAAGCTTGGTAACCTTACTTACTGGACCTATCCACCTTCCCTAGAGGTTATTTGGAGGCCTAGGCTTGACTTGGACTATTTAGACTCTGAAGTTGAGGTATGATGTATCCCCTATTCTTCTATGTTGAGCGATTCACCTATGCTTATTCATTCTCTCTGTCCTATGGACATTAGCCTATACACAATGTCGTTTCTTTTAAAAATCATGGTTCATGTGAAATACCTTATTTGATATTGATCATGTGATCATGGATATTCTTTTGAACTCTTATCTTATGCTTTGTTCATGATGGAACTCTAAAAGATGACATTTGATGTCTTTTGCCCACTTATGAGGTGGATGTATATGTTGGTCACTTATGTGGTGACTAGTTTATATATTCTAACTATACTTTCTACTTGACTCTACATTTAACATGCCATGTGATTCAGTAGCACTAGAGTAGTGTAATTGCATTGGTTTTTATGGCATATGTGTTATTTCCTGCCGAGTAGATGTGATATTTCCTGCTCTTTTGGGATGGAAAGGAACCCTAAACCTAGGGCTAGATGTGTGATTCTTGGCCCATGTTTTATATATTTGGGAGATTGGAAGCATTCCTTTCTCTATGTTCAAGTTTATGAGACTTGGCCACCTTTGTGTTTATAATATTCTAGTGTTATGCTTATCTCACATGCATGCAGGATGATGGTTATGATATGTGCTAGTATGGCACAACTTTATTGTTTTAATTATGGCAAGTATCTCTTTTGTTATTGAAACTCATTTCTCTTGATACCCACTTGGGTTGTCCTTGTCTTTTTCATGGGAAGCCTTTACACTTTGATGTCATTTATTCCATATATTGCTCAATTTCCTATTTAGTATGCACATACCAGCCTTTGCTGATGTCGTCTATTTTCTCTTCTTGTTGGGGTATGCTTCTAATCCTAGGTGAAGGACTTGGATGATAAGGCATGAAGTTTTAGACTAGGTTAAGGAGTTAAATCTTGGATACAAAGTTGTTATGGTTTAGATTTCCCTCTACTCAGATCCTTACATTGTATCATACATGTAAACCCTTATGGGATATTATGATGTAATTTTGTAATCTTTGTGAAAATTGAATATAGTCAACATTTTTATTCCGTTGCTACACTTTGGTTGTTTTGAATACCATTTATTGAAGTTTGGAAATTTTGCACCTATTCTAGCATACCTTTAAGTGTGTTTGGAATGGATGTTTTATTCTTCAAATCTTTAGTAAGGGGTGATGTTGCCTCCTTACAGATGTCATCTTCTTGGGTTATGTAGAGACAAGTTATGCCTATAGATTCTTGATTGTGAAATCTAATATCTAAGGCATTGATGTCAATAAAGTTACATTCTTTGAGGATGTGTTAACTATGGAATCTAGTGTGCCCAAAGAAGTATGTCAAGGGGATTCATTCACCACATGTTCCATTCCCGAGTACATGGAAAGGATGACAAATGTAAGAGATGACTCAGAACATGCTATTTCTGAACTTGATGATTTTGAAGAAATGGTTTAACCAAGGAGAAGTAAATGGCAAAGGACATCCGGGAATTTTGGAAGTGAGTTTTTTCACTCACAATATTGAGGTTGATCTTATATCTTTCAAATAAACTATGGATTTTCCATAAGCTAATTTTTAGAAGGAAACCATTAATGATGAAATCCAATCAATATCTTGTACGGAACTTGGGAATTATTGGGTTTACCTCCTGGTTGTTTTGTATTTGGATGCAAATGAGTCTTTAAGAAGAAACTTAATGCAGACAGGACAACCAATAAGTATAAAGCTAGTATAGTTGCTAAGGTTTACATCCAGAGGGAAGGAATAGATTTTAGTTTGATACCTATTCTCTTGTTTCACGTATGACCACAACCCATGTGGTTATAACATTGGCTTCCATTTATAATCTATTTATCCATCAGATGGATGTGAAGATTGCATTCTTACACGGTGATCTTCAAGAATATATTTATATGGAATAGTGAGGGATTTGTGGGTCTTGGAAATGTGTCCAAAGTGTGTAAACTTGTTAACTCATTATATGGCTTGAAATAAGCCTCTAAGCAATGGCATGAGAACTTTGATTTTGTGATATCATCGTTTGACTTTGTTTCTAATAATTTTGATAAGTGTCTTTACTACAAAATTATCAATGATGGATTCATTTTAGTATGCTTATATGTCAATGATATCCTACTTTTTGCTTCCAATATGAAAGTAGTAAATGAGATATAGTCATTCTTGTGTAGCAAGTTTGAGATGAAGGACATGGGTGTCGCTGATGTGATTTTAGGGCTTAAAACCATAATGTCTATTGATGGCATGACTCTCTCTCAGTCTCACTATGTTACACATCACGTAAACTTGTTAAGAGTTAATATGATTCAAACAAGGCCTTGTTTAAGGACAATACTGGATTTCTAGTGTCTCAATTATGATACTCTAAAATAATTGAAAGCTTGATGTATCTTATGAACTGCACGCGTCTATACATTGCACTCACCATGAGCAAGTAGATACACTAGTTGTCATGACAAGACCCATTGAAAAGCTCTTGAAAGAGTATTAAGGTATATCAAGGGAACTTGTTCTCATGGCCCGCATTATGACAAATATCCTTCTTTAGTCGAAGTATATAGTAATGCAAGATGGATTGCCATGAACTTTGAGAGTAATGGTGTCTCAGGATATGTATTCAAATTGGAGGTGTTGTTGCCTGGAGGTCTAAGAAATAGACTATTTTGTCTCAATCTACTTTTGAGTCTAAGTTGTGTGCTTTAGATGAAATAGGATTGGAAGATGAATGGATATGTGGATTTATGTCATGTTTACCTATGGTAAAGAAGTTGATTCCTGCAATTTAGCTCATTGTGATAGAACTACACACATTGCCAAGATAAAGTGTTCTAAGTATAATCAAAACAATGTAGACACATCCAAGTCAGACTCAAGTCTGTAAAGAAATCAGTGCCTAATGGGGTCATGGTTGTGGATGAGATAAATACCAAAGCTAATACAATGATCATTTCACTAAATATCTTAATTTGGCGTTAGTGAAATCTAGGTTGGGTATGGGATAGAAACCCCTTTAGATTCACAGGCAGTAGCAACCCAACCCGATAGAGTGGATATCCCACAAATTGGGTTCAATGTGATGATAACAAGTTGTCGGGTGAATTAGATGACACTATGCTTTTCATTAATGCTTATTGGCATGTGTGTCTCTCCTTGGGAAACCTATTAGTGTCATGACCGCAAGTTAGTAGAATATTAGTCTTTGAATGGTGTCAAGTTTTAGGACATGATGTTAGCAGTATGACCTTGGAGACTTCAATTAAATGATTGATGTTGTGTAGGCTGCAATAAGGGAATAGGGTTGTTCCCTGATATCAATCATGATATGTTTTGGATGCATGGCCTTAATGCGTCATATTTTTCTTCTTCCATGTCTTTATTGTGTTGTTACTAAGTGATGATCTTGAACCCAAGATTCATGTTCAATACTTTTTCCACTTAGTTCCTATAGTGGTCTTAGTTGGATAACTCAAGTAAATTCAAATAGAAAGGTATCTGTTGAAAAAACAATATGGAGGACTGAGTGGTAGACCACACTACACATTGAACTTTGTAAGGGATTGTTAGACATATGGATGCTACAACCATCTATCTACATGGGTTAAGCCCAATTTAGTGCAACTAGCAAATAGAGGAGAAGTAATTTTGTCTTGTGCAAATACGAAGAGCTTTTAGTCCCACGTTGCTCACTCTTAGAACTTTTGTGGTCCTTATTTATAGGATCACATGTGACACTAGTGTCCAAAGGGATCTAGGGGATAGTATGCTCACCCTTGTGGTGGGTATGGTGATCACAACACAAATGCATGCATGTGTGCATACCATACTACACCTCGCCTCTCCTGGACAACCTAGACACAGGCACGGCCTCGGGCTTGTGGGTTGTGGGTTGTTTCCTAAATGAATGTTATCAGTATATACACTTTATGCGTTGTTGTGTGTTGTGTGTTATGTTATGCGTTATCTTGTGTTGTGTGTTGTGTGTTGTGTGTTGTGTTATGAGCTTTAGACTTGTATTTGTCTTTAGCTTTTCTTTTATCTCATATCGCCTAGTTTTGTATCTCCCTTACTCTCTTGTCCTACAGAAGAGAGTGCATTGTAATTGTTTCAATACAACAAATAAAGGTTTTTCCCATTCTATATGGTATCAGACATGTTTTATCCTCCCTAAACCATCTCCACCATTGACCCCCCTCCTACCATCAACCATTCACTTCCTCCCTTTTTTCCCGCCATCTCCACCATTACCTCCATCACCTTCATCACCACAACCCTTCTCCCATTGACCACCACCCTCCTCCTATCAACCACCCCATTGACCACCACCCCATCGACCACCACCCCATCAAACACTACCCCATTGAGCACCACCTCATCGACTACCAGCCATCAACCACCACCCATCGATGACCACCTGTCGACCCACCCATCGACCTCACCCATCGACCCATATTCTAAAAATTTTTAGAATAGCAAGTTGACACCACAAAGGTATCCCCTCTTATCCTTACTACGCCACATGGTGGAGTGAATCTCTTGGCGGTGTAGGTTTTTCCTTCTCCCTACTATGTTGGAAAATGTAGACACAGAGTATAGCAGTGGAAGAAAAAAAATATTCATCTATATTCCCATAACAATGAGATCGCGTCAACTACTATGAAATAATAAGGATGTTTAATGAGTTATACCTTGCCCTAGAGAAAGTCCAGTGGCAATAGCTCACTTCACAGCAACTATCTTCTAGTTTCTCTTAGACGGTGGTTGTGCAGCTCTTGCTCTTCACCATGAACAACAAATAGAACAACTTCTACATCGACTCATGTGGTCTCTCCATGGACTGCAGGCTGACTTCGCTATCCTAGCAGAAGCCAAAGGACTCATTCCTCTAGATTGGTCCATAAAGACCAACTAGAACTCTTTTCATTCAACTAAAATATACAGGAAGGAGTTTTCCCTCCCGTTGGCATACTAATGACCAACTTTCTCTCCCACAACAACGATCCTCAGTTGTTCTCTCCTATCTCTATCCCTCCCATCTTGAGTAGGACTTGCTTGGGCTCTCTTGGTTACCACAACTAGAGAGGACAACAATTGTCAGAGCAACTAATTCTCAGTTGTGTTGTTGTGCTCTGGGAAGCCCCCAATACCTCTCTATTTATAGGCAGGGTTAGGGCTAGGGTTCCCAATTTGTTCAGGATCTATACGGGAGTGGAAGGGACCGAAAGATCTTAAATTATCACAACCTAAAAGACACGAAATGGTCATATGGCAGTCTATATAGTTGTATTTCACTACAAAATGATCGCCTCATACTGCCAAATGGTCATTTCATGGTTTCCCAATCACATACAAAATTGACAAATCATTTCCCATTTATGTTAGACATTAATTCCTTGCACCACAAGTAATGTGCAATCAAAACAATCTGGGAAATGATCCAAAACCTTTGTCAGGACTAACTGAGTGATCTCACACATGTGAGACGGTCATCTCATTCACCCAGATGGTCATCTGGTGACCCGAGCCAAGCCAATTAGTTCATCAGAATGAACTGGTCGGTTCACACCTCAGTTGGGGCAGATCTTAGCCAATTTGATCTCTGATCAGCCTGACAACCCAAACACCCATATCAACACTTGAGATGCTCTGGAATGTCCAAACGACCATCTTAACACTTGAGATGATTCTTTGGCTACCCAAATGGTTGTCTAAACATTTGAGTCGATTGTTTGGTAGTGCAGTCAGCCAATCTATTGTGTAAATTGAATACCTAAACACTTTAGTAATCAATCCAATCATCATTCAAGATTAAACACCTCTTCTAGATGAGTTCCTATGTGTGTGACCCTATAGGTCCCATATCACATTAGTAGTGAATGTCCATAACTAACTTATGACATCACAATCAAGGAATGGTGCCTAGTCACACATTAGTGCTACCCAAGTGAATGGAAAGTTGAGAACAACTTCAACCTACAATCTGTGTAAGGTGTTGTGGTGATTGTATAGTTCCTTTGTCTCTGATATCCAAGATGAACTTGAGGCATGGAATAGTCATCCTCTCAACATTCAGTCCATGTTCCTTGAACCAAGAGCATATTGTCTGAGATAATGTGACCTCAATATTATATATTGATTCACATGTGCATGCACATGTGTTTCTCCGTCTCGCTTATCAAGTGACCTAGATATCAATCTCTAGTAGGAGGTACAAATCCCATATCTATCACTCACACTCAGTCCTCATGTATCAAAGTCACCCAATCATCATTGTTGTAACAACCCATGTTTCAGGACTGTGTTTAATGATGTGAAAGCATGCCCAATGACATGTGACGAGTGCAGTGATTCCAGGTCTAAGAATTACAATCACCACCTTCACTATGAGAGATGACTATGACCACCCTCTGCTGGTTTCCATGTGTTACTCTCAAGGTGGGTCTGTCTCATACAATGTTCCTCAACATGTATCTGTGTACTTGGTATGATATTGCCATATCATGACTAATGAGATTTTGTCATCAACCAGCCCACACTCTAGTCTTATATGTTACTGGTATGTATCTACCTTCCATAGTAACAACTGACTAGGGACATAATAAGAATGTACACACTCTCAACATCTGTATGATCTCATCCTCCAAGTCACGTACTTGAAGACATACATCATTGAGTATTTTCATTCTTTAGACATTCATAATGTTTCCTCATTATCTCATAATTGAATGAAACAGAATGAATTGGAAGCTTTCCGTTATGAGTATTAATCAAATCCTTTATGGTTTATGCCTTGTCAAGTGGGCATACCTTACCAAAAGACTCCCACTTGCTCTTAGAGCCAATCACCCATGAATGTTATTCTTAGTGATCCAAACTTGTCCACCATGTTTATGTTGTGCAAGTTCATAATCCAACAGTTTAGCAACACTTTGCTTATAGTCTATATATTGCATGTTTCCTTATCCCTTCACTTTGAGATGAAACCACTGTAATATGGTATCTGATATTCCTTGCCTAAAAAGTAGCTCCATTGTTGTCACAATATCACTACTGAGTCATCAATGGTTGAACATCTATAAGTTCATCATATGAACTTTTAGATTCATATAGTATCACTCTATGTTCAAAACACAAGTATACTCAACTTCTATTGTAGAATAGTATTAATGGCTATTAGTTCAGAACCCTGCCAACTAACAAGATTTCTCCTTTTAAATCAAACATATTTAATTGCGATCACTTTATCATTATGGAATTTGGCATCGATGTAACCCTTTACATTCAACTCTTCCTTTTATTGCTACCCTTGTTGACTAAAAATCTACCCTTTTCACAAGTACTAATGGATGTATTTAATGACATTCCAATAACCCTTATTGGATTTTAGCATCATCTTGTCATGTCCAATACATACAATATTATATGGGATAAGTACATATATAACATTCATGATAGATCCAATGTTACAGCCTATGGCCTCTTAATCATGTAATTTCCATTCTTCACAAAATTGGAACATAAGGTTCATGAGAGACTAATCCACATTCTCTCTCATTGAATCCTTTCTGTGTTAAACTCTTTCAACATATTGCTATTATATGTGTTGAAACTTCCATTCTGAAACATTCAACAACTATCTCTATAGATATTGATCCTTATGTAAAGAGGTGAAATGACCCCTTTACTAAAAAAATTTGAAGAATTGACATCCATTCCAAACCCTCTCAGAGGTATGATGGAATGGGCATAAATTGTCCAAATTTATTAAACATTGGTATACAAAAGACCATTAGAAAGAAACGGAATAAAAATAATTGACTATATTCAAATTTCATAAAAGGTTTACAAAAATATATCAAATTCTCCCATTAGGGTTTACATCAAGACACACAATTAGGATCTAGATAGAGGGAAGTCTAGACTACTACAATCTTGTCTCCAAGCAACTCCATCAACTGAGTCCAAGCCAAAAGCTAAGATCTTCCTTGTCTTGTCCATCACCTTGCTCAGCACCTGGGTGGTTGGGAAGGAACCCAGCAAAAAGGGAAAGGTAAGAAAAGTATGTGTCACAAAACTAGTCTAGGATATCAAGATAAGTAAAACAAATAAGAACAGGCTAGAGTTCATCATATAATGAAGATAAAAAGAGTATGAGGCTATATATTAGAGAAGCTTGCCATTAACAAATATAATAAAGAGGATTTGCGTGTAAGATAATTATGCCTACCTAACTAAGTAGGGTTGAGGCACCTACCGGACCTCTAACCTTAGGTGAGGGGAGAATAAGACATTCCCAGTCACCTACAATATTATGGGGAGAATAAGACATTCCCCAAGGTGATTATTTACATGCCCTCTGTGTGTGGTTGTACATAAGTACTACTACTTTAAATTAAATAGAACATAAATCCACATGCTAGAAGAAGTAGTCATAATATTCAATAAGCATGGCAGTGGGGTATAAGACCCAAACAAGAAGAAATTATAATCTAATTTGAGGCATGAACAATATTAGAATTCAAGAATAGAATATTTAGGGTTAATTTAAGCCTCATTAGGGAAATATAGGGTTGGGATGCAATTATCCCAACATAGGGTGTAAGGAATGCACATACATAAATAGGGATTGCACATACATAGCACATGCATAAATAGGGATTGCACATACATAAATAGGGATTGCACATACATAGCACATACATAAATAGGGATTACACATACGTAAATAGGTATTTCACATACCACTCTTACTAATATCAATTACTAACTTTCACCACTTTAATTAAGTCCAAGTTCCACTTTGCCTATTTTCAATATATTAACATGTATTAGAGTACATAGTGCACATTAATGTATAGAAACCCTAATTTTAGACCTTTTTAGAAAAAGTTGGATTTAGACTCTTAAAACATCACCAATAAATTTATTACATTCTCCTAATCAATAAAACATATTTTTATGTTAATTTTGGAGTTCTGATGATTAAGATGTAATTTTATGGATTTTATGCATTAAATTCATTTTACAAAAATCACCCTTCGTCAAACCATGAAATTAGACCTTGAAAATATATTTATTAGATATATATTATTTTTCCAATTACAAAACATATTTATTTGTCAAATTTGGATAGGCGGTTTAGAAGATATGAATTTTTCAATACTAACCAATAGGAAATTGCCACATCATCAAACCGATCGAGATAATTGAAGAGAGAGGGAGAGGGAGAAAACACCATTTGACCCAAGATCAGGTTTTAAGTTTCTTATATAACAAAACTAGAGATTCTAGAGAAGATAAAATAGCAAGAAACCAAAACCTTAGAAGAACATGGTAAAAAGATATGGAAATCATCGATTATCATCATAGAAGCATGGGTTTTAAGCATGTACTTAAGCAATATATGAGAAGGGGGTTAACAAATTTTGCCTCTAGGAATGTAAGAAGGTCCAAAAAGAAATGATCCCGAGATTATAAGGTATGGTTGCTCCAATCTAAGCTCCTTTCTTGAGCAAAGATCACCTTCTCCACTTTAGAGGTGCAAAACCCTAGCAAAAGAGCATGGAGATGAGATGTTTTAGGGTTCTAGGTGAAGTTTTACCATGGAAGCTCATGGTTACGACCTGGAAGAAGGTGGGAGGAATACTAAAATCATGAAAATAGGAAAGGATAGTAGGATCCTTACTAGTTTTGGCCGAAATTACCGAGGAGGAGCTTTAGAAACCCTAATAGAGCAATTTGGAAGCCCTAGGAGCCTTCTTCACCAAGGTAGGCTCCCTCTATTACCTTGGGATAGAAACTTCGTGGCCAAATACAGAAGGAACTATTATCTAATCTAGAGGAAAGAAAAGGAGAGCAAGAGTTTTTGAATTGTGAGTTGGGAAGGGGTATACATGGCTATATAAAGAGAGAGGTGAAGCATGAGGTGTCTTAAGGGACTTTCCATGTGTCTTTAGTCTAGGGCTTGATGGCCATGCAAGAGGACAGCTCATGGACTCTTCTTGGATATCAAAATTCGGTCCTAAGAGCCCGCAGATCCTTCTAGGCCATCCCCAACATTTTTCAAGAAAGAAATAACCTCATTGGTTGATAGCTTTTAAAGATAAGCACCTTTATAAAGAGGGTAATCCCTATAATGCCCTTGGAAAGAAATACCATCAAACCAAGGTGAAACTAGGTTCTCCAATTGTTTAAAATCTCTTTAATGGTAAGCGAATATCTAAGTATTAAAATTCAGTGGATAATTTGCAAAGAAAACCTCCCAATTGGGTAAATTGTATAAAAGTCCAGAATGTACCTAAAATTGCATAACTTGCACAAACAACATACAAATCAAACCAAATTTGAAACTTAGGCTCATTTTATGTTTTCAAATCATATCAAAAAGTTATATTAAGGTTTATAGCACTTAATTATGGTAATTAATCTTTCACTGAGGTATTTGTACATAAACCCTTATATTGGTACAATTAGTGAATAAATGTTCACTAAACCACTATAAATTCCACTAATTAAATAGAAAGGCCAAGGATAGAAATGAAAGAAAAATATGGGAAAGAGGGTCAAAAGACTAAATTCTAGAATTTAGTATGTTACAACACTCCACCCCTTAAAGAGGATTTCGTCCCCGAAATCACAAGCAAGAAGGGAAGGGTGAGTGTGCAATATCTCATCACAAAACTTCAGGTTATTTCTCCAACCTTAACTTTCACCAAACAACTCACCAACATATACTCTACAAGAATATCAACATAGGTTAGGTTATCAAGGATCACCTAGGTTCCATTGTGTAGATATTCTTTTTAGGAGATTTAACATTATTTGCATTTTTGGCTTATTAACATTATATTCATTATGATATCACATTATCACCATTATTTTAATTACGTCATGTCATAATCACTTTATTTCAAAGGAAGTTATATTTCATTATCATCCATATATATATATATATATATATATCTTTTATCTTCCTAAGAATTTTAGCAAAATTATGGGTTACTCAATTCCCTCAATATACTTGATCATTATCCTTAATATTTTGAACTTCAACTTCATTATCCTTATACTATCACCACATTAAGTTATAATGAATTATTTTGCATGAAATATTCAATTTGTCTGTAAGTCTTCATTCAACACAAATTATGTCACATCAATTACATATATTTATATTAAACGTTCTCATTACCACATTATGTTTATTTCTCACATTAATGTCATCATTAATGATTTTCTCATATTTATTTATATTATTGATTTGCACACTTATGTGAATCGAATCACTTCATATTCATATTGAAGCCATTCCGCATATTTCAATGATCAAGGTGAGGCATATTACGAATTAATTCACATTAAGTGACTAATTGTGTGTGTATTAGATAACAAGGTAACATACCATGCATTTCATATTGATGACTTGATTAATATGTGATTAGATTATTATATATATCATTTATGTGTATCAAAGTATGTTAACTGATTATGGCACCTAGTGTCATTAATGTATCAGGAAAGGCATTAAGGATGTATATGTTAAGGTTAGATGATTACAACTTAGGGTTCAGGTTAATATGATCACTATATTTTACTTAGCATGTATTAAGTCCAAGATTAGGTTACAATCATCTTACTTGTCATTTCATTAGAGTTTATTGGTTTATGACATGGGAAACACCATGCATATCCATTAGGATTAATAACTGAGTTACTCATATTATGTGCATTAGGTATTCATTAGGGTTTGAACATATAAATTATTCCTCAGATGATCATTATATGTTCATTACTATATAAACAAGCACATTAGGCTATAATTATAACTTGTTTGGATCCCACTAAGGTTTCAAGCACAATAACCTCCTAAGTATGGGGTTAGGGTTTCTAAAGATAGTGTAGATAGATTTCAATATGTCACAGGGCTCCATCCCCCTAAAGAGGATTTCATTCTCAAAATCTAACCACCCAACATCATTAAACTAACTATACTCCACCTCTTAAAGGGTTCGACCTATCAAGCCAAACTAAACTAGGGTTAAAGAATGAGTCTAACTAAACCATGTACAAGATCCATCACACTTCCACTGTGCACTCTAATAACTCACTCAACCCCAAACTTTAAAGTCTAGGTTCTAGGGATAACAATCCAAACATGTGGTCCTATGGTTCATAAGGAAACTAGTCTTGGTATCCATCCTCAAACAAGTCACCATACACCTAAAACTTAGGGTTCCCAAAGATATACAACATAGATGTATAAGGTCACTATTGCCTAAAAGCAAACTATTTCAGACAATCCATTTCAGCTTACACCAGGCTGGTATCATATGGATCTGGGAGTCTTCGTAAACCAAGCAAGTGGCATGGAGGAAAATATTGACAGCCCCTAGAACCTAATCCTTTCTAGACACCTTTGCTTTAACTTCATGCCCTAATAGTTGCCTAAAGGCAAACCTAAACAACATTAAGTTATGCATATTTTAGTAATGAGTATTTCAGGATTTTATTCATCATGACACTAATGTGGAACTATAGGGTCCTAAATCAAACTTTCATCATTTATAGATCAACTATAGGGCAACCATGTCACCTAAAGGAATTAAGTAAGGCAGGGATTCTAATTAGGGAAACAAAACTAAAATAGTCAGATTCTGACTACCATGGGCTCTGATACCATGTTGTAAAGAGGTGAAATCACCCCTTTACTAAAAAAATTGAAGAATTGACATCCATTCCAAACCCTCTCAGAGGTATGATGGAATGGGCATAAATTGCCCAAATTTATTAAACATTGGTATACAAAAGACCATTAGAAAGCAACGGAATAAAAATAACTAACTATATTCAAATTTCATAAAAGGTTTACAAAAATACATCAAATTCTCCCATTAGGGTTTACATCAAGACACACAATCAGGATCTAGATAGAGGGAAGTCTAGACTACTACAATCTTGTCTCCAAGAAACATATCCATCAACTGAGTCCAAGCCAAAGGCTAAGATCTTCCTTGTCTTGTCCATCACCTTGCTCAGCACCTGGGTGGTTGGGAAGGCATCCAGCAAAAAGGGAAAGGGAAGAAAAGTATGCGTCACAAAACTAGTCTATGATATCAAGATAAGTAAAACAAATAAGAACAGGCTAGAGTTCATCATATAATGAAGATAAAAAGAGTATGAGGCTATATATTAGAGAAGCTTGCCATTAACAAATATAATAAAGAGGATTTGCGTGTAAGATAATTATGCCTACCTAACTAAGTAGGGTTGAGGCACCTACCGGACCTCTAACCTTAGGTGAGGGGAGAATAAGACATTCCCAGTCACCTACAATATTATGGGGAGAATAAGACATTCCCCAGGGCGATTATTTACATGCCCTCTGTGGGTGGTTGTACATAAGTACTGCTACTTTAAATTAAATAGAACATAAATCCACATGCTAGAAGAAGTAGTCATAATATTCAATAAGCATGGCAGTGGGGTATAAGACCCAAACAAGAAGAAATTATGATCTAATTTGAGGCATGAACATCATTAGGATTCAAGAATAGAATATTTAGGGTTCATTTAAGCCTCATTAGGGAAATATAGGGTTGGACTGCAATTATCCCAACATAGGGTGTAAGGAATGCACATACATAAATAGGGATTGCACATAAATAGCACATACATAAATAGGGATTGCACATACATAAATAGGGATTACACATACATAGCACATACATAAATAGGGATTGCACATACATAAATAGGGATTGCACATACCCTTGATTGGATGATTTTGAGTCGCATTTATAGACTTGTTTTACTTGCATTTTATGCGTTCATTGGTCATTTCGGTGGTTAATATTGCATAATTCACTTACTTTAGTCTATGATCCTTCTCAGTGTCAAATCTCTCTTATTTTATTGTTTTGAGCATAAATGATTACAATAATAGGTTTTATCTCGGCTTATGTGGTTTTGTTTTGCAATTTCAGGAAAAACACATATTTGTAGTTGTTGATACCATCGACGGCTATCGATACTATCGACACAGCCACAGGAAGGCATCTGTAAGGAGCAGCACAGAGTCGATACCATCGACAGAGAAGTTGATGGTAGAGACATTCCATCAGGTTGTTGGTGACCAGTCAGTCGATACTATCGACCCCAAAGTTGATACTATCGACACGTATAGATTCAGCGACAGAAAAGGGATAAAACTGACGCCTAAGGGTGTCGATACCATCGACCCGCGTCGATGGTATCGAGTCAGCGTCAGGCGCAATGAAGAAAAGAAAAGAAGGCTTGCCGATATCGTGAGGGGTTGATACTATCGACTCGTGTCGATGGTATCGACACCGTCAGATCACAGTTTTTTTCATATTGGCTCTAATCCAACGGTTGTGATATTTTTGCAACCTAATTCGGTGATTATACCTAATGACGGCAGCCAAGAGCAGGGTATCATGTCATTATCCGCTGCACACATCCCGAGAAGGTGTGGAGAGAAGAACAGAGCCCAGAAGCACACCCTGACTGTTTTGGAAGCCGAAGAATACGTTCTCCACCGCCGAAAGGCTGTAGATTGTGCATTCTACATCGAGGAATGCTTGGATCTTCTCCGTTCAGGGGTTTCATTACTTATTCACATTTTTCTCCATGTTTCCCCTTTCTTCAACCACATTTTTCTCTGAGATGAACATGCGGGGCTAATCCCCTTTATCTTTAGGAACGGGAGTAGCCCGGGGAAGCATTGTATGACATTTTATCATAGTAATTCATAATTTATCTCTTAAATCCATGGTATGACTTCGTTTTCTCAATTATATTGTTATGCTTGATCACCATAATGATAATCTTATGCCTTTAATTACTTTGAAAGAAGAATTAACGGTTGAAAAGAGACGAAATTCACATTAATTAACAAATCCCTTGAACAAGGTGATGTAAGGTTAATGGTGGAAACCCAGAGGTCGATTCTAATGCACCTAGTTTAGGGTATAGGTTACTACGATGATGGAACCGACCTAGACTTAGGTAGTGAATTGTACCACAACAGTGGACAATTCTGACTACAGGCCACTACCCGGATTGAGAGATGAACCTGAGTAACTAAATGGAAATTCATACAATGAAAACCCGTAGTGAAACTGCAATCCTAAAGATCTCCACTTGAATTGATTAAACTAAACATTTAATTGATTGCTTTGTTTTATTTTCTTTTCTTTTATTTTTAAAACAACTCTCATAACCTCTTTATTGGTCTAGCTTATTGCGAGTAGTTAGTAGTAGTCTGTCGATAATTTAGTGTCCCTGAGTTGACTCGGGCCTCACAAGGGCCTATACTACATTGACGCATGCACTTGCATTATACGCACGGTAAAATTGTGTCACCTCTCTTACTAATATAAATTACTAACTTTCACCACTTTAATTGAGTCCAAGTTACACTTTGCCTATTTTCAATGTATTAACATGTATTAGAGTACATAGTGCACATTAATGTATAGAAACGCTAATTTTAGACCTTTTTGGAAAAACTAGGATTTAGACTCTTAAAACATCACCAATAAATTTATTAAGTACTCATAATCAAGAAAACATATTTTTATGTTAATTTTGGAGTTATGGTGATTAAGATGTACTTTTTATGGATTTTATGCATTAAATTCATTTTACAAAAATCACCCTTCGTCAAACCATGAAATTAGACCTTGAAAATATCTTTATTAGATATAGATTAATTTTACAATTCCAAAACATATTTATTTTTCAAATTTGGATAAGAGGTTTAGAAGATATGAATTTTTCAATACTGACCAATAGGAAATTGCCACATCATCAAATTGATCGAGATAATTGAAGAGAGAGGGAGAGGGAGAGAACACCATTTGACCCAAGATCAAGTTTGAAGTTTCTTAGATAACCAAACTAGAGATTCTAGAGAAGATAAAATAGCAAGAAACCAAAAGCTTAGAAGAACATGGTAAAAAGAGATGGAAATCATCGATTATAAACATAGAAGCATGGGTTTTAAGCATGTACTTAAGCAATATATGAAAAGAAGGTTAACAAAACTTTCCTCTAGGAATGTAAGAAGGTCCAAACAGAAATGACTCTGAGATTATAAGGTATGGTTGCTCCAAGCTAAGCTCCTTTCTTGAGCAAAGATCACCTTCTCCACTTTAGAGGTGCAAACCCTAGCAAAAGAGCATGGAGATGAGATGTTTTACGGTTCTAAGTGAAGTTTTACCATGGAAGGTCATGGGTACGACCTGGAAGAAGGTGGGAGGAATACTAAAATCATGAAAATAGGAAAGGATAGGAGGATCCTTACTAGTTTTGGCCGAAATTACCAAGGAGGAGCTTTAGAAACCCTAATAGAGCAATTTGGAAGCCCTAGGAGCCTTCTTCACCAAGGTAGGATCCCTCTATTACCTTGGGACAGAAACTTCGTGGCCAAATACATAAGGAACTATTATATAATCTAGAGGAAAGAAAAGGAGAGTAAGAGTTTTCGAATTGTGAGTTGGGGAGGGGTATACATAGCTATATAAAGAGAGAGGTGAAGCATGAGGTGTCTTAAGGGACTTTCCATGTGTCTTTAGCCTAGGGCTTGATGGCCATACAAGAGGAAAAATCATGGACTCTTCTTGGATATAAAAATTCGGTCCTAAGAGCCCACATATCCTTCTATGCCATCCCTACCGTTTTTCAAGAAAGAAATAACCTCATTGGTTGATAGCTTTTAAAGATAAGCACCTTTATAAAGAGGGTAATCCCTGTAATGCCTTTGGAAAGAAATACCATCAAACCAAGGTGAAACTAGGTTCTACAGTGGTTTAAAATCTAGTTAATGGTAAGGGAATATATAAGGATTAAAATTCAGTGGATAATTTGCAAAGAAAACCTCCCAATTGGGTAAATTGCATAAAAGTCCTGAATGTACCTAAAATTGCATAACTTGCACAAACCACATCCAAATCGAACCAAATTTGAAACTTAGGCTCATTTTATGTTTTAAAATCATATCAAAAAGTTATATTAAGGTTTAGAGGACTTAATTATGTTAATTAAGCTTTCACTAAGGTATTTTTGCATAAACCCTTATATTGGTACAATTAGTGAATAAAATGTTCACTAAACCACTATAAATTCCACTAATTAAATAGAAAGGCCAATAAGGATAGAAATGAAAGGAAAAGATGGGAAATAGGGTTAAAAGACTAAATTATAGAATTCGGTATGTTACACCTTATCTCATAAGATGTTTCACTTAATCATGCTTTACTGAAGAAATTTTCATACCACATCTCAATATTCACAATATTGAGATGTCATTCCCCATAATTTGTATAATATTCATATATGCTCCAATAAATCTTTTGTAATTACAAATTTCATCTTTTATCTTGATTCAAGTCAAACTCTTTGACTATCTTGTCAAAATCAAAAGATCCCATCTATGAGATGCTTTTTTCAATACCAGATTGAACTTTCTAGTTTGTAGAGTTTATTTGCATTCTTGAAGTTAAAAAACCTTTTAGGTTGTGTCACATACATATCCTTTGATGTATTTCCTTTATGGAATCTAGTTTTATCTTCATATGCCGAATCCCATAGTCTATTTTAACTGCAACAACAAGTAGGACAATTGGTAAAGGGGTTTATATCATACTCAACAACTTGAACTAATTTGAAAACTTTATTCAACCAATTTGTCCTTTTATGTTATCCGTGTAGGTATTTTCCACAAGACCCTATTGCACCCTTTAGGTGTTACCCATTATGTAAGATGTAAATTGAGCCTAATCCTACACTACTAGTAGAGTGAGTCAAAACACTTTTATTATTGGATTGGGTTTAACAATAATATTTAACAATTCTGGTTTGTGGATAAACCTTCTTCAAGAAACTACTTTCTAAATGTAGGCTTCAATCTTCTAGACATATTGGGACATTCCCAAATCATATCATATATGATGTCTTATAAACCATTTAGGCGGTACATTATTTAGTTATAAGTATATATATTTATGAGGATAAGAAGTTTATATTAATTGATAATTTTATCATGACTCATCATGGTATGATTCCTTCAATCTTACAAATCATCATGTTTAGATGGATTTGACTTGTGATACATTATCATAATCCTTTTTTAAGGTACTCAAGGTATCGATGTAAAGTATTTCAACATTTGATCTAATCAAAGTTTCTTAATATTTTCATCGAAGTCATACTTCATTTATACTCTCTGTGAACATTTCAAGAGAATCCCATTTTACTGATTACATATCATCATATTACCAATAAATGAATATGAGGTATAATTAAGCATTCATTCCATAAGATATTCATACATTACATGAATGAGGTCTAATGGAAAGCTTATCCTCCCACTACATCTAGTGAAGGATGTCATTTCACATTATATGTAAATAAGGCTCTGCTTGTTTCCTAAGGTTTGAGAACCAAGGGAATCTAGATTAGCATTAATATGTATTCTAGACATGCATTTCTTATGTGTACATCCAAAGTGACTATTGCTAATGATAGTCTTGAGTTGTCAATTATAATCCTTCAATATTAATGTTTAAAAATGTATCTAATATTCTTTAGTATAAAGATCATTAGATGTTTGGGTGTTGCCATGTAAGATCATATCTTTTAAAATAAAACATTAATATGTCACTTTATTGATTTATCATCTTTGTCATACAAGATGCTTTAAAGTAAATGTTTCTATTTGATGGCATAATGAAATATTAGTTCTACTAACTCTATTACATGCCCATTGTGCTAAGATAATTTTAAATATAGACTAAAGCTTCTGCAACTCTTGCTCCGTCTTGTCCATCTTTGTCCTTCCATGAAGGCTTTTACTTCTTGTCAGATCCATCAAGTATGTCAGATCTCTGTTTGGTCACTAGTACAGTATTGGTCTCTCGGGTCAGTTTTTTGAAGCCTACAGCGTCACTTTTTAGGCGACGCCTAGGTGGGCGTCGCTACAGTACTTGCGACGCTATAGAGGTAGAAAAATCGACCCTAGAGAGGTAAAAAACCGATCCAAAAGAGCAACAAAAACCGACCCTAGAAGTCTTCAAACAACTGTAAAAACACCTACTGGGTCGGTTTTTCCCCATAAGCGACCCTAAAAGTCTTCAAATAGCTGTAAAAATACCTACTGGGTCGGTTTTTCTGAATAACCGACCCAAGAAGTGTCTATTGGGTCAGTTTTTCTGTATAAGCGACCCTAGAAGTCTTCAAATAGTTGTACATGAACCTACTGGGTCGGTTTTTTGTATAACCGACCCAAGAAGTGTCTATTGGGTCGGTTTTTCTGTATAAGCGACCCTAGAAGTCTTCAAATTGTTGTAGAATTTTGGGAAAGAACCTATTGGGTCGGTTTTTCTAATAGCCGACCCAAGAAGTCTATAGGGACGGTTTTTTTAATAACCGAACCGAGAAGTTACATTTTTTTTAAAGAAAAATTCTGCAGAAACAGAAATCTTCAGTACAGCAACCTGCAAAACATAATTGCTTTAAGCAATTCAAAACCTGCAATAGAAATAGGCTTGCAAATGCAATGATGCAAGCCAAAAATGCATTCCAAAGCCATTTGCAAACTTTTATGTCAAATCCTTTTTGAATTGATGTTTCATAACAACAATTATTCACATATATTGAGTTGAGTCTTCATACACAACACTTACTAACATTCTTGCAAGTCTAAGATAGATTCATTCAAATGAGACATATAGCACATACTAACATTCATACACATAGCACATACTAACAACAATGATAGATTGCAAGTTTAAAAGTGATATTAATGTCATACTACAAAAAGTAAATTTTGATAGAGTTTCAAATCTACATACACAAATGAAGTTATGAATTCCAATCCAATGTTATAGTGACTTCATTAAGAAAAGCATCTGACCATTCTTCTCGGAATTCATTTAACCCATCAAGAGTGTAAGGATGAGTTGTAAAGATCTGCAAAAAAAGCACATGCTCATATATATTTTATAAAATGATGCAAATCTCACTTGTAAATTTATTATGTTATTCTTTATTAATTACCTTATCTATACTTTGAATGTCTAGTGATGCTTCTTTCAAAATAGTTTGCATATACTTCATTACATAGTAGCCACAAGCCCAGTCATTATTTTGTATATGACACTACAAATAAAGAATTATAACTTAATATTAGTAAACTGCTACAAACAGAGTTGTACAAATAAAGAAATAAGACTATAAGAGAGTTAACATATAAAATTTGACATTAATACATTATTTTAATATGTACTACATCTTCACCTCCCTTGGATACATCCAATGTAAAAAAATTGGACCCAACATCTTCACCTCCCTTGTAATATGTACTACAAGATGAACCATGATATCAAAAAATGAAGGAGGAAAGTACATTTCAAGCTGACACATGGTAACAATTACATCATTTTGTAATTTATCGAGAGTATCAGGATGTATCACTTTGTTGCATATTTCATTGAAGAAGAAATAGAGTCTTGTGATTGCAAACCTTACATGCTTCGGCAATATAGATCGAATAGCCGCAGGTAAAATTTGTTGCATTAAGGTGTGACAATCATGAGATTTGAGACCTATCAACTTCATATCCTTCTTTGATACCAATCTATGAATATTAGAAGAGTATCTTTGTGGAACCTTAATATTATACAAGCACTCACAGAAAGTCTTTTTCTCCTTCTTGGACAAAGTGTAACAAGCTGGTGGTAAATATGTGCGGCAATCCCTGATCTCAACTGATAATTCTTTTCTTATACCCATTAATTCTAAATCTTTTCTAGAGTTGATGTCGTCTTTAGTCTTTCCTGGTATGTTCAATAACGTACCGATGATGCTATCACAAACATTTTTTTCAACATGCATGACATCAATGCAATGTCTAATTGTCAAAAATCTCCAATAAGGAAGATCCCAGAATATTGACTGATGTGATGATTTTGAGTCACATTTATAGACCTTTTTCATATGTGTTTTGTGCTCTAATTACTCATTTTTATGAATAATATTGCATAATTCACTCATTTCGGTCTTTGCCTTCATATTATGTCAAATCCCCTTTGTTTTACTATTTTGAGCATTATTTATCATAATATTATTATTTGTGTGGATTTACTTGGTCTTGTTGTGAGATTTCAGGAAAAACAAGTATTTTCTTTCGTCGATACCATCGACGGAAGTCGATACCATCGACCAAGCCACAGATTGCCAGACGAGAGGAGCAGCACAGAGTCGATACCATCGACACCCAAGTCGATGGTATCGAGATCCCTTCAGATTGCTGGCGAGGAAACTGTCGATACCATCGACCCAAGTCGATGCCATCGACACATGGAGAGCTACAGCGTCGCTAAACGACAACAACCGACGCTAAAGAGAGTCGATACCATCGACCCAAGTCGATGGTATCGAGATGACCACAGGCGCTCAGACTAAAAGAAAGGGAAGTTGCTGCTAATCCGTTGGGTCGATACCATCGACCCGCGTCGATGGTATCGACGCCAGCAGATATGTGTTGGATTCATTTTGATCTCGATCAGACGGCTGGAGTTATTTGACGACCTAATTAGGGACTTATACCTAATGACGGCCGCCCAGACGACCAGGAGGATCTGAATTGGCATTGCACGAGTGCGGAGGAAGGAGAAAAAGGAGAACGGAGGCCAGAAGCTCATCCCGGGTGATTCGGACGCTGCCGAAGACGAATTCCACCACCGACAGGCGGGGAAGCTCGTATTCTACGCCAAGGATCTACCGGTTCTTCTCCGTTCAGGGGTTTTCCTACTTGTTTCACATTTTTCTTATGAATTCCCCTATTTCTACCATGTATTTGTGCGAGATGAACATGAGAGGCTTAAACCCTCCATCTTTAGGACCGGGAGTAGCCCGGGAATGCATTGTATGACAATTTTATATTGATAATTCATATTTTCTCTCTCAAATCTGTGGTATAGATTCGTTTTCTCCATATATATTGTTATGCTTGATCACCATAATAATAACTTAATGCCCTTAATCACTTCGACAGAAGGATTAACGGTTGAAAAGAGACGAAACTTACATTAATCAATAAAACCCTTGACAAAGGAGTTGTAAAATTAATGGTGGGAACTGAGAGACCGTTTATAATGCGCTTAGTTTAGGGGAATGATTACTACGACGGTGGAATCAACCTAAACCTAAGTAGTGAATTACACCACGACAGTGGGTAATTCTGTTTCCGGCCACTACCCGGATAGAGAGAGAAGAGTGAGGAATTATATAAAACCTAATACAATGTTGACCCGCGGTGAAACCGCCATCCTAAAGATATCCTTTTGAATTGATTAAATTAACCTTTAATCAATTGTTTTCTTTGTTTCATTTTATTTTCTTTTAATTTCGACAACAAACCTTACTTTGTTATTCGGCCTAGCTGATTGCGATTAGTTAGTAGGAGTCTCCAATAATTCACGTATCCCTGAGTTCGACTCGGGCCTCACAAAGGCCTATATTACTCGACGCGTATACTTGCGTTTAAGCGCGTAGTAAAATACACGTCAAGTTTTTGGCGCCGTTGCCGGGGATACGGCGAATTATTGGCACTTTGAGTGCTAAGAGCGGCCACTCTAGGCCACATTTTTTTATTTTATTTTGAAACAACTTTAAATATTCTTAAATTTCTTTATAATTGTATTTACTCGTTCAAGCATAGTACTGAACTTGAATTTTCTCATTTCAGGTACTGTGTATGGTGCATACACGTAGTACAGGACAATCGCACACCCGAGGTTCCACCTCCGGGACCTGAAGACGAGGAGCATTCTGAGTACGAGTACCAAGAGGAAATAAATTCTGAATCTGAAGCAGAAGAAATGGCCGAACCACAGACCATATGGGAGAAGATCAAGGCGTCTTCTTCATCAGCTTCAAAGGGGCCTATCAAGAAACAGGCGATCAACATACCGACCTACAAGATTGATCCGGCATTGATTAATTTGGTAAAGTCAAACGCATTTCATGGATTGAAAAATGAGGACCCAGTGGCACACATCAGCCAGTTTGTGGAGAACTATGACATGGTGAAGATCGACCGATTCCCACAAGATGCTTTGTACCTCAAGTTATTCCCAAGTTCCTCGGCAGGAGCGGCAAGAGAGTGGCTCCATAACCTCGATGACGAATTTGTTCAGTCTTGGGATCATATGGTGGAGGTTTTCTTCAAGAGGTTTTTCCCTCCTGAGAAGACCAACGACATGATTCGGAAGATTCACAATTTCACCCAACAGGCAGGTGAGACATATTTTGAGACCTGGGAGCGATTCCATGTTATGTTGAGGAGGTGCCCACATCATGGGCTGGACAGGGAAACACAAGTGAAAATCTTTTATTTTTCTCTCTCCGAGCATGATAGAAGTAACTTGGACTCGGCCGGTTTAGGATTTTTCTTGAACAACACTGATACGAGATGCTGGGAGATATTAAAGAACATGGCTAGGAAACAGTCATGGGGCGACAGAGGTGCAGTGGAACATGTCAAGGCTGACGGCGAATCCAGAATAGTTAGGGAGCTGAACGACAAGCTAGATCTTCTAGCCAAGAAGCTGCTAACTAAGGAAGATGCATCTGAGGATGAGGAAGCCCAAGTAAAATTCATGAAACAGCAGGGCTATAGAAACAATGACTATGCATGGAGAAAGGATAAAACGTTTTCATGGAAGGATCCGAATAATTTTGTGCAGGATCCGGATGCCAAACCACAGCAAAGAACCAAGGAAAAGAACACTGAATTGCTAAGTCAAATGGTTCCGCAAAACCAAGAGATGATGGCCATGTTTGGTAAACAATTGCAATCTCAAGGTGACATTCTAACCAAATTTGGGCAGACGCTGCAAAGCCATGGAGCACAGATGCGGGCATTAGAGACCACCGTGGCACAGATTTCGAGTGAAGTGGCGGCCATCAAGCACGCCAATCAACAGAAACCAGCCGAGAATGCAAATGTGGCTCAGGCACACCATCAGGTCAAGTATATGTCCGTGGTAAACAGTGAGGAGGAATCTCAGGCGCAAGAAGCTGTAGAAGAAAGAAAAATGACTTTCAATGTGAATGCAACGCCGGAAATACCATATCCACGCACTTACTATGGACTACCAGGCGGAAGCACTTTTTCTTTTTGGAAAATCCGCCAAGAGCCCTTGGTGGTCACCCCTCCACCTAGGCAGGAAGAACAAGTGCAAGTTGTTTGTGCACATGTGGAGACATCTTAGGCGAGAGAGAAACCACCACAAGCTGCTACTATGGAGGATGTCTCACCAAAGCCCACGTCGGAGGGAGTGATTGAAGCAAGCTTAGGGGAGGTACCCCTGAAAAGCTCTTATGTGCCACCTCACAGGCGTGTTGATGCAGCTGATGTTTCAGATCCGGTCAATTCTAAGTCGAAGAAAGAGCATCGTCATTTTAAGAAATTCCTGGAGATATTTCGAAAACTCCACATCAATATTCCCTTAGTGGAGATGATCGAGAAAGTACCCGCCTATGGGAGGTTCATCAAGGAAATCATCACTAAGAAGAGGCGGATAAAAGACGATGAAATTTATTGGATGAATGAGACGGTGAGCTCTATGATTCACGGGAGTTCACTAAAGAAGAGAAAGGACCCAGGAGGTTTTTACATACCGTGCTCAATAGGTGGTCAACATTTCCCTAAAGGGCAATGTGATTCCGGCGCTAGCATAAATCTCATGCCTTTGGCGACATTTCAAAAGCTGGGGTTAAAAGAGATAAAGAGGTCAGCCGCAACAATTGAATTGGCGGATGGGTCTACTGTGAGACCCTATGGAGTATGTGAAAATGTTCTAGTCAAAGTGGATAGATTCATATTTCCGGTGGACTTTGTAGTCATGGATATGCCACCACTCCAAAGCTATGAAATTCTTCTAGGAAGACCGTTTCAAGCAACAGCGGACGTCGTGATTGCCTTAGGGAGAGGTACTTTGTCCTTGGGAATTGGAGGAGATCGAGTTGAATTCAAATCACCGCATGATCCTCTAAGCGCAGTCTCCAATGTGAAAAGATGATGAGCTTCATACCGTCTAGCCTAAGACGTTAAAGAAGGGCGCTTGGTGGGAGGCAACCCAACCATTGGTACATTAGGATAGTTTAATTATAGTCATAGATTGTTTTCATTTCGTTTAAATTCTAGTGTAAAGAAGATACCTTGATCCGTTTGTTCAATGTGCAGGCACAGGCAGGGTCGATACCATCGACACACTTGTCGATGGTATCGACATAGGTTCAGGTTGACAGCTGCAGAAATCGCTCTGAGTCGATACTATCGACGCTCCCGTCGATGGTATCGACATACCTACAGGCAGGTTGCACAATAATGGTCGATGGTATCAACATGCCAGTCGATACCATCGAGATCTCTGGAGATTTTCAGAAGAAATCGACTCAGTAAAGTCGATACCATCGACGGGTCCGTCGATGGTATCGACATTTTCAAATGAAAAAGGCGGCGGCCGGACTCGCGAGGCAGTTGCCCTAATCAGCGAGTCGATACCATCGACTTCCGTCGATGGTATCGACGGGCACACAGCAGTGTCGGTGTCAGTTATTCACGACGGGGTTATTGGTCAAATGAAGTCACATCATCCAGAGCAAATCCGGACCCCACGACCCCCGCAGTACCCGCCTCTACCTCCACAAGATTGATCAGGGTATCTCTGTTCCACTCTTAAGATTGTTTTTGACTATGAGGCCATAGTCGAATTCAAGCTTAGGGGGGTAGATGGAACAGCTCTATCTTTTCTTTTGTTGTTTTTAAGTTTTTAGCATTGTTATTTGTTTCTTGCATTTTTAGTTTTGGTAGGATCCACGTGCTATCTAGTGTAACTGTGGATGTCGTAAAAGTTGTCATCTCGTTGTGTATTCATGGGAAATTTAAGGGAATTTTAAATTTTTTTTGTGTCTTTTGGATAGCTTGACTTGGTTGTCCTTGGGGAACTTATCCTACAAAAATGATTGATTATGTCAACTTTAAAATAATATGTCACACCTATACTCCCTTTGACTTATGAAAAGTGGATAGTAACGGTTGTTTGAGCCTAACCTAACCAAATGGTAATGAGACCTTAATCGGATGTAAGAGAGAGAACCCTCTAAACTACTACACATGTCAGTAAGGAGGGACACATAATATTCTTCTAAGGTTCAGTCATCTAATCTTGTGATCATTCCACTTCATTTTACATAATTCACTTAAGAATTGGAAGTAAAGTATAGTTTTAATTCCTTTTTGTGTGCATAGCATTTAGATAGGAGTTGCATTGATATTTTCCATACCTTTGCATAAAAAGAAAAAAATATATAGGGATTCATGCACATTACCTTTAGGTGCATGCCATGTAGTTGCACTCATGACTTTCATGATTACCATGCATAAAGTACACCATGTATCTCAATTTCTCTTAAAAAGTGATCTAAACTGTTCCATACCCTCGAAATAGTACAAAGAGTTCCAATCATGAAGAAAATAGCCCAATACATGTATCGCTAAGCAATTATGGATATGTGGGCTACAAAAAAAAAAGTAGAAAAAAAATTCTGAAAATCTGAAAAAAAAATTGAGAAAAAAAAAGAAAGAGAATTTAGAAGGAAATGGAATAAGAGGGAGAAAGGAACATGATATCACTCGCATTACAGGAAAATTGAGTACATGATGTGGCTAATTGGATTTCCATCTCATTTTGAGGTGGAAGGTTAGTGCATGCATCATTTCACCCAATTGTAGGCATTAGGGCATTTCTAATGTGCATTTGCATCATTTAGGACATTTTGTTTTATGCATATTGAAACTGTGCAATACTTCCAAGTTCTTCCATGAACCACCCATTCCATCCACCCGTTGCTCGGATTGGTAGGCCACCGTGAATTTCTCCTCACTAATGATTATCAGGAGAACTGCTTCCATGTAGATGGTAGTGAGGGCGAGCAATGTAGTGTAGGTGATCACAAGATGCACCAATGCTGAATCGGCGAATTTTATTATGTTAACTGCCTTATGTGATAGTGTTCATCGGTTTTAAGGATAATTTCTCTTGTTGATGATTATTGTCGCCTTTAGGGTAATTACTGTTCTGTGGTTAGAGAAGGCCGGTTTGAGAACGTTCAGTGGGAGTCACATGGGATGTGGGTTGGTGTGTTGATTTTTAGTTGACATCTGCAATTCTATTCTAAGGATTAGTTGCTCGAGGGCGAGCAATGTTTAAGCTTAGGGGAGTTTGATGCGATGATTTTGAGTCGCATTTATAGACCTTTTTCATATGTGTTTTGTGCTCTAATTACTCATTTTTATGGATAATATTGCATAATTCACTCATTTCGGTCTTTGCCTTCATATTATGTCAAATCCCCTTTGTTTTACTATTTTGAGCATTATTTATCATAATATTATTATTTGTGTGGATTTACTTGGTCTTGTTGTGAGATTTCAGGAAAAACAAGTATTTGCTTCTGTCGATACCATCGACGGAAGTCGATACCATCGACCAAGCCACAGATTGCCAGACGAGAGGAGCATCACAGAGTCGATACCATCGACACCCAAGTCGATGGTATCGAGATCCCTTCAGATTGCTGGCGAGGAAACTGTCGATACCATCGACCCAAGTCGATGCCATCGACACATGGAGAGCTACAGCATCACTAAACGACAACAACCGACGCTAAAGAGAGTCGATACCATCGACCCAAGTCGATGGTATCGAGATGACCACAGGCGCTCAGACTAAAAGAAAGGGAAGCTGCCGCTAATCCGCTGGGTCGATACCATCGACCCGCGTCGATGGTATCGACGCCGGCAGATATGCGTTGGATTCGTTTTGATCTCGATCAGACGGCTGGAGTTATTTGACGACCTAATTAGGGACTTATACCTAATGACGGCCGCCCAGACGACCAGGAGGATCTGAATTGGCATTGCACGAGTGCGGAGGAAGGAGAAAAAGGAGAACAGAGGCCAGAAGCTCATCCCGGGTGATTCGGACGCTGCCGAAGACGAATTCCACCACCGAAAGGCAGGGAAGCTCGTATTCTATGCCAAGGATCTACCGGTTCTTCTCCGTTCAGGGGTTTTCCTACTTGTTTCACGTTTTTCTTATGAATTCCCCTATTTCTACCATGTATTTGTGCGAGATGAACATGAGAGGCTAAAACCCTCCATCTTTAGGACCGGGAGTAGCCCGGGAATGCATTGTATGACAATTTTATATTGATAATTCATATTTTCTCTCTCAAATCCGTGGTATAGATTCGTTTTCTCCATATATATTGTTATGCTTGATCACCATAATAATAACTTAATGCCCTTAATCACTTCGACAGAAGGATTAACGGTTGAAAAGAGACGAAACTTACATTAATCAATAAAACCCTTGACAAAGGAGTTGTAAAATTAATGGTGGGAACTGAGAGACCGTTTATAATGCGCTTAGTTTAGGGGAATGATTACTACGACGGTGGAATCAACCTAAACCTAAGTAGTGAATTACACCACGACAGTGGGTAATTCTATTTCAGACCACTACCCGGATAGAGAGAGAAGAGTGAGGAATTATATAAAACCTAATACAATGTTGACCTGCGGTGAAACCGCCATCCTAAAGATATCCTTTTGAATTGATTAAATTAACCTTTAATCAATTGTTTTCTTTGTTTCATTTTATTTTCTTTTAATTTCGACAACAAACCTTACTTTGTTATTCGGCCTAGCTGATTGCGATTAGTTAGTAGGAGTCTCCAATAATTCACATATCTCTAAGTTCGACTCGGGCCTCACAAAGGCCTATATTACTCGACGCGTATACTTGCGTTTAAGCACGTAGTAAAATACACGTCATTGACCTCTTCTTGTATAGAGATTTGTCACATGCGAGCGTACGACTACTTGAACTCTTTCCAAATTCATTAACAATATGTTTCACCCTATCATATACAACATTTCCTGGTATAGGTTTAGGAGCAGTTCGTTCCTCAGTTGACCCATTAAAGGTTTTGTGTTGCCTTCGATAAGGATATACTGGTGGGAGAAACCTTCGATGACTAAGATATACGATTTTACCACCATGTTTCAGTCGAATTGAATCAGTATTTTCCTCACAAACAGGACATGCTTTGTATCCTTTTATGCTATATCCAGACAAATTTCCATAATCTGGGAAGTCATTAATCGTGCAAAACAACATAGAACGCAAAGTAAAGATCTCTTTACGTGAAGCATCACATGTCATAACACCTTCTTCCCATAATTTTGTTAGGTCATCAATTAGAGGTTGAAGGTAAACATCAATATCATTTCCAGGTTGCTT
This sequence comes from Alisma plantago-aquatica, assembly GCA_963693085.1. NCBI lineage: Eukaryota > Viridiplantae > Streptophyta > Magnoliopsida > Alismatales > Alismataceae > Alisma > Alisma plantago-aquatica. The sequence continues at coordinate 173,213,050 of OY856414.1, read as the reverse complement.
GGGCCCTAATATCAATATTGACAACATGACATACTTATTTTTCATACACAACCAAGGAGGAAGATTGTATATAACAATCATAACATGCCACGTGCTATGTTGGCTGCTTAATGTACCATATGGATTCATTCCATCTGTACAGAGTCCAAGTCTTAAGTTCCTTGTTTCTTTACCAAATTGAGGGTATAATAAATCAATTTTCTTCCATTGTGGTGAATCATATGCATGTCATAGGACGCCATCATCATTGACCTTTAACTCCCCATGCCAAGACAAATTTTGCGCATCTTCTGTATAGCAAATAAGCGTTGAAATCGTGGTATTATTGGTAGATACCACATCACCTTGGCAGGAGAGCCATTTTTAGCCTTAGCTGAAGTTGTAGTCTTGTACCTTGACGCACCACATTTTGGACAATTTATCAAATCACTATAGTCCTTCTGAAATAACACACAATCATTTGGACATGCATGAATCTTCTTAGCCTCCATTCCCATTGGGCACATTATTTTCTTTGCTTGATATGTAGAAATTGGAAGCTCATTGCCTTCAGGAAGAATTTCCTTTAACAAAGACAACAATGAAGTGAAACTCTTATCGCTCCACCGGTTTTGAGCTTTAAGAGTATATAATTGCATCACAGCACTCAACCTCGTGAACTTAGTACAACCCTTATATAATGGTTTTTCAGCATCATGGACAATGTTTGCAAATAAAGGTGGATCAATGACATTATCCTGACAGCTACGTAGCATCTCATCAACCATATCATCCTGAATCGGGTCATCCTGAATCGGTTCATCATTGACATTAACATCATTATCTATATCTTCTATGTCACCACTATTAGTATCGACATTTTCTAGATCCATAATTAAGTTTCTCTCCATGCCAATACCATTCATTATAACCTTGTATGATCCCATTGCATATGACATGATTCTTAATTTCCTCAATAGTATCAACTTTCAAATTGTTACCACAATTTCTACATGGACAATAAAACCTATCTGTAGGTAGTTTCCTATGTTCCTCAGCAAATCTGATAAATTCATCAACACCTTTGGTTGCTTCGTCAATAATAACCTTAAGTCAAAAATAAGATTTTGACTCTGCGCCATTGATTCCACTATGATTGATGATCGATAAATAATTCCTTCATTTCATAAAGAAGATAGGGGACATAATTCACATGGATAAACTCTGGATTGCAACGGTTCTTGATAGACATCCAACTTCGATCCATTTTCTAGATCACATTAAAATTAATTATCAAACTGAGCATTTAATATTGATACTATAAGTTGTAAGGTTTTTTTGATAGGAAATTCATTACTTTTATACTAAAGTGTACCACCTATCCCATTTTTGAATATTTAACCTCGGTAGTAATTGTATAATGTATGTTTAGTTTTCAATAAAATTTCAGCAGCATTTCCCCTTAGTTCTCCAAGTACATCAATGTAAATGGCAAATAACCACTCACATATGTACCCAGAGAACAAATGAGGAAATATTACTAAAAAATTTATTCAAAACTAAACATACATTATACAACTACATCCTAAGTGAGATTAAATATCCAAAAATAGTCCCATATCGGGGACTATCCAAAATTTACTCCTAATGAATAAATTTTGAACGGGTTTCTAAGTTTATATATAAATGTATTTGTCATATTTATGCATAGGTGGTCTCATGTATAAACCCTAAAGTGTCAATCTAAAACTAAACAATGTCTACCCTTCTATTTTTAGATTGTATACAATGATTAATTACATATGTGATTGATAATAAAATGTACATATAAAAAGAATACATGTTTTTATTATTGGTTGGTTTACTAGATAAACATTCATTTATAAGTAGTGAATTGAATAATCAATTAGGTGCTCTTAACAGAAATAAATAGAAAGGCATAAATTAAACATCATGTAGGATCTTTCATAATAGATAACAGTAAATCAAGACTCAAATGCAAAAGACAGCCAACACGACCAGGGTACCTAGCACGACCGTGGTACAATTCAAATGCAAAAGACAGCCAACACGACCAGTGTACCTAGCACGGCCGTGCAACACTGGCATTTCAACTTAGTCGTGCAAAAGACACCAACACGGCCATGCTAAAGACACCAACACGGCCGTGCTATCTAGCACGGCCGTGCTACACCCTACACCCAACATATGGAAGAGAACAAACATAGTCGTGCAAAGGACAACATAGAGATAGAAATGGGAAATGGAAAATCTTACCTATCAGGTGCGAGCGTGGAGGAAAATCTTTTTGTTTACCATTATCAACATGTTCGGGCCACGCGAGAGAAGGTGCGTCGACGGCGGGCGGCTTTTGGAGAAGCAATAGCGACCTTGGCGGCGAGCTGGTCTATGGCAACAGCGGTGAGCTGGTGAGCTTCGGTAACAGCGGCGAGCTGGTGAGCTATGACCCGGCGAGACCTTAGCGGCACTTTTGGCGGCGAGTCAGCGAGCAACAACGGCGGCGGCAACCTTGGCAAGCTTGTGATCGAGCGGTGAGCGACGAACGGCACGCTGGTGGCGGCGACCTTGGCGTCGGCCTTGGTGTCAGCGAGTGTGAGCGACAGTGAGAACGAGAGCCGACAGTGAGGTTAGGAGAGAGAGTGCGAGAGTGGGGAGTGTGCGTTAGTGAGAGTGCGAGTGAGAGATTAAGGGTTTTAAGACTTCTCGGGTCAGTTAAGCAAAAAAACGACCCAACAGGTCCCCAATGCCGGCGTCTCTGCGGACGGTTATCTCAATCAACCGACCCGAGAGGGTCTTTGCGCGACACTTCTAGGGACGGTTTTTTAAAAAACCGACCCAAAAGGCTAGACTTCTAGGGACGGATGTCTCAGAAAACCGACCCGAAAGGGTCTTTGCGCGGAGACCTTTAGGGACAGCTAAGATGGTAAACCGACCCGAGAGAGTGCTCACGGAAGCTTATAGGGACGGTTAAAGAGAATAATCGACCCAAGAGGGTATAGATCGACGCACAAAAGGCAAAAATTAATTCTTTTTCTCCGCGGGAAGCATGTCGGGTCGGTTTTTATATAAAACTGATGCTATATTTATGCGTGCCGCGAATTTGATGATTTCGTGGGTCTTTTTCTAGCATCAATTAACCTTATAAAACCGACCCAGTAGCTAAAAGCGGTACCCGAATTTTTTCTAATGACTTGTTGCTTCGGTTTTAGCTTATTCGGTCAGTTTTTCTAATATAAGTGACGCTAACGGAAGCGATGTTAGAGACCGAAAATGTACTAGTGGGTATCACATAACAAATTGAAGAAGTAATCAAATTTATCTTATAACATTTATACCTGAAGTGGAGGCCTCAGTGCCTTCCTTCTTCTTCTTTGATTCCTCAAACCACAATGGGTAACTTCTTTTCCAATGTCCAGGTTGGTGACAACTGTGACAATCGCCTCTTATTTTCTTCACTCCTCCCTTTGCTTTGAGTTCTAAAGACTTGGGCTTTTGGACACCTTTAGAACCCTTCTTAGATTTTCCTTTGCCTTTAGACTTCCCCTTTGTCTTTCTGATCATCATCACAGACTTGGGCTTGTCTTTCTTCGTTTGTGTCTCATTTGTTCTCAACATGCCCAAAAACTCTATCAATAGTTGGTCAAAGTCATTCATGTTGTAGTTCATGATGAACTGACTATATGACTCTGACAGAGACTACATAATCACATCAGTAGCCAACTCTTGACCCAAGGGGAATCCCAGTCTAGCTAGGTTCTCCACATACCCAATGAGCTTGAGTACATGAGGACCTATTGGGTCACCTTCGGCCATGTTACATTTGAACAGTGCCTTGGAGACATCATATCTCTCTTGTCTTGCCTAATATTGGAACATGTTCTTGAGATGTGTAACCATCTCAATCACATCCATGTTCCCATACTACCTTTGAAACTCATAGTTCATGGAGCATAGCTTTAGACACTTGACATCCACAGTGTCTTCAACATGTTTCTTGTAAGCAACCATGTCAATCCTTGGTGTATTTTGAGGTGGTTCCTCTGGTTCTGGAGTCTCCAAGACATAGAGCTTGCGGTCCTGTGTGAGAACAATCCTCAACATCCTGAACCAGATGTAGAAGTTGTTCCCAGTTAGTTTGTCCTTCTCAAGGATCGATCACAGAAAAAAGTGGTTGTTGTTCATTGTCATTTGATTCTACAAAATAATTTACAATTTTGTCAAAAACTCTTTTTTGATTTGATTTTATTTGATTAAAATTTGGGCGATAATAATTAGGTCTTTAATTCATTATCATTCTCATTATTTTGATCAAATTGACAACCCCCAAGTATCAATTTGGAAAACTGCAATGAATAATTTTCTAATGAGCCAAGATCCATATTTCATCAAATCATGAGTCAACTTTGGTTGATCACCCACAACTTGACTATTTAGGTAGGCAACTTTTGCCAATTACATCCATATAAACTCTTGGATAGATGATATGTGCAACTCCTTGCCATAATCAGATGTATGCCTCTAGGCTTAGATGCTCTAAGAATCACCAGTTAAGGCTGACCCATTAGCCAATAAGATAATAATGCACCCCGCTTTGGCAGCACCTACATTACTACCATCACACATCCAAGTGGTAGATGGTGCACCTCACTTTGGTGTAAACTATGCTTAGTCAAACAAGCTTTTCATGTGTATTGCTATTAGAAAGCATCTTAGACTTAATATATTTGATTTGAGGGATTTTGTATATATATATATATATATATATATATATATATATGTATGTATGTACATATACTATATCCAATCACCACATATATAGTATGTATCATATACATGATATATCCCCCGATGTAAACATACAATATAAAAGAAATGATGGTTATGGCCATATCTACTTGCAATTCCTTAGATATACAAGGAATTACTACCACCTAGGCTAATCATCACATCTCATGTATGAACCTGCTATTGGTGTAGATATGTGCTTGCCAATCTGGGTAGATGGGTTCAACCCTTGAACTTGTCGTCTTGCCTCTTGGCCAGTTAATTGGTCATTAGGGACGGTCGTCTAGCCTCCAATCCAACTGATGTTTGGACTCCTTCCAAACAGTCGATTAGGTCCACCAGGTTGTCGTCTATTGGGTCAGTTTTTACATAAACCCGACCTTATTGACCTCTAGGGTCGGCTTTTTTGAAATAACCAACCTTAGAGATGTCGGGATCAGTAGCTCATTTTTGTTCATCTGTTTGATCGGTGTTTTGCTTATAACCGACCTTAGAGATCTGTAGAGTCAGATATTTTTAACATAACTGACCTTACAGCCTCAGGGTGAGTTTCTTATAGACCTATAGGGTTGATTTTTTATATATGACTGACCTTATAGGCTGTTAGGGTCAGATTTTGTGTATATAACCGACCTTAGAGACATCGGGGTCAGCGGGTCAGTTTTTGTACCTCTCTTGGGTCAGTTTTATTTTGATATAAGTGACGCAGTAGTGCAGCTATTGCCTTGGGTTTTGGTTTGTGCCAACCCGATGCTACCTTCTAAAGTCGGTTCTCTATGGTTTAAAAAATCGACTCTATAGAGCAAATTCTATAGCGACAACCACTTAGGCATCGGTTAGAAAGTGACGCTACAGGCTTAAAAAATCGACACTACAGACCATTATTGTACTAGTGTCTACTTGTAATTCCTTGGATCCACAAGGAATTACTACCACCTAGGCTAATCATCACATCTCATGTATGAACCTACTATTGGTGTAGATATGTGCTTGCCAATCTGGGTAGATGGATTCAACCCTTGAATTGGTCGTATCGCCTCTTGGTCGGTTGGTTGGTCATTAGGGACAGTTGTCTAGCCTCCAGTCCAATTGATGTTTGGACTCCTTCCAAACAGTCGATTGGGTCCACCAGTTCGTCGTCTGGCTCCATCATTCTATCCTTCATGATCCTCCAGATGGTCAGCTCGTCTTACAAACTGATCGTCTCATCCGGCAATGATCATCTTCTTTGTCATTGTAAGAAAAGAAACTATCCTATTGCTATTTTATTACATTGTATATAGAGAAACCTCGAGTTACATTTGAGGGGAGAAAATGTAGGAAAGAATTAAGTTTACATTTGGAATAGGGAGGTAGAGGTTCGGTACACAAACTGAGATAAATAAGAAGAAAACTAAACCATCCAACCACACATAGATATTGGGTATTGGCCATTACCATGCTACACATCCACCATCAAAAATCTATTTTAGGGTGACATGTGTAAATTGCAGATATATATATATATATATATATATATATATATATATATATATATTAGTTTGGGATTATGTGGTCTTTGATTGGATACACATATGAAACCATTTAAATATTCACATCATATGCAATAAATAATTGATAAAACTAAAACTACGATCATATTGATTATCCTAAAATATAGTAAATTGACATGGCTCTGATACCACTATTGTGAAATATGGGCACAGAGTATAGCAGCAAAAATAAATAAAAAAATATGTATTCTCATAACAGCAAGATCGTGTCAACTACTATGAAATAGGAAGGATGGTTTAACAAGTTATACCTAGTCCAGCGACAACAACTCGCTTCAATGCAACTTTCTTCTAGTTTCTCTTGGATGGTGGTTGTGCAGCTCTTGATCTTCACCACTAATAATGAACAGAACAACTTCTGCAGTGACTCCTATGGTCTCGCCACAGACTGTAGGTTGGATTTGCTCTCCTAGCAATGGCCAAAGGACTCCTACCTCTAGAGTGGTCCACACTAACCAACTAGAACTCTTGTCATTCAATTATAATAGATATGAAGGAGTTGCCCCTCCCATAGGTGTACTAGTCACCAACTTGCTCTTCCACAACAATGATCCTCAGTTGTTCTCTCTCGTCGTTATCCCTCCCTTCTCAGGTAGGACTTGCTTGGGCTCTCTCAGTTACCACAACCAGAGAGGACAACAATTGTCATAGCAACTGATTCTCAATTGTATTATTGTGCTCTGGAAAGCCCCCAATACTCCTCTATTTATAGGTGGGGTTAGGGCCAGTGTAACATACCAAAACTTAGAACCTAATCATATTCCAAGGTTAAGAGGTTAGAGACCTTAGGGCTTAGCCAAACAAGGATAAAAGATATACCCATTGGTGGATATTTGAAATCCTAATATGTTAATACATGAATAAATCATCCTAACATGTAGAATATAAATAAATATTACCTAATACCTTCAAATTAATCGTAAGATCGATGAAGGGTACATAGGATATGTCACACGAGATAATAATGTGCATAAAATGACAAGGTGTCCATAATTGAGAATAATGATATATAATTCTACAAAATATGAAATAAATAAACTTATGAGAGATAATGTTAGAGTAGATCCATTCTAGATCTTTCCTTAGCCTTTTAGAATAAGGAAGAGATAAAAAGATAAATAACAACTATTTAAGCAAGGTAACGTGATATTGAATTAATTAAAAAGAGAAATAATGGAAATAATGGTTAATATGCTAAAATTAATAAAAGAGGACGTAATTGGATAAGAATAAATTCGTATTCATTTTCTCTGAGTTCAAGTTTACTTGAATGATAAGTTTCACAAATTTAGGATAAAAATGAGCACATCTAATTTTTTTGGAAAAGTAAAGGTATTTTTCCTTCAAAATATGAAATAAAATATTTAATGATTCCAAAAGTGGAAATGATCTTAGATTTGTAATTTATACATTAAAATATGTCATTGGGTGAATTTTCACTCAATTTGGAGAATATTTGTTTAAAAGGTGAAATTAGGGGAGAGAGTGTGTACAACCTTCAAAATATTAAATAAATGTAAAAACAACTTCAACATGTAAAATTAAGGGAAAATTCTTATCCAAGACACTTAATGTGACTTGTGGGTGAAGTTTCATCAAATTTGGATAATCCTAATGTCATTAATGCATGAGGAAAGAGAAAATAGTGATTGATTTATTTAATACATCAAAAGTTCCCAAAAGGAAAATCTAATTATATAATAAGAATCTATATGATTCAATTAGCCTCTACACAAAATTTCACTTAATTTGGATAATGTTTAAACCCTTAAATGAAGAGAGAGAAAAAGGAAATTAAATACAATATCACTTTATTAAATTATTGGATTTTGTCACGCACCTTGGTTTCTTAATATGATTATATGGGTGATCTAGGTCGTCAATTTTTTGATCTAACGACTATGGCATCATCTCCTACCTCGAGTAGGAGAGTGACCCGTCATGTACAATAACTGTGGATTTCGTTTTTATTCTAGCATCCTTGTTTCTCATCCGTTTCTCGAGATTTTTCCCCCATCTGTTTCCTTTTTCGATTCCGCACTCTATGAGCCCTCACATGAACCCTAACTCCCTATATATATTAAACCCTCAAATCTACTTTCTCCATCATTTTTCACATATGATCGACCACCACTTCTCGACATCATGTGTTTCCCTGAAACCATCCTTGGCCTCCAAGCAACCCTCCTCTGCCTTCAATTTGCCCTAACACCCTGCTATAGTGCCCGACCTACTCCATTTTCCTCAGTTTGCTCATGAGTTGAGGACTCTCTTTGGAAGTCTCCCCATCCAATTGCATTCACTTAAACCTTTGCAAGAACCTCCTTGGTCATCTCAGCAATTCGGTTTGGTGTGGGTTGTATGGGAGTGCTCTACTCTAGACCGTGGTCGATGGGTCATCGAAGAACTCATCGACAACTAGCACCTGGCATCACTGCAGTGTGGGTAGGGCACCTCTGAGTTTGATTTTGGTCCATGAAGCTAACTCGACTTCCTTTTCTCCCCGGGCAGGGGGTAATCCGGAATTCCCCCCGGGTCGCTCTCGCCTCAAGAACTCATAACTCATCTCCAGGTATTGTGTGATTCTATGTTTTGTGATTTTTGGGGTGACTCGTGAGGGTGTTCTCCCTCCTTTCATTACTGACTTCACCTGAGTTCTAGCTCTTGAACTTCGTGTTGTTGAGACGAATTCATTTGTGATCATGGTTTCTCGTGCGGTTTGGTCTTGTGGATAGTTGGAATCGTGGTCTCCTCTAGTGATCTGTCATGTTTCAGCCATGTCGAGGGATGAGGAGGTGAAGCATACCTCACGACGAAATCCCCTATGTGCCTTCCTTTTTTTCTGCTTTTAATTTTCTAAACTAAGGGTATTTTGGTCTTTTAACATTTGGTTTCTTTTGTTTTAGTGTTGAAGCCTTTTTCCACCATGTCTGTGGGGTCAGATGAGTTGGCTGCTATTGTTTGGGCCAACTCATTGCGTGCACCTCTCTCTTCCACCTTCTCCAGTTTTATGCCACGTGGAATTTTCTGATTTGTAATATTTTGCAAATTTTGTATTAAATTATTTACTAATCAGAAAAATACAAATAGATAGCCAATAAATTCAAAAAAATAAGGTCTATCTAATGGTATTAGTTTCATCGCCTAAATCCAATGTTTTATAAAGGGTGTTTTTCAATGGATTAATCTAAGTAGATAATAACTTATAAAATTCATAACTAAATATTTAGAAGTCAGAAAAATATAATAAAATATGTTTTGAACTCAAAAAAAGATAATCTAAAATATGGAATAGTTTTGATAACCTAATTCACTAATATTAAGAAGGGGGATTTTTAGGGTATATAAAATTGATGAAAACCTAACCCTAATTCAACATATATGCATCATAGGTGCTTTGGAGACCTAGACTTGGATCTAGGACTAACTTTAGACTATTTATATTCTTAAGGTATGATTGCATCCCACATTATTTTTATATTGAGAAATTTCTAATTCTTCTATCTAAATATATGTTTGCATCCCCTATTATTCCTTTTGAGAAATAACCTACTTTCTTCTTTCTCTTGGTCCTATGGAGATTAGCCTACACAATATCTTATTCTTTTGGAAAATATGCTACATGTGGAGTACCTTATATTGTTACTGATCTTGTTATTATATTTAGACATTATCTTGGTCTCTTTCTTATACTTTGTTCATGTTGGAATACTATTTGTTGATATGTGATACCTTTTGCCATTTGTATGGTGGATGTTCATGTTGACCATTAGTGTGATGGAAACTTTTGTATAATCTGACTATACTTTCTACTTGCCTCTACATTAAATAGGCTATGTGATTCAGTAGCACTAGAGTAGTGTAATTGCATCGGTTTTTGGGTAGTATGCCCTTGTTATTATTGGGATGGAGGTGGTGGTGCCCCATACCTGGGTTTAAAGTTTGTGAGGCTTGGCCCAACTTTTATAAATATTGGGAGTTGGTAGTATGTCACTCTATCAGGTTTAAAGTTGTGAGGTTTGGTTGCCTTTGTTTTTATATTGTTCTTATGTTATGCTTATCTCACATGCATGTAGGTTGATGATTATGGGGTGTGTGTCCTAATTCTTTATATGTGCTAGTATGGCACAATTTTATTTGTTTGGTTATGGCAAGTATCTCTTTTGTTGTTGTTCTTTCTTTTATGCCTGATTGGGTAGTCCTTTACTTATAAATTGGAAGCCTTCTCTACTTGATAACCTATTATTCCATATTTGCTCAATTTTACTTTACTATGCACATACCAACTTTTTGTTGATGTTCTCTTTTCCTTTCCTTTTTGTTGGGTACGCTTCCAACCCCATGTGTTGGACAAGGAGAGGACAATCAAGGTGGACCTAGACCACGATTGGTGTAGCTGATCTCACAGGAGACTTGCTTGAAGTTGTTTGGTGATCCTCAGATAGTCCTATATGTAGTTAGTTTTTCCTTTATATCACCCTGTTTGGTGAAATACTAGTTATGATAACAAGGTTTGTAATGGTTAGATACATCCTTATATTCCACTGCTACTTTGGTGTTATGATACATTCATGTTGAAAAAATTGGTATACATCCCTTTTGAGAAAATTTTATATTGGTTTTGGTTTGGGATGTTGCCTTTTTATTTTAGTAGGGAGTGGTTCCCCTCTGGAATCCCACTCCTCACAACATGGTATCAGAGCCACTGGCTGTCAGTTATCTAACTATTTTAATCTTGTCTCCCTTAGGATGTTTACCTTTTTCTATAGGTTTCTTATACTTAGTACCTTTCCTTATGCAAGAAAAGGCCCTAATGGTGGGAGATAACTCGATTGTTGACAACCAATATGGTAACGAGACACCCTAGAACCCTAGGTTAGGGAGGCCAAGTATGGATCCACCCTTTATCCCTCCAGTAACTCAAGGCACACCTCCAACTGGAAGTGGACCATCAGTAGGCCAGGAAACCCCAGCTTTTTCTAGTACATGCGTAGCCATCTCTCTAAGAAAGAGTTGGCCATGGTTCGACAACTTTTTGCCACAACTATGGCAGGGAAGATGAACAAACCACATGTGCCCAAAAATCCTAAGGAGTATTACATAATGGAATTCATGAAGATGCAACCACCCTCCTTCAATAGAGATGGTTGACAAAGTTGATGATTGGGTGCTAGCCATGGAGAGGACCTTTGATGGTATGGCATGTCCTCCACACCAGAAGGTTATATTTGCTTCATATGTTTTGGATGGACCCACTCAAGTTTGGTGGAATGGAATAATAAAGAGGTGAGATCACCTCCCTACTAAAATTTAAAGGAAATACAAAACATCCACACATTTCATAAAAATAGAGAATTTGGATGCTTGCATAATATTCCAAATAGATAAGCATGATTCTAGATATATTATAAAATGTCAATAGCAGTGGAAATAAAAATACTAAGCCTTCACATGGCTTTCATTGTTTACTACATGATTGATTCCCAAAAGAAATAGATAAGAGAAATAGGATCTAGCTATTGCAACCTAGTCATCCTTTCCAGAAGCTTGAGATCAACTCCTGAGAAAACTTCCTTCAAGCTTGTCCTTCTCCTTACACAGTACCGGCACCTGGGTGGTTGGGAAAGCACCCAACAAGAGGGAAAAGGAAGAAAAAGTGTGTGTCAAGAAAACTAGTCTAGGATAACAAGACAAGTAAAGCAAGTAAAATAGGCTAGGGTCGAAGACAACTAAAAGTATGAGGCTATAACCAAAAGCAAACTTGCCATTAACAATTGTATTAAAAAGGGTTTTTGCATGTAAGATTATGTCTACCTAACTAAGTAGGGTTGAGGCACCTATCGGACCTATAACCTTAGGTAAGGGGAGAATAAGACATTCCCAGTCACCAATAATATTATGGGAGAATAAATACATTCCCTGGGGCGAATTAATACATGCCCTATGTGGGTGGTTGTACACATGTACTGCTACTTTAATTTAAATAGAACATAATTCTACATGCTAGGAAATAGTTATGGAAAGAATAAGCATATGAATCATTAATAATAGCAGTGGGGTTTAAAACCCAATCAACAAGAAATAATAATCAGATTTGAGGCACAAGAAATTAGGGTTTCAAGAAAAGAGATTAAGGATTTAATTAAGCCTCATTATGGAGAACTAGGTTTAGGCATAAATATTCCCAACTGAAGTGTTAAATGCACATACCTTAGCCTTAGAGTTCTAAAAACCACTTTCCAACTCTTTACACAAAATCAGAATCCACTTGTCCTAATATCATCATTATGTCCATGGATTAGAACTAGGTATACTCATTAAAGGCTTAAAACCCTAAAGTTACTAACTTTTCCCACAAACCTTTGAATTAGACTCTAAAAATATCACTACTGACTTAGTTAGGGTTTTCTTATCAAAATAACATATAATTTGATATGATTTGAAGATATGGAGTTTTAGATGTATTTTTAGTTATTTTTAACTAATTAATTCGTTCTCAAAAACACCTTGTCAAAAAACTCAAAACTAGGCTTTGAAAACATTTTTAATGGATAGATGGGATTTTTCTGAGTTCAGAACATATTTTAGATTTATTTTTAGATGCACGGTTTAAGAGATATGAATTGTTGATTATCAACCACTCATAATGTGGCACGTAGGCACTTCGTACCATAGAGAGAGCGAGGGAGAGCGAGAGAGTGAGGGGTGGGGTCGAGTTTGCCACTTGGCCCAATGGGTGATGGCCAAGTAGGCGGCCCACCTCACTGGCTACCTGCGTGACCAGATTCAAAGTCAGGTCAAAGGAAAACAAAACAACATTAAAAGTCTATTGTACCCTTGAGCGAATTAGAGAGAAGAAGAAGGAACGAGTTGGGGGTAAAGCCATAAAATTGCATGGGGTTGTCTCCCCCAACCCAGCCCGGACCATGGCTGCGAGCAAGCAGCAACTTGATTGGGGAAAAATTGGGCATTTCTACAATTCTTGATGAAATTCGACGTTCAAACATGCGAAGAAAGAGGGGGAAATTCCGAACCTAATGCTTCCAACAATTTGCTCGAAGATGGAGAGAAGAGGGAATGAAAGATGTCGCAAGCTTCTGCTCCTTCGGCCGCCATCAGGGGGTCAAAACACGATGAATCAAGAAATTGGAAGATGCGACGAGTTGTAAAGGTGGTGGAGAAGCTCAGGGTAGGGGTATATATAGGTGAGGAGATGTGGTTTAGGGTTCGTGTATGTGAGGGGAGAGAAGAAGTTTCAGTCGGTTTGGGAAAGCTTGGATAATCAATGAAAACATTAAAAAAACGTGGGATAATGTTGTGTGAAATCTTGCAAGGAATCCAACAAGCCTAAGAACTCGTGATTTGGTTGAGAAACGAGTGAGATAATGCCAATCGAAAATCGTGCATATCTAGTTTCTATTTCCAAGTATGAACCAAAGTAGAAGATGACCGACCACTGTCGGATCCATGATCTACGGTCACCAATCCGTGCAATTATAGCCTTATCCAATTATGATTTCGACTATAGTAACATATGCATTATTTAATTAATTTCTCTCTCTTCTTTTGAGGGCTCAAATGATTTTCAAAATTAATCAAAATTTACACCTTGATTGATTTTGACGTGATGGAATTAGTTCTACTTTTGGGGACTTTTAATAGGTTAGATAATTCAAATCTCATTTTTCTTTTCTCCTTCATTAGTGGTGATAAGATTCCTCAAATTTTGTGAAACTTCACCCATAAGTCTCTCTAAGTGACTTGGATTCAATTTTATTATTAATTTCACATGTTGAGATTATTTCCTTATTTATTTAATCTATAGAAGATTCTACACGCTTTCTCTCTCCTATTTTTACTCATTATTCAAACATTATCCAAATTAGTTGCAAATTTTCCCAAAGGCTTATTTCCATGTTTAGATTATGAATTTGGAGTTAGTTTTCTAATTTGCATACATTAGATATTTTATTTCACTTTATTGGCTTATCTCTTATTTTCTTTTAATAAAGACTTTAATATATGCACTTATCTTCCAAATGAGGTAATACTTGGGCCTTAATTTTCTTTTAGGTCAAGAAAATGGGATTGAGTGCCAAATTATCTTCATGGGTTTTCATTTATGATTTTAGGAACAATGCATTCCTCATTATCTACTTTTAACTAATATATCCTATATTATCTCCAATTATTGCATTTATCATATCTTTTATATATTTTTTGGGTTTCCTTTTCTTTTTCATATTCTAAAAACTACTAGAAAGTTCTAGGACAAACTATTTTATTATTTTTATTACTTGGTATAATTTGCACTTCAAGCCCATTACTTAAATCCCTACTAAGGTATTTATACATAAAACCCTATATTAAGAATATATGGGAAATATTTAGCCAATAACCATCATAGTTCCACTAATTAGACTCCAAAGACATAAAGGATGAAATTGAAGGACAAATCTTATAGAAAAAGAGTACAAAGAGATACATAGTGGATTTTGGCATGTTATAGGAATTGCAAGAACTAGAGACACCTCAACCATGACATGGGAGCAGTTCTTGGTGCTTTTTTGTGGGAAGTACATCTGCATTGCTGCCCTAAAGAAGAAGGAAGTTGTAACATCCTCAGATTCTGCCATCTTGAGCCTTATAAGGCACGAGAGGACATATCTAAAAACATTACGCAATTGTATCAAAGTACGTTGCGGAAGCAATATACATACATGAACATACAACATAACATACACCATAACACATCTCAACATTCAACATGTACATTATTACAACATGATTTACAATTGTATATTGAAATAGAATTTTTACACAATTCTAAACATGTATGCTAACTAGGATCTTAGACAATAGGTACAACATGTACAACTTGCTCACATCTTATTCTTTTATCCCATGCTAGCTCTGAACCTAGAAAATATGAGAAATAAAAACATCAACATAAAGTTGGTACGTGGTAGTAAAAATGCTATACTATGATGGCATATTGAAAATAGTTGAAAAGAGAATAAAGAGAGGAAAACATTATTTAAAGACGAAAAATTAGGTAAACCCAAGTTATTAATCATATTTCAAATGAATATGCATTACTATGGTGGACTTAGTACAAACATAAATTATATGGGCCCTATCCCCACGTACCTTGTACCATTAGGGATCTCCCTATGTACCTTGTACCATTAGGGAGGTGCTAGTCAACATTAAATATTTCCCTCTTTAATAGGGAGATTAATGAACCCCATCAATAACTACATTTCATTATTCATTCCCTTAATGTTCTTTAGTGTTCAGGTAGAATTGGCAATACACATAGATATACATCCATCAATGTATTCAAATACATGCAAGCAGATACTTATAATTAACATCCAGCAAAACTAGTCATATACTTATATCCATGTACCTGAGATTAGATATTCCTCACATATCCATGATCATCTAGATAATCTGGTCAACACTTGATTTAAAGAAATTAATCATCATTAATATATGTAAATCATATTCTTGGTAATTTTAGGTCCAAATTAGGGTTTAGGTCAAACCTAGGTTCAAACTGACCTAAATTTGTGTGTGGAATTTTTTATACTGGTCGGGAGGTCATTTTAGAGGTATGGTCCAAATTTCATATTTTTCTGATGATTGCACTATTTTCTAGAATTAAATGAGGTTACAAACATGGAATTGGGTTTTAATGATAAATGGCATATTATTTTGATATAATAGTCAAATCTGAGTTCATATTTGGTTTCCACATTGTATTAGGGTTCAGTAATATTTTTCTCAGATTTAATTTCCATGATATGCTAATTATACCAATAATATGATCTCAAAAAGAAGTATTATCATCATTATTTGTTTGTCAAAGTCTGATATAAGGTTGAGTAATGTAGAGGACATTTTTCTGAGTCTAGGGATATTTTTGGGTAACAATTTAAGAATTGGAGCTATTTTTAATGGATTTTCTAAGATCCAATATATTTCTAGGAATTCAAAAGGAATTACCTTCTTGCATTTATGGTGATCGTCGAATCTTCACGTTTAGGCCCTTCAGATCACAGCACATCACCTTCAGAAGTAATTGGCCCCTTCCACAATCTGGGGTCTTTAGCCGCCGACTTAGCCTGGATGAATCGGATGGCTAAAGGCTTGGGCCGCCCAGCTCTGCCTTCTTCTCCCATGTGTGATCTGCAATGCGGACAGGAGTCCGCTATTGGGCAGGTGCCGCCGCACAAGAGCAAAATGACGATGAACCCTGGTAGCTATTGATGCTTCCTCAAGTCTCACTGAGGCCTTCTGCATGCTCCCGGCCATCTCTCTCACTGGAGGAAGCCCTGGGAGCTTGGGGCGATGAGGTCGACGGCCCTGGTGTCGTGGCTCCACAGACAGAGATGAAAATATCGAGCCTGCTAGCTATGTCACTAGCTCCTCAA
Source organism: Alisma plantago-aquatica (assembly GCA_963693085.1). NCBI lineage: Eukaryota > Viridiplantae > Streptophyta > Magnoliopsida > Alismatales > Alismataceae > Alisma > Alisma plantago-aquatica. The sequence goes on along the minus strand of OY856414.1, from coordinate 173,196,273 downwards.
GTGTTGCGAGATCTACAGCCTTGCCTGAGATATCATTGGGGTGACTCATAATCTCAAGGGATTTTGGATCTTCGGCTCAAAGAGCTACCCGCTCCCAGCACTGTCGTGGTCTACATAACGACATGGTCGTGAAGGAGCAATGAAAAGGGTGATCATCATCTGTGGCGCACCCTCGTTAGGGCCCATCGACATCAACTTGTAGAAGTAAGTTCCTCGCGGATCTCAGATCTAGTAGCCCGCCGCTTCCTTTCTCAACTGTAGCTTGGATAACCCATCGGAAGGCCCGACTCCTAGATGACCCTTTGTGGTCTCTGCTGCTATGGCCATCATGGATGGGAAAGCTCTCCACCAAAAGGAAGTCAGAGTCACCAGCATTCCCATTCTCCAAGTCTGCTTGTTGCTTGAACACCACGATGGAGGATGGCAGTATTGGAAAGAAGGTTACAGTGGCTATTGGATTGTGCTGACACCATGGTGTGAGATGATGGCCTAGGATGGATGACAGGGAAGGTACGGATCAGGATTCCAGTCTCTTAGTGATGTGGGTCTCTTGTGTCAAGTGAAGGTTCAACCCATTCCAAGTGTTGTGTAGGTCATGGGTTTTCTAAGGGATTCACTTAGACTACCCCGCCTTCATCGGATCTAGAGGATGCCTCAGATGCATTTTGTTCCTCCATATGCGGAGCTTAGGGATGACCTAGTCCTGGATCTGTTTGGATAGCTATGATTGTGAGTGTGACCAGTGATTATGACTGAATGGGTCACATGACAAACATAATAACCTGCCAGCTTGGACTTTGTTCGAGTGTTATATGACCATAGTTTGAAGATGCTCACTTCATCAGAATTTTTCATAACTCAAACTCTTATATCTCCTAGTAGGAAGCCCCAGTTTAGATGGAGTTTTAATCCATGTGTTCCCCATCACATGAATACTCGTATTTCCAAGTTTAGACCTGTGCTTACCACATTTGGTCATCTAACTTAATTCCTTAATTAACCTCATAAATAAGTATATAAGCCTTGAATTCAATTTATTCAATCATCAAATCTTGATTCCACTCCAACAACACTTGTTATGATTTTAAAATACCTCAAGGCCCATCAATTTTCCACTTGAGTTTGTTATGACTACTAAATGGACCTCTTGACCTGATAAATACCCAAATTGACTAATAGAAATCTATACATATCATAGTTGAACTCAATTCAATATCATAATCACCAATCACATCTCTAACCACAATATTTAAGGTGAAGATGGTTCCCAATTAGATCAATTCCTCAACTGAGTTCAACCACCTCAAGAACACTCATTGTCCACAAATATCACATTGGGTATCAAAACCCTAAAATTCAAGGTAATCACATTCACCCTACCTTAAATGGAATTTTGTCCTTGAAATTTAACTAATGCCATACTTAAGATGATATCGAAGTGTTCAACTTCATAAATGTCACCACTTTTAGGTACCAAAGTTCTCATATTTCTATGTGTATCCCAAGTCAACATCTTATCTTCTCCATCATCTAGACTGTACCCACCCCACATTATATAGGTTGAAGCAATACATTTCCGTTTCGAATTGAAACATCATTTAATGGCTTAGTCATAACTTGACATCTTTCATTCTAGGATTTATATCCATTATTACCCTAATAATTAGGGATTTATTTACTCATATAGAGTCGAGAATGTATTACTAAGGGTTTCATTTTTCACACCATTCAATCGTGCAAGGTGATATCAAGATTCTACGTCATCTAATAATAGAATCATTCACACTTAACATTATTAGTATGGAATTATGATCAAAATCTTACTTAGATTTCATCAATATAGAAGAGCTTACTTTACATGTTTGAGTATGGAGTTTCATCATATGGTGTGAGATTTATCATCAGACTAGAAGCTTAGATTTGTAATATGGAGTTTAGGAACTATATTTCCTTATCATGTATCTATGATCCAAAGATATCTTTATTTCAAGCTCATTATGTCATACTTACATCCTTCATGTATGATATAGAGGGAAAGATAACATAGTAAATCTGGGTTATCGTGATTTCAAACTTGGATATTATATGTATGATGTAGGAAAGGACTATAGAATAGGTCAAGATTTTGTGAGTGACTCCTCATGTATAATCATATATGTAGCTAAAGTGAGGTTTCTAGCATCATATATTAAGAAAGAGAAGTGGGGGGACAATATTTATGAGTATATTATGCAAAAAGCATTTTACTCTTGTAAACAGAGTTTCATATATCACCTCACTTACAGCTACTGATGAGATTCACAACATATGTCACCCAAGCTAGGACCTAACTCAATCAAAAGGATTAACTTTCTTGTTAGAAGTCACCTACCCATCATCATTTTTTTACCCTACTCTCACATATAGGATTGAATCATGCAAAAAGGACTTAACTCATCTACTCAGGAGTAACCTAGCTTAGGACTCATCATTTCATATATATATCACATATTTTTCATATATTGGGGGTAGGTCCTATGACCCTCTCCTTGTGGGCCTCACTCTCTCTTGAGTTCACCACATATCTTGTCATAACACTAGAGGTCCTCCTTTGTAAAAGAGTTTGAGGCTCATGCATATTCAACTTTATCTTAACTTAACTCATCTTAAGTAAGAAAAGAAAATGTACTTTCATCATCAAGACGTATCTTAGATTCTCCAAATTTAGATTCAGCTCATATACAACTTAAATCTTTATAAGGAAACATATATGAGTAGATATCAAACTTGGATTAAGATTACACATGCTTATATCATATATATAAATCAATCATCTACTCTAACTTTCGCATATCCAATAAGGCTCTAGACATCTAATCTAGTTCTACTCTCTCTTCTAGACCGATGCCACTCCCTTTCACTTAGTGATGGAGCTTCCACTTACGTGGAATTGTGTGCACCAACTAAAAATCCTAAAGATAGTAAGTCTTTAGGTTTAGCCTTGCTTATACTAGATAGAGAACTCCACCCACGTATGCTAAGATACGTGGAAGTCTTATCGTAGTATAGTTAAGGGTCGAATCCTCAGGACAATGGTCTTGTTGCAAGCAACAAGATGGAAAATGTTATAACTACACTTAGTCACTTAATAGTAGGCACTTAAATCGAAAGTTTGGTTTTGTCATTTTAACCTAAGAACATGTAAAGAAAAGAAAGCAAGTAAATCTAAGGAAGTTAAACAATGATAAAAGTCACTAGGGTGTGATCGGTTTTTCACCGCCACTACACATGGATCAACACTTGCAAAGTAAAACATACCCTGCAAAAAGAGTTTAGTCAGTTAGTATCTTTGTAGACTTAGTTTCCTTTCGGAGAACTAACTACCAGAAGTGCGGGAATGTTGCAAAGTCAGCCATCCCCGAACAAATGGTCAACTACTTTGCATCATTCCCTTCGCAAAGTGTGTTCCTTGACTCATCAAGGTTGTACTTTCACACGTCAACTAATTCCATTTCATAGCATGAAAGTACAACGATGGGAGTGAGTATACTCCACTTCTTGAAAGACACTCCTAGATACCGAAATAGATGCATGGTGGATACATGCACCAAGAACCAACATACAAATGAGTTTCAAATCTAATAGTACAAACGTAGACAATTCATACTAAAAGATAAAAGATAACACAAGTTGATGATCAGGAAACATGCATTCATTAAACATTTGATGTTGAACTGAAAAGATAAAAACTCTATATTACAAACTATGGATTACATTTACATGATATGAAAACATGGGTAGCGGGGCTGCTCCCCGCACCCTAGTGAAAGAGACTACTCGCTCATAACTAGGACAAAGAAGGAGGCAAGAAGAGAGAGAGAGCATCATACCCACAAAGGAGAGAGGAAAGTCAACCCCTTGGAGAGAGAGAAACGGTCCACCAGCTTCATAGGTTGCGCGATGACGAGATCTCCCTCTTCCCACCTTCTTTGGCGGAGAGAGAGAAAGCAGCTTCGAGATGGAGTTTAAGTCTCAGATCGACATCCCCAGGGTGGAGGATGGAAGTCAGATGTGCTCTGGAGTGATTGAGGCAGCCTTTGGATGTCTGAAACTTGATAACTGGTGGAGGACCCTTGGGGTCTTATTTATAGGCCTTAAGTGAAGTCCAAACGGTTTGGAGACCGTTTGGACCTCAAGACCGTTTGGACCTAAGACCGTTTAGATCTCAAGACCGTTTGGACCTCAAGACCGTTTGGACCTTAAGACCGTTTGGCTTCATGCGGTCTCGGGACCGTGTGACTCCATGCGGTCTCGGGACTGGTTGGCTTCATGCGGTCTCGGGACCAATAGGCTTCATACGGTCTTGGGACCGTTTGACTCCATGCGGTCTTGGGACCGATTGGCTTCATGCGGTCTTGGGACTGTTTGACTCCATACGGTCTCGGGACCGATTGGCTTCATGCGGTCTTGGGACCGTTTGACTCTGTACGGTCTCGGGACCGATTGGCTTCATGCGGTCTTGGGACCATTTGACTCCATGCGGTCTCGGGACCGATTGGCTTCATGCGGTCTTGGGACTGTTTGACTCCATGCGGTCTCGGGACCGATCGGCTTCATGCGGTCTTGGGACCATTTGACTCCATGCGGTCTCGGGACCGATTTAGTCTTTTATGATTTTTTGTGTCTTTTTCTACGAATATAAAGGGGAAAAGTTAGTCTAATAGTATATTTACAATAAGAGGGAATATTTAGGGATTATGGCTAATTTTAATTGAGAAAGAGTGTGGAAAACTAAAGAAAAGACTAAGATAATCATCCAAAATTGGAGGTTATCACCCCCCCCCCTAACTTAGAGTCTAGCTTGTCCTCAAGTTAGATAGAGCTGAGACATGTAATGGCGAGGCGATTTTATTTAGTTAGGATTTCCATATTCTTGCTTCAATTCTCAACCTGAGTTCTCCTAAGGTCATATCAGGTCTTATTGCTTGCCTTGACTCTTTCAGGTTTCGAGAGTTGCTTGGGTCTCAGGTTCCTTCCGTATCTCGTAGCTCGCATCGGGACCACCTTTATTTTGTGCGTGTTGTTGACTCTAATCAGCTTTATACCTCTCTGAAGGACCTACTAGAAGCTAGAGAGTATGAGGGTTGGCTAAAGGCTTGAAGTGTAACTCCCCCTTTAAGTGGGGGAGGGGTTGTCTATGCTTTTAGGATCTCACTACCGAGCACGACACATCTTCCTTTGTGAGGGCAGCTGAATGTACCGGCCGGGTCAGTCCTTTATAAGCCTTTCATATATTTAGATACCTTGGGGTTTCACTACCGGGCACGACAAATCTGCCTTTGTGAGGGCAGCTGAATGTGCTGGTCGAGTGAGACCTTCGTCGGTTCTTTATATAGATCCTTATTTATGGCACAACTCTCATAATTTTATTCAACTCTCTGGCTTTTATTCGAAGACTCGCAGGCTTAGGTTTTGGGGTTTTGTTCGGGAAATTATTTTGGGCAGCCAAGCCTCTTTTATTTGAAGGGAGGAAAGTTGTTCTTAGATTTTTTCAACATGCACTTATTTGGTTTCTTTTTTTTGTGGTCCACTTGCAGAACTTCTTGATTTGGAAGTTGCCTGATGCCCCTCTCATCCTTGAGAGCCTGTCTTATGTACTCCTTGATATTGACCTGTGGAGAGTCAGATGAAGAAGTGAAGCAAAAGCATGAAACTCAATAGAGGAGGGACATTATTAAATCACCATTATATGTCTAAGTGCTATTTACTTTTGGGGACTAACATGATTCTAAAGTTAACTGAGGGTGACTTTATTCAAAAAGGATTATTTAAAAAGAAAGTTAAAAAGGAAAAAAGAAAAGAAGATATGTACAAATAGAGAAAGGAGAAAATGGAAAAAGAGGGATTTAGAAATGATACCTCGCCCTTGTGTAATGTACCCCCCCCCCCAACTTATCACTCACTCTGTCCTCAGAGTGTCAAAGTGATAGGTTGAGAAGTATGATGACAAGGGCTACATGCTAAGTTAATTCTGAATTTGCCCCTGGTGATTGAAGTAGATTAGCTGCGAACTGTCCGCGTAGAGCGTGGTAATCCACGTCAGTCATATCTTCTACTAGTCTTTGAAGGACAATGATGGTGTACATCCAGTAGAGGACGTGGAAGCCGCAGTCATTTGATTCTCAGATTTGTTGGGGACATTTGTGGCTGAAGGAAGGGTGATGAAAATGTTCTTTTTCGTAGGCCCTTGTATGCTGACTTAGAAAGGCGATTAATTTGTCAGCGCATTCCTTCGCCACTACCTCTTTTGGCGTCCTTGGTGTCACGACATAGTTCTTCTGTCGTGGGTTGTACTGGCTGTCGGAACTATTATAGATTGTAGTTGTTCCTTCTGGTAGGTTTTTTTCCAGGAGCATCCAGTGCTCATGATAGAGGAAGGGTAGCATGATGAACTTCGGTGTTGTGTGTTGGAGAAAGGATATTAGCGCTTCAGTTGTTCTGAAGTTCTTTAGCTTTAAAAGATCATCCTTCATGTATGGGGACGCCATATATGTTGTGAGGTTATTTTGTCCGAGGAGAAACTGATAAGCGGCCATTAAGCTTACGGAGAGGGATCCTTTAAACTGCAAAGTCTCTAGAAGTGTGTCTACCATTACTAGAATGTCACTAGACATGAATACGAGTTCATCCTTCTTGGCTGAAAGCCGCGACATAATGAGACGTAGTTCGATGTCGGAGAGACCCTTGCAAGCACTGTGGTTGAAGTCAGGAAAGGTTGGTTCTATGGCAGACAAAGGATCTATGTCTCTGTTACTTTGCTCGGTAGCTAAGGCCGGCTCCTTGGATTTCTCCAACTCTTTTAGAGTTTGTCAGAAAGGTCGCCTCTGCGGGTGTTGGACAGCTGAAAAAAGGTAACGAGGGACGTCATCTGGTGCCATTGTCGGGTCCTTGAAGAACCTTCTATCACAAATGAGCTCCATGGAATAATGCCCTCGCAAGAAGTGAAAATCTTCAGCAACTAGGTCAGTAAACGGGATTTCTTGGTTCAGCGCTTGGATGTGACGTATGGTGCAGAAAGCGCAGTCCCCAGATCCCTCGGCAGCTTGAACTTGAGGGTTAATTATTTGGAACCAGGGATGGCTCCAGTCTTGGCAGAGGGGTGGGCGTGCAGCCCAAATTAACTTAAGCAGCCGGAAGGGTATACATATCGCTTCACCTGCTGCTTCACCAACAAAGTTTATTGTACCGGAGGGTAGCTCAGTGCCACAAAAATTATAAACCTTGGCGTCCCGAGCATCGGTGTCTACAATCATAAATAGCCAGTGATCTGAAACTTGAAAGGGCACGGTTAGATAACGTGCTCGACGTGCTAAACCGGCACGCAGCCGCTCGATTGACTTTGCTCATATGTCTTTGTATAAAAGGCCAATAGACAGAGCAGGCGAGGCGTTGAAAACTAGATGTTGCCTCTTAGAACTTCTGTACACTTCTATACAGTTGGTAAGAAGGACACGGAAGATTGCCACTGGCATCGTGGACCGTGGTCACAGGATGTTGCGGAAGTCTTCTCGTGTCAGCTTGCGGTTAGTTTTGGTGTTATGGTAGATGATGTCTTCCCCCGCTTTTATAGCGTCGACAATAGTGTTCAGTATAAAAAAGTCCTGAGCATCTAATGTGGAGATGGCCGCCATATCCAAATCGTGCATTTTGTGCGGTAGTGGTGGCGGCGGGGGAAGGTTATGCGGAGGAGGAGAAGAAGGTTGTACCAAGGCTTCTGCATAGCCTTGTAGATCGTCTTCCAAGTCAGAGGCAGAATCGAGGTCTTCATCTGTGTCTAAGCTTACTCGTTCTGCCTCGTCCTGGTCATGGGGGGAAGGCACTAACATGTCGAGTGCGGAGAAAGGTGGAGCGGTTGTTGTGGGTGGGCTTGCGCTGGTTCCTAATATACATTGGTGGAACTCAGTGAAAGTCGCATCTTTAGCAGACTCCCCAATGGATCCCAGAGCAGAATAATCAAGGAATTGGTCCCCATATGACATGTTTATGTTTTCATTGTGGGGGGACTTTTGGTGATGTCCACCTTCTTGTTGACCTTTGTCGGAACCTTTCTGAGAAAGTTCTGCTGCTTGGCCTGGGTCCTCTCCATCATCAGATTTATCACCTAAGGAGGTGGTATCATTGTTCGAATCAGCAGAGGAGTCGGAGTCTTCCTCATTGTCACTATCGCCATCTTTGTCAACCGCTGCCTTGTCTGCTAGCTTCTTGTTTGCGTTCTTTTTGCACCGTCGATGGGTGGCTTGTAACTCATCGAACGCCACTAGCACATGCTCGTGTGTTTCGAGCAGTGCGTCGTGTGTTTCTTTGAGATCGTTATATCGTCCCTCGGCGGAGAGGAGTCGTGCTGTAAGATCTGTTACTTGAGCACGTAGCTGCTGGATTTCATTATTTGTTGACTCCTCTTGGCGATTTTTTAGGTGTGTGAGGGTGCTGCTGATGGTGTCCAAGCACGTGCTGAGAGCTGCTTGTTGCTGCTTGAGCTCGCGGAGAATCTCGGGCAGAGATTGAGTCTGCGTAGAGATCTCATCGACTTGCTTAGCCATCACTTCTTGCTGGCGCTTCACTCCAAGGACCAGCTCAGGCAAGTTGTTGTAGTGGCTATTGATGTGCTCAACTTGCTTAGCCACCTCATCTTGTCGTTGCTGAAAACCTTGGAGGATGTTGGGCAAGGCGCGGTTTTGTTCGTCGATCGTGGCCACCTGTTTGGATAATCCCTACACATAAGAAAAAATAGAATGTAAAATGTTAGAAGGATCGGTGAGGAGGTTTCGGACGACGTCGAATTGACGTCTGAATTCCTAACTGATATTGGAAAAGGGTACCCCAGAAGCGGAAGGGTGGGATGGCTGGGGTATGCGTGGGAGGGTGGTAGTGTCTTGCGGAAGAGACACTGATGGTGCCCCGAACTGCATGGTGACTACGTATGGGGTCACCAGCGGTGTCGGGGTGGTGGTGGATGTGAAAGGTGGTGGTATCTCAGGTGAAAGTGGTGGGAGTGATAGTGATGGGGTAGAGATTGTGGAGGTGGAGGGGAAAGTGGTAAAGTCGGGCATATGGGTGGAGAAGGGAGAGCCCGAAGGGAAAAGGGGTGAGGAAGAGGATGCGGGTGGTTGTGTAGAAGTGGTGAAGAAAGGAAGAGTGGTGGATGTTGGAAAGTTGGAGGGTGGTGAGGTGGTGGCGGTTAACTGAGCATTTAGACTCATAATGAAAGAGTCTAAAGATGACGAGGTGATGTGATCGTCGGGAAGTGGGTTGTCTTCAGGATGTGGTTTTGAAGTTGGCATCCCCAACAGTTGTTGATTCTGTGAAAGTCTTGTGGATGGTCGTTTCATAGGAATTTTTGATATTCTGGCTGTCGGGGCATTGATGCTGAGTTCAATCTGCCCTGCCTTTATTTTCTTTACTGGTGCTTTTACCGTAGCTAAGAGTTTGGTAAGCTCCTCGTCAGTGAAGATGAGCTTTTCCTTGTCATAGTATGCGAGCTCCGGCAGCGGTAGCAGGGTTCTGGATGATTTGACTGTAGGGCAGAAAACATAATGTAGTTTCGCATCCTTTTCCTTGATAATGAAAGAGTTCTTCAAGGTTTGTTCATTAGTAAGGATGTCGCCCTTTATTTGCGTGCAGCGCGGTAGGGGTCTGTCCATCTTGAGGTATTTTATGATGGATGTGACATGACCCCCAATGCAAATTTCCTTTCCTATGGCGTAGTTGGAGAACTTTTGTATCAAATGTCGTCCGATATTGATCGGCTTTCCATGCAGGATTGACCATAGGATTAAGAGGTCGGCAGCAATAACGTTTCCTCCCTCTGATCTGGGGAACAGTGCACTGGTAATGATTTTGTGAAGCGTGCGCACGAACCCTGAGTGAATATTGGAGGCTTTACATGTCTTTGCCTCATAGCTTGGGATCCCTGTTAGTGACTTCCAGAAGGTGTGTTTATTGAACGGGTAGATCTCCGTTCCTACAGCTCCAGCTTTTTTGAGCTGCTGAGGATTGTCGATGAAGATTTCGTTTAGAAGATTTTCTATTATCACAATGTCATTCCCAAAGAGCTTGGTGACCAATCGGTGATCACCACCATCCCTTTCTCTGTGTGTAATTTCCACCGTTTCTTTAGTAAGATGGGTAAAGAATTCTATGGTGGGCTCGACATATGAGATTTCGGGGATGAAACAGAGTCTGGATAAGTTGGCGTTGTCGAGCATTGTGAGGACTCTGTCATAGATCCCCATCTTCAGTAGTACGCTTGAGAAGACGTACTTTGTTGGTTTTAGGACTTTGTCGATGGATGGGATGGTGTGGATGTAAAGGTTTTCTGGTGGGGGCGTGGTGGTGGTGAGAATTGAGAAGGTGGGGGTGGTAACAGGGATGGTGGTGGTAGGTGTTGCAAGGGTTTGGTCCCTAGCAGAGGCAGGGCGAACTTGTTTTCTTGCCCGTTTCTTGGAGGGTTGTCCGGTTGTGGTGTCCTGGATCTTTCATTTCCCTTTTGATTTTTTAGGTGGGGACTCGTCCTCGGGGTTTGGCTCGTATTCTGAGCCTTCATCATCATCGGAAGAAATTTCAATTTCTTCTCCAGTCTTATTGTAGTTATCTATGATCGCTTGGAGTTTGTCCCTATTTTCCATCAACTGCTCCTTTGGCCAGAATGGAGCGTCTGCAGATCCTGTGGCCTCCTTGGCTGGTGATGCCATTTCTAAAAAGTGGAAAAAAAATATAAGTAAGAACACATGCTTAGAAGGAATTGGATTTTTATTTGTAATTATGTGGTTTTATATTTTTATGAAAGCTTAAACAATTGTGGAAGGCCAAACGGTTTAAAGACCGTTTGGTCCCAAACGGTTTCAGGACCGTTTGGTTCCAAATGGTTTGAAGTTCGTTCGGTTCCAAACGATTTCAGGACCGTTTGGACCCAAATGGTTTGAACACCGTTTGGTCCCAAACGGTTTCATGACTGTTTGGTTCCAAACGGTTTCAAGACCAAACGGTTTGGGGACCGTTTGGTCCCAAATGGTTTGGAGACTGTTTGGTCCCAAACGGTTTCAAGACTGTTTGGAAGGTGAAACGTCGGGTGAAGCGGTCGGCGAAAGAGACGAAGGCGGCGATGGAAAAGGCAGAGCCGACGGCGATAGAGGCGAAAGCAGCGATGGAAAAGGCAGAGCCGACGGCGATAAAGGTAATGGTACAGATGATCATAGCGGAGCTAGCGGCGGTGAAGACGAAGGCGGCGAAGGAGAAAAGGAAGTGCCACGATGGCGTCGAAGTTGTTGACTGCGGTAAAGATGGTTGTGGAAATGAAAGGGTCGGCCAGGCTGCCGCGGTGGCTGGACTACCTTGCAGCCGGAAGCGGAGACGACGAACGTGAAGCGGGGGGCGGAGGCGAGTTCTCCGCGAAGGAACGCGGAGCTAGTTCGACGGAGGTGAGCCGCGTGGGAGTAGGGAAAATAGAGGCAATGGAACAGCCTTTGCGCAAAGGTTTGAGAAAACTCGAGAGTCGAAGAGAAGAGAAGGAGGGGCAGGGTTTATATTTATAGGAAACGGGGGTTGACCTGACAAAAACCCTATGTCAAATGGTTTAGCAACCGTTTGGACTCCAAACGGTTTGGAGACCGTTTGGTTCCAAATGGTTTGAAGATCATTTGGTCCCAAATGGTTTTGGACCGTTTGGCTCCAAACGGTTTGAAGACCGTTTGGTTCCAAATGGTTTGAAGACTGTTTGGTCCCAAACGGTTTCAGGACCGTTTGGTTCCAAACGGTTTGAAGATCGTTTGGTCCCAAACAGTTTCAGGACTGTTTGGCTCCAAACAGTTTCGAGACCGTTTGGATCCAAACGGTTTGAAGACCGTTTGGTCCCAAAGGGTTTCAGGACCGTTTGGTAGAGTTAAGGTCGAACGGATTTTTATATTTTTTATGTTTGTTTTGGTTATGTGATTTTTTTTATATTTTCATTTTTTGTATTTTTATGTTTGTTTTGGTTATGTGAATTTTTTTATATTTTCATAAGATAAACCTAGGGTAATTAAAAGAACGGAAAATGAAGGAAGAAGCTAAAATCTTGGGTTGCCTCCCAAGTAGCGTCTGGGTTTTACGTCGCTGGCTCGACGAAGCTGTAACGTTGTTACGCTGACAGTGTGGTGTCTTTGATTTCAATGGTTTGTCTTGGCATTTTGTCTATCAGAGTGTAGTATTTTTTCAAACGATGACCGTTGACCGTCCTTTCTCCTCCGTTGTTGTCGACAATTATGACAGCTCCAGTTGGATAAATATGCTTTATGGTGAAGGGCCCGGACCATTTTGTTCGAAGTTTTCCGGGGAAAAACTTGAGCTTGGAGTTTGATTGGAGTACTTTGTCTCCGATGGTGATGTCTTTCCTCTTAAGATGACCGTCGTGCCACATTTTGGTTTGCTCCTTATAAATCCTGGCACTCTGATAGGCAGTCATTCAGAGCTCCTCTAGCTCCTGCAGCTGGAGCTGTCTATTTTCTCCAGCACTTTTAAGATCAAAATTTAGTTGTTTGATGGCCCACCAGGCTTTGTGTTCCAGTTCTACTGGAAGATGACATGACTTCCCATACACCAAACGGAACGGGGTTGTCCTGATTGGTGTTTTATAGGCTGTTCGGTATGCCCAAAGGGCATCGAGAAGTTTGGTGGACCAATCAGTGCGGTTTTGATTAACTGTTTTTTCTAGAATCGCCTTTAATTGTCTATTTGATACCTCAACCTGACCACTAGTCTGTGGGTGGTAAGGTGTTGCTACTTTGTGGTTGACTCCGTACCTTTTCAACAGGGCTTCAAAACTTCGCTCCAGGAAATGGGTCCCGCCATCTGATATGACAGTTCTGAGGACTCTAAATCTGGGGAAATGATGTCTTTAAAAAATTTAATAACTGGTTTGGAATCGCTGGACACGGTGGGTATAGCTTCGACCCACTTCGAGACGTAGTCCACCGCAACTAGGATGTAGGAGAAACCATAGGAGGAAGGTAAAGGGCCCATATAGTCTACCCCCCACACATCGAAAAGCTCGATTTCTTGTCACATTATGAGGGGCATTTCGTTCTTTTTGGATATGTTGCCAGAAAATTGGCATTTGTTGCAAGCTTTCACAAAATCGTAGGAGTCCTTTGCTATGGTGGGCCAGAAGAAGCCTGATTGCAAAACTTTTATAGCGGTTTTCTTTGCACTCATGTGCCCCCCCCCCCGTGGGTCCTGAATGGAAATGTTCTAGGACGGGGGTAATCTCTTCTTCCGGCAAGCAACGATGGAAAAGTCCGTCAGCACATAGGTGAAACAGGTTGGGTTCATCCCAATAATATTGATTTATATCATGGAGAAATTTCCTTTTGTCGTGGTAAGAAGTGGAGGGGTGAATGATCCCAATAGCTAGATAAATGACAATATCCGCATACCAAGGGAATCCATGGGTAACCTTCATTAATTGGTCGTCAGGAAGAGAATCTTGGATGGGGATTTTATCTTCATCTTCCACTTCAACACGACTGAGGTGGTCGACTACAATGTTTTCCACCCCACTCTTATCTTTAATTTCTAAATCAAATTCCTGAAGCATCAACACCCAGCGGATAAGTCTGGGTTTGGCATCTTGCTTCTGAATCATGTATCGAATGGAGGAATGGTCAGTGTAAACGATAACCTTGGATCCAATCAAATAAGAGCGGAATTTCTCGAACACGTAGATGACAGCCAGGAACTCCTTCTCTGTGGTAGTGTATTTCTTTTGTGCTTCATCTAGCATTTTTTATGTGTAGTAGATTACGTAAGGTTTCTTGTCAATCCATTGTCCTAATACAGCCCCTATGGCGTAATCGCTCATGTCGCACATGATTTCAAATGGCTGCGACCAATCTAGGGCTCTCAGAATAGGTGCGGAAATTAAAGCATTCTTGAGGGTGGAGAAGCTTTGCATGCATTCTTGGTAAAAGATGAACTCGGTATCTTTAGTCAGGAGTTGGGTCATGGGTTTTGCTATCTTTGAAAAATCTTTGATGAATCTTCTGTAGAACCTCGCATGACCCAAGAAAGCCCTTACTCCCTTTATATCTTTTGGTGGCGACAGTTTTGAGATAACATCAATTTTTGCTTTATCGACCTCGATTCCTCTGTCACTAACTCTATGCCCGAGGACGACACCTTCAGTTACCATGAAGTGGCATTTTTCCCAATTCAGTATAAGGTTTGTTTCCTCACAACGTTGTAAAACTTGTCCAAGGTTGATTAGACAGTTATCAAAAGAATCTCCGTAAACTGAGAAATCATCCATGAACACTTCCATTATGGATTCTGTTAATCCTGCGAAAATGGTGGACATACATCTTTGGAACGTAGCGGGTGCGTTACACAACCCGGATGGCATTCTTCTAAAAGCATATGTTCCAAATGGGCAGGTGAAGGTAGTTTTTTCTTGGTCTTCTGGGTGTATGGGTATTTGGTAGAACCTGGAATAACCATCAAGATAGCATAAGTATTTCTGATGAGCTAAATGCTCCAGGACTTCATCGAGAAAGGGTAGAGGGTAGTGATCTTTCCTCGTGGCTTTGTTCAGCTTCCTATAGTCAATACACATCCTCCACCCTGTTACAGTCCTGGTGGGTACTAACTCATTTTTGTCGTTAAGCACGACAGTAGTGCCTCCTTTTTTAGGAACAACCTGGACAGGGCTGACCCATTGGGAGTCATAGATAGGGTAGATTATGCCAGCTTTAAGTAATTTGATGACCTTCAGGAGAACCATTGCTTTGAGATTAGGGTTTAGTTTCCTCTGATGTTCGCGAGATGGCTTAAATTCTTCAACAATTGGAAGTTTGTGCATGCATAGGGCAGGATTTATGCCCGTCAGGTCAGTTATCTTATATCCAATGACCTTTCTATGTTTCTTCAGTTCTTCTAGAAGCCTTTCTTCCTGGTCTTCTATTAGGTTGGAGCTGATGATAACCGGACATAATTTTTCCTCGTCCAAGAAAACATGTTTAAGCCCCATGGGCAGAGTCTTCATTTCAGGAGCCTTAGGTGGCTCAGTTGCTTCTATAATGGTGACAGCTTTGAGTTCTTCAAAAGTGGTCGTCGGTGCTTCTTCGGCCTTTTCTAAATGTTGCAGACACTGTTGAACTAGTTCATTTGTAGAGAATTCGACATCTGGGTTGGTTAGGACATTCTCTAGCTCGTCTGATGGCTCAAAAATTTCTAATTGAGACATTTGTTGTATTGCGTCTAGAAGAAAGACCTCCTCTTGAATACTAGGGCCTTTCATGTTGTTAAGAACTCGGAATTGAATAGCTTCTTTTCTGAGTCTTAGAATGATGGTACATGCTTCAACGTCGATAAGCGCCTTGGCAGTAGCAAGGAAAGGTCTGCCAAAAATTATCGGGTATCTCAGATCTTCTTTGATATCCATGATGATGAAGTCGCACGGGACATAGGCATCCTTGCCTATCCTTACTAGAATATTTTCAATGATCCCCAGAGGTGTGGTGATGGTGGAGTCAGCTAATTGAATTGTCATTGCTGTAGGCAGCAATTCCGTGAAACCCAATCATTTGCACATAGAATAGGGCATAATGGATATGCTGGCCCCTAGGTCAGCTAATCCCTTTTTGGTAGATGCATTTCCAATGCAGCATTGAATTCCGAAGGAACCTGGGTCCTTCTTCTTCTTTGGCATTTTATTAAGGATGATGTCAGAGGTGGTCTAGGCAAGCTTGATAGTTTCTTGTTCCTCAGTGATGTACTTCCTTGATAACAAAGTTTTGAGGTATTTTTCCCAAGCTGGTACCTCGGAGAGAGCATCAAGGAGCAGGATATCGATGTAAAGTTTCTTCATCGCCTCCTTGAATTTTTGGAACCTGGTATCCATTTTCGTTTCTCGCAGTCTACTCGGATATGGGATCCTTGGTTTATATTGCAAGATTTCTCGCTCTGTGGACACCTGGTCTTTATCTTTGCCCTTTGTGCCCTCTGTGGGCTTCTCCTTTCCTTGCTGCGGGCTCTCATTCATCATAAAGGCAGGTGTATCATCATTATCAAGAGTGATCCTTGTAGTTTCATGAAGAGTGCGTCCGGATCTCGTGGTAATGGCATTCAACTGTTCAGGCCTATTCTTTCCATGCCTAGGACTCGATTCGGGTTGTCCTGCAAATGTGCCTGCTGGAGGCTTCAATTGTGCAGCAATTTGGGCAAGTTGAGCTTCTACTACCTTTTGTTGCACTTATTGATTAGCGAGCATAGTATGTTGGGATTGCATCATCTTCCTTATCAAAGTCATTTCATCTTCCGGCTGAGAAGGAGTATTTTTTTGAGGAATTTGTTGTTGACCTTGTTGAGGTAGTTGCGGAGGCAGCACTAGCTGAGGTTGCTACAATTGAGGGTGCAGATGTGGGTGTAGAGGAGGATGAGTATACTGATAGTAGGCGGATTGGTTCCTGGGGTAGTTAGCTCTCGGGAAGTTACTCCTGGGATTCCCTTGATTTTGATTGAAATTGTGATGCGATGATTTTGAGTCGCATTTATAGACCTTTTTGATATGTGTTTTGTGCTTGTATTAGTCATTTTTATGGTTAATATTGCATAATTCATCCATTTTGGTCTTTGCCATCATTTTATGTCAAATCCCCTTAATTTTATCATTTTGAGCATTAATTATCACATTATCATAATTCGTGTGGATTTATTTGATCTTGTCTTTGGATTTCAAGAAAAACAAGTATTTGCTTCCGTCGATACCATCGACGGAAGTCGATACTATCGACATGGCCACAGGTCGCCAGCCGAAAGGAGCAGCAAAGAGTCGATACCATCGACACTCAAGTCGATGGTATCGAGACCCCTTCAGGTTGCTGGTGAGGAAGCTGTCGATAGTATCGACCCCAAGTCGATACCATCGACACATTGAGGCTACACCGTCGCTAAATGACAAAACCGACGCTACAGGGTAGTCGATACCATCGACCCGCGTCGATGGTATCGAGATGGCTACAGGCACTCGGATTAAAAGACAAGAAGACTGTCGCTACTACATTGGGTCGATACCATCGACCCGCGTCGATGGTATCGACACCGTCAGATATGCGTTGGATTCAGATTGATTTCAATCGGACAGATGGAGTTAATTGACGACCTAATTAGGGACTTATACCTAATGACGGCCGCCCGGACGAAAGGAGGATCTAATTTTGCCATTGCACAAGTGCCGAGGGGGGAGAGAAAGGAGAACGGAGGCCAGAAGTTCATACCTGTTGATCCGGACGCTGCCGAAGACGGATTTCACCACCGAGAGGTGGGAAAGCTCGTGTTCTACGCAAAGGATCAACCGGTTCTCCTCCGTTCAGGGGTTTTCCCATTTAATTCACGTTTTTCATATGATTTCCCCTATTTCTACCATGTATTTGTGCGAGATGAACATGCGGGGCTAATCCCCTCCATCTTTAGGACCGGGAGTAGCCCGGGAATGCATTCTATGACAGTTTTATATTAATAATTCATATTTTCTCTCTTAAATCCGTGGTATAGTTTCATTTTCTCCATATATTGTTATGCTTGATCACCATGATAATAACCTAATGCCCTTAATCACTTCGACAGAAGGATTAATGGTTGAAAAGAGACGAAACATACATTAATCGATAAATCCCTTGACAAAGGAGGTGTAAAATTAATGGTGGAAACTGAGAGATCGTTCGTAATGCACTTAGTTTAGGGGATAGATTACTACGACGGTGGAATCGACCTAAACCTAAGTAGTGAATTACACCACGACAGTGGGTAATTCTGTTTTTAGGCCACTACCCGGATAGAGAGAGAATATTGAGGAATTATATGAAACCTAATACAATGATAACCCGCGGTGAAACTGCAATCCTAAAGATACTCTTTTGAATTGATTAAATTAACATTTAATCGATTGGTTGCTTTGTTTTATTTTTACTTTCTTTTAATTTTGACAACAAACCCCAATTTGTTATTCGGCTTAGCTGGTCGCAAATAGTTAGTAGGAGTCTCCAATAATTCAGCGTATCCCTGTGTTCGACTCGAGCCTCACAAAGGCATGTACTACTCGACGTGTATACTTGCGTTTTAGCGCGTAGTAAAATACACGTCAAGTTTTTGGCGTCGTTGCTGGGGATACGATGAAATTGTTGGCACTTCGAGTGCTACGAGCGGCCACTCTAGGCCACAAATTTCTTTTTAATTTTCATTCAAATTCAAATATTTTTACATTGCGCTTTAATTGTTTATACTCGTCTAAGCTTAGTACTGAATTCGAATTTTCTTATTTCAGGTACTATGTATGGTGCAGACACGTAGTACTGACTACGTGGAACGCGCACCCGAGGTTCCATATTCGGGACCTGAGGACGAGGAACATTCTGAGCACGAGTACCAAGAAGAGATAGATTCTGAATTTGAACCAGAAGACATGGCCGAGCCACAGACCATATGGGAGAAGATCAAGGCTTCTTCCTCATCAGCTTCAAAGGGGCCTATAAAAAAGCAAGCGATCAACATACCGACATATAAGATCGATCTAGCGTTGATTAATTTG
Organism: Alisma plantago-aquatica; assembly: GCA_963693085.1. Taxonomy (NCBI): domain Eukaryota; kingdom Viridiplantae; phylum Streptophyta; class Magnoliopsida; order Alismatales; family Alismataceae; genus Alisma; species Alisma plantago-aquatica. The sequence goes on along the minus strand of OY856414.1, from coordinate 173,177,678 downwards.
GTAAAATCAAATGCGTTTCATGGGCTGAAGAATGAGGATCATGTTGCACACATCAGCCAATTCGTTGAAAAATGTGACATGGTAAAGATAGACAGGTTTCCACAAGATGCTTTGTACCTCAAGCTGTTCCCAAGTTCCTTGGCAGGAGCAGCAAGAGAGTGGCTACATAATCTAGACGATGAGTTCGTTGAGTCTTGGGACCATATGGTGTAAGTCTTCTTTGAGAGGTTCTTCCCTCCTAAGAAGACTAACGACATGATCCGGAAGATTCACAATTTCACCCAACAGGAGGGTGAAACATATTCTGAGACCTGGGAGCGATTTCAGGTTATGTTGAGGAGATGTCCGCATCACGGGCTGGACAAAGAGACACAGGTGAAAATCTTCTATTTTGCTCTCTCCGAGCATGATAGGAGTAATCTGGATTCAGCCGGGTCGGGATTTTTTCTTAATAACACTGACACTAGATGTTGGGAAATACTCAAGAACATGGCGAGAAAGCAGTCCTGGGGAGAAAGAGAGAGAGGCCCAGTTGAGCAAGCACGAGTCGCCAGTGAATCAAAGGCAATGAGAGAGCTGAATGAGAAGATGGATCTTCTCGCAAAGAAGTTACTGCAAAAAGAAGAAAATGAGTCCGAGGATGAGGCTCAAGTCAAGTACATGAGACAACAACAAGGGTACAGGAACAATGACTACTCATGGAGAAAGGACAAAAATTTCTCATGGAAGGATCCGAATAATTTTCTGCAGGATTCGGAAGCCAAGCCCGCACCAGCTGCAGAGGACAAGAGCACGAAGTTGCTCAATCAGGTCATCAAGCAAAATCAAGAGTTAATGAACACATTCGGGCAGCAAATCAAGCAACAAGGTGAATTTATGAATCAATTTGGGCAGACATTGCAGAGCCATGGGGCTCAAATGAGGACCATAGAGACCTCCATGGCACAGATGGTAGCTGAAATTGCTAGTTTGAAGAAGCCAGCACATCCGGGTTTTCCGGGGAACACCAATGTTCCCGGGGGAAACCAGCAAGCCAAGGCCATTTTACTGAGAAGCGGCAAGAAGGTGTTGAATCCAAGAATGGATGAAACAAGCATACCGCAAGATAAAGTTGAAGGTGAAACCACTACGGAGCAGCCCACACCAGTCACAGGGCAGGTTGAAGACATAGCCGTGGATGGTAATGATGAACAGGTTGCTGAGGAGGAACCGCAGAAAATGACGCCTTATGTGCCACCTCATCAAAGGGCACAAGCCGTTCCGGTCCCCTATCCGAATAGTGCAAAGGCAAGGAAGGTAGATGCACAATTCAAGAAATTCTTGGACAGCTTTAGGAAGCTTTCGGTCAGTATTCTGTTATTGGAAGCTATTGAGAAAATCCCTTCATACAGGAAGTTTCTAAAAGATGTCATCACCAAGAAGAGGAAGATACCAGATACTGAGGTCGTTGTGCTAAAGGAGCAGGTGAGTGCCTTCATTATGGGCACTCTACCGCCAAAGAGACTGGATCCCGGGTGTTTCAACATTTCTTGCTATATCGGGAAGTTTAAATTTGGAGAGGCATTATGTGATTCAGGGGCAAGCATCAATTTGATGCCCCTTTCGACATTTAAAAAGCTGGGATTAAAGGAGTCACGGCCGAGCAATATGACTATCCAATTGGCCGACAACTCTGTGGTGAAGCCTTATGGAATCTGCGAAGATGTCTTAGTGAAGGAGGATCAATTTGTCTTTCCGGCTGATTTTGTGGTTATGGAGATGCAGGAAGAGCATGGTAATGAGCTGTTACTTGGACATCCATTCCAAGCTACAGCCTACATGATCTTAGAGATGGGGAGAGGTCGCTTGACCTTAGGCATAGCAGATGACCGCTTTGAGATGGTCATGCCCTCTAGCACTGCGTCTTCGAAAGCAAAAGAACAATGTAATATGGTGAAACACATGGATCACAACATCTCACTCTGCCTTGGAAAACCATTTTTGGACATGGCTCATGTGATGAGCAAGATGGATAATGGAAACTTAGCTGTGGATATCATGGAGCAAACTAAGGTTGTCTCTTTGTGTAAAGCTGTTGGATTTCCGAATGATGAGAATGAGGACATTCCGCTCTCTTGGGAGGATGATGCGATTGCTATTTCTGTTGTTGATGCATATCCAGAATTGCCGCTGGAGGCTTGTTTGTTGAATGTTACCTATGATTGGATGCGGAGTAAATCACTCAAGGAGTGCGCTAAAATGCTTCAGATGCTTCCATGTTTCTATACGAGGCACTATGAAGATTTAGGTGCACTTCCCCCACCGCTGCATTCATCTCTTATCAGCCCGCCAGAGTTGGAATTGAAGTCGCTGCCCCCGCATCTCAAGTACGTCTTTCTAGTTGAGAAGGACAAGTTACCGGTGATCGTATCTACTTATTTGAGTGCGGATGAGGAGGAGCAACTGCTGATAGTGCTCAAGAACCACCGTGGAGCTTTTGGGTGGTCTGTTGCAGACATCAAGGGGATCTCCCCTACGCTTTGACAGCATAAGATTCGGCTCGAAGAGGGAGCCAAGCCTGTTATTCAGCCTCAAAGACGTTTAAATCCGAGCATGATGGAGGTTGTGAAGAAGGAGGTCATCAAACTTCTTACTGCAGGGATTATCTATGCCATATCAGACTCGACGTGGGTGAGTCCCACACAGGTAGTCCCTAAGAAGGGGGGAATTACTGTCACTAAAAATTTGTTGAATGAACCTGTCACCACCCGATTGGTAACCGGGTGGCGAGTTTGTATTGACTACAGTCGTCTGAATGCCGCCACACTTAAGGATCATTTTCCCTTACCGTTTATTGATCAAATTTTAGAACATCTTGCTGGTCGGTCGCATTTTTGTTTTCTGGATGGGTATTCGGGGTATAACCAGATCTCGATTGATCCTTTGGATCAAGAGAAGTCTACATTCACATGTCCCTATGGGACTTTTTCTTACCGACGAATGCCGTTTGGTTTATGTAATGCACCGGTGACGTTTCAACACTGCATGCTCGCCATATTTTCTGACATGGTAGAGCGCTGTCTTGAGGTTTTTATGGATGACTTCACGGTTTATGGTGCATCATTTGATGAATGTCTCTATAACCTAGACAAGGTGCTGCAGCATTGTGAGGACACACACTTGGTCCTTAACTGGGAGAAATGTCACATGATGGTGACAGAGGGAATAGTGCTAGGACACAAGGTGTCTAGCAAAGGTCTTGAGGTAGACCCTGTGAAAATTGAGGTGATTTCCAAGTTGCCCCCACCAAATTATGTAAAAGGGGTGAGAAGCTTTCTGGGACACGCCGGGTTCTATCGGCGATTCATTAAGGATTTTTATAGAATTGCAAAACCTTTATCCGAACTCTTAGAGAAAGATGCGGTTTTTTATTTCAACGATAAGTGTCTTCATGCATTTGATGTTTTGAAAGAAAAATTGATTTCTGCCCCGGTTGTTCAAACGCCGGATTGGACAAAACCTTTCGAATTGATGTGTGACGCTTCGGATTTTGCAGTAGGAGCCGTTTTGGGGCAACGGGTAGATAATAAGCCCGTTGTGATTTTCTATGCTTCCAAAACTCTGAATGATGCTCAATTGAATTATACAACTACTGAAAAAGAATTACTTGCCGTCGTGTTTGCGTTTGAAAATTTTCGGCAGTATTTAGTTGGATCTAAAGTAGTTGTATGGACCGACCATGCTGTGATAAAATACTTGATGGAGAAAAAGGATGCAAAGCCTAGACTTATTAGGTGGATTTTGCTCTTACAAGAATTTGACATTGAAATCAAGGATAAGTCTGGAATTGAGAATGTAGTGGCTGATCATTTGTCTAGGTTAGAAAGGGTGAATGAAACAGATTTGCACATACCCATAACCGAGACGTTTCCCGATGAACAGCTTTTGAAAATTAATTCTAAAGAATCGTGGTTTGCTGAAATTGTTAATTATTTGGCTTGCGGGATCATCCCGGAAGACTGGTCATATCAAGAGAAAAAGAGATTCTTTCATTCTTTAAGATACTATTTTTGGGATGATCCAATTCTTTTGAAGCAATGCAGGGACGGTATCTTACGCAGGTGCGTGCCTGAGATAGAGTACGAGAGTGTTCTCCACCATTGCCATGCATCGCCGACGGGAGGACACCATGACAGTTCGCGAACAGCAGCTAAGGTGTTGGAAAGCGGCCTTTATTGGCCAACTTTGTTTCGGGATGCCTACGATTTTGTAAGGCAATGTGACCCATGTCAGCGAGCAGGTAACATTTCAAAGCGACAAGAGATTCCCCTGAATGTATTTCAGGAAGTTGAAGTATTTGATTTGTAGGGCATAGACTTCATGGGACCCTTTGTGTCCTCGAACTCCAATTTGTATATCTTGCTAGCTGTTGATTATGTGTCGAAGTGGGTGGAAGCAATCCCCACAAGGACTAATGATTCTACTGTAGTGTGCAAGTTTGTGAAGGAAAATATTTTCTGCAGGTTTGGGATACCCCGAATGATAATAAGCGATGGGGGTACACACTTCCGAAATCGGAAAGTCTCGACACTATTGAAGAAATATGGGGTCAAGCACAACATTGGCACCCCATATCATCAACAGACTCAAGGCCAAGTGGAGGTCTCAAACCGTGAAATCAAGAAGATTCTAGAACGAATAGTGGCATCCACAAGGAAGAATTGGAGTGCCCTACTACCGGACACACTTTGGGCATATAGAACGGCTTACAAAACACCTATAGGCACTACGCCTTTTAGGTTGGCGTATGGCCGGGCTTGTCACCTTTCGGTGGAATTGGAGCACAAGGCCCATTGGGCGCTTAGAAGGCTAAATTTGAGTTATGATGAAGCTGGGAGAAAGAGGATGTTTGAGTTGAATGAGCTGGATGAGTTACGCATGACGGCATATGAGAATGCCCAAATATACAAGGAGCACACAAAACTAATCCACGATCGCCATATCGAGCTGTGCATGTTCAAGAAGGGAGATAGTGTTCTGTTGTTTAACTCCCGACTCAAGTTGCATCCCGGGAAGCTGAAATCCCGGTGGAGTGGACCATTCGTGGTGGAAGAGGTTAAACCGCACGGTGCGATTTTGGTGCATGATGGTGATGCCACGTTCTTGGTGAATGGACAGAGGTTAAAGTTGTATTTTGGTGAGAATTACAAGAGAAAAGTGAATGAGGTCAAACTCATTACACTTGCGGGCAAATGAGATGCCTAGAAGCCGTCTAGCCTAAGACGTTAAATAAGGGCGCTTGTTGGGAGGCAACCCAACCATCGGTACATTAGGATAGTTTAATTATAATCATAGGTTGCTTTAATTTCTTTCAATTTTTAGTGTAAAGAAGATACATTGATCCGGTTGTTCATTGTGCATGCTGAGGCAGAGTCGATACCATCGACACACCTGTCGATGGTATCGACATAGGGTCAGATTGACAACTGCAGAGTTCGTTCTGAGTCGATACTATCGACGGTCTCGTCGATGGTATCGACACACCTACAGGCAGGTCGCCCAACAACAGTCGATAGTATCGACAAATCAGTCGATACCATCGAGATCTCTAGAGAAGTTCAGAACAATTTGTCTCATTCAACTCGATACCATCGATGGCCTCGTCGATGGTATCGACATGGTCACAGGTTGAAGTGAAAAAGTGGCGGTGTCGCAATGAATCCAAGTTGATACCATCGACTCCTGTCGATGGTATCGACCATCCATGTCACCAATCCGCACAAAGAAATCGACGGTGATCGCGGCGTCCACGTCATCGATCCGGGTGCAGCGTCGATACTATCGACCTATGTCGATGGTATCGACACGTCAGCAATCCAGATTTCAAGATCAAGCAATCGTCAACCGTCAATACTCACGAGGGGGCCGGATAGCATCGAGACGTGTCGATACCATCGACCCGCGTCGATGGTATCGACGGGTCAACAGTGGTGCCGACCAAGTCTATATAAGGAGAAGCAATACGTCATTTGACGTCACACCTTCAGAGTGATCTCCTCCCTTGGCGCTGAGTACTCCCCCGAGCTATCCAAGAGCGAAGAGCACCAGCACCGAGCGACGATCTTCCCCGAGCGGAGATTCATATCTCCATTCTTCTCCGAGCTCTCCTTCTAATCCTTGTCTCTTCGCCATCATGGTGCGTACCGCTGGAGCTTCTTCCTCGCGTGCTCATCTGGATGACATTCCCGAGTTCGTGCCACCACCGCCATCATCGGTGGCACGTCCTCGCCTTGTCCACCCTTCTGCGGAGGTGAAGAAGATCTTCGACGAAATCATGAAGCACAAGATCGAGCCAACCCGGTATGTGGATCCGGAGATGCTCTGTGATCTTGGCTTCAAGGCAAACTTGGACTACGTGCTCAAAGGACAAGCACACCAAACGGGTCGTGGCCATGACGAGCTGGAGTGCCACGAGGACGGTCAACCTTTCTTCGGCGAGTGGCCGACATATAAGGAACTGGTGGCAGAATTCATGGCGACCCTCGACGTCAATGTCGTGCCAAACGAGATATCCGCCAGCGACCGTGAGTGGGAGAAGGGTCGGGTGTCTTTCCGGCTCTACAACCACGACTTCACCATCACTCTGGAGCAGTTCAACGACATCTTCAACTGGAACAGTTCCAAGTATGACTACCGCCGTCCAGATAACCGCACTGATTACGCCGCCATCTTCGCCGAGTTGGTGACGGTTCCGCATGGGAGGTCGGTGAGCTACCATAACGCCGCGGTAGCCGACTTTGAGCACCCGTTTGCACGGGTCTTGCACAGGATGTTGAGCTCTACCATCTTTTCTCAAAGCGATCTTGCTTTGAGCAAATTCCAGGAGTCTGATCTTTTCTTCCTATACAAGCTCCTGGCGAGACAAGAATGCAACTAGGGTGCATTCTTTCTACACCGAGTGTTGGCGGTGAAGAGGAGCACGAGGAGAGCCCCGATTCATTTCGGCGGGTTAGTCACCAGGATAGCCCTCTACTTGGGCTTGAATCTCAATCAGCTGACTCCTCTTACTACGAGAAGCAAGGTCAACTTGCAACATCTTCACCGGGCCAACCTAATTCTTCTCCGAGATGGCGTGGCGTTCGCACACTGCCATGTAAATCAAGCATATCAGGAGTGTTCTCTACCTGACCCCGTCTTCAACATCGACGGCGCGCAGCATTTCCGGTGGCCAATCATAGCCATCGATTCCGATGAAGAAGACGGCAGCAATGACGGTGGCGACGACGACGAGGCGGCGGAAGAGGAGGAAGAGGCGTTCACACCTCTTCGATCCCGAGTGGCACCCCGGAAGCATCCTCGGATGCATCCAGGTGCTTCATCATCTTCTCCGCATCCGCCTCCACCGCCGCCGTCCTCGCAGCAGAGCGAGGATGTTTATTCTATGCAGGGCATGTACAACATGCTCCAAGATATTCAGCAGACGCAGCACAGCCACACCGCTGCATATGCCGGTATCCAAGACACCATCGATCGGCTTTTCGTAAACCAACAGGCGATATTTGAGAATGAGCGCCTTCTTTTCGCCAATCAAGAAAGCATCCATGATCGGCTGCATAGGATGGAGCAGCAGCAGCAGCCATTCTACGACCACTACTGGAGTCAGGGTTATTTTGGTGGGTATCCACAGCCTCCACCAATGCCCCCGTATGAGCCGAACTTCCAAGGGCAGTTCCCGTCTTGAGACCCCACTTCTCCGCAGCCACCTCCACCTTCACAAGAGTGATCGGGTATCCCTGTTCCACTCTTAAGTTTGTTTTTGACTATGAGGCCATAGTCAGATTCAAGCTTGGGGGGGTAGTTGGAACAGTTATATCTTTTATTGTTTTAGTTTTTAGCATTGTTATTTGTTTCTTGCATCTGTAGTTTTTGTAGGATCCACGTGCTATCTAGTGTAACTGTGGATGTCGTAAAAATTTGTCATCTTGCTGTTAGTTCATGGGAATTTAAGGGAAATTTAAAAGTTTTTGTGTCTCTAGATAGCTTGCTTTGGTTGACCTGGGGGAACACATCCTACGAAAATGATTGATTATGTCAACTTTAAAACAACATTTCACATCTGTACTCCTAATGATTCATGAAAGTGGACAGTAATGGTTGTTTGAGCCTAACCTAGCCAAATGGTAATGAGACCTTAATTGGATATAAGAGAGAGAACCCTCTAAACTACTACACAGGTCAGTAAGGAGGGACACATAATATCTTTCTAAGGTTCAGTCATCTAATCTTGTGATCATTCCACTTCATTTTTCCATAATACACCTAAGAATTGGAAGTAAAGTACAGTTTGAATTCCTTTTTGTGTGCATAGCATTTAGATAGGACTTACATTGGGATTTTCCATATGTTTGCATAAAAAGAAAAAAAAATATAAGGATTCATGCACATTACCTTTAGGTGCATGCCATGTAGTTGCACTCATGATTTTCATGCATAAAGTATACCATGTATCTCAATTTTTCCTCAATGGTGAATTGAACTGTTCCATACCTTCTAAATATTGCAAAAATTTCTGAGCATGAAGAAAATAGCCCAATAAACTTATCTTTAAGCAATTATGGATATGTGGGCTAAAGAAAAAAATTCTGAAAATCTGCAATACATAAAAGAAAAAGAAAATAAAAGAAAAAAGAGAATTTAGAAGAAAGTGAAATAAGAGGGAGAAAGGAACATGATATCACTCGCATCACAGGAAATTGAGTACATGATGTAGCTTGACTAGATATCCATCTCATTTTGAGGCGCATGGTTAGAGCATGCATCATTTCACCCAATTTTAGGCATTAGGGCATTTCTAATGTGCATGTGCATCATATAGGACATTTTTGTATTATGCATTTTGAAACTGTACAATACTTCCATTTTCTTCCATGAGCCACCCATTTTCATCCACCCATTGCTCGGATTCGTAGGCCACCGTGAATTTCTCCTCACTAATGAATATCAGGAGAACTGCTTCCATGTAGATGGTAGTTAGGGCGAGCAACGTAGTATAGGCAATCACAAGATGCACCAATGCTGAATCGGCGAATTTTATTATGTTAACTGCCTTATGTGATAGTGTTCATCGGTTAGGAGGTTGATTTCTTTTATTGATGATTACTGTCACCTTTAGGGTAATTACTGTTCTGTGGTTAGAGAAGGCCGGTTTGTGAATGTTCAGTGGGAGTCACATGGGATGTTGGGTTGGTGTGTTGTTTTTCAGTTGACATTTGCAATTCTATTCTAAGGATTAGTTGCTCGAGGGCAAGCAACGTTCAAGCTTAGGGGAGTTTGATGCGATGATTTTGAGTCGCATTTATAGACCTTTTTGATATGTGTTTTGTGCTTGTATTAGTCATTTTTATGGTTAATATTGCATAATTCATCCATTTTGGTCTTTGCCATCATTTTATGTCAAATCCCCTTAGTTTATCATTTTGAGCATTAATTATCACATTATCATAATTCGTGTGGATTTATTTGATCTTGTCTTTGGATTTTAGGAAAAACAAGTATCTGCTTCCGTCGATACCATCGACGGAAGTCGATACTATCGACATGGCCATAGGTCGCCAGCCGAAAGGAGCAGCAAAGAGTCGATACCATAGACACTCAAGTCGATGGTATCGAGACCCCTTCAGGTGGCTGGCGAGGAAGCTGTCGATAGTATCGACCCCAAGTCGATACCATCGACACATTGAGGCTACAGCATCGCTAAACGACAAAACCGACGCTACAGGGTAGTCGATACCATCGACCCGCGTCGATGGTATCGAGATGGCTACAGGCACTCGGATTAAAAGACAAGAAGGTTGTCGCTACTACATTGGGTCGATACCATCGACCCGCGTCGATGGTATCGACACCGTCAGATATGCGTTGGATTCAGATTGATTTCAATCGGACGGCTGGAGTTAATTGACGACCTAATTAGGGACTTATACCTAATGACGGCCGCCCGGACGAAAGGAGGATCTAATTTTGCCATTGCACAAGTGCCGAGGGGGGAGAGAAAGGAGAACGGAGGCTAGAAGTTCATACCTGTCGATCCGGACGCTGCCGAAGACGGATTTCACCACCGAGAGGCGGGAAAGCTCATGTTCTACGCAAAGGATCAACCGGTTCTCCTCCATTCAGGGGTTTTCCCATTTAATTCACGTTTTTCATATGATTTCCCCTATTTCTACCATGTATTTGTGCGAGATGAACATGCGGGGCTAATCCCCTCCATCTTTAGGACCGGGAGTAGCCCGGGAATGCATTGTATGATAGTTTTATATTAATAATTCATATTTTCTCTCTTAAATCCGTAGTATAGTTTCGTTTTCTCCATATATTGTTATGCTTGATCACCATGATAATAACCTAATGCCCTTAATCACTTCGACATAAGGATTAATGGTTGAAAAGAGACGAAACATACATTAATCGATAAATCCCTTGACAAAGGAGGTGTAAAATTAATGGTGGAAACTGAGAGATCGTTCGTAATGCACTTAGTTTAGGGGATAGATTACTACGACGGTGGAATCGACCTAAACCTAAGTAGTGAATTACACCACGACAGTGGGTATTTCTGTTTTTAGGCCACTACCCGGATAGAGAGAGAAGATTGAGGAATTATATGAAACCTAATACAATGATAACCCGCGGTGAAACCACAATCCTAAAGATACTCTTTGAATTGATTAAATTAACATTTAATCGATTGGTTGCTTTGTTTTATTTTTACTTTATTTTAATTTTGACAACAAACCCCAATTTGTTATTCGGCTTAGCTGATCGCAAATACTTAGTAGGAGTCTCCAATAATTCAGCGTATCCCTGTGTTCGACTCGGGCCTCACAAAGGCATGTACTACTCGACGCGTATACTTGCGTTTTAGCGTGTAGTAAAATACACGTCAAATTGCTTGGGAATTCAGGTGGTAACCTACTAGAGGATCCTCCCTGCGTCTGGTGTTGCGGATTTGCGGTCCCAGTATGGTTCCCATATTGGAATCCTGGGTGGTTCCTTGGCTGATTAGGATTATAATATACTTGTCCAGGAATGGAATGGATAGAGTTGACTTGTTCTGGCAGTTGTTCTTCAGACTATTCAGTGATAGGTTCATACTGTTGTGGTGGTGGATGCAAATCCATCATCACATTATAAAGCATACCGCATGAAAGGGTTGGATGGTCAGATGCATGACAGGCTTCACATGTTCCTGTGGCAGCCTTGACTTGTTGAACCAGTGGGTTTTTCTTCTTGTCAAACTCTCCAAGAGAAGTTTCGAGAGCTTGCTGCTTATGAGCTATGGTTTTCAAGGCTTCAGCAATAGCCTTCATCTCTATTGATTCTTTGGCTTTATAGACCTTGAGGACTCCTTTGCCAGCTGATCGTCCCCAGTTGGACTGATTCTCAGCTCCGAGTGTGACTATTTTCCAGGCGTCCTCATAGTTCTTTCTCATAAAGTTTCCTCGAGATGAGGAATCCAGAAATTGCTTTATGTCATCACTCACTCCCCTATAGAAGGTTTCTATCAACTGGTTTTGGGAGATTTCGTGATGAGGGCACTTTCGCAGAAGCTCTTTGAACCTTTTCCATGCTTCAGTAAGGGATTCTCTGGGAAGTTGAGAGAAGTGATTAATCTACCCCCTGATCTCATAAGTCAGTGAAGGGGGAAAGAACTTCTCCAAGAACTTTTCTTCCAGGGGATCCCAGGTGGTGATTATTGGCTCCCTGTCAAGTGAGTTATACCAGCTCAGAGCTCTCCCAGACAGAGTGAAGTGAAACAAATGAGGCATTATTGCATCAAAGGCAACTCCGGCTTGCGGGACCATGCGGCACAGTGCCTTAAACCTCTTCAGATGATCCATGCAGTCATCTCCAGAACCTACAGAGAATGAGATGCCCTGCATGATCTGGATCCATTGGGTCTGAATCTCAAAGTTGGGAATGTTGATGATCGGAGGTCGGACCGGATGGTTGTCTTCGTAGTTCTTTGGGACAGCATAATCCCTCAGCTGCTTGTTCCTTAGTTCCAACTGAGCAGCTTGGGTTGTTGCGTCATTTTCGGCTCTGATGCGGGCCTGTTCTTCCGCACGAATCTCCGCTTGAATCTGGGCATGAGTATCAGCGATGAGTTGTGCCCTTTGAGCGGCGATGGTGGCGTTGACCCTCTCCATCACCAATGCAGCCTGGCGTTGATTTTCAACCATTTGCCTGGCTCTTTGGCGATTGAGTCTAATGTGATGATGGAAGCTTCTCTCTACCTCAGAGTCAAACTCCAGATCAGGGGAGAATCTGTGGTTATGCGATGATCGCATACACATTTTCTACCTGAGTAGAGAAAGAAAACACCTTTTAGATAATGGTATAGATATAATGGTTTCAAGAAGATATAGACTAATGATTAAAAAGAAAGTGTAAAACCCTAACCAACTAGGAAGATACTAAATGAAATTAAAACGTTTCGGTGTCCCCGGCAACGGCGCCAATTTTTGATGGAGCTTCCACTTACGTGGAATTGCGTGCACCAACTAAAAATCCTAAAGATAGTAAGTCTTTAGGTTTAGCCTTGCTTATACTAGATAGAGAACTCCACCCACGTATGCTAAGATATGTGGAAGTCTTATCATAGTATAGTTAAGGGTCGAATCCTCAGGATAACGGTCTTGTTGCAAGCAACAAGATGGAAAACGTTATAACTACACTTAGTCACTTAATAGTAGGCACTTAAATCGAAGGTTTGGTTTTGTCATTTTAACCTAAGAACATGTAAAGAAAAGAAAGAAAGTAAATCTAAGGAAGTTAAATAATGATAAAAGTCACTAGGGTGTGATCGGTTTTTCACCGCCACTATACATGGATCAACACCTGCAAAGTAAAACATAACCTGCAAAAAGAGTTTAGTCAGTTAGTATCTTTGTAGACTTAGTTTCCTTTCTTAGAACTAACTACCAGAAGTGCGGGAATGTTGCAAAGTCAGCCATCCCCGAACAAATGGTCAACTACTTTGCATCATTCCCTTTGCAAAGTGTGTTCCTCGACTCATCAAGGTTGTACTTTCACACGTCAACTGATTCCATTTCATAGCATGAAAGTACAACGATGGGAGTGAGTATACTCCACTTCTTGAAAGACACTCCTAGATACTGAAACAGATGCATGGTGGATACATGCACCAAGAACCAACATACAAATGAGTTTCAAATCTAATAGTACAAACGTAGACAATTCATACTAAAAGATAAAAGACAACACAAGTTGATGATCAGGCAACATGCATTCATTAAACGTTTGATGTTGAACTGAAAAGATAAAAACTCTATATTACAAACTATGGATTACATTTACATGATATGAAAACATGGGTAGCGGGGCTACTCCCCGCACCCTAGTGAAAGAGACTACTCGCTCATAACTAGGACAAAGAAGGAGGTAAGAAGAGAGAGAGAGAGCATCATCCCCACAAAGGAGAGAGGAAAGTCAACTCCTTGGAGAGAGAGAAACAATCCACCAGCTTCACAGGTTGCGCGATGACGAGATCTCCCTCTTCCCACCTTCTTTGGCAGAGAGAGAGAAAGCACCTTCGAGATGGAGTGTGGGTCTCAGACCGGCAGCCCCTGGGCGGAGGATGGAAGTCGGATGTGCTCTGGAGTGATTGAGGCAGCCTTTGGATGTCTGAAACTTGATAACTGGTGGAGGACCCTTGGGGTCTTATTTATAGGCCTTAAGTGAAGTCCAAACAGTTTGGAGACCGTTTGGACCTCAAGACCGTTTGGCTTCATGCGGTCTCGGGACCGTGTGACTCCATGCGGTCTCGGGACTGGTTGGCTTCATGCGGTCTTGAGACCGTGTGACTCCATGTGGTCTGGGGACCGATTGGCTTCATGTGGTCTTGGGACCGTTTGACTCCATGCTGTCTCGGGACCGATTGGCTTCATGCGGTCTTGGGACCGTTTGACTCCATGCGGTCTCGGGACCGATTGGCTTCATGCGGTCTTGGGACCGTTTGACTCCATGCGGTCTCGGGACCGATTTAGTCTTTTATGATTTTTTGTGTCTTTTTCTGCGAATATAAAGGGGAAAAGTTAGTCTAATAGTATATTTACAATAAGAGGGAATATTTAGGGATTATGGCTAATTTTAATTGAGAAAGAGTGTGGAAAACTAAAGAAAAGACTAAGATAATCATCCAAAATTGGAGGTTATCACTTAGGTTGCATGAACACCTACTATTCTCCTGTGCGAGGGACACATTTTCATATTTACATATATTTAGTAAAATATTATATAGTTTTTCTCTATGAAATAAGATGTCAGAGAAAACTGAAGAGGCTCGAGCGAATTGGAAAACAAAACCGAATCAGCAAAATTGAGTGTCCCACACACAGTAGATAGTTTAGTGCCATGTCACCTAGTGAAATGGTGAGAATGAGATGTAGACTAGTGTAGCTACCCAATACATATGAGCTCTATATGGAAAGGGTTTCACACACTTGTCTAAACCTAGTTCTCGAACATCTAGGTTCTAACTTATAGGCTAAGTAAAACCTTATTCCTATAGAACAATTTACTAAGTTTCTAGGGATTCAAGTGAAAGGTGAAATTTAGTTTTATGTTTTATAATGAGAAATTGTTAGGTGTAGCTAATGTTCATGCTCTGATACTAATTGTAACGTCCTCGGATTTTACCGTCTCGAGCCTTAGAAGGCACGAGAGGACATATCCAAAAATGTTATGCAATTGTATGAAAGTGTGTTGTGGAAGCAATATGCATACATGAACATACAACATAACATACACCATAAAACATCTCAACATTCAACATGTACATTATTACAACATGATTTACAGTTGTATATTAAAAGAGAATTTTTACACAAGTCTAAACATGTATGCTAACTAGGATCTTAGATAATAGGTACAACATGTACAACTTGCTCACATCCTATTCTTTTATCCCATGCTGGCTCTAAACCTAGAAAATATGAGAAACAAAAACATCAACATAAAGTTGGTACGTGGTAGTAAAAATGCTATACTATGTTGGCATATTGAAAATAGTTGAAAAGAGAATAAAGAGAAGAAAACATTATTTAAAGGTGGAAAATCAGGTAAACCCAAGTTATTAATCACATTTCAAATTAACATGCATTACTATGGTGGACTTAGCACAAACATAAATTATTTGGGTCTTATCCCCGTGTACCTTGTACCATTAGGGATCTCCCTACGTACCTTGTACCATTAGGGAGTTGCTAGTTAGCATTAAATCTTTCCCCCTCTAATAGGGAGATTAATGAACACCATCAGTAACTACATTTCGTTATTTATTCCCTTAATGTTCTTTAGTGTTTAGGAGGAATTGGCAATACACATAGATATACATCCATCAATGCATTCAAATACATGCAAGCATATACTTATAATTAACATCCATCAAAACTAGTCATATACTTATATCCACATACCTGAGTTCAGATATTTCTCACATATCCATGATCATCTAGATAATCTGGTCAGCACCTGATTTAAAGAAATTAATCATCATTAATATATGTACATCATATTCTGGTAATTTTAGGTCCAAATTAGGGTTTAGGTCAAACCTAGGTTCAAACTATCCTAAACTTGTGTGTAGAATTTTTTATATTGATCGGGATGTCATTTTAGAGGTTTGGTCCAAATTTCATATTTTTCTGATGATTGCACTATTTTCTAGAATTAAATGAGGTTACAAACATGGAATTGGGTTTTAATGATAAATGGCCAATTATTTTGATATAATAGTCAAATCTGAGTTCATATTTGGTTTCCACATTGTATTAGGGTTCAGTAATATTTTTCTCAGATTTAATTTCCATGATATGCTAATTATACCAATAATATGATCTCAAAAAGAAGTATTATCATCTACATTAAATATCATCATTATTTGTTTGTCAAAGTCTGATATAAGGTCGAGTAATGTAGAGGACATTTTTCTGAGTCTAGGGATATTTTGGGTAATAATTTGAGAATTGAGCTATTTTAAATGGATTTTCTAAGATTTGATATATTTCTGGGAATTCAAAAGGAATTACCTTCTTGCTTTTATGGTGACCGTCAGATCTTCACGTTTAGGCCCTTCAGATCGTGCCACATCACCTTTAGAAGTAAGTGGCCCCTTCTACAATATGGGGTCTTCAGCCGCTGACTTAGGCTGGATGAACTAGATGGCTAAAGGCTTGGGCCGCCCGGCTCTGCCTTCTTCTCCCGCGTGTGATCTGCAACGCGGAAAGGAGTCTACTATCGGGTAGGCGCCGCCACACAAGAGAAAAATGACGATGAACACTGGTAGTTGTTGATGCTTCCTCAAGTCTCAACGAGGCCTTCCGCATGCTCCCGGTCATCTCTCTCAATGGAGGAAGCCCTGGGAGCTTGGGGCGATGAGGTCGATGGCCCTGGTGTCATGGATCCACGGACAAAGATGAAAATATCGAGCCTACTAGCTACGTTGCTAGCTCTTCCAAGTGTTGTGAGATCTACGGCCTTGCCTGAGATATCGTTGGGGCGACTCATAATCTCAAGGGAGTTTGGATCTTCGGCTCGGAGAGCTACCCACTCCCAGCACTATCGTGGTCTGCATAACGACATGGTCATGAAGGAGCAATGAAAAGGGCGATCATCATCTGCGGCACAACCTTGTCAGGGCTCATCGGCATCAACGTGTAGAAGTAGGTTCCTCACGAATCTCAGATTCGGTAGCCTGCCACTTCCTTTCTCGACTGCAGTTTGGATAACCCATTGGAAAGCCCAACTCCTAGATGACCCTTTGTGGTCTCTACTGCTATGGCCATCATGGATGGGAAATCTCTCCGCTAAAAGGAAGTCAGAGTCACCAACATTCCCAATCTCCAAGTCCGCTTGCTGCTTGAACACCACAGTGGAGGATGGCAGTACTGGAAACAAGGTTACCGTGGTTGTTGGATTGTGCTGACACCATGGTGTGAGATGATGGCATGGGATGGAAGATGGGGAAGGTACGGATGAGGATTACATTCTCTCAGTGATGTGGGTCTCTAGCATCAAGTGTAGGTTCAACCTGTTCTGAGTGTTGTGTAGGTCATGGGTTTGCCAAGGGATTCACTTAGACTACGTTGCCTTCTTCGGATCTAGAGGATGCTTCAACTGCGTTTTGTTCCTCCATATGTGGAGATTAGGGATGACATTGTCTTGGATCTGTTTGGATAGCTAGGATTGTGAGCATGACCAGTGATTATGACTGAATGGACCGAGTGACACACATAATAACCTATCGGTTTGGACTTTGTTTGAGTGTTATGTGACCATAGTCTGAAGATGCTCACTTAATTAGAATGTTTCATAACTCAAACTCTTATATCTCCTAGTAGGAATCCCCGATTCAAATGGAATTTTAATCCATGTGTTCCCCGTCACATGAATACTTGTATTTTCAAGTTTGGACTCGTGCTTACCACATTTGGTCATCTAACTTCATTCCTTAATTAACCTCATAAATAAGTATATAAGCCTTGAATTCAATTTATTTAATCATCAAATCGTGGTTCAACTCCAACAACACTTGTTATGATTTAAAATACCTCAAGGCCCATCAATTTTCCACTTGAGTTTGTTATGACTACTAAATGGACCTTATGACCTGATAAATACCCAAATTGACTAATAGAAATCTATACATATCATAGTTGAAATCAATTCAATATCATAATCACCAATCACATCTCTAACCACAATATTTAAGGTGAATATGGTTACAAATTAGATCAATTCCTCAACTGATTTCAACCACCTCAAGAACACTCATTGTCCACAAATATCATATTGGGTATCAAAACCCTAAAATTTAGGGTCATCACAGAAGCTGCGTTCTACAGCTTGAAGCAAGGTTCTTTGAATGTTTCTGCTTATGTGCAAAAGTTCTTGTTGCTTGAGAGATATGCTTCTGGACTGAGTGAAGAACGTAGAGCTGACCTATATTTGTAAGGACTCAACTGCAATGTAGGTCGTGCTCTTATCCCACAACTGCCTTTGACCTTTCAGCATATCGTTGATAAAGCTTTAGGTGTGGAGTCTTACCCAAGGTTTCAACCTAGGGAGTTTGACAAGAAGATGAAGCCCTCGGGAGATGAACATAAAAGGGACAAGTGTGCTAAGTGTAATGGTTGCCATCCTCTAGGGAAGTGTCCTTAGGACAAACCTCATCATTTCACTCCAGTGATATGTCATTATTGCAGTAAACATGGACACATTCGACCTAAGTGCCCCTAGATTCATAATGGACCTGCACCAGCTCAACAACAACAACAACCTCAAGTGCCTCACCGGAATAATGGTAACAATAATGGTAGAAGACCTCTAGAAAGGGGAGCTGGAAGAGTTTTTGTTTTTAGTGATCAAGAATTCTATGATGATGATCATGCTGAAGGTAACCCTTGGTCCCATAGTTAGACTTACAAGTTATGTTTCCTTTTTGCATGGTACCTTGTGGATATATGTAAGGAAGTTATCTTTGTACCTATAGATTGCTTGAGTTTTTAGGATGAAACTTTTAAGGGGTGGTAAATAGTTTAGATTTTGAGGACGAAATCCCATTAAAGGGTGGTATGTTGTAACATACAAAACCTAGAACCTAATCCTATTCCAAGGTTAAGAGGTTAGAGACCTTAGGGCTTAGCCAAATAAGGATAAAAGATATACCCATTGGTGGATAATTGAAATCCTAATATGTTAATGCATTAATAAATCACCCTAACATGTAGAATATAAATAAATATTACCTAATACCTTCAAATTAATCATAAGATCAATGAAGGGTACATAAGATATGTCACACTAGGTAATAATGTGCATAAAAGGACAAGGTGTCCATAATTGAGAATAATGATATATAATTCACAAAATATGAAATAAATAAACTCAAGAGAGATAATGTTAGAGTAGATTCATTCTAGATCTTTCCTTAGCCTTTTAGAACAAGGAAGAGATAAAAAGATAAATAATAACTCCAAAGCAAGGTAATTTGATATTGAATTAATTTAAAAAAATAAATAATGGAAATAATGGATAATAGGCTAAAATTAATAAAAGTGGAAGTAATTGGATAAGAATAACTTCATATTCATTTTCTTTGAGTTCAAGTTTACTTGAATGATAATTTTCACAAATTTAGGATAAAAATGATCACATAGAATTTATTTAGAAAAGAAAAGGTGGTTTTCCTTCAAAATATGAAATAAAATACTTAATGACTCCAAAAGTGGAAAATATTATTAGATTTATAATCTCCATATTAATATATGTCATTGGGCGAATTTTCACTCAATTTGGAGAATATTTGCTTGAAAGGTGAAATTAGGAGAGAGAGTATGTAGAACCTTCAAAATATTAAATAAATGTAAAAACAACTTCAACATGTGAAATTAAGTGTAAGTTCATATCCAATACACTTAATATGACTTGTGGGTTAAGTTTCATCAAATTTAGATAATCCTAATGTCATTAATGCATGAGTAAAGAGAAAATAGTAGTTGATTTATTTAACACATCAAAAGTTCTCAAAAGGTAAATCTTTTTTTTTGGTAACCCATGAGACTCATAAGACTTGCGTCAAGCCCAACCTAGGGAGCTCAACCCCATCCCGTATGGAGCATAGCCCGTTAAGTTGTGCAGAGGCCAGCTGCACTACGGGAGAAACAATTCTGAACAGCACCACCAGGGGGATTCGAACCCGGGACCCTTCATGAGGGGCCTCGTGTTGCGACCACCTGAACTACTGCTTGTCAGCTTCTCAAAAGGTAAATATAATTGTATAATTGGAATCTACATGTTTTAATTAGCCTCTGTGTAAAATTTCACTTGATTTGGATAATATTTGTACCCTTAAATGAAGAAAGAGAAAAAGGAAATTAAATGTAATGTCACCTTATTAAATTATTGGATTTTGTCACGCGCCTTGGTTTCTTAATATGATTATATGGGTGATCTGGGCCTTCAATTTTTCGATCTAATAGTTGTGGCATTGTCACCTACCTCGAGTAGGAGAGTGACCCACTATGTACAGTAATTGTGGATTTCCTTTTTCTTCTAGAATCCTCGTTTCTTGCGATTTTTCCTCCATCTGTTTCCTTTTTCGATTCCGCACTCTGCGAGTCCTCACATGAACCCCAACTCCCTATATATAGGAAACCCTCAAATCCGTTGTCTCCATCATTTTTCATAGATGATCGGCCACCGCTTCATGACATCACGTAGTTGCCTTGAAACCACCCTCAGCCTCCTAGCAACTCTCCTTTGCCTTCAATTTTCCCTACCACCCTGCTATAGTGCCCGACCTACACCATCTTCCTTGGGTTGCTCATGAGTTGAGGACTCTCTGTTGGAAGATTACCCATCTAATTGCATTCACCTAAACCTTTGCAGGAACCTCCTTGGTCATCTCGACATTTCGGTTTGGTGTGGGTTGCATGAGAGTGCTCTACCCTAGACCGTGGTTGACAGGTCATTGGAGAACTCATCGACAACTAGAACATGGTGTCACTGCAGCATGGGAAGGCCACCTCTGAGTTCGGTTTTGGTCCATGAAGATAACTCAACTTCCTTTTCTCCCTCATCTTCAGGTATCGTGTGATTCTCTATTTTGTGATTTTTGAGGTGACCTACGTGGGTGTTCCCCCTCCTTTCGTTACCAACTTCACCTGAGTTCTAGCTCATTAACTTCGTGTTGTTGAGACAAATTCATCTGACTGTGGTTTCTCACGTGGTTTGGTCTCGTAGATAGTTGGAATTGTGGTCTCCTCTGGTGATTTATCATTTTCAGCCATATCCGAGGATGAGGAGGTGAACCATACCTCACGATGAAATCTCCTCTGTGTCATCCTTTTCCTTCTGCTTTTAATTTTCCAAACTAAGGGTATTTTGGTCTTTTAACATTTGGTTTCTTTTGTTTTAGCACTGAAGCCTTTTGCCGGCATGTCTATGGGGCCGGTTGAGTTGGCCGCTAGTATTTGGGCCAACTCACTGCACACACCTCTCTCTCTTCCTCTTTCTCTAGTTTTATGCCATGTGGAATTTTCTGATTTGTTAGATTATGCAAAATTCGTATTAAACTATTCATTGATTAGAAAAATACAAATAAATAGCCAATAAATTTAGAAAAATAAGATTTATCTAATGGTACTGGTTTCATCTCCTAAATCTAATGTTTTATAAAGAGTGTTTTTGAATGGATTAATCTAAGTAGATTAACTTGAAAATTCATAACTAAATATTTTGAAGTCAAAAAAATATAATAAAATATGTTTTGAACTTAGAAAAAGATAATCTAAAATATGGCATGATTTTGATAACCTAATTCACTAATATTAAAAGGGGTGATTTTTAGGGTTTGAATAATTAATGAAAACTTGACCTTAATTCTATATATATGCATCATAGATGCTTTAGAGACCTAGGCTTGGATCTAGGGCTGACTTTAGACTGCTTAGATTCTTGAGTAAGGTATGATTGCATCCCACATTATTTCTATATTGAGCAATTTCTAATTCTTCTCTCTAAATGTATGTTTGCATCCCCTATTATTCCTTTTGAGCAATAATCTACTTTCTTCTTTCTCTTGGTCCTATGGACATTAGCCTACACAATATCTTGTTATTTTGGAAAATATGCTTCATGTGGAGTACCTTATATTGTTACTGAAATTGTTATAATATTTGGACATTCTCTTGGTCTCTTTCTCTTATACTTTGTTCATGTTGGGATACTATTTGCAGATATGTGATATCTTTTGCCACTTGTATGGTGGATGTTCATGTTGACCATTAATGATGGAAACTTTTGCATAATCTGAGTATACTTTCTACTTGCCTCTACATTAAACATGCTATGTGATTCAGTAGCACTAGAGTAGTGCAATTGCATTAGTTTTTTAGCAGTATGCCCCTGTTATTATTGGGATGGAGGTGGTGGTACCCCATACTAAGTTTAAAGTTTGTGAGGCTTGGCCCAACTTTTATATATATTGGGAGTTGGTAGTATGTCACTCTATCAGGTTTCAAGTTGTGAGGCTTAGACGCCTTTGTTTTAATATTGTTCTAGTGTTATGCTTATCTCACATGCATGCAGGTTGATGATTATGGAGTGTGTGCCCTAATTCTTTATGCGTGCTAGTATGGCACGATTTTGTTTTTTTGGTTATGGCAAGTATCTCTTTTATTGTTGTTCTTTCTTTTATGTCTGATTGGGTAGTCCTTTACTTTTATATGGTAAGACTTCCCTATTTGATAACCTCTTATTCCATATTTGCTCAACTTTACTTTAGTATGCACATACCAACTTTTTGCTGATGTTCTATTTTCCTTTCTTTTTTGTGGGGTACGCTTCTAACCCCATGTGTTGGACAAGGAGAGGACAATCAAGGTGGACTGGACCACAACTAGTGTAGATGACCTCATTGGAGACGTGCTTGAAGTTGTTAGGTGATCCTCAGTTAGTCCTATATGTAGTTAGTTTTTCCTATATATCACCATGTGTGGTGATAGACTAGTTATGATAACAAGCTTTGTAATGGTTAGATACATTCTTATATTCCGCTACTAATTTGGTGTTATGATACATTCATGTTGAATAAATTGGTATTCATCCCTTTTGAGAAAATTTTATATTGGTGTTTGGTTTGGGATGTTGCCTTTTTATTTTTGTAGGGAGTGGTTCTCCCCTAGGATCCCACTCGTTATATCTAGGGTTCCCAGTCTGTTCGGGATCTGTGCGAGGGTAGAAGGGACTAAAATATCTTGAATTTTCACAACCTGGGAGACACGAAACGATTGTATGGAAGTACATACGATCGTCTGGCACAGCAAGATGGTCGTATCATACTGCCAAACAGTCATTTTATAGTTTCCCAATCACATACAAAATTGGTAATTCATTTTCCATTAATGTTAGACATTAATTCCTTGCACCACAAGTAATGTGCAATCGAAATAATCTGGGAAAGTATCTAGAACCTTCCTCTGGCCTAATCGAGTGATCTTGCACATGTGAGATGGATGCCTCATTCACCTAGATGGTCGTATGGTGACCCAAGCTAAGATGATCGGTTCATCAGAATGAACCAGTTAGTTCACACCTCAGTTTGCACAGATCTTTGCCAATTTGATCTCTGATCAGCTTGAAAACCCAAACATATTGTTTGAAAACATATCGTGTTTGCACATATATTAACAGGATGTTGTGTTTTTTTTAAAACATATCATACTACTCTAACGAAGGGTTTATCCTATGTAGTAATCTGGTGGATCCTACTCCTCTGCCCAAGGTAGTATAACATGATCACACTGACGAAATTGAAGAAGGGCCCACAGTTATGACTCCCCCTCTGGCTCCTCAACAACGAATTCCTCCCTCATTGGTAGGTCAAAACACCCCTCATGTATTCTCTAACATACATCTCCCTACCAGCCAAAGGAAATGCATTCATTCCTATACTCATCATCCAATTAGTAATTTCTACTCTTCTACTAATCTTGGTGCTACCTTTTCATGTTCTACCGCTAATTGGACTTTCTATACAAAATATGACAGCCAATGCCTCCACTTGGAATATCACTATTGTCCCTGTTGTTGTTGCTGTTGTTCTTCCCCTGCTATAGTGTTTCTGCCTCTTCTCATGCGTCTACCTAAAAAGGTTGGATCCCACGGGGGTGAGACAATTGAAATTGTCCCAGCGAGAGATATAACTCTCCGCCAGAAACATTATTATTGCATATAAACAGTAATAAACTGAGCATGAGTTCTTTTATATTAACAGTAGTATTAATCATTGTATGAATAGAATAAGATAATATCCTTTCTTAAGGAGAACATTGCATCTACCCATGGTACAATTATACATCATCTATCTACTTTGCAAGGAATGTAAGGAAACATAGATATATCATCTATCAACTAAAGATGCATAAAAGAAATGTAACATCAGCCAATGATTTTCATATTCAATCCTTAAGCAAACATGTTATACGGCTGATTACATTTTACAATCACACTTATGCCCTGAGGAGATGAGGTATACCGCTCATACTCCAACCGACCATTGCAAAGTCGAAATCGGTGTCATACAAGGTCAATGGAAGAGTCGGCTACCATGACCTCCCTTATCGCGGTCAGTACAAAATCCCATGCAGGGCATCTTGTGTCTCTGCTAAATAGCTTTCCAGGGTATACTAGAAACTTCGCTATAGAGTTACAGTGGTGGTTGTACTCTCTTCCCAATTGAGAGATTTCATGTTTATCTCATATCGATATGGCATTAATATTATCGGGAGATTCGTGATACATCCATCCCATTATCGGGGGATTAGTGATACATCCACCCCGACATATATAATGAAGGATTGAGAGATTTAATGTTTATCTCACATCAATCCCACATTAGGGCGTAAGGTATTCGCGCCCATCACCCCCACATATTCAAAAAATATGCTCTTCGGGTTATGTCGCGGAGCAACCCGTTTCACCATTCAACAAATTCTGATGTTGATGGATATATGGCCAGGGCACTACATGCTGAGATTTAACTTGATTAATTAAGTTCATTATTGTATTATTTTAACATCAATCAAGTTTTCAAACATGAATTATTATGACAAATGCTATAAAGAAAAGTATAATACATCTATCAAGTACTTTTCAAAACTTTATAAAACATTGGGATCTCGATCCCTTATCTCATTTCTGGGAATTCACATCCCTCAACATCATCATCATGTTTACTGGATCTGGGTATTCAAACCCTTAGTTCATCACCGAACATGGTTACCACTTATCAGGTAACTATTACCTCTAGGTCATCTGACCAAGGTATTCAGGATACTTGTTACACAAGCATCTCACATGGCTCACAAGGCCCATTAAGTATCTTGTCACCTCTCACTAGGCAACAAATTATCACATGGCTCACAAAATCATTGCACACCTTGTCACCTCTCACTAGGTAACAACTAATTAACATGGCTCACAAATCCATTGCACATCTTGTCACCTCTCACTAGGTAACAACTTATTCACATGGCTCACAAAGCCATTACACATTTTGTCACCTCTCACTAGATAACAACTTATTCACATGGCTCACAAAGCCATCGCACATCTTGTCACCTCTCACTAGGTAACAACTTATTCACATGGCTCACAAAGCCATTGCAAATCTGGTCACCTCTCACTAGGTAACAACTTATTCACATGGCTCACAAAGCCATTACACATCTTGTCACCTCTCACTAGGTAACAACTTATTCACATGGCTCACAAAGCCATTGCACATCTTGTCACCTCTCACTAGGTAATAACTTATTCACATGGCTCACAAAGCCATTGATCATTATACTTTTATTCAAGTATTTAACATGCCTTACAAGGTTTATGCAACAAAAGAATTACAACCTTCCCATCATTAGGGGTTAGGGTTTCCCTTTCTTATCGATTAGGGTTTCACTTACATATCATCACCCTTCATTAGGGTTAGGGTTTTCCATTATTAACCATTTAGGTTTCCAAGATCATATTTATTAATGATCAAACCCTAATTCATTGGTCCACACATCTAGGAGCCAACATTGATATCATAAGTATTCAATCATACTTATTTATTCTCATCATTTATCATTAAATGAATTATCATCACAAGATATGAGTTTCTCTCTCATCTTTACTAGAATATAATTACATCATGCCTTATTAGCTTGGCTTAACCTTTTCTTAAGGTATGTTATCCTACACTTATCAAAGTGCATTACATCTTAATGTGACAATTGTCATGACACACTTCATGTGTTACTCATCTAGGTATATTGGATTTAAGGTACATTAAGGTATATCAACCTTGAGTTGTTGATTTTGATATCTATCATGTCTTGATGTATCACTTTCCTCGTCACTTTTATCTTACTTAAGTTCTTCAACTTATCTTGTATTAGGGTATTTCCCATCCTAATACTTTATGCACCAGTTCATCACATTTATCATGTAATGTATTGGTCATAAGTCACTTATATGAATTATTCAACCATTATCAATGATATGGACTCATCTCGGGTTAAGACATTATTGATATAAGGTTATCTGTTATCAACCACTTTAGGTGTTTCACTTATCAATATATTAGTCAATATTCTATTATTACGGATAGGGTTTCCCATCTTTATCAATTAAGGTTTACATAACATTACCCTATATCAGGGTTTCACATACCTTCACCCTATATTAGGGTTAGGGTTTCATATTAGGGTTTCATATAGCATTACATAACATCACCCTGGATTAGAGTTTGACATCACATCACTGCATTAGGGTTTCACATGGCATCACCCTATATTAGAGTTTCACACAACATTATCTTTCCTTATAACTTTCCCAAATCAGGGTTTCATATAACTTTACCCGGAATTAGGGTTTCTCAACCCATAGCCCAAAAGTAGGGTTATGGTTTATCATCATATTGCCCAAGATTAGGGTTTCATGCACTATAACCCAAAATTAGGGTTTACATAAAGCATTCTCTTAAATTAGGGTTTTTCATTATATTACCCTGAATTGGGATTTCTCATATCATCACCCTAGATTAGGGTTACACCATTATTGTAGATTAGGATTTCACCTAGCATTGCCCTAAATTAGGGTTAGGGCTCATCAACCATCTCGATTAGGGTTTCATGATCTCTTTATCAAGGATCATACCCTAATTACATATTTTATTCATGTTGAAAGTATTGAGGCTTAACCACTACATGATTATTATACATGTATGAATTCCTCTCTCTCTCTCATTCTCTCGAGGATCTTGATTACTTCAAGCTTGATTAGATTAGGTCAACCCTTCATTCAAGTACATACATTTTAAGGTTAGCATAGTGTAATGAGATATTGCTTCCATAAGCATTAAAGGTTTATCCCTCTAAGGGTACTAATCACCCTAGTACCTTAAAGGTACAACCATTGTAATTATCTTTGATAAACATCATTAACAATCATAGGGTTAATTGATCTTTCATCACATTAGGTCTTGAAACGGTTTTGTTTGCATTGAACCTCCAAACGGTTTTGACCTCTTAACCTTCAAACGGTTTTGAGAACGTTTACCCTCCAAATGGTTTTGAAACCATTTGGGCAACTAGGGTTGAGACTGTTTGCCCTCCAAACGGTTTGAAAAACATTTGGGAACTCAACCCTTGAGACTGTTTGATCATATGTACATTGAAACTGATTGGACCCATCAACATTTGAAATTGATTGGATAAATCAATCTTAAAACCGATTGGACCTCCAAATGGTTTGAGACCATTTGATCTTAAACAGTTTGAGGACCGTTTGATACCAAACGGTCTTCAAGACGGTTTGGTCCAAACTAACTTGAAACTGAAAGGATCATCTAGGGTTTCCTTCAACCAATCAATTAGGGTTTACTTCATTGAATCATTCATCAATTTGACCATTAAGAGTACATCAAATTGTAACCCTTGGATCTCCATCCATTCATGACTCCACTTGACCTCAAACGGTCTTGAGACTGTTTGGTCCATTCCACCTTGAAAACGTTTGAATCAAATTAGGGTTTCTTTAATCAATCATTTAGGGTTTATAATCAATGAATCATCCATCACTATAACCATTGTGATTATTTCAATTGGAACCATTGGATCTTCATCCATCCATACCAGCAATTGACCCCAAACGGTCTTGAGACCGTTTGGTCATCAAAATTGCAAATCATTTGCTCATGATATTTATTGAGGTGTGTGCTAAGATGACATCATCATATTCAAGCTACAAACCTTCGAATTTTTTTGTGATTCTTATGGTGACTTCATCAACTAATCAAAAGGAATTTTGGGAAAGAACAAAGATTCAACATATGATGAAGAAATGAAATCAATAATAACATTTAAGGGTTCAAGTTATATAACCCGCATTCAAAGTTGAATCCAAGCTTCGAGTTTCATGTCTTCAATGGTGAATTAAGCTTTCTCAACTTCCAAGGTTCGTCCTCAAGTCTTTGAGTGAAAAGAATGGCTAAAGTTGAAGATTGAATGCAGAAAAGAAGAAAATAAGCATTGAATTTGAATTTCCACCATGAAATCAAGGTTGAAGATGATTACGGAGCTCACCTACAGGTTGGGGTACGTCCTCCTATTTCTCCTAGGCTCCCTTGTATTCATCCAAATCAAGGAAAGAAAGAAGAGTCAAAAAGGCCTTTCATGTGGTGAAAGAATGGAGTGTATATAAGGGAAATTCAAGAGAGAGAAAGTGTTATAAAAATCTTTCAATTCCCTAAATTGGTGCCACTTATCCCCCTCACTCCCTTGCATACGAATCCATAATCCTCCCCTTAAAAATCATATTCTTTATCCACGAATTAAAAGAAAACAAATTAAGCACCTTAATCAATATAATAATAATATCCAAAAATTAGTGGATATTACTTTTTCTTTAACTAATGTGAGTGGGCTCTTCACTCACTTTAGATATTTCGGTGCCATTTCAAGGCACAAGGACGTCCATACTTATATAAATTCAACCATCACATTTTTGTTTGAAGGGCACTTTCATTAATATATTTATTTTTGCATTAAATTAAATTAGGGTTTCAATTATGCTTAAATCTTGATTATTTTAATATCAAGATTCTCTCTCTCCCAAAGATATTCAAATGAGATGCCCCTCTAATTTTCTTGTCTCTAATTGATACCAAGAAACATTATAGACTCTCTAGAAGTGGTATTTTGCATATTGAACCCTAGGTTTTGGGTAAATTGCATATTACACCAAAACTAGGTTTTAATGCACAAACATTGCTTAATAAGCTCTTTCTTGGTGCTCAGGCTTGTGGAAGCCATACCTCAGCATCATTCTCATTCTTATGATGCTTCAACACTTTATGAACATTTTATCATGTAACATTTGCAAGTTAACCCCTCAACTTGGGTAATTTGCACTTTAGTCCAAAACAGGCAAAACATTGTTTTCAACATTATTCAAAAAGGACTAAAATTGAAACATAAGTTCTCCTTTGGTCATTAGTACTTTCCAAAGGATAAAGACAATAATATAAATGACTTACTTAAGAAAAACTTCTAGGGTTAAGCCTTAACCCAGGTCAGGGATGTTACAATTATAAACCCCTAACAAGGATTTCGTCCTCGAAATCCCAAGTAAAGGAAGACAGATATTATTTATTCATCATATCATCAAGCCTCCAACTAGCATCTTAATGTCATGGAGATTCTATAGAACTTTGATCATCACAAAGTCCTTCCACACAATGTTATCATAGAATCGGTCACACAGGATACATACTCCACTGTCTTTTTCATTATTGATTGTAGAGTCAACTTTGTGTCAAATAACACTTTTCTTAGTTAGAGAAACATTATACATAACCTTATTTAACTCAGGTGTCAAACCACATTGATCTGTCACCTTTCTCAACTTTTGATTTTATTGTGACAAGATTCCTGATTCTAGGGAGTCTCCCATACTCCTTATTTAGTTTAGCTTTTCACTTTCAAGAAAAGACCAGAGTTATGTTCTGTCACCCACTTGGGACTACAAGTCTTATCATACATCTGTTGTGCTTTTTAAATATTGTCACAACACTAAACTTTCTTACTACTTGTACCAATTATTTCATTAGTTGCACATACTCTTGTCATAAGAGGAGGTTACTTGCCAATTAAGAACTTATCTTAGAAGTATCTCTAGATGTTTTGTTTAAGTTGTTTCAACAGATCTAGATAGGGATATTCTAAGGAATTATTTTTAGCTTGATAATCTTTTCCCACAAAGATTCTACAATTGTTCCTCCATTTAGTACATCCTTATTGATGTTATGTTTATGTGGAGCATAAACCCCTAACATGCGATGTTCATACTATTTTATGTAACTAGACTGATTTCACAGTTGGCCATTCCAAGTAACCAACATTAATCACCTTAATTAGGAGTTATGTTTTTACTTTGCCATATCACCTGATACTTCTTAGATACTAGAATTTCTTACCTTGGTATCCATCACATGTGTCGAAAACACATCACATCCTCATCATCTCCATCTCTTTATTACCAAAGATACACATATAAAAGGATCTTTCTTTCATCTTTGGGACATTATTTGTTACATATATCTTTATCTTGGAGCTAGAGTCCAAGATGAACGGATACTTTTCTAAGTATCCATTATTGAATTATTTCTAATCCATACACATCAAGTGTCATGGTACTCACTTGATTTCTGTGTTCCTAAAAGAAGATAACACAAAGAAACATATTTCTCATATCAGCCCATCATTACTCAGGGTTGTTTATTAAAGAGAAGAGATTATCATCTTCTCTAATTATTACATGAACTTTCAACTGTTCATGAGTCATTTACTCTTGTTTCATCCTAGGTTCCTTGCCATCAACATAGGAATTGTAGGGATGATTACATGTCATCACTCCTTTCTTTGTTATTGTCTAACATGTTCATGAACATTTTGTAATTTTATCACATTTCCCATTTCCACATCATGGGAAAAGATATTTACTATACACACAGGATTTATCAGACAGGGATCATCTCCCTTGTCTCATTTTTCTCTATCATGAGGATTATACTCTTACTTCCTCATACACACAGATTGATCTGATATCATTGCAGATTCCATTTTATTGTACTTAGGATGTGATAAAAAAAATCCATGCCATATTTCTAGTTTCTTTATACTCACTAGATTGTCTCATAATGACTACTTGATCAGAGTAATCAGAAAGATAACAATCTAAGAGTTCCATACTTTCCTTATCTCCAATAATTATATACATGGCCAGGGTATACAAGTACTGAGATTAGGTAGTATGCACTTTATTTACTATCATGTTCCTCACTTTTCATATCATTATAAACATAGGATTTAACATTCCTGGATTTTCTTCAGACATCACTTCTATATCTCATCCTATTTTACACGGATAAGAGAAATTATAAAGAATTTAAAGGAATACTGAGTAAAATATAAATCCTCATCTTCCTTATGTCCTCATAGGACTAGTCAAAGGAAGATAAAAAACAACTACTTTCTTATATTTAACACATGAAATCATGAAATAATATATTAGAATGAAACTGTTTCATCTGACATGCCTTATCTCACGGTTTGTTTACTGCCTCAGGTTGATTCTTTTCATAGAATCTTATCGTTGCCTAATGTTGACTTTGTGCTTTGTTATTTAATACAGTTGATCCTTCCTGGGACATCTATCCACGTCCTCAAGTGCCACTAGAAAATTGTTTCCTCTATTGACCTTAATGTATCTACCTCAGTGGTTGGGTTACCATTGTGTTTCCAACTAGACAATCCCTTACTAGATGTCCTACCTGTCTACACCGGTAACATGTTCTATTCTCTTGATATGGTCTAAAAGGTCCTTTACCCTTTCTGGGTAGCCATTTCCCTAGTGAACTAGACCTTGGTTGTACTAATGGTATCAAAAACTTCCCCTTTTTGGAACTACTAGGCATTTGATCCCGAGTTTGGATAGGCCTTTTCTTAATTATTTCCTCATTATTCTTTTCTGGATAGTCTTTTCTGATATGTCCAGGCTGCCTACACCTGTGGCAAATCTTGATTTCAGGTTGTAACCTATTCCTTTCATCATTATTCATTGCTCCAACATGCTGATGTTGAGCAAGAATCTTGTTGGAGTCCAAAACTTCATCATTAGGGGTTGGTAATCTAGGTTGTATTTCTAATATATGGTCCACTATACGCATCATTTCAGTCCTAACTTTCCCAACAGTGATATCAAAAGAAGAATCCCTTATCATGGTTGGATCATCTTGGGGGTTCTCAGGCAGTCGTTCTTCTCTTGCCTGGTCCCTTGCACCTTCTGTTGGTGTGCAACATTGCTTTCAGCAATGTGTTCCTTCAATAGTCCAGACATCTTTAAGCTTTATTCTATCTTCTGCAGGAGCAGAAGTCACTATAAGATATACTAAATGACACTAAACAGACTCAACACCTTAGTGCTATGTCTCTGTAGACTCAGCGAACCTTAAGCTCTGATACCACTAAATTGTGATGACGGACACGAAGCATCGAAAATAATGAATGCGAAAGCAAACATTAGCAGTGGATTACTAAAAATCACTAAAAAATAAAACCATTTACAAAGAGATCTAAATAGAGAAGAACTCTTTTATCAAGAACCAATGTATTTTATTTACATCCTGGTTCATAAGTACATATCTTGTCCCATCTCTTCTTTAGGATTACCAGTATCAACTGCTCTATTAAAACTATACACAGGCAGCATAAGAACCTCGAGGCATCAAGCCAAAATCTCATATCGATTCATTGAAAGAACTAACTATTGACTCCAAGGAATTGAGAGTACAGAGATGACACATATGACTTTCTATACAAAATATGACAACCAGTTCCTCCACCTGGAATATCACTATTGTCCCTGTTGTTGCTGCTGCTGCTATTCCCCTGCTATAGGGTTTCTGCCTCTTCTCCTACGTCTACCTAAAAAGGTTGGATCTCACGAGGGTGAGACAATTGAAATTGTCCCAGCGAGAGATATAACTCTCCGCTAGAAACATTATTATTGTAGATAAACAGTAATAAACTAAGCAGGAGTTCTTTTATATTAACAACAGTATTAATCATTGTATGAACAGAAAAAGATAATATCCTTTCTTAAGGAGAACAATGCATCTACCCATGGTAGAATTATATATCATTTATCTACTTTGCAAGGAATGTAAGGAAACATAGATATATTATCTATCAACTAAATATGCATAAAAAATGTAACATCAGCCAATGATTTTCATATTCAATCCATAAGCAAACATGCTATATGGCTGATTACATTTTACAATCACACTTATGCCCTGAGGAGATGAGGTATACCGCTCATACTCCAACCGACCATTGCGAAGTCGAAATGGGTGCCATACAAGGTCAATGGAAGAGCCGACTGTGATGACCTCCCTTATCTCGGTCAGTACGAGATCCCATGTAGGACATCTTGTATCTCTGCTAAATAACTGTAAGGACCCTGACCTCCGTTTAGGGCTTATCCTATTTGCTTTTCTTAACCTTGATGCTTAGTTTCTTGCTAATCACCTTTAGTGGTGATTAGGGTTTGTTTGTGCTTTGTTGAGAGTTGAAGGTGTTACTTGCAATTAACCCAAGTCTAGGGTTTGTGGGCAAGTTTGTCACCTTGTGAGGTGTTCCTCCCTCTCCTTGCTTCCTCTAGTGTTGAGAGGAAGGGTTCAGCTTGTTGCTTGAGTTCCTTTGGGCTTGGTTGAGCTTGTTGGGCTTTGTGGTGCCTTTTTTTGCTTCTTTGGACCTTGTGTCAGGCAAGGGTGCCCTGTGTCGGCCTAGGTGTGTCGGCCTGTGCTTGTGTCGGCTTGTGGTGTGTCACCCAGGGTGTGTATTGGCCATGGTGTGGGTGTGTCGGCCATGGTGTGGAGGTGTGTCTCCCATGGACCCTTTGACCCTCTTTGACCTCGTTTGTGTCACCACTAGTGGACACTTGGTGTTTGATGCTTGCATGTGGCAATGGCCTTGGACATGTGTTTAGGGCATGTTGGAGTGGTGGCATTGCCCATGGACAAGTATCCCTAGGTGGGCAACACCTTGCCTTGTCTTTCCTTGGTTTCTCCTCCATCCTTTCCTATATATGTGTTCCCTTTCTCTTGCTAAGGATCCCTTTAGTTCTTTAGTCTCCCTCTCCCTTTGGTGCACGACACCCTCTTCCTTTGCAGGTTTGGTGGCCGATCCTCTTCTTGGAGTCTCCTTCTCCCTCTAGTGGTGGCCGAACCCTAGAGTGCCTTGCTCTTCTTCCTTGGTGGTGCTTGGAGCTTGGAGCTTGCTTAAGGCGGGTTACATAACTCCTAACCCTAACTGCACTACCTTCTCTTATGTTCTTATATGTTTCTTATGATCATATCAGCTCTGTATGTTGTTAGTTGAGTTTCTTGCTTAAGTTGTTCTTGTTGGTCGAACCATGTTCTAGGGTTTCCTAGTGAGCAACACCCCTTTCTCTCCTAGGTCTAGAGGAGTGAGCTTGAGCTCTAGTAATATGGGCAATACTCCTCTCTCGCTTAAGTTGAGAGGTGAGCTTGTGTTCTAGTGGCTTGAGCAACACTCTCCTCTCACCATGGACTTGAAAGGTGAGCTTGGTGGTGGTTGTGGACCTTGGTTGTGGTTGTTCCTTGTGTTGCCCGATTGGTGTTAAGAAGCTTGGAAATACCCCTCTCTTGATAGTTGAGAGGTGAGTCATCTTCTTGATTCCTTTAGGGTTTTGGTGCCCTTGTGCTTGAGGTTGGTGATGACCCTGTCGGGTTGCTTCTTGGCCGATATGGCCTTGGGGTTGGTGTTGCCCGATATCCCCTCTTGATCTTGAGCCTTGGACGACACATGTTGTGGGTGTGTCAGGCATCATACCTTGATGAGCACCCTGCCCGATACACTTAGCCTATGTGATGTTTTGGTGTCGTTGTGCTTTGAGGTATGGAGTTGGTTAGTTAGTTCTGTGATGTTGTGACGGGCGTCACACTCCTAATTGTTGACCTTTGTGTGTCGGGCATCACACCTGGTTGTGTATCCTACCCGACACGCCTTGCTCAAGTGGTGGTTTGGTGTTGTTACCCTTGGACGTTGGGCGTTGTTGTTCTGGTCTTGTGTCGGGCGTTACACCTAAGTCGTTGTCTTGAGTGTTGGCCGATAGTTCATGACTAGGCTGGTTGAACGATATCCTAAGATGAGTAGCCTTGTGCACGGTACACCTGATGCACGAGTTGCCTTAGACCTTGCCGCCCGACCCCCGTTGCACGACACAGTGTTGCGCAACACGCCTTTGGGGCTGAGTTGCACGATAGGTGTTAAGGCTGATAGACCCTGGTTGCACGATATGGTTGGGTGCACGACACGTAGGGTTGCCCATTACATCTTGAGCTGGTAGTCGACACCCTTGTTGGTTGCTTGGTCGATAGTAGGTTAGTGTGCTTGGCCGATATGTGCTGGTCCACTTAACCATTATGCGTTTGAGTTTTGGGCGATAGGGGAGAGTACCCTGCCCAATACTACCTTTGGTGAGGGTAGTGGGCGCTTTTAGTAAGGGTCTTGTTCCTTATATGGAAACTCGATATGCTAGGTTTTGTTTCATGCATCACGTTTGGTTTTTAATGATAACCCTTGATATGCTTGGTATAATGGATCACATCTATGTAGCTTGACATGATAGCACCTATGTTTGTGATCATCTGGAATGATAGGTATAATGATGAGTAAATGGTAAGCATGTAAGATGCTTTGCTTGATAATATGATCAATGTCTGTGGTCATAGGTTGAGACATGAATGATAAAGCATATAATCATCAATGTTGCCCTATGTTTGATAATACGATCTTTTTGTACTAACCATGCAGGTGATGCATAGCCAGGTAAAGGGCTATGAGGTATATAAGTTGAGTAACATTGTGTTAATGGTTACTCTGGATGATGAGATGATATATGTGTTTTGGTCTGAGGACTTGAGTTTGGCTAAAGTGATGGGATTGTTATCCCATGGTGATGATGAAAGCCTTGAAAGGCAGTGGCACTATGTGATGAGGGATTGAGATCCCATGGCAATGTGATGATCCTTGAGGTAGATCTAGGTGATTGGCAAGAGGCCAAGTGGTGACATGTAAGGTTGGATCCTTGTGATTGATCATGATGATGTGGATGACAGTAAAAGCATAGTATTGAGTTCATATTGTTTATTCTTGTTAATAGTTTGCATGCTATACAACTTGGTTGCCTCAACAATCCACTTAAAATATACTAACTAATCATAGTGGAACATATCATGTAGTTTGCCTTGGCCATAGATCCATCATCGTCAGGAGTTGGTGATGGTGAAACGGGTTCTCCTGCGGGTTAACCCGGAGTGCATATTGTTGAATATGCGAGGTTTCTCCTATCCTAAAGTGAGGAGGTAAGAGTGCAACTTCGGTTGTAGACTCCAGAGTGCGGATTCAGGCCCGTAGCTCAATTATGATAAGAGCATGGTGAACAGGCCCATGGCTCAGGATGTGTGATATGGGAGCATGAATGCGTTCATGGCTCAGAGCACAGTGAATAGGCTTGTGGCTCAGTTTCACTAGCGTCGAGACCTGTACTGAGGCGGGCTAGGCAGAGGGTAGCCTGACCCTGTGGCTGAGGCCACTTAAGCATGAGACTGTGGTCCTGCTTGTGTTGTACTTGTGCACTGACCACGAGGCAGAGAGGTCGTGGAGTCTGGCTCTTCCATTGACCTTGTATGGCACCGGCTTGGGTTTCGCAACCGAAGGTTGGATTTTAGCGGTACGGCTCACTTCCTCAGGGCATAATATAATACGTAATCCAGTCAAATAGTATTTATTAAGGCAAAACACGGAACATTGGTTGAGGCCTTGCTTGTGTAGTTAATCTTGTTATATTTGCAGTCACTACTGATACACTCTTTATGTTATGAGGAAAGATATTATAAATCATAGTGTGTCAATCATGTTCCATAAAAGAGATATTTGGTGATATGCCTTCCGTACATCTGGTAAGCTTGATGGTATGAATAGCCTTGATATATAGACTGCTCTTATTATATCTTTTATCAGTCACCTGCTATTGTTGCTTTAATCTTCCTTTGGTTTTATAGTTTCGGCGGGGAGTTATGTTTCTCACTGGGACTGTGTGTCTCACCCTGCTAGTTTATAACCTTTTTAGGTGTTCGAGCTAGACGTGGTGGTGGTCGCAGAGTTGCGGCCGAGCAGCAAGAAGAGCAGTAGAAGGCAAGTGATGGATATGTTGTTGTTTTGGTTGTTTTTGTAGTAGAGTCTTAGAGTCATCCATGTACTCTCATGTCCTTGGGAGCGTTTTGACATTGTTTCACGATGTATAGTTGTTGATGTTTTGTATATCTTGCTGCTGGCCGGATGTGGGCCATTATGTACATATAAGCAGGTGAGGAACTCTTGTGATGGCCAGATAGTTGTTCTCCTAAGTTGTGGACACATGTCAAGATCTTGTATATGTTTATATAACCTATTTCCTTGCAGGTGAGGACTTAAATGTAATAGTTTCTTAGTTTATCTGCTTTCCGCAATCGGTTTTAATTAACCCGTGTTTTTGGTAATATGTGGTTATGGTGATTTCCGCGCGTTTTCGCGTAACACCTCGTTGTCTGTGTGATAGTGGGATGTGTTGCCACAAGTTTTTAGTATCAGAGCTCTAGTTTCGTTGAGTCTACATGGATTTAGGACTAGGTTGTGTCTGTTCTTGTGAGTTTTCTAGATTTTCTTACAATCATCTTCTGCCCTCAGCGGAAGAAAAGCCAAGATGTCTGGAAACCATGAAGAACATGCTGTCGAGACCAGCGATGTTGCATCAGTTGATGGAGCTATAGGGCAGGCACATGAAGATCGGGTGCCTGAGGTCCCCCAACCTGATCCAGCCATTCTCGAACACCCTGCCTATCAACAGCTTATGGGGCAGATAATGGCTATGATGAATCTCATGGTAGAGAGATTGCCAGTGCCACCACCGAGAGCACAGGCTCCGCATGGTGAAACATCAGGTATTGGGAAGACCTTTGAGCGGCTTCGTCGAGTCGCAGCTTTGGATTATGCTGGGACGGCTGATCCAGTGGATGCAGATCTGTGGTTGATAAGTCTTGAGAAGGCTTTCCGAATCCTCGACATCCCCAAAGAAGACAAAGTCAAGCACGCTGTCTACCTCCTGAAGGGTAGTGCTGGTCACTGGTGGACCATCGAGGAGGAGAAGTGACATGGTGAGGTGATCGGTTGGGAGGTTTTCTGACACGAGTTCGTCAGCATATACTTTCTAAAGACGTATCTGGATGAGAAGATCAGTCAGTTTGAGTGCTTACACCAAGGAACGATGAACATCACTGAGTATGAAGCCAAGTTCATGGATCTGTTGAGGTTTTGTCCTCACATGGCGGCAACAGATGAAGAGCAGATCAGACAGTTTGAGAAAGGTCTGAGTGCTGAGCTGAAAACACATGTTTCCGCGTTGGAGAATAGAGAGCGGTTTGCTACGTTTGTGGAATCTATCTGGAGGATTGAACGATCAGTAAGGGAGAAAAGAGAATCCATGTCTAATAAGAGGCATGCTCAGTTCCAAGGACATAGGTTTGGTGGCTTCAAGAAGCCAAGGTTTTCAGCACCTTCAGTGATGAGAGGTTCCAGTGCACCGTCACAGTGGTCTCTGAGTAAGGGAAGAGGATATGTTTCTTCACCGTCAAAGGAACATCGTACAGCTTCAGCAGTGACAGTGTCGTCTAGGCCACAACAGCGAGACCAGTCATGCCATCTGTGTGGTCAGATCGGGCATTGGAGGTCAAATTGCCCAAATAGAGATGTTGAAGTGACACAGCAGTCGAGGCAGAATCATCAAGGGTCAGATAGACAGCTTCCCAGTAGTAGCAGAGGGTGAGGATGCGGTCAAGCATCGCAAGCGGGATCGTCTGCTCAAGGAAGCAGAGGGTGTGGACAGCAAGCAACGGCTCGATTCTATGCTATGAGTCAGCCGGAGGCGATAGTCAACCCGTGAGTGGTGACAGGTCAGATGGAGTTATTTCATTCTGATATGTCTTCTTCTTACTTTATATCTGTTCTGGTTGACCTAGGTGCTACACACTCTTTCATCGCCTATAGTATGCTTGAAAACTGTCATTTACCTGTTAGCTGTAAGAAGGATAGTTTGTTGTTAGAAACCCCTCTTGATGGTTCCTCGATGCTTCGAGAAGAGTGTCCATCTTGTGTCTTATCTTTCTCGGGACATTGTATACAAGTGGATCTTATACCACTTGATATGCATGGTTTTGATGTTATCCTTGGGATGGATACCTTAGAGAAGTATAAGGTTGTTTTGGACTGTGGTTCCAAGCAAGTTGTGTTTGATGAGGGCAACAGGAAGTGGATCTTCCAAGGAGATAGGAAGATTCTTCCGACATGTCTAGTATCTGCTATGGTGGCAGAGAAGTTGTTACGACAAGGATGTAAGGTGTTCTTAGCTCACGTTGTGGATACCAAGGCAAAAGGTCCTAGCCTGGAGGAGGTGACTGTTGTCCGAGAGTTTGCGGATGTGTTTCCTGATGAGTTCCCCAGTATTCCTCCACCCCTAGAGATTAATTTCGAGATCAATCTGATTCTAGGAACGCAACCAGTTGCACAAACACCGTATAGGATGGCTCCAGTAGAGATGGCAGAACTTAAGAAGCAGTTGCAAGAGTTGCTAGAGAAGGGTTTCATTCAACCGAGTATGTCACCTTGGGGTGCTCCAGTGTTGTTCGTTAAGAAGAAGGATGGGTCAATGCGGTTATGTATAGATTACTGACAGTTGAACAAGGTCACGATCAAGAACAAGTACCCATTTTCGAGGATAGATGGTCTGTTTGATTAGTTGTGTGGTGCTACAATGTTTTCAAAGATTGACCTACGGTCCAGATATCATCAGTTGAGGATTAAGGCGGATGACATATCAAAGTCAGCTTTTAGGACGAGGTATGGACACTTCGAGTTTGTGGTTATGCCGTTTGGGCTAACCAATGCACCTGCTGCTTTCATGGATTTGATGAATCGAGTGTTCCGTCTTTTTCTAGATCAGTTCGTTGTAGTCTTTATAGATGACATCTTGATCTATAGTCGGGACAAGCAAGAGCATGAGCGACATCTTCGACAAGCGTTGACTCTTCTTCGTCAACATCAGTTGTATGCCAAGTTCAGTAAGTGTGAGTTCTGGTTGGAATAAGTGACTTTCTTGGGTCATGTGATATCTGCAGAAGGAGTCAAAGTGGATCCGAAGAAGGTGGAGTTTGTTGCAGAATGGGAACAGCCGAAGACGCCGACAGAAGTTCATAGTTTTCTGGGTTTAGCAGGATACTATCGGAGGTTTATCAAGGACTTCAGTGCGATTGCGTTGCAATTGACGAAGTTGACTAGAAAGGATGTACCTTTTGTCTGGGATGATCTTTGTCAGCAAGCTTTCCAAAGTCTAAAGAAGAAGCTGACTAGTGCTCCAGTGTTAATCCTGCCAGAGCCTGGGAAGGGCTATGTTGTTTTCTGTGATGCTTCCAAGAAAGGTTTAGGTTGTGTGCTGATGCAGGAAGATCATGTGGTTTCTTTTGCTTCGCGACAGCTTAAGAAACACGAGGAGAACTATCTGAATCATGACTTGGAGTTGGCAGTAGTGGTTCATGCGTTAAAGATTTGGAGACACTATCTTTATGGGGAAGTGTGTCAGATCTTTACGGATCATAAGAATCTGAAGTACATCTTTTCACAGAATGAGCTAAACATGCAAAATCATCGATGGATGGAGTTAATCAATGATTACGACTGCACCATCGAGTATCATCCTGGTAAGGTGAATGTGGTAGCTGATGCGCTTAGTCGAAAGTCTTCTTCTCTTTCTTCAAAGAAGGCACAGTTGAGTTCCCTGGTATGCCATAGACGGGATATACTTGTTTCCTTGCGGCAAATGAATGTGCAGATGGAAGTTTCCTTGTTAGCTGGACTTTTAGCACAGATGCAAGTCAAGCCTACGCTGAGACAACAGATCAAAGATGCACAACAAACAGATGATACAGTACAGTTGATCAGATCAAAGTTCGGCAGCGAAAAGTGTGATGGGTTCCATGAGTCTGAGGATGGACTAGTTTGCTATCGTGATAGGATGGTGGTCCTCGATGTTGATGATCTGAGGAAGTTAGTGCTCGAGGAAGCACACACATCGATGTATGTTATTCATCCAGGAGTCACCAAGATGTATCATAGTCTGAAGGACTTGTATTGGTGGCCCGGCTTGAAGAAAGATGTAGCCGAGTTTGTGGCTAGGTGTGCGGTTTGTCAGCAAGTCAAGGCTGAGCATCAGAAGCTGGCAGGTACGTTACAACCCTTGCCTATACCACAATGGAAATGGGATCACATAACCATGGATTTCATAGTTGGTCTACCCAGGACAACTAGGAATAATGATTCCATTTGGGTAGTAGTGGATAAATTGACAAAGTCTACCCATTTCATACCAGTAAAGACAATGTATACAGCCGAGAAGCTTGTTTGAGTATATGTGGATGATATAGTACATTTGCACGGTGTACCGGCGACGATAGTTTTCGACAGAGGTCCTCAATTCACGAGTCATTTCTGGGAACAGTTTCACAAAGCGTTGGGAACGCAGTTGAGGTTCAGTACCGCCTTTCACCCGCAGACAGATGGACAGTCCTAGAGAACTATTCAGACTTTGTAGGATCTCCTTCAGGCTTGTGTTTTGCAGTTCCTAGGCAGTTGGGATGTGCATCTCAGTTTGATAGAGTTCACTTACAACAATAGTTATCAGCGGAGCATTGACATGGCTCCTTATGAGGCCTTATATGGCAGGAAGTGTAGATCTTCGTTATGTTGGTATGAGTTTGGTGAATATCATCTTTTGGGTCTTGAGTTAGTACAGCAGATGACAGAAAAGATCAAGGTGATACAACAATAGTTGAAAGCGGCACAGGACAGGCAGAAGTC
The DNA here is from genome assembly GCA_963693085.1 of Alisma plantago-aquatica. NCBI lineage: Eukaryota > Viridiplantae > Streptophyta > Magnoliopsida > Alismatales > Alismataceae > Alisma > Alisma plantago-aquatica. The sequence continues at coordinate 173,136,039 of OY856414.1, read as the reverse complement.
TTACACACACAATCAACGAAGACCTTTGGAGTTCCAGGTAGGAGACAAAGTGTATCTTAAAGTCTCTCCATGGAAAGATGTGCTAAGGTTTGGCCGAAAGGGTAAGATAGCACCCAGGTATATGGGGCCATACCCGGTCATAGCGCGTGTTCGCAAGGTAGCTTATGAGTTAGAGCTGCCGCCAGAGTTGCACAAATTACATCCAGTGTTCCATGTTAGTATGCTGAAGAAAAGTCATCTGGATACAGGGACAGCGATACAGCCAGACGAAGTTGAGCTTGATGGAGATGTGACCTACGAGGAAGGTCCTGTGATGATCCTTAACAGAAGAGTTAAGAAGTTGAAGAGAAAGGACCTGGTTCTTGTAAAGGTTCTTTGGCATCATCGTGGTGTTGAGGAAGCCACGTGGGAGCTTGAGGAAGAGATGAGGAGGAAGTATCCCTCGCTTTTCTCTTTGGATTTTGGGGATGAAATCCCTTTGTAGGGGGTTAGCTTGTAAGGACCCTAACCTCCGTTTAGGGCTTATCTTGTTTGCTTTGCTTAACCTTGATGCTTAGTTGCTTGCTAATCACCATTAGTGGTGATTAGCGTTTGTTTGTGCTTTGTTGAGAGTTGGAGGTGTTACTTGCAATTAACCCAAGTCTAGGGTTTGTGGGAAAGTTTGTCACCTTGTGAGGTGTTCCTCCCTCTCCTTGCTTCCTCTAGTATTGAGAGGAAGGGTTGGGCTCGTTGCTTGAGTTCCTTTGGGATTGGTTGAGCTTGTTGGGCTTTGTGGTGCCTTGTTTTTGCTTCTTTGGACCTTGTGTCGAGCAAGGGTGCCCTGTGTTGGCCTAGGTGTGTCGGCCTATGCTTGTGTCGGCTTGTGGTGTGTCGCCCAGGGTGTGTGTCATCCATGGTGTGGGTGTGTCGGCCATGGTGTGGAGGTGTGTCGCCCATGGACCCTTTGACCCTCTTTGAGCTCATTTGTGTCACCACTAGTGGACACTTGGTGTTTGATGCTTGCATGTGGCAATGGCCTTGGACATGTGTTTAGGGCATGTTGGAGTGGTGGCATTGCCCATGGACAAGTGTCCCTAGGTGGGCGACACCTTGCCTTGTCTTTCCTTGGTTTCTCCTCCATCCTTTCCTATATATGTGTTCCCTTTCTCTTGCTAAGGATCCCTTTAGTTCCATAGTCTCCCTCTCCCTTGGTGCACGACACCCTCTTCCTTTGCAGGCTTGGTGGTCGATCCTCTTCTTGGAGTCTCCTTCTCCCTCTAGTGGTGGTCAAACCCTAGAGTGCCTTGCTCTTCTTCCTTGGTGGTGCTTGGAGCTTGGAGCTTGCTTAAGGCGGGTTACATAACTCCTAACCCTAACTACACTACCTTCTCTTATGTTCTTATATGTTGCTTATGATCATATCGGCTCTGTATGTTGTTAGTTGAGTTTCTTGCTTAAGTTGTTCTTGTTGGCCGAACCATGTTCTAGGGTTTCCTGGTGAGCAACACCCCTTTCTCTCCTAGGTCTAGAGGAGTGAGCTTGAGCTCTAGTATTATGGGCAATACTCCTCTCTCGCTTAAGTTGAGAGGTGAGCTTGTGTTCTAGTGGCTTGAGCAACACTCTCCTCTCACCATGGACTTGAAAGGTGAGCTTGGTGGTGGTTGTGGACCTTGGTTGTGGTTGTTCCTTGTGTTTCCCGATTGGTGTTAAGAAGCTTGGAAATACCCCTCTCTCTTGATAGTTGAGAGGTGAGTCATCTTCTTGATCCTTTAGGGTTTTGGTGCCCTTGTGCTTGAGGTTGGTGATGACCCTGTCGGGTTGCTTCTTTGCCGATATGGCCTTGGGGTTGGTGTTTCCCGATATCCCCTCTTGATCTAGAGCCTTGGACGACACATGTTGTGGGTGTGTCAGGCATCATACCTTGATGAGCACCCTGCCCGATACACTTAGCCTATGTGATGTTTTGGTGTCGTTGTGCTTTGAGGTATGGAGTTGGTTAGTTAGTTCTGTGATGTTGTGACGGGCGTCACACTCCTAGTTGTTGACCTTTGTGTGTCGGGCGTCACACCTGGTTGTGTATCCTGCCCGACAGGCCTTGCTCAAGTGGTGGTTTGGTGCTGTTACCCTTGGACGTTGGGCGTTGTTGTTCTGGTCTTGTGTCGGGCGTTACACCTCAGTCATTGTCTTGAGTGTTGGCCGATAGTTCATGACTAGGCTGGTTGAACGACATCTTGAGATGAGTAGCCTTGTGCACGGTACACCTGATGCATGACACACCGTTGCATGAGTTTCCCTTAGACCTTGCCGCACGACCCCCATTGCACAACACAGTGTTGCGCAACACGCCTTTGGGTCTGAGCTGCACGATAGGTGTTGAGGCTGATAGACCCTGGTTGCACGATATGGTTGGGTGCACGACACATAGGGTTGCCCGTTACATCTTGAGCTGGTAATCGACACCCTTGTTGGTTGCTTGGTCGATAGTAGGTTAGTGCGCTTGGCCGATATGTGCTGGTCTGCTTAACCGTTATGCGTTTGAGTTTTGGGCGATAGGGGAGAGTTCCCTGCCCGATACTACCTTTGGTGAGGGTAGTGGGTGCTTTTAGTGAGGGTCTTGTTCCTTATATGGAAAACCGATATGCTAGGTCTTGTTTCATGCATCACGTTTGGTTTTTAATGATAACCCTTGATATGCTTGGTATAATGGATCACATTTATGTAGCTTGACATGATAGCACCTATGTTTGTGATCATCTGGAATGATAGGTATAATGCTGAGTAAATGGTAAGCATGTAAGATGCTTTGCTTGATAATATGATCAATGTTTGTGGTCACAGGTTGATACATGAATGATAAAGCATATAATCATCAATGTTCCCCTATGTTTGATAATACGATCTTTCTGTACTAACCATGCAGGTGATGCATAGCTAGGTAAAGGGCTATGAGGTATATAAGTTGAGTAACATTGTGTTAATGGTTACTCTGGATGATGAGATGATATATGTGTTTTGGTCTGAGGACTTGAGTTTGGCTAAAGTGTTGGGATTGTTATCCCATGGTGATGATGAAATCCTTGAGAGGCAGTGGCACTATGTGATGAGGGATTGAGATCCCATGGCAATGTGATGATCCTTGAGGTGGATCTAGGTGATTGGCAAGAGGCCAAGTGGTGACATGTAAGGTTGGATCCTTGTGATGGATCATGATGATGTGGATGACAGTAAAAGCATAGTATTAAGTTCATATTGTTTATTCTTGTTAATAGTTTGCATGCTATACAACTTGGTTGCCTCAACAATCCACTTAAAATATACTAACTAATCACAGTGGAACATATCATGTAGTTTGCCCTGGCCATAGATCCATCATCGCCAGGAGCTGGTGATGGTGAAATGGGTTCTCCTGTGGGTTAGCCCGGAGTTTATATTGTTGAATATGTGAGGTTTCTCCTAGCCTAAAGTGAGGAGGTAAGAGTGCAACTTCGGTTGTAGACTCCAGAGTGCGGATTCAGGCCCGTAGCTCAATTACGATAAGAGCATGGTGAACAGGCCCATGGCTTAGGATGTGTGATATGGGAGCATGAATGCGTTCATGGCTCAGAGCACGGTGAACAGGCCCGTAGCTCAGTTTCACTAGCACTGAGACATGTACCGAGGCGGGTTAGGCAGAGGGTAGCCTGACCCTGTGGCTGAGGCCACTTAAGCATGAGACTATGGTCCTGCTTGTGTTGTACTCGTGCACTGACCACGAGGCGGAGAGGTTGTGGAGTCCGACTCTTCCATTGACCTTGTATGGCACCGACTTGGGTTTCGCAACCGAAGTTTGGATTTGAGCAGTACGGCTCACTTCCTCCAGGCATAATAATAATACGTAATCCAACTGAATAATATTTATTAAGGCAAAACACAGAACATTGGTTGAGGACTTGTTTGTGTAGTTAATATTGTTATATTTGCAGTTACTGATACACTCTTTATGTTATGAGGAAAGACCTTATAAATCATATCTTGTCAATCATGTTCCATAAAAGAGATATTTGGTGATATGCCTTCCGTACATCTGGTAAGCTTGATGGTATGAATAGCCTTGATATATAGAATGCTCTTATTGTATCTTTTATCAGTCACTTGTTGTTGTTGCTTTAATCTTCCTTTGGTTTTATAGTTTCAACGGGGAGTTATGTTTCTCATTGGGACTGTGTGTCTCACCCCGCTGGTTTATAACCTTTTTAAGTGTTCAAGCTAGACGTGGTGGTAGTCCCGGAGTTGCGGTCGAGCAGTAAGAAGAGCAGTAGAAGGCAAGCGATGGAAATGCTATTGTTTTGGTTGTTTTTGTAGTAGAGTCTTAGAGTCATCCGTGTACTCTCAGGTCCTTGGGAGCGTTTTGACGTTGTTTCACGATGTATAGATGTTGATGTTTTGTATATTCTACTGTTGGTCGGATGTGGGCCGCTATCTACATATAAGCAGGTGAGGAACTCTTGTGATGGCTAGACAGCTGTTCTCCTAAGTTGTGGACACGTGTCAAGATCTTGTATATGTTTATATAACATGTTTCCTTGCAGGTGAGGACTTAAATATAATAGTTTCTTAGTTTATCTGCTTTCCACAATTGGTTTTAATTAACCCGTGTTTTTGGTAATCTGTGGTTATGGTGACTTCTGCACGTTTTCGCGTAACACCTCGTTGTCTGTGTGATAGTGGGATGTGTTGCCACAATAACTTTCCAGGGTATACTGAAAACTTCACTATAGAGTTACAGTGGCAGTTGTACTCTCTTCACAATCGAGAGATTTCATGATTATCTCACATCGATCCGACATTAATATTATCAAGATATTCGTGATACATCCATCCCGTTATCAAGGGATTAGTGATACATCCACCCCGAAATATATAATGAAGGATTGAGAGATTTAATGTTTATCTCACATCAATCCCACATTAGGGCATAAGGTATTCATGCCCATCACCCCCACATATTCAAAAATATGCTCTCTGGGTTATGCCGCGGAGCAACCCGTTTCACCATTCAGCAAATTTTGACGCTGATGGATCTATGGACAGGGCACTACATGCTGAGATTTCACTTGATTAATTAAGTACATTATTGTATTCTTTTAGCATTAGTCAAGTTTTCAAACATGAATTATTATGACAAATGCTATAAAGAAAAGTATAATACAACTATCAAGTACTTTTCAAAACTTTATAAAACATTGGGATCTCGATCCCTTATCTCATATTTGGGAATTCACATCCCTCAACATCATCATCATGTTTACTGGATCTGGGTATTCAAACCCTTAGCTCATCACTGAACATGGTTACCACTTATCAGGTAACTATTACCTCCAGGTCATCTGACCAAGGTATTCAAGATACTTGTTACACAAGCATCTTACATGGCTCACAAGGCCAATTAAGTATCTTGTCACCTCTCACTAGGCAACAAATTATCACATGGCTCACAAAGTCATTACACATGTTGTCACCTCTCACTAGGTAACAACTTATTCACATGGCTCACAAAGCCATTGCACATCTTGTCACCTCTCACTAGGTAACAACTTATTCACATGGCTCACAAAGCCATTGCACATCTTGTCACCTCTCACTAGGTAACAACTTATTCACATGGCTCACAAAGCCATTGCACATCTAGTCACCTCTCACTAGGTAACAACTTATTCACATGGCTCACAAAGCCATTGCACATCTTGTCACCTCTCACTAGGTAACAACTTATTCACATGGCTCATAAAGCCATTGCACATCTTATCACCTCTCACTAGGTAACAACTTATTCGCATGGCTCACAAAGCCATTGATCATTATACTTTTATTCAAGTATTTAACATGCCTTATAAGGTTTATGCAACAAAAGAATTACAACCTTCCCATCATTAGGGTTAGGGTTTCCCTTTCTTATCAATTAGGGTTTCACTGACATATCATCACCCTTCATTAGGGTTAGGGTTTTCCATTATTAACCATTTAGGCTTCCAAGATCATATTTATTAATGATCAAACCCTAATTCATTGCTCCACACATCTAGGAGCCAACATTGATATCATAAGTATTCAATCATACTTATTTATTCTCATCATTTATCATTAAATTAATTATCAACAAAAGATATGAGTTTCTCTCTCATCTTTACTAGAATATAATTACATCATACCTTATTAGCTTGGCTTAACCTTTTCTTAAGGTATGTTAGCCTACACTTGTCAAAGTGCATTACATCTTAATATGACAATTGTCATGACACACTTCATGTGTTACTCATCCAAGTATATTGGATTTAAGGTACATTAAGGTATATCAACCTTGAGGTGTTGAATGTGATATCTATCATATCTTGATGTATCACTTTCCTCATCACTTTTATCTTACTTAAGTTCTTCAACTTATCTTGTATTAGGGTATTTCCCATCCTAATACTTTATGCACCAGTTCATCACATTTATCATGTAATGCATTGGTCATAAGTCACTTATTTGAATTATTCAACCATTATCAATGATATGGACTCATCTCGGGTTAAGACATTATTGATATAAGGTTATCTGTTATCAACCACTTTAGGTGTTTCACTTATCAATATATTAGTCAATATTCCATTGTTAGGAATAGGGTTTCCCATCTTTATCAATTAAGGTTTACATAACATTACCCTATATCAGGGTTTCACATACCTTCACCCTATATTAGGGTAAAGGTTTCATATTAGGGTTTCATATAGCATTACATAGCAACACCCTGGATTAGAGTTTCACATCACATCACTACATTAGGGTTTCACATGGCATCACCCTAGATTAGAGTTTCACACATCATTATCTTTCCTTATAACTTTTCCCCAAATTAGGGTTTCATATAACTTTACTCGAAATTAGGGTTTCTCAACCCATAGCCCAAAATTAGGGTTATGGTTTATCATCATATTGCCCAAGATTAGGGTTTCATGCACTATAACCCAAAATTAGGGTTTACATAAAGCATTCTCTTAAATTAGGGTTTTTCATTATATTACCCTGAATTGGGATTTCTCATATCATCACCCTAGATTAGGGTTACACCATTACTGTAGATCAGGGTTTCACCTAGCATTTCCCTAAATTAGGCTTAGGGCTCATCAACCATCTCGATTAGGGTTTCATGATCTCTTTATCAAGGATCATGCCCTAATTACATATTTTATTCATGTTGAAAGTATTGAGGCTTAACCACTACATGATTGTTATACATGTATGAATTCCTCTCTCTCTCATTCTCTCTAGGATGTTGATTACTTCAAGCTTGATTAGATTAGGTCAACCCTTCATTCAAGTACATACATTTTATGGTTAGCATAGTATATTGAGATATTGCTTCCATAAGCATTAAAGGTTTACCCCTCTAAGGGTAAAAATCACCCTAGTACCTTAAAGGTACAACCATTGTAATTATCTTTGATAAACATCATTAACAATCATAGGGTTAATTGATCTTTCATCACATTAGGTCTTCAAACAGTTTTGGTTGCATTGAACCTCCAAACAGTTTTGACCTCTTAACCTTCAAACGATTTTGAGAACGTTTGCCCTCCAAACGGTTTTGAAACCATTTGGGAAACTAGGGTTGAGATCGTTTGCCCTCCAAACAGTATGAAAACCATTTGGGCACTCAACCCTTGAGACCGTTTGATCATATGTACATTGAAACCGACTGGACCCATCAACATTTGAAACCGATTGGATAAATCAATCTTGAAACCGATTGGACCTCCAAACGGTTCGAGACCATTTGATCTTAAACGGTTTGAGGACCGTTTGGTCCAAACTACCTTGAAACTGAAAGGATCATCTAGGGTTTCCTTCAACCAATCAATTAGGGTTTACTTCATTGAATCATTCATCAATTTGACCATTAAGAGTACATCAAATTGTAACCCTTGGATCTCCATCCATTCATGACTCCACTTGACCTCAAACAGTCTTGATACCATTTGACCTCAAATGGTCTTGAGACAGTTTGCCCTCAAACGGTCTTGAGACCGTTTGGTCCATTCCACCTTGAAAACGTTTGAATCAAATTATGGTTTCTTCAATAAATCATTTAGGGTTTATAATCAATGAATCATCCATCACTATAACCATTGTGATTAGATCAATTGGAACCATTGGATCTTCATTCATCCATACCAGAAATTGACCCCAAACGGTCTTGAGACCGTTTCCCCTCAAACAGTCTTGAGACCGTTTGATCACCAAACGATTTTGAGACTGTTTGGTCATCAAAATTGCAAACCATTTGCTCATGATATTTATTGAGGTGTGTGATAAGATGAAATCATCATCTTCAATCTACAAACCTTTGAAATTTTCTATGATTCGTATGGTGATTTCATCAACTAATCAAAAGGAATTCCGGGAAAGAAGAAAGATTCAACATATAATGAAGAAATGAAATCAATAATAACATTTAAGGGTTCAAGTTATATAACCCGCCTTCAAATTTGAATCCAAGCTTCACGTCTTCAATGGTGAATGAAGCTTTTTCAACTTCCCAAGGTCCGTCCTCAAGTCTTTGAGTGAAAAGAATGGCTAAAGTTGAAGATTGAATGGAGAAAAGAAGAAAATAAGCATTGAATTTTGATTTCCACCATGAAATCAAGGTTGAAGATGATTAAGGAGCTCACCTTCAAGTTGTGGTACGTCCTACTATTTCTCCTAATCTCCCTTGTGTTCGGACAAAGCAAGGAAAGAAAGAAGAGTCGAAAAGGCCTTTCATGTGGTGAAAGAATGGAGTGTATATAAGGGAAATTCGAGAGAGAAAGTGTTATAAAAATCTTTCAATTCCCTAAATTGGTGCAACTTATCCCCCTCACTCCCTTTCATATGAAGCCATCATCCTCCCCTTCGAAATCGTCTTCTTTATCCATGAATTAAAAGAAAACAAATTAAGCACCTTAATCAATATAATAATATCCAAAAATTAGTGGATATTACTTTTTCTTTAACTAATGTGAGTGGGCTCTCCACTCACTTTATATATTTCGGTGCCATTGTAAGGCACAAGGACGTACATACTTATATAAATTCAACCATCACATTTTTGGTTGAAGGGCACTTTCATTAATATATTTATTTTTGCATTAAATTGAATTAGGTTTTCAATTATGCTTAAATCTTGATTATTTTAATATCAAGATTCTCTCTCTCCCAAAGAGATTCAAATGAGACGCCCCTCTGATTTTCTTGTCTCTAATTGATACCAATAAACATTAGGGACTCTCTAGAAGTGGTATTTTGCATATTGAACCCTAGGTTTTGGGCAAATTGCATATTACACCAAAACTAGGTTTTAATGCACAAACATTGCTTAATAAGCTCTTTCTTGGTGCTCAGGCTCGTGGAAGCCATACCTCAACATCATTCTCATTATTATGATGTTTCAACACTTGAGGAACATTTTATCATGTAACATTTGCAAGTTAACCCCTCAACTTGGGTAATTTGCACTTTAGTCCAAAACGGGCAAACCATTGTTTTCAACATTATTCAAAAAGGACTAAAATTGAAGCATAAGTTCTCCTTTGGTCATAATTACTTTCCAAAGGATAAAGACAAGAATATAAATGAATTACTTAAGCAAAACTTCTTGGGATAAGCCTTAACCCGGGTCAGGGATGTTACAAAAAATATGGATAAATTAAAACCAATTTCAATGTCAGCACCTGCTCAAAAACATCTGCAGAAGAGCCCAACATCTTTCTTTTATCCATATTATGCCAAGAATTTGATACAAATTGTTCTATCGCCTTATCCACAACATATAGGCACGTGTTAACAATATTTGTATATGCCACACAAACAAGCATTAACATGCTAATAAAATTCTGATTCGTTTGAAATACCATATATAAACTTTTCATGCCTGGACCTGAGAGTACATGGATGACTCTAGGATACACTAGACATCTAATCAACTTTCTCAAAGATTCATTACTATAGCTCCTCTTTACTTCCATGATTCTGTTGCCATCACTGCTGTTTACCTAAAAAGATGTGGCGAACGACAAGGGTGAGACCCATGTCCCAACAAGAGAAATAACCCCCAACAACATTTATTGATTACAGCATTTTAAAGTAATTAAATAGTTAAGAAGTTTAATCAGATATAACAAATAAGATAAACAATACCGATGATTAACAAAATACATAAAAGAACAGATAATAACTATCATCATTAGCAGACTATCATCCTTTATCTTGTTGACAATATAAGTAATTCAATAGCATATGCATATCTAGCATCATGAGCAAGTCTAGTAATATAGAATCTCTATCATCATGAATAATTCTAGCCACATAAGCATAGCTAAAAACATTAGCATGTCTAATAGGTTGAACATATCAACATCATAAGAAGAGCTAACAACATAAGCACAACTATCTGGATAAGCATGATTAGTAGTATATGCATCTCTAGTTACAAAGGCATGGCTAGCATGCTAAACATAACTAACAACATGAGATAGCTAGCAACATGATTATAATCAACAGTAGTAGTATAGTTATCAACATATGCATAGCTACTATATGTACGCACCTACAATCTTAACCATATCCACAACCTAAGTATATCTACTATCTCTTAATTGCACTAAGCATCATCTTTATGTAAAGATAACAAACAAGGGTTATCATCCAATGTGAAACGTTGTGTATAACCCTAAAAAAATATGATACACATATGTATTACATCTTTTATTATGCCCTTGGAAATTTGAATCGTACCATTCAAAGTCCAACCAACCCCTGTGAAGGGCTATTCGGTTCCGTACAAGATCTAGGAGTGTTGGTATCCTAAGATCTCTTCCCCTCAGTCAGTACAAGTAAAAAGGCAGTGACATATCAATTAAAGCTGCCACCACATCGACATATAGTCAAGTCACTAACCACTAGTCCTCCCTTGGTACAGGTCGCGACACTAGAAACTAGGGTATTCAAACTCAATCACTGAGGTACAAGCGCATTTGTCCTCTAATCACATCATGTTATTGTAACGACCCTGACCTGGGTTATGAGGTAACCCTATTTGTTTTGGCTAATAAAGTTGATTAGAACTTTAATATAATCCTCTAAGGTGCTTTGTTATCATGTGACACACTTATGTTTCAAGTTTGGTCCTGATTGAATGTTGTTTGAGCAATTTCCCTTTGTTTTGGACCAAAGTGTAATTTACCCAAATTGAGGGGATATAATGCAAAATGTTACATGTTGAATGTACTCCATGTGTTTAAGCATCATAAGAGAGAGAATGATGCTAAGTGGTGGCTTGTGGAAAGCCTAAATTCCAAGTTTGAACCTGTTTGAACAATGTTGGTACATTATGCACCAATTTTGGTACAAATTGTAATTTACCCAAAATGTGGGGCTGTTATGAAAATTACCACCTCTAGAGTGACCCTACTCCCTCCTAGTATCATTTAGAGGATATATAATGAATGATACACCATGTTTGAATCACCTATGAGTGATGGTAATCTTGGTGATGAAATGACCAAGAAAAAGGGTTGAATTTGGAAGCTTAACTTGAATTGTATCAAGTTGAAAAGTTTATATATGAGTGCCTATCGGCCATGGAGCCCAAGGAGGTGTTCCATATCGTTTTGTGAACTCATGGCAATGTCCATATCGTGCAAAGCACCTCAAGGATGTGAGGTATGACGGCCAACAAGTTTCCTTAGAAAAAGTGTATCGGCTTGACATAAAATAGTGATTAAACCTAGATGACTTCTCCAAATGGATAAGCAATGGACGAATTTGCATATTTAGATGATCCTCAACCTTTTTGAATTTCAAGATAAATGTTGATTCATTCATGTACACGTGTCACCCATGCATAACACGTGGCACCTACTAGCTCAAAATGTTGACACCTCATTTTTACCTTTCTTCATGTGCAACAAGTATATATACCCCTAGTTTCACCCTTAAGTGAAATTTTTCGACCCTTACCACCCTACTACCTTGTGGTATAGTGCATGGGGCTCTTGTATCGTGCCGGAAAGCAAGGGTATCGTGCATAGGTCCTTGTATATCACCCATAACAAAAGCATATCGGCCAAGTAGGTGAAATTGGCCATATGAGGTGATATCGGCCAATAGGGTGAAGAGTTGAGTGCCATATCATGCAAGTGAGTACCATATCGTGCAAGAGGGTTGGCATATCGTGCAATGGCACAATGGTATCGTGCATAGGCCTTGTGTATCGGCCATAGCAAGTATATCGGCCATACCATGTTGATATTGACCATAGCAAGTTGATATCGGCCAATTGGAGTGATTTTGGCCACAAGTGAGGGGGTATCGGCCACAAGCAAAGTTGTGTCGGCCAAGAGGAAGTCCATATCGTCAAAGAGTGGTAGGGTGTCGTCCAAGGAACTAAGGAACTCAAAACTTTACCCTAAGGTAAGATATAGTTGTCTTCAAGCTTGAATTGAAGCATGGAATTAGGGTTATGATCTACCTTTCTGTTCTTCTTCACCAATTGCTTATCCATGGTGATTCCTTGTATATGAAGGAGTTGTGAACGAGACTTGGACCTTTGATAAAGTCATCTTCAACCTTAGGAACATGGATCTTTGGATCTTGAAGCTTTGAAGTGGTTCTTAAGGCGGGTTATATAACTTGAACTCAACCATGTTATTATTCTTCACCTAAATTGCTCTAATTAGTGAAATACTTTTAATTCCGAAATTTCCTGAAATATTTGATGAAATTATGAGTTCAATTAGTTACTTAGACCTGTTTCCATGAATTATATCAGTTAGAACAAAGGTCTGGAGCTTGAAGATGATGGTATCACTTTATAAAAGTGATATCGGGTGCAAGCACATATGCAAGCACCTCTAACCCGATATGATGATGCACCTATTTCACTAAAATGATATGAATAGGTTTGTAAACCTTATTGAACGATATGGGGGTGTAGTGTACACCTCTTGCACGATAGGGAGTCAAGTATAGACTCCATACATGATACAAGATTGAATGAATACTTATAAGTTGGCATGAAACCCTAATTTGGGTAACCCGATATAAGAGAAGAGTAACAAGTGTTATTACATGACATGAATGAACAACATAGATGCATGACATGGATGCACGGTAGGGTTGCATGACAGGGTTGAGGTATAGGGTTGCATGATACAAAACCCTAGACAATACGATAGCCTGATATGGTGATAAGTTGATACCCCTTAAGTATCATGGGCGACACATGTATATGCCATGTGCCCAACATAATTAACCCTAACCCGACATGGGTGTTGCACCTAATGTTTGATGATTTAGCCCAATATGGTTTGGTTCCCTACACTCCAATTGACTTGTATATTGGGTTGAGCCCGATATGGCAAACCCCAACCCGTCATGGCTAACCCTAGATGGTGACTAGCCCGATAGGGTGATTGAATGTACTTCTAGCCCGACATGGTGATGAGTTGATACATCATAAGTATCATGGGCAACGCATACATATATCTTGTGCCCGATATGAGTTCAAGAAGGTACCTCATTCCCGATATGGAGACAATTGCAGATCCTAGCCCGATATGGTAAGTGTCTATACACCTACAACCCGATATGGTGAACATATGCACATGATTTAACCCTATACACCTTGTAAAGGTAAGGGCAAGACACTCTTAGGAGTGATGAGTGTAACACCAAGTAATGGTGTGGATAATACCTTGATAGGTGAAACACCTAGAGTGGTTGATAATGGTTAATCCTATATCAATAATGCCTTAACCCGAGATGAGTTCATATCATTAATGATGGTTGAATAATTCAATTGTGTGACTTATGACCAATACATTACATGATAAATGTGATAGGTTGGTGCTTAAAGTATTAGGATGGGAAATACCCTAATACAAGATAAGTGATGAACTTAAGTAAGATAAAAGTGATGAGGGAAGTTATACATCAAGGCATGATAGATATCACATCCAGCACTCCAAGGTTGATACACCTTAATGCACCTCAAATCCAATATACTTGGATGAGTAACACATGAAGTGTGTTATGTAAATTATTACATTGAAATGTAATGAGTTTGATGCACTTTGATAAGTGTGGGCTAACATACCTTGAGAAAGGATTAAGCCAAGTTAATAAAGTATGATGTAGTCATACCCTGTTAAGGATGAGAGACGAACTCATACCTTGTGTTGATGATTCATTTAATGATAAATGATGAGAATAAATAAGTATGATTGAATACTTATGGTATCAATGTTGGCTCCTAGATGTGTGGAGCAATGAATTAGGGTTTGATTATTGATAATATGATCTTGTAAACCTAAATGGTTAATAATGGAAAACCCTAACCCTAATGAAGGGTAATGACATGTAAGAGAAACCCTAATCGATAAGAAAGGGAAACCCTAACCCTAATGATAGGAAGGTTGTATTTCTCTTATTACATAAGCCTTGTGAGCTATGCTAAATACTTATATAACAAGTATAATGTTGAATGACCTTATGAGCCATGTGAATAAGTTGTTGCCTAGTGAGAGGTGACAAGATGATTAATGGCCTTGTGAGCCATGTGAATAAGTTGTTGCCTAGTGAGAGGTGACAAGATGTGTGATGGCCTTATGAGCCATGTGAATACTTGCACAACAAGTGAAATAAATACCTTGGTCTGAGGACCTTGAGGTAATGGTTACCTATTATAGAGGTAACAATGTTATGTGATGATCTAAGGGTTTGAATACCCAGATCCAGTAATCATGATAATGATGATGTGAAAGGATGAGAATTCCCAGTAATGTGATAAGGGACTGAGATCCCAAGTATCATGTGTTTTAAAGATTTGAAAGTACTTGATAGATGTATTATACCTTTCTTTGTAGAAATTTTCATAATAATTCTTATTTGAAAACTTGACTGATGCTAAAAGAATATGGGAATGTACTTAATTAATCAAGTGGAATATCATCATGTAGTGCCCTGACCATAGATCCATTAGGCACCAGGTCCCTCCCTGAATGGTGAAATGGGTTGCTCCGCGGCATAACCCGGAGACCGCATATTTTTTAATATGCGGGGGTGATGGGCGAAAATATTCGTACGCCCTAATGTTGGATTGACGTGAGATAAACACGAGATCTCTCAATCCTTCATTATATGTGTCGGGATGGATGTATCATGAATCTCCCAAAGATGAAGGTCGGGATGGATGTTAGATAAACACAAGATCTTTCTCTCCCGAAGAGAGTGCAGTTGACGTTGTAGCTCTACATAGCGAAGTTGCCAGTATACCCTGGAAATCCATTTAGTAGTGACACGAGATGTCCTGCCTGTTGTCTCGGACTGGTCGAGACAGGAGAGGTCTTAGCAGCCGGCTTTGCCATTAACCTTCTATGGTACCGATTTTGACTTCGCAGTGGTCGGTTGGAGATGAGCAGTATACCTCATCTCCTCAGGGCTTAAGTGTGATTGTAAAGTGTAATCAGCCGCCTAGCATGTTTGCTTAAATATGGAAATCATTTGGTTGATGTTACATTTCTCTTATACATCCTTAGTGGATAGATGTTATTTATGTTTCTTTACATTCCTTGCAAAAGTAGATAGATGATTGATAACTCTACCATGGGTAGATGCAATGTTCTCCTTAAGGAAGGAGATTACCACATTTTGTTCATATAATGAATTATCCTACTTATTAATATAAAAAGAACCTCTGCTCAGTTTATAATTGCTTAATCTGTGGTAATAATATGGTCGGCGGAGAGTTATATCTCTCACTGGGGCAATTTTCAATTGTCTCACCCCCGTGGGACCCAATTTTTTTTAGGTGAACGTGCACGAGGAGGTGAAGACCTTTTTGCAGAGGAGGAACAATAGTTGAGGCAGCAGTGATATCTCAGGTTGAGTGTACTGTCTGTCGTGTCTTGTAGATATGAGTCATATGTGTCATCTCTGTACTCTCAGGTCCTTGGAGTTGGTTCGTACTGGTTTTATGATCAATAATAGATTTTGGCTTATGCGCCTTGAGGTTTTATGTTGCTCATGAATAGTTTGGTAAAGCAACTATTATATGTTATTCTTGAGATGAAATGTACCAGATATATACAATGTGAATAATGATGTATATAAGGTTTTGGACCTTTCAGTAAGAGTTTTACTTGGAATGGATCTCTTTGAAAAATGGTTTTAATTTTTAGTGATTTTTGTTCATCTGTTGTTCATGTTTAATTCCGCTTAGTTAGTAACGATTTGTTCGTCGGTCGTTACAGTTTTGGTATCAGAGCTTAAGGTTTGCTGAGTCTACAGAGGCATAGGACTAAGGTGTTGAGTCTGTGTTAGTGTCCTCCAGTATGCCCTATAGTGACTTCTTCTTATGCAGAAGAAAGGGTGAAGTTTAAAAATGACTGGAGAACATGAGGAACATGTTGCTGAGAGCAATGTTGTTGCACCAAGAGAGGGTGCAAGGGATCAGGCAAGAGAAGAATGAGTGCCTGAGAATTCCCATCATGACCCGATCAGGATAGAGAATCCTATGTTTATTCTCTTGTTGGGCAAGCTAGGACAACAATGATGCATATAGTAGACTAGATACTAGCATTACAACCTAGGTTACCAGTCCTCAATACATAAACTTTGGGCTTTGAAAGGGTTCCTAAATGACATAGTCATGTTGGAACAGTGGAAAATGTGGGAAAGATTAGCATATGGCAAGAAAATAGACTCTACCATAAGTATAGACAGATAGTATATATGCGATGGTAATGCCCAGGATGGGGCAATAAGTTGAGAAATAAGGAAAGATCTCTACAATTCATAAAGAACAATGAATTTTGTTTATGGTACAATTTTCGCATTGAACCCATAAATGTCCTAGAGACATGTGTCTAGTTCTGAAAAGACAAAGTTTTTGTTGCCACCAGTACAATAAATGCCTAGTGTACCAGGGCAGTAGCCACTAATAAAGGCAAGGGTCTTAACTTTTCACCTGTAAGAACCCATGGCTTAGTCTTTACATCGGTAATAAGACCGATAAGACCATGGTACGAGGACAAGACATGCTATAGTTATGGACATGTTGAGCACACTAAACTCTTTCGTTCAAAAAGAAAGGAGGAAATGACTCAACAACCGAGGTAGACTCGGCAAGGCTTATGAAAGTTACAACCCAATAATGTGAAAAGGCAAAAGCAACAACATGAAACAGCTAGACTCTATGTGTTGAGTCAACCTAAAGCGGTGGGTGACTGCGAGGGGTAATAGTCATATAGAGCTTTTCATTTTGATATGCTTTATTTTGATGTTCCCTGCTAATCCTAAAAAGGATTGCTATTATGGACTTCCGTATTGATTGTCCTTTGGGGACATAGGGAAGAATTGATGAGAACTAGAATTTATATTCTGTTCAGTATTCTTTTAAATGCTCTATAATTGCTCTTATCTATGTGAAAGAGGATGAGATATAGAAGTGATGCCTGGAGAAAGTACAGGAATGTTAAATCATGTGTTGGTGATGATACATAAAATGAGGAATATGATAGTACATAAAGTGCATACTACCTAATCTCAGTACTTGTATACCCTGGCCAGGTATATAATTATTGGAGATAGGGCAAGTATGGAACTCTTAGATTGTTATCTTTCTGATTACTCTGATCAAGTAATCATTCTGAGACAATCTAGTGAGTATAACTAAACTGGAAATATGATATGGACATGTATATCACATCCTAAGTGCAATAAAGTGGAATCTGAGATGATCTCAAATCAATCTGTATGTATAAGGAAATGAAAAGTATAATCCTCATGATAAGAGAATGAGAACAAGGGAGATGAACCCTGTCAGATAAAGCATGTGTGAAAAGTAAAGATCTTTTCCCATGATGTGGAAATGGGAAATGTGATAAAATCACAAAATGTTCATGAACATGTTATATAATAACAAAGAAAGTAATATGTTCCTTTGTGTTCTTTCCCTTCAGGGACATGACACTTGATGTGCATAAGTTAAAAATGTTCAATTGATGGATACTTATAAAAGTATCAGTTTGTCTTGGACTTTGGTTCCAAGATAAAGATATGTGTAACAAGTAATGCCCCAAAATGAAAGAAAAATGAGGATGTGATGAGTTTTTGACACATGTGATATATATCAAAGTAAGGAATCCTGGTATCTAAGAAGTGTCAGGTGGTATGAGAAAGTGAAAACATAAACTCCTAATTAGATGATTTATGTTGGTTACCCGGTATGGCCAACTGTGAAATCAGTCTAGTTACATAAAATAGTATGGACATCACATGTTAGGGGTTTATGCTCCGCATAAACATGACATCAACAAAGATGTATGAGTTGAAGGAACAATAGTATAATTGTTTTGGAAAAGTTGATCAAGCTAAAGATAACTTCCTAGAATATCCCTATTTAGATTATTGAGGCAGTTTATACATAACATCTAAAGATACCTCTAAGATAAGTTCTTAATTGATAAGTAACCTCCCCTTATGACAAGAGAATGTACAACTAATGAGATAGTTGGTAAAAGTAGTAAGAAAGATTAATGTTGTGTCAGCAGATTAGATGGCACAACAGATATATGATAAGACTTGTAGTCACAAGTGGGTGACAGAACATGACTCTGGTCTTTCCTTTAAAAGTAAAATGTTAAATGAGGAGTATGGGAGACTTCCCAGAATCTTGTCACATAAAGTTATAAGTTTAGAAAGGTGAAAAATCAGTAACGTATGACACCTGAGTTAAATAAGGTATGAATAATATCTGTCTCCCTGTACCTGGGATTTCGGGGACGAAATCCTTGTTAGGGGTTTATAACTTGTAACAACCCTGACTTGGGTTATGAGGTAACCCTATTTTTTTGCTAATAAAGTTGATTAGAACTTTAATATAATCCTCTAAGGTGCTTTGTTATCATGTGACACACTTATGTTTCAAATTTGGTCCTGATTGAATGTTGTTTGAGCAATTTTCCTTTGTTTTGGACCAAAGTGTAATTTACCCAAATTGACGGCTATAATGCAAAATGTTACATGTTGAATGTACTCCATGTGTTTAAGCATCATAATAGATAGAATTATGCTAAGTGGTGGCTTGTGGAAAGCCTAAATTCCAAGTTTGAACCTGTTTGAACCAATGTTCAGGAAAGCGGTATGCGGTGTACGGGCGGTGAGGGTACTGCATAGAGTATATGCGGTATGCGGGAGTATATACGGGAGTATATGCGGTTTTGGATTTTTTTAAATTTCAATAAACTAATTATATATAAAATAATATATTGAGATTATAAATTAAAATATATAGAGTAGGCATGTATACATATTTACATATAAACAATTTAATATGCATGTTGATGTATGATATACTTATATGTAATTATATGTATATATGTATATATATGGAATGTGTTTGTAATATATGTAGAAATACTAAAATTTATGTAAATCAGTGTACAAATATTTTTAGAGCACGTGTATAAATGTGAACAAATCAAAATGTATATATACATGTACACATATGTGATTGTATATTTAGGTGTATTATATATGTATGTATATATGTTAATATATCAAAAGGTGTTCATATAAATGCACAAATGTGTGTGAATATATTTATATACATATAAATCAATGAATATATATTTAAACATAAATATATAATAAAATGTGTGTTTAATGTATGCATGTATGCATGAAATACATGGACATAAGTTCTGGGTTTTAAAAAGCGGAGTTTAATCGGCCGCTTAATCGGCCAAGCGGGAGTATATGCGGCTCATGACCGCTTAGTGGACCGATTATCAATATGCGGTGCGGTAGGGTGACTGAATAGGTATATGCGGGAGTATATGCGGCTGTGCGGACCGATTTCCCGAACAGTGGTTTGAACAATGTTGGTACATTATGCACCAATTTTGGTACAAATTGTAATTTACCCAAAATGTGGGGTTGTTATGAAAATTACCACATCTAGAGTGACCCTACTCCCTCCTAGTATCATTTAGAGGAGAGATAATGAATGATACACCATTTTTGAATCACCTATGAGTGATGGTAATCTTGGTGATGAAATGACCAAGAAAAAGGGTTGAATTTGGAAGCTTAACTTGAATTGTATCAAGTTGAAAAGCTTATATATGAGTGTCTATCGACCATGGAGCCCAAGGAGGTGTTCCATATCATTTTGTGAACTCATGGCAATGTCCATATCGTGCAAAACACCTCAAGGAGGTGAGGTATGACGGCCAACAAGTTTCCTTAGAAAAAGTGTATCGGCTTGACATAAAATAGTGATTAAACCTAGATGACTTCTCCAAATGGATAAGCAATGGACGAATTTGCATCTTTATATGATCCTAAACCTTTTTGCATGTCAAGATAAATGTTGATGCATGCATGGAAACGTGTCACCCATGCATGACACGTGGCACCTACTAGCTCAAAATGTTGACACCTCATTTTTATCTTTCTTCATGTGCAACAAGTACATATACCCCTAGTTTCACCCTTAAGTGAACATTTTCGACCCTTACCACCCTCCTACCTTGAGGTATCGTGCATGGGGCTCTTGTATCGTGCAAGAAAGCAAGGGTATCATGCATAGGTCCTTGGATATCACCCATAACAAAAGCATATCGGCCAAGTAGGTGAAATTGGCCATATGAGGTGATATCGGCCAATAGGGTGAAGAGTTGAGTGCCATATCGTGCAAGTGAGTGCCATATCGTGCAATAGGGTTGGCATGTCGTGCAAGGGCACAAGGTTATCGTGCATAGGCCTTGGATATTGGCCATAGCAAGTATATCAGCCATACCATGTTGATATTGCCCATAGCAAGTTGATATCGACCAATTGGAGTGATTTTGGCCACAAGTGAGGGGGTATCGGCCACAAGCAAAGTTGTGTCGGCCAAGAGGAAGTTCATATCGTCCAAGAGTGGTAGGGGTGTCGGCCAAGGAGCTAAGGAACTCAAAACTTGACCCTAAGGTAAGATATAGTTGTCTTCAAGCTTGAATTGAAGCATGGAATTAGGGTTATGATCTACCTTTCTGTTCTTCTTCACCAATTGCTTATCCATGGTGATTCCTTGTATATGAAGGAGTTGTGAACGAGCCTTGGACCTTTGATAAAGTAATCTTCAACCTTAGGAATATGGAGCTTTGGATCTTGAAGCTTTGAAGTGGTTCTTAAGGCGGGTTATATAACTTGAACTCAACCATGTTATTATTCTTCACCTAAATAGCTCTAATTAGTGAAATACTTTTAATTCCGAAATTTCCTGAAATAGTTGATGAAATTATGACTTCAATTAGTTACTTAGACCTGTTTCCATGAATTATATCAGTTAGAACAAAGGTCTAGAGCTTGAAGATGATGGTATCACTTTATAAAAGTGATATCGGGTGCAAGCACCTCTAACCCAATATGATGATGCACCTATTTCACTAAAATGATATGAATAGGTTTGTAAACCTTATTGAACGATATGGGGGTGTAGTTTACACCTCTTGCACGATAGGGAGTCAAGTATAGACTCCATACATGATACAAGATTGAATGAATACTTATAAGTTGGCATGAAACCCTAATTTGGGTAACCCGATATAAGAGGAGTAACAAGTGTTATTACAAGACATGAATGAACAACATAGATGCATGACATGGATGCACGGTAGGGTTGCATGATAGGGTTGAGGTATAGGGTTGCATGATACAAAACCCTAGACAATATGATAGCCTGATATGGTGATAAGTTGATACCCCTCAAGTATCATGGGCGACACATGTATATGCCATGTGCCCGACATAATTAACCCTAACCCGACATGGGTGTTGCAACCTAATGTTTGATGATGTAGCCCAATATGGTTTGGTTCCCTACACTCCAATTGACTTGTATATTGGGTTGAGCCCGATATGGCAAACCCCAACCCGTCATGGCTAACCCTAGATGGTGACTAGCCCGATAGGGTGATTGAATGTACTTCTAGCCCGACATGGTGATGGGTTGATACATCATAAGTATCATGGGCAACACATACATATATCTTGTGCCCGATATGAGGTCAAGAAGGTACCTCATGCCCGATATGGAGACAAGTGCAGATCCTAGCCTGATATGGTAAGTGTCTATACACCTACAACCCGATATGGTGAACATATGCACATGATTTAACCCTATACACCTTGTAAAGGTAAGGGCAAGACACTCTTAGGAGTGATGAGTGTAACACCAAGTAATGGTGTGGATAATACCTTGATAGGTGAAACACCTAGAGTGGTTGATAATGGTTAATCCTATATCAATAATGCCTTAACCCGAGATGAGTTCATATCATTAATGATGGTTGAATAATTCAATTGTGTGACTTATGACCAATACATTACATGATAAATGTGATAGGTTGGTGCTTAAAGTATTAGGATGGGAAATACCCTAATACAAGATAAGTGATGAACTTAAGTAAGATAAAAGTGACAAGGGAAGTGATACATCAAGGCATGATAGATATCACATCCAGCACTCCAAGGTTGATACACCTTAATGCACCTCAAATCCAATATACTTGGATGAGTAACACATGAAGTGTGTTATGTCAATTATTACATTGAAATGTAATGAGTTTGATGCACTTTGATAAGTAGGGGCTAACATACCTTGAGAAAGGATTAAGCCAAGTTAATAAAGTATGATGTAGTCATACCCTGGTAAGGATGAGAGACGAACTCATACCTTGTGTTGATGATTCATTTAATGATAAATGATGAGAATAAATAAGTATGATTGAATACTTATGGTATCAATGTTGGCTCCTAGATGTGTGGAGCAATGAATTAGGGTTTGATTATTGATAATATGATCTTGTAAACCTAAATGGTTAATAATGGAAAACCCTAACCCTAATGAAGGGTAATGACATGTAAGAGAAACCCTAATCGATAAGAAAGGGAAACCCTAACCTTAATGATGGGAAGGTTGTATTTCTCTTATTACATAAGCCTTGTGAGCTATGTTAAATACTTATATAACAAGTATAATGTTGAATGGCCTTATGAGCCATGTGAATAAGTTGTTTCCTAGTGAGAGGTGATAAGATGATTAATGGCCTTGTGAGCCATGTGAATAAGTTGTTGCCTAGTGAGAGGTGACAAGATGATTAATGGCCTTGTGAGCCATGTGAATAAGTTGTTGCCTAGTGAGAGGTGACAAGATGTGTGATGGCCTTATGAGCCATATGAATACTTGCACAACAAGTTAAATAAATACCTTCGTATGAGGACCTAGAGGTAATGGTTACCTGTTATAGAGGTAATAATATTATGTGATGATCTAAGGGTTTGAATACCTAGATCCAGTAATCATGATAATGATGATGTGAAAGGATGAGAATTCCCAGTAATGTGATAAGGGACTGAGATCCCAAATATCATGTGTTTTAAAGATTTGAAAGTACTTGATAGATGTATTATACCTTTCTTTGTAGCAATTGTCATAATAATTCTTGTTTGAAAACTTGACTGATGCTAAAAGAATATGGGAATGTACTTAATTAATCAAGTGGAATCTCATCATGTAGTGCCCTGACCATAGATCCATTCGGCGCCAGGTCCCTCCCTGAATGGTGAAACGGGTTGCTCCGCGGCATAACCCGGAGACCGCATATTTTTTAATATGCGGGGGTGATGGGCAAAAATATCCGTACGCCCTAATGTTGGATTGACGTGAGATAAACACAAGATCTCTCAATCCTTCATTATATGTGTCAGGATGGATGTTTCACGAATCTCCCGAAGATGAAGGCCGGGATGGATGTTAGATAAACACGAGATCTTTCTCTCCCGAAGAGAGTGAAGTTGACGTTGTAGCTCTACATAGCGAAGTTGCCAGTATACCCTGGAAAGCTATTTAGCAGTGACACGAGATGTCCTGCCTGTGGTCTCGGACCGGTCGAGACAGGTGAGGTCTTAGCAGCCGGCTCTGCCATTGACCTTGTATGGTACCAATTTTGACTTCGCTTCAGGGCTTAAGTGTGATTGTAAAGTGTAATCAGCCGCCTAGCATGTTTGCTTAAATACGGAAATCATTTGGTTGATGTTACATTTCTTTTATACATCCTTAGTGGATAGATGTTATTTATGTTTCTTTACATTCCTTGCAAAAGCAGATAGATGATTGATAACTCTACCATGGGTAGATGCAATGTTCTCCTTAAGGAAGGAGATTACCACATTTTGTTCATATAATGAATTATCCTGCTTATTAATATAAAAAGAACCTCAGCTCAGCTTATAATTGCTTAATCTGTGATAATAATATGGTCGGCGGAGAGTTATATCTCTCACTGGGGCAATTTTCAATTGTCTCACCCCCGTGGGACCCAATTTTTTTAGGTGAACGTGTACGAGGAGGTGAAGACCTTTTTGCAGAGGAGGAACAACAATTGAGGCAGTAGTGATAGCTCAGGTTGAGTGTACTGTCTGTCGTGTCTTGTAGATATGAGTCTTATGTGTCGTCTCTGTACTCTCAGGTCCTTGGAGTTGGTTCGTACTGGTTTTATGATCAATAAGAGATTTTGGCTTACGCGCCTCGAGGTTTTATGTTGCTCATGAATAGTTTGGTAAAGCAACTATTATATGTTATTCTTGAGATGAAATGTACCAGATATGTACAATGTGAATAATGATGTATATAAGGTTTTAGACCTTTCAGTAAGAGTTTTCCTTGGAATGGATCTCTTTGAAAAATGGTTTTAATTTTTAGTGATTTTTTAATCTTCTATTTATGTTTAATTCTGCTTAATTAGTAACGATTTGTTCGTCAGTCGTTACAGTTATAATCACCGAGACACGACCGCAACCATTCTCAATCACATCAGATGTATGAGATATGATCATAGCCAACCTCCACAATCTGCATTGTAGATGACAAGGATATATCCTCAACCTACCACCCCCACATACTAAACAGTATGCGCTCTGAGTTTCCCTTAGGAATACTCGTTTCACCATCCAGCAAGTTCTAACACTAAAGATGGCTCTACGGCATAGGGCACTACATGATTAGAGTTGCACTTGATTAGTTATGCCAATTGGGTAAATTAAGGTTGCATCAAACAAGTTGACATACAAACCCTAATTCACTTCTAGAAAGCATATAAATATCAAAACTTGAAAAGATATAAAACGTGTGAAACATAATTTCTCATCTCATCATCACATGGTACTATTCACTTGCCATCCATGAGACCACACTGGTCATCGTACTATAACAAGATATAAATCCTTTTCACAATATCACAATGTATCAACCCTTATCAACATAAGAGGATTACACCTCATTTAGGGCTCAACCATGCCCAAAGGTCATTAAGACCATCATACTATCAGAGGATATAAATCATTTTTCACAATATCACAAGGTATCAACTCTTATCAACACAAGAGGATTACACCTGATTTAGGGCTCAACCATGCCCAAAGGTCATTAAGATTATCATATTATTCCCTGTAAAATCATCATTATCTTTGCATGCCTTATAAAAAGGCTCAACAACATCACTTACATATAATACATCAGATCAAAACAATATTGCATTAATGAGCTAGGAGATATTCATAAACAATCATAGCAGGGTTATATTAACATTAAGAACATTCCTTTATTACATCAACATGCAAGGAATCTAGATATTATTAACCTCATAATATTCATAATGCATATGTTTAGCATAAGAAAGTATCAACCATGTGGCTATGATAACCACCAGTTAACATACTAAGGTTATGATCATATTAAAGAGGTTATTCCACCATCATTCTATCATATAAGAATGTTAAACGTGAATACTCATCTTTATCTATTTGCATTAGAGTTAGGTTCAATATGATAAATTATATCAATGTTACTAATCAACACTTATACCCAAACCCTAACTCACGACATCCCCATTGGATCATAGATGCATAAGGTGAAGCATCACCATCACATTCCATATTATTCTCAAGTATGAACCCACACATAAATCAAGGTGTAACCATTGGGTTATAGCATACTAGGGTTTCAACAATAGTAACAGAGTACTCCATGATTGTATTAGTCATTCAAGGACTATTCATACCCAATTACCATAATTTAGTTATATTAAAGTTAGGTATATAAAGCTATACCTCATTAGGGTTACATATCAACACAATATGGTTATCATCTCTTCTATTCATATGATTGAATAGGTAAAACTACCTTATTAAGGGTAACCCTCCATTTGTTCCATCATCTTTCAACCCATATCTCATACCACTATGTCACCTATAACCATTGGATGTTTAAAAGGTAAGACCATTGGTTCTTTACATAAGTAAACACCTTGGATAAAACACCTATGAAGTCCTTCATTTGTTCTCTAGAAAGAGTCACCATCTAACCCTAGACATCCCTTGATTAACAACACAAAAAGTTCCATTGAGAGTAGGGTAAAACCCACAATTGACTGTTCGGTTAAAATAAGCCATCCATTGTCAGCAAGTAAGCTCCTTAAGTTAATCCTATAAAGGAAACCATATAAATCACATTATTAGGACCAAAATATTACATTAGCCATCATTCCACTTTATTGGAAGAATAAACATTAGATCTTGACCATTGGGTCAAGTTCATATGTTAAAACCATCAATTACAATATAGATCCGACCATTGCATCAAGTGACCTAAGAAACCATTGGTCTAAGGCTTAATTGTTGCTACAACTACAATGCTTAACTCAAAATAGGTTGTAGAGACCTGATCCACCATCATTAGTGACAATTAAATCACCATAGGTTGTTAGATCAACACTATGTTCATTAATCAACATCAAATATTAAGCTAACGTCATCATTGATTGATAACATCAGTAGGATACTTAATGGTTGATCATTAAACTTCTAATTGATCCAAAACCTGACCTAAGGGGTGAATGTCAGTTGACACCCTTGGTCACAATAATCAGTTGTCATGAAGACACAACCATCATTTGTTGTAATGGTATCACCAATGGGTCACGTGTTTATAGAAGAAATCAACTTAAAATCCTAAAATTGACCGTTAGTTGATAAGTGCTTAGCACCATAGGTTGTCAAACCAACCTGATCCAAGTCATATTATACCTTAGGAATAATGTACACATGATCACATGTTCATCTAGAACTGAAATCAAAACATAGAACATTATAAAAAATCAAAATCCAACTCAAGCATAGCTTTTTAGTGCATGGATCATCATTTTCAAGTAAGAACATGATCTAGAAATCTTATGGTAAGAAATAAACGTGGAGAAAGTTATAAAAATATCCTCTAATGAGAAGATGAAACCCCACATAGAAGAAAACTCGAGCAGGTAGAGTAGAAAATCCAAGAATAATCTATGAATTCATCCATCTAGCACTTTTTTTCATCAAATGAGCAAACCTTAAGCATAAGGAGCAAGAAAGGTAGGGTTTTAGAGCTTTAGAGAAATTTATACCATGGAACAACAAGGCTCTGACCTGGAGAAAGGTATGAGGAAGGATAAAAAAGAAATAAATGGAGGAAAGAAGGGGATTCTTACTATTTTAGGTCAAGATCACTAGAAGGAAGCTTTTTAAACCCTAAAAAGAAGTCAATTGTAATCCTAGATTCTTTTTCCAAGAAGGTCCCCTCTTTCTTCTTCTTTGGATAGAAAATTTGCATCAGCATAGAGGGAGGATAAGTTTTGTAGGAAGTGGTGGAGAGAAAATGGCTTGTTTTGGTGCTTAGGGATAAGTATATGAAGCTTTAAGATAAAGAAAAAGAAAAAGTTGAAGTTATACTATCTTTCCAAGTATCCATGGCCTTAAACCATTAAGAATATACAAGCACACACACAAGAAGACCCCCCACCATCCATAGAGACATTCTTATCCCTCGTTTCTTAAATTTCCAAGAAAAACAAATAACTCATTAGTTGATAGCTACTAAAGGTAGCTCATCCATGAAGGGGTAAACCCTAAAATACCCTTGGAGAAAACACCTTCAAAACAAGGTTTAAATAGGTGACACATAGTTTAAAAATCTCAAGAATGATGAGATAATATCCAAAGAATATAATTCAAGTGATAAATTGCAAAGAAAACCTCTCAACTGGGTAAATTGCATAAAAGTCCAAAATGTGCATAAAATTGCATAACTTGCTCAAATAATGTCCAAATTGGACTAAATTTGATACTTAAGCTTGTATTATGATTTCAAAGCATATCACAATGTTATATTAGGGTTATAAGAATTCAATTATGATAATTAAGCATGCTCAAATCATTAAACAAGTTTAGGGGCCTTGCAGTTCCTTTGTTGGAGAAAATCTGGTCACATGACACATTAGAAAATAGACCGTGGTTTCCTGGTCGAGTACTGAAGCTGAATATAGGTCAATGGCCCATATTTCTTGTGAATTAATGTGGGTCTAAGGAATACTCAAGGAATTTGGGATTTCTGACTCTGATCCTATTCCTACTCACCATGATAATAAAAATACTACTTTTATTGCCAGCAATCCCACTTTCTATGAGTGCACGAAGCACATCGAAATAGATTGCCACTTTGTATGTGAAGCAATACTCTTTGGTTGCATATGCACTCCTTATCTCAAGACGGAGGATCAGATTGATGATATATTCATCAAGTTACTTCCCAAGACACGCTTTGCTACACTGGTGGACAAGCTGAGCATATTTGACATCTATGCTCTAGCTTGAGGGGGAGTATTAATATATACACTTTATGCTTTATCGTGTGTTGTGTATTTTGTTATATGTTATCTTGTGTTGTGTGTTGTCTATTGTGTTATTAGCTTTAGATTTGTCTCTGTCTTTAGCTTTTCTTTTATCCCATATTGCCTAATTCTATATCTCCCTTCCTCTCTTGTCCTATAGAAGAGAGTGCATTGTAGTTGTTTTAGTAGAACATAAAAAGGTTTTTCCCATTCTATAGATTTATTTTTTTATTATGAGTACAACAACAATGGTGTGATCGTGACTTAGTGGAAACAGGACGTGGGGGTGTGAAAGAGTTTAAATAAGTTTCTAGTCATTAGAACTAAACACAACTTTTCAAACATTAGTCGCTAGTTGTTCGTGAGTGTGCAAAATCCTAACCCAATCTCTCTTCTTCTGTCATCGTCGCTCCCGAACTGCCTCTTGGAGATTTTTTTCTAGTGCGAAGCGAGTCCGTCCTTCCTCTCTTAAAGATGTGATTTGTCTAGATGGTGGTACCTGCTATTGTTGGGCAACACTGGTAGTGCATGCTGATCATCATCAGGCGCGAGCGAGACCTCTTCCTGTTACATGTTCATAACCAGATCGACTAGAAGAACGACATTTTCCCAAGAGTATTGTCAGCTGATGATTTCTTTAAGTATCACGTTCTTTGCTCAATGAAAGATCTGACCTGAGTTTATAACTCTACTTTATTCTTGTTCACCTGCTCTATTTGTTCTACGTGTTTCTTATCTAAATCTAGCCTGAAACTACTACATGTAACGACATATAATTTATTAACAACACTATAATCTTTGAAGTATCTACCAATGGTAAATACACTGCATGAAATCTTAAAAAAATCATATAGTTTCAAAATTTAAATGGCATCCATATGTACCATGTTTAGAATTTGACACCCGCATCAAATAATCCTACAATCAAATTAAAATATAACAAATTATTTATCATATTTATTATGATGCATATGTACGCATTATATGTTGTGGATGATTGGGTACGTTTAATTGACTAGTTAACTCATCATTCAAACTACGACCACTTCGACCTAAAGAGCTTTTTGACCAAACAAAACGACGCCACCTGTCCACGAAAAGTAGATTAAGGATTTAATGTAGTTGGTTTTAGTTTGATGATAAAGTTTGATTCTTAAATGGATTAAGGATTCAATATAGTAGATTTTAATTTGATGGTCATGTTTGATTCTACGTACTCCCAATGTACATGTATAATAGGAGGGAGGTGGGTAGTCCAGAGATACGCCCGATATAACTCGGGCTTCCAACTCTGGCATTGATTGAGGTCGTGGTGTCCCCTAATTGATACCACGACCAGGTCCAATAGTGATCGCTATCTAAAAGTAATATAGATGCATAATATATGTGAGCAAAAAAATGCTTAGTTAGAAATAATTAAAAATTATTAGTATATATTATCACTTTACCACTCATTTTTCGGTTGAAAGGATCAGTAAACCATTCATAATATAGCAGCGAGCTATAATCCACGAGCATTAGTTCATTATCCTTATACGGGGTAAATACATATTGTCTTATTCATTTTACAGGCTTAGTAATTATGGGCGCTGAACTTATTGTACGCCATAGCCCATAGGGAAACGGTCTTCTCGATTTACAGCCCTAGTAATTTATACGGGGCCTGAAGTTACTGAAGCCGCAGGGAAACGGTGCCGCAAAGTACTCGCCGGAACTGCCTCAACGTGCTGAGCGGCGAATTTGGCCAAGTTGCTGAACAGAACCGTTAACCCCAAATCGACCAAAGGGAATGAGATCACCTTCACTCCTATCCCCAACTTCCGTAACTCCTCTCGCCACCAAACGGAGGCGCCTAAAACTGCCGGAATCGCCAGCTACTCCCCTTCTATCGCATGAACTGATACCCGCCCCAGCCACTCCATCCCCAGCGCCGCCGCCACGTGTCCGGAGGTCTCTCATCCCATCCCTTAACAGCCAGTGGGTCCCCCTCCACGTTCCGAGGTCGGAGCTCTCCCTCTCCCTCACCTTCCCCACTGGCCAGACCTTTCGATGGCGGAAGACCGGCCCCGACCAGTATACTGGCGTCGTCGGACACTACCTTGTCACCCTGAGGCATACTGATGGTGACCCCGACGGCCACATCTCGTACCTCCTTCACGGCGACGATAGTGCTGATGACGGGTCCTCAGCCCATGCCGCTCTCCAGGACTACCTCAATCTCGGGGTCTCCCTTGCGGAAATGTGGCGGGAGTTTGCAGCCGCGGACCCAAGATTCTGTGAGGTGGCGGGGAGCTTCCTTGGCGGAGTTAGGGTGCTCCGGCAGGACCCTGTGGAGTGCCTTTTCCAGTTCCTTTGCTCCTCGAACAATAATATAGCCAGGATCGAAAAGATGGTTGGGTTTCTGTCTTCGTTGGGGAACTACTTGGGGAGCGTTGATGATTTTGACTTCTACCAGTTTCCCTCTATCGAGCAGCTATCGGTGGTCTCGGAGGAGCAGCTCCGTGAGGCCGGGTTTGGTTACAGGTATAGTGGTTTTGGTTTAAAACTTTTTGGTCCGAACTTTTGGTCTTTTCTCGTCGATGGACACAATGTTGTTCCATTTCACTCTTATCTGCTGTAAGAAGCTCGTTTCATCTCTGAAAGAGCGCAGGTGGCTAGACATACTATCTGCCCGTATAGAATGTAGATAACCAAAAGACATAAACATTCTTCTCAGCAGAATGGTTTTGACTGGCCTACGAAGTGGTCAGACTTTGCAAGACAATTGATAGTTCAAACTAACTAGGACATGTACTCTGTCATAACCATTGCTTTTCCTTATAGCAATAATATGGATGCTTAGATTGGATTAGCAAGTTGTTGTGCTCCTTTCTTCAATGGTCTAGCCTTTCCGGCTGAGTTTTCTGAAAGTTTGGTGCCGTAGCTACACACCAGGACTTTGTTTGTGTAGTATGCTGATTTGTGAAGAGACAAAGTGATAGGGAACAAATTCCTAGAAACATTAATTTGATAAACCATAAAGTGATAGGGAGCTGGCCATGTGCTTGTTGCTATAGTAAGCTGCAACAGAGCAACACAATGGTTGTAGATGTGATATGAGGAAGGATCCCGATTACTTCAGTTCAGGGAGTCTAACCACAACTGAAATGATACCTAACAATAGATGGCCTCGAAGAGTAGGGAGTGTAGGAGAGAGAAATTAATAGATGATGGAAAGTGGTGTTGGTAAGGGCTTCTGGTGGCAGGAGGAACTAGTAGCGGCCTTAGAAGAGACTCTATTGGCAGTGTGGCTTGTGCAACAACATGGAGCAACTGGAGGCGGCTTGCCTTGGAGCTGCAACTAGGGGATACGAATGACCACTTGGGGGTGTTGTTAGTTGGTGCACAACGTTTACTGGTGGTATCTGCACGTGGCTTGGCTGTTGGTAGGTCCCACGATGGGCTGTGATGAACCTACTGTCGGATATGTTGACTCCTGCTAATTGTGGCGAGCCGACGACATGCAAAGGTCTCATGAGTAAGCATTTCATTTTCGTACATCACAATGGAAAAAATATGGTACAAATTAAAGCTTAATGGCAAAGGAGGATGCATGTATCTGACCCCAACACAATTCAAATTGAAGCTTAGATTTTTTTTCTTTGTAGCACTGAGTTATAAGGCAATTAAAAGTTACAATTTTATAAAATTAGATATGCATCTGCATTTTATACTTTGCCTCATTTATGGACATGAATATAGTCTAAGATTTAGTATAGATTTATTATGGAAATGAGGTTTTGAGCAAAACAAAACATTCCTGTATGTTTCCATATGATCCCCTCATAGTTGTCGAGGTGTCCAGTCCTGTCGCTGACCCAACGTCGCCCAAGCCTATGTAATTTTACACATTTAAATTGATATATTATATATATAATCCATACTAATACATGTATATAAGAACGATAATACTACCATTTTGTAATATCCTCAACATCCCAAATGGGTTATAATGTATTTGTATTCAACAAATATTAGTTAGCTAAAGAAACTCAGCTACTCTAAAGATGACAAACTGGTATCGAGTTCAATACTTAAAAGTTGAAAACAGTGAAGGGTCAAATTTCTGCAACTAAAATAAAAGTTATACAATAAAAGGGTAGAGAATAGAGATGATATTTATACTTGTAATAGAGCATATTGCAAATGTCCAATGTAAAAGCCAAACAATGTTTTGTCCAAGATAGCATGACATATTGCCATGTATTTACTGCATAGTAAAGTCTCACTAACCAAAAACCAAAATGGTATCTTGGTTAGACTATATATAAATAGCAAAATGTTAGTGTCAAGCTTTAGAAATGTACAAAACATCTAAAATGTGCAGGAAGATAATAAAAATAAATAAACCACTTGGGCCCGATGCCAACCCAACACAACTAAGCGGCCGCCCAGGAGCTAAGTCGCCCACCCAGGTGCCCTAGGCGGCCGACTAGCCTCCTAATCGGCTTAGGCGAGCACCTAGTCGTGGCCCATTTATAGGCGTGTGGCTAGGTGCTCCTTGTGGTTGACTAGCTGACTAGTTGGCACCTAGGCGGCCAGCCACCTAACAAGTATGGATCCCCTCATTGAAGGCCAACTTTGAGTATTGATAAGGGACAACATGGATTTTTGTAGGAAAAACATTGCTTTCATACTAGATTGCATGCTGAAAACCCTATCCCAAATGCAATATTTGCTAATTCAGTGAAATAAATAAATTAAAGAATGCTTGTTTACAATTCATATAAGTTTTATCCATATAGTCAAATAATAAGATGTTGGATCCATATGTTTTCGCCAAAGTTTTATAGAACAACGAGACTACCAACCATGCTATTTGGGAGCGAATGTTGGGCAATGAAGAAACAAGGTCTCAAAAATACGAGTGTGACAAAAAAGTGTATGTTAGATAGATGTGTGGGAAGACAAGGAAAGATCGCTTGAGAAAACCAAGTTAAGTATATGCGGAATAAAGTGGGGGTGATGAGTATCAAGGACAAGTTATGTGAGGATCGTTTGCGATAGTGTGAAATATTCACGCAGATCGACTAATGCACCATTTCGAAGTGATGCTATTGAGTTGAGCAATGTTTCAAGGAGAAGTGGCAATCCTAAATTTACTTGGACAAAGCTTATAAGGAGAGATTTAGAATCTTTGCATGTTGATGGAAAATGACCCATAACAAAGCTAAATGGAAAAGAAGGATCTGTGCAGTAGACCATAAAATGGTTGGGAATGAGGCTTAAATGTGGAGGTGTTTATGTCCCAAGATTTTCTTAAATCCATGTGAGGCCTATCCTACAGGTCGGCCTCATTGTTGATGAACAAAAGGTTGTGGACTAGTATCCCGCTTGATGCATTTCTCATGTTGTCCATAGTGGCAGGAAAAATATAAATATATAATCACACTTCGTTTGTTTAAAACTTTTGATCTGTATCAGAGCCTTGGAGGGGCAACCTAAGGAAAGGCTATATAAAGTTACGAGACAATGATCATCTTATCTAGTGCTAAATGAAGGACAGAGCACTTAGATTTATGAAACTGTCTGGAGGACTACTTAAATAAAATTTGTTAAGAGTGAGCTGTCGAGGTTGTAGGATAAGAAGCATAGAGAATTATACAATTTAGTTATTTTATAACATAGACAAAAGCTAATCCGTATCAGTATAGGGTGCTAATGAAGTCTTTATAGATTTTTGGGCTTCACTCCTCAAAATGCATACCTAAATGATAAAGCACAGTGATGGTCTTTCAATGGCATTTACAATAGTATATTAAATGGATGACCAAAAAATAGGGATGACTGGTGTTGGTATTCCGTGAAGATTATTTCAAGGTTTGTTGGGATTTGAAGTTTGAGACTTTGAGTCCTTTTATGAAGGCACTTGAGCTAATGCCAGAGATAGCATTGTATTGCAACTTATTGCCAGAGCTTAATCCTGAGTTCTATACATAAAGCCACATAATTTTGTAATGATGCAATTTGGAAGGACACTAAAATAAAGGTGTAGGCTATTGTTGATGTTTTTGTGTATGTGTGAGTATTCAACTCAAAACTAATTTGCAATGACTTGAAGGAACCACACACCTTATCAGCTCAAAAACAACCCCAAGCTCAACAATGTGGGATCCCCCCCCCCCCCCCCCCCCCGCCTCTCTCTCTCACATGCAACAAATTCTCGTGTGTGCCTGCACGTGTTATTTATGGTGGGGCGAATGTCTGAGACTTGGTTTGTGGGGCCCTCTTTAATACTATGTGTAAATGCGGGTATTAAACTCAAAACCATTTGGCAATAAGTAAAAGGACCACACACCATATAACCTTAATGATAATCCAAACTCAACAACATAGGATTATTTCACAGTTTCATTTGACGATCCTTTTTATCCATTGGTTCGTCATAATATTTCAGAGACGGATTTATGAGTTCTTCCACCTGCAAGTTACAAAAAAACGTGTGGTTATTATATTCTCGTTTGTACATTACTACAGGCTTGGTTTGCATCACCAACTTTTTCTGATGATTTTATGATGAGATTGCTCGTAAGGCATAACGTAAGCAAGATGGTTTAAACAACTTATATATAAGTGCGGTGGATTTTTTCTAATTTGATCAATAGGAATATTGGGCTTTCCCCCCTCTACAATTCTGGGTTTTATTTCCAGGTATTTAAGTTACTGTGTCGCCAAATAAATTTTTAGTATAACAAACTAGCCTCTTGGGTTTTTTGCAGACGTACTTGATGAGTATAAATTAAGTGATTAGGGCTTGCATGTAAATGAGAAGTTATTTTAATATGGTCACTAGGAATATTAGTTAAGACTTGTTCATTTGTAATATTAATCTTTATGATGCGTATCAATTTATCTAATATTGGGCCTTAATCAGGGCAAAGTATGTTGTGGGTACAGTAGAGGCTTTACAATCAAAACCTGGAGGAGGGTCAAATTGGCTAAGATCACTCTGCAATCAAGACCTTCCAGTCGTCATTGATGCCCTTTGTACTTTGCCTGGAGTCGGCCCTAAAGTTGCTGCCTGTATTGCACTTTTCTCTCTTGACCAACATCATGCTATTCCTGTTGATACTCACGTGTGGCAGGTAACTCTCTTTCTGCAGTGCTACTAAACACTTCATAACACACTTATGGTACTCCTGCAATTCTGTATTTTTTCTTGGACCACTACATGCATGTACTCCTGTGACCTGTTATACTCAACCTCACATCGTATGTTTGTTTGCTATTTAGCTTATTTGGTCAACTGCTGGGGGAAATGTGTTCTTCAAACTTTTCAGCTAGAAATGAACCCATTTCAACCATATTTTTTATGCTTATTTCCCCCCATATTATATTGCTGCAACTATGTGTTTTTGCTAGTTGCAATAACATCCATCTTGTGACAAGCCTCTATAGCATCTCAAGTAGACCTAACCCAATAGACCTTAAAAAAGAAGAAGCCAAATAGGCATATAACTTGGAAGGAAAGTGACAAGCAGGTGAATAACAAGGCAATCACACTGGATCTATAGTCACTCCTCTAACATATATACAGATTGGATATTTACAGCTCCTGAACACTGCATAAATCGTAGGATCATGCTGCACTTAAGTTGGGTATTGAGCGTATTCACAGATTATATATTTGAGATACGTGTTTGCCTGCAAATGGATACCTGAATTCCACAGATTCGATCCAGATTCACATTCAAATAAAAAATAGCGATATCCGCCAGATTCAGATCTTATTTCGGATAATTGAATTTTGAATCCAAAAATTTCAGATTGGATTCGGATATTGTGCCGTATTTAGCCAGAAAAAATCCGAATTCGACAAATACATACATATATTATCTGTATATAAAAATATGAAAATGAAAACATTATAAGATATATATTTAATGGAGTATTAATATGTCATATATACTGTATATGTATTAACATTAAAATTGCTATGTCTAGTTCAGATCGGATATTATGCATCAGATTCGGATTTGGATGTCACCCTATATTATCTGTCTGATATCGGATCGAATTTTTTCTGTCAAATTCGGATTTGGACACTGCACTATTGGTTTCAAATTCAATCCGTTTACAGGCCTAGATATATGTTGCCAAGCTGAAGATTTGGCATTTCCGAAATTATGATGAAAATTGGGTAAAACAGTTAAAAAGTCTGGTCAACTATTTGGAAAAAGTTGGGGAAAAAGTCAGAGTATATGACACACACAGTCACACACATGAACCTACTCAGCAAATCAAGTAAAATACTGAAACAAATGGGAAAAACGTGAAAGACGAATAATCTAGGAATAATACATGAATAGAACCTATTTCTGGGAGCATTTTGGCTATCACATGGCTGAGAATTTATTTTGCCTCAAACTCATTTTTTTAAAAGTCCCTTACTATTCTGACAGTGATTGTATTTGCCACAAATCCTAATTTGCGTCAAAAGTTTTCTTTATTCTTCCGTTTTGTCTATAATATGAAGGCATCAAATACTTGTTGATGCAGTGGTCAACAGTTAGAGTCGTCTGGGGGGCTGTTCCCAGGTCGGCTGATCTTCACAAGATTCAATCCACTTTTTCTATCATGCGCCTTCAAGCTCGGCAGAGGTGGATCACCTATGCCAAGTTTGCTGGTGATGGGAATCAAGTGCTGCCATGAGATATCTTTGCCAAAAATGTCGTCGGGTTGTTCCTTGCCAGGTTTATGTTATTTACGAGGTTGTCTTGTGTTTTTTTCCATGGATGAAGTGGCAGTTAATTTCATCATGTTTGATGGGGAGCATCCTATCAATAAGGTGGAGTTGATTGAGGGATGTAGGCCCACTTAGTTCGTTATAATGGTTAAGCCAATGCAATGTAGTATGATGAACACTGGTGGATCTGGCATTTGGGCAGTGATGATGCCTCTATTGGTCCAACTGTGGTGTGCAAGGGTAGTTGGTGTTGCTCTAGGAGTCAGTGATTATGGCTTTGCTGCTATAATCTGTCCCCTCGATGTCAACTTGCCAAATCCACACCGTTGGTTTAGTTGGCTTACTTACTACCATGTGGAGAATTGCACTGAGCATGGAAGTTAGGAGTGTTTATTTAGATGATGGAGGGTCGTGTGCATCATAGTCAACTAGCAGATAAATTTGTGGGCTGTGGTTGCAATGGACAGCTACAACAAGTTATAATGTGTGCCAAGCCCTGTAAGTGAGTAACAATACATTTTCATTGAGAGGCTTGTTCACATGGTCCTGTACGCGACTATAATCTCCATTATGGATCCTTTGTTTCTAATCTATCCCCAAGTTCATTTGGGTTTGCCGCTTTCTCTTTTAATTGTACGAGCGGAAAACACGTGCTAAGCACGTGTTACACAATTGAATTAATACTATACACTACTACTAAATATCATGTAATATTGGATAAAATTACGCTAGTTGTTGGCAATTAAGAAATGTCGCAGGATTGACTTCGCCATCCAAAAAGGATTGGTGGCGCAACTTGTTGCCCGTCTTCTTTCTTTACCATTGTAATTGTTTACCATCTTTTTAGGAAATATAAAACCTTTGACCAAATTAGAAAAAATTGACAAAAAGACTGGTATGAGAAAACAGACACACCACAAACACTCCTTTTTTATTACATAGACTCACAAAATTAGATACACCATATTAAAGGTGATAAGTGTATTGATTGGCAACTGAATCCCTCCATTTTGTAGTGTGTCATAATCAAAATATATCCAGACTCCTTTTTGGGTACGTGCCTATTTATGACTAACAAATCTTGAATACTCGCAATAACTTATATGCAATTTTCTAAAAAGGAACAATTCAATTAGCTGTCAGTTGATTTCTTTCAATCTATAGCACGCCATTACTAAAATCACAGATGTGCCCACTGTTGACTAATATATAGTTAGTATTCACAATAATTTATGCCTAAACTTCTTAAAAGAGAACAACTTGACTAAATGTTGGATACCACTCTCTCTACCACTCGTGCTTACTAAAATTACTTTTGCTCTCTTTTTCGGAATTGTGTCCGTTGATAATTAATATCTGATTAGTGATCACAATAATTTACACATAACCTGATATAAGATTTCCTAATTAACTTTCAACCCTCTGATTTGTGACATGTGATTACTAAAATTATATGTGCTCCTTTTCTTGTATGCATCCGCTGACGACCAATATACACTAATACTCAGTAGTCCCTGCTTGGACATGTATCAATTTCACGGACAATAATTTACATAGGACCTCCTAACAAAAAATGGGTGCTTACAAACATATTGTGCTGCTGAAAGTATACTATCCAATCAAACATCCAATACGCAACTAAATACCCAAACGCGCAAGTAATAATAGACATAAATTGTTTCCAAATTTATTCAATCAAACACATCTAAATATACAACTATAGAAAATAAATATAAATCGACCAACATACAAAAAACTATTTAGACACAAAAGCCGCCTTACAGTGTCGTATGTGAAGCTATGAGCATTCAACCGACTTGTCAAGGTTTTTTTTTAATTTAGATCTGCTTTGTTCTAAGACTGGGGGACAGTAAGAGCTTATCCACCAAGCAAGGAATGCTTAACAGACGGACAAAAGAAAGAAAAAAAGAGCTGGCTCACGTGGCTCAAGAATAAGTAGCTGGTCTGTTTTCTAGCATTTTAGTATTAGAAGTAACTGGAAACATTAAAAAAAAGGTCACTATTAAAAGATATATGAATTAACTGATAAACAAAACTCCTGACAGCGGTGAAGCGAGCATGCATATATGTAAGAAAAGCTAACAGACATACTGGGCAGACCCTCTTTTTTATAGGGTAGATAGACTTGAACATAGTCCCTGCACACACGATTATAATCTCCGCTACAGGTCCTTTGTTTCTAATCTCCCCAAGTTCATTTAAGTTTGCTGCCTTTTTTTTTTTGATCAATAAGCGTGCTTCTATCTATTCATGTAAAATTTCATGTACAAGTGGGGGGGGGGGGAGCAAAAGCTTCAAATAAATGATTTATCTATGCAGAGCATTAAAGTCATTAACTATCCTCTTCCAGATATAAATGCTGGAAGGGGTACATGATCAAAAATGAATCTGTTTCTACCACTCCATACGTGATAGATTATTAAGATGCTCATCAGTCTGCTGTTACCATCCTTGAGTGACAGCAGTTCATCTCTGTTATTAGGTTTTGTGTCTACCCATGATCATCAGCTGCCTTTTCTTTTAATTGTACTCTCTCAACAACATTGCTTCAAATAGGCACATCGTTGGTCGTCTAAATTGTACACTTCCATACCGTATGAGGCACCCTTATGTAGTTTGTTTTCAATACTTGCCACCCTCACTTTATTCCTTATATAGTTATTTCTCAAGCCATCATTGTCTCTCCACACATATCCATATTTAAATTTGCATTTCTACCATCTTTCTCTTGTTGACCCTTTGTTTCTTCACTGCTCAATATTCACTCTCATACTACATGGTTCATTGTGTAGCAGTTCAATAAACTTACTTTCAATCTGAGAGGAATCAGCCTTTCACTTTAACTATTCCAGTTGCACCCCGATTCATCCATTCTGTTTTGATCCCATTACATGCATCATCTTGAACATCGCCATCCATGTAAATATTATATAACTCAAGTAACAAAACTCGATCTCATATTGGTACATCAACTTCACCCCACTTAGCACCACTATTCACACTCTCACAATGGTAGACAACCAAGGAAGCACTAACACATTTTTAGACATGGACACAACGCAGAACATGATAATTTTTAAGAATATAGGGTACCTACACGGCATGGGATGAGGAGAAAATATATGGTTTAAAATACATATATGTTTTTGTATAATATATGTATCAGTATAATGTAGTATCATAACAGTTTATAAAATACCCGTAAATATGTATATATGTTTGTATAATTATATAAAAATATGAAGTTGAATGTTGGGGTGTGTCATAGAAACAATATGAAGTAGACAACTAAACATGTTCCTTTTTTAAAATATGAACACTGTAGATTTACAGAGTACATAAGTGAGTTCCAACCACTCAGTAACTTAATATATTAGACCAAAACGTGATGTGCATAAAATATAAATCACATTTAGTTTTTTGCCTTAAATATATATAAGAGATATCGTTTGCAATTTTGCTTGGATCTCAGCATTCTGTAACATTTTGTCAATGACAAGACCTATATAGTGGCTGTATATCCAGAATTTACACTCCACTTAGTTAGCAGCAACAATAACTGCTACACTAATGTCTCCCGGAAGTGTCCAGGAGTGTCATGGCTGCAAAAATGGACCACATTGAATAGGACACGTCCCAGATGTGTCCAAAACGTTTTGCAGCTTGTCCAGGAAGCATCGGTGTCCAAAACGTGTACGACATGCACACGGGGCGTATAGAAGTGTCCGTGCTTCCTAGTCCTAAAGATGTTTTGTCCATTCATCTATAATAAGAACGAAAAAGTATGAGCTCCGAGTTAATCCTTGATGTACCCCAATTGTTAGGAGAAGCTGTCGAGTCATTAAAATGACATTTGGAGTAGTGGACCTTTGTTTTTTCCCACTCATCAAAAACACAACAACAACGACATATTATCTCTTTGCCTTTTATATAAACATAGCAACATTATATTTTTCCAGTGAGAATATAAAAAATAATGCTTCCTAGTCCTAAAGACGTTTTGTCAATTCATCTATAATAAGAACGAAAAAGTATGAGCTCCGAGTCAATCCTTGATGTCCCCAATTGTTAGGAGAAGCTGTCGACTCATTAAAATGACATTTGGAGTGGACCGTTGTTTTTTCCCACTCATCAAAAACACAACAACAACAACATATTATCTCTTTGCCTTTTATATAAACATAGCAACATTATATATTTCCAGTGAGAATATAAAAAATAATGCTAATGAATACAAGATTAATCGTTTGGTTGATAACACATACACTATCCAAACATTATTTACTAGCAATAAATGTGGACATCTCACTGACACCACTGTTTTAATATACCAAATGCAGTTATGGCTGCATCATTTTCTTTCTTAATGGTAACCACAATGAAGCTGAAATGAACCAACTGATGCGAACCAAGAGCCACCAGCGTGGGGTCATGGCTGTGCCAATGAATTTTGGTGACACTCAGATTCTTTCTTTGGGCAGTAGGGCAGGGGATGGTCACACTAGTTTTCTTGGAGAATACATCTGAAGCAAAGAGGTGATTCATGTCTTGCAGCTCCATAAAATGTAGAGGATTTGCTCTTATCTGGATAACAAGTAGTTCCAAGTTACCCAAGTGTTTCTGCATGACCCTCACAGAAGTACTCTTTAGCTGAGAAATGATAAAGAAACTCTGCAGCTGAGCAGTAGGGACTGTGTAATGTCTATCTACGGAATCAAAGAAGAAATACAGCTAAAAACTAAAAGGGAGTAATTCTCATTCATCAACTGTCTTTCAACAAAGACACAATAGAGCCTTTAAATATGCTTCTAAAAGAAAGACTAACAGGGGATGGTCACACTAGTTTTCTTGGAGAATGCATCTGAAGCAAAGAGGTGATTCATGTCTTGCAGCTCCATAAAATGTAGAGGATTTGCTCTTATCTGGATAACAAGTAGTTCCAAGTTACCCAAGTGTTTCTGCATGACCCTCACAGAAGTACTCTTTAGCTGAGAAATGATAAAGAAACTCTGCAGCTGAGCAGTAGGGACTGTGTAATGTCTATCTACGGAATCAAAGAAGAAATACAGCTAAAAACTAAAAGGGAGTAATTCTCATTCATCAACTGTCTTTCAACAAAGACACAATAGAACCTTTAAATAGGCTTCTAAAAGAAAGACTAACAGGGGGGTAACCAATGTGGGATTAAACCACATGACTTTACAAAAGCCCAAATTAAAGAAAAGGCATAATATAACGCAAGCTAGAAAAAAAGCCTAACTAATGACACGGCGACGCCTGCGCTCGTAAGTGCGTAAAGGCGGAGCCTGTCCTACATCACTGTGGCTTCTATCAAATGCCGCAGGTATGGACTTGACGTCAATTTACGTTGCGGCAAATGCAGCCAACGGATGTGGGTGTTGCTTCACAACTCACACGTTGTTTGGATTGGGACAAATAAAGATTGTGGGGCATGTCTGCTACCTAGTTGTCGCAATAATCAAAACCACTGTTTTGAAAAGCGGGTGGAGTGCCCTGGACCCGGTCGCTCCAAACAGCAGTGTAGCGGCTAGTCAGGCGGATCTCCATAAAGCGGTCACTTCCGCTTCACCCTCTCGGGCGCCCGCCTGAAGGGTAGTTCTGAGCGGCAGCTTGACCCGCTTTTGGTATGGGCGGCCAAAGTCAGGCCCCAAAAGGGCAATTTTTTTTTGTTTGCTTTTTCTCATTTGCTGGCATTGCTGCTATTATACTCTATTCCATTT
The DNA here is from genome assembly GCA_963693085.1 of Alisma plantago-aquatica. Taxonomy (NCBI): domain Eukaryota; kingdom Viridiplantae; phylum Streptophyta; class Magnoliopsida; order Alismatales; family Alismataceae; genus Alisma; species Alisma plantago-aquatica. The sequence continues at coordinate 173,092,765 of OY856414.1, read as the reverse complement.
TTTAATAATTATTTGCTTTCATCAGTATGATTAATAATACTATACTAGTATATTAGTACATTATATTACTACTGTGGCGTAATTAATATGTTTTTGTTGTACATATACTGTATGAAAGATGATTCTACAATACATAACATACATTAATGTTACATGTTAACTGCATACGCTGGTATACTCTATTTCTTTTTCTTAATAATTATTTGCTGACATCAATATGTTTAATAATTCTATGCTAGTACATAAGTACATTGCATTACTACTGTAGCATAATGAGTACATTTTTGTTGTACATATACTGTAACGACCCCCCCCCCCCCCTATTATCCCCATTGAAGGTGAACTGAGAGGGCAAGGGCCATTAAACTAATTTCAGGATCCCAGCTTAACGAATAACCAATAATAATTCTAAAATTTCATCGAATAGGAAAGAGTTGATGACAATATGAAGATAATCTCCTCGAAGGAGTTACATGATATGATTCAAAGGTAACTGTCCGATGCCTCAAATCCTGGGATGTTACAGTTACCTTTGAATCATATCATGTAACTCCTTTGAGGAGATTATCTTCATATTGTCATCAACTCTTTCCTATTCGATGAAATTTTAGAATTATTATTGGTTATTCGTTAAGCTGGGATCCTGAAATTAGTTTAATGGCCCTTGCCCTCTTAATAATTATTTGCTGACATCAATATGTTTAATAATTCTATGCTAGTACATAAGTACATTGCATTACTACTGTAGCATAATGAGTACATTTTTGTTGTACATATACTGTAACGACCCCCCCCCTATTATCCCCATTGAAGGTGAACTGAGAGGGCAAGGGCCATTAAACTAATTTCAGGATCCCAGCTTAACGAATAACCAATAATAATTCTAAAATTTCATCGAATAGGAAAGAGTTGATGACAATATGAAGATAATCTCCTCGAAGGAGTTACATGATATGATTCAAAGGTAACTGTAACATCCCAGGATTTGAGGCATCGGATAACATGATCTTAAAAGGAATGATTAGACTACCCAAATCATCAAGGTGCACCTCCTTTTCCGGGAACTCATCATTAAAGAACTCCATAGTTAAGCATGCTCAGTTTGGAGTAGTACTGGGATGGGTGACCTATCGGGAAGTTGATTCTGGCATGCACGTGAGTGAGGACAAAGTGCACAGTTAAGGCTAGTGGTGGTCTGTGGGGACAGTCGTCATTCCTGAAACTCTACTAAAGCCTTGGGCAGTGGGCCCAGGCGTTACAAATGGTATCAGAGCCATAACCCCTCCAGTAGGTGGGGCCCACATGGACATGGCATGCCAGTCTTGAGCCGTGCGGTCCAGACATGTAGGAAAGAGTTGTCCATGGTTGACGTAGCCACCCTTGCACTGGTATTCCGTGATCGGGAGCTGGGTGTCCATGTGCCATTGTGGGTCTGCACTGAAATGGGGAAGAGATTATGAGGCCTTATAGTTGAGCCTTGACGAGGACGTCAAGAGCCTAAGTGGGGGAGATTGTAACATCCCAGGATTTGAGGCCTCGGATAACATGATCTTAAAAGGAATGATTGGACTACCCATATCACCAAGGTGCACCTCCTTTTCCGGGAACTCATCACTAAAGAACTCCATAGTTAAACGTGCTCAGCTTGGAGTAGTACTGGGATGGGTGACCTGTCGGGAAGTTGATCCTGGCATGTGCGTGAGTGAGGACAAAGTGCACAGTTAAGGCTAGTGGTGGTTTGTGGGGACAGTCGTCATTCCTGAAACTCTACTAGAGCCTTGGGCAGTGGGCCCGTGTGTTACAGTAACTAAACCTAATATAGAAAATAAATAAACTATCTAAATCCTCCAGTAATCTTTAACCCTCTTTTCTTTTGGTGCCATCTTTGAGTGTCCATGTCTTCAGATAGTATGCTAGTTAACCTAAAACGCCGACAAACAAAAAGCGGTCAACATATATCTACACTGAGTACGTGGTGCAGTCACAATGTGCGCATATAGGTGTAACAGTGTAGTCAAGCATATCAACATTTATTATAAGATAATTGAACTTGCATTTTTTGTATAACTTCCCAACCCACAATTGCCAGTCTCAATGGGTACATTCATCCCTTGCTCCATCATTGGATTTCCAGGGTAGGTCCAACATTGGATTTATAGTGACTATCCATCATTAGACTTGATCACATGTACATTTCCAGGCATTGATAAACCTGAATGGAGTTTTAACTCTTCTAAGATTACCAATACTGAAAGAAATTCTCCTGTGATCACTTATGATATTTGAAATTACCTCACAAAAAAAGTCCATGTTAGAAGAAAGCATATCAGAGTTATAAAGGATTTTGTCAATTTTAGAGGTAATAAAATTTGATCCCTCTTGTCTACTATCCCAAGTATAGAGATCCCCATTCAAATCAAGTTTAAAGAGGCCACAATTTGTGACACAACTGTTAAAGTCATCCATGGACTTAGCAGAAGGAAGTTGTTTACTAAGTCTGTCTCCAACTTTGCGAACACAGTTAAAATCCCCCATTAAAACCCAAAGACCATAGACATGAGTATAGAGGTCTTCAATAGAATTCCATAAGCTGATCCTATCGGCATCAGGGATATGACCAGAAACAACAAAAAGATAAAAGAAAATATCATTAACAAGCACCTTTGCATGGATAGCTTGATCCATTTCACAGATCTTAGTAATGTTACAAACATTGTCTCTCCACAAGATGAGAACTCTACCTAGTACATGTGAAGAAAGATTTGACTTCCAGATATCCAGGAATTTTTTACTAATAAAGCCATCAAGTTTTCTAGCTCTCAGCTTGATTTCATTGAAAATTGTTACATTATATATTTCTTGTGTTACATAGCTTGTTATTTGTTTTGTTATTTTTTATATATGGACCTCTCTGTAATTCTCTCAGTATTATATATATGAGGGTGCACACATTGTGCAACCCTGAGCTTTCTGAAAACACTGACTTTGTCACATGGTATCAGAGCAGGTCGAAACCTAGCCGCCTTTGCCTCCCTCCCTTCCCTTTCTCTCTCTCCTTCCCCTTCACCGCCGCCGCCCCCACCCCCCCAAGACAACCAATCTTCTCCTCCAGAAGGTTCTGCTGCACCTGAGGTACACTATGATCTTGACATACCTATTGGACTCAGAAAGGGTACTCGCTCTTGCACTTTTCATAGCATTGCTCAGTGTGTGTCTACTGCTCATACGCATACTAATTCTAACAATTTTGTATCTGCTTTATCTGCTGTGGCTGTACCTAAGAATATTCAGGATGCATTGAAAAGTACTGCTTGGACATCTGCTATGAATGAAGAGATGGCTGCTCTTACTGACAGAGACACTTGGGAGCTGGTGGATCCACCTCCTCAGTGTAAGCCGGAAGGCTGCAGGTGGGTATATGCCGTAAAATATCAACCTGATGGTACGGTTGAAAGGTTGAAGGCACAGTTAGTTGCAAAGGGCTATACTCAGACATATGTCATTGATTACTTTGAGACTTTTTCTCCTGTTGCTCGCCTTAACTCTGTCAGGATTCTTCTCTCTGTTGCTGTGAATCTGAACTGGCCTCTCCTGCATGGTGACTTACAGGAAGAGGTGTATATGGAGCAACCTCCTGGGTTTGTTGCTCAGGGGGAGTCTCACAAAGTCTGCAGACTTAAGAAGTCTATCTATGGGCTCAAACAGAGTCCTCGTGCCTGGTTTGATAAGTTGAGCAGGATCATGATTGCTTTTGGCTTTCTGAGGTCACAGGTTGACCATTCTGTGTTCACAAAAAAGACTTCAGCAGGTATTACTGTTCTGATTGTATATGTTGATGACATTATTATTTCTGGCAGCGACTCTCTTGGTATTCAGGCTACCAAAGATCATCTGGGCAAGCACTTTGCTACCAAAGATTTAGGCAGACTTCGGTACTTTCTTGGCATAGAGGTTTCTAGAAACTCTAATGCCTTGGTGCTTTCGCAGAGAAAGTATGTTCTTGATATTCTGCAGGAGACTGGTATGCTTGGAGCAAGACCTGCGGATACTCCTCTTGATCCCAATGTCAATTGGGATGATGACTCCTCTGCTGTGTTTGTCGATCATAAAAAATTCAGGAGGTTGATTGGTAAATTGATCTATTTGACTGTTACTCGTCCTGATATTGCTAATGCAGTAGGTCTTCTTAGCAGGTACCTCGATAAACCCAAACAGTGTCACTGGGATGCTGCATGTCAAGTTTTGAGATACTTAAAAAAGTCGCCTGGCAAGGGACTTCATTATAAAAATAATGGGCACTGTGTTCTTGAAGGGTATTCTGATTCTGATTATGCAGGCAGCAAAGTTGATAGAAAATCTACTTCTGGTTACTGTACCTTTGTAGGGGGCAATCTTGTCACCTGGAGAAGCAAGAAACAGAATGTCGTGGCCAGATCTAGTGCTGAAGCTGAGTACAGGGCCATGGCTCATACTGCTTGTGAGTTGCTGTGGGTGCGTTCTCTTCTGAAAGAGTTTGGGATTGAGTCTTTGTCGGCCATTCCTATGCATTGTGATAACAGAGTTGCCATCTTCATTGCAAATAATCCTGTCTATCATGAGCGCACCAAACACATTGAAGTTGACTGCCACTTCATCAGAGAATCTATTCTTGCTGGCAAGATATGCACTCCATCACCAGATCTGAAGATCAAGTTGTTGATATCTTCACCAAGCTCTTGGCGAAGAAACAGTTCTGCACGCTGTTGGACAAGTTGGCATGATTGACATCTATGCTCCAACTTGAGGGGGAGTGTTACATTATATATTTCATGTGTTACATAGCCTGTTATTTGTTTTGTTATTTTCCTTTATATATGGACCTCTCTGTAATTCTCTCAGTATTATATATATGAGGGTGCACACATTGTGCAACCCTGAGCTTTCTGAAAACACTAACTTTGTCACAAAAATGAAGGTATCACTATTCACCCTAGCCATCTCTTCTCGGACACCTTGAACCTTATTACTTATTCCTCTGACATTCTAAGAAGAGATATTGATAGATATACTCGTTTAATCACATGGGCTGTTGAACTGTCAGCCTCAGTGGTTTCTTCATTACTAATCTGCAGGCCACTAAACTTATTAGACATAGGAGAGAAGACAAAATTAGTGATTTGATGGTATATACCTGCATTAGTTTTGATTTGACCTTTTGAAGGAGATTTACTTCTTCTCTTGGAGGCTTTTTGAAAACCATTGTCAACTTCAGTTACCACGTCTACTAGCAGGAGAGGAAGACTGAGAAAAAAATAGATTTGGCGTAGAGGGAATAGATCTCCTCCCATCATTTTTTTGATTCAAATATTCTTTAACAATATCAGCATTATGCTTCGCAACCACCTCATTACCTTTCACACAACAAACATGAGTAAGTGAAGTTTCAGAACTCAAAACAACAATAGGAATAACTTCAGAAGAATTTAGAGCAGAGGCTTTCTCAGGCTGAGGTTTGGCTTTCCAATCCTGTCTTGACACAGGTTCTACAACCTGATTAGGAGACATACGACAAGACTCCTCCTTATGACCAAAGTATCCACATGATTAACAAATGTAAGGCACCCATTCATATTAAACATCAATAATGTGCGAGTCACCTTCATCACTTTCAAGGGTGATAGTATCAGGGAAAGTATAATCTGACGAAATCAAGACTTGGATGCAAGCAAACTCCAATCTAGAGCACAGACGAGTAGGCTCATCAGTACAAATAGGGATACCCAAGAAAGACCCATCCTCTCAAACGTTACCGTATCCCAAAGATCCAGAGGAACACAATACAACCTTAGTACCTTACCCATACTGGGACATCTTTCATTCTGTGTTTTATCGCATCATCTCCTGGTTTCCATCTTGCTAAGAACATAGGTTTGTTTTTAACTTGCCATGACCCTGACAGAGCCACTTTCAAATCCTTTTCATCAGAAAATTTTAATAGAAACATTTCTTCACCACGATTTATAACTTCTAGATCACCACCTAGTTTTTAGAACCATCTAAGGTAACGTTCAAGTGTGGGGAGATGAGGTCTGAAGTCCAATATATAACCGATCAAACAGTTACTCCACTTCTCTGCATTGACCTTTGCTTCAGATTTTGGATATAGGATTTTACCATTTGTAACTTGAATCTTCGTAGGCTTCAAACCAGGAAGGTTCTTCTCAAACTCTAAAAATCTTGAAACCTCCGTCCAACTCTTAGGGGTATTAGAGAAGGTAGATTCAAGAGAGTTGGAGATATCAAGACATTTTGTACATTAGTGGCAATGCCTTCACCTGTATGCTTCACATCTGACTAGGCCTCTCAGGCAGAGCACGACGGCAACAGAGAAGATCTACATTTTTCTAGTTTGTCGCCCACCCCGTCGCCCTAGAACCATCCCTACGCACCTCCATCCAAGTAACTTGAAACCTATCTTGGCCAAACGATACAAATATACAATGATTTTGTTGCAAATCCATTTTGATGTCCTCATCCATTCTTCTTTCTGCCTTCTATATCATGCTAACTATTCATCTAATGTCCTTGACCATCATCATCATCGTCGTCGTCTTCATCGTCGATCCCAACCATGTTGGGTTTGTGTACATGGATCCTTCTTTTCCAATCAGCTATGTTATAGGTTGTACTTAATGCTAACCATGGTACTAAATGTTGTCGACATTGGGCAAAATTTTGCCGATTTTTTCGATGTCGATAGCTGGCAACGTCGAATCCACGTAAACATCCTCATTCCACGATGTCCTCGACATTTTGTTGAAGTTGTCGACATTTCCCCATATGTCGACGAAGTTGGCCCAGTTCCATTAAAAAATTCCACAGTCTTCGACATCAGTCGGAGTCTTCGGAGTTGGTGACATTCTTATGATGTTTTGCGGAGTTTGCTATGTAAGGGGGAAAAAGTGTTGAAGCTTGAGATAAGGCAGTTTTGATGTTATTTTTTTTATTATTCTAAGCTAATATTAATAGATCGACCCCCTCTCTGCTAGATCTACCATAGATTTACACCATTTTTATGTAGTTTGTTTATTGTCATAAACTTTATTTATGGAAGAACTCTAGTCTGGAGACGACTGTAAGTAATTGTATATTTTTCTATGTATGTAAACCTATATGGATGGCTATATGTAAACATATATTGTGTTTTTTACCTAGATTTAATGAAATCTATCAATTTTCATCACAAAATGACTATTTATTAGCTTCGTCGAAAATGCGTCGAAGTTTGGTTGTAAAAATTCTCGAAGTTTCCTCGACATTTCCACAAACTTCCATGTTCACACCTATCAAAATCGGCTCAAAGTCGAAGTCCTGTTCCATGATGCTAACTATGAATGTAAAATACAACTATAACCATCCATATATACATGTATTGGATGAAAAAAAGTTATTGAGACGGAACTGGTTCAATTTGGAAAAGATTGAAAAAAAACACTAGAGGGGGGGTGAATAGGGTTTTATGGATATTTTATAATAATTTAACTCAAACAAGCAACTACAAAGATATTGGACAAGGGGACAAGGATTTAGAGTGGTTCCAACCTTAGCAAATACTAAGGCAGTCAATCCACTACCAGGTTGTTTACCCAACCGGGATTTTAAAAGTGTTTAATTTTATTACCTCGCAAGGATGTTACATAAAATTACAACACTTTCACCAAACCCTTCGGACAACCTTCACCTAGAAGTAGTCTCACCAACCTCGAAGCAGCCTTCCTTGAAGTAACCTCAAGCTCCCCCTTGAAGTAGCCTTCCTCTTGAAGTAGCTTCCCGTTGAGACAGCCTTCTTGAAGTAGTCCAAAGTCCACCTTCTCCACCGAGAAGAACCTTCTCCAATCCGCAGCCTCCAACCCTAGGAGTAGCAAGGAGAATACAAACAATATAAAGGAACAAGAAGGACGAATAGAAATGACAATACCGTTGTAGCACAAGGCTTGATTTCCTATATCAAGCGTTTTGATCTCCTAACCAATGTATATAGAAGTGTTGGTGTAGTGGGTAGGAGATGCTAGCCTATATGACACGGATTTAGAGCAATGGGAATGAATAGCCACTATTGGAGTTGCTCTATTACTCACAAGAATGAATAGCCAATTGCAAGTATATGCTTAAGTGTTGCACACGTGTACTTTGGGTGTCCTATGGCTTGTCCTATTTATAGGAATGGCCTATGGATGCTTAAGGTTGTTCTAGACACTTTCTAGGGGGTTCTTAGTGCTTAACTAGTCGTTAGGTAACCATTAGTTGCTTTAACAACGGCTAGTTAATTAACTCTGAAAAGTGCAGACAGAACTCATCTCGGTCGAAGAATTGTCGACCGAGAGTCCTTCTCGGTCGAGGACTTGTCGACCGAGGGACTGTCTGGAGCAAGTGTATATAACGTTCTAATCCAACTCCCAACTACCTTGTCTGCTGTGTCTAACGGCTACCTGGGTCATTCTCGGTCGAAGAGTTTGTCGACCGAGAGTGTCTCGGTCGAGAAGTTTGTCGATTGAGATTGACCCTGGTTCAATATTTTAAACTAAGTACTGAGTGTGTGTATGAGTGTGCAGATGTGACACTATTTTAGGGGATGACCTATCTAAGTGTTGTGATTGGCTAGGGAAGATCTAACGCTTGATTTACATGATGTCTAAGTACTTGTACATTATATATTTGTACAAGTTTTTATATTTGATTACATTCATGACTTAAAGCAATTTTAGCATATAGATCTTCCAAGTATTTGTCATCCTCCTTATTCCTGCAACACTTAAGTAGCACGTTAGATCCACAAGAGTGAAATGTTTGTCATCATCGAAACAAAGGGATTATAATAATGTCCAATTTAGCCAACAAAGATGAGATGTAGATTTTCTTCAGAAACTGAACGACGGGATGACAAGTGGAAAATACTGCTGGACCTCGGTTACATACTATACAAGATCCCTCTACAAGCTGCCTATTGGGCTAAGCTCTAATAATAGCACCGCTGAAGTTTTAAGTTTGTGTATGTTTTTTCTCATATTTGTTTAATTTGTTTTCGTGTTCAGATCACTAATGTTATACCAACACAAGATTAAGGCATTGCAATATTAGAGACTGGCAACCCCATCATTCTCTACGTAAGGTCTTGCTGAAAAGGAACATGATCAAATTCATTGAGACCATGAAGTTCAACGCTGAAAAGGAACATGATCAAATTCATTGAGACCATGAAATTTAATGGGACCACATAATCCAAGACCACGAAGGATGGCCAGCCATGATTGAGTTCTATGGGAACAAATTATCTTGCCATTTAGCGACACTCCAATGCTTGCTATGTATAAAAATAAAGGACGGAATGAGCATGACACCATAAAGTGGTCTTAGGAAAGTTGAGCCGAAAAGAAAAATAGAACTTATAATAGAAGCAGTGAGAAGCCATTTGGGAAATCTTAGTGAATCAATAAAGATGAAACAAAGAAATATTGTAGAGAAGGTGAAGAAGAAATCGATAATGGGAATCCAAACCACGTGAAAATGCATATTGAAAATAAAAACGAAAGGGTGACCATACTTGTTAAGGTGTCAAGGACGCAATGAACATGGCACATAACATGAAGTGGTCTTAGGAAAGCTGAGCCAAAAGAAAAATAGAACCTATAGTAGAAATAGTGAAAAGCCATTTGGGAAAGCTTAGTGAATCAGTAAAGATGAAACTAAGAAATGTTGCAAAGAAGGTGAAGAAGAAATCGAGAATGGTAATCCAAATGACCACGCAAAAATGCATATTGAAAATAAAAACGAAAGGGTGGCCATACTTGTTAAGGCGACAAGGCGCCATGGCTGGGCGCCTTGTGCAAATGCGTAGGTGACTTTCAGAAAATTATATTTTTTGTACAATTTACCTATGCATGTGTTTTCGATTTTTATAACATCCCCACGTCATATATATGTTAGATTATACCTATATCTATACACGTGTTATAATTTTTATAACACTTCTCATTCATATATATGCTAGGAAGCACGGATATGGATACGGGTACGGGGATACGACAATTTTCGAAAATATAGGATACAGGTACGTCATGGATACAACAATTTTTTAATATTTATTTTAATATATTTAAAAACAACCAATATATTTATTTTGAAAATAGATGAAGACAATCAAATTTCATTAAAAAATCACAATATTTCAAAAGAAAATGGAAACCAATTCCATAATATCAAACAATGATATAATAAGGGGTCTTTCATTCATATTAATGTGAGACAAAAGTTACAAAAGACATGATAATATGAAATATCATATTCTAAACCTTTCACATTTCATGTATCATGTAATGTTGTGTTGTAAAGTGAGTTGTGTCATCTGTGATACCAAACTATCTTCTCTCATGTATGGCTAGCTACTATGAAGCACGGATACATATACAGAAATGTATATGGGTACGAGTACGGTATGGGGATAAGACAATTTTCAAAAATAAGAGATACGCGTACGACATGGATACAACAATTTTATTAATGTTTATTTAAAATTTTAACAGAAAATACCAATTTCATTCTCAAATCACAATACTTAGGGGGAGTTTAGAGTTGGGAAGTTGCATGATTTTGGGATTTTGAGGGATCACGTGAGTGGGGTGCTCCCTTGGTTGCTAAATGGGTTGGTTGTATCCTGACTGCATTGAGGTCATATCCTGCTAATAAAAAAAGGAATAGCTCTTAAGAAGTATCTGGTATGTATTAGAGAGTATCTAGGGAGTATTAGTATCAGATATGTATTCAGAACTGGTAGGATACCTATTTTGGAGTATCAGTGCTTAATAGGGGGAGACGGAAGGATGCGAATGCAATGATTATCTTCAAAGGAGATGAAATAGATATTGTCTAGACAGAAATCCAGAATAAATCACAATGGATTTAGTCACTAAAACAAGAGGCATGTTAACCAACGATACTGTTTAAGAGTATATATTAGCCTATTTAGTTAATAGGTTAATTAGTCAGTGGGCCTTTAATGTCTCGGTCCGTTTAGATTACTTGGGACACAAGTCTCAAGGTTTCTCCGTTGCTCCTATATATAGGACAGGGTTGTACCTCTTTTATTAATCGAATCAGTTCAATACAATATTCTTTCACATGGTATCAGAGCACGCTCGCTCCTAGGGAACCCTAGCTGCCGTCGCTTTCCTCTTCTCTCCTAGCCGCCGAGAACAGCCCTAGCAGCCGCCGCTCTTTGCTCTTTGAGAGAGCAACAGAGGGGGCGCCTCCGCCAGCGGGCGACTGCCGTCGTAGCCATGGCTTAGGCCGGCCGCCCGCCAGGCATATCCCGGCCTCCATGGCTCATCCTCCTCTTTCTTAATTGATCTAATCTTCTTTACGTACGCCGACATCATCCTTCTCGGCTATCTCCTATCTATCCATCCGACCGCTGCCGCAATCGCCGTCGAACGCAGCAATCAGCACCACGACCAGGCCAACAACCGCCGCTGCCTGCCCATGCGCCGCCGATGACCGCCAGCCCTACGCCTTGTGCCGTCAGCACACGACTATCAGCGCCACCGCCAACATCAGCAAGCAGCCATAGCCGTTGATCCTAGGAGTAGTAGCCGCCGTTGTTGCCATCATATCTGCTCAACCAGCTTTGTCTCCGTTGCCATCGTCTATCCAGCCTTCGCTGTAGCGAATGGAGAAGTTTCGCACATGGCTCCGCCTGCAGCCTCATGGCCTGTAATATCTCCGGAGCCGCGTAGGAGCCCGTTATCATCTCCTCTACTATAGCCAAGTCCTACGGTAGCCGGTCATCATATTGTCGCCGCTGAAATTCAACAACAACATCAAAACAACCATTGTCGCCATCATCCAGGCCCCCTGGCTTCTGCTCCATCCCGTTGCCGCTAACGACCATTATCCATTGCCATCGTTGTTGACTCCTCGCTGTTGCTGCCCCAACACCATCACCTATCCTTGGCCAAATCACTCCACCATATTCAACCATGCCATCAACCCCTAATCAGTTTGTCTTCTCCCAAGTATGAGCGACATCCAATATTTTTTTTACTGCCCCCAACTTCTCTATCTCTATTGATATTCGGATCCTTACTCGGATCTATCTTTGACTAATCAGATCCAATTCAAACAAATCCCCTTTTTGAGTCGGGATCAGATCCATTTAATTTTCTACCCGGATCTTACATCGACCCATTTAGCATATTCTCTCCGGTTATCAATTTCATTCTCCACATATTACACATCTCCATATCACAAATTCCTCTCAAATCCACCAATTCCTTTCCCACCCACCCATCATGTGTGTAACCCTTTTTCCACGTGCGGGGGGTCATATATCCATTTCTCCACACCAAACACTCACTCTCGTCGTATTTGGTGTGCATGGGGGATAGAGAGGAGAGGAAGAGATGAGAGAAAAGAGAAGAGAGAGAGAGAGTGAGAGAATATGTATGAGAAGAGATGATATATGTATCCAGGCTACATATTCCACGTTATCTTCATGAGAGCTTCGTTGTTCAACACACATGTTCTTCACTTTCAGACATCATTATCACTCTTGTTGCATTCTTGAGAGACAGATGGGTGCTTCTTCAGACTTCTCAGAAGCTTAGCAATTTCAAGCCTGCCAAGTCTACATCTGCAAGGTTGATAGTTCATCCAGTTATATCTTCACCGAGTTGTTTTTATCACGTCTTCTTCGAGTTGCATCTGCTATATTAGCATCGCCTTCCGCTGATCTTCTTGGGACTTTCCTTGATGGATGATATCTCCTTTCCTGTCAAGCCCCCAAGGATCACGCGACATAGTTATGCACGTCTTCCCAGACAATTTGAAGATTCCGCTACTGCTACATCAACACTGTGTATCCGCGTTCGTGCCGTGTTAAGTATGTATTCCGGTGAAGTTGCCGTAGTTGTGACATTGATGATCGTCTACTCCCAAGTGGCGAATTATTGCTGCAGTATTCATGTTTCATTTCAGATGTTCTTCATTCCAGATGCACTCCAAAAGACCTTCATCAGTGCTCGAGGATCTCCAGCCTGCAGAATACAATTTCAAAGAAAAGAGGCGCCATCGTATGATTCAGAGGGAGTATTGTTTAAGGGGGAGTATCAATCTTTTGTATGGGGGGTGATATTTATCTTTTATCATTTCTATCTTTTCTTTTATCGAGTCCTGTAACTCCAAGCTTGGACATGTGTTTCACCCATGATCCAGCTTGAGGGGGAGTGTTAAAGAGTATAAATTAGCCTATTTAGTTAATAGGTTAATTAGTTAGTGAGCCTTTAGTGTCTTGGCCCGTTTAAATTACTTGGGACACAAGTCACATGGTTTCTCCCTTGCTCCTATATATAGGACATGGTTGTACCTCTTTTATTAATCGAATGAATTCAATACAATATTCTTTCACAGATAATAAATTAAGCTTTTCATAGAATATGGAGGACATCAACATACATAAAACTTGCACCTTAGCAGGGAAATCATCCGCAAGTATCGTGTAAAGGTGAATGAATTGGTTTGCAATAAAGAACAAACAAAAATCCAGATTACATATGGAAGTTCTTTAAAAAGTGAAATCCCACAAAACAGAGGAGGTACAAACAATAAAGAGGAGAAGGAAGATTGGAATTTAACAAAGAGGAACGGTGACTAGCATTAAACTACTTCAAGGAAGCAACTGTGACAGCCTTGCTGCAAGCTACTACTAAGCAGAGAGGGTTGAGATAGGAGCTGGTGTCAAACGCTAATCAAGCAATGCCATGCCCATATTTTTTGTCTAGTTTTATCAACTGGATATGGCCTGGATACGGCATGAATATGGATTAGGAGTATCTGATACATATCCAGGAGTATCCACGGAGTATTGGTATCAGATACGTATCGGATACGGGTACCGCACCTGTTTTGGAGTATCCGTGCTTCATAGTATATATGTTATATTTCATATACATATATAGGCAAAACCATAAAGTTATGGTTAATCCACTGATATAAATATTTTTATGAGAAGACAACATATTTTATTATTTTATGCATAGATATATACATATTAAACACAACTGAATTTGGATATATACAATTTTATTGGTGCATACCTAGATATGTACACATCTTAATAGTTATACTTGGATGCATAGACATATTTTGTGGTAATATAGGTATTTGAGGTTCCACTAACATACAAAACATGCTCTTATATACGTTTTGTAATCCACTATAAATGAGTTTTAGATTTGAGTAAAAGATTAAGGATATCAATGCTTTACATAGCATCAATAGATAATTTCTATTCAGTAGATAATTTTCAATACCTGGGGTCATTTTTCAGCTTACATACATAAATTTTGCAGCTAATTATGGCTGTTGGAAGTTCCTATGATAAGCAATAAGGGACTTAGTATAAGTAGCATGATATTTATATTGCAATTGGATAGCTATTCAGGGAAAGAAAATTCCTCAACACCAAAATCAGATTCAAGCAACTACCAAGAAAAACAACAAAATGAATATCAAGAACATTTATTCTGTATAATAATGATATGTACTGCAGACATAGATTAATATAGTTAATTTGACTACTTGAATACATTTATATCAAGTAAATACCTATATATACGTCAGGGTTCCATTAAAAACCTTCATGCGGCATTTTGGTCAAGACACGGGTCAAGGCACACCCCCTTGGGACACCTTATGCGCTAAGTGGGAGAGGCTGAGGAAAATAAAGAAGAAAACTGTCCACACTTTGTCGTCTGCAATATATTGTCTTTACACATGCGCACCATACTTGTCAAGGTGGCTAGTCGGTCACCCTTGATCCTTGGGCGACCAGTCCGACTAGTCGGCTGCCTAGGCGTAGATATTTTTTTGCATATAATAGTTTTATATATATATATATATATATATTAATTTTATACTTGCATACAGCACATTATATAGAAGAAACTAATGTAAACATGTATCTAAGGAAGTAATAATCCATATTTGTTAAATATTGTCATAAACACAACAAACAATTTCAGTCAAGAGTCGAGACTGATCAATGAAATCAACAAGTATAACATGAAATGAATAAGAAGAGTGACTAAGTGACATATCATTTTTGAATTCAGACTTTCGGTACTTGTTGAATTGCTGCAACTAAAATAAAAGTTATATGCTGAACTACTAAAGAGATATAGTGTACATTACTAATGTGGATGAAATTATATGTCGTAATCATCTATTTCCATTTACATGTTAATTGGCACAAGACGAACACAAACACTTTTGTCAGACTAAATGACAAAAAAACTGTCGGGCCCACCATATAGCGGCCGACTTGTAGGGATACCAACCATCCAGTCCGACTAGTCAGCCGACTAGCCGACCAGTCAGTCTGGGTGGATGTTGTGCAGGACGGAAAATCTGGGCGGCAGGCCTGTCGCCGACCTCCAAAATGACAGGCTGACCAGTCACCGACTAGTCAGGCGACTCCAGCAAGTATGATGCGCACGCACACACACCAAATCAATAACTTAAACTGAAAAAAAACCAAAAGAGAGTAACTCATGAGTAAAACGTATTGAAGTTGTACAATCGCATACAGCTGGGGAAATTTGCTGTTTAAACATGACTTCTCCAAAAACTCACAAAATATTGCGACACTGCTTGTTTGTAAAGCATGTTTGTCACAATGAATTTTCTTTGTGAAACTACTATAGGGAGTGAACCAGCGATGCCTCGATAACCAAACAATCCCTAACGTCATAATGAGCTTTATTCTGGCAGATCTATGCATGTATATTCATAGAGGATCCTTGGGGAGCTTATTTGCATGATTGTGGAAGTGACATCTTGTCAAGGCTTGGGCATGTGCCTGCTAAAGAGCACACCGAACAAAGCTGGTGGATGACAAGCTGACCACTTTAGTGAGGCACTTGGCTGAGATGCTGTTAAATATCTATCTGTGCATGGTGCTGGGACTGCACGTCTTCACCCAACTGTGCAGCGTTGTCATTGCTGGTAAGCTCCTGTGGTGTTTGGCTGCCATTGATTAAGCTAGTGGTGTTTTCAGCCAAAGTGGTGTCAACAATAGTATGTGGAAGGGGGTGGGTGGCTTCTTTTTGCTGGACGGACTACTGCACTTGATAGTTGGAATACGTTAGCAGGTGTTAGTATCTATGCCTGCTCTGATACCATGAAGGAAAGTGACAAGCAGGTGAAGAAGAATCACACTAGATCTCGTTTTTCCTGTGGGATCTATAATGGTCACACATTTCTACAGCTGCTAGCACATCACTTGATTCCTACAATCATGCCGTATTTAGTTTAGAAATTTTCCACCAAGTCCGTCTCTGCAAGACTAGGTCAGTTTGGTATTGACATTCACTTCAAATGCTTAGCTAAGGCATTATGTTTCAAGAGGAAATTTGATATCATCTGTTTCTCCTAAAGAAAGAGCATACTCACAATGAGGCTCGTGTATTCTAAGTTCTAACCAGTTTTAATTGAAACTGGAAGCAAACCTCTATTATTCTAATAATTTTCATCCTCTCTTGAAATCCGTACTCTTCAGACGGTTCCACATCTTTTACCAACCAAAATACTACCGTGCTTCCTGTTCAGTTTGGATTGAATTCTTTAGTAGGCTTCAATATGTTTCCTAATGCACCTTGAGTAGGAACAATTAATAAATAAGCATTTTCCTTTGCTGAAAGCACGAACTGTTTCTTAGCTGAAAGCCTCCTTTACGACATTCTAGTTGGTGTTTGCTTGCTTTTTTTACTCCTTGCTAACATCTTTTTTATCACATTACCAAAATACTACCGTGCTTCCTGTTCAGTTTGGATTGAATTCTTTAGTAGGCTTCAATATGTTTCCTAATGCACCTCGAGTAAGAACAATTAATAAATAAGCATTTTCCTTTGCTGAAAGCACGAACTGTTTCTTAGCTGAAAGCCTCCTCTACGACATTCTAGTTGGTGTTTGCTTGCTTTTTTGACTCCTTGCTAACATCTTTTTTATCACACAATCAGGAGTGATGCGCTTGATTGATATTGCATGGTTACATGATCATTGACAAGGCTAACGCAACGAATTTTGTTTGTAGATAGCAACCCAACATTACATTCCTGATCTTGCTGGTGCTCGGTTGACTCCAAAACTTTTCAGCCGTGTTACTGAAGCATTTGTCACCAGATTTGGAAAGTATGCTGGTTGGGCACAGACCGTGCTTTTCATTGGTGAATTGCCTTCTCAGAAAGCTAATCGGCGTGTAAAGGCTCGCATTGTGAAGAGAACCAAATCTATGGTGGGAAAACAGCAGAAAGGCAATGAGGAGGCAGATGGAATGTAATATAATGCAGGTTCATTCTCAACAATCATCTTTCATATGGGGATGGAGAATGAGAATGACGAAATTTGTTCCATTAGATTCAATTCCGTGGAAACATTGGAATGTGTTGTATTAAGGTTATTGACATCAACCATATATTAACAGCGAAGGTATCCTATTTGAAGTTAACACTTTAACTTGGGGATAGGCGTAGGAGATGAGCAATATTTTCCAACAGCCTTCATTCTGTAAGGATAAATTTGTCTTTTATTTGTTTTTACTTAGAGTTTTGAAATCTGACCGGACCCGGCCGCTTGAATCGGCTGAACCGCCACCCAACAAGTTTATCGGGTTGGGTGGGACTTAAACCCATTTCTGACAAGACTCCGGGATTGACTTGGTGACCTAATCAGTTCAACCACCGATCCAGTGACCCGACCCTCGGGTCAAAGACCCATCTGAGGCTTGTTGATTTTAAATTTTCCTTCTCTGAATGACCATTTGGCTAATTTTAAAGTCCTTTCATGCAAATCCACCTACTTATTAACTAATGTATAACTTGGTTTAAGCATTGCAAAACCCATTGTTTGCTCCTTAATGAAGAGATGCTTGGTTTTTTATGTTTGATGTTCCATAACTCATCGTCTCATGCTTACATACCATAGATTATACAAACACACACACACAGATATATATATATATATATATATATATATATATATATATATATATATATATATATATATATATATATATATATAGTCATGCTAGAATACACTCAAGTAGTTTTTCATGATGCAATATTTTTTTTTTCAAAAATCTAATCAAAATTTGAGCACATTTGGACATTTATAGGTCATGTTATAAAGACAACAAAAATTATACATTTCAAATTAGTTTTGCGTGTCGATTTTGTTGCCTTTGGATGAGTGACTTGCACTCATCCAAATGGGCTCAAAATTTGTATGTAGCATAGTTATAGTATGACGGTGAAGATCAATGATTTATATTTTGTAAAAAATAGTCTTGATATGCAAATACAGTTGAGTGTATTCGTGCGATCTGTACACTCGAGTGTATTCTAGCCTGACTATATATATATATATATATATATATATATATATATATATATATATATATATATATATATATATATATATATATATGAGTGGTGATATAGTGCGAGGCATGTGAGAGTGTGAGAATGCGAGCTGATAATCTAGATCGTTCTTAGCATTCGATATGCATGCTTGAGATACACAATAGTACTGTACTGACCACATCATTTCTCTTGTTGTGTTAGCGCAGTAAGCATATGCGAACCACGACAGGCGCTTTGAGAAGATGCTGCAAGGCGGTTCGTTACTCCTTCCTAGGTCTCATACGAGAAACGCTCCCACAGGTGGTTTTATGGTTTCTGTGGAAGGCTAGGTGCTCACGTAGATTTAACAGTTGAAAGCTTTCCCCAAATGTGATTTGGAGACGAGCTATTCAGTTATTCAACCGGATGACTAAGCATTCTTCCATTGATGGCAACAGATAACAGAAGAAGCATGGGCAAGAAACCTGCTGGTTACCCCACATATTAATGCTTGGACCCTCAATTTGGTTAGTTGGTCTAGACCTCCTCAAGGAAGTATCAAGCTCAATATAGCGGCCAGACTCTGGAAGAGTGGAGGGGGAGGAAAAACTTGTCTCATAGCAGTGGGGGGCATAGCGAGGAACTCAGAATGAGATGTTATGTGGGGTTTTTCATCACTAGGTATCTCCACTACCAAGGTGAAAGGTTATATGGAGGCCCTATTTTACGCTTTGAATCTGGATCGTGCGTTTGGCACATGAATTAAGATTTATGAAACTGATCTCAAGATGGTTGTCGACTTAGTAACGGGAGCATATGACACCCCATGGAAGATCAAAAGGTTAAAAGGGGTCATTACTGAGTCCCTTACCAATACATGGGCATATTTACACAAAGTAGACAAGGGGAGCAACCAGATGGCGCAAAGCTTAGCTGATTACGGCAGTACATTATTAGAAAGTTACATCTTCAGCTCCCTAGCTTTGATGCCTCTTCCAACAAGAGAGTTTTACTTTAGGGATATACATGGTTATACTTACTCCACACGTGTAAATGCTCAATAGTTTTCTATTTCTTGGGGTTTGTCTCTCTGATTTTGCTACAAAGTTCGATTGTACAAGGTTTTAACCTTTTAGCCTAGGGAAGGAGCCGAGATGAATGAAAATCTACTTCATAAAAAAAGCGTATGCGAACCACAACGTAAAGTGTTGGTGCTGACTACTCGACATCTTAATTGACTTAAATAACTAGGCATAAACCCGTGCTATGCACGGGTGCCTTAGTAGACTACAATATATAATTTATAGATTTAATTTTAAAAAATATATGTACAATACATATATTAATAAGACTTTTCACACACACACACATGGATCAAATGTAATTTAAAAAAATAATAGAGAAAATTGCATCCAACCCCCTCAACGGGCTTTCCTGTATAGTATAAATGTGTCTCCTAATACAATATATACTTTAAACAATTAAAGACAAAACTGTGGTAAACACACATGGGTCAATATGTAATTTCAAATAATAATAGAGAAAATTCATCCAGCCCCTCTACAGGATTTTCTATATAGTACAGATGCGTCTCCCAATACATTATATAATTAAAAAAAACTAAAGACAAAAGTGTGGTGTACTCATAAGGAACAATATGTAATTTCAAAAAATAATAGATAAAATTGCATCCATCCCCCTCCTCAGACTTTTCTGTATAGTATAGATGTCTCTCCTGATACAATATATAATTTAAAAAATTAAAGACAAAAGTGTAGTGTACACACACGTGAAAAAATACGTAATTTCAAAAAGTAATGGAGAAAATTACATCCATCCCTCTCTACATGCTTTCCTATATTGTATATACGAGTCTCCTAATACAATATATAATTTCAAAAATTAAAGACAAAAATATGATGTACACACATTGACCAATATGTAATTACAAAAAAATAATGGAGAAAATTGCATCTAGCCCCCTCCACAGGCTTTCCGAACAGTATAGATGAGTCTCCTAATACAATATATAATCTAAAAATTAAAGACAAACATGTAGTGTTCATACACAGTGATAAATGTGTAATTTCAAAAAATAATGGAGAAAATTGTATCCAACCCCCTCCATGGACTTTTCTATATAGTATAGATGAGTCTCTAACACAATATATAATTTAAAAAATTAAAAACAAAAATGTGGTGTACATACAGGGAATAATATGTAATTTCAAAAAATAATGGAGAAAATTGCATCCAGCCCCCTCCACGACCTTTCCTATATAGTATATATGAGTCTCCTAATATAATATATAATTAAAAAAAATACAAGACAATTGTAGTTTACACACACAATGAACAATATGTAATTTCAAAAAATAATGGAGAAAATTGCATTCAGCCACGAAGTAACTAGAAAGAGTTGATTGTTCTTGATCCGATGTGGAGATAGGGTATGGTTCCATTGGTCTAGGTATCAAACAAGGGGGCACCCCCTCCATGAGCTTTCCTATATAGTATAGATGAGTCTCCTAATACAATATATAATTTAAAAAAATTAAAGACAAAAGTGTGGTATATACACATGGAACAATATGTAATTTCAAAAAAAAATGGAGAAATTTGCATCCGCCCCACCACGAGTTGTCCTATATAATATAGATGAGTCTCCTAATACAATATATAATTAAAAAAATAAAAAACAAGTGTAGTTTACACACAAGGACCAATATGTACTTTTAAAAAATAATAGAGAAAATTGCATCCAACCCCCTCCATGAGCTTTCCTATATAGTATAGACGAGTCTCCTAATACAATATATAATTTTAAAAATTAAAGACAAAAGTGTGGTATATACACATGGATCAATATGTAATTTCAAAAAATAATAGAGAAAATTGCATCCGCCCCTCCACGAGTTGTCTTACATAGTATAGATGAGTCTCCTAATACAATATATAATTAAAAAAATTAAAAATAAAAGTGCATTGTATATACACATGGACCAATATAAATTTTAAAAAATAATAGAAAAAAATGCATCCAACCTATCCACGGACTATATAATATAGATAACATGTCAATTAAAAACCTTTTGGCATCACGTGCCTCTACTTCTCACATCCTATATTTATATTTATTAACTTGAAATATGCCTCCTTTATGTCATTTGCCTCGCCTCCCTGTTTCGCTTTGTTCGTTAATTCACAAGCCCTTCTCTTTATTAAACTAGCGGTGATCAACAAGCGTATGTCATAATAGTACTTGTACAATTCAACAATTCTATTGACAATATATCAAACTCAACTAATCAGCTGCGTACAATTTCATCTTATAATTCAAATGAAAGATCATATAGTGTTATGCATAATTTAGCTGGAATGCAATTCAAATACTCGAAATCCTAGATTTTTATTTTCTTTAGAAGATTCTCAACTAAATTATGAAATTTCCTACAAGTTCAAGTATTGTCATCTTTACATTTTCATTATCATCTTATCGTCATTAGATCAAGTGGTTCTTGTATTTACATATGAAGAACAAGAGCTTTCAATTGATTTAAAAAATCTAGATTTTTTTTAATATTCTTGCTAAATGAGTGAAATTGACCGTAAAATTGAACTACCTACCCACATACTAATCCCTATAGTTGAGGATCGTCCTTGAAAAATCAATTTTTGTCTCCCATTAAGTCAAATCCTCCAGAACTGGGTCACATGTTTAAGAGCAAGGCTTATGTTTGCCATTTGATCCATCATCAAAGAAAAACAAAGATAAAGAACAGAACAAGATAAGGACATGTGATCAACTAGTAATATTCATAGATACAACAACATGAAACAAAATTCAAAATATCTTCTAACCTTGTTTAATATGAAGAATGCAATTATTTCCTATTTATGCTTGACCTGAAATAGGGTCAAAATGTTAGTTTGACTTTTTGAAATCCATTCAACCTCTCTAGTATGTATCTGACAAATTCAAATGAGTATATAAATGGTTTACTACATCTTTTAATCTATGATCTAAATTTTATAGGATTAGATCATCAAACGATCTAAAGCCTATTATGTAAAATACAATTTATTGATGTATACAGTCATTAACTAGGGTATCACACAAACCCTAGATGATAAAGAATTAATCGTGTATACATAAAGAGTGCACTAAATAATGCATAGAGCCCTAAATTTGCTAATAGACTAGAATTAATGTTCCTTGACCCTAAATTACATTCTAGATGGAAACATATTGTAACATAAAAAGGGTGTAATTTAGTTTAAAGAAGAAGGTATGATTCAACAAATCTCGTTCAAGAAGGGAACTCGATAGGATTCTAATGGGTCAATGAGTCTGAATCTGAACTCAATTTTTTTGAACTTATCTTCCCACATCCTAACTAGGAAATTTTGATTTTTGTCTGACTTGGGGTCAACTATGATTGTAGGAAAATATGATGATAGAGATGGCAATGAAAACAAAAAAGATTTCTTTCCATACCCCAGAAAATAGCGTCAATAACTATAAAATGAGAAGGAAGGTGCAAGACATTGGTCTGGTCCTAGAATAAGTCCAACAATAATCTTTGTAGAGTTGTTCTTCTTTCTCAAGCAGCACACAGATAGTGGTCGACTGCATCCTCTGGGTGTGACAACCACATACATTGGTTAATATTATCCTCTTAGTGTGGCAACATCGACTTCCACACCTCTATATAGTTCACACAAACCACCAGGAACTCCACATCACCCTTTCCAAGCCAATGTGAAGAAGTTTCCCTTCTACTTTTAATGTGCTAGTGTCGAGTTCATTTTCCCTTACCGTCTCTCCCTTTATTGGTTACGACTGTTCAAGCTCTCACATTATCACAACTTTAAGAAAAGGTGTATCTAGAGCCTTGGCCACCCACTCCTTATATAGAAGTTGATTGGATAGGGTTTTCAAAAACCAAAATGATATGTAAGGCCAGATCTCATGGCTTGGCGGCTGCTGCACCCCCCAATCGGTCAACTGATCGACTGACATGAGGTTAACAACACAATTATGTTGACTTTCACAATGATGATTACTACATATCATTAATCGTTTGACCCATTCAAAACTGGTCGTTTTGCATTCAGTTGATCGATGGGACATCCATTTGATCGATTGGCACACAAGTCGGTTGACTGGATATCCTAGTCATCAACTCGCAGTCGTGTTTGCCCCGTATGCAGCAATGCCGCCGACACCCTTCTGCACTGTTTTCGGGACTGCCCGCCAAGCAGGAATGTATGGCTCGCCCTGAGCACCCCTCTGGCCTTCTTCCTGTTGACAGAAGATTCCTGGCTTCTTGAAATCCTCTCCTGTAAATGCACCGATGAGGAGTCCATGATCCCCATTGTGGCTGTTTGGGCCATCTGGCTGCACCGCAATGGTTTCATCCATAACCAACAGTCTCTCACGACGGCTCAGCGTGTTGCTTTCATCAAGAACAAAGTCCGTGCTATTTTGAGCATCCCTGCCACAGTTATCAACACTCCTACCGCATCCACGGAAGATATCAGACCACTTGCTACGCACAACATATTGATATTTGTTGATGCCTCCTTTTCTTCACCGTCTGCTACTGTCGGTATGGGTATTCATGTTGTGGATGATAATGGCAGACACATAATGGGCTATGGCTCGCCCAGCTGCGCCGGTTCGGCGTTGGAAGAAGAAATCCAAAGCATCCTTTGTGCCTTGGAGCTCTGCAAAACTACGGGGTGGCGCTCCCCTGCCATCCTGTCGGATGCTCTCAATGCAGTTCGTATCGCTACTGAGATCGATCCTGCAACAACCATGCTCCGTCCCCACATGAGGCGTCTTAGGATGCATTGTGAAGATGTGGGAAAACCCTTCTTCTCACATGTACCTAGGAAATTTAATAGGATTGCCGATGGCATAGCTCGATTCTCCAAAAACTCCTCTAGTCCTTTTTCTTTTTCTTCAAATCAGCCTTCTTGGCTTAATATAGATTTAAATGTATGCATTTCTGAAATTTGGCCTGCAATAGAGAGCAGGATGAATGAAAGCTAATCTCTATGGTTTCCAAAAAAAAAACCAAGTTGAACCTTTTTCATGAGTAAACTCTTATTCCAAGTGCATCATATACATGTGATCATACATGTTCCGTATTACATTGACAATGAATGTTCATAAACAAATTATGACATCACAAACATGAGCGAGATCTAGCTGTTGGTACGTATGCCCAGAGAGCCAATCATATGATGATTATAATGAGACATTAGATATCTAATTTTATAATAATAAAGATAATTTCATCTATTATGTTTGTATGAGATGATGACACATACATAGTAGATGTCTAAAGAATGAAATGACCTAAGATATACCTTCAAAAAGGTATCATTTATTTACCGACATGCGCCATACTATTGTTCATGTGATTTTTGAGGCAATATGAAACTCACTCTCAGTTCTTATTTTTGAAAATTAAATGTGAATATAGACTTTTCTTTATGAGATACTAAGCTGACCTTGTCGATTTGTTGTTCTCGAGTAAAGTTAGCCGTGCACTACTACTACTCCCAACTTATTGAGCAAGGGACAGTCAGGGTCGACACATCCAACTGTTTTCTTTCAATTGGTCCGCAGATAATCAAACACTACTTTTTCATAACTTAGTCCTTGTTTGGTTCGGAAACATGATTATAAAGTTAGGATTAGGTTAGTCAAGAAATATGAAATAGTCTTATCAGGATTTGTTCATGTTTTGTTTGGCAACTTAGTCCCACCATAGATATTCATTATATTGGATTGACCTTGATATATGTGTTTTTCAATGTTGCACAGAAAACAAAACAAAAAATAAGACAAAGTTAAATTTAGATTGAGATTTTGTAATCGTGAAAAGTAGGACTAACTTGGTCTAGATAAAAAGATTACAAAATTTGAAATAGACCCGTTAGTCCAATTTTGCCAAACAAAACAGGATCAGAGTGAGACTGAATTGGTGAGATTTATGCCTACGTGACGTAAAAAGACGGAAACTGATCATGGTTAGATCTCGAGCCAAACAAGGCCTTAAGTTGTGGCTGCTTTGTTGCCATTGAGACATCCATACTTGTTATGTTTCATTCATGAAACAACATAATAATATATACCTATTAGAATCCAAATTATCATTATAAAACCCTGATCAATCAAATATAACAAAGAAAATTGTGATAAGACAATTTATTGCAATTATTTGATACCCCTTAGAACATCAGATTTGCCGAACATAAACCGTAAGACAATCACAAACAAAATCTTCTAGTTCCAAGCTGCCTTATAACTCTTAACATAATATACCATTTAACAATACGGTAGCTAGCCATATGGCCGTCGTGCGTACCATTTAGGCCATATATAAAGTAAAAGCCAATTGGAGACGACCAAGATGAAAAGTACAGTTTATCTGAATAAATAAAAGAACGGATGACAACTGGCGTAGGATTGTAGAGATTTTGTCTTGGATTATTTCAGAATTTGTTCATTACAGGACACCGTAGTGGATGTTGTTTCAAGACTTTGTTTGATGTCTGCTCACGACTTTGAGTGCAGTCCATTGCAGATTAACAAAGCAAATAGTAACGAGTGGGCAGCATTTAAGACTCTCATGTATATATATATATGGTCAGGCTAGAATACACTCGAGTGTATCCGGAGCGGAATACATTCAAGTAGTTTTTCATGATGTAATATTTTTTTTTCAAAATTTAACCCGTTGATCTTTTTAAACATCTCGTGAACAACTCATATATAAAATTTGAGCCCATTTGGATATATATATATATAGCTCATGTTATGAAGACCACAAAAATTATACATTTCAAATTAGTTTTGTGCGTCGATTTTGTTGCCCTTGGATGAGTGACTTACACTCATCCAAATGGGCTCAAAATTTGTATGTAGCCTAGTTATAGTATGACAACAAAGATCAACAGTTTACATTTTGTAAAAAAATAGTCTTGATATGAAAACTTACTTGAGTGTATTCGTGTGATCCGTACACTCGAGTGTATTCTAGCCTGACTCTCTCTCTCTCTCTCTCTCTATATATATATATATATTTATTTATGCTAGAATACACTCGAGTGTACAGATCGTACGAATACACTCAAGTGTGTTTGCATATCAAGACTATTTTTTGTAAAATATAAACCATTGATCTTCACCGTCATACTATAACTAGGCTACATACAAATTTTGAGCCTATTTTGATGAGTGTAAGTCACTCATCCAAGGGCAACAAAATCGACGCGCGAAACTAATTTGAAATGTATAATTTTTGCGGTCTTTATAACATGACCTATAAATGTCTAAATGGGCTCAAATTTTATATATGAGCTATTCACAACATCTTTAAGAAGATCAACAGATTAGATTTTGAAAAAAAACATTTCATGAAAAACTACTTGAGTGTATTCTACTCTGGATACACTCGAGTGTATTCTAGCCTGACTCTCTCTCTCTCTATATATATATATATTTATATATATATATATATATATATATATATATAGTCAGGCTAGAATACACTCGAGTGTATTCAGAGCAGAATACATTCAAGCAGTTTTTCATGATGCGATATTTTTTTTCAAAAATCTAATCCATTGACCTTCTTAATCATGTGAATAACTCATATAAAAAATATGAGCAATTTATAGGTCATGTTATAAAGACCACAAAAATTATGCATTTCAAATTAGTTTCATGCGTCGATTTTGTTGCCCTCAGATGAGTGACTTACACTCATCCAAATAGGTTCAAAATTTATATGTAGCCTAATTATAGTATGACAATGAAGATCACTGGTTTATATCTTGTAAAAAATAGTCTTGATATGCAAACACACTTGAGTGTATCCGTGCGATCTATACACTTAAGTGTATTCCAGCCTGACTATATATATATATATATATATATATATATATATATATATATATATATATATATATATATATATATATATATATATATATGAGCCTGTGAGGCATCGTTCTCCTCCACTCGTTTCTTTGAGCTGCAAGTGGTGGTATTCCTGCCGATGTTTGACACGGCTAATATACTAATCGATCCACTCCACTCCCTCCTAGACCGATCCTATGCGAGCCATCATCCTGTGCGAGCCTGCGAGACATCATTCTCCTCCACTCGTTTCTTTAAGTTGCAAGTGGTATTCCTGCGGATGTTTGATATGATGTTTTATAAAGAGGGTTGCAATATAGAGTCGATCCTGGACCCTAAACCAGACGACCAGACTACACAACAACACAAGTCATGTCAATGGTCTTCTAGCACACCCCCTCTTATTTCTTCTGCCCATAACACTCTGCCCGTCAACCCCCTTCCCCCACTACCAACCGGAGAGTGTTTTCAACTCTCCGCTCTCCCTCATTCCCGCTCAACTTTCCCCCTTTTCGTCCCCCTTCTCAAGCTTCCACAAGCGCCGACGAACAAGGTAGCCACTGACTATCTGGTGATCACCGACGCATTTGGCGGGAGGTAGCTACTGCGAAGACGTGTTGCTATGCTGACAGAGGTTTGAAGCGCGCGTTGTTACGCGTTCGCCACTGACGAAGGCTGGGGTTTGGACCGAAAGGACCCCCTTTCTGGGAGGACTTCTCCAGCGCCCAAAGGTGATCATGTATTCCCCCTTCTCTGAGCCTCTATTCCCCCTTCTTCTTTGTTGGTGAAAAAAAGGAGCAAATGAGCAAATAGCACCCCCCGACCGTAGCTAACATGCTGGTAATGCATGCGGGAGTAGAGTATTAGTAGGTGGAAAAGACAGAATGGGTTACTGAAGTAACAAAATGACCTGGTTGACGTGTTTTTTGTTGGTATCGCAAGGTTAATAATGGGGGGGGGGTGTTGGCGAAGGGAATGGAGTTAGGTTTGTTGAGGGTATGGCTGTTAGCAGATAGTGGCGGGAGGTTGTCGTGGGAAGGTAAATAACAATGTTATGGTTGTTATGAACATGGATGATAAGAGTTGGAGGCTGCGAGGGCAATGAAGGATTTAACACCTGAATGGTTTTATAACATGAACACAATGTTAACATGTTATCGATGGGTGTCCCAAATGAGTTATTCAAGTAATGTGTAACGAATGTGCTATGCTATGTCATGAGATGGGTGTTGTTAACAAGTAACTATAAAGGGGTGGTAAGGACGTTAGGCAAGAAAGGAGAAACTCGAAGAACATATGTGTGTGTGTGACCATGCTATGATGTTAGGTCATAAGTGGAAGTTGTGTATAATTTTTTTGTTTTGTTTAAATCTGGTACAAGTAGGAGTAACGGGACTGTGAGGGGAAGTTAATTGAAAAAATAGGTTTACATTGCTATATGAAACACATATACGTCGTGCAGCGTAGTAACAAAGTTATATGTAGCTTAAATGTGGTACAAGTAGGAGTAATGGGACTGTGAGGGGAAGTTAATGGACAAAGTAGGTTGACATTGCTATATGCTCAGTAACACCGTCGTGCAACATAGTAACAAAGTTATCTTTAACAAGCCTGAATGATAAATTGAATAAAGTTATCATTAGCATAGTAACAAAGCTATCTTTAGCATAGTAACAAAGTTATCTTTACATTTGGGGCATGCGTTTAACAAGCCTGAATGATAAAAAGTTCTGTTGGCATGAGCCACAATAAAAAAAAGCAATAATAAATTGATTAAGCAGGATAACGATGTGTTAGTGACTCTGTTAACAAGAATGGACGGAAGCAAAATCATGTTGGGTATAGTGGGTGAGAGTTAAGTAGGTAATTAAACATGTTAACTTAAATTAGTATTGGTGCACAGTCGGGGACAAGGTCAGGTTAATACGATGAGTAAATACACCTTGATTGTAAGTAAGATTATAATTAGAAGTGTTTAAAATGGAAACGAGACAACCGGTAAATGATGATGGTGAATTTGGCATATATAAGGTGACATAAGTAGCGAGAAACAGAGCTGGGTTATGTGTACCCTACGACCAAAGTATGAAAGCTAAACTAATAAAATGGATGTAAATGTTCGGTCAAAGTGTAACATGTTAGTAAATTACTTAGTACCAGTCAAAAACATTATTACATGGATTAAGCAAGGGGTGGGGGGGGGTTGCGACTGATAAACATGACGTAAAGAAATGTTGCACCGATTGTTGCTAACAGATTGTATTAGTACAATGAGTATGCACAAATATTTAATTTGTTTTGGAAAAATAGAGTTAGTTTGCGACACAATGCAGACTAAAACATGTCTAACATGTTAATTGATGTACAAAAAAATACTGTGTAATGCAATCGATTTGATAGAAATGGTTAAGACATGTTTAAGAAATTTTATGTCAACATCCTAACATATGTGGGGGTAATGGGATGTTATGCATTGAGGTTACAAAATATGTATATATAACATTGGTTGTAAATGATCATATTTGTTATTTATGCAATGGACATAATTCCCTGCCAACTGCAGTAATGGCAATCAAACATGGTAGAAGTTTTGCTAAAGCTATGGAAGTATTTTGTAGGGCTGAGTTTGGTACATTAAACTATAACAAATGAAAAAGGTATGATTTGTATTTGGTAGGGCTGGCTGTTATAATGTAAAGCAAGTTTACAACACTAATAAAATATGACAAAACCTAGAAAATAGTATGTGACATCTGTTATAACACTTGATGTAGGATGAGTGACACTGGTTATGATGACGACGAAGAATGCAACACAGGTGTTGGAAAAGGTTTTAGCTCGCTCTGTTCATTTCAAAAATTCCTCTCGGTGTTAGATTTGGCCAAGGATGAGCATAAGGAGATGTTGAAGACAACTATTTTTGGTCATTTTACATCATTGAAATGTCCAAAGGCGTTAGATCTTGTTCTTGTAAGGGCAATTGTAGATACCTATGACAAAAAATCGAGAAGTTTCAAACTTGGAAACAGTTATGTCCCATTTAATGCTAGACATGTTGGTATGTTTCTTAGACTTCCTGTTACAGGTGAGCTGCGAATAAGATAATGCAATATCACTTGATAATATTATTATCCTGAAAGTGAATTATCATTGTAATATGTTTATTTTGAAGGTGAGAAAGTGTTGCTAGGTGATGGGGAGGGTACTCAAGTAGAGTCGGACATCACTGATGAGTACTTCACAAGAGAAACAAAGGTCTCAAGGGCATATGAAGTTTTAAAAGAACTGTCGGTTAAGATTGACCCTAGATCACTTGAGGATTTTGTAAAGATTTGGCTTGTTGTGATGCTGTCTACTTTTTTCTACCCTACTACTGGTTTTAGTATTAAAAATGAATATGGTTTTATGTGGACAATTTGTCTGAAATGTGTAAGTATAACTGGTCTAAATCTGTGTATACGTTTCTCCACGACGATATGTGTGAGATGGGGAAAAGTAATAGGGGTTATTCGAAGGGATGTTGTTTTGTACTGTTAGTGTGGTTCCATCATGTAACACTAACAAGTCATAAAGTTAGAGAGCATGCGATACCTACAACTAACTGCTGGGAATACGACACCAGGATGAGTGCGTGGCTGGCATGGAAGATCATGTCAGTAAAAAACCTGCCTGACAGGTATATTAGAGACGAGTTTTTGAAAGACCGTCCTTCTGAAGGAAGACATTTGTAGGAGGCAGATAACATGGCTGATACGTCTGACATAAACACATAGGTAGTGTAAATATGTTATGTAAGATGGGTTGATTTTATTGATCTTCCAGTAATTCAAATGTATAATGTTATATATTATCGTTATACTTTACGTAGCTAGAGTTTGCCAAGCAGAAGATCAATAAACTGAAAGTACAGAAGAGAATAGAGGAAAGCAAGGCAAAGCAAGGTAAGGAATCTGTAGACGTGCATGACAAGGTGAATTTGCTAGAGAAGAAGCTGAAGGCCGCTACAGCCGAGTTGGAGGTCGTGAAAGCCCAATATGAAGTAAGAGTATATGAGATTGAACTGCTTAGACTGGAGCACCAAACTCGTGAGATTAAAGATCATACAGTACGTCCGAGCAATTCAGATGGAAGGTCTAGTGGAACATGTTTGGCAGACCATGATGATAAGGTATATAACTATTATGGTATTACAATTGGACTGTGCAAATGCAGTAATATTCTGATAAAAATGTATGTGATTAATGTGGGTGAATTAAACAAAGAGGCATAGAGAGTGAAGAAGATGTTGAGAGGATAGCGACCAACACAACAACAGAGGTATTTTGATCCCCAAACTACACTGTCGAGTTAAAGGTACATGTTTTTTAACAATGGTGACAACATGTTGGGACTGATGATGCGCAAGAAAAAAGAGAACACCAACCCAACAGTGGAGTAGGGATCAGTGTAAGTGTAAATATATAGATGTATTTTTGATGAGTATTTTTGTAGGGCTGGTAAAGTGCCACTGAATTGTGTTGTTTCAGTTGAAAGGATGTTCTTCAATAGGTTGTAGCGAAATGAGCAAGGGTATTATGACACCGGTAAGGGTACAATGAGCACATCGGTTATTTGTTTGTAAAATATTGGTTTAATACTAACAACTAAAGTAGAGGCAATTGTTCATAAGTAGGAAATTGGGAGCAGTGAGACTGTGGCTATAATTGATCTGTGAACACCTGTTACAATACAATTTTTTATTCCTCCTTTTTGCCTTTGTGGGAATGATAATTTATAATGGTAGATGTTTTTGTTAATTATGTGTTGAAAAACGGGCATCCAGGTTAGGAGAACAAGGTCGAGGCTGAATGCTGGTAAAGCAATAGAAACTTCCAGTGGTGCTATAAGGGGAAAAGTTAGTGCCCAACAGAAGTCCAATGTAATGAAGGAACCCAACTTTGTTCTTGAGGAAATTGAAGTCAGTAAAAAAGTAACATGCATGATGTTATGTACTGATAGTGTGAATGTTATGGGTTATGATCAATTTGATTGTTTAGGGATTTACAAATGAGAATTCCACATAAAAGTTGGCTAAAATTTGTAAGAGTTCTGGACCAGATGATGCAGATGCTGTTAACCGGACAACGGTCAAGCATAACATAGTGAGTGTCTGAAATTTGGGTTAAAATAGAACATACATATTTTGTAGTATAAATGAGGTAATACATCTTGTGTTTAAAATCAGGATGTTGCAAGGATTGGTGAAGTACATGTTTCTAGAGAAGATGCTTGATGAATGCATATTCATCTCTTATTTTTGCTTCATTTAGAATAATTAATTATGACTTTTTTGTTAATTTTAGCTAATTCAAAAATAAAATGCACTTTTATCTTCTTGATATACTTTTCCTGAATTCTTATGATATTTTTTTTAATTTTCAGGAATTATCTAAGTAATTAAATTGAGAAAATAAAAGATGAAGATATGAGGCTTTTCAAATATTCCCGCAGTGACTGAGATACTTGTCACCAAAATAGCCATATCGTTTGCGTCTAAAGGTGGAATTTTAAGATAAAGTATGGAATGAAAAGATAATTTTATTGGCTACAAAAAAACATATTTTGTGGCAATTTTGGTATTTATTTGGCTGCGCAATTAACCAGTGAAAGTAGTATTACGTTTTCCCACAGAGTCTGATTTCAGTATATACCTTTCACCAAAATTGGTATAACTCCCACATCACAAGGTGAAATTTATTGTGCAAGTATGCGTTGGAAAGATAATTCAATTATATACAGGAAAAATATATTTTCGGACTGCTTCCTAATTTTTTACTATCCCAAAAATATGCTCGAAACCGCTATTGCGGGAAATTAATGCAAAAGGAATACAAAACAATCGATTGTTTCCTCTATTGATTAGATCTAGAAAGTTAGCAGTCGCCGACGGCCATTTCTTTTGCCCTAAACCTAATGTATACCTCCTCCTTCTCCTATAAAAGGAGGGGCATTTCCTCCTCTTTGGGCATCTTGGATTTCTTTGTATTGGGATTATGAAGCAACTAGTCTTGTAATCATCTTCTATTATGCAATAAAGTAGACTTTAGTTCAATCATAGTTCTTTCATACTTGTTCTTGTCTCTTCATTCTGCCTTAGTTTTAATCTTCTCTTCTCCGTTCTTTAATTCTGGAGCAAGGAACAAAGAACTAAGCCATTTCATTGTCTCTAGCATAAGGATTAATCTCCTGATTTTTGGGCTAGACTATGGCTTCAACACTTTCTTCCTCCGTCCCCCTTTCTCCATGAGTGAGTAGATTTCTATCGAGGCAAGGGGAATAACCCCTTAGCCATGGTTTTTACGACTTCTTCTTAAATGACTAGATGATAATCGATTTTATTTAATGGTTGATCTTCGGATCGCATGTTAATCCGGGTGGAAATGACCATGGAAATCCATATTTAGAACAATAAAATCGATTACATAGACATTTTGATATGACCGTAGATTTTCATCTTTTAGTATGATAAACTAGGAAACATGAGCACCAAGACCAATGAGCTCATGTGGAGTATATCTCTTGTGAGTTTTTAAATTCGCAAACCTTCATCGAATCGTTGTTTAAGAATTAGTTGTTATTGCCTAGGCTAAGGTGGTGAAAACCCCTACGAGCCTCGATTTCCATCTCTTGATTTAATCACCACATCCTTTGTTTTCTTTAATTTCATCTCTTGATTTAATCACCACATCCTTTGTTTTCTTTAATTCTCAGTCTTTCATTCATATAGTTTGCTTGTGTTAACAATCATCTTATTTTTTTCCTTGTGCATGTTTATTCTTGTTGAGTGCATTTCTTCTTGCATTAGTGTAATCAATCAAACCCCCAACTTGACTTTTACATTCTGCTTAAATCTAAAGAAAAATACCTAAAACAAATAATAAAGTTCTTCAAACTTTGGGTTCTAAGAACAATCTCTAAAAAAGTTGTCCTGTGGGATCGACCCTTCTATACTACCCTTAAAACCGGAAGTAAAAAAGGTTTAAACTCTAGGATTAACCATCTTAGTGATTGATATTGCAAAATGACGATTATCAATTTGGCGCCGTTGCCGGGGACAACAGATTGTTTTCTCGAACCCCCAAAAATCTTTTGAAAACTTTTTTTTTATTTTTTTATGCCTTCCGAGTAACATTCCAGAAGTGCTACTCCTCTTTCTGTCGAGTTTCCATTCCGACAGTCCATTTTTTCTGCACACGATTAACTGCTTCATTTGTGCATGCGACGCTCGCCGAACGCCAATTTCGCGGGGCAATTTTTTAATCTGGAACCAGAGAGGCTAAGGATGATTTTAATAGATGATGATGACAATGATTATATCATCTTCAATCAAGTAGAACCAACTCCAGTACCTAAAGCTCCACCAATCACTTCCATTGTGGATGTTAATCTAGTTGATTCTAATGGCCAATCTACTTCATTGGAACCCTTTCTCTATAATGAACTTCCATCCTTAGAAGAAGTCCAATGTGATATAGTTGAGATTCCACACAACCTTGATCAGGAGATGGATAGGTGCTTTAAAGAAATTCAGGATGTTGTAAATGAAGAACTTTGTTTAGCTAGGGCTGCAGCTGTATGGGGCCCTGACTATCCATATAAGTCAGAAAATGAGTGGATGGAGGCCTATGTTGATAAATTCATGAATCACGAATCTTTTAACAAAAAGGTTAAAGACTGGTGGGCTCAAAGAACATCCCAAAAACCTAAGACTCCACCCTTCTCAGTTGTAGGCCCATATTTGGATGTTTGTAATAATCATCCCATCTTGGTTGAGCCTATTGTGACCAATGTACCATCACCTCCCCAACATGCACTAATGGATTCTTTTGAAAGGCTTCATCATCAAGAGCACTATGACCTCACTCAACCACCTCTTTTTCCACATCTAGTTGAACCCGATGAGGTGATTCTACCACTACAAGAACCTTACATTACACCGTTATATTGTGAGGTGATCCCTTCTGAGCCCATTGACTTGGGCACATGTCCTATAAAGCAATCAAATCTCCCCTTCGGCATAGTAAAGGATCCAATTTATTCCATAGACATCCATGTCGATGAGATCTTTTATGATGAAGAGATGGAGAACTCCCCAATAGAGATGGAACAACCTAGATTTATCATTTTTGATAATTATGATGACAATTATGCCATTTGTGAGTCTTCCACACCAAATCCACTGGCTTCCATTTATGGTGTAAAAGATCCAGACGCACCTTGTTGCATAATCCACCAAGAAGACATACATCCCCATATGATTGTTTACTCGGCTAACAAACCAATTCTTTGTATACAGGCACCCTCTTCACCACATTAAGATCCAAGAGGCAAAAAGATACTCGAGCAAAATTCTCCGTCTGATCTTCCACATCTGACACTACATTTGTTACCCAACTGGCACCTGCCAATCTTCCCCAATCCACATTCATCTCCAACACTGCTTTCACTGTTGAAGGAAGATATGTGGATCCTACTCGAAGGACTACGAGGTGATACACAACATCATTCAGAAAACCTTTTTAGGCTTCCGCGACTACCCATCCATTGGGTGTACCATGAATCTCCTCTATTCAAAACTCCAGCCATCATCGACATTCCTTTCAGATGGACATATTTTGAGCTACCAGGACCTCCTAGTGAACCCAACAAATTTCTTCCCTCCATCTCGGGTTTGGGTTTTGCTCGGGACAAGCAAAAATCTAAGTCCGGGGTGGAGGTGGGTGGTATGATTCTATTCCACCCCCTTATCTTTTCATTCTTGCATTATTTCCACTTTTTTATTTTGCATATAGTTGCTTTGTTCATGGCCATTATCTCGTCGGCCATATTTTTATTACTTTTGTTGCAAAATGGCCTTTATCTAGTCGGCCTTGATATGATCATTTCTCAAAATACTCCCCTTAATGATGTAACTGCCTTGCAACTAAAATTTTGAAACTTTCATGACTAGAAATCGT
Source organism: Alisma plantago-aquatica (assembly GCA_963693085.1). Taxonomy (NCBI): domain Eukaryota; kingdom Viridiplantae; phylum Streptophyta; class Magnoliopsida; order Alismatales; family Alismataceae; genus Alisma; species Alisma plantago-aquatica. The sequence continues at coordinate 173,056,403 of OY856414.1, read as the reverse complement.
CCTGTCACTTAGGACTTCAAATAATAATCACTCCTTGGAAAAGATGACAAGCCATAGATGACTGATAGGATTCAAGAGTGATGCTTTTTTATCATGTACAACTTGTATAAATTTTTTTGATTTTTCGCATGATTCGGTAATAGTTGAACCAATGCATGGTACTCTAAAAAAAAGATGAAAAAAAAGTTGCACAAGAACAACCTCTTCTAATCTTCTTCCACCACTTCCAAATCTTTCCATTCGTCAAAAAGAAAAAAAGCCAATAATGCCCAAAAGGCTAAGTTTGGGGTGCCACCCCTTCCCCCTATTCCGCTTCTTCCATACCCACGCACTTGGGTGTATCACCAAAAATCAAAGAAAAAAAATGCGGTCAATGTAACTGCATGTCCACTAAATAAAAAGGTCTCGAGTCGAATAGAGGAGAGACTGTCCTTCTTCCATACCTCCTTCACTCCAATTTTCTACCCAGGGGAAAACTACAAAAACCTCAACAATCCAAATCAGCCATGTTCTTGTGTAAAACTTTTTAAAAAAAATTAGAGTACCAAATGCAAAGGTGAAATGAAAATCCATTTTATTGCATGTTTTGAATAAATGCAAGTTTGTGAAGTAGGAAATATAAAAGTCACTTTTCGTGAATTTAGGAAGTCAGGGTCGCTTGGCCATATTTTGGTGGAAGGAATCAAGTGGTTGTTAGGAGAGTGAGGATGATAGGTTGAGAGTATGTCTTGAAAGTATTTCTTGATTTTAATATTGCTCGGGACGAGCAAAGTTTAAGTTTGGGGTATTTTGGTGAATGCATATTGATCTCTTATTTTTGCTTCATTTAGAATGATTAATTAGGACTTTTTTGTTAATTTTAGCTAATTCAAAAATAAAATGCACTTTCGTCTTCTTGATATACTTTTCCTGAATTCTTATGATATTTTTCTTAATTTTCAGGAATTTTCTAAGTAATTAAATCGAGAAAATAAAAGATGAAGATATGAGGCTTTTACAAATATTCCCGCAGTGACTGAGATATTTGTCACCAAAATAGCCATACCGTTTGCGTTTAAAGGTGGAATTTTAATATAAAGTATGAAATGAAAAGAGAATTTTATTGGCTACAAAAAAAATATATTTTGCGGCAATTTTGATATTTATTTGGCTGCGCAATTAACCAGTGAAAGTAGTATTACGTTTTCCCGCAGAGTCTGATTTCAGTATATACCTTTCACCAAAATTGGTATAACTCCCACATCACAAGGCGGAATTTATTGTGCAAGTATGCGTTGGAAAGATAATTCAATTATATACAGGAAAAATATATTTTCGGGCTGCTTCCTAATTTTTGACTAGCCGAAAAATACGCTCGAAACCGCTGTTGCGGGAAATTAATGCAAAAAGAATACAAAACAATCAATTGTTTCCTCTATTGATTAGATCTAGAAAGTTAGCAGCCGCCGACAGCCTATAAAAGGAGGGACACTTCCTCCTCTTTGGGCATCTTGGATTTCTTTATATTGGGATTCTGAAGCAATTAGTCTTGTAATCATCTTCTTATTATGCAATAAAGTAGATTTTAGTTCAATCATAGTTCTTTCATACTTGTTCTTGTCTCTTTATTCTGCCTTAGTCTTAATCTTCTTTTCTCCGTTCTTTAATTCTAGAGCAAGGAACAAAGAACTAAGCCATTTCATTGTCTCTAGCATAATGATTAATCTCCTGATTTTTGGGCTAGACTATGGCTTCAGTACTTTGTTCCTTCGTCTCCTCTTTCTCCATGAGTGAGTAGACTTCTATCGAGGTAAGGGGAATAACCCCTTAGCCATGATTTTAACGACTTCTTCTTAAATGACTAGATGGTAATCGATTTTAATTAACGGTTGATCTTCGGATCACATGTTAATCTGGATAAAAATGACTATGGAAATCCATATTTAGAACAATAAAATCGATTACATAGACGTTTTGATATGACCGTGGATTTTCGTCTTTTAGGATGATAAACTAGGAAGCATGAACACCAAGACCAATGGGCTCATGTGGAGTTTATCTCTTGTGAGTTTTTAAATTCACAAACCTTCATCAAATCGTCGTTTAAGAATTAGTTGTTATCGCCTAGGCTAAGGTGGTGAAAACCCCTACGAGCCTCGATTCCCATCTCTTGATTTAATCACCGCATCCTTTGTTTTCTTTAATTCTTAGTCTTTCATTCATATAGTTTTACTTGTGTTAACAATCATCTTGATTTTTCCTTATGCATGTTTATTCTTGTTGAGTGCATTTCTTCTTGCATTAGTATAATCAATCAAACCCCCAACTTGACTTTTACTTTCTGCTTTAATCTAAAGAAAAATACCAAAAACAAATAATAAAGTTCTTCAAACTTTGGGTTCTAAGAACAATCTCTAAAAAAGTTGTCCTGTGGGATCGACCCTTCTATAGTACCCTTAAAACCGGAAGTAAAAAAGGTTTAAACTCTAGGATTAACCATCTTAGTGATTGATATTGCAAAACGACGATTATCAATGCTATTGTGGCAGCAAGCAAAAGTCTGAGTCCTTAAAAAATGTTTCTTCGTAGCACACCTCAAACGGTAAGTAAATGCAAGGTAATTATGACAACTATGTTTGTATGCTGAGTTCATGATGATGGGGGGTTGAAGTATGTTGTAGTCGTAATAGTTATAGATGGCAATGGTACTGAACACTACTTAGTACGTGGGAAAGTGAATATAATATGAGATATACATTATACTATAAAGTAGGTTGGAATCTGTAGCTATATTTGAATAATGGCGTATATTCTTTGATGTGTATCCGGGCAGGTAAGAGTTGCAGATGCAAAGAAAGATATTAACAACAAGACCGACATTGAAGGCGTCGAACGGGTATTGTTTTGCATGTTAGAAGTGTATGTTTATAGTATGTGGGTTGGGTTTGTAACAAGAGGTTTGGATGTGTTTGACATCAGGCTGTAATGGACATCCCTGTGAAAGGGATTGAGCCCTCTAAATGTGTGGAAGATCGAACAATGCATTGTTAAACTGATGTCTAACTGGACAAAAAAGTGGGCCAAAAATGTAGTCTGACACTGATTATACATTTTTCGATGTATGGATTGTGCCTGAAGGTGAGCTACATCAAGCTTGTGGAGGATATCATAACCAATCCAACCTATAGATTGTTGAAACATGACCAGGTCACTGCCCCGAAAGTGAGTGCATCTATGGGGGACGACGAAGGAAAGGTTTGAAACATGACTCCAAGCATGCTTATTGTAGTTGTTTGTCATTTATTAATATGGTGAGTTTATATTTCTTTCATTGAAGTAAACGTGTCAATCACCGCTTTTGAAAAGAACTACTGTTCCGATTGAAGAAAAAACACCGACAAGTTGTATATGTGTAAAAAAATCATAGTTACTCATCAAAAACATGTTAATGATAATGCTTAGTTTTTATATGAAGGCGTTATATGCATACAAATGTGTTGTGCTTGATACATGAGGTGATTAACACAATTGTTTGTTACAGGACAAGACCGGGGGTATAGCGACCAATGGAGCTGTTACTAGGTCAGCTGCCAAGAAGGTACCATCTTGTTAGACTTGACTTGTAGAAGTAACCTATAAATAGGATAATTGTAACTTGTGCTTGCACTGGCAACACATGTGATTACTACCACATTAAACTGTAATATATTATTACATGACAGACATGCCAATCCCAATATATAGCAAGAAACAAGTGTGATTGCGAAGTATGTGCGACAATGAAATTATGCGTATCTACTTGTAGAATTAGTTCACATAGAATTGAATGTATTTTCGTGGGTGCATGTTAGCGTAAGTGGTATTGTTGTATATTTCAATAAGTAAATGACTGTTTGGTATGTAAGAGACATATAAACTAAATGTGCATGAGGCAGTGTGTGTAGAAATGGTTTGTTATTTGAACTAAATGTGTATGATGAATAAACTAAATGGGCAGACACCAAAATTTGGGAGTGAGCGTGCAGTCACAAGGTCTGCTGCTAAGAAGGTACAATACAATATTGGATATAATATGTTTACAGTTGTGTTGTTGAAAACTAGGTAAAAGTAATACTGAAACAAAGCTAAGTTTGTGAGACCTAACTGAGTAGGCTGGTTTGCAGACACCATTGGTGGCATACTCTATAAAAGAAGGTGAATTGACCTCTTCTGGAAAAAGGAAATGGAAGGTTGCAAAAATGGTAAGTATACTGCGGTAATTCCCCATAGGTTTGGCTTATATATGGAATGCAGTAATGTAATACTTATATATGAAAGATATCTTATGACACGCCCAAAGGTGGAAATATTGTTGGTGTATGGAGTCCAACTACAGAAAATGTTAAGCAACATAACGTAGAAGACATAGTTGGCAACCGTCCATGGATTAGGTCCGTAACAAAAAAGGTATGCGTAAACAAGTTATTTTTTTCTTTTCACACCAACATTTGTTGGATGCATAAGTTGACAATGGGTAAGTAACTCAGTTAAAATGTATAGGATGGAGTGGAAACATTGGTACCTACTTCAGTGACTGCTAGAATGTCTGGGAAAATGCGTGGCATGGAAAAGGAAAGTATAACTAGTATGGTATATAAGTACAATAGCTTATAATTCAGTTAAGTAATTAAAATGTAGAGTGAATTTTGCTGAACCTATTGATTTTTTTTGTTTTGATAAAGCCAAATTACAACTCGCTCGGGTTAGAAGATCATGCAATTCCATTACCAGATACGAGTCCATTCATATAAGATCCTAAGAACTGTAATGAGTGTGAAAAGGTACATATGCAAATATTGTGAAAGTGTTTTGGGATATTTGTAGTGGTAAATATTGCAGTAGTTTGATATACTTTGTTGTAGAATGGTCAATTTTCCAATCAGGGCAGTCAACTTTCTAAGGAAAGAATGAGCTGTGCAATGCCAGTTGAGTATCCCGAAATAGGGCCACAAGTATGCAAGGTGGAAATGTACATTACGAGTACTCGTGGTCGAGTGTGGGTTACTACATTAATAACGATTTTGCGTTTTGTGTTTCAAGACAAACATGGGGAACACCAACAACGTTTTTGCGATGCCTGAGCCAATGAAGAGCATTACATTTGCCGTTGGTCTTGGAAGACCGGGTAACAAGTGCAACAGTGATGTTGTAGTAGATAATGTAGATAGAAATGTATGTAGATGATATAAGAAAACAATTTTTGAATGGGCAAGGATATAATTGATTAACTATGTTTGAATGTTTGTTGTTGTGTTGTACATGTTTAGGACTGGTGGAAAATGACCAAAATAGATGGCAAAATCGATAGGTTTCTAAGTGTGCTTAGTACAGGGACATTGATCTCAATGTCAGTCGGCAATAAGGGGAAGACTAAATAGTATGTGAAACCAGAATGGGTTGTTGTGGATGTGGAGACTGTTGAGGGAAAGGTAACGTTGTTCACACAACATTAATTTACGTTAATGGCACTGACCTAACATATTACTAATACGTACAATATGTTATCTCGTTTGATATAGAACCGTGTGAAGGATATGGTGGACATGATAATAGTTGATGTGGGGCAAACAAATAGCTTACAAGAAGTGGTGCACTTGTCTAATAGCCCAAGTTTGCTAGTAAAAAGAGTGAAAGATGCACACCGGGAATGAAGGCCAAGGGCAGCTAGACCTGTGATGAAGAAAGAGTTACAATTGATGGCTGGTTGGGACGAGCGTGCAGTTTTGTGGCTCAAACATGCTAATGTTTAGAAACTGAAGTGAGTAAGCATGTGTTTTTTTAAGTATCCTTGCTCAACATGATAATATACTATTTTGCAAAAGCTACTATAATTTATGTTAGAATAGTAGCTCAAACAATATTTACGTTGCAGTTGACAAGCCTCGACAGGAACCGAGGGGATGTCATATTCAAGAGTGATAATGCTTGTATAATGTAGGCCGATTTTTCCTCTACGATGAGTGTGGGGGGACATCATTAATCAGGTAAGAAACACGACAAACTATGTTTAGTGAAAAATATAGATTAAAATTTGACTGATGCAAATATGGTGGTAGACAACAACTACGTTATTTTGGAAGCGTACCTGCTAATGATTCTCACGAAATATGTGTAATTTTTTTGCAATAATGATCTACTAACATACCAGCACACCCATGCCTCCATTTCCAACAACCATGTAGTTGTCGAGTATCATATACATATATCGTACCAAATACAGTTATGGTGTATACTTTGGTATGGGTGTTCTGAATATGGCATGTGGGTATACAAAGAGGTAAATGAAGATCTAAGTCTAATTTACTCTCCCCGCTCTCTCACCCTAGCACCGCTAGGATTTTTTCCTCCATAGGCGGCTGGCTGGGGGGAGGGGGTTTGGCCGCCGCAAAGTGGTGCCCCGCTCCCCCTCGGTATCTTCTTGCCCGTCATCAGCATGGTCTCTTCTTCGGGAGGTGTATGGGCGTGGTGTCTTTGGAGGCAGCAATCTTCTTCCTCCCTGTCGTTGATCCCGACTGTGACGAGTTTCCTATCCCATTTCTCTTTTACTGGCTTTCTATTTAGATTGTTCTCTTGTTTTGTCTATCTCGCCGTTAATTAGTGCTTCTTTCTCTTCTCGTGGTAAATTTTTCTTTCTCGGTCAATTTTGTTGTTGAGTTTGTATGGCAGCAAGTGCGGGGAAAATATTTTTTTGGAACACCGATTTGGTGCATGTACTCTACCACATATACATACTCAAGTTGAAGGTATTCCTCATAGAAAGCTGTCTTAGCCAGCGAAGGAGAAGAGGGATCTATACATCATTGTCCTTATCAGATTCCGATATGAGTTTTTTTGGTGGTTTGTATCTGTTCTTGATCTTTGTGTGGTCTTTTAGTTTGTTTTTCTCCTCATGTAGATGCCGTATGGCTCCTCCATAATGAAATTTGTCTGTTTAACTTAAAAAAAGGTAAATGTTGATCTGAAACGGAGAAATGGAATAAATGATACATTGGGAATACATTAAATGTTTGTATAACATGTAATAGGTATGTAATGTATATGGTCAAATTGGAGAAATGTTAGAATCATATATGTAGGACTGATTGAGTAAACAAAGCTTTTATGTTGGGCATTCGAACAACATTCCATGTGCAATAACTATGATAACATATACATTTAGATTTTAACCGACTGAGAGTTATATTGTGTCCAGTATTACAAGCGTGTATGTAATTGATCTTATATATATCTGTGGTAGTTCCTTGAAGGATATAGTGAGGTGATACGTGAGGAGAATAGCAATCGATTGGGAAGGAGGGTGTTCATCTTCCACACTTCAATGACACATGCCATAAAGACAAGGGATGCAACTTGCATGAGAAAGTATTGCTACGAACGATGGGAACAAATTAAGAGGGGAATGTTATACTCCTACCCTTACTCAGCCACCAACACTGGCATTTGCTCATGGCATCACATGAATACAAGAAGATACTGCACTATAGCAGCCTTGTGTCAGCCATGGTTGTGTCGGCTATGGTTGTGTCGGCCATGAGGCTGTGTCGGGCAAGAGAGTGTATCTCCCATGAGGTGTGTCAGCCTTTGACCATCCTTGACCTTTGGCTTTGTTTGTGTCACCACCCTTGTGGACACTTGGTGCATGATGCTTGCATGTGGCAATTGCCTTGGACATGTGTATGGGTCAAGATAAGGAGGTGGCATTGCCCATGGACAAGTTTCCCTAGGTGGGCGACACCTTGCCTTGTTTTCTCCTTCACCCTCTTCTATATATGCCTCTCCTTTCTCTTGCTTAGGACCCCTTTAATTGGTGTAGCTTCCTTTCCTTCCTTGGTGGGCGACACATCTCCTTTGCAAGTTGGTGGCCGATCCTCCTCCTTCTCCTTGGAGTATTCTTCTTCCTCTAGTGGTAGCCAAGCCCTAGGGTGCCTTCTTCTTCTTGTGGTGAGCATATTCCCTCTTTCCTTAGCACCTTCTTATTCTTCTCTTTCTTGTTTGCTCTTCGGCCATGGTGGTTACAAGTTTTGTTTCTCTTCTTGAGGTGGTCAAAGGTGGTGCTTGAGCTTGGGAGCTTGGTGCTAGGAGCTTGGAGCTTGCTTAAGGCGGGTTACATAACTCCTAACCCTAGCTAAACTACTTCCTTTTTTTGTTGCATGTTATGTTTCACCTTGATCGACCATGTATCTTGTTGGATATGCTTCTTGTTAGATATGTTTCTTGATCTAGTTGGTATCTTTGATCTTTTAGATATATGTTCATGATTTATATGTGTTCTTAACCTTGGTGGACAAACCATATGTATAGAGTTTCTTGGGCAAAACTCCTTTCTCTCCATTTGGTCTTGAGAAGTGAGTTTGGCTCTAGTGATATAGGCAACACTCCTCTCACTTGGTTGTTGAGAGGTGAGTCTATACTCTAGTTGTTTGGGCAACACTCTTCTCTCACCATGGATTAGAGAGGTGAGCCTTGGTTGGATGTTGACCTAGTAGAGGTTGGGAGCTTAGACGATATGGAAATGATCTATCATGTTGCCCATATGTGATGGAGGTTGTGCAAAACCCCTCTCTCTTGATTGTTGAGAGGTGATCCAACTCTCTTGATCTATTAGGGTTTTGATGATGGTGATCTTGAGGTTAGTGATGACCAAGACAAGATGAACCTTTGTGCCTTGCACGATACACCTTTGTGGTGATGTTGCCCGACACCCCTCACCTTGGGTTTAGCTTTAGCCGATATGATAATGTTGAGTTCAGTTGGCTTTGTGCCCGATATGACCATCTTGATCTTGTTGGTGACCTTGGGCGATATGCCTTGACTGAGATGACCCTTTCTCCTAGTAGGTGTTATCCCCTTGACTGATATGGTGCCTAGTTGTTATCTCTGTAGGTGCCTTTGTTTTGTGCCTTGGGGGACATAGGTTGGTAAGGTTGCTGCCCGATACAGTGTTGAGTGGTGAAACCCTAGTGCTTGCCTTAGTGGTAGTCAATATGGTGTGCTTGATCTTATTGGACGATAGGCTTCCTTGTGGTGCCCTTGTATCGTTTGGTGATGTGTACATGGTGGGCATTATAGCGCTGGCTTGGGCGCCATGATCTTGGCCATTACAGTGGTGAGATTGTTGCCCGATACAACCCTAACCCTAGCTAGCCGATAGGGTCTTAGCCAACACAACTAGCTTCCCGATGCACACATAGATCCGCTGCATGATACACCTCCTGAACCCAACTGCACGATGCATTCATGTTACCTTGGTAACATGACATCCCATAGGCCTTGTTGACCGATACACTCTTGTGTTTGAGTTGGCCGACAGATGTGGCTAAGTGCCTTGGCCGACATACCTTTAGTGAGGGTTGTTACCCTACACGATACCACCTATGGTAAGGGGCGCGCTACCCGTCACACTTTTAGCGAGGGTAGCTGGTACCTTTAGTGAGGGTTATGCTTAACCTGGAAACCCTATCTAGTGATGTGTTGTCTTGTAATCGCACCTATGTTGTTGATATTATATGGATGATGTGTTGTGAACCAGTGCTATGCATGATGCTTAAATATAATGCTAGATTCGATAACAAGATACTTGTTTATGTTTATAAGATAAATGGCATAAGTGGATGCTTATGATTTGATAACCATAATGTAATTGATATAGCTGTATGCCTCATATGATTATAATCATGACATGCACATCTGCAACCCTAATGACATGATAATCAGTAAGATCTGGTGATTTTGAGTTATCTCTCTTGATGTGCATACTAACTATGCATGTGTATCAGGTGAATTCATAGCCAGGTAAGAGCTATGAGGTATATATGTGAATAATGTTGCATGATGATAATTATTGTTGATGAGATAGGTCTGAGGACCTGATGAGGGCTGAGTGCCCAGTGAGGTGTTATCCTCTTGATGATGAGATGAGGGATTGTTATCCCATGTGATGATGTAAGATGATGATGCCTTGAGAGGCAGTGGCTTCCTGTGATGAGGGATTGAGATCCTAGGATAATGTCATGGTGATAGTGATAATGTAATTTATTGCTACATATGTTTTACAACTTGGTTGCATCAACAATCCACTTAAAATATACTAATTAATCACAGTGGCTCAAGATGTGTGATAATAGCATCGTGAACATGCCCATGGCTCAGTTTCACTAGCGTCGATACCTATACTGAGGTGGGATAGGCAGAGGGTAGCCTGGCCCTATGTGGTTGAGGCCACTTAAGCATGAGACTACGGTCTGACTTGTTTTACACTCATGCATTGACCATAAGGTGGTGAGGTCGTGGAGTCTGACTCTTACATTGACCTTTTATGGCACCGACTTGGGTTTCACAAATGAAGGTTGTATTTGAGCGGTACGACTCACTTCCTCAGGGTATAATAATATGTAATCCAACCGAATAGTATTTATTTCTTAAGGCAAAACACAGAACATTGGTTGAGGCCTTGCTTGTGTAGTTGATCTAGTTATACCTTGTAGTTATTTATACGTTCCTTATGTTATGTGGTAAGATATTATAAATATTATCTTGTCAATCATGTTCCATAAAGAAAATCAGGTGATATGCCTCCCGAATATCTTGGTAAGATTGATGGTAATAATAGTCTTGCTCAGTATGCTGCTCTAATTATATGTCTTTACTAGCTATCTGCTTTATCTGCTTTAAACCTTATGAGGTTTTATAGTTTCGGTGGGGATTTATGTTTCTCGCTGGGACTGGGTGTCTCACCCCGTTGGTTTACAACCTTTTTAGGTGATCGCGCTAGACGTGGTGGTGGTCATGAAGTTGCGGCCGGGTAGTAAGAGGAAGAGCAGTAGGAAGCAAGAGATGGATATGCTGCTGTTTTGGTTGTTTTGTAGTAGAGTCCTTGTAACAACCCCGCCTCCTGGTAACCCCCACTTAAGGGAGACCAAGAGGTCAGTGCCGTTATCCCAATAAACTGGATCAAAGGTTCAAAAATTAATCAATAATAATTAAGAAATTTCACCAACTAAATTGAAAACATGTATAGAATATATTTTTTGCATACCTTTTTAAAACTTTAGGAATCTATCTATCCATAGCTTGAATTATTCTATCTAATCCTCCTTGCACTTTATTTCTTATTTTCACAATGGGTCAATTTACTATTTATTCATTTTGGGGTTGTACCTAAAACACCAACAAACAAAACAACGACCAGCATATAAGAATATGCCGGTATGCGGGGACAACCAAAAGTTCACAAATATGGCTAACAAACTAATTATCACAACCAAGGTAATTAACAAGTCAAATTACATTTTCAATGTGTTAATCTCCACCGCTTTTTCCCTAACCCTGAAATACCCTCTTTAGGGTTTGACTTAAGGCCACCTTCTCAATCCCGAGCTTGGTGCCTAGGGTCACCTCTCATGGTGCCCTTTAGTCATGCAACATAGACCACCTTCTCATTCTCGAGCTTGGTGTCTGGGGTCACCTCTCATGGTGCCTATTGGTCTTCCCTCCTGGGCTTGACCTTCTTGTATCATCCATCAGGGTGGCATGTAGGTGTGAGAATACACACTTTATTTATAGTTGTGATAATCATAGTGACTTTATAATTTGCAATTATGAACATATAAATTGGTTAATTGCAATCAATGCGATCAATTCATCCGGAAAACCTTTGGGATTAACCATAATTAAACACATACCTGTCAAGCTGTCTTGAATGCAGAATTAATCCAAACAAGCAAGTAATCTAGAATCAAGTAAGCAAGCACACAATTTGGCCCTGAAATATACATCTAATATTCTCTATCATGGATCATGGTATCCAAGTCTAATAGGCCTAATCGTGTCCTAGGGTTACTAGCCCTTTTTAGGGTTTTGACCAGAATTAGGGTTTCACTTCCTTTTTACTACTTTTACCTTTCTTTTATCAAAATATCCATCAAATCCTAATTATCTCATCTTATTTTCCTTTAAAATCCTAAGATCAGGTTTGGACCACAAAACCCTAACTTTTGGATTAACTGTATCTTTTCTTCCCCTTTTTCCTCACTTAGGGTTTCTAAAGGTATTAATTACAACATTAGGTTCAAAACCCTAATTCTTGCAATTCCATCATCAAAACAGGTTAAAATCCATCTTTACCATTAATCAAGTTAACCATGCTTGAATTAATCTATTTGCAATATTAAATCTATCCTTGGTTAATAATTAGGGTCTCTATCCACAAATTACCACCCTTTTCATCAAAATAATACACTTTTGTTAAAAGAGACAGATTTAGGATTTCAAACCATTTTTAATTTATTCCTCATATTTTTCTAATCACTTTTCATGTATATACTTTTACCATCTGAGTTTTCTAGCAAGAGTTATGATTTTTATAATAAAACCCTTTTTTCGATTTAATTACTAATTTTAGAAAAACGACAACCGTCTGATCAGTGGTCCGCTGGTCCACCCAGGATCCAGTGACTAGGAATCACGCATGCTTAAACGATTAGAAACATGTGAAGGACCAAACTAACCTTGATCCAGCAGAAGGAGGTGAGGGGCAAAAATGTAAAAGATCAAAGGCCTTCATCTTCAACCTTGCGCCGAGCGCAACAGATCTGTGGTCAACTCAAGTGTTGACTCCTGGATTGTGTCCTCCTACGAATGGGTCAACGAGTTAGGGAGCTTCATCTCCCTCTACTGAACTCACCTGTGGGTGCAATTTCCTGCCAGGGATGCGTCACGATGCTCTCCTACTCGCCGGACTCCGGCGAGGTTTGCCGCGGATACAGGGGTGTAGGTCAAGGTGAAGTAAGCAATTGGAGGCACAAAATTGTTCCTTGCAAAAATACATAGCGTTTGGCTTGGTTGTTTTGCACCCTGGAGCCCTCACAAACCCTCCCCTATATATAGGGTCGGAGGTAAGGTCCTGCCGGATTGGGGGTTCTCACAACAGGCAGCCAAACCCCTACAAAGTAGGGTCAGTTTCCTTCGTCTTTCACTCCCGAATTCAAAGGAAAGAACAACTATTTTGCATAATCTCTGGATCATGAGAAATCCAAGAGGGAAAGTCCATCTGTAACTCACAAGTTCCAGTCCCAGTGGGACATAGACGATGAGCGTCCAGTGTTGGATCAAGATCCAACGGTTCCCGTTGCTCACGATCAACCCAAAAGGAAACACCTTTTTCAATTGCCAAATTAAAGCCTTATTTTGGAGATAACTTGAGAAATTGATATCTTCCAAATCATAACTCCTTTTTGTCTCAAATTTTAAGGGAACGTTTGTATTTACATTATCTAGATTTACGAAATTTGGGAAACAAATTACAATGGATGAGAAGGCTTTCTTCTCTCCTAAGTTATCCTTTAATTAATCCAAAATTAATTGGCATTTATTTTCCCTTTGCTATTTTCTTATTGTTTTTGGGTCCCTTGGACCTCAAGAAAACCTAAAGGCACGAATTCCCATATTGGAGAATATTTACTTGCCTTTAATCTCTTATCTATTTCTATTTCACATATTCTCCTTTAATTTAATCAAATCTTTTTCCTTATTAATTTCTCTTTTCTTTTTAATTGGGCTCAACGGCCAACAAGGACATTTCACACAAAATCCATCACAACTCAAAGAAATAGATTTCATTTAAAGAGAATTACATCTTTTATTACATTCTTAAGAAATTGAGATTATAACATCCTCCCCTCCTTAAAGGAATTTTGCCCTCAAAATTCAAGCAATCAAACAAACAATTTAGGGTATGCTTTCTCCATGTCCGCCTTCAGCTCCCATGTGGCCTCATCCTCTCCATGGTGCCTCCAAAGAACCTTTACCATCTCTATTTTCTTGCATCTGAGCTCTTTCACCTTGGTATCTAGAATCCGCAAAGGTGTCTCAGGATAAGTCAGCTTCCCTTAAAGATCGATAGGTTCAATGCTCATCACATGGCTCGAATCTTGCACATATCACTTCAGGTTGGACACGTGAAACACATCATGCATCATGCTATACAGAGGGGGTAATGCCAAACAATATGCAGCTTCACCAATCCTTTCTAACACCTCAAACAAACCCACGTACCAGGGACTCAGCTTTCCTTTATTCTTAGCTATAGCTCAGAGCGGTCAGATTTTTAAAAACACATGCTCTCCCACAGTGAAATGCACATGAGTCTACTTTGCATCAACATACGACTTCTGTCGGTCCTGGGCTCTCTTCAGCCTCTGCTTGATCAAACCAACTTTATCATCATACACTTGGAGCTCATCTGACCTCAACAAGGTCCTCTCACCCACATCATCCCAGGGAAGCGGGGACTAACACGGTCTCCCATACAAAGCTTCATACGAAGGCATCTCAATACTGGCTTGGTAGCTATTGTTGTAGGAAAACTCAGCTAAAGGTAAGTACTGCTCCCATGAGCCACCCCAATCGAGCACACAAGCTCTCAATAGATCTTCTAATGTCTGGATTGTCCTTTCTGACTGACCATCCGTCTGGGGGTGATAAGCTGTACTAAACTTCAACCTGGTACCCTGTTCTTCTTGAACTTGCTTCCACAGCTTGGAAGTAAACTTTGGATCTCTATCAGAGATGATCGATCCAGGTATGCCATGCAAACACACTATCTCTCTGATATATAACTCAACTAGATTTCACACCTTAGCAGTGGTCATTAAGGCAAGGAAGTGTGCTGACTTGGTAAGACGATCTACCATGACCCATATCGCATCATGACCTTTCTTGGTCCAGGGTAGAACCACCACAAAATCCATGGTGATCTACTCCCATTTCCACTCTGGAATTTCTATCGGCTGTAAAAGCCCGCCGGGTCGTTGGTGTTCATCCTTCACCATCAGGCACGTAAGACAGCTGGCCACGCATGCCGCAATGTCTTTCTTCATTCCTGGCCACCAGAAAAACCTCTACAAGTCCTTGAACATCTTAGTAGTTCCTGGGTGTACTGTGTATTTGGATCCATGAACCTCTTGCAAGATACATTCCTTAATCGATGAATCCGCTGGAACCCATATGCGATTCTCAAACCTGATTCTTCCATCTACTCCCACGAATAGACGAGTCTGTGGCTTCATCATTAAACCTTTCATCTTGTCTAACTCTTCACTGGTCAACTGTGCTACTATGATCTCACTCAACTACTCAGATTGGATCTAGATATTAGCCAAACGAACTCGATCTTCTAGCGGTTGTAAAGTCCACTCCTCCAGCTCTTCCAAACTCTTCCACTGATTGGACAAAACAACTGCACACTTAAGCTATTTCTGACTCAAAGCATCTGCTATGACATTCACCTTACCAAGATGGTAGGCGATGGTGAAGTCGTAATCCTTCATATACTCCATCCATTGTCGTTGTCGTAGGTTCAAGTCTCTCTATGTCAGCAAATATTTTAAGCTCTTATGGTCGGTGGAGATCTCAAAGGTAGCACTGTACAGGTAATGCCACCATATCTTCAAAGCATGGATAATAGCAACTAGATCTAGGTCATGTGTCACATAATTAATCTCATTGGGCTTGAGATGTCGGGAAGCATATGCAACCACATGCCGATTCTGTTCCAACACACAACCAAGTCCCATTTTGGAAGCATCAGTGAATATCATGAAACCCTCATTGCCAGAAGGTAGAGTCAACACAGGGGCGGTGGTTAGCTTTTCCTTCAACTCTTGGAAGCGAGCTTCACATATGTCAAACCACATGAACTTCACATCCTTCCGGGTTAACATGGTCAGCGGCAAAGCAGTCTTTGAGAAATCCTTGATGAAGCGACGGTAGTATCCAGCCAACCCTAAGAAGCTGCAAATCTCAGAGGGGTTCTTTGGTGTCGGCCAGTCTTGAACTGCCGATACTTTGGCTGGATCTATGACAATTGTTCCTCCTGGGATGATGTGTCCAAGAAACATGACTTGGTCTAACCAGAACTCACATTTCGAGAACTTTCCGAAAAACTTATGCTTTCTCAAGATATCAAGGACTCTACCCAGGTGGTCACAGTGTTGGGCTAGGTCATCTGAGTACACCAAAATGTCATCTATGAACACTATCACAAAAGAGTCAAGGAAAGGCTGGAACACACTGTTCATGAGGTTCACGAAGACACTAGGTGCATTGGATAATCCAAACGACATGACCACAAACTCATAGTGGCCATAGCGGGTTTGAAAAGCCATTTTAGGTATATCCTCACTCCTTACTCTCACCTGGTGGTATCCTGACCTCAAATCAATCTTGGAGAAGACTCGAGCTGATTTGAGTTGGTCAAACATGTCGTCTATTCTAGGCAAAGGATACTTATTCTTAATGGTTGCCTGGTTAATCATCCGATAGTCAATACACATCCGAAGCGGCCCATCCTTCTTTTTCACAAAGAGGACTGGTGCTCCCCAAAGTGATGTACTGGGCCGGATGAATCCTTTATCCAACAACTCTTGCAACTAGGTTTTTAACTCAAGAAACTCTACAGGGGCCATTCTATAGGGTGCCTTAGATATAGGGTTAGTTCCAAGAGCTAGCTCAATTGAGAAATCTACCTCCCTCTCAGGGGGAATTCCTGGTAGATCATCCGAAAACACATCCGCATACTCCCAGACCACCTCTATCTCATCTAAGGATTGCCCCTTAACCTCAGGTATGGTAACTATGTCTAGGTAGGCTCAACAACCCTTAGATAGTATCCGTTCAGCTTTCAAAGTGGACACATAAAAGCTGGTTGTCGCATCCTTCCTTCCTCGAATGGTGAAGTGTGGATGGCCGGTCTTCATAATACGAATCTTCTTCTCTCTACAGTCAATCTGGGCTCTGTAGGTGGAAAGTCAATCCATACCGATGATTACATCAAAATCATTCATATCGAGAAGGATGAAGTTAGTGGGAAGCTCATGGTTCAGATACTTAACTGAAAAAACAAGGGTTTTTAAAAGAGAGGTATAAATACGACCACTCGGGGTTGTGATGTCCATAACATAACCCAAATCCTTGATATCCAAACCAAGCATAGTTGCCAAATTTCTCAAAATAAAAGTATTAGTAGAACCATAATCAAAGAGTGCTTTTACATTTTGTCCCATGACTTCCAACATGCCTACATAGTTTATACCACATCAGAAAGCTATTACATGATATACTGAACTAAAAGGAAAAAAACATCTAAGGGTTATTACCCTTGATCAGCCTATTAGCATTCGCCTGGGCTTCATCATTGTTGATGGCAAACACTCTAGCTTGCTTTCTCTCTCCATCTGGGGGTGCTCCGGCTGGAGGTGTTGTAGCGACTGGTTGTACTGCAATAGGCTGTGACCCCAAAGGTCCTCTTGGGTCGGGTTGAGGGCAATTGGCGATGAAGTGTCCATCTTGCTGACATCTGAAACACACCTTCTTCTCAAAATGACACTTCCCAGGATGTGTCAGTTCGCAGGTGCGACACTGCTGGAGGCGACCACGGGGCTTGCCTTTGTGCCCATGCTTACTTTTGTTGTGGTTGCGTCCCTATCCCTTCTTGTGTTCATTCCTCTTCCCTTGAGCTCCTTCAGTGAAATGCAGGTATCCTTTGGAGGGATTTTGTACAGGCATCACCGTCCTTTCCATGTCCAAGGTGGTGTTGTAGGCTCCAAAGAAGGTCTTTGGCTTACTAGCCATCACATGTGGCTAGATGGTAGGGTGCAGACACTCGATAAAGTGGTCCACCCTTCTTTCTTCATCCATCATGTGCCTGAAGCGTTCCAGGATAAGGAACTTCGACCAAAATCCGCAACTGATAAGCTTCCTTGAGTCATGTTAGTGAACTCTCTTTCTTTCTCCTTCTTGACTGAAATGGGGATGAATCTGGCGGTGAAGATGGTCTTGAAATAAGTCCACACCATCGGTTCTTCACCTAGGTCTCTTCCCGTGATATGGTTCTCCCACTATATCTTGGCTGCACCTTCCAAAAGGTGAGTAGCAAACATAACCTTCTTGTTTGGATGTACTTCAAGCATACAAAATCCATTCTCGACTGCAAGCAGCCAAGCTTCTGCCTTGTCAACCACTTCAGACTTATCTTCTCCCTAGAACTTCTCGATGTTTATCTTGACGAAGTCTAAGATGGTGGCTCCCAGTCGAGGAAGAACAGGCAGTGGCTCACCATTCTCATCTCTAGCTATGTCCCTGAGGGATAAGGCATGGATAGCTTAGCCAACCATTTCTGCTGCTCAATCCATTCCGTAGTGTGAACTACCATGGTTGGTTCCAGACCACCAGACTGGTCCTCCTCCATCTGGGTGACTTCCTCGTACTCATATTGTTCCTCATATCCTGATCCTTCCTCTTGCTCAAGGTTGCTGAAGGGTATCAGGTCAGGGTTGGGGGCCTCACGAGCAGTTCCTTCAGGTCTCTTTCTCTTCTTTGAGGTTTCACCACCATGGTTTCACTTTCTTTTCTCAGAAGACCCATTCTCTTTGTAGGGAGGCCCACCATTGTTGGTGGCAACCGAAATAGACACAGTCTTGGTACAAGTCATCTACATAAGCATAAAAATAGACCTTTAGTCTATATTTAACTAATTATACTTATGCCGATGACATCTTACACTTATGTATCTTTTATTACTTTGGTGGAGGATTCCTTAAACCTTATCAACCTTACCCATACCTCAAGAGGATGAGGAAGAGAGAGAAAATCCTAATCCTTGAAATCCTTAATAGAATTTGATTTGAGAAGGGATGAATCAAGATGAGAGAGTCCTAAAGGTATCTTATTTTGAGTCAAATCCTAAGACATTGGCTAGGCAGTCACACAATTCGGGAGTCCTCATATTCCGACTAGCGGTGCAGAGGAAAATATTGCCAACCCCCAAAAGTGATCCTTTTCTAGACACCTCAGTCTTTCAGAAAATCCTCTAATAACTCCCTCACTTCTATGGAATTTGTAAAATTTAATAATTAATAAAGATTAAGTGAGGAACCTATGCTCTGATACCAATTGTAACAACCCCGCCTCCCGGTAACCCCCACTTAAGAAAGACCAAGAGGTCAATGCCGTTATCCCAATAAACCGGATCAAAGGTTCGAAAATTAATCAATAATAATTAAGAAATTTCACCAACTAAACTGAAAATGGGTATAGAATAAAATTTTTGCATACCTTTTTAAAACTTTGAGAATCTATCCACAACTTGAATTATTCTATCTAATCCTCCTTGCACTTTATTTCTTATTTTCACAATGTGTCACTTTACTGTTTATTCATTTCAGGGTTGTACCTAAAATGCTAAAAAACAAAACAACGGTCAGCATATAAGAATATGCCGGTATGTGGGGACAAACAAAAGTTCACAAATATGGCCAACAAATGAATTATCACAACCAAGGTAATTAACAAGTCAATTTGCATTTTCAATGTGTCAATCTCCACCACTTTTGCCCTAACCCTGGAATACCCTCTTTAGGGTTTGACTTAAGGCCACCTTCTCAATCTCGAGCTTGGTGCCTAGGGTCACCTCTCATGATGCCCTTTAGTCATGCAACATAGAACACCTTCTCATTCCTGAGCTTGGTGTCTGGGGTCACCTCTCATGGTGCCCATTGGTCTTCCCTCCCAGGCTTGACCTTCTTGCATCATCCATCAGTTGTGGCATGTAGGTGCGAGAATACACACTTTATTTATAATGACTTTATAATTTTCAATTATGAACATCCAAACTGGTTAATTGCAATCAATGCGATCAATTCATCTGGAAAACCTTTGGGAAACTAAAACGATTAACCATAATTAACCACATACATGTCAAGCTGTCTTGAATGCAGAATTAATCCAAACAAGCAAGTAATCCAGAAACAAGCAAGCAAGCACACAATTTGGCCCTGAAATATACATCCAATATTCTCTATCATGGATCATAGTATCCAAGTCTAATAGGCCTAATCGTGTCCTAGGGTTACTAGCCCTTTTTAGGGTTTTGACCATAATTAGGGTTTCACTTCCTTTTTACTACTTTTACCTTTCTTTTATCAAAATATCCATCAAATCCTAATTATCTCATCTTATTTTCCTTTAAGATCCTAAGATCAGGTTTGGACCACAAAACCCTAATTTTCGGATTAAGTGTATCTTTTCTTCCCCTTTTTCCTCACTTAGGGTTTCTAAAGGTATTAATTACAACATTAGGTTTAAAACCCTAATTCTTGCAATTCCATCATCAAAATAGGTTAAAATACATCTTTACCATTAATAAAGTTAATTGTGCTTGAATTAATCTATTCGCAATATTAAATCTATCCTTGGTTAACAATTAGGGTTTCTATCCACAAATTACCACCCTTTTCATCAAAATAATACACTTTTGTTAAAAGAGACAGATTTAGGCTTTCAAACCATTTTTATTTTATTCCTCTTATTTATATGATCACTTTTCATGATATACTTTTCACATCTGAGTTTTCTAGCAAGAGTTATGATTTTTATAAGAAAATCCTTTTTATCGATTTAATTACTAATTTTAGAAAAATGACGACCGTCTGATCTGTGGTCCGCTGGTCCACCCAGGATCCAGCGACCAGGAATCACGCTTGCTTAAACAATTAGAAATAGGTGAAGGTCCAAACTAACCTTGATCCAACAAAAGGAGGTGAGGGGCAAAAATGTAAAAGATCAAAGGCCTTCGTCTTCAACCTTGTGCCGAGCGCAACAGATCCGTGGTCACCTCAAGCGTTGACTCATCGATCGTGTCCTCCTGCGAACGGACCAACGAGTCAGGGAGCTTCATCTCCCTCTGCTGAACTCACCTGTGGGTGCAATTGTCTGCCAGGGATGAGTCGCGATGCCCTCCTACTCACCGGAATCCGACGAGGTTTGCCGCGGATACGTGGGTGTAGGTCAAGGTGAAGTAAGCAATTGGAGGCACAGAATTGTTCCTTGCAACAATCCACAACATTTGGGTTGGTTGTTTTGCACCCTGGAGCCCTCACAAACCCTCACCTATATATAGGGTTGGAGGCAAGGTCCTTCTGGATTGGGGGTTCTCCCAACAGGCGGCCAAACCCCTACAAAGTAGGGTTGGTTTCCTTCGTCTTTCACTCCCGAATTCAAAGGAAAGAACAACTCTTTTGCATAATCTCTGGATCATGAGAAATCTGAGAGGGAAAGTCCCTCTGTAACTCACAAGTTCCAGTCCCATTGGGACTTAGATGATGAACGTCCAACGTTGGATCAAGATCCAACGGTTCCCGTTGCTCGCGATCAGCCCAAAAGGAAATACCTTTTTCAATTGCCAAATTAAAGCCTTATTTTAGAGATAACTCGAGGAATTGATATCTCCCAAACCATAGCTCCTTTTTGTCTCAAATTTTAAGGGAAAGTTTATCTTTACATTATCTAGCTTTGTATGAAAGTTGGGAAACAAATTACAATGGATGAGAAGGATTCCTTCTGTCCTAATCTATCCTTTAATTAATCCAAAATTAATTGGTATTTCTTTTCCCTTTGCTATTTTCTTGTTGTTTTTGGGTCCCTTGGACCTCAAGAAAACCTAAAGGCACGAATTACCATATTGGAGAATATTTACTTGCCTTTAATCTCTTATCTATTTCTATTTGACATATTTTCCTTTTATTTAATCAAATCTTTTTCCTTTTTAATTTCTTTTTTCTTTTCAATTGGGCTCAATGGCCAACAAGACCCATTATCAATCAATCAAGGCCATTTCACATGAAATCCATCACAACTCAAAGAAATAGATTTCATTTAAAGAGAATTATATCTTTTATTACATTCTTAAGAAATTGAGGTTATAACAGTCCTAGAAGTCATCTCTGTACTCTCAGGTCCTCGGAGGTGTTTTGATGACGTTTTTCGATGTATAGTGGAGGTAGCTTGTATATCCTACTGTTGGCCTGACGTGGCCTATAATATATGTATAAACAGGTGATGAACTCTGGTGTTGACAGGACATCTGGTTCCTTTAAGCTGTAGACATATATCAAGGCTTGTAAATGTTTATATAACATGTTTCCTTGCAGGATGAGGATCTAGATGTAATAGTTCTCTTTTATCTACTTTCCACAATCGGTTTTAATTAACCCATGTTTTTGGTAATATGTGTATTATGGTGTTTCCGTACATTTTTGCGTGGTATTTCATTGTTTGTGTGATAGAGGGATGTCACAAATAGAGTGTTTGTGTGTCTGTGCAGACAACTATGTATGTACTACATCAGTCTGTGCGTTGTTAAACATGGGCAAACTGATTATGTGTGGCCCTTGCTATGAATTGCATGCGTTATGCATATGTTAATGTGTAGAAGGTAGCTAGTAATAGACATGAATGTCTCGGAGAATTAATATATAATTATGCAGTGTTTGGCAACACAAAATTGTTGAGTATATCATGGGTAAGTTCCTCTAAAATAGTGAATGGTAAAAAGTTTTGTGTTTTGCTTTGCTATTTTTTGTATTTGTCTAGATTGGTTGTGTACATACTTGCGAAAGAACTACAAGTTAGAATATGCAATGAATGTGTTTTTATAAATATGCATGGGTGGATATGCATCAAACTAATTGGACTATTCTGTACATACAAAGTGGTTTGGAAGGATTACAACATATTATAAAGGGATCTTCTGTGACATACTTGTGAATTTCTTATTATCAGTGCAAAATGTTATAATGTGTTGGTGAGGTACGTGCTATGAAATGCCCTGAACTAGATATATGTTGTTGTGAGTACCACATTAGTGGTAATAGAAAATTGAAGTCCTTGTAAATAAGTATATAACTCCGCATCAATATATGTAGTTTGTAATGCAGATTGATTTTTTTTGGGTAGCAAGTTAGTTGGTAATGCATAAGTTTTTAGTAAAATGTTGGTATATTCATGTAATACAGTGAATGGTATCAGTATATGTAGTGTTTTGTGGTAAGCCATGATTGCCTATGTAGACACCAAAGTGGGTTGTTCCATTATATTCTTTATTCATTTACTGAGTGCTTTGAAAGTCTTACAACTTTGTTAAAATTGCAACCAAATTAGTGAGTTAATTGATGAGTGAGAGGTTGGTGGGAGTAAGCATGAAAGGTGAAGAGTAGGAGGACACATTGTGTGAGCATGACAATGGTTCAGTGTTGGCAGGTCGAAGGTGTTAACGCATTAGGTTATAACATGATTGCTGAGGTAAAAAAATGGAAAAAAAACAAGTATTTGTGGTGGACAGAACAATCTAGCATGTGGAAATAGCATGGTAACAAGGAAGTTTATAAGTAACCAGTGTGTGGCAATAACAGGTGGATACCATAAGGGGCTGGGGCGTAAAGTAACAGACTAACATGAGTTAATAACTAGGCGGTCACTGCAGTGAATGGAAGTTTTAACAAGGCTTGAAAGCAAGTGTGTAATAACATAAAAGGTTGGTTAACAATAAGGTATTAACTATCAAGCGTGTGGTAAGAACATGATGATAACACAAGGGGATGTGGTGGACATATCAAACATGGTAATAACTGTGGTAGTGTGCAAAGGTGGATACAAAAGTGGGAAGGAAGGTAATAACTATCTAGAGTGAGGTAATAACAATGTAACATATAGGTGTGTGGGTGTTGGGAGGGTATGTGTTTGATGAGGTATCGAGTTTTGTTTGATGTAGATGGGGGTGGTAATGGTGAGATGTTACATGGACGCGTAGTAACTTTGTTTGTTGACATATGAAATAAGTGTGAGGAATTTCGTGGAAGGATAACGAACTTGTTTGGTAAAAGGACTCAATCAACCAATACATTTGTTGTTATACCCATATGGAGTGTTATTGTAATCCACTTGTCAAGTGAGATATACATTACAATTATGTATAAAGGTGTGATGGTATTGTTAAAGTTGTCGTTAGATTTTGAAAAAGATTACAACAAATATATAATGATAAAATATATTGTGAGATGTTGTTGCACAATGAATCCCTTGGTTTGAGGTCACGGGGATGTGGTAGAATAGAAATTGAGCAAGAAAATCAAGTGCACAAACAAGAAGCTGAAACTGATGTCGTTGTATGAGCTGAACAAAGCATCAATTGTGGCAATGTGGTATGGTTACACAATTTTGATTGTATGTTACACATTTTTTTGGATGGAGTAGTAGTACACATGTCTGTACATTGAGATATGCTTACATAATGTATACTATAAAAAACTCCACAACCAACGACAGAAAAATATCAGAAGCAATACAACAGGACAGTCTATGTTTGTTGTGACAAAAATTTCAGCCTTGCGGACGCTAGGTGCGAATGAATGTAATTTTGTTGGGGTGCATCCATTGGTTGTGTAGTTTCTTGATGAGGAGGACATGCACCGCTGCTGTAAGTATTTGCATTGATTGGTGTTTTGGTTTGCTTTGTAGATTCTTTCCTTTTGTTTTTGTTTTGAGCAGCTGCAAAGGATGTTTTCTTGACAGATTGCATTTCTTTCCAACTTTTTTTTTTCTGAATAGAGGAAGGCCTTCCAATCTTTTTTGTAGTGATTGGGTCTTTGATGGCATTAACATCGTCAGAAGAGTGGCTTGGTAACTTTGAATTGCAAGTACAACATGTTAAAAAAGTGGCTTTGTACAACAAATAGAAAACATTGAATAGCAATGAACAAAAGACGCTTGATGTTATGATAAGTAGAGACGGTTATAGATTGTTTATAACTGTAAAATCACATGAAATGAAATAATATAATCAACAATATTTATAGATAGAACATGGTTATGATGTGTTTTGGAGTAAGGTGACCCTATGTTGAAAATTATTAGGTGCATGAAAATAGACATCTATAGTGTATCATAAAGGTATGTTGGACTTGGACATACAAAATTAAATAAGGTAGTAACATATCAACCAACTTGAGTGAAATTCATATCAAGGGGAAGAGGATGGATATACAACCTGTTAGAATTGTGGATGTCCATGCTGTAATCAAACAAGTGAACTGACATAAGAACAAATAATGAAAGTAGAAGAACATTAAAATTTGTATACATTACAACAGGGAAAAAGGTTTTCATGTTACAAATAATGCACGGAAAGTGTAGAATATAAGTCTAGAAAAAGTATATGATGTACTTACACTGGTAGTGTATTGTAAAGGTATGTTGGACTATGGACATATAAAATTAAACAAGGTACTAACCTATCAACCAATTTGAGTGAAATGCATATCAGGGGGAAGAGGATGGATATACAACCTGTTATAATTATGGATGTCCAGAATGGAATGAAACAAGTGATCTGACATAAGAACAAATAACGAAAGCAACAACGCATTAAAAGTTGTATACATTACAACAGGAAAAAATGTTTTCATGTTACAAATAATGCACAAAAAATGTAGAATATAATTCTAAAAAAAGTATATGATGTACTTACACTGCTAGTGTATCGTAAAGGTACGTTGGACTATGGCCATACAAAATTAAACAAGGTACTAACATATCAAACAACTTGAGTGAAATGCATATCAGGGGCAAGAGGATGGATATACAACATGTTAGAATTGTGGATGTCCAGAATGGAATGAAACAAGTGAACTGACATAAGAACAAATAACAAAAGCAGCAGAGCCTTAAAAATTGTATACATTACAACAGGGAAAAAGGTTTCCATGTTATAAAAAATGCACGGAAAGTGTATAATATAATTCTAAAAAAGGTATATGATGTACTTACACTGGTAGTGTATCGTAAAGTATGTTGGACTATGGACATATGAAATTAAATAAGGTACTAACATATCAACCAATTTGAGTGAAATGCATATCAGGGATAAGAGGATGGATATACAACCTGTTAGAATTGGATGTCCACAATGGAATGAAACAAGTGAACTGACATAAAAACAAATAACAAAAGCAGTAGAGCATTAAAATTTGTATATATTATAGCAGGGGTAAATGTTATCATGTTACAAATAATGGAAAGAAAGTGTGGAATTTAATTCTAGAAAAGGTATATCCTGTACTTACAGTGGTAGTGTATAGTAAAGGTACGTTGGTCTATGGACATACGAAATTAAACTAGGTACTAACATATCAACCAATTTGAGTGAAATGCATATCAGGGGCAAGAGGATGGATATACAACATGTTAGAATTGTGCATGTCCAAACTGGAATGAAATAAGTGAACTAACATAAGAACAAATAGTGAAAGAAGTAGAGCATTAAAAATTGTATACATTACAGTAGGGGGATGGTTTTCATGTTACAAATAATGGATGGAAAGTGTAGAATATAATTCTAAAAAAAGTATATGATGTACTTACACTGGGATTAGGATGGAGATGTTGCTCTATTTTGCAAGTCTATATTGCTGTGAGAACTGCCTTCCTAACAATATTGTAGTGGTTCTCAGAAATCCCGGGTGTGGCAATGAATGTTTGGCATAGGTTAGCTATATCTTTGGCTCTAGCGGACAATTCTGTACTCATACATGCTTGTTTCGTAGTAGAAATACCAAAATCTCTTGTGGTGTCCTTCCTCCACCTAGCTAATACATACTGCATGGGCAACCTGTCTGCCTTGCAATTCCTGATAAGAACGCAAAGCAAATGTCTGCACATTAGGCCTTTTCACTCAAATGAATGACAACTACACAACACGTTGTCTTGGGCTGAGTCATGTGTGACTACATACTATTTCTGAACAAGGCTGGATTCAGTTTCAAATATGTAGACCCTACGTTGCTCATTAACACATAAATTTGATAATGTTGATATATTATTCAATATGACAACTTCACAATACATCATTCTTTGTAACTCAATTTGGAATTTCTTAAACATGTTATGGGTGTAAACATTCCTAGAATCTATGTCAATCTAAAATTCCATCCGTAATTGAACAACCTTGTATATATTGTCGTAATCGGCATGGTGCTCTGCCTCCATACGTGCTTCTTGTGCCTGTTGATATTGATTGACAAATTATTTCAGTGATGTTTTGGAGTTGACATAATTGTCGAAGAAAGAATTTATAGACTCACTCTGTTGAGTGGTTGTCATGTCGGCCCAAAAAGAGTCGTCAAGGTACGTAGGTACCCACATTTTTCTTAATTGATACATACGACATAGCCACCCTTGTTGATTTGTCTTGCATGATAGTGTTGCGGCTTGCCAATTCTGTCCAAAAGCCTTAATGGATGGGCTTTCATATACAACATTCCTAATAAGTTGTGAAGCATTTGAATTTTTACCTAACTTGTTAGGAAATTTCCTCATAATGTGCCAAAGGCATAGACGGTGCCTTGCATTAGGAAAGACAAACCAAATACTGTTTATTATAGGTTGTGCATGATCGGTTACGATGCCCTTAGGTGGACTGCCTGAGTACAATTACAAAAGAATAACACAAATGAGGTGGGAGAAGTAGTTAATGGAGCATTTATTCTGTGCAGGGGATGCTATGCTGTAACCCATGATGGTAGTTGGTGGGGTAACATATAGAGGGTGATAGCTGTGCAACTGGGCAGATGGCAAGACATGTGTGTAGAACTATGTTGGTTGTGGATAAGGTGTTTGTTTGGCAAACTAAAATGTACTGAATGGGGGTAGGTGTTGAATCAACCAACAATTAGACAAATAGACAATAGAATAACAGATATATTACATTCATATTAAAGAGGACTACATCATTTATGAAAATCATGCATGTGTACACAGATGTAAAAGAATATAAGTGGTTCGCCTGGATAATCTTTGAATGCCAAACATAAAAAATTCAGGGGTGTACAACATGATGTATAGAGTAATTAAATGAAAAGGACAAAGTGTTGTGCCACAAACATGTTAGTGAAAGAGGTTAAATACATTTGTCTAACAAGTAAGTTAGATAACCAGCTTCAACAGTTAAGCACAAACATAGTAGTACGCGTAGCAGTCTACAAACTACAGGTCGTAAGTTATAGTACATGAATATTTATGAAACAAACTGATAAAACCTAAGGAATAATGTGCTCACCCATGAATTGCAGCCATGTTTCGAAAAGCCAAATATAATTATCGGTTGTTTCTTCACATAGCAGTCCACATCCGAGCAAGATGGACTGACCATGATGGTTAATCCCTATGAATGGTGCAAATGGCATTTCATATCTATTCGTAAGGTATGTTGTATCAAATGTAACAACATCACCAAAGTGTTTATATGCCATCCGAGACCTTGCGTCTACCCAAAAGATGTTTCTAAGACTATTTCTTCATTCAAGTCTAGAACATAGAAGAAGTCTAGGTTTTCTTTTTGCATACGAACAAAATATGTTTGTATTGCATGGGCATCACCTTCCCCTAAGCGGAGCTTCCGTGAAATAATAAGATGATTATTCATGTCCTTTTGTGTGAAGGAAAGTTTGTCATAACCTCCAGCTTCACATACTAAGGATGCCATAGTTTTTGATGCACCAATGCCTGCTGCATCGTTGAAATCAATGTCTCTGAACATCTACCCGTATTTTCCGCTTGGATGGGAGATGCCTAAGCATGTGTATGGGAAGCATTTGGTGGTTATGTTGGAGGTTAACATTAGAAATTTGGTAGTCCCCTAATATTGTTTGTTTCAACTTGATATAAGATTTGCATTCTGTATGTGCAGTTGGCTTGTACCGGTATAGAGAATCCTTATAGTTGTCAGGTGGCTTCCCACCCTTGATACAAGAGAATGTGATCCTTGAGATCATGTTTCAATGTCTATCCTTATGTGAGTGTGATATTTTGATACCAAATATAGAAGCGTCTGCATACGCCTCATAGACTGCCTCGCTTGATCTATACTTGTAAACTGTAGACCTATCTCAGGTGTTTGTATGTTATCAGAAGTTGCTATGTTATTGAGTGTATTCATGACGTTAGTTTGGGTCTGGCTTGTAGATGAATTCCCTATATCATTCTTTGTCAACACCACAATGTGAGCTGACTATGAATCGTGAGCGACATTGAAGCCTTCATCTATAGTGATGACTTCATTGACCTGAATGCACTGTGGCTCTGGGTCTTAGTTCAAATCGATGACAACCACTTCCAAATTCTAAGACATTTAAGAAGGTAATGAGTGCAAGGAACCTAAAACAACAAAGGAACTAATAGCTGGAATAAAAGTGGAAGTACTACGTGTTGAACATGTAAAGTAATAGCAAACTAGGAGGTTAAGTATGTTGATGTAGCGTAGTAATGCTAATGTCATAATGCATCAGTGTGTAAAAAGGAATTTGTGTGAGTTAGAAATTAGTCATGTAGGAATCGTATACTCATATGTACATTTAAAGGAAAACTCCTACGAACCTGAGGTAAAGTGTATAAAAACTAGAGGAATAAAAATGTCTAACGGAAAGGAAAGCTCGACACACAAAATACAAGAAAATAAGAACACACATAGTAGTACGATTGATGCAAAACAAAATATAAGAAAACAAGAACGCACGTAATGAGTTGTTAACCAATCAGAAAACTTCACAACAGAACTTATGCACAATTGTAAACTGAGAATATGAATGTAAACAACGTTGGACATAGGCAAAATAACTCATGCGAAGTTGACGTACAATGTAGCAAAGCATACTAATGGTGAAGAAAAAACTAAGGGAACGTTAGCAAATGACATAACATGGTAAAAATTGCTTAATAGTGGTATGGTATTGCTGAATAGTGCATGTGCTACTTGCTAAAAGAACTTGGTTCAAACAATTAGTAGGAGACAATAACATAGTACTGCTGTGTATAAAACCCTAAACCTACTTGTAGGAAAAACAACATGAGAATTGTTGCGTAGTGGTATGTTACTGTGTTAATTGGTCAATATGTAAAAGGAAAATTGTGTAACTAATTAAGTAGGTTTTTAGGGATGGTAAATGCATGTGTGCATTACCAATGAAAACACCATGAAACCTTATTTAAAGTTTATAAAACCCACAACAATCTGAACTATAACATCAAGGAAAGGTTGGGGATAAAACATACAAGAAAAAATAGGGACACATATAGAACTTATACAATTGCTAAATGATAATGAGTTGTTGATTAAACAAGAAACTTGCCAGGAATTGTCTTGCACAAATGGAAAATACTAAATGGCAAGTAAACAAATGGCAAATGGTAAGGAGTCGTTAATTAACTCATGAAACGTGGCAACAATTCTCCTGAACAACTGGGTTATGTAACAAGATATTAAGGTAACCACGACAAACAAGTAACGAGGGAAACCCAAAAATAGAAGGAATTATGCTGGACTAAAAAAGGTAAAGGGTAAGGTTGATTTAGGTGCATGTGCTACTTGTTAAAATAATTTCCCCCAAACAATTAGCAGTAGACAATAACAGACTACCCAAGAGCTAAGCAACGTACAACATGAGAGTTAAATGTAACGTGTACTAGGATGTGTTAAGCAAGTAAATGTTGTGTATGAAGCCCTAAATCCACTTGTAGAAAAAACAACATGAGAATTGCTGAGCAGTGGTATGTTACTGTGTTAATTGGATAACATGTAAAACAAAAATTGTATAACTATGTAAGTAGGTTTGTAGGGATGGTATATGCATGTGTGCATTATCAATGAAAACACCATGAAACCTTATTTAAAGTGCATAAAACCCACAACAATCTGAACTATAACAATAAGGAAAGGTTGGGGTTAAAACATACAAGAAAAAACAATTGTTAAACAATAATGAGTTGTTGATTAAGCAAGAAACTTGCCAGGAATTGTCTTGTACAAATGGAAAAGAGTAAATTGCAAGGAAACAAATGGGAAATGGTAAGGACTACTTAAGTAACTCATGAAACATGGCAAAAATTCTCCTACACAACTGGGTTATGTAACTATAAATTAAGGTAACCATGGCAAACAAGTAACGAGGGAAAACCAATAACAAAAGGAATTATGTTGGAGTAAAAAAGGTAAAGGGTAAGGTTGGTTTAGGTGCATGTGCTAATTGCAGTAGACAATAACAGACTACCAAAGAGCTAATCAATGTACAACATAAGAGTTAAATGTAACAACATGAGAATTGATGTGATATGTGTGTTAAGCAAGTAAAGACTATGTATAAAACCCTAAACCCACATGTATAAAAAACAACATGAGAATTGCTAAGTAGTGGTATGTTATTGTGTTAATGGAACAACATGTAAAACAAAAATTGTGTAACTAATTAAGTAGGTTTTTAGGGATGGTAAATACATGTGTGCATTACCAATGAAAACACCATGAAACCTTATTTAAAGTGTATAAAACCCACAGTAATCTGAACTATAACAACAAGGAAAGGTTGGGGATAAAACATACAAGAAAAAATAAGGACACATATAGAACTTAAACAATTGCTAAATGATAATGAGTTGTTGAATAAGCAAGAAACTTGCCAGTAATTGTTGTGCACAAATGGAAAAGACTAAATGGCATGTAAACAAATGGCAAATGGTAAGGAGTCCTTAATTAACTCATAAAATGTGGCAACAATTCTCCTGCACAACTAGGTTATGTACCAATAAATTAAGGTAACCACGACAAACAAGTAATGGGTGAAAAACAATAACAGAAGGAATTATGCTAGACTAAAAAAGGTAAAGGGTAAGGTTGATTTAGGTGCATGTGCTACTTGTTAAAAGAAATTCACCCAAACAATTAGCGAGAAACAATATAACAGACTATCTAAGGACTGAGAAATGAACAATATGATATTTAAAGATAATAGGTACTGGGATGTGATAAGCAACTAATTGCTGTGCTATGTTAATGATACATGCTGAGTGCAAAGTAACAATGTTTGTGGGCAAGTAGGAGAAATGTTGCTTATTGACTTGCATAAAAACCATGCCACATTGTTGCTGCCTAATTAACTTGTTAAATGAACTTGGTACAAACAATTAGCGGTAGATTTTTTGAAGGAGGGACGGAAACCCCTATGATTAGGGATCCCCGTTGCTACTATTAACTAA
Source organism: Alisma plantago-aquatica (assembly GCA_963693085.1). Taxonomy (NCBI): domain Eukaryota; kingdom Viridiplantae; phylum Streptophyta; class Magnoliopsida; order Alismatales; family Alismataceae; genus Alisma; species Alisma plantago-aquatica. Next base: position 173,024,474 of record OY856414.1, on the reverse strand, counting down.
TCAAATCAAGGTTTACAAGAGAATTCAAAGGGAAATGTTGAGAGAAAGAAAACCTAGATACAAGACCCCGACGGGCAGAGTTGGCCACCTCGTGAGAAACCCTATTACATCTACGATTAACATAAAGAAAGCTACAGAAGGAAAACTGAAAATGTAACTCTTTGACGTCTTCAGAAATAGCTCCTAGGTAATCCCTTCACATCTTCTTGCTTGTGCATGCCTGGACGGCCTCCAGTGAGTCTGTTTCTACTTCGATGTTGTCGTGGCCCTCTTCCTTCGCCCAAATCAATGCTGCTCTCACCTCTAGCACTTCTGAGATGGCGACGTCCGTCCCTAATCTTACCTTCTCCCCCGCGACCCCCACCAGCCTTCCCGTATCATCCCTAGCTGCCAAACCAATTCCCACCCCCATCTTCACCCACAGACCCATCTATGTTTATCTTTATTCTGCCCTGCGATGGCCTCATCTAGCCGCAACGTCCACTAGTTGCTGTCGCACCGACATCTCCCCCTTCACCCCCTGGTGGCCGTTAGCATCCCTCACGTCGCACAACAGAGCGTTGCTATCCCCGTCACACCCTCTCCCCACCCCATCTCCTACTCCTCTTCTCTGCTGTTCCGCGTGTTCTCGTGCTTCTCCTGGTTGTATGTCAGCTGCCTCTTCACACTACTGCATGGCTTCACCTCGCCCATCCTCTCCCTCCATCTGTCTATGATGCTGCCCTCCCCTTCGCATCATCGTCAAGGCACTCCACAACATGTAGCCACACTATACATTGCTGTGTTGGAACGTCCGTATACACCTAGTCCTCCATGTTGTCCACATGCCAGCAACGAAGTATTCCACTTCTTGCATGGATCTCCTTTCTAGTGCAGCCCCCACGGATGAGGTGATATCCTCATCCCTAGCATCATCCACCCATGCTTGCACTCCTCTCGGTGTCTGCTCCCATACTTCCACTGCATTGGGGAAACGGAAGAGCATGTGCGTTATTGTCTCCTTCTCGAACCCACATAATATGCATGTGCCATCCTCCAGAAAATGCCTATCATAGAGGCACCCCCTTGTTTCTAAGCATCCTGTGCATACCCTCCATAGAAAATGGGTTGTTTTTGGACTCCATCCTGCATGCCAAATTCTTTTCCATAGATCATTACCTTGTCGCTGCACAAAATTCCTCATTTCCTCTTTCCCAAGCAAACCCAACTAGTAGGCTGAACGTACTGAGACCTCTCCATCCCTTGAAGGCCACCACATTAAAGTGTCCTTAGGTCTCTGCAAGATGAGTTGGATAGAACATATTCTTTTAACATAGTGGTCCGAAAAGCATTCTCTGACTCTATCCACCTTCCATTGAGTGTCATCTTCTGTCATCAGCTCGCAAACTTTGCTGTAATCTGGACCATTCTCCCTTTTAAAGCATGCAAGCGTATCATTCTCCCTCAGCAGTCAATTATCTTCCCAAATATCCACCTCAGTTCCATCACCCAATCTCCATTGTGTCCCTTCCTTTAGTAGTAACTTTGCTCCCCATAGACTCCTCTAAGAATAACTGGGGTTGTATCCCCGTCTCGCTTCCCATATGGATGTCTTTAGAAAGTATCTAGCTTTGAGCACCCTAGTCACTAGGGATTCTGGGTTGTTGGCTATTCGCCACAGTTGCCTAGCCAGGAGGGCTTGGTTAAATGTCTGGAAATCTCTGAATCTGAGACCCCCTATCTCTTAGGTCTGCACATTCTCTCCCATTTCAGCCACAACATTTTCCTTTCTTTATCTTTTTTCCCCACCAGAATCTAGCCACCATCCTCTTTATCTCCGCCATGGTTCCCATAGGCAGCTGGAAGATGCTCATGATGTATGTGGGTATTGCCTAGGCAACCACTTTGATTAGGACTTCCCTCCCTACCTTTGACAACAACTTTTCCGACCATCCTTGGAGCTTCCGCCAAATCCTTTCTCTAATGAAGCTGAACACCTGCTTCTTAGACCTTCCCATGGCTGTCGGGAGACCCAGGTAGCTGGCGTGTCTGTCCACAACTCTCACACTTAGTAGCTGCCTTAACTCTTCCTATTTATCCGCCTTCGTCCCTTTACTAAAAACAACCTCCGTCTCAGAGAAGTTTATCATTTGTCCCGATGCCTGTTCATATTGGCTGATAATCTCAACTATCTTCAGACATTCAGCAGTGGTTGCTCTAGCAAAAAAGGATGCTATCATCTGCGAAGAAAAGATGTGAGATACATGGCGCACCTCTACTTGGCTTGATGTTGTGTAGAAGGTTGTCACGGGTAGCAGTAGAAATCAAAGTTGAGAAAGCTTCAACACACAAAATGAAAAGATAGGGGGATAGAGGGTCACCCTGTCGAAGTCCACGTGCAGGCTTTGTGCTTTGGGTCTTGTCTCCATTAATGGAGAAGGCATGTTGGACGGACGTTATGCATTCTTGGACTTTATTCCTCCACTTCAGCCCAAACCCCATCTTCTCCATAGTGACATATAGAAATCTCCACTCCACTCTGTTATACACTTTGGACATATCCAATTTCAACGCGAGGCTGCCTTTTTTCCTTCCCTTATCTTTCTTCATAGAATGGAACACTTCATATGCTATGAGTGTGTTGTCCTTTATCATTCTTCCCTGGACAAAAGCGCTTTGGTTCTCGGAAACAATGGTATTCATAAGAGGATTTAATCGGTTCATCATGACTTTTGAAGCTATCTTGTACACCACATTACAAAGACTGATAGGTCTGAATTCTCCTATTGTATTTGGCATGTAGGTCTTTGGGATAAGCACAATAAGAGTATCATTTACCTCCCCTATACTTCTTTCCCCTTTCCACCACCCTTTGATGTAGCTCGCCACATCCTTCCCAACAATTCCCCAATAGTTTTAGTAGAACATTGCCTTAATACCATTCAGACCAGGTGCTTTATTAGGATGCATCTGTTTTAGTGCTGCCCATATCTCCTCATCTTCTATATCCCTCTCAAGTTCCTCCCTTTGGGTCACTGATATCATCTCCCACAGCCCCTTAGTAGCCTCATCAAATCCCATAGGATTACTAGTTTGAAAGAGTTTTGCAAAGTGTTTCATAATGATTGCTGTGATTTCCCATTCTTGTGTCCTCATGGCCCCTTGCTCATCCTCCAAGTAGTCAATCATATTCCTCCGCCTCCTATTTGAAGCCTTTTGATGAAAATATGCAGTGTTGCGATCTCCCTCTCTCAGTTCTTTTACTCGTGCCCGGGCAACCCAGTATTCCTCATTCTTCTGTAACCAATATTGTAGTTTTTTTTATTTTTCCTCCGCCCTGTCAAGGTTTGTTTGATCCGACGGCAGTGCTTGCAGCCCCTTAAGCTCGTTCTCCAGCTCCTTTATCTTCCTTTTCCTTTCTCCAAACTTTTCAGTTGCCCATGCTTTTAGGCTCTCCTTGCATTTCATCAACTTCATTGTCAACTCACTCCCATCAGCAGCTTCCCATTCCTCCTTAATAATAGTAGAGCAACTTTCCTCCCCCACCCACATTGGTTCAAACATGAAGTGACTTTTTCTCTTCTTATTGTTATCCCTCCTATCCACCTTTAGAATAATGGGTGCATGGTCTGACTCATATATGGGAAAATGGAAAACCTTGCAATATGTGAAGAGGTTCCTCCATTCCAGCTCGGGAAGGAATCTGTCAAGTCTCTCATGTACAAGAGTTCTTTCAGTAAGGCCCCATTTCCATGTGAAGGCATTCCCCTCAAAACCAATATCCATCAGCTCGCAGTCATCTATAACATCACAAAAATTCTGCATGAATTTATCTTCTTTGTGTGGACCCCCTTTCTTCTCGGTATTTGACACAATCTCATTGAAGTCACCGAATAAAACAACAGGGGCCTCGACCTCTCCCTTTATCTTCCTAATAAGTTCCCAAGTCTTGGACTTTTCTGCCTGTTGTGCCTAGCCATAAATTCCCACCGATCTCCATGTTACGCCAGTGGTGGTATTCTTGACCGCAACAGTCACATGCCTTTGAGAATAGTTAATCACCTCCACTTCCGCATCCTTCCACCAGAAGCCCAAACCCCCTGCCCGCCCTCGCTAGAAATGCACAAGCCATCAGTAATTCCATAAATCCTCTTTACATCATCCAATTTCCTGTCGGCGATCATAGTTTCCATAACAAAAACTATTTTTGGATGTTCTCTCCAAACCTAAGCTCGGAGAGCCTTGCACGTGTCAGGGTCGCCCAACCCCTGACAGTTCCAGCTGAATATTTTCATTGCCCTTCGCGGGATTGGGCTCTGCCAATCTCCGCTACTTGAGTTTTGATGACCCCAAATCTGCCCGGTGCGTCCTCACTGTACGTCCTATATCTTTTCCCCCCAAAATCATTCGTAGGCATCTCATCAAGGTCCATGTCACACACCTCTCCTCTCCTCCCCCTCTTTCCTGTTGCCTGTTCCCATACCACTTCCTCTTCTGGAATTCCCAGTCTTGCTCCTCTCCTCATCTTATAGACCCATGGTTGGTGTCTTTTTTCCCTTTAGACTGTTTGTTCCCCAGTTTCATCCTAACACCTACTTTTTTCCTCCACTGTGCCCTCATTATAACTCTTTTTGATACATTGAGCTTAGCTGTGTTGTGGTCTTCATCGTACTGAGGTCCTTGCCCATCCACTCTATCACACTCTTTTAACCCCTCTGCAAACCTGATCTGGATCGCAGCCCCTTCAGAAAGGTCAATGTCTGCCTGCTCCCTTTCCCTCTGTTGATGTTCTTGTACTCGAGATGACTCACCTTCCGACTCAACCTACTGTCTCCTGAAAATCACTAACTCAGCGTGTATGGGCGTTGCATCCTCTGTATCCAACGTCTCCGTCTCCTGTGATATCTCATTTATGCGTTCACTTCCCTTCAACCCCAGGAGCTCTTGTTTGGTGTAGCGCACCGTCAACTTCTCCCGCGTCGCCCCCCCTGTTGTGTTGCTATCCACCTGTTGTTGAGATGCCCTTGCTTCCTCAGCCATGGTGGCTACTGTGTCCTTCCCACCTTCTGTGTGGAATACCATTGTCGTCCCCCTTACTATCGGCGTCGTTCCCTCCTTCCCACTACCCGTGTGACCCACCCTCCATCCACCTATCCCCACGCCCTTTATCATCTCCAGTTCTTCCCCCCTCTGTCTCCCGACGACGCCCCGTCGCACCCGACAGCGCCCCAGACTTCCAGCGCTTCCCACCTCGCCTTGTGTCTCCCTCCCTCCCTCCCTCCCAACCCTGCCACTCTCCCCATCCCTCTCCCTTCTTCTGCTTGTCTCCCTCACCCCCCCGTCTCCCCCTGATACTACTCCCTTCCTCCTCACCCTCTGTTCTGCTCGCCTCCTCCGATGAATCCTTCTTTTTGAACGTCAGCTTCCTCCGTGTCCCACCCCTGCCTTCTTCCCTGTCGTTCTCTGCTCTATGTTGCTTCCACGATGATGCTCGCAACCATCTGCCCCTACGCTGCTACTGTTCGCCACCCTCTGCGTAGATGTTGCAGTCCCGGTCGACGTGGCCTATCATGCCACAGTTGAAACAAAACATTGCTAGCCTTTCGTATTTGACTTCCACTTCAACGATGCGTCCGCTTTTCACCTTAAGCTTTAGGGTTCTTCTTAAAGGGTGGGTGACATCTAGCAACACCCAGACACAGACTGAGGAGTCCCATCCCGATACGTCTATGTCTGTTGCCACCACGACGCCAATGCGTCCTGAGATTTCCCGCATCGTCGTCTCCCCTCTGTACCCCAAGGGTAGGCCATAGAGGCGCACCCAGAAGGGTGATTGGTTAATTTGCAGATGCCCTGGATGCTCCTCCTTATCAATCTCTTTGAACAACAGAAGACGCCCATCGAAGTTCCATGGAGCACTGTCCATTACTCGTTGCTTATCTCAGCAATGGGAGAATTGCATTACAAAGGCATCGCCCTCTAGCTTCTTGAACACCACCGTCTCACGCAGTCTCCATGCTTGAGTCAGTGTCCTTTCCATCGCTTTCAGGTTGAACGCCCGATCTGTGAGGAGACGCCCCACTAGCACCAATTCGGTATGGTCTTCTTCTTTGTCACCGCTGCCTAACAGATTACCGTCAATCGGTTCCTCATCATCATCTGATAGTTTGAGTCTTGCACAACGGTCCGCCAACTCCTTTGCCATGAAGCCAAGACCCAACGCACGCCGCACGCTTGAACTTGCAAGGGGAAACCCTAATCTAAAGGGGTAGACGTTCACTTCTTGCGTAACCCTAATCGCCAGAGCGAGAGGGCGCAAGGGAACATGTCATTTCTTATAATTAGCGGTAGATAATAACTGACTACCTAAGAGATAAAAAACGCACAACATGAGAGGTAAAGGTAACAGTTACTGAGATGTGTTAAGCAACTAAATGTTGTGCTAAGTTCATGACACAGGTTGAGCGCGGAGTAAAAATGTGTATGGGTAAAAGTCATGCCACATAGTCGCTGTGTAATTAACTTGGAACCTGGCAGCGGGTTGGTCAGGTTAACTTGGTATAACGACCACATATTAACTCAAGTTAACAAAGGGGGGTTGTTATTGTGTTATTATGTACTGAAGATGGGTACTATGGAAAATAAGATTACATTAGGTTACGACTAATAATCCCTAAACGGGCATGCCACTGGTACTAAAATCGGCGAAACCCTAGCATGTAAGTGCATAACAAACCCTAGCATGTTATTTTACAGTCGGTGAACCATTACTCAAAAACAAGGGTAGGACGAGTTCTTAGATACTTACTGAAGTAATCTCATAATATGATCACAAACTTTTTTGATAGATGTGCCATTACCATGGCTCGACAACATATTTGCTCCTCCAATACCATCCCGCTTGTAGGGCCAAGGAGGAGTACAACAACGGAGCAGAAAGGGGGTGAGCCACAGGAAGGGAGCCGGGGAAGGGAGCTAGGGAGAGGGAAGGAGACGAGGGAGGTGGAAGACGAGAGGGAAGAACGCGGCAAGGAGATCGAGGTGGAGGTAAATGAAGCATGTCAAAATCGCGGGCAAGGAGAGGAAGAGCGCGAGGAGGACGCGGGGATGCGGAAGAGAGGGAAACGAGGAAGACAGTAGTGGGGAGATTTTGGGGGCAGTTTTTTTGTAAATGTGGGGAAGCATGGGAGGAATGCGCCAGAAGACAAATGGAGGAAACGAGAGGCGGTCGTCCGGTTGTTCGTCCCGCAGAAGTGGTCTGTATATCATTTTCCTTTTCTAAACATTACAACTGTTACAACTAATATACTAATCGATCCACTCCACTCTCTCCTACCAACTCATCTATTATAATATTAAAAAATATTCCCCCATCTCAGTGAAAGCCGTCGAGCATTTCATTTCCATAAACATCATTGACCAATCATTTCATTTCCGTAAACACCATTGACCAACTCCATTCTGCATGTCGTGACACAGTTTTGTAAGCATAGTAGTTGCTTCGCTGTATTCATGCTCGACTTCTTCATCTATAGAGCCACCTATTTTTATAGTACTGTAACATAAAACCTATCTTTTTTATTATGCATGCACGGGTGCCTATCAAAGTTGCAACTAAACATGTTTTCCACACCTTTTTCATTAAAATATATCGATTCATGTTGAAGGTAAATAATGTGAGCTTAGAGTGTGGCCGACTTGCATGGTGTGAGTTCTGGAACGTTTGAAGCGTTGTGGGAAGTTATTAAAATTTCTAGAGTTGTCAGGTCTATTTGTAAGCATGTATTGAACATACTATTGGTCGTAAAACGATATCTTTTGAGCATTTTTGGGGTATCTTTTTTTTGGTGGCTAAGATTTGTACAAGGTATTTTCAAAATTTTAGAGAATGTGTTCTAGTTGGAACATACTATGAGAGAATATATTTACTGAGCCATATCCAATATTGGGGATATTATACCGATGTGATCCCAGAAGCTTAGGGGTGAGCAAATCATGGTTCAGACTGCAAATCAACGGACCGTTCAATTCTGTCCTGTCTGATCCTGGATTGTTTTGAGTTTGGTCCCGTCTATAGTCGAAAAGTTTCTGAAAATTTAGTCTAGAGTCCAGTTCGGTCAATGGTCCAAAAATTTTGAAAATTTGGTCTCCGGTCCGGTCTGGTGTAAAACAGATCAGGCTATGAATTGGCCGCAGACCATTTTATATATAAAATGACTTTAAATATGAAGTTATATTGTGTCAAAAGTACAAACTAGTCACACATTAAAACACTTGTAGTGTAAATATTTGATATTAAATAATTGTTAGAAGTAATAAAATCAAGTTTTACTATTAAACAACTATAGAGTGCTAAATAACACTGATTACGGTCGCAACAGTTCAATCCCAGCCCGGTCATACTTCAAGATGTGGATCAGACTATCTCGAAGTACGACTAGAACTGGACCAAACTGTTTGGACCGTAATCAGAATTCTTTAGCATTATATAACTTTTTAACGGTAAAATATGATGATTTTTATTACTTATCACAATTATTTAACATTAATATCAAATATGTACACTAGTAGTGTTTTAATATGTGGCTTGTTTGTACTTTTTATATAATATAACTACATGTTTAAAGATATTTTACATATAAAATGGTCCATAGTCCGGTTCACGGTATGATCGATTTTCGATCAGACCAGACCGAACCACATACCAAATTTTTAGATTTTTTTGTACCAATCGGTCCACGGTCCGGTCCACTATCTGGTCGATTTTCGACCATACCAGACCGGACCGCAGACCAAATTTTTAGAATTTTTTGTACCATTGGTCCCATTCTAGTCATACTTCGAGATAGTCCGGTCCACATCTTGATGTATGACCAGACTGAGACTGAACTATTTGGAATGTAATCAGAGTTCTTTAGCACTTTATAGTTGTTTAATAGTAAAGCTTGATGATTTTATTACTTCTAACAATTATTTAATATCAAACATTTACACTACAAGTGTTTTAATGTGTGACTAGTTTGTACTTTTGACACAAAATAACTTCATATTTAAAGACATTTTACATATAAAATGGTCGGCGGCCAGTTCACAACCTGATCTGTTTTGCATCGGTCCGGACCGGACGACAGAGCAAATTTTCAGAACTTTTGGACCGCGGACCAGACCAAACTCTGGACTAAATTTTCAGAACTTTTCGAATGTGGACGAGACCAAACTCAAAATGGTCCAGGATCGGACAAGACAGAACTGAACGGTCCGTTGATTGCAATCTGAACCATTTGCTCACCCCTAAGCTTCCAGGATCATATCGGTATAATATTCCCAATATTGGATACGGCTCAGTAAATATATTTTCTCATAATATGTTCCAACTGGAACACATTTTCTAAAATTTTGAAAATACTCTGTACAAATCGGAGCCACCAAAAAAAATACCCCAAAAATGCTCAAAAGATATTATTTTTATGACCAATATTTTGTTCAATACGTGCTTACAAATAGACCTGACAACTCTAGAAATTTTAATGACTTCCCACAACGCTTCAAACGCTCCAGAACGCACACCATGCAAGTCGGCCACACTCTAAGCTCACGTTATTTTCTTCAACATGAATCGATAAATTTTAATGAAAAAGGTGTGGCCAACATTTTTAGTTGCAACTTTGATAGGCACCCGTGCATGCATAATAAAAAGGATAGGTTTTATGTTACAATTCTATAAAAATAGGTGGCTGTATAGACGAAGAAGTCGGGCATGAATACAGCGAAGCAACTACTATGCTTACAAAACTGTGTCACAATATTTAGAATGGAGTTGGTCAATGATGTATCCGGAAATGAAATGCTTGGTCAATGATGTTTATGGAAATGAAATGCTCGACGGCTTTCACTGAGATGGGGGAACATTTTTTAATATTATAATAGCTGAGTTGGTAAGAGGAAGTGGAGTGGATCGATTAGTATATTAGCCTGTAATAGTTGTAATGTTTACAAAACGTCACGTCAAACACCAGCAGAAATACCACTTGCAGCTCAAAGAAACGAGTGGAGGAGAACGATGCCTCACAGGCTCGCACAGGATGATGGCTCGCATAGGATCAGTCTAGGAGGGAGTGGAGTGAATCGAATAGTATATCTAGCCTTGTTTAGAAAACGTCACGTCAAACACCGGCAGGAATACCACTTCACTTGCAGCTCAAAGAAACGAGTGCTGGATTGACCTGTCAAATTGGGTCAAAATCTGCGGGCACCCATGGTTCAATCCGTTTAAGTTGAGTTTGGATCGTAAAATTTGTCACCCGCTGAAAATCACCCAAACTCATACTCACCCGTTTATTTAGCGGGTCTCACGGGTGATCTGCGGGCACCCGTGGGTGACCCACTTAACTGAAGCAAATATATTTATATACATAATATATACATACACTTTTGAAAATATGTTACTTATTTCATACAAGTCAAATCTTTACCTATACCAATAATAATTGTATGCTCTTTATTTTGTGTTTGCAATAGGCAGTAACAAGTACTTGTAATGTTAGAAATGTCTAATGTTACACGATAAAATTATGTGTTGTTTTTGTGATATTTATCTATAAAAATCACATTGGTTTTCATATTTTACATCGACATACAACAACTAGCTGCTATTTTTTCTTTAAGTTTGCATAAACATATATCGACAACTAATCCAATGGTTTGACATCAAACATAGGAGTTGGTTTCTTCCTTTGCACTATATTTGACATAAAAACAATAGTTACAAGATGTTTTAAATGTTATTTTTAGTATTAGGGAAAGCAACTAGCAACTTATTGTTGATTGGACATATTTTAAATGGACACCCGCGGACAACCCGCAACCCGCTGGGTCGGATTTAGGTGTGTTTTTCTTCCACCCGTTTAGAAGTGTATCTTTTTTACCCGCACCCGCCAGACCCGCACCCACAACGACCCAATCCAAACCCAACCCACCCACCCGTTTGACAGGTCTAGTGCTGGAGAACGATGCCTCGCAGGCTCGCACAGATGATGGCTCGCATAGGATCAGTCCTCTACACACACACACACACACACACACACACACACACACACACACACACACACACACATATATATATATATATATATATATATATATATATATATATATATATATATATATATATATATATATATATATATATATATATAGTCAGGCTAGAATACACTCGAGTGTACGGATCGCAAGCTACACTCAAGTTGTGTTTGCATATCAAAACTATTATTTTTTAAATGTAAACCATTGATCTTCATTGTCATACTATAATTGCGACATACGAATTTTGAGCCCATTTAGATGAATGTAAGTCACTCATCCGAGACAACAAAATCGACGCACGAAACTAATTTGAAATGCATAATTTTTGTGGTCTTCATAACATTACATATAAATGTCCAAATGTGCTCAAATTTTGTATATGATCTATTCACAAGATGTTTAAGAAGATCAACCGATTAGATTTTTAAAAAATATATTCCATCATGAAAAACTACTTGAGTGTATTCTTCTCCGAATACACTCGAGTGTATTCTAGCCTGACTATATATATATATATATATATATATATATATATATATATAATAAATAAATATATATATATAGGGTATATCTTCGCTACCCGTGCGGGTAACTAAGATTCGCTACCCGTGCATCAGTTTTGTAATAGGAAGGCATCCTTTGTAACCATACGGTCCAAATTTGTAATGAGATGATCAAAATTGTAATACAAAGACTCGTTTTGTATTACAGCGTTGTTACAGTCATAAATATATATTTTACTATATCTAGACGGAGAATACAAACATCACGATGTATTTACAAAATGAGTGTGTTTATTACAATTTGGACCGTTTCATTACAAATGCATGCCTTCATATTACAAAACTGATGCACGGGTAGCGAATCTTAGTTACCCGCATGGGTAGCGAAGATATACCCTTCATTTTTGCCCTAAATTGGATTAGGGTTTCACTTAGGATTAAATCTTGATTATTTTAATATCAAGATTCTCTCTCCTCCATCTTAATTCAAATGAGAAGTAACTCTCATTTTATTTGATCTACATGATTCCAAGAAACATTAGGGACTTTATTGAAGTGGTAATTTTCATATCAAACCCTAGGTTTTGGGTAAATTGCACATTACACCAAAACTAGGTTTTAATGCACAACATTGCTTTATCAGCTCTTTCTTGGTATTCAGGCTTCCATAAGCCATACCTTAACATCATATTCACTCTCATAATGCTTCAACACATGAGGAACATATTATCATGCAAAATTTGCACATAAACCCCTCAACTTGGGTAATTTGAACTTTAGTCCAAAACAAACAAAACATTGATTCAACATTGTTCAAACATGACCAAAATTGAAACATAAGTTTCTCATGAGCTCTAATTACTTTTCCCAAGATGATATTAAGAATCTACTCAACCTTATTAAGCAAAACCTCTAGGGTTAACACATAACCTAGGTCAGGGATGTTACAATCCCCCTCACTTGTGGCCAAAAACACTTCACTATGGCCGATATCGCCCTTCTTGACCGATATCACCCTACTTGGGCGATATGATCTTGCTATGGGCGATACCCAAAGCCCATGCACGATACCACATCACTCCTGCACGATACAAGAGATCTATGCACGATACCTTAGGGTAGGAGGGTGGTAAGGGTCGCAAAATTGCACTAAGGGATGAAACTAGGGGTATATATACTTATTGCTCATGAAGGAAGGTAAAAATGAGGCGTCATCAATTTGAGCAAGTAGGTGCCACGTGTTCATGCATGGATGACACGTGTACATGCATGCATCAACATTTATCTTGACATGAAAAATAGTTGAGGATGATCTAGGGATAAATATTCTTCCATTACATATCCCTTTGATTAAGATATATCAATTAATTCATCACTTTATGCACAAGTCGTCACAACTTTACTAAGGAAGTTGTAACCTGACACAACTCACCTCCTTGAGGTGCTTTGCACGACATGGCCTTTTACAAGAGTTCAAAAAACGATATGAGACTCCTCCTTTGGCTCCTTGGCCGATAGGCACTCATATATAAGCTTTTCAACTTGATACAACTCAAGTTAGGGTTTCATATTCAACCCCTTTTCTTGGTTATTTCATCACCAAGAGTATCATCACTCATAATTGATTCAAACATGGTGTCTCCTTATTTCTATCTCATCTAAATGATACATAGAGGAAGTAGGGACACTCTAGAGGTGGTAATTTTCATATCAACCCCACATTTTGGGTAAATTACAATTTGTACCAAAATTGGTGCACAAGGTACTAACATTATTCAAACATGTTCAAACTTGGAATTTAGGCTTTCCAAAAGCCACCACCTTGCATCATTCTCTCTATAATGATGATAAAATACATGAGGCATGCTAAAAATATGTCATATTGCACTATAACCCCTTATATTGGGTAAATTGCATTTTGGTCCAAAACATGAGAACATTGCTCAAACGTTATTCAAACAGGACCAAACTTGGAACATAAGTGTGTCACATGATAAAAAAACATCTTAGAGGATTATATTAAAGTTCTAAGAAACTTACTTATCCAAAACAAATAGGGTTACCTCATAACCCAGGTAAAGGTCCTTACATACAACTTCCCAAATAAAGAGATCAATTTGATATGCTTGTCTTTATTTAGATAACTCTTTTGTTCTAATTAATGGATCTATTTTGGATACTTCAAGTGCTCCAATAGGTTGCAATAAGTAGAGCCACTTTCTTCATACTTGTTTGTTATAGTCACCTCCATTTTTTTTCAAAGTTTGGACTGGTGTTGCTTAATAAAATTTGTTTGCCTATTAAGATTCTATAGAACAAACATATCATTCATACTATAGATGATACCATAATCTCCATCCAACTTGTTGATGAGAATGCGATCAACACTGTCAAAATATTGGGCATTTTCCAACACCTCTCGAGTCTTAAAATCAAAATCATCAAATCTACCTTGACTGGGACACACATCAATGACTAGATATAGTCATATCATTCAATGTAAAGTGGTGTCTTTCCCTCTCCAATATTTAGGTTTACCTCTTTTCCCAAAAAATTGATGACAATAGTATGGCAACCGATTCTTGATAAATTGAATAACATACTGGCAACTTGAAGATCTCTTTGTCTTAATAGAAAGGGTCAACTCACGCTTCTTAATAATGTCTTTCTAGTATCCCTTCTTATTATCTTTTTTTGTGTTCCCCTATCCTGTAAAAACCAATCTTAAAATAGATAAAATCCGGCAAAATTTCCTATGGTGATGTTCTTTGGATAAGAGGAAGATACACTTGGTCAATTGGTCCACTCCCAATAAACCAAAATCTCTTGGTGGTTTGGGTGTTACACTCATAATGCCTTTTCATTAAAATTATGGTTCGTATTATAGAAAATAAGAAATAACCTAATACTATTATTTTAAAAAGAATTATTACCAACATAACATACAATGGGTGTATATATGCAACAAAAAGAATTTATCATGCCCGATATGCTACCTTGGCTGTAAAATACACCTTATTGAGGACACCATACACACTCCTTCACAATGTTGGGGCTCCATGAAATTTGGACAAACAATTGGTCTCATGTAGGGTGATTGGACCAATACACCATTAGCACTCACATCCCAATCAATATACGAAATCATTCTAACAAAGCCCTAACACTTAGGAACTCTAGTAGACAGAATGCCATGATGAGATACATGGTGGATCTGGATCTAATGGATCATGTAGATCATAACAAGAGTCTTTTGTATAGGCCTCAAAACCATCCATTGGTAACTTAGACATGGGGTTCAAAGTACACATAGTGTAAATCTTGTTCTTAATAGCTCCAGGAAATAATATTGTTTATGGGGCTCACTTTTGGAAGATCAAAGCCCCTCAGAGATTCATTTACTTTTATGGCTTACATGACATAACAAAACTCTTGATACGTTCAGAATGTATGAAAGGTGCTTTCATGGGCTTTTTCTGTGTGTTATTTACTCCAGAAGTGACGAGAGTACTGTTGATCATGTTTTCTTTTATTACCCTTTCACAAAGGGTATATGGAATCATTTTTATGGTCACCTACCAATAATAATAATAAATATATTGTTGAAAACTATGATGACTTAACCATCTATATAATCTAACTCTTGTCGTGATACTAACTCCACGAAGAGGAGGAAAGAACTCGCTTCTTGTATTTTTTGGAACATATGGTTAGAAAGAAACAACATCATTTTCACCTATATAAGATATATATATATATATATATACACACACACACACACACACACACATACATACAAGTCCTCAATTTGTTGAGATTTACTGTCTTCTTTTAGGTGATGTAGGTTTTGCACTCAAGGGGAAATAAGTAATCAATTAATTCTCCTTCAACTGAGATGATGACAACTCAGGCTGAGGGTGTTCTTTATCAATTTTGATGTTAAGGCTGAGATGATCCAATCCCCACAAGGAGAGATGCCCTGATATGGCTCATCCTTGATTGAGACATTGATATCCCTCTGACTTTGTTGCTGCTATGTTGATCTCAAGTTTGTTTGTGTTCTCTTTATATCTAGTGGATCTAAGGGGATTCCACCCCCATGCTACAAACTCTCATCAACTACTTGTGCTTGATGTTGTGCTCGACCTTTGGGGGTTCTTTGCTACGCTTTTTAATATATGCATTAGGGTTTTACAATTAGTTTGTTTTTCCTTCCTGTTTGAGCCATATCTTCTATTATAACTGTAATCGAGGTATAGAAAAGTGATGCAGGGGTTTTGAGTCATTTTTATAGGCTAGTTTTACACTCGTTTTATGTGCTTATTGGTCATATTTGTGGTTAATATCACATGATTCAATTCATTTAGCCTATTATCCTTGCATGCATCAATTTCATCTTGTTTTACATTGTTTTGTATAGATTATCATATTTCTCAGATTTGATTTGTGTTTTTCTCTCATTTTCAAGAAATTCACAATTCTAGACCCGTCGATACCATCAACAAAGCAACAATGACAAAGTCGGAGAGGAAGTAGATAGTTCAATACCATCGACACTTTGTCGATGGTCTCGAAAGTCCAACAGTGAGCCAAATATCGTCCCATCGATACCATCGACAGGAACGGTCGATGGTATCAAGATGCCATTAGGCGGCTTATGGAAATTGAAGAAAGCATCGGTATCCTAAGGTGTCGATACCAATGACACCCCGTCGATGGTATCAACGTTGTCGGATCAGATTTTTTTCCAGCACAACTTCAATCATACAACTGCATTCTTTTGGCGGCTGTAAGTGGTACCTATACCTAGGAAAACACGGCCCACAGTCAGGACACACATTCTATTCCATTACACAAGTCCCGAACGAGGAGAGGGCGAAGAAGGGAGATGAGAGCTATGCCCCAGGAGATTCCAGAGATGCAGACAAAGCTTTTTACTGCCGGAAGGCTGTAGAACACTCATCCTGCGTTGAGGATCACCCGGTTCTTCTGTGTTCAGGGGTTACACCATCTCCATCCACATTTTCTCCATATTTTCTCATTCCTTTATGGTGTTTTGCATTGAGATGAACACGCGGGGCTAATCCCCTTTGTCTCTAGGACCGGGAGTAGCCTGGGAAATCGTTGTATGACTCCTTTTACATAGTTTATCATAATTTGTCCCTCAAATCCGCGGTATGATATCATTTTATCCATTGATATCATTGTGCTTGATCACCATAATGGTAATCTAATACATTTAATTGCTTTTGACAAAGAATTAACAGTTAAAAAGAGGCGGTAATCACATTAACTAATAAATCCTTTGGAAAAGGCGATGTACGGTTAATGGTGGGAACCCTGAGACATATTTTTCATGCACCTAGTCTAGGGCATAGGTTACTACTGGTGTGGAACCGACCTAGATTAAGGTAGTGAATTGTATCGCGGAAGCGAGCAATTCTGGCTACAGGCCACTATCTGAAAAGGGAGACGAGTTGTGATAATTATGAAGGATTTAGTACAATGAGAACCCGCAGTGAAACCACAATCCTAGAGATTTCTTTTGAATTGATTAAACTAACCATTTAATTGATTACTTTGTTTTCTTTTGCTTTTATTTTTCTTTTCAAAACAACTTCCAAACTTTTATAATTGGTTTAGCTGATTGCGAGTAGTTAGTAGTAGTCTACTGGTAATTACATTTCCCTATGTTCGACTCGGGCCTCACAAGGCCTATATTACATTGACACGTGCACTTGTGTTATACGCACGGTAAAGTCGTGTCAAGTTTTTGGTGTCGTTGTCGGGGAAACAACAATTTTCGGCACTACGAGTGCTACAAGTGGCCACTCTAGGCTACTTTTAATAATTTTAATAATTGAGAGTAAATTGTCCAATTTTCAAATTCTTTATTCGTATAGCATTGTACTTAATCAATTCTTCACATTTCAGGTACTAGTGCATGGTGAAGATGCATAGTACGGACTACCCAAAGTCGACACTTGAGATTCCGCCTTTGGGTTCAGGTGACGAGGAGGAGCATATCCACAATCAACTCGAAGACTTAGACACATATTCTGAACCTGAAGTAATGGCTGAGGAACAGACAATATGGGAGAAGATCAAGGCTTCTTCCTCATCCACGTCCAAGGGGCTGATAAAAAAGCAGGCTATCAACATTCCTACATACAAGATTGATCCAGTACTGATAAACCTGGTCAAGTCTAATGCATTTGATGGGCTGAACAATGAAGATCCAGTGGCCCACATCAGCACATTTGTGGAAAATTGTGATATGATAAAGATTGACAGATTCCCACAAGAAGCATTCTACTTAAAGCTTTTTTCTAGTTCTCTAGCAGGAAATGCACGTGAATGGCTGCACAATCTCAATGACGAGCGCGTCGAGACCTGGGACTAGATGGTAGAGGTCTTCTTCGAGAGATTCTTCCCACCCGAGAAGACGAATGACCTCATGAGAAAGATCCATAACTTCTGTCAAAAGGCCAGTGAGACTTATTCAGAGACATGGGAGTGCTTTCAGATCATGCAAGGAAGTGCCCACATCATGGGTTGGACAAGGACAAGCAAGTTAAAATTTTCTGCTTTGCTCTCAATGAGCATGACAGAAGCAACTTAGATTCAGCGGGCTCGGGCTTCTTCTTGAACAACACAGGTACAAGGTGTTGGGAGATCTTGAAGAACATGGCCAAGAAGCAGTCGTGGGGTAATAGAGATGCACCAGAACAAAATAGAGTTGCAGGGGAATAAAAGGCAATTAAAGAGCTAAATGAGAAGATGGACCTGATAGTAAAGAGATTGCTAGCAAAAGAAGATGAAGGATCCGATGATGAGGCACAAGTCAAATTTATGCGCCAACAATAAGGGTATAGGAATAATGATTACTCTTGGAGGAAGGATAATAAGTTCTCATGGAAGAATCCCAATAACTTTCTGTAGGATCTGGATGACAAACCACAACCTACTGCAGAGGAGAAGAGTAATGAGTTGCTCAATAAAATTGTGAAACAAAACCAAGAACTCATGAGCACTTTCAATAAACAGCTGCAAACTCAAGGGGAATTTATGAATCAGTTTGGACAGACACTACAAAGCCATAGGGCACAAATGAAGACACTTGAGACATCTTTAGCACAGATGGAAGTGGAGATTGTGAGTCTAAAGAAGCCCACAATGCAAGGTTTCCTGAGGAATATAGATGTTCCCGGAAAGAACCATCAAGCTAAGGCCATTCTATTGAGGAGTGGAAAGAAACTTTTAAACTCCAAGACCGATGAACCGAGCACACCACAGCAAGAAGACATAGGTGAGGCCGCAGAGGATGTCATAGTTATAGAGACAATGGAGGATGATGCAGAGAAGGCCACAGAAGAGCCCATTGTAGAGAAAGAGGCTGAGAAGAGGACGCCTTATGTGCCACCACATCAGAGGGTACAAACCATCTAGGTTCCTTATCCAAATAGTCTGAAGGCAAAGAAAGTTGATACACAGTTCAAAAAGTTCACGGATAGCTTTAGGAAACTTTCAATCAATATTCCCTTGCTAGAGGCTATTGAGCAAATACCCTCTTATGGTAAGTTCTTGAAGGGTATAATTACTAAGAAGAGGAATATTCCCATTGTTGAGGTGGTAGTGCTTAAGGAACAGGTCAACACCTTTATTCTGGGAAAATTGCTACCAAAGTGACAATATCTGGGTTGTTTCAATATTTCATGCTATATTGGGAAGGTGAAATTTGGTGAAGCACTATGTGGTTATGAGGCAAGTATCAAATTGATGCCCCTCTCCACATTCAAAAAGCTTGGTCTTAAAGAATCTCGACAAAGCAACATGACAATTCAACTTGCAGACAATTCTGTGGTACAGTCGTATGGTATTTGTGAGGATGTCTTAGTCAAAGTTGATAGGTTCGTGTTTCCAACTGATTTTGTTGTCATAGAGATGCAAGCTGAGCAAGGGAATGAGCTACTCTTAGGAAGTACTTTCCAAGCCACTATTGATATGATATTGGAGATGGATAGAGGTCGGTTGACAATGGGTATAGCTGATGATAGATTTGAGATAGTCATGCCGCCAAATTCAAAGCAGTCACAAGCAAATGAGCAATGTCACAAAGTGAAACACTTTAATCATAACATCTCTCTTTGCTTAGGGAATCTATTTCTTGATATGGCTCACATTATGATGAAGGTAGATAAGGGAACAATTGTTGTGGACATCATGGAACAAACAAAAGTGGTTTCTCTTGTTAAAGTTGTGGGTTATCCCAATGATAAGGAAGAAGAAGTCTCACCGTCTACTGAGGATGAAGCTATATCAGTCTCCATGCTTGGCTCATACCCACAATTACCTCTTGAAGCTTGTTTGTTTAACATAATGGATGATTGGATGAGAAGTATGTCATTACAAGAATGTGTTAAGATGCTTCAAGTGTTTCCTTGATACTATGCCAAGCACTATGAAGAGCTAGGACCGCTGCCACCACCGCTTCAATCTTCTTTGGTCAGCCTGCTAGATTTAGAGCTTAAGTCGCTGCACCCTCACTTGAAATATGTATTCCTAGAGACTGATGCAAAGCTACCAGTGATAATTTTGGCATATTTGAGTACCGCTGAGGAAGAATAGTTGATGATAGTGTTGAAGAACCATTGTGGTGCATTTGGGTGGTCGGGTTCTGACATCAAGGGGATCTCTCCTACTCTTTGCCAACACAAGATTCGGCTCGCTGAAGGAGCCACTACTACAGAAATGGCTTATAAAGTCACTTTTCAAGGTGTCGGTTGTATACATAAACCGACACCTAAACTCTACAGTGTCGGTTGATAACATAAACCGACATCCAATCTATGAAGGGCGACCAGACATGGGTACCACTTTTATTAAGTGTCGGTTACTTATTAAGAAACCGACACCTAAAATCAACCGCCAAAACCAAAATTCCAGCGAAAAAATTACCTCCACAATTTGACATATGGCGTCGGTTCATAAATAAATAACCGACGACTAAAGGGTATTCGCGAGACAGGAATAGTTGTCGGTTGTCTTTTAGTTAAAAACCGACGACTATAATCTAGTATAGTTGTCGGTTTTTGGAAAAGAACCGACACTGTTGGTTTAGATGTCAGTTATTTTGAATAACCGACGCTTATTATCAACTTAATAGCCCGCGCTAGCGCGAGCGACTCTTCCCCTAGCCTTTCCCTGTTTCATTCCCGATTTCTTGATTAGGTCCGGCGATTTTCTTGCTCGTCGCCGCTCGGTGCTACCGCCGCGTTACTGTTGTCCTCTCGTCGCCGCTCGTCACCGCCACCGGTCATTGCCCGCTGCCGGTCGTTGCCTGTTCTCTCATCGCCGCCGCCGGTAGAAGCAGCTACGGTGCTCTCCTCGTCACCGCCGCCCCCGCCGGTAGAAGCAGCTTTTCTCCTCCGCCAGCTTCCTGCAAGGTAACCCACAAAAGCTTCACCACCTTTTCTGTCCTCCGCCTTGCTTTTCTCTGTCGCCGCCGACCTGGAACTCACCCAGGTGGCGCCTAAGTAGGTGCCAGGGCACGCCTAGGGTCCCAAGCCTAGGTGCCCTGCCTAGCTAGGCCTCTGGGCAGATGCTTGGGCGGTGCTAGGGCACGTCTAGGCTGCTGCTGGGGTTTGGATTCATCTACTGGATGCCGAAAACATGCACTGATTTCACCAAGTCACCCCAAAAGCCATGAAAAATATTCTGATTGTGTTTATTTATTAACTGATTTCACCAAGCTAGTGGATTTTTTTTAAAGTTATTTACTGATTGTGTTTACTTAATTATGTACTGATACATATGTGCTATACCAATCTGATAGTCCATGATAGAACAAAGCATACTGATGTTGACTACAACTTTGTGCGTCATGCTATTCTGAATTAAGTGTATATTTACTTCATAATTGAATGTTTAAGTAAGTTATAGATATCTTGATGATGAACTGTAATGCACACATGTGACATGCTTGGAATGTAAATGATGAACTGTAATGCACACATGTTTAACTTGTTTTATTGTTGAGTATATTGAGAATCCTAATCACCCTTCTTGCTTAATGATGAACTGTAATGCACACATATGAAATGCTTGGAATGTAAATGATGAACTTTTTCCTAAATTTCCAATCATGCTTTTAAAGACATCAATAATCACCCTAACTTGAAGAACAAGGATTTTAGGTATAAGAATGACAACACATTATTTGTTGGCCTAGAAACCCGTCCAAGATTTACTCATTAGGAGTAAATCTTGGATAGTCCCCGGTTTGGGACTGTTCTTGAACACCTAATCTCTCTTAGGATGTAAGTGTATAATGTGTATTGGGTTTTCAAGAAAATTTCGGCAGCATTTCCCCGTTTGTTCTCTAAGTACATATGTACTTGGAGAATAGTGGGGAAATGCTGCCGAAATTTTCTTGAAAACCCAATACACATTATACACTTACTAGTGAGATTAGGTTTTTAAGGATGGGATAGGTGGTACATGTACATTTATTATATATAAGAATGACATCACATGTATAATGTGAACTTTGCAATGTGAGCTTCACAATTTGAATTACTTTACAATGTGAACTTTACAATTTGAATGTGAATTTGCAGATGGCTGACCATTCTCCTGATGACCGTGCTGATGATTACCGTGAGGGTGAGGACATCAATGCGCCGCCTCACAATGTAAGTTTTAAAAATATATCATATATTTATATCTATATGTCCATTTATAGTTATATCTTGTAAATGTGATTATTTTGTCAAAATTTAGGTTGATGATGCACATGTACCATCTGAAGCACTTGATGCACTTGATCAACAGCACCAAAAAGTTGACAAGAGAAGGGGCATCACTATGATGAAGAAGTTAATTGCGCAAAAGGGCAATGGACCCAAACTTGTTGTGGATTTTGATAATGCAGGAAATGCATGTGGTGTGAATCACAATTCATTTATTTCATATCTTGGGTTTGTTACTCATAGCCATTGCAGTTGTCGCTTAGATTCTTGGCATAACGTTTCTAAGGAGAAGAAAGACTTAATATGGAGGGATTTATGCGTGAGTTATTATTAATTTGCAATTCTATTTTGTAGATTACTAAATTTTTGGATACTAGTTAATAGCAATTCTATTTTGTAGAGTATATTTGAATTGGATGAAAAAATGCATCGTAAATGCGTGATGCAACGATGTGGGAGAGTCCTAAGGAACTATAGGACAAATCTCACCCGAGAATACATAAAAGAAGCTGACAAGAGGAAGAAGACAACCACTGAACAGTGGAACTTCCTGGACAAAGAAGAATGGGACGCATTTGTCGCTTCAAGACAAACTGATGAATTCAAGGTATTAGGCGTCAGTCTCAATCTCATTAATTAATATATGTTGTATTCACCTATTCAAGATTAACATTTAGTGTTGCTAACCAAATCATTAATGTGCATACTAACTAGGCCCTCAGTGAGGCACAAAGATCAAGGCGTGCACTGAATGTGCATGACCACACAATGGGTCCAAAGGGGTATGCAGGCATTCGCCAAAGACTACAGTCTGAGGCTACTACTCATTCTGCTGCTACTCAGGAGTCCTCTACCATAGGTAGCACACCTCTGCCTCGCCATGATGTCTGGATAGCTGGGAGGCAAAATAAGAAGGGAGAAACAACGAAGGCCGCAACTGCTGAGGCGGCTGCAAAAATGGTAAAATACAACTCTTACAGCAATCATTCGAATATTGATTATTTGTGTTGTTTATTTAATTACAAAATTTTGTTTTGGCGATTAGCGGGAGCTGCACGAGCTGAGGAAACAAGGCAAGTTCATCCCTGAGGGCACAAGGGATGAATTGACAGTTGCTCTGGGTAACCCAGAGCATCCTGGACGTGTTAGGGCTGCAGGCGCTGGTGTGGGCATCAAAGATTTTTTTGGGCCATCTTAGCGCAAACATGTCCCAAAAGCGGGACTTTCACAAGAGGAGGTAACATATTCTTTCTTTATAATGTTACTGTAAAAGAGAATTCAATAATTAGAAGCTAACGTTAATTTTATCCATATATAGGTAGATAAGCTAGTTGATAGGAAACTAGAAGAAGCAATGAAAAAGTGGCAGGCATCTCAGACTGCCACTTACCAGACAGTACCTACTCCAGGCTCTACTCCTACTCCTATTGCAGAGGTTGGGAGTAATCATGTAGAACCACCACCTAGCACATCCGCTGTAAGTATTTTTATGACATAGTAACTAGTTTTTTAATTCAAGATGATATGTATATATGAAATTGTAGTCGTTTCAAAAAAAGATGATATGTATATATGTATATAACATTCTTTACACAAAAATTTGTAGGGGTTGAAGCCATGCCGTCTAAAAAGTAAAGAATTTGTCGTTGCAGAGGCATCGACTTACCCATCCCTACCAGGGGAAACGTGTCACAGGTCTCCAGTACCAGCTGGTTGGATTTGTGTGAGCCCGATACATATATTCTCCCAGTGGATGGATCTTCCATTTCCATATGCCCACCCATATTGTGAAACGCTTGGTGAGGCAGTAGGCGGAGTGATATTGTGGCTAAAAGCGGATGTCCTCTTTACTGAAAAGGTATGGTAAATTTACATTACGTTCAATTGTTAGTGTGTGTATATGATGGCAGTTGATCTGAAATTATATATATATACAGGTTAAAAAGAAGACACCCACAACATCTAGGCCTCCACTTCCACCTCCTACATTACCTAGTTGGGTTCCACAGGACCTACCTGTCCCGTTAGGTCCTAACTGTAGGGGTATGGCAATATGGTTAGGAGAACATGATATAAACTCCCCTATAACTGTTTCTTCCGATTCAGATTCTACAGGTCATTCATACGAAACAAAACTATTTATACAAGATATTTTGGAGTTGTTTCTATATGATTGGCTAAATACATCTGTGATAGAGCTATGGATAAGGTGAGATATTCTTTATACATCCATATACCTTGTGTATGATCTGGTGATCTGGTTTCTTATTTATTAATGCATGCGTAATTAATACATATTTTGCAGCTACTTAGACAACATATGTGCAGATTTTGGATTCGAACATGTAGGGTTTTTGATTCTATCTTTGATTAGTCTAGTAGCTAAAGACCCTACGTCAGTTCAACAATACTGTTGTGAGGCTTTTTCAAATTTTGTTGTAAATAAGAAGACGGTGATAATGGCTCCATTCAATGTAGAGTAAGTTTACTTTGCTTATTATAATCTGGACTTAAGAAAATTACATTTTTATTGTGGATTTTGAGTTATTAATTTTTAACTTTTTTACCTCTAGGGGTAGGCATTGGGAGTTACTGGTTATTGCCCCTGAGACGTTCACTGTGTATTATCTAGATCCTAAGGGGAGTAAATTGAATACAAGATTTGGACACATAATGAAAATGGCATTATTCCGGTGAGAAATATTTCATTTTCATATCCGTTAACATATGTTATTACATTACTATTTAATTGCAATGTTCTATGTTACATTAACATGTAGGGGTTTTGAGGAGTTCAAAAAGGCTGGAGGAAAGGTCCCCACGAAAAAGAACCAGCCAATAATTTGGAAGAACGTGAAAGTAAGTTCCCGACTGCAATATATGGATATATTATTTATGTGAACAATGCTTAATTAGTTGTATTTTTTAATATTTTGTATGTTTGAATTTATAGTGTGCTACACAAGACAACGGATGGGCATGTGGATACTATGTCATGCGATATATGCACATGATTATCAAACATGCCACACTGGATATCGAGTGTATTGCTCATGTATTATATAGTCTCATTAGATAATATGATCGAAATATATCAATCTTATTTATAGCTCATTAATTATATATACATCATTCTCTTTACAGGTGTTTAAAGCTGAACCCACTACAGGAGAGGCCTTACCAGATGAAAATGCTCCCTATACGATGGGAGAATTAAATGAAGTAAGAGAAGAATGGGCAACAACCATACAAATAGTGGGGGCTTTAAAATATAATTGGGATCCTGATAGCGAATAATGACTAAACAATGATATTTTGTAAATGAATTTCTGAATTATAATATATGTGTGAATGTTTCTACATGTGTCTGAGTGAAAATGAATGAAAGTGTTGGTTGTTATATGAATGAATGGAACTACAAATTGCTAGCTACATGAATGTTTCTAAATGTGTGAAAATAAAATGGAACCGCAGGTTGCATTGCTAAATGCATGTGTGAATATTTTTGTTGTTACTTTTGCAGGTTTGTGGCATGTTATCGGCTGATATCAATGGATGTCGTAAAACCTGCAGTTCATAACTAAACTAAACAAGTTTCTCATCCTGCGACCAGCCACAACAGGTCTGCAAACTGACAGAAAAAAAAAAACAAAACAATAGGTGTCGGTTATTTGTAAAAAACCGACACCCAATGTTATAGTGTCGGTTTTATATAAATAACCAGCGTCTATTTCCTGTGGCGCGAAGATATATGTCGTTGGTTATTTGTAAAAAACCGACACTGATAGTGCCCAAGATGGCGCCCTTTCTGTGGCGCAAAGGGTTTGGGCGTCGGTTTCTTATCTAATAACCGACGCCTATAGTCCCATGATGGCACGTTTTCGGTGGCGCGCGAAGAGTTTGGGCGTCGGTTTTGGAACCGACGCCTAATGGGTGAGCTTTTAGTGTCGCCCACATAGGTGTCGCTTAGAAACCGACACTAAAGGCTTTAAATAACCGACACTAAAGGTAGGTTCTGTAGTAGTGAGCCAAACCTGTGATTCAACCAAGATGTCACCTTAACCTCATCATGATGGAGGTCGTTAAAAAGGAGGTGATCAAGCTTCTCTCCACATACATCATCTATGCTATTTCAGACTCTACATGGGTGAGCCCAACACAGGTAGTCCCTAAAAAGGGGGGAATCACGGTAACTCAAAATCTTTTGAATGAGCCCGTCACCACCCGATTGGTAACCGGGTGGCGTGTTTGCATTGATTACCGTCGGTTGAATTCCGCCACTTTAAAAGATCATTTTCCTCTCCCATTCATTGATCAGATTTTAGAGTGGCTGGCTAGCCGCTCTCACTTTTGCTTTTTAGATGGCTATTCTGGTTATAATCAGATTTCCATAGACCCTAAGGACCAAGAGAAGTCTACTTTGACTTGTCCTTATGGGACTTTTGATATCGTCGGATGTTGTTCAGTTTGTGCAACGCACCGGCTACTTTTCAGCGTTGCATGCTTGCTATCTTTTCGGATATGGTGGAGCGTTGTCTAGAGGTTTTTATGGACGACTTTTCCATCTATAGTGTGTCTTTTGATGAGTGCTTGTATAATCTAGACAAGGTGCTAGAAAGATGTGAGGACACACATGTAGTCCTCAATTGGAAAATATGTCATATGATGGTTAGCGAAGGCATAGTGCTTGGACACAAGGTGTCTAGCAAGGGACTGGAGGTAGATCCAGTAAAGATTGAGGTTATTTCCAAACTACCTCCACCAAATTCGGTGAAAGGGGTGAGGATTTTCCTTGGTCATGTGGGGTTTTATCGCCGGTTTATCAAGGATTTTTCTAAAATCACTAAGACATTATCGGAATTGCTTGAGAAGGACGCTGTTTTTGACTTCAATGATAAATGTATGCATGACTTCAAGGTTCTCAAGTAAAAGTTGATCTCCGTGCCGATTGTTCTAACACTGGATTGGACTAAGCCCTTTGAGCTTATGTGTGATGCATCAGATTTCGTCGTGGGGGCCATTCTTGGGCAGCGCCTTGAGAACAAACCCATAATTATTTTCTATGCGTATAAGACTTTGAATGATGCCCAACTCGATTACACCACCACTGAAAAAGAATTTCTTGTTGTGGTTTTTGCATTTGAAAATTTTAGGCAATATTTGGTGGGGTCTAAAGTTTTGGTATGAACGTACCATGCCGCCATAAAATACTTAATGGAAAATAAAGATGCCAAGCCTAGACTCATTAGGTGGATCTTACTCTTGCAAGAATTTGACATTGAAATTAAGGACAAGGCGGGCATTGAGAATGTGGTTGCAGACCACTTGCCTCGGTTAGAGTGGGTAGATGAGAGAGATACCAACATACCCATTACCGAGACCTTTCTGGATGAGTAAATCCTTTCCATTCAATCTAAGGACCCTTGGTTTTCACATATCGTGAATTATCTCGCATGTAAAGAAATTCTGGATGATTGGACTTATCAAGAGCGAAAGAGATTTTTCCATTCTTTGAGATATTATTTTTGGGATGACCCTATATTGTTGAGACAGTGCAGGGATGGAATTTTACGCAGGTGTGTACCTAAGAGTGAATATGATAGTATGCTCAGTCACTGTCATACATTGCCCACCGACGGTCATCATGCGAGTGCGAGAACTGCGGCGAAGGTATTAGAGAGTGGTCTTTATTTGCCTACACTTTTCCGGGATGCCTATGATTATGTGAGGAGGTGTGATTCATGTCAAAGGGCATGTAACATCTCAAAACGGCAAGAGATGCCCCACAATGTATTTCAAGAAGTTGAGGTATTTGATTTGTGGGGCATTGATTTCATGGGACCCTTTATGTCATCTAATTCCAATTTGTATATTTTGCTTGCTGTTGATTATGTGTCAAAGTGGGTAGAGGCAGTACCCACAAGGACTAATGACACTGCGGTAGTGTGCAAGTTCGTGAAGGAGCATTTTTTTGTAGGTTTGGTGTGCCACATATGATCATTAGCGATGGACGCACCCACTTCACGAACAGGAAATTTGCTACACTATGGAGGAAATATGGGGCCAAGCATAACGTAGGTACCCCATATCACCCGCAGACATAGGGCCAAGTGGAGGTGTCTAATAGGGATATTAAGAAGATATTGGAGCGCACAATGGCCTCTTCAAGGAAGAATTGGACTGTATTACTACCGGACGCACTATGGGAATATAGAACCACATTTAAGACACCTATAGGCACCACACCTTTTAGGTTGGCTTACGGGCGGGCTTGTCACTTGCCAGTGGAATTAGAGCACAAGGCGCACTGGGCGCTAAGGAAGTTGAACTTGAGTATGGATGATGCAAGGAGAAAGAGAATGTTAGAGCTTAATGAGTTGGATGAGCTAAGGATGAATGCATATGAGAACTCAAGGATCTACAAGGAGTGGACAAAGCAAATACACGATCACCACATTCAATTGTGAGTGTTCAAGAAGGGTGAGAGTGTCCTATTGTTCAATTCGAGGTTAAAGTTGCATCACATGAAATTGAAATCCTGATGGAGTGGACCTTTTGTTATAGAGGAAGTGCGACCCCATGGTGCTATAATGGTGAGAGATGGTGAAAGAATATTCTTGGTGAATGGTTAAAGGTTGAAGCACTATTATGGGGAAGACTACACAAGGAAAGTGTATGAGATTAAATTCATGGCACTAAATGAGGAATGAGGAGCATGCATGCATCTAGCCCAAGACGTTAAATGAGGTGCTTGTTGGGAGGCAACCTAACTTTGGTAGTGTACATGTTTGTTTCTTTAAATTTTTCACATTCCTAGGTAGTTTTCATTAATTTAGCACTTAGTCTCTAAAAATGATACTCTGATGTGTTTGTTGAGTGTGCAGGCTGGGGAACGGTCGATACCATTGACATCTGGTTCGATGGTATCGAACTTGGAACAGTGGACAATTCTACCGAAATTTCATTTCGTCGATACCATCGATGGCCTCGTTGATGATATCGAAACTAGAACAGGCAGAAAAAGGATTAGGCGTCGATTGTATCGACTCTTTGTTGATGGTAACGAGTTTTATGGAGATTTGCAGACAAATTGTCTCAGTGATTTCGATACCATCGACACACTGGTCGATGGTATCGACATGTCTACCGCAACATTGAATTGGTCAGACTTCGCTGAGATTGAAGGAACATACATGTGTCGATACTATTGACACATGGGTTGATAGTATCGACGACACGTCAGCGATCCGAGGTCTTCATCAAGTGGCCCACAACGCCTATCCGTGGACAGTGTCGATGGTATCGACACCCTATCGCTACCATTAACATGAGGCCGATCCAAGTCCCCACATCGAGCCGTCAACAGCCGTCGATTGCAGCGAGGGGCGGTTTCCAACAGTCGTCGATACCATCGACGGGACTATCGATGGTATCGACGCATCGACAGTAGAATCGGTCATCCCTTATAAAAAGGAGGGCAAATCTTCATTCTAACCATACAATCTCATTGCCTACCCTCCACATCAGAGGCTTAACATCCCTGAGCACCCAAGAGCAACCAAGATCACCGCCGAAGATCATCTCCGAGCATCTTCTTAGGCTTTACGGATCTCAATCTTCTCCGAGTTCCCCGATCGTCTTCTCTGAGCTCCATTCTCTTTTCTTTTCCTCACTCGTTTCCGTGCAACCATGGTGAGACCGAGAGCGTCATCATCTAGGGCTGCACCACCTGCACTACCCGCCTAACAGTAAGGATTAGTATCTTGGCCGAGGCTAGTCCACCCATCGGTGGAGATAAAGAAGGTTTATGAAGAGTTATGGAAGCGGCCGATTGAGCCAACCCAATATGGTGACCGCGAGCTTATCAAGGATATATGTTTTGAGGACAATCTCACCTATGTTCTTTAGGGACAACGGTGAGAGTCCCCCATGCTCTACCATGACTATGAGGATGGGCATCCATTCTTCAGTGGATGACCTACCTACAAGGAAATTGTAATCGAGTTCCTAGCATCACTCGATATATGTGTAATTCCCAATGAACTACTGTCGGCGCAGAAAACATGGAAGGAGGGGTGTGTGTCTTTCCGCCTCTACAATAGGGATTACAATCTTACCCTTTTTTAGTTCAATAGGATATATGGGTGGTGCCATGGTGATCTATGTCAGCCACCACAGAATGTTGATTATGAAACAATGTATGCAAAGATGGTCACCATACCCGAGGGGTATTATATCAACTGGCACCACACTGTTGTAGCTGATTTTAAACATCCTTTTGTCCGGGTTCTTCACCGGATAATTTCCAAGTCATTCTTTGCAAGGTCCAAGTTGTCTCAGAGCAAATTCCAAGAGGCGGATCTCTTCTTCCTCCATTGTCTGCTAGAGAGGACTCCGATCAATTTTGGAGCCTTCCTTCTCACGCGCATGATGGCAGTAAAGAAGAATGTTTCTCTCCAGGCTCCAATCTACTTTGAGGGCCTTATTACTCATCTTGTCACGCACTTGGGGCTTGATCTTTCTGGGCTCGACAAGACAGAGAGTTGAAACACTCTCAACCTCTCTCACTTTTTCAACTCTGACCTCCTTGAAGTCCGACATGGCATCACCTATGCCACATGTCATGTGCGAGGTGTGTTTCAAAGGGCGCAACTGCCAGACCCTGCTTTCAACATCAGACCAGGCCAAAGCTATAGGTGGTCGATCATTGATGTTGATGATGAGGAAGAAGCACCTCAAGAGGCGGAGGCTCTAGAGGGCGATGATGATGAAGAAGGGGAGGAGGAAGCCACTATTCCTCTTCGACGATGAGTTTCTCTGAGAAAGCGTCCACAAAACTATAGTGTATCCTCTTCTTCCCAGCCACCGCCACCACAACCATCCCACGATGGAGATGACCCCTATTCTATACATGGGATGTATACCATGCTCTAGTCGATCCAGGAGTCCCAGCAGACAATGCTGCAGTCACATCAAACAACTTTTGTAGGGATCCATGATATGTAGAATAGGCTCTATGAAAATCAGTAGGCAATCTTTGAGAACAAGCGCCATCTCTTTGCCAACCAGCAACAGGTCTATGACAGGTTGGGAAGGATAGAGCAGCAGCAGCCTTTCTACGATCATTACTAGAGGAGAGACTACTTTGGGGGATATCCACAGCCACCGCCCATGCCATCCTATGATCCCAACTTTCAGGGGCGGTATCCAGAGTGGGACCCTCATACCCACCAGTACCCGCCACACCCACCACCTCAGCAGTAGCAGGGTATCACTATTCCACCTTCTGAGTTTGTTCTTGACTATGAGGCCATAGTCGAATTCAAGATTGGGGGGGGGAGATGGAACAATTTCTATCTTAGTTTTATTTTATTTTCTTCTGCTTGATCATTTTTCTTAGCTTTTTGCAATTTTCTTCTAGTTTTGTAATTTTTTTATTTACGGCTTTTTAGGACCCACTTTCTATCTAGTGTAATCCGTGGGTGTCTAATGTAAGTGTGTCATCTCAATGTTTTTCATATGGGGCTGATGTATGAATTGTTTGAAATTGAGCACATACCTTATGAAAATAATTGGGTAGGTCAACTTTAAAACATATGATCATAACTGTATATCATTTTGGTTCAAGAAATGAGGATGGATATGGATGTTGAGCTTAAACTGACCTAACGGTAACATGACTTTGATTTGAAGTGAGAAGAGAGAAACCTCTTAGTTACCATGTGCACATGTCAGTAAGGAGGGACATATAATCTTTTCCAATGGTTCTGTCATTTCGTCATGTGATCTATCCACCTTATTTCATTCACACTCCACCATAAGAACTGGGAGCACATTATAGTTTTTCATCTATTGATTGCATGTCATTTAGATAGGATTGCATTATAGCTAGATTTTCTATAAAAAAATGAAAAAGAAAATTTTTTGTAGATCAGTTATGCATGCACACATTTTAGAGTGCATGCCATTGTAGTTGCATAATTACTTTCATGTAGTTGCACTTTGCATATTTTTGAGCATATAGGACATTATGTGCCTTATTTCTTCTGGAAAAATAAGAAAAGTGGGTAACTTGTTCTATACTCTTTGAAAAGTAGATTGTAATGCATCAATTATAGTAGTTATGTGAAAATAAGCCCGAGAAAATTATTATGTTTTGTAAATATTTCCGTAGTCAATTGAGAAAATTGGGGCTTGAAAAAAAATTTAAAAAAGAAAGAAAGAAAGAAAAAGAAAAGTAGAAATCAAAGGGAGAAAGGAACTTGTTTCACCTGTATAATAGGAAGAATAAGCACATGATGTAGTTTTGTAGACATTTCATCTCACATTGAGACGGAATAGTAGAGCATGCATCATTCCACCTTAATTGTAGGCATTGGGTCATTTTCATATGCATATGCATCATTTAGATCATTTTTGCTATTTTTTCATGTTAAACTGTATTGTACTTTCTATTCTTTCACGGCCTCCCATTCCATCCACCCGTTGCTCAAAACGGTAGGCCACCCATGAATATATCGTCATTCTTGTATAATCAGGAGATCTGCTTCCATTGTAGATGGTAATTAGGATTTGAGCAACGTAGATAGGAGATCACAAGATGCACCACACATGAACCGGAGGAATTTATTATATTATCTGCTTTATCTGATTGTGTTCATTGATTACAGGGTGGACATCTCTCATGGATGATCATTGTCACCTTTAGGGTAGTTATCGTTCTGTGGTTAGTGAGAGCTGGTATGTGCCTTGTAGGTGGGAATCACACTGTGATGTCTTTTATGTGATTATGTTCTTTAGTTGACCCTCACAATTTTATTCTATAGTTTTGTTGCTCGAGGACGAGCAAAGTTCAAGCTTGGGGGAGTTTAATGCAGGGGTTTTGAGTCATTTTTTATAGGCTAGTTTTACACTCATTTTATGTGCTTATTGGTCATATTTGTGGTTAATATCGCATGATTCAATTCATTTAGCCTATTATCCTTGCCTGCATCAAATTCATCTTATTTTACATTGTTTTGTATAGATTATCATATTTCTCAGATTTGATTTATGTTTTTCTCTCATTTTCAGGCAATTCACAATTCTGGACTCGTCGATACCATCGACGGTCCTTCGATAGCATCGACAGAGCAACAGTGACAAAAAGCTGGAGAGGAAGCAGATAGTTCGATACCATCGACACTTTTTCGATGGTCTCGAAAGTCCAACAACGAGCCAAATATCATCCCGTCGATACCATCGACACCCCGTCGATACCATCGAGATGCCATCAGGCGGGTTTGAGAAATTGAAGAAAGCATCGGTACCCTAAGGTTTCGATAACATCGACACCCCGTCGATGGTATCAACGTCGTCGGATCAGAGTTTTGTCCAGCACGACTTCAATCAGACGGTTGCGTTCTTTTGGCGGCCGTAAGTGGTACCTATACCTAGGAAAAGACGGCCCAAAGCCGGGAGACACATTCTATTCCATTGCACAAGTCCCGAAGGAGGAGAGAGCAAAAAAGGGAGACGAGAGCTACTCCCGAGGAGATTCCAGAGACGCAGACAGAGCTTTTTACCGCCGGAAGGCTGCAGAACGCTCATCTCGCGTCGAGGATTCTTCTCCGTTCAGGGGTTACACCATCTCCATCCACGTTTTCTCCATGTTTTCTCATTCCTTCATGATATTTTCAATTGAGATGAACACACAGGACTAATCCCCTTTGTCTCTAGGATCGGGAGTAGCCCGCACAATCGTTGTATGACTCTTTTTACATAGTTTATCATAATTTGTCCCTCAAATTCACTGTATGATATCATTTTCTCCATTGCTATCATTGTGCTTGATCATCATAATGATAATATAATACCTTTAATTGCTTTTGACGAAGAATTAACGGTTGAAAAGAGGCGATAATCACATTAACTAATAAGTCCTTTGGAAAAGGTGATGTACGGTGGGAACTCAGAGGCATATTTTTCATGCACCTAGTCTAGGACATAGGTTACTACTTGCGTGGAACCGACCTAGATTAAGGTAGTGAATTGTATCGCGAAAGTGAGCAATTCTGGCTACAGACCACTATCCGAAAAGGGAGACGAGTTGTGATAATTATGAAGGATTTAGTACAACGAGAACCCGCGGTGAAACCACAATCCTAGAGATTTCTTTTGAATTGATTAAACTAACCATTTAATCGATTGCTTTGTTTTCTTTTATTTTTTTTTCCTTTTTCAAAATAACTTCCAAACTTTTATAACCGGTTTAGCTGATCGCGAATAGTTAGTAGTAGTCTACCAGTAATTACGTTTTCCTGTGTTCGACTCGGACCTCACAAGGCCTATATTATATTGACACGTGCACTTGTGTTATACGCACGGTAAAGTCGTGTCAAAGTTAGTGTCCATAATCTTTCAATGTGATTTTTTTAAAATTTGATCCATTGAGAATGACATGAATACATTCCCCCGTTCCCAAAAACAAGCATAGATATTAGATTCTACACACGATAAGCTACACGTCATTGGCGGATACATGGCATGAGGGTAACCGGGTAAATTCCGTTCGGAGAAAACTTCCATAGCCGGCGTGTCTGAGTCTGAGATGGTCAGCGCGTGCACTGGCAAGGGGCGAGCAAGCCGTTCCTATCTATAGCCTTCATTGTTCGAAAAAGTAAAATGTGCGCGGACTTCATAACAGAATTCGTATAGTCCCGACGGGCGGGAGTTTGTGGTCGCCAGTGGTGAGTGGTGACTGGTGGGCATAACAGGGCTGACGTCTAGGTAGCATTTCACCCCCAAATCGATGGTGATGAACGCCGACCACTGCCTCGACATCACCGACCCTCCCCCTCCTCCGACCGGGAAGGAGGAATCCGCAGCCGTTGCAGGCGGAGTCGGGGACTACGACGGCGACGCCCCGGCCTTCGACGGGATCCGCTTCTTCGGCCGGAGGTCCTTCGGGGCCAGTACCTGG
Source organism: Alisma plantago-aquatica (assembly GCA_963693085.1). Taxonomy (NCBI): domain Eukaryota; kingdom Viridiplantae; phylum Streptophyta; class Magnoliopsida; order Alismatales; family Alismataceae; genus Alisma; species Alisma plantago-aquatica. Next base: position 172,989,198 of record OY856414.1, on the reverse strand, counting down.
GCGGTGACTCTCTTCGCGGCTCTCCATGTCGTCGCCTTCATCATCACGATGTTCGTCAACGACTGCCCCGCCAATAGTGGCGGCGACCTTCAGGATTGTGCCGCCGCATCCCTAGGGAGGTTCTCCTTCCAGCCCGCCTCCGAGAACCCGCTCTTCGGCCCTTCGTCTTCTACGTGAGTGTTCCAGGATCACTGTTTTTCTGATAGTATCCTGGATTCCCGCATCGAAATGTCGTACTGGATTTCTGCTCCGTTCGCATTCTTAAAATAGAGGCGTCATTCCGCGCTACTTAGATGGACCGCATCGGACTGGAACCGAGACCTAAACCGTCTACTCTGCACCGAATTCCTACTACTTCAGACGCGTAGTAACAATCGTAACTTTCACTCGTCGATTTCAGAAAGTTGTTGCTGCGATTTCGATTACGGCTAAAAAACAACTTGCCACTAGGTCAATCCCTGATTTCCACTTCCTTAGTGCTACGACGAACCGATTTTGCTCTAGCAAACGCGTCCACTTCCCTAGTGTTACGTATAGACAGGAGAACTGTACTTGTATTTCCTGCTCTTTCTGTCGTGAATATGTGAAGATTTTCCATCGGTTATGGAACTGTGACATTAACGACTCTGTTGCTGCTGTTAAGGTTGATCGCAATGGGCGGCCTTCAGCGGACTCTAGTATTGCAAGGTCGCCAGTACTGGCGCCTTCTGACTTGCATCTGGCTGCATTCCGGCGTTATCCAGCTCGTTCTGAATGTCTTCACACTTCTCCTTATTGGGATACGCTTGGAGCAAGATTATGGTCCTTGTAAGTTTGCGTATTTTACATTTATCATCGAATTGCCTGAATCAGCTTGATGTTTACTGTCGCTATGTTTCCTGCCCTAAAGAAAACCAAACTATGCTGTGATCAGGAACAATAGAATTGCACCTTTTCAAATTTCTCTGCTTCGCCTCCAGAAGGTAGTTTATTTTTTTTTGGATATTGCTTTGGCACAAATGATGACCACGAGTAGACAACTACTAACTACTGAAAGTTTACTCACTAAATACTACAGTTTTGGAAAGAGTACTCCGAACTATAATCTCAAAGATATTGTAGTTGTGGACATAGAGCGATGTATACGTTTGTCTTATCGCTGCTGTTTTGTAGATAATTTAATGATTTAAGCAATAGTGTAGCTTACTTTCAGGGGCCATTTTGAAGTACAACCTTGCAAAAACCAGCTATGAAATTTGGGAAAGTGTGTTTTTGCTGGTTATGTTCCAACTTCCGAGCGTTAACTTTAACAAATTCAAAATATTAATTGAGATTGCTAAGATGCTGCTTTTCGCACTGTAAGATGCAATAGTATAGTTTTTTTTTTTTTATATATAGCTTCTTGCTCAGGCATAACCAGTAATTCTGCCAAAGCACAGGAGATGCCTGCTTAATTGCTTTGTTGAGATCCAGAGACAGAATGTGACATGCTACAGAAAGGAATTCCGTGCTTATTTAAATGTTCAACGGATGGATCGAATATAAATGGCATCTCTTCCTTTAGCTATTATACATGCTATAGTATTGGCAACAGTTTTTTCGTTGGACAAAATAGTACTACAGTGCCATAGCGCACTTGTTACATGTCTTTCTCAAGACATCAATCTACTAGTCAGTCGATAAGGTCCTACGCAATTGAGAAATTACACCCTCAGTGATAGTGCATTTCACGAAATCACTTTTCAGTGGAATTCTATTCTGCAAACTAGTTCCACTGAAGACCGTAAGAATCAATGGAGTCATTTTGCTTGGATGCCACAAATATTTCAGCTATAGCTTCATGTAATTTCTGTACTTCCTTTAGGGGAACAGCAAAGCTATGCGATTTGTATATTTGCAGTAATTAACAAGTGTTCTGTCATTTATAGACTTGGCAATTCACAGTCCTAATTCTATTTTTGTCTTTGCGTTTAGGGAGGATATGGGTTATCTACCTACTCTCTGCTCTCTCCGGCAGCTTCCTGTCTGTTCTTTTCAACAAAGATGTCCCTGCTGTTGGATCGACTGCTGCTTTGTCTGGATTACTAGGTGGTATGCTTTCTGGGTTTATCCAAAACTGGAAGATTTATGATAATAAGGTGAGCCTCTGTGACGCCAAACGGCCCAAGGAACTCTGATAAGCTTCTTTCATAGGCTTGTACATATTTGTGTCTTAATATTATGTGATTCAGGGTTTTCCACTGGCGGTCTTGACAATTCTGGCTACTGCCAACTTCATCCTTGGCCTCATGCCTCATGTTGATAACTTTGCCAACATTGGAGCATTCGTTTCAGGGGTTCTTCTTGGGTTGGTCCTCCTATTCAATCCTCAACTCGGGCAAATGGAAAGGAAGAAAGGGTTATATGACTATAACAGTAAGGGTTCCACAAGATGGGCTCAGAAACTGGACAAACCCATAAGGAGGATTGTTTCTTTTGTTCTCTTCGTTGTAATGTGAGTCGTTTCCAATTTTCACTTTTAAGTTCTTGTCCGGCTTGATGAATGTAAAACAGGACTAACATGACTGTTTATCAGATTCGCAGGGATGTTTGTATCGGTTCTTTTGGGTATAAATGCGAACAAGTTCTGCCCCTGGTGTCACTATATTGATTGCGTTCCTTCCAGACTGTGGAGCTGTGGAGATGTTGAGGGTCTTCCCGACTGAAGAGCGCTGGTTGCATCTCCTAGGCACCTCTTAAGGGTGTTTTTTAGATTGTAGTGACTTTTTTAGCTAAAAACAGAATGGTTGAATGTATAAATACAAGACTTATCCTAATCACCACTGGGCGGCACTGTCAGACGATTTTTTTTTTTGAGACATACGTGGACTGGTTCAGTTCTTCGATGATGGTCCCATTCCTTTCCACGTTGTTATAAATTTTCTATTGCTTTCCATCCGTAAAGCGCCCGTGGCCTAATGGATAAGGCGTCTGACTTCTAATCAGGCGATTGTGGGTTCGAGTCCCACCGGGCGTGTTTATTATTTTTTCCTTAAGCCCACTCCGTTGAGCATTTCCGGCGCACGTTTGGTTTGCTGAATTTATCTGTCCATCCCGCATTACTGAAATACTGCATTCTCAAAATCCCGCAAAGTAAAATTTTATGTTTGGTTTGTTGGATTTTGTAAGTGTGGGATTTATTTTTTTTCGTGTCTACCATCTTGTCGGATTTTGGCGTCCGGGAGAATTTTGATGGAGATCAAAATGCGGGATTTTTATTATGTCTGAAAATCTCGGGATTAACCTTATTTCTCCAATCCTGCAAACCAAACATAAAATTTGTTGAACTGGAGTTCAGAATACAATCCAATACGGAAAAATCCAGATAACGAAACATGCCCTAAGTTTATTATTCAGTGGCGAAAACTTTAACCAAAGAACGACGTGTTATGTAACGGGTAGTGTTCGAGTCCCACCACCCTATTTATTATTTTTTCCTTGAGCCCACTAAGTTGAGCATTTCCCGTGTGCTCATTAAGTTTATTATTCAGTAGCAAAAACTTTACCAAAGAAGTATCATGTGTTCTACGTGTACTACTGTAGATGTGTTCTACGTGTACTTTACCAAATATCTCTCCTAACGTAAAAAAAAAATTATGCCAATAAATGTAGCCCGTGACCATCGTCTAATATCAAAAATATCAGAGACGACAACATAAATCTTTATTTTCCAATCAATTTTGAGATAACACATTCAAAATAATGCTAGAGTTGACAATATAAATTCTTCTTTTTCAATCAACTTTTTTACAAGTTATCTTTGTATCAAAAAATGAAATACTCAAATTTCTTCTTACATCCAAACTTGATGTAGGCATTCTTCTTCTATTTTTTAGTAAGAAAACTTGGTGTTTCTTCTCTAGGAGTTCTACACTTGAGGTGTCATACATGTATTTAGTTAATCTAATGTATTAGATTGACATATATTTTTTTCTAACAAAATCCACCATAACACTTCCCTGGGTACTTTTTAATGTGTAAACAAGTAAAAATCATGTGAAGATCACTTTTGTCTTTTCAATGTCATTTCATAAGTCACCTTATTAGAAAAAATAGCATTTGTGGTGGATCTTCTAGACATGGAGCCAAATTGGTTGTATGATATTTACTTTATTGCTCTTAGTCTCTAATCTTTTCTCGAACATTCATAGTGTGATTTGTCAACTTGATACCTCTATAGTTTCTGCAACAAACATCTCTCATTTTCCAATAAATGAGGACTACATTACAAATTCTATCGTGATATGACGTTTTATTTCTCATCATAATCTTATTGAATAATTTGTTAACCTCATACCTCCTTCATCCCCATACTCCAACATGAATACCATCGGGCACTCATGAATTTCTCATTTTCATCTTTAAAGCATTCTTTACTCTCATCTTGTTAAAGTGATATCTCTTGTATTCATGTTGCAAGAATCTTGTATATTATTTAAAATATCTCCATTGTATATGGAAGAAGTCCTTCCTTTGATTTTTGATATAATATTTACAAGCACTATGCCATCTTCATATTGATGAATTTATCATGATGGTGTCTTCCCTTTCTCTGTCTTATTCATGCCAATATATATATATATATATATATATATATATATATATATATATATATATATATATGTATGTGTGTGTGTGTGTGTGTGTGTGTGTGTGTGTGTGTAGAGAGAGAGAGGGAGGGAGGGAGAGAGTTGACTAGTATACATTTAAGTGTACAAATCGTACTACACATTCAAGGGGTGTTTACATATTAAGACCATTTTTTGGGAAGTCCAAATTGTTGATATTCATTGTTCTAACCATACTTGTCAAGTCGGTCATCCTCACTCCTTAAGCGACCAGGACGACCTGAATGCCCAATCAAACACCCAGTCATAAGATAATTCTCTTTGCATATAATTAATTATGTATATAGTTATATACAATATATTATATGAAACTGATGTAAGCATGTATCCAAGCATGTAATAATCCATATTTAGTCAATGTTGTCATAAAAAAATATGAATATTAGTTAATGTATTCAACAAGTATAAATTGAAAGAGAAGAGTGACATATCATTGTTGAATTCGGACTTTGGGTGCTTGTTGAATTGCTAAAATTAAAATAAAAGTTATATGGTAAATTGATGTAGTGTATACAATATTAGTGTAAACTAAATTTATATTTAGTGATCTATTTTCCATGGTAAAAGATAAAAACAAACACATTTTTTTCAACAATAAGATTGTATGACAAATATCCAAAAAGGCAAAAACCCAAGCGACATATTGTTTAGAATTTAAATAAAAACCAAAACATGTCTAACGCTATTGAAAATGTACTCAATAAAATGTAACGAAAACTAAATGGCTCTTCTTCATCATCCTATGGCTAATCTTCATCATGTTCCCATTCATCTTCAAGAATATTTTTATGCTCCATTGAGGCATCCTCCATGTCATCCATGTCTATGTCATTTGTCAAATTCATTCCCCTACTAGTCCCAAAACCACTAGTACCTCTCCTTGAATCATTTGGAAATCATGTAATCTACTCATTACCCAATCAAGACCATCTAGGGAAATAGGATCACAGGTTGTCTAATCACATCTTCTTAAATCTTTCATAAAGTTGGCAATTGTATTGGATATAGACAAGTTAGTCCATCCTTTTAACCTCAAGGTTGTTCCTCCTCTTTCTATGAACCTATAAAATAAAAATGTATGTCAAAACATATTACTAAATACAAATATATGAAGTTACATATATTATTTCATATACACATAATTGTCAAGAACATTAACAAGGACAAAAGTACTCCAAGCTCTCTTTGGAGTAAATGATGTGCAAAAAAAATCTAGTAAGCATTTGTCCATCCATTAAAGATTTTGAGTTTTCCACCATATGCATCCTACCAAGAAACTAAAGCAAATTATAATTTACAAATCACTATTATCACTAAGTGTACAACAATGTAAAAATCCAACTTTGTTGAAATTTGAAGATACTTATGTGGTGTCTTCACAGTCCTATGTCGAATGGCAATCTCTTTACCAAACATCCCATGGGCCTCCTTGTAAGAATCCAACTCTGTGAAAATTTTGTCTTGGAGTGTTGTGTCATAAACCATTTTTACTAGGCAATCTACAAAACTTGAATCATATATGCCAAGAAAAGGGTCACACTTCACTCTAGCTTCATTATATGGTGAGGGGTTAAGTAAGAAACTTGTTTCATAAAGAGGTCACATTATCTAAAAAAAAATCTATTTTTCATAGTATTTATGATGGGTTTGCAATCCCTCTCTCTTTGAGAAAAATTCAGCTTTATCACTTTTGTTGCTTTCTCAATAGAAGTTGCAATATAGCCCATGAGGGGCTTCTTATCTGCATCTACAAGTCATAAAATATACATGAGAGTTGTGAAAATCTCAGTAAATCCTACTACATTCCAAAATGCTTAACAAGTTGTAGATACCATCTTCCCTGCACTTGTCTTTGACCAACTGCTCTGCTCCCATGCAATTGAATCAAATAAGGAAAAGAAAGTGTCCCTATAGCTAGCATGCTCTAAAGGGTAAGAAAGGAAGTAGAAAATCTAGTGACCCTAGGTTGCATCAACTCATCATTGTTCTTACACCTCTTGACAAATGCATCGTGTAACCAAGTATGTTGGTATGTGTAGGTTGTCACCTGTAACTACCCCGCTTCCCGGTAAACCCCAATTAAGGGAGACCAAGAAGTCAGAGGCGTTATCCCAAAACAGGATCAATGGTTTTGTTAATAATAAAAAATAATTAATAAATTATACTAAAGACTAAACTGAAAACTGGAATTTTTTTTCTTTTAACATACCATCAAAATTAGGTAACTGGGACTTCTACCCAAAGTAGAATTCTATTTACCCAAATCCTCTTTTATTATTTTTACATTAATCTTCACAGGTGCCACTTTGTAGTTTGTCCAATTTTAGATAATACCTAAAACGTCAGAAAACAAAACGGCAGTCAGTATAATGAATTATACTGGTATGTGGGGGGAATCAATAATCTTGCATTTAATTGTAACAACATATTGCAAGAAATTATGATTTAACAAAACAAACTTTATGTTTTAAACATGACTACTCAATCCTTACATACCCTAGCCTCTGTGATGTCCCTACATTGGACATGGATACTACCTCTCATATGGTAGATCTCAACTAACCCCCATGATCCTACCTTACAGGTAGATCAATACATAGGGTCGTGGAGTCATATGGTCCTACCCAAGGGTAGACCAACACATCGACTCATGATAACTTGATGATACTACCTTGCGGGTAGACCATGTACTAGGTCATCTATCTCATCATCATCAGAGCTACAGAGGAGGACCAGGATCTGAGCTAGTCATGCACATATATTTATGGTGATAGTCATAGTCACTTTATAGTTGCATGAAATAAATGTCAACCAAGCTGTTAATTCCAAGCAACAGGCAAAACCACGGAAATCGCCATGAAACTAAAGCGATTAGCCATAAGCATAACCACATACCTGTCTTGAAGATCTCAAAGAAGCAATATATCCAAATCAACTAGATGTCCAATCAAGCAAGGTAAGAAACCAAATCAAGTAATCCTTGATCCTGAAAACATGTATAGCACCTAGTTGTTACCATCACATCCCAAACAACTCCTTATTAACTTGAGCCACCTTTCAAAGGTTTCTAAGCCCCATTAATATGCATTAGGGTGCCTTAGATCAATTTCTCAAGCTTTATCCTTTTTTGGTCAACAAACCCTAAAATAGCTTTTCCACTCATAAAAACCCTAATTACTCAAATTATACACATTAAGGATCTTTTATACTCAAATTGGCTTAGGTTCATCATATCTCTATTTTTTCATGGATTTTCACAATTAAACCATTAAAAGCAGTAATTATCAAAATTAGGGTTTCTAAGCCCATTAATGCATATTCATGTACTTGGAACCCTAAATTAAGCCAATTATGCATAAAGATCATCTTTTTAGATCTAATTCTTCCTTTTATCAACAACATGTTAACATTTGCTCAAAACATTCAAAGAACATCATTAGATCTAACTATCATCAAATATAAAGCTTTTTGATTAATTAAACCATTAAAGATGACATCCTTATACACTTTCAAATTACAAGAGTATTTAAGTCTCAATTATATTTTTATTGCACTCCTTCCATTCTCTTGATCAATTTTCATATATAATTTGTTTTAATTGGAGTTACCAATAGTTAGTTATGATTTATTACCTCTGGAACAATAGAAGATCGCCACGTCAGCAGACATGAGCTTATCTTGCCACACGAGCCTGCTCTTGACCGATGGCATGTGGCCACCTCACCCCTGCATTCCTCGCGTGTGGTTCTATTGAACACCGTGAAAGGATGACGCTGCCCCTTGGTCCAGAGCATGTGCCAAAGGGCATATGTGTCATTTGACCCTATCTCGTCTTCCTCCTCCCGATGCTACAAGCCACTCTCTAAGGCTCCAGGCCACAGTCAACCCAAAGGTTGACTTCATGCTTAGTTCCACCTGTGTGCAACCTAAAGGTTCTGATCTCTCCGTCTCGCTCTGACAAACTCAGTGATCTCCTCAGTTGCCCACTTGCTGCTCTCCACTGTTAGGGGAACTTGTCACTACCTCCGGAGAGGACTGCTTTGAGACGACATCAGAGGTCGAGACCAAACTACAAATTGAGAGAATAGATGAGTTCAACTACTTCGTCCAATCTTACAAGAGATGTTGGTTTGATTGTTGGCACCCTGGATCACCCTCCCGTATATAGGATAGGGTTGGTCAAGATATTCCCAATTAGGGAAACTCTGAGGGTGTCCCAAAAGCCATCGAATCCTAGGTTCAATCAACTTGGGAGAGTTTCTCAGACACAATGACAACATTTCCATCCACGCCCGTGCTTTAGATTGTGTGAAATCTAGAGTTAAATCCTCTCCAGTTTGACTGGAACTCGACTTTGGGATGATGACCCCGAGCCGTCGGATCGTGGGATCAATGACCTGGATCGTGAGATTTGCAGTCCAGATCACCCGCATCATCCTTGAACTGAGAATATTATTCCTAAATGTAAAGTGACATTTAATGCATTCAAACAATTATCCTCTCACATTAGGAAATCTTATAAAAATCATATCTCCAAACCACATGCCTAATTAATACCAAATTTTAAAGGAAATTCCTTTATGACTTTAACTACTTGTGTGCAAAGTTTGGGACTCAAATATGAAAGTATGAGAGAATTTTCTTCATAATCAAGTTATCACTTATTAAAGCATATTTTATGCATATTTTATCTCTCTTACTCTTTTATTCTCTTTATTTGGATTCCTTTTACCATTAGAAACCTTATGGATTCGAAATCTCCTCCATAATGATTCTATTATCCTTATTTCCACATATTTCTTATATTTACATCATTATCTCATATTTCCTTCTTAATAAAGAAATATTTGATTTCTTCTTTTTCTTTTTAATCATATTGGACTCATTAACATGTTATAGTCCACAAAATCACAGGTACAAAGGAAATATTACAAATGGAATCCATTCAATACATATAATTCATACAATTCCCATAATCATACATTTATTGGGGAAATTGCATTTCCAACCATATGAACCTAAAAATTGGGGTTGTAACATCCTTCCTCTCTTATAGGAATTTTTCCCTCAAAATTCCACCAAACATATAAACAATTCAAGATAAGACTTTCTTATGTCCATCATTGGCTCCCATGTGGCTTCATCCTCTCCATGGTGCTTCCAAAGAACCTTTATCATCTTATATTCTTACATCTGAGTTCTTTCACCTTGGTATCTAGAATCCTCATAGGTGACTCCAGACATTTCAGCCTCCCTCGAGAGCTCACTAGGTTCATTGCTCAACACATGGCTCAGGTACCTCACATAGTGCTCTAGATCGGACACATGGAACACATCATATTATCCTGAGGGGTAAAGCTATACATAAGCAACTCCACCAATCCATCTCAAATGGACCCATGTATCAGGGACTCAACTTTCTCAGCTATAGCTCAGAGGGGTCACGTTTTCATGACACATGTTTACCCACAGTGAACTGCATGTCAGTCTGCTTTGCATCAGCTCACAACTCCTGTCGATCCTGGGCTTTCTCAGCCATTTCTCGATCGAAGTGTCTTCATCTGCATATATTGTGGTCTCTCTAACCTTTGCAAGGTCCTCTTCACCGACATCATCCAAGTGAAGTGGTGACTAACACATCCTCCATTACAGAGCTTCATACATCCCGATACTGGATATGGTAGCTATCTTAACAAGAAAACTCTGCTAGGGGAAGGAACTGTTCCCATGTATCACCCTGAACGAGCACACATGCTCTCATCAAACCTTCTAGAGTTTAGCTTTTTGTCTCTGGACTGTCCACCAGTCAGGGGTGATATGATGTACTCAACTTCAATCTAGCATCAAGTTCTTCTTACACCTACTCCCACCACATGGAAGTGAACTTGAGGTTATGCTCAAGATATTGAACTCAGATCACGATGTAGTTTGGACTATCTCTCTTTCATATATATAGTTCAACCAAAAATGTCATACTAATAATGCTCTCTCTCTTAGTCAAGGGATTAGGTCAACTTGGTAAGGCAATCTATCATAACCCATATTGCATCATGACCTCTCTTGGTCCATGGGAGACCCACCACACTGTCCATGGTGATCTACTCTCATTCCCTCTCGGGGACTCCTCATATATGTAGCAACCTACTGGGTTATTGGTGTTCAGCCTTCACTCTCTCGCATGTAGGGCAACTGGCTACATGCAACACTATATCCTTCTTCATCCTAGGCCTTCAAGGTACCACATACAAACCTTAACCACCTTGGTAGTACCACGGTGTACGGTGTTCTTAAAATCATGAGCTTATGGCATGACATGATTCCTAAAGGGTGACTCCTCAGAAACCCTAAAACACTCTAGTAGCGGATTTCTACACCTTCTTTTCTTGAGAAGTGTAATTGAGATTCTCACAACTATCCTTTTATCTCATCAAGCTCTGGGTTGGATAACTGAGAAACCAGTAATTGACCAACGGGTCAGGTTATATCTGAGTGTTAGCCACATAGATCTCATCATATAATGATCATAGATTTTACCTAACAACCTTTTCAATCTCTCTACTGGCTATGCAAGACAGATGTACACCTGAGCTGTATTCTATTGAGAACATCTTGTTACCACATAAGCATCCTTACATGCTAGGTGATGGTGAAGACATAAACCGTCATATTAACTCATCATCCTCATCTGGGGTTTAGGTCTAACTGAGTCAAGAAAACTTTGAGCTCATCATCTTGGTTATCAAACCCAACCTTATGACTCATAGATCCCAAACTACGTCCAGAGAGGTATGCCTTCATATTACCTTGTTCTCTTCATGTGTTCAAACTATTTTTCCATTTACTTTCAAAAGGTGGGGTGCTTCCTCTATCATCAACCATCGTAGAAGGGTTTCAACTCATATCACTTCCATCCTTAGTATATGGCATGCATTTTGCCAAGTCTCTCACACCCATAACAAGATGAAATAAGCATTTGGCTGCAATCCAAATACAAAGTTCATCCCGTTCTAAGAGTCTAGATGGTACATCACACAACGCCATTACACTTTCCAAACTAAGTTGAAACATACATCTCATGTCTCCACATCATAAACATCTTCAATCTATGTTTAGATCCATGGAAAGGTTGTTCCCAAACACTCTCGGGTCTTCACATCACTCTTATGTACAATCCTTAGTCATTACCTCACAGTCTCTAAGGTGTCGGTACTTTTGGGGTGATTTGACCCTATTGCATCTAGGGAGTGCCTCTTACATTTACCCCTTAGGCCCCATGAACTGATGAAGGTGGCCAGCCTCATAACCCATGAGCCTTAGGTAAAGGTAGATGTTACCTCCTGACCCTATGGTCTTGTACATTCAAGGAACAGACAACTCCTACTCCCATCAATCTTATCCCTTCCTGACCTTGGTATTGACTTAAGATTCCATCATAGCACATCTCAAACCTGAATCCTCACCCGGATCTTCATCATCTCTCTAGGCACTCATGGTAAAAGTTATATTCCTTCATGGAAATTATAGTGACCTACCTATCTCGGTCTGGCCCATACAGGTTACCTCCATGGCAACATATCCTCATACCCCTTAGAGATGGTTACACATGGGTTTATAGATTCATGGTCATACTATGTGCTCTCCACTTAGCTCATCAAGCTCCTATTAAAGACCTCTTTAAGTTACCTCAAACTTAAACAAAAGTTGGTACTCATCCTACATGAAGGGTCCCTTCTCGGGATGGGAAAGAAACTATCTCTTGATAGTAGCAGAGGCCACAAACATCCATACTTCCAGCGTTTACATCATCATGTGCATGCTTAGCTCCTAACATGATACTTATGCACGTATCTAGCAAGAAGACAACCTACTAAACCATGCTAAGTTCCTTGGTATGTCATACATATTCATCATTCCTCAAGGTCGAACCAATACCATACATGCATATGTCGCCAACCTGTGAGAGTGGTTCATCAAACATATATCTTTGTTCATGTGGGGTTTCCTTTTGCACTAAAACATGAGGGGGGTGCCATACTCAATTCCTATGAACTTGATCATCCTCATGAGCATCTTGTGCATTAGGTACTACTAATTCCACTCTTTGGTCTAGGAACCCCAAGTTCACTTCCTATGCATCAGCTGTCAAACAACATGTTTAGTTGTTCAACCACAAAAGAAACATGTACAAGGTATGGCATATACTTCCTACCATTCTTCCACATGAACAACCTTTAGAGTCAATTGGGTATGATGCCTCACAACTTATTACCGTACCTTTTCAGGGTCTAGGAAACTCATCTTCATGCTCCTAAAAGGAAGGTTCTCATATCACATGTAGTTCGTTCTATCCCCTTTTTAGGATTTTGTTCCTCTACAAACATCCAAGGTACAACAAGCCCCCAAGGATCATACATGGGGAAACCACATATATCTACTCAGGGTTGTCTAACCCAAGTCATACCATACCCAACTTCTCATGATTCCTCAAGTCTCAGAGTCAAGGTCTCCAACCTCCTTCATTGGGTCTCGCCCTTTCTCTAGAGCTAACCCTACAACTGGTCCTTCCACTGGAGGTTCTCTCCCATAAGGTGGGTCAAGCTCTGAAGGATACCCGTTTATCCTTACTTGGGTGAAACATACTATTAAAACCTATGTCCAACGAATCATCCAAAGCTTTGCATGCTCATCTCATAAACTATTAGTCATAACCGTTTTGGCTTAGGTCTTAAACCTGATGCCAGCCTTAATGCCACTCTCTTCTATGTAGGTGCATATCTCTTTCTTATCATATATAGCTATTAGGGTTCCTATACAATTACCACTAACCTCCTCAATGAGGGAGCTATCCCTCACCCTAACAGGCACGCCCCTCCCAAGGTCGGGTCACCACAAGGAATTAGGGTCAACCAACTACACATAGTTTATGCTTCTTATGGATACTCAAAACCTCTGTACAACATGCATGTCTACCCCACGTACGTGCATGTATGGTCAACTATGATATCCAACTCATCGTGTCCTCTCTTTCTTTATCCACAACTTAGGGTTTGGGTTATCATCATCCTTAGAGGATGCATCGGGTCTCTTCCTCTTCCTGGAGACTTCATCCTCCAAGGCTAACTCTCTCCTCCTCTTCCTATAAGATGGTTTAACCTCAGCGTTCTCCAGAGGGGTAACCAAGAGCACATCAACCCAGGCCATGCAACCTAAGCATGTAACTAAACTCAGTCTGAGTTTCTAATTATCAAAACTTATGTCCATGACATCTTTCTTACATGCTTTTTATTATTTGGTGGAGGATTCCTTAATCCTTATCATTCTTAATCCCAAAACTCAAGAGGGTGGTGGAGAGAGAGAAACCCTAATCTCTTAATGTTTTACCAAAAATAAGAGGTAAAGAAGGGATGAAATTATATGAGAAGAACTAGAGGTATCTTATTTTGAGTCAAATCATTTGATTTTTGGCCAGGCAGTCACACAGAATCTGAGAGCCCTCGTAGACTGACTAGCGGGGTAGAGGAAAATCTTGCCAGCCCCTGACATGATCCTTTTCTAGACACCTCCATCATTGGAAAATCCTCTAATAACTCCCTTGGGTTCTATAGAGTTTGTAAAATTTACTAATTATTAGAGATTAAATGGAAAACCATGGCTCTAATACCAAATGTAACGACCCCTCTTCTTGGTAACCCCCAATTAAGGGAGACCAAGAAGTCAGAGGAGTTATCCTAAAACAAGATCAGTGGTTTTGCAAATAATAAAAAATAATTAATAAATTCTACTAAAGAGTAAACTAAAAACTAGAATAATTTTTTTTTCTTTTAACATTCTTTTTTTTGTGAAATTGTTTTCTTTTAACATTCAAAATTAGGTAACAGGGACTTCTACCCAAAGTAGAATTCTATCTACCTAAATCCTCCTTTATTATTTTTACTTTAATCTTCACAGGTGTCACTTTACTATTTTTCCAATTTCAGATAATACCTAAAATGCTAGAAAACAAAACAACGGTCAGTATAATGAATTATACTGGTATGTGGGGGAATAAATAATCTTGCATTTAATTGTAACAACATATTGCAAGCAATTATTATTTAACAAAATAAACTTTATGTTTTAAACATGACTACTCAATCCTTACATACCCTAGTCTCTGTGTTGTCCCTGCAATGGACATGGATACTACCTCTCATATGGTAGATCTCAACTAACCCCCATGATCCTACTGTTGGGTTTTGTGGAGAAAACATGCGCGGCGGAAGCAACTAAATCCACACAACCCGTAATAGGATCTCGTCGATAACAGCGTATTCAAAAACAGGTTTGCGGGATATACCTTATCGCGGAGCAAGTCCGGCGATGTCCCGCTGCACGACGGTGCAACACTGCTTGTCAAACACAGACAGATCTTCTCTCCCGTTCGCTGTCGCAGGTTGATCCGGTGATGCTCCTTTGCGGCGGTGACGTACGTTGCTCACAGCACGTACAGGTGGTCGTCGACGTCCTCCGAACGCAGGCGTCAAGGCATCTGCGTCTCTACTTCGTCCACGCGGATGGACGGAATTCCACGTCGTGCTTCTCAAGCCGGCGGGAAGGAGCGTGTCTCTGCGGCGGCGTGCTAGCGGCGCGTTGCTCTCCTTTCTCTCCTAAGGACGGAGACGGATAGGTTTACGTACGTGAGCGTAAACGGAAAAACCTCTCTCTATCTTATATAGATATGGGCCGTCGATCCTCTTTTAAATAGGATACGAAGGGAAGTGGGGTTTCCTAAACCCATCAGTAAACAGAAACGTTGCGTTAATTAAAACGCTCGTGGATTAATTAGAATATTCCGGAATTCATTAGTTAACCAAATAATCACATTAATTGATTAATTAATATCTGACTCCATGCAATCGCTTGGGATGGATCTACGGGCATACATATACCAACAGACTCCCACTTGCACTCAGAGCCAGTCACTCCAATATTATTCTAATCCATTACATAAACATTTTAGTAATCAATGTGATTTGGAGCAATTCCAATCAAATCCACAATTATACTCCTATTCCAATACATCCTATGCGTGTGACCCGGTAGGCTCCAAATTACGTTGGCAGTGATATCCATAATCATATTATGATTTCACAAACAATGATTGGTATCTAGCAAGACTTCATTGCTACCCAAGTAATTGGAGAAGTTGGAGAACAACTTAACCTATCATTCATGATTGGTGTTATAGTGATTGTATATTTCCTTTGTCGCTGATATCTGGATTGAACTCAAGTCATGGAAATGTTATCCTTTTCAACGTTCAATCCATGTTCCTTGAACTAGAGCAGACTGTCTAAGATATATGTAAGCTCAATATCACATATTGACTCACATCAGCATGGCCATGCATTTCTCAGTCTCACTTATCAAGTGGCCAGAATATCAAACTCCAGTAGGAAGGACAAATTCCATCTACATCACTCACTGTCATCCCCATGTGTCATAGTGCACCCAAGCACCATCTTTATAGCAATCCTTATTCAGGACCACGGTGGATGATGTCAAAGTACACCGAACGACATGTGATAAGTGTAGTGACTTCAGGTCTAAGAACCACAATCACCACCATCATTATGAGATGTGACTCTAACTACCAATCATGGTATCCATGTGTCACTCTCAAGGTGGGTGTGTCTGATACACTGTTCTCTAACAAGTATCTATGTATTTGGTTTGATATCTCCATATCATGGATAATGAGATTCTTCCATCAACCAACATACATTCTAATCTTATGTGTTATTGATGTCTATGGATGTTTCCACAATAACAACCGATTAGGAACAAAACAAGAATACATACTATTAGCATACATATGATCTCACTGTTCAGGTCATCAACCCAAAGACATATGTCATTGAGTATATTATTCTATATACATCTATAAGTTTTATGGTCATCTCACAATATAAAACATAAACATATAGATTGGAAACTTGCCTTTATTGATATGATCAATGTAGTATTACAAATCGTTTACATAGTATCCCATTACAATCATCGAATGACAGTCTCTATGGGCATACATACCAATAGATTCCCACTTACACTTATACCCAATCACTCATGAATCTCAATCCAAGTGATCGAACATGTCCGTCATGTTTCTGCTGTGAAAGTGCTTTTGTGAGCGGGTCAGCCACATTGCTTTCTGTAGGTACTCTGCAAATCTTCACATCTCCTCGTTGCACGATCTCTCGTATGAGATGGAACCGCCGTAGAATATGTTTGGAACGTTGGTGCGATCTTGGTTCTTTAGCTTGTGCAATTACTCCATTGTTGTCACAAAACAACTCAATTGCATCACCAGCGCTTGGAACCACTCCAAGTTCAGAAATGAACTTCTTGATCCACACAGCTTCCTTTGCAGCATTAGATGCGGCAATATATTCAGCCTCTGTTGTAGAATCCGCAACCGTCTCTTGCTTGGAACTCTTCCAGCTTACAACTTCTTTGTTCAGGCAAAACACAAATCCATATTGCGATCTGTAGTCATCTTTGTCAGTTTGGAAGGTAGCATCGGTGTAACCCTTTACCACGAGCTCTTCCTCACCACCGTATACCAAGAATTGATCCTTAGTCCTTCTCAAGTACTTTAGGATGTTCTTTACGGCTGTTCAGTGACATTCACCTGGATCTGACTGATACCGGCTCGTCATGCTCAAAGCATACGACACATCAGGACGAGTACATAACATTGCGTACATGATAGATCCAATTGCTGATGCATATGTAATCTTACTCATGCGTGCCCGTTCATCACATGAACTAGGACACTGGGCTTTAGAGATTGTAACCCCATGGGACATGGGCAAGTTACCTCTTTTAGAACCCTCCATGCTAAACCTCTTTAGCACCTTGTCAATGTATGTGCTCTGGCTTAGGCCTAGAAGCCTTCTAGATCTATCTCTATAGATCTTAATCCCAAGTATATAGGATGCTTCACCTAAATCCTTCATAGAGAAAGTCTTCCCTAGCCAACCTTTTACTGTATGAAGAGTAGGGATGTCATTTCCCATCAATAGTATGTCATCCACATACAATATGAGAAATACGACTGTGCTCCCACTAACCCTTTTGTAAACACAAGGTTCATCTTCATTTTGACTAAAGCCAAACTTTTTGACTACTTCATCAAAACGTAGATTCCAGCTCCGAGATGCTTGCTTCAATCCATAGATTGACCTTTATAGCTTACAGACTTTATTGGCTTCCTTTGGATCCATAAAACCCTCAGGTTGTGTCATGTACACATCCTCGAGTAAATTCCCATTAAGGAATGCTATTTTAACATCCATCTGCCAAATCTCATAGTCATGATAAGCTGCAATGGCAAGCATGATTCTGATGGATTTAACCATGGCAACTGGTGAGAAGGTCTCGTCATAATCAACACCTTGAATTTGACAGAATCCTTTAGCAACCAATCTACCTTTATAGGTTTGAACATTTCCATCCATGTCAGTCTTCTTCTTGAAGACCCACTTGCACCCTATGGGTCTTACCCCTTCGGGTGGATCCACCAAGGTCCATACCTTGTTGGTGTACATGGATTCCATCTCAGATCTCATGGCTTCGAGCCATTTCTCAGATTCTGGTCCCTTAGTAGCTTCTAAATAGGAAGTTGGCTCATCTGCTATGCCCAATTCGTCACTATCTTGAGTCACGAGAAATCCAAATCTCTCAGGCTCAAGTCGTGTCCTACTATACCTACGAGGTTCCTGTGTTACATTTGGAACTTGAAATTCCACAACAACTTGTGAGTCTTCATGTTCCTTATGTACCTCCTCAGGTTCTCTGCTTTCTTGTTGGTCTCGAACTTCTTCGAGCTCTACATTCCTCCCACTAATTCCTTTGGAAATAAATTCCTTTTCAAGAAATATAGCAGTCCTAGCAACAAATACTTTGTTGTCAGTTGGTGTGTAGAAGTAGTATCCCCGAGTTTCCTTGGGGTATCCAACAAAATAGCATTTTTCCGATTTGGGTCCAAGTTTTTCAGGAAATTGTTTCCTAACATAAGCTTCACATCCCCAAATCTTTAACATAGACAAATTGGGACGATTCCCATTCCATATCTCATATGGTGTCTTTTGAACTGATTTGGAAGGTACACGGTTAAGTGTAAACGCTGCAGTTTCTAGAGCATATCCCCAGAACGATATTGGAAGTTCGGCTGAACTCATCATTGATTGTACCATGTCTAATAATGTACGATTCCTTCTTTCTGACACACCATTATGTTGTGGTGTACCAGGTGGAGTCCATTGTGATACAATACCATGGTCTCTCAGAAGGTCCTCAAACTCTTGGCTTAAGTATTCGCCACCTCGATCTGAACGGAGTGCTTTAATACTCTTACCAAGTTGCTTCTCTACTTCATTCATGAAAGTCTTGAACATTTCTAGAGTTTCTGACTTGTGTTTCATAAGATATACATAGCCATACCTACTGAGGTCATCAGTGAAGGTAATGAAGTATCGATAGCCTCCTCTAGCATTTGATCTAAAAGATCCACATACATCAGTATGTATGAGCCCTAGCAGATCACTGGCTCTCTCACTGTGTCCAGTGAAAGGAGTTTTGGTCATCTTCCCTAATAAACATGCCTCACATGTCTCTAATGATTCAAAATCAAAAGAGTCTAGATAACCATCCTTATGGAGTCTAGATATGCGCTTCTCATTTATGTGCCCAAGACGACAATGCCATAAGAATGTATTGTTTGAGTTGTCAAGTTTTAACCTTTTAGTATTTACGTTATATATGCTAGTCTCAAGTTCTAACAAGTAGATACCATAATACATAGGGGCATTGCCATAAAAGATCTCATCTTTAGATATAGAAATAATTCCATTCTTAATGTGAAATTCAAATCCACTCTTGTCCATACAAGATACAGAAATAATATTTC
This sequence comes from Alisma plantago-aquatica, assembly GCA_963693085.1. Taxonomy (NCBI): domain Eukaryota; kingdom Viridiplantae; phylum Streptophyta; class Magnoliopsida; order Alismatales; family Alismataceae; genus Alisma; species Alisma plantago-aquatica. The sequence continues at coordinate 172,969,602 of OY856414.1, read as the reverse complement.
TATTAATGGCAGGTACGTAATAGCAATTCTCTAATTCTATTACAAGGCCCATAGGCAAAGATAAACTATAACTCCAACTGTGGTGGCAGCAACTCTTGCTCCATTAGCAACCCGCGGCTCGACTTGGCCCTTTCGTAAAGGCTTACTTCTTATCAGATCCTGCATATTAGAACATATGTGAGATCCACATCCGGTATCCAGTACCCATGATGAAGAAGTATTTAAATTTATCTCAATAACGTATATACCTGAAGTGGAGATCTCTATCCCCTGCTTCTGTTTCCTCAGTTCCTCCATGTAGAGAGGACATTTTCTTTTCTAATGTCCAGGCTGGTGACAATGGTGACAACTGCCTTCTTTGGAGATCCCACCTTTAGCTTTGAGCGCCGATGACTTTGGCTTCTGCCCGACTTTAGAACTTTTCTTAGCCTTGCCTTTGCCTTTTGACTTTCCCTTTGTCTTGCTGATCATCATCACAGACTTGGGCTTGTCTTTCTATATCTGTGCTTCAGTTGTCCTCAGCATGCCCAACAATTCTGACAACGGCTTGTCAAAATTGTTCATGTTGTAGTTCATGACAAAATGATTATATGACTCAGGCAACGATTGTAGAATCACATCAGTGGCCAACTCTTGACCTAGAGGAAATCCCAGCTTGGATAGGCTTTCCATGTACCCAATCAAGGTGAGTATATGGGTGCCAACTGAGTCTCCCTCTTTCATCTTGCTTTTGAACAACGCCTTTGAGACATCATATATCTCCTGTCTTGCTTGATGTTGATACATGTTCTTGAGATGTGTTACCATCTCCATGACATTCATGTTCTCATGTTGCTCTTGCAACTCATAGTTCATTGAGCACAACATTAGGCACTTGACATCCACGACATCATCAAGGTGCTTCTTGTAAGCATCCTTTTCAGCCTTGGGCGCATTTACGGCGGGCTCCTCTGGCTCTGGTGTTTCAAGGACATAGAGCTTACGCTCATGTGTGAGAACAATTCTCAACATCCTAAACCAGTTTTGAAAGTTGGTTCCGGTAAGTTTGTCCTTCTCAAGGACCGATCGTAATGAGAAAGTGTGGGTGTTGGTTGCCATTTGATTGCTACAAAAGAAAATTTTGCATTTAGTCCAAAACATTTTGACTTGTAAAGATTTGATAAACGAGATTAATTAGGCCTTTAATTAATTACACTCCCACTATTTTATTCAAATTGATAGCCCTCACTATCAACTCGAAAGATTGCAACGCACAACCTTCTAGTGAGCCAAGACCCAAAATAAATGGATCAATGCCCAGCCAACGCCGGCGTCAAAGAACAAATACTAAGGTAGGCAACTTTTGCCAATTGCATCATATGCAACTCTTGGATAGATGATCATGTAAAACTCCTTGCCATGATGCATCTGTGTGCCTCTAGGTACTTGATCCTATTAAGGTTCCCTAGTCAAGTCCAACCCATAAGCCAACACGATGAGTGTGCACCCTGCAGAGGCAGATCCACACACCCACCATCACACTTCCACGAGATAGACAGTGTACCACGCGGAGGCGTGCCCACACATAATCGATCAAGCTTTTCATGTGTGTTGCTTTATGGAAGGCAACTAAAACTTAATATTATTAATTGAGGGGTTTTATTAATACATATACATATCCAAACACCACATACTTATAGTACGTATCATATACTACTATATCCACAACCACAAACGATAGACATGCAATCACAAACACAAATACATCAGTTATGGCCATACTATTGTAATCCTTTGGAGCAACAAAGGATTACGGTCCACCTATGGTCTTATGCATCTCATGCAACACCTGTGAATCAACCTGTAAGCATGTAATGATCAACATTACAATGAACAACTTCATGGATGCTTCGTGAGGTTGGAACTTCAAGTTGCTTCTTGGAATGGGATCTTCTTGTTGCTTCTCCATGGACGCTCCTTGGAGTTGGATCTTCAGTTTGCTTCTTGGAATTAGATCTTCATGGTGCTTCTCCATGGACACTCCTTGGAGTTGGATCTTCAAGTGGCCTCCTTACATCAAGTTTACAAAGACTAAAACTAATCCTATCTCTATTACATCATATGAGTACAAACATAAAAGGAAAGAATTAATTACACTTTGAAGTAAGAGATGAGGCTTGGCATGCAAGCTGAATACTTTATACAAAGGATCCATATGTAACCATTATACATCCATAGAATTCACAAACAAACATATCCACAAGATCGACATCCACATTCATTCACAACATTCACAAAAGGGGATACTTGGCCATAACCGTGTATGCATTCACCACATAAAACATATTTTAAAGGCGACGTGTATGCTATCATAGGTATATCTACATATACATATATACATATTTAAAATTGCAGTACTTTTAATGCGGGACATTCCCCATTAAATAATTTTTGACTCCCACGCAGACAATGCGGGGTACACAGGGGCAGCGCCCCTGTGCGGGGAATTTCACTTCCGTGCACTTAGGAAAATCTATATTTTCCATAGTCGACCCCGTCCAAAACGTCAAAAACAGTAGCCTGCGGCGTATATGGAATTAGGTTTAGATTTGCACATTAACAGGTTTAATTCGCATCGTATGCAACTTAAAAATAGTATACAGCAATTCGATCATATCGAAACTAATCCAAATACGCCGTAGATTGACACTGCTCTGATACCACTGTTGGGTTTTGGGGAGAAAACATGCGTGACGGAAGCAACTAAATCCACACAACCCGTAACAGGATCTCGTCGATAACAGCATATTCGGAAACAGGTTTGCGGGATATACCTTATCGCGGAGCAAGTCCGGCGATGTCCCGCTGCATGACGGTGCAACACTACTTGTCAAACACGGACGGATCTTCTCTCCCGTTCGCTGTCGCAGGTTGATCCGGCGATGCTCCTTTGCGGCGGTGACGTACGTTGCTCGCAGCACGTACAGGTGGTCTTCGACGTCCTCCGAACGCAAGCGTCAAGGCGTCTGCGTCTCTACTTCATCCACGCGGATGGACGGAACTCCACGTCGCGCTTCTCAAGCCGGCGGGAAGGAGCGTGTCTCTGCGGCGGCGTGCTAGCGGCGCGTTGCTCTCCTTTCTCTCCTAAGGACGGCGACGGCTAGGTTTACGTACGTGAGCATAAATGGAAAAACCTCTCTCTATCTTATATAGATATGGGCCGTCGATCCTCCTTTAAATAGGATACGAAGGGAAGTAGGGTTTCCTAAACCCATCAGTAAACAGAAACCTTGCATTAATTAAAACGCTCGTGGATTAATTAGAATATTCCGGAATTCATTAATTAACCAAATAATCACATTAATTGATTAATTAATATCCGACTCCATGCAATCGCTTGGGATGGCTCTACGGGCATACATATACCAACACCTACCTTACATGTAGATCAATACATAGGGTCGTGGAGTCGTATGGTCCTACCCAGGGGTAGACCAACACATCGACTCATGATAACCTGATGATCCTACCTCACATGTAGACCATGTACTAGGTCATCTATGTCATCATCATCAGAGCTATAGAGGAGGATCACGATCTGACCTAGTCATGCACATATATTGATGGTGATAGTCATAGTCACTTTATAGTTGCATGAAATAAATGCCAATCAAGCAATTAATTCCAAGCCACCAGGAAAACCACGGAAATCACCGTGAAACTAAAGCAATTAGCCATAAGCATAACCACATACCTGTCTTGAAGATATCAAAGAAGCAATATATCCAAATCAACTAGATGTCCAATCAAGCAAGGTAAGCAACCAAATCACGTAACCCTTGATCCTGAAAACATGTATAGCACCGAGTTGTTACCATCACATCCCAAACAATTCCTTATTGACTTGGGACACCTTTCTAAGGTTTCTAAGCCTCATTAATATGCATTAGGGTTCCTTAGATCAATTTCTCAAGCTTTATCCTTTTTAGGTCAACAAACCCTAAAATAGCTTTTCTACTCATAAAAACCCTAATTACTCAAACTATCCACATTAAGGATCTTTTATACTCAAATTATCTTAGGTTCATCATATCTCTATTTTTTTCATGGATTTTCACAATTAAACCATTAAAAGCCATAATTATCAAATGTTGGGTTTCTAAGCCCATTAATGCACATTCGTGTACTTGGAACCCTAAATTAAGCCAATTATGCATAAAGATCATTTTTATAGATCTAATTCTTCCTTTTATTAACAACATGTTAATATTTGCTCAAAACATGCAAAGAACATCATTATATCTAACTATCATCAAATCTAAAGCTTTTTCATTAATTAAACCATTAAATATGACATCCTTATACACTTTCAAATTGTAAGAGTATTTAGGTCTCAATTATATTTTTATTGCACTCCGTGCATTCTCCAAATCAATTTTCATATATAATTTGTCTTAATCGAAGTTACCAATAATTTGTTATGATTTATTACCTCTGGACCAATAGAAGATTGCCATGTCAGCAGACATGAGCTTATCTTGCCACGCAAGCTAGCTCTTGACCAATGGCCTGTGGCCACCTCACCTCTGCGCTCCTCGCGTGTGGTTCTTTTGAACACCGTGAAAGGACAACGCTGCCCCTTGGTCCAATGCACACGCCAAAGGGCATCTACATCATTTGACCCTATCTCGTCATCCTCCTCCTGATCCCGCGAGCCACACTCCACAGCTCCAGGCCACAGTCAACCCAAAGGTTGACTTCACACTCGGTTCCGCTTGTGTGCAACCTGAAGGTATCGATCTCTTCGTCTCGCTCTGATGAACTCAGTGAGCTCCTCAATTGCCTACTTGCTGCTCTCCACCATCAGGGGAACTCATCACTACCTTCGATGAGGACTGCTTCGAGATGACAGTAGAGGTCGAGACCAAACTAAAAATTGAGAGCATGGATCAGTTCAACTACTTTGTCCAATCTCGCAAGAGCCATAGGTTTGATTGCTGGCACACTGGATCACCCTCCCTTATATAGGGCAGGGTTGGTCGAGAGATTCCCAACTAGAGAAACTACGAGGGTGTCCCAAAAGCCATCAAATCCTAGGTTCAATCAACTGGGGAGAGTTTCCCGGACACAATGGCAGTGTTCCACGCTCGTGCATCAGATCACATGAAATCTAGAGTTAAATCCTCTCTTGTTTCGACTAGAACTCGGCTTCGGAATAATGACCCCGAGCCGTCGGATTGTGGGATCAGTGACCTGGATCACGAGATTTGTGGTCCAGATCACCCGCATCATCCTTGAACCGAGAATCTTATTCCTAAATGGAAAGTGACATTTAATGCATTCAAACAGTTATCCTCTCACATTAGTAAATCTTATAAAAATCATATTTCCCAAACCACATGTCCAATTAATACCAAATTTTAAAGGAAAGTCCTTTATGAATTTAACTACTTGTGTGCAAAGTTTGGGACTCAAATACTAAAGTGTGATATACTTTTCTTCATAAGCAAGTTATTACTTATTAAAGCATATTTTATGCATATTCTCTCTCTCTTACCCTTTTATTCTCTTTATTTGGATTCCTTTTACCATTAGAAACCTTATGGATTCGAAATCTCCTCCATAATGATTCTATTATCATTATTTCCACATATTTCTTATATTTGCATCATTATCTCATATTTCCTTCTTAATAAAGTAATATTTGATTTCTTCTTTTTCTTTTAATCATATTGGACTCATTAACATGTTATAGTACACGAAATAACATGTACAAAGGAAATATTGCAAAGGGAATCCATTCAATAAATATAATTCATACAATTCCCATAATCATACATTTATTGGGGAAATTGCATTTCCAACCATATGAACCCAAAAATTGGGCTTGTAACATCCTTCCTCTCTTATAGGAATTTTGCCCTCAAAATTCCACCAAACATTCAAACAATTCAGGATAAGACTTTCTTATGTCCATCATTGGCTCCCATGTAGCTTCATCCTGTCCATGGTTCTTCCAAAGAACCTTTATCATCTTATATTCTTACATCTGAGTTCTTTCACCTTGGTATCTAGAATCCTCACAGGTGACTCAGGACATTTCAGCCTCCCTCGGGAGCTCACTAGGCTCATTGCTTAGCACATGGCTCGGGTACCTCACATAGTGCTCTAGATCAGACACATGGAACACATCATATTATCCTGAGGGGTAAGGCTATAAATAAGAAACTCCACCAATCCACCTCAAATGGACCTATGTATCAGGGACTCAACTTTCTCAGCTATAGCTCAGAGGGGTTAGGTTTTTGTAACACATGTTTACCCACAGTGAACTGCATGTCAATCTTCTTTGCATCAGCTCACGACTCCTGTCGATCCTAGACTTTATCAGCCATTTCTCGATCAAAGCATCTTCATCTTCATACAATGTGGTCTCCCTAACCTTCACAAGGTCCTCTTCACTGACATCATCCAAGTGAAGTGGTGACTGACACATCCTCCCTTACAGAGCTTCATACATCCCGATACTGGCTATGGTGGTTATCTTAACAAGAAAATTCTTCTAGGGGCAGGAACTGTTCTCATGTATCACCCTGAACGAGCACACATTCTCTCATAAGACCTTCTAGAGTTTAGCTCATTGTCTCAGGACTATCCACCAGTTAGGGGTTATATGATGTACTCAATTTCAATCTAGCATCGAGTTCTTCTTACACCTACTCCCACTACATGGAAGTGAACTTGAGGTTATGCTCAAGATATTGAACTCGGATCATGGTGTAGTTTGAACTATCTCTCTTTCATATATATAGTTCAACCAAAAATGTCATACTGACAGTTCTCTCTCTCTCTTAGACAAGGGATTAGGTCAACTTGGTAATGCGATATACCATAACCCATATTGTATCATGACCTCTCTTGGTCCAGGGGAGACCCACCACACTGTCCATGGTGATCTACTCCCATTCCCTCTCGGGGACTCCTCATATCTGTAGCAACCTACTAGGTTACTGGTGTTCGTTCTTCACTCTCTGGCATGTGGGGAAACTAGCCACATGCAACATTATATCCTTCTTCATCCCAGACCTTCAAGGTACCACATACAAACCTTAACCACCTTGGTAGTACCACAATGTACGATGTACATAAAATCATGAGCTTTTGGCATGACATGATTCCTCAAGGGTGACTCCTCATAAACCCTAAAACACTCTAGTAGAGGATTTCTACATCTTCTTTTCTTGAGAAATGTAATCGAGGTTCTCACAACTATCCTTTTATCTCATAAAGCTCTGGGTTGGCTAACTGAGCAACCATTAATTGACCAATGGGTCAGGTTATATCTTAGTGTTAGCCACATAGATCTCATCTTCTAATGATTATAGGGTTTACCTAACAACCTTTTTCAGTCTCTCTACTGGATATGCAAGATAGATGTACACCTGAGTTGTATTCTGTTGAAAATATCTTGTTACCACAAAGACATCCTTACATGCTAGGTGATGGTGAAGACATAAACCCTCATATTCACTCATCATCCTCATCTCGAGTTTAGGTCTAACTGAGTCAAGAAAACTTTGAGCTCATCATCTTAGTTATCAAACCCAACCTTATGACTCATAGATCCCAAACAACGTCCAGAGAGGTACGTCTTCATATTACCTTGTTATCTTCCTGTGTTCAAACTATTTTTCCATGTACTTTCAAAAGGCGGGGTGCTTCCTCTATCATCAATCATCGTAGAAGGGTTTCAACTCATAACACTTCCATCCTTAGTATATGGCATGCATTTTCCCCTATCTCTCACACCCATAACAAGATGAAATAAGCATTTGGCGACAGTCCAAATACAGAGTTCATCCCATTCCAAGAGTAGAGATCGTGCATCACACAACACCATTACACTTTCCAAACTAAGTTTAAACATACATCTCATGTCTCCACATCATAAACATATTCAATCTATGTTTACATCCATGGAAAGGTGGTTCCCAAACACTCTCGGGTCTTCACATCACTCTTATGTACAATCCTTAGTCATTACCTCATGGTCTCTAAGGTGTCAGTACTTTTGGGGTGATCTGACCCTTATTCATCTAGGGAGTGCCTCTCACATTTACCCCTTAGGCCCCATGAACTCATGAAGGTGGCCAGCCTCATAACCCATGAGCCTCGGGAAAAGGTGGTTGTTACCTCCTGACCCTATGGTCTTGTGCATTTAGGGAACAGACAACTCCTACTCCCATCTGTCTTATCCCTTCCTGACCTTGGTATTGACTTAAGATTCCATTATAACACATCTCAAACCTGAATCCTCACGCAGATCTTCATCATCTTTCCGGGCACTCATGGTAAAACTTATATTCCTTCATGGAAATTATGGCGACCTACCTATCTCAGTCTGGCCCATATAGGTTACCTCCATGGAAACATATCCTCATACCCTTTAGAGATGGTCACACATGGGTCTATAGATTCATGGTCATACTATGTGCTCTTCACTTAGCTCATCAAGCTCCTATGAAAGACCTCTTTAAGTTACCTCGAACTTAAATAAAAGTTGGTACTCATCCTACATGAAGGGTCCCTTCCCATGATGGGAAAGAAACTATCTCTTGATATTATCAGAGGCCACAAACGTCCTTACTTCTAGGGTTTACATCATCATGTTCATGCTTAGCTCCTAACATGATACTTATGCACGCATCTAGCAAGAAGAAAACCTACTAAACCATGCTAAGTTCCTTGGTGTGTAATACATATTCATCATTCCTCAAGGTCAAACCAATACCATACATGCTTATGTCACCAACCTATGAGAGTGGTTCGTCAAACATATATCTTTGTTCATGTGGGGTTTCCTTTTGCACTAAAACATGAGGGGGGGTGCCATACTCAATTCCTATGAACTCGATCATCCTCGTGAGCATCTTGTGCATCAAGTACTACTACTTCCCCTCTTTAGTCTGGGAACCCCAAGTTCACTTCCTATGCATCAATTGTCTAACATCATGTTCAGATGTTCAACCACGAAAGAAACATGTACAAGGTATGGCATATACTTCCTACCATTCTTCCACGTGAACAACCTTTAGAGTCAACTGGGTACGATGCCTCACAAATTGTTACCATACCCTTTCAGGGTCTAGGAAACTCTTCCTCATTCTCCTAAAAGGTAGGTTCTCATATCACATGTAGTTCATTCTATCCCCTTTGTTGGGTTTTGTTCCTCTAAAAACATCCACGGTACAACAAGCCTCCAAGGATCATACATGGGGCAACCACATATATCTACTCAGGGTTGTCTAACCCAAGTTATACCATACCCAACTTCTCATGATTCCTCCAGTCTCAGAGTCAAGGTCTCCAACCCCCTTCATTGGGTCTCACCCTTTCTCTAGAGCTAACCCTACAACTGGTCCTTCCACTGGAGGTTCTCTCCCAAAAGGTGGGTCAAGCTCTTATGGATACCCGTTTATCCTTACTTGGGTGAAACATACTATTAAGACCTATGTCCAGCTAAGATCATCCAAAGCTTTTCATGCTCATCTCATAAACTATTAGGCATAACCTTTTTGGCTTAGGTGTAAAACTTGATTCCACCCTTAATGCCACTCTCTTCTATGTAGATGCATATCTCTTTCTTCTCATATATCGTTGTTAGGGTTCCTATACGGTTACCACTAACCTCCTCAATGAGGGAACTATCCCTCAACCTAACATGCACAACCCTCCCAAGGTCGGGTCGCCACAAGGAACTAGGGTCAACCAACTACACATAGTGCATGCTTCTTATGGATACTCAAAACCTCTGTACAACATGCATGTCTATCCCACGTACGTGCATGTATGGTCAACTATGATATCCAACTCAATGTGTCCTCTCTTTCTCTATCCACAACTTAGGGTTTGGGTTAGCATCGTCCTTAGAGGATGCATCTGGTCTCTTCCTCTTCCTGGAGGCTTTGTCCTCCAAGGCTAACTCTCTCCTCCTCTTCCTACAAGATGGTTTAACCTCATCGTTCTCCAGAGGGGTAACCAACATCATAGCAACACAGGCCATGCAACTTAAGCATGTAACTAAACTTAGTATGAGTTTATAATTATCAAAACTTATGTCCATGACAACTTTCTTATATGCTTTTTATTATTTGGTGGAGGATTCCTTAATCCTTATCATTCTTAATTCCAAAACTCAGGAGGGTGGTGGAGAGAGAGAAAACCTAATCTCTTAATGTTTTTCTAGAAATAAGAGGTAAAGAAGGGATGAAATTAGATGAGAAGACTTAGAGGTATCTTATTTCGAGTCAAATCCTTTGATTTTTGGCCAGGCAGTCACACAAAATCTGGGAGTCCTCATAAACCGACTAGCGGGGCGAAGGAAAATATTGCCAGCCTCAGATCGTGATCCTTTTCTAGACACCTCTATCATTGGAAAATCCTCTAATAACTCTCTTGGGTTCTATAGAGTTTGTAAAATTTAATAATTATTAGAGATTAAATTTAAAACCACGACTCTGATACCAAATATAACGACCCTGCAACCTGGTAAACCCCAATTAAGGGAGACCAAGAAGTCAGAGGCGTTATCCTAAAACATGATCAGTGGTTTTTCAAATAATAAAAAATAATTAATAAATTCTACTAAAGATTAAACTGAAAATTGGAATAATTTGTTTTTCTTTTAACATACCTTCAAAAATAGGTAACTGGGACTTCTACCCAAAGTAGGATTATATCTACCTAAATCCTCCTTTATTATTTTTATTTTAATATTCACAGGTGCCATTTTACTATTTTCCAATTTTAGATAATACCTAAAATGCCGACAAACAAAATAGCAGTTAGTATAATGAATTATACTGGTGTGTGGGGGAACCAATTATCTTGCATTTAATTGTAACAACATATTGCAAGCAATGATGATTTAACAAAACAAACTTCACGTTTTAAACATGACTACTCAATCCTTACATACCCTAGCCTATGTGTTGTCCCTGCACTAGACATGGATACTACCTCTCATATGGTAGATCTCAACTAACCCCCATGATCCTACCTTACAAGTAGATCAATACATAGGGTCGTGGAGTCGTATGGTCCTACCCAAGGGTAGACCAACACATTGAATCATGATAACCTGATGATCCTACCTCTTGGGTAGACCATGTACTAGGCCATCTATCTCATCATCATTAGAGATACAAAGGAGGACCATAATCTAAGCTAGTCACACACGTATATTTATGGTGATATTCATAGTCACTTTATAGTTGCATGAAATAAATGTCAACCAAGTAGTTAATTCCAATCAACCGGAAAAACCATAGAAATTGCCATGAAACTAAAGCAATTAGTCATAAGCATAACCACATACCTGTCTTGAAGATCTCAAAGAAGCAATATATCCAAATTAACTAGATGTCCAATCAAGCAAGGTAAGCAACCAAATCAAGTAACCATTTATCCTGAAAACATATATAACACCTAGTTGTTAGCATCACATCCCAAACAACTCCTTATTGACTTGGGACACCTTTCTAAGGTTTCTAAGCCTCATTAATATGCATTAGGGTTCCTTAGATCAATTTCTCAAACTTTATCCTTTTTAGGTCAACAAACCCTAAAATAGTTTTTCTACTCATAAAAACCCTAATTACTGAAATTATCCACATTAAGGATCTTTTATACTCAAATTGGCTTAGATTCATCATATATCTATTTTTTTTCATGGATTTTCACAATTAAACCATTAAAAGCTATAATTATCAAAATTAGGGTTTCTAAGCCCATTAATGCATATTCATGTACTTGGAACCCTAAATTAAGCCAATTATGCATAAAGATCATATTTTTAGATGTAATTCTTCCTTTTATTAACAAAAGGTTAATATTTGCTCAAAACATTCAAAGAACATCATTAGATCTAACTACCATCAAATCTAAAGATTTTTCATTAATTAAACTATTAAAGATGACATCCTTATACACTTTCAAATTGCAAGACTATTTAGGTCTCAATTATATTTTTATTACACTCCTTGCATTCTCTTGATCAATTTTCATATATAATTTGTCTTAATCAGAGTTACCAATAATTAGTTATGATTTATTACCTCTGGACCAATAGAAGATCCCCACGTCAGCAGACATGAGCTTATCTTGCCACGCGGGCCGACTCTTGACTAATGGCATGTGGCCACCTCACCTCTGCGCTCCTCGCGTGTGGTTCTCTTAAATGTCATGAAAGGATGACGCTGCCCCTTGGTCCAGAGCACACACCAAAGAGCATCTGTGCCATTTGACCCTATCTTTTCTTCCTCCTCCCGATCCCGCGAGCCACACTCCATGACTCCAGGTTGCAGTCAACCCAAAGTTGACTTTGTGCTCGGTTCTACCTGTGTGCAACCTAAAGGTCCCAATCTCTTTGTCTCACTCTGACGAACTCAGTGAGCTCCTCAATTGCCCGCTTGCTGCTCTCCACTGTCGGGGGAACTCGTCACTACCCCCGACGAGGACTGCTTTGAGATGGTAGCAGAGGTCGAGAACAAACTACAAATTGAGAGCACGGATGAGTTTGACTACTTCGTCCAATCTTGCAAGAGTCGTTGGTTTGATTACTAGCACCCTGGATCATCCTCCCTTATATAGGGCAGGATTGGTCGAGAGATTCCCAATTAGGGAAACTCTGAGGGTGTCCCAAAAGCCATCAAATCCTAGGTTCAATCAACTCAGGAGAGTTTCCCAGACACAATGGCAATGTTTCCATCCACGCTCGTGCTTCAGATCGCATGAAATCTATTGTTAAATCCTCTCCAGTTCTGACTGGAACTTGGCTTTGGGACAATGACCCTGAGCCGTCAGATCATGGGATCAGTGACCTGGATCACAAGATTTGCAGTCCAGATCACCCACATCATCCTTGAATCGAGAATCTTATTCCTAAATGGAAAGTGACATTTAATGCATTCGAACAATTATCCTCTCACATTAGGAAATCTTATAAAAATTATATATCCCAAACCACATGTTCAATTAATATAAAATTTTAAAGGAAAGTCCTTTATGACTTTAGCTACTTGTGTGCAAAGTTTGGCACTCAAATACAAAAGTATGAGAGACTTTTCTTCATAAGCAAGTTATCACTTATTAAAGCATATTTTATGCATATTCTCTCCCTCTTACTCTTTTATTCTCTTTATTTGGATTATTTTTACCATTAGAAACCTTTTGGATTCGAAATCTCCTCCATAATGATTCTATTATCCTTATTTCCACATATTTCTTATATTTACATCATTATCTCATATTTCCTTCTTAATAAAGCAATATTTGATTTCTTCTTTTTCTTTTAATCATATTGGACTCATTAACATGTTATAGTCCACAAAATCACATGTACAAAGGATATATTGCAAGGGGAATCCATTCAATACATATAATTCATACAATTCCCATAATCATACAATTATTGGGGAAATTGCATTCCCAACTATATGAACCCAAAAATTGGGGTTGTAACATCAAATTTCTTCCATCTATAATAACGAGAGAAGACTTTCTCATATTTCCATTGTCTTTTAACATCAGGTCTACACAATGTGCATGATAACATTAATTTTCATCAATATTTCATGTCTCTTTTATTCTAGAAATTCATCATAAAAATCCTTCATTTTGCACTTCGTTCCCAATACTCTCTTGTGATTAAATTGCCTTTAGAAAATGTAGAAAATTGAACTCTAAGTCGTAAATCTCGATCGACAAGATATCAAACTCTGAGCTCGATCATCAAGAGTTTGGCTTGAGGTTGATGCAATAGTTATTGAGCAAGGAATACACTGAGCTCCTAAGCTCAATCCCCAAGAGTCAATGCCAAGTGGACCAATCACATGTCTACATGAGGCTGGTCAAATCCTATTTAATAGGACTCTAAGGTACCACTTTCAATAAATATTTTCTCTTCTACAAAAAGGAAGAAACATTATCATAGAGAACAAGGACCACCATCAAGAGCTATCAACCTCATGAGACAGATCTACCTCCTGACTTTGCCACCAACCGCTTCTACATTGAGCTTGATATATCCATCTTGTTTCAAGTACCACCACCAACCGAACTAAGAATTATCGACCTACAAGGTCGATATGGTATATCAATTGATCTCTCTAGGAGATTGAACTCTTAGTTAGATTCAACTGAATGGTGGGTAGATAAACCTCTTAATTCAATGTAATTGTGTATCAACTTCTTCCCCTTTTCCTTACTATTCAATTGTTTTCCTTTGAGAACTATCACTTGTTCAACCTATAATTTTTTATTTATTGTACCATGTGTGTTTAAACTCGTTAAATTTGGTTGGGGGTAGCCATCAAGACCTCCCAACCATGTAATCTTCTTCTATTTAATACATATATTCTCACAATTTTGTTTCCATACTCATGTTTAAATGCATTGCTTGTTTGATTTGCTACCTTCTGAATCAAATTCAAAGATGAAGTTTAGGAAGGTGTAGGGTTTGGATTAGTGATGATCTATGATATTGAGGAATCACTATAGAAAAAGTCATATGTTTATGGTCGATATGTAGCTTATCATCTTGAGAGAGAGAGAGAGGTGTCTTTAGATAGAAATATACCCTGATCTTGAGAGAAGGAAGGTGTTAGGCATCTCCTTTGACTGCTTGCAATATATGTTGAGAACATATAAAATAGGAAAGGAAAGTTTTGCATGGTTGATGCTCGTTTAATTGGTGAGGCCTAGTCCAAATTACCTTCATGAAATACCTTTGTTTCATTGAAGTTTTATAACTTTTTTATTGCTTTGAGTAGATTAATTTGTTCCTTAACTAGAACACTTATTACAAGTGTTTGATTCTATTAAGATGAGATAAGGCTCAAGATTCTTACTCCACTGTCTCTCATTGTTCTTGTGTTTGACCTTGTATTACTAAAATATACTTTGTATTGAGTTGCATACATCTCCTAAAATCAGGTATAAATTTAAAGTTCGATACCTTCGACCAAGAAATTATGTTCACACTTTTGACCCATGCTTAAGGGTGGTCAACTTTTGGTGTTGTTAGTGGGGATAAGACAATAGGAAACTAACTAGAACCCACAATCTACTTATACTAAACCAATGCTATTAAGTTTAGTAATAGACATAATTTCACACTTTTCATTTCACTTGCATTATAGATTGAAATTTTGCTTGTGTGTCTGGTGGCTAACCTTGACTTATACAATCCTTTTAGGTAATAAGTGTGATTCAGAATTTTTCTTTTCACCAGCTTAAGAAGTGATAATTTCTCAAGGATGAGAAGGACATAATGGACAAGGTCCATCTCTTCTCATAGTGGAAACTACACATGCAAATGAAAACAAGCATCCTATAGTATTTTCTCAAATGTAGGTACCGAATCTTGATCTAAGACCACCTTTCCTCAATATTCTTCAACAAGGAACATTCATAGGAAACTTGTTCCATGACTGTGATACACTCAAAATCAATAGGGTTCTTCAAGAGGTCATTTGATGCAAAGACTTTTGTTTCTCACTAAAATATAAGTCCCTTGCATGGTATCAATCCTCAAAACATGAAAGTATTATTAGATAGGTACATGCGGATGAGGCTTTTATCAACAAGTTCTTTTCAATTGAAAAGACCATTCATTGTATAAAGAAGATTACAAGCTTCAAACAAAAGACTGGTGAATATTTGTATGAAACTTGGGAAAGGTACCAAGAATATCAGAGGAAATGCCCTCATCACAACTTTGATCAAGGTTATATGGTTACCACTTTCTATAATGGGATTACTTCAAGCGAGAATGATTCACCTCTCAGTCATATTCAACCGAAAGGTGGGTATATTACCCTCCCAACTAGATCTACCCATGTGTATCAACATATTCTATTTTTTCTTATTGTTTTATTATTTTCCTTTTAGTTCTATGAATTTTTCAAATTGTAATTTGTTTCTTTCTTGCACCATGAGTGGCTACACTCATTAACTTGGGTTGGGAGTATCCACCAGGCTATTCCAACCATGTAATCTTTTGTTCTTCTATTCAATACATATACTCTCACAATTTTGATTTCATATTCATGTTTTAATGCACCACTTATTTGATTAGCTACCTTCTTGCAATATTCAGTTTGAATTAATTCAAGAGACCAAGTTGAGAAATATCTAGGGTTTGGATTAGTGAAAATCCACAAGAGTGAGTAATCACTATAGAAAAAAGTCATACATTTATGGTTGATCTTTAAGTTATCATCTCCAGAGAGAGATGTACCTTTAGATAGGAATTTACTGTAATCTCAAGAGAAGGAAGGTTCTAGATATCATTTATGACTGCTAGAAAAAAAATTGAGAATATAAAAAATTGGAAAGGAATGTTTTGCATGGTTGAGGCTGGTTTCTTTAGTAAAACTCAATCCAAGTCCCTTCATCATAATCATAATTACCTTTTTTTAAGTTTTATAACTTAAATTTATTGGCTTTGAGTAGATTAATTTGATGCTTACTTGGAAACCCAAATTACATTTTTTGTCCAATTAAGTTGAGCTAAGGTTCTTGGTTCTTACATTGTTGTCTCTCCTAATCCATGTGTTCAACCCCATATTACTGTAATAGACTATGTATTGAGTTGCATATGTCTCTTCATGTCGTGTATAGTTTTAAACTCCCATGCCTTTGACCAGACAATTGTGTTCACACTATTGACCCATGTTTAATGGAAATCAATGCAGCACATGGTGTCCAGAATAAATGTCTCATCTTTTTTATCAGCTTCTTCTCTGGACCTACATAGTTATTTCATTAACTTTTACAACTTGCACAATGCTTTTAGCCCCTATCCTCTCAATTTTCTCATGAAGAGGAGAACATATAATTATCCATGTGCACTTTAAAAGAAGAGTCAATAGAATATACATAAAAATAACCATTAGGAGTAATCACTATTGCCAAAATTCTATCTCCTATCAAATCAAGCATTTGACATCAAAGTGCATCTATGCAACTTACAATGCTTTTCATGCTCTGAATTCAACTTTTTGGTCTTTGTATATTGTCTCTCCAAAAGAGGTTGCCTAATCTGGTGGTATGAAGGAGAAGGGAGTCCTTTATGGAATTTTCTTATTGCTTCTACCATCACCTTAAAAGATGTGTGGTTCACTACATTGAAGGGTACACATGTAGGGAAATATGGTGACATAGCAGACAACAATTTTTTTTTAATATTCCCATGAACCAATGGATCACATCAACAACTATGAAATACGAATGATGGTTTTATGAGGTCATACCTGGTCCTGGAGCAACACCCATGACAATTCCTCATTGTAGTTTGTGCAACTTTCTTCGAGTTTCACTCGAACACCATCTTTTGCAGCTCCTGGTTGATCACCATGGATGGCAGGTTGATATTGTCCTCCTAGTAGCATGAAATGACCTACTCACCTCTACAGCAATCTACAGACCACCACGAAATCACATCATTCTAGTAGAACTTATAGGAAGGAGTTGTCCCTTCATGTTGGTGTAATAGTCACCAAGTTGCTTTCCCACAATTGTTCTCCCTTGCTATCCCTCCCTTTATCAAGTAGGACTTGCTCGAGTTCTCTTGGTTACCAAAACTAGAGAAGACAAACAATTTCCAGAGGCAATTGAGTTGTTTTTTAGAATCCCCCACTACCCCTCTATTTATAGGAGGGTTAGGATCAAGGTTCCCAGTATGAGTGGGAGTCTAAGGGGATGAATTTTTCCAAACCTGCCAGTGGAAAATAATGAGTTCGTGAGTGAACTAATTGGATGACATGTGAGCCAATATGTTCACCCATTGAACCAATCATTTCATCATGTTTTCCAATCACAATTGTATCGGCAATCAAATTCAAACTAATGCTCAATGTGATGTCAACACTAATCCTTGATGTAATCAAATTGCTCCATGAACCACACGTCACATCACATGAAATAGTCAGTTGGCTGACTGTGAGACGATGGGTTCATGTCCTAGCTCATACAAAATTCAGCCAATGTAATTTCCAATCAACCTACACTCCAATCGACCGATTCAACACTTGAACCAGTTAGTTTAGAGTTCGGTCAGTCAATTGTTGTTTAAATAAAATACCTAAACACTATAGTAATCAATTCAATTATCATTCATGATTAAACTCCTATTCCAATTGTTTCCTATGTGTGTGACCCTATGGGTTCCAAATTACATTTGCAGTGAATGTCCATAACTGATTTATGACATCACAAGCAATGAGAGGCATTTAGTAATACATCATTGCTACCCAAGTAATTTGGAAAGTTGGAAAACAATTTTAACCTACAATCTATGATTGGTGTTACAATGATTTTATAATTTCTTTATATGTAATATCTAGATTGAACTCGAGGCATGGAATCACCATCCTCTCAACGTTCAATCCTTGTTACTTGAACTAGAGTAGACCGTCTGAGATATATGTGACCTCAATGTCATATATTGATTCACATGTGCATGCACATGATTTTCTCAGTCTCGCTTATCAAGTGGCATGGATATCAAACTACAGTAAGAGGGAAAAATTCCAAATACATCTCTCACAAACATCCCCATGTGTCATAGTGTATCCAATCATCATCTTTATGGAAACCCTTACTCAGGATCACTGTGGACAATGTCAAAGCACATTGAATGACATGTGATGAGTGTAGTGATTTTAGGTCTAACAACCACGATCACCACCATCACTATGAGAGATGGCTCTGACTACCAATTATGGTTTCCATGTGTCACTCTCATGGTGGGTCTGTCTGATACACTGTTCTCTAACAAGTATCTATGTGTTTGGTTTGATATCACATATCATGACAGATGAGACTATGTCATCAACCAATACACATTCTAGTCTTATGTGTTATTGTTGTCTATCAACCTTCCACAATAACATCGGACTAGGGACATAACAAGAATGTAAATACTATTATCATTTATATGTACTCATTGTTCATGTCATCAACCCGAAGACATACGTCATTGAGTAATGTCTTTCGTTAGACATTCATTATGTTTCCTCATTGTTTCATAACTGAGTGAAACAGAACAAATTGGAAGATTGTCTTTATCAAATCATCTGTATGACATGCCATCACAATCTTCATATGATTGGATCTCTAGGCATACATACCAATAAAATCCCACTTTCACTTAGATCCAATCATTCACGAATCTCATTCTTAGTGATCTAAAACATGTCCATCATGTTTTTGTTGCACAAGTGCTAATTCAATGTGCTAGCAACATTTTGCATTTAGTTGATATATTGCATGTTTCACATCTCTTAATTGTATGATATTTTGTATGAGATGCAATTACCATAATATATTATATGATATTACTTTCCTAACTAGTAGCTTCATTGTTGTCATAGCATTTCCACTACGTCATCAACAATTACAACATCTTATAAGTTCATTTATATGAACTTCTAGATTCATATTTATCCACTGTTGTATTCATAACACTATGATAGTCAACTTTTATTGCAAAAGTTAAATAATGGTATGTAGTTCAAAACCTTTCCAACTTACAACTCTTCTTTTAAGATTGAACACAGTTTTATATTGTGATCATTCTTTGTCATTTTGGAAGCTTGCATCAGTGTAACCCCTAACACCCAATTCTTCCTCATTGTCATAATCTAATAAATTATCCCTAGTTCTTGTCAAGTACTAATGGATGTCCTTTATGACATTCCAATGACCTTCATTGAAATCTTACTAACATCAGTTTGTAAGGTCTAATACATACAAGATAATGGGATGAGTATATAGAACATATGATAGATCTAATTTCTAGTTCATATGGCATCCTATTCATGTCTTTCCATTCTTCATAAGAATCATAACATAGGGTTCTTGAGAGACTAATCCCATATAACATGGACATATTCTCTCTCATTGAATCCTTCATGTTGAACCCTTTTAGAATTTTGCTAATATTTGTACTAATATTTAGGTCATGAAACTTTTCAAAACTATCTCTAGATCTTAATTCCTATCACAATGGACGTTTCACCTAATCCTTCATGCTGAAGGTGCTTTCCATGCAAGGTTTCAATACTTATAGTATTGAGATGTTATTCCCTATACATATGTGGAAAATACATATATGTTCCCACTAAATATTTTGTAATCACATATTTCATATTTTATCTCGACTCAAGTCAAACTCTTTGACTACCTTGACAAAATAAAGATTCCAGCTCAAGATGCTTGTTTCATTTTGTAGATTTATCTTTGTAGCTTTCAAACTTTATTTGCATTATTGAAGTTATAAAACTATCAGGATGAGTCACGTACACGGCCTCTCAATATTTCCTATTAAGGAATGTGGTTTTAATCTTCATATACCAAAACCCATAGTCTTGATAGGATTAGATAGCAAACATGACGACTGGTGAAAGGCATTTCATCATGTTCAACACTTTGAACTTGTTTACTTTTGCAACCAGTTTGTCCTCTTATGTTATCCATGTTGGTTTTCTACTTGAAAATCCAATTTCACCCTTCAGGTTTGAATCCTTTCGATTTTACCACCAAGGTCATACCTTGTTGGCATTCATGGATTCCATTTTGGATATTATGGCCTCAAGCCATTTATCAGATCTTGGTCTCTCAATAGTTTCTAAATGATCGTTGGCTCATCATCTTATAACCAACTCACAACCTATCTAAGTTATAGGATTCACAATATTTTAATCTTAGACGTGTTCTACTAGAACTATGAGTCTTGTGTTTCATAAGGAGCTTGAGATTCTGTAATAATTTGTGATTCTTCTTGTTCCCATTGTACCTTCTTGTTAACCTTGATCTTTTTGAGTTATACTTTTACTCCTACTGATTCATTTGGAAAGGGATGTCCACGGTGATGTCGCCACCCACACATTGGTATTCTGTGGTCGGGAGCTAGGTGTCCATGGGCCATTCTGAGTCTGTATTGAAATGGGGAAATATTATGTGGTCATATAGTTGAACCTTGAGGAGGACATCAAGAGTCTAAGTTGGGGAGATTGTGAGGTCTCATGATTTGAGGCATCATATATTATCTTAAAAAGAATGATTGTACTACCCATATCACCAAGGGGAACCTCCTTTTCAGGGATCTCATCATTAAAGAACTATGTGGTTAAGTGAGCTCAGTCCAAAGTAGTACTAGGATGGGTGGCCAGTTGGGAAGTTTATCCTTTATTGCGTGTGAGTGGGGACGAAGTACACAATTAAGGCTAGTGGTGGTCTGTGGGGCCAGTCGTCATTCCTAACTCTACTAGAGACTTGGATAGTGGGCCTGTGCATTACAATTTTCTTTTAAACCATTTTAGGAAATTGAAGATTAGATTAAATTATAATCATATCATGACCCATCAGGATGCGATTCCTTCTTTCTGACACATCATCATGTTTTAGGTAGAGTTTATTGTGATACACTATCACATTCTCTCCAAAAGGTTCTCAAACTCTTGATGTAAAGTATTTCAACATTGATCATATCGAAGTATCTTAATACTTTTATCAAAGTCATTTATGTACTTCATCCATAATCATCTTAAACACTTCAAGATATTCATGTTTGTATTTCACTAAATACAAATTACCATATCTATTGAGATCATCAGTAGATATAATGAAGTACAAACAAATACATGTAGAATTTATTCTAGAAGTCTATTACATCATTTTGTACAAGTCCTAATAGAATGCTTATTCTCCCACTACACCTAGTGAGAGGTGTTTTGTCATGTTGTGCATAAATAATACTTGCATGTATGTTATTGGTTCAATAACCCAAAGAGTATAGATAAACATCATCATGGATTCTATAAATGCATTTCTCATATATGTTCTCTATATGAAAATGCTACATATATTGATTGTTTGATTTTCCAACTTTTAATCCTATTGGTATTTACATTATAAACATTTGTCTTTGGATTCTTCAAAAAAGGACCATTGCCGAATAAGATCATAGAACATTAACTACTCTTTATTCATAATAATGCTTGTCATACAAGATGTAGAAAGTAAAATGTTTACATTATTGGCATAACGAAATATCAGTTTATGTAACTCTATTACATACCATGTCGACTAAGATAAATTCTAAATATAGTTTGAAGCTACAACAACTCTTACTTCATCACAGTCCATCATTACCCTTTTGTAAAGGCTTGCTTTTTGTCAGATCCTACATGTCAAATATATGTCATATCTACATCTGGTATCATATGCCCAAGATGAATAAGTAATTAGATTTATCTTATGATGTATATAATTGAAGCGGAAATCTCTATCCCTTCCTTCTTGTTATTTAGTTCCTCCAGGTAGAGAGGGCAATTCCTCTTCCAATGTCCAGGATGGTGACAGTGGTGACAATTGCCTCCCTTGTTCTCCTCCCTTTACCTTGAGTGTTGAAGACTTGGGCTTCTGACCAACTTTAGAAATCTTGTTAGCTTTGCCTTTGCCTTTAGACTTCCCCTTTAGTTTATTGATCGTCATCATAGACTTGGGCTTGTCTTTCTTTATTTGTCCCGCAACCATTCTCAACATGTCAAGTAACTATATCAATGATTTTTTAAAGTTATTCATGTTGTAGTTCATGATAAATTGACCGCACGACGCTGGAAGAGACTGCAGAATCATATCAATGGCCAACTCTTGACCCAAGTGGAATCCCAGTCTAAAAGGTTCTCTACATATCCAATGATCTTGAGTACATGAGGACCTTCTAGATCTCCTTCTACCATGTTACATTTGAACATCACCTTAGAGACATCATATCTTTCCTATCTTGCCTAATCTTGGAACATGTTCTTAAGATGTGTGACCATCTTAATAAAATCCATGTTCACATGTTGTCTTTTCATCTCATAGTTCATGGAGCACAAAATTAGGCACTTGACATCAACGACATCTTCAATGTGCTTCTTGTAAGAATCCCTGTCAGCCTTAGGTAAGTGGGAAGAGGTTCATCTGGATCCGATGTCTCTAGGACATAGAGCTTGTGCTCCTGTGTGAGAGCAATTCTCAACATCCTAAACAAAGTCATGGAAATTATTCTCATTTAACTTGTCCTTCTCAAGGAGTGATCATAAAGAAAAAATGCTGTGTTGCCATTTGATTCTACAAGATAAATTTGCAATTGTGTCGAAAAGCCATTTTTGATATGATTTTATTTGTATAAAAATATTTAATGTTTAATTAGGCCTTTAGTTAACTACCAATCTCATTATTTTATTCAAATTGATAACCCTCAATTATCAATTTGGAAGATTGCAGTGCACAAAATTCTAATGAGACAAGATCCAAAATAATTGAGTTATTACTCATCCAAAGCCAACATCCATAATCAATCATTAAGGTAGGCTGTATTTGCCAATTGTATTTTATGCAATTCTTGGATGGATGTTATGTGCAACTCCTTACCATAGTCATCTGCATGCTTCTAGGTGCTTAATCTCATTAAGGACACCTAGTTAAACCTAACCCAAAATCCAACACGATAAAAATGCATCCCGCTTGGCAGGCCCACAAAACTACCATCACACTTCTACTAGATGGATAGTGCAACACGCTTGGCGTTCCTATGCATAATCGATCAAGCTTTTCAAGTGTGTTGCTAATGGAAAGCATCTTAGACTTAATAGGTTTGATTAAGGGATTTTATATATATTATATATACACATATACATATCCAATCACCACATGCTATGTACATATCATATACATGCTATATCCAACAAATGTAAGCATGCAATATAAAACATTAGGAATAGTTATGGTCATACTATTGTAATTCCTTGGAGCCACATGAATTACTACCACCTAGGTCTACATCACATGCATGAACCTTTTGTTGGTGTAGATCTATGCTTGAGACAATCAAGGTTGATCCATTCAACCCTTGAACCGGTCGCATGACCTCTTGGTCAATCAGTTATTCATCTAAATCAATCACCTAGCTTCTAATCCAACCAATCAATGGACACCTCCAAACAATCAGTCAAGTCTCCATCTAGTTGGTTTGACTCCTATCCTCTGTCCTTCTTGGTCCTCCAACCAGTTGGCTCATCTGGTGTTGAGCATCTTCTTTTTCGTTTGCAAGAAAAACTATCTTAATCTTATTAAACTTATTACATTATAATGAGAAACCTCAAATTACATTCGAGGGGAGCATAGGAAGGAATAATGACACTTTTACATGTGGGAAGAAGAAGGTAGAGGCTTAGTATGCAAACTGAGATAAAATAGGAATAAAATAAACCACTCAACCACACACATACATTAGGGCTATTAGCCATAACCATGCTATACATCCACCATCAAAAATAATTTCAGGGCAACACATGTAATTATATATATATATATATATATATATATATATATATATATATATATATATATATATATATATATATATATATATATATTAGGGTTGAAAAAACAAGACCCGACCCAATCGACCCGAACCGAACCTGAAATTTTAAGCAAGTTTAGGGTCTAAGGTTTTTCGACCCGACCCGACCCGAAATTGACCTGAACCCGAAGAATCCAAAATTAATTTAGGGTCGGGTTCAAATTTGAAATTTAGACCCACATTGACCCGAAATTCAGAATTATATTTTCAAATAAAATTACAAATACTATACTTTAAGACCCGATGGCCCATTAATTTACTAATCCATCAATCACGAAGTTTATTTTGACAATTCTACATGATTTTGTATTGATTTGTATGATTTATTATACTAATTATATTAGGAATTTGTGTTTACAAATCTCAAACAAGCTACAATAGGCTTTATATGTGTTTCTCAATCACATAGTAAGTTTATCACAATGAAATTTGTTAATTACACTTGGGAATCATCAACGACTAGACAAATCATAGCATTTTTTAAAAAACTATTGTCTTGGTGTTGGATTTACGGGTCAGACCCGATAGACCCAAAATTATTTGTGGGTCGGGTTAGGGTGAAGGGTTTCAACCCGAAAATTCATCTCTTGCAAGTTTATGGTCTAGACAAAAAGTGTTGACCCGAAATAAAACCCGCTCAACCCAAACCCGATTACCACCCCTAATATATATATATATATATATATATATACATATATATGTATATATATGTATATATATAAATATATATAAATATAAATATAAATATATAAAGATATATATATATATATATATATATATATATATATTAGTTTGGGATCATATGTGGTCTTTGATTTGATATGCACATTAATCATTTTAACTATTCACATCATACACAATAAATAAAAGATGGAAAACAAAATTTGATTCAATTAAATCCAAAAATATATTAAACTGACGTGGCTTTGATACCATTATAGGGAAATATGGTGACAGAGCAGGCAGTAGAAACAAAAAATTTCTATCATATTCCCAGGAACCAGTGGATCACATCAACAGCAATGCAATAGGAAAAATGGTTTTACAATGTTATACTTAGTCCTGGAACAAGTCCAGGGACAATTGTTTATTGTGGTTTGTGAAACTTTCTTCAAGTTGTACTCGAACACGGTCTTTTGCAGCTACCGGTCAATCACCATAGATGGCGGCTTGACGTTGTCCTGTTAGAGACATGCGAGCCTCCTCACCTCAACAATAGTCGACATGGACCACTGGGAACTCTTGTCATTATAGGTCATTATAGTAGAACTGACAGGAAAGAGTTGTCCCTCCATGTTGGTGTACTAGTCACCAACTTTCCCTCCCACAATTGTTCTCCCTTGCTATCACTCCCTTTATCAGGTAGGACTTTCTCGAGTTCTCTGGGCTACCACAACCAGAGAAGATAAATAATTGTTAGATGTGATTGAGTTGTTTGTTAGAAGCCCCCAATACCGATGTATTTATAGGAGGGTTAGGTCAGGGTTCCTAGTCTTAGTGGGAGAAGACGGACTAGAATTTCATGAATTTTCTCAACCGCCAAGCAGAAAAATGACCATTTCATGACTGAACTGATTGATTGGCATGTGAGACAATCAGTTCACCTATTAATCCAATCATTTCATCATTCTCAATTGCAATTGTATCGTGAATCAAATTCAAAATGATGCTCAACATGATGTCACCACTAATCCTTGATGCAATCGAATTGCTCCGTGAACTAGGCATCTCATTGCATGAAACGGTTGGTTACCGACCTTGATCTGGTCAATTCACACTGTGAACCAGTTGGTTCATGCCCTAGCTCATCCAAAATTTTGCCAATGCAATTTCTAATCAACTTGACACTCCAATCGATTGATTCAACACTTGAACTTATTGGTTTAGAGTCAAGTCGGTCAATTATTGTTCAAAATTATATACCTAAACACTTTAGTAATCAATTCAATTATCATTCATGATTAAAATCCTACTTCAAGTGTTTCATATGTGTGTGACCCTATAGGTTCCAAGTTACATTGGCAGTGAATGTCCATAAGTGATTTATGACATCATAAGCAATGAGGTGTATCTAGTAATACATCATTTCTACCCAAGTCAACTGGAAAGTTGGAGAACAACTTCAACCTACAATCCATGATTGGTGTTATAATGATTGTATAATTCTTTTGTCACTAATATCTGGATGGAACTTGAGGCATGGAATCATCATCCTCTCAACATTCAATCCATGTTTCTTGAACTAGAGCAAACTATCTAAGATATATGTAACTTAAATATAATATATTGATTCCCATGTGTATGTGCATGCTTTTCTCAGTCTCATTTATCAAGTGGAATAGATATCAAACTCTAATAGGAGGGACAAATCCCATCTACATCACTCACGTACAACCCCATGTGTCACAATGTAAACATCACCTTTATGGAAACCCTTATTCAACATCATTGTAGACGATGTCAAAGCACATTGAATGACATGTGATGAGTGTAGGGATTTCATGTCTAAGAACCACAATGTACCACCATAACTATGAGAGATGATTCTAACTACTAGTTATGGTTTCCATGTGTTACTCTCATGGTGGGTCTGTCTGATACACTGTTCTCTAACAAGTATCTATGTGTTTGATTTGATATCACATATCATGGATGGTGAGACTTTGTTGTCAAACAACATACATTCTAGTCTTATGTGTTACTACTGTCTATCATCCTTTCACAGTAACATATGAGTAGGGACATAACAAGAATGTACATACTCTTATCCTCTTTATGTTCTTATTGTTCAGGTCATCAACCTGAAGACATACATCATTGAGTAATGTCTTTCTTTAGACATTCATTATGTCTCCTCATTATCTCGTAACTTAGTGAAATAGAACAAATTGGAAGATTGCCTTTATCAAATCATTTATATGATATGCCATCACAATCATCATATGATTGGATCTTCGGGCATGCATACCAATAATACAAGCATCATAGAAAACCAAAACTATCATATGCAACTTGTAAAGCCTCCTTCTTAAATGTACACTGAATTGTCATCTACACTTTTACCACCTTCCTTTATGCTACATACATACACTACTACAAAAATAGCGTTCAATGTCGCTTTTCTGGGCGTCGGTTATTAAGGAAAACCGACGCCTATAATATCAGGCGTCGGTTATTTAGGCAAACCGACGTCTATATTCGAAGACCAACCAGACACGGGTACCGTTTTGTATTCAGCGTCGGCTTACTATAACCAACCGACGCCTAAAAGCACCCGCGAAATCCAATTTTCAACTGAAAAAAATTTGGGCCACATACAGCGTCGGGTTTTTAACTATTCACCGACGCCTATTTAAAATGAAATTCTGAGCGAAAAGTTCCACTTTAGGTGTCGGTTATCCGTGGATAACCGACGCTGATAATAGTTCCCGCCAACTAATTTGGGATCGGTTTTTTACTATCAACCGACACTGAAGATAATAGGCGTCGGTTGTTTGAAACAACCGACGCTATTGGGGAACTTAATAGCCCCGCGAAACAGAGAACTCATCCCAATTTCTCTGTTTCATTGCGAACCTCCTGCTAGGTCTGGCGATTCTTATCGTCGGTGCTCCCCGCCGTCGTTGCCCCCCTCCCTCGCACCGCCACCGCTGTTGCTCCCCCGCGCCGCTGCTCCTCTCCTCGCCGCCGCGCCGCTCCTCTCCTCAGCTTTCCTTGCCGCCGCGCCGCTGCTCTCCTTGCCGCCGGTGGCTTCTTTGGTGTTGTCCTTGCCGGCACCGGCTACCTGTAGGTCTCTGCTCAGGCCACTGCTCTCCAGGCCAGGCATTCTTCCTCTTCCCTCAAGGTACTGCCTTCTTCCTCCTTCCTTCCTCCGCCATGTCCTTGAGGCTATTCTTTGTATCTAGAGTTTGAATATGTGCATGTCAGGTCTGGATAATAGGCATTTATCTATGTCCGCTAAAATTGGATATTCTTAATGGTGAGACTAAACCCTAACTTTGATATGAACTTTGAATTATCTTTTGGAAACCATGAACTCGTTCAGATGTATTCTTCATTGATATTTGAATTCCTGTTATATCTGGTATGGAACCTTTCCACCCATGATTAATAATTTTATCTTCTCATCACATCCTTCTATCACTTGAAGTTGTCCAAAATCAAATACAACATCTTGACTTCTCTAATAAGTTCATCTTTCATTGGATACACTGGTAGTGTCTAATTTTAGTGGTGTATTCTACTTGTTGATGCCTAATACACAAACCATATATTTTTAGTTTAGGATAAGAATGACAGCACATGTATTTGTTGGCCTAGAAACGCGTCCAAGATTTACTCATTAGGAGTAAGTCTTGGATAGTCCCCGGTTTGGGACTGTTCTTGAACACCTAATCTCACTTAGGATGTAAGTGTATAATGTGTATTGGGTTTTCGAGAAAATTTCGGCAGCATTTCCCCGTTTGTTCTCTAAGTACATATGTACTTAGAGAACAGCGGGGAAATGCTGCCGAAATTTTCTTGAAAACTCAATACACATTATACACTTACTAGTGAGATTAGGTGTTCAAGGATGGGATAGGTGGTACACATTTATTATATATAAGAATGACATCAAATGTGTTTGTTGGCCTAGAAACCCATCCAAGATTGACTCATTAGGAGTAAATCTTGGATAGTCCCCAGTTTGGGACTGTTCTTGAACACCTAATCTCACTTAGGATGTAAGTGCTTAATGTGTATTGGGTTTTCGAGAAAATTTCGGCAGCATTTCCCCATTTGTTCTCTAAGTACATATGTACTTAGAGAACAACGGGGAAATGCTGCTGAAATTTTCTCGAAAACCCAATACATATTATACACTTACTAGTGAGATTAGGTGTTCAAGGATGGGATAGGTGGTACACATTTATTATATATAAGAATGACATCAAATGTGTTTGTTGGCCTAGAAACCCATCCAAGATTGACTCATTAGGAGTAAATCTTAGATAGTCCCCAGTTTGGGACTGTTCTTGAACACCTAATCTCACTTAGGATGTAAGTGTATAATGTGTATTGGGTTTTCGAGAAAATTTCGGTAGCATTTCCCCATTTGTTCTCTAAGTACATATGTACTTAGAGAACAGCGGGGAAATTCTGTCAAAATTTTCTTAAAAACCCAATACACATTATACACTTACTAGTGAGATTAGGTGTTCAAGGATGGGATAGATGGTACACATTTATTATATATAAGAATGACATCACATTATACACTTAGGATGTAAGTGTATACCCTAATCTTTTCCTTATATGTACTTGTTTCCTAATATATACTTGTTTTCTCTGATCATAGAATGGATAGATCATGGATGTCCATTCATAATCGTTGCACCCCAGAGTTTATATCTGGTCTTGATCAGTTTATTAGATTTGCTGAGGAACATAGGAAAAAACCTACAGATAGGTTCTACTGTCCATGTAGGCATTGCGGTAACAACTTGAAAGTCAACACTGGTAAGGAAATCAAAAGTCATGTCATGTGCAACAGGATTGTACAAGGCTATACAAAATGGCACTGGCATGGAGAGCTTTCAAAATCGAAACCAGTAGATGTCGATAGCAGTGCTTGGGTGGAAGAAGAAATTGCCTCCGATGACGTAAATGTGAACGAACCAGTTCCAGCAGACATCGTTGATGCGATGCTGGATAGTTGTAGGGTAGAGCACACCGATCCACCTCCTATCTTTAGAAACATTGTGCATGATGCTGAGATACCGTTATACACAGGATGTGCTAAGTTTACAAAGCTTAGCGCTGTGTTGAGATTGTATAAGTTGAAAGCTAACAATAGATGGAGCGACAAAAGCTTCACTTCATTGTTGACTTTGTTGAAAGAAATGCTTCCTGAAGGAAACGAGCTGCCAATCTCAACATACCAGGTAAAGAAAATGTTGTTCCCAATGGGAATGGAGGCCAAGAAGATACACGCATGCCCGAATGATTGTGTATTATTTCAAAAGGACTATGTAGATTTGAAAGATTGTCCAAAATGTGGTGCGTCAAGGTATAAATTGACGACTTCGGGGGAGTCCAAAACTGGTTCTCCTGCCAAGGTGTTGTGGTATCTACCTATAATATCACAGTTTCAATGCTTGTTTGCAAATCCGAAAGATGCGAGGAATTTGAGGTGGCATGCAGATGTTAAGAAAAATAATGATGGGATCCTACGACATGCGTCTGATTCCCCACAGTGGAAGAAGATTGATCTATTGTACCCCAAATTTGGTGAAGAAGATAGGAATCTAAGACTTGGGCTTTGTACAGATGGGATGAAACCGTACGGGACATTGAGCAGCCAACATAGCACTTGGCCAGTCATGCTTGTTATATACAATCTTCCTCCCTGGATGTGTATGAAAAATAAGTACGTTATGTTGTCGTTGTTGATATCGGGCCCTAAACAACCCGGAAATGATATCGATGTTTATCTTGAACCTTTGATTGATGACTTAAAGAAACTTTGGGCTAAAGGTGTGATGACCTATGATGCTTCAGCAAGAGAGACATTTCATTTGCACGCTATGTTGTTTTGCATTGTTAATGACTTTCCAGCATATGGGAATTTGTCTGGATATAGTGTCAAAGGAGCTAAAGCGTGTCCTATATGTGAAGAAAACACTAATTCGATAAGACTAAAACATGGCGGAAAGACTGTATATCTTGGTCATCGAAGGTTTCTTTCAAAATTCCATCCGTATCGTAGGAAGCGCAAAGCATGCAATGGATGGAATGATGAACGGAGTGCACCTAAACCTATACCAGGGGATGTTGTTTATGCAAGAGTAAAAGACATTGTCAATGAATTTGGTAAGAAATCACAATGTAGTATGGCCGCACGGAGTGACAATTCTTCATTCAAGAAGAAGTCAATATTTTGGGATCTTCCTTATTGGAGTTCTTTGATAGTCAGGCATTGTATCGATGTAATGCACGTTGAGAAAAATGTCTGTGATAGCATCATTGGTACTCTGTTAAATATACCAGGTAAGACTAAAGATGGGATAAAATCTAGATTGGACCTACGTGAAATGGGAATAAGGTCAGAATTAACAGAATTACGTGAAATGGGTAATAAAAGAACATACTTACCTCCCACTTGTTACACGTTGTCTAGAAAGGAGAAGAAAACTTTTTGTGAATGCTTGGTAAATGTTAAGGTGCCACATGGTTACTCATCCAACATCCGTAGATTGGTATCAATGAAAGATCTGAAGTTGATAGGTCTTAAATCTCATGATTGTCACACTCTAATGCAACAAATATTGCCCGTGGCAATTCGATCTATATTGCCGAAGCATGTAAGGTTTGCAATTACCAGACTTTGTTTCTTTTTCAACAGTCTATGCAGCAAAGTTATTGACCCTGATACTCTCGATAATTTGCAAAGAGAAGTGGTTGTTACCCTATGTCAGCTTGAGATGTATTTCCCTCCTTCATTCTTTGATATCATGGTATCTCTTGTTGTCCACTTGACTAGGGAAGTGAAAATGTTGGGACCAGTTTTCTTGCATTGGATGTATCCCTTTGAACGATACATGAGCGTTTTTAAAGGTGATGTTCGAAACCGTTATCGGCCTGAAGGGAGTATTATTGAAGGTTATGTGGCGAGAGAGGTTGTGGATTTTTGCAATGACTTTCTCAGTGGTAATGACACTCCTGATAATGACAAGAATATTGAGGAGGGCAAAGGAATTTTGGGATCACGGGTGAAAGTAATCAGCCGTGAGCAGTTGGAACAAGCTCACTTGTATATTTTACACAATATGGACGAAGTGAGTGTTTATATCGAGGAACATACCAATTTCATAAAGAGACAACATCCTCGAGCAAGTTCAATGTGGCTTGCTAGAGAGCATAATAAGACTTTTACTAAGTGGTTTGAAGATAAAGTCTTACATCAACTATCTCAAACACCAAATGATATTACAGAAACTATCAAATGCCTCGCCTTTAAACCAAAACCGAATGTTATGTCTTATGAAGGGTTTGACATTAATGGATTCACATATTACACAAAGCGCCAAGATGATAAGAGTGTCGTCCAAAATAGTGGGGTCACTCTTCAAGCGTCGACTATGTACTTTGCAAGTGCAAAGGATAAGAGTCCACGTGAAGCTAAAATGTCATATTACGGTGTCATTGAAGACATTTGGGAGTTTGACTACATAGATTTCAAAATTCCGCTCTTTAAATGTAATTGGGTTGATAACACCAAAGGAGTTATAGTGGATGAATTGGGTTTCACTTTGGTGAACTTTGAAAAGATTGGCGAGAAGGGTGAACCATTCATATTGGCATCACAGGCAAAACAAATATTCTATATCGATGATCCTGCAAATGATAAATGGTCGGTTGTTCTTCATGGTAAAAGACAGTTCATTGAAGATCCTATAGATGAAGAAGAGTACTATGATAAGTATGATGACTCCAGTCCATTCTCAGTTGGGTTGCCAACTCCACAAAATATTGAAGCTAATGATGACTTATATGTGCGCGGAGATCACAATGAAGGATTGTTAATTGATAAAAGATCACAATTTTAGAGACATGTATGTTTATACAAATGCTAAATGTTTTCCTTTTTCTAGTTAATACAAATGCTAAATGTTTTCCTTTTTCTAGTTAATACAAATGCTAAATGTTTGCCTTTTTAATGACATTTTCAGATGGATGACCATGATGAGCATGATGTCCATGATGAGCATGAAGTCCATGATGAGCATGCTGTCCATGATGAGCATGGAGAGGATACCAATGTAAGTTCTAAAAACATATCCTGTATTTCTATAAAATTCATTATCTTCTAGTTATGTCATATATCTTATATTTCTATATTGGGCTAATTCAGTGTGTTTATTTTTGTCAAATTTTAGGTTGATGATGCACATGTACCCACTGAAGCACTGGAGCAACTTGATGCGCAGCACCAAACACTTAACAAGAAAAGGGGCATCACTCTGTTGAAGAAGTTAATAGCGCTTAGTGGCAGTGGATCCAAATTGGTTGTGGAGTTTGATAATGGAGGAAATGCAATTGGAGTGAACCGCAATAATTTTGTAAACTATCTTGGGTGTACCACTCGGAGCCATTGTGGTGTTAAGTATGATAATTGGCATAAAGTTTCTCAGGGGAAAAAAGACTTGATATGGAAGGATTTATGCGTGAGTTATTATTATTTGCAATTCTATTTTGTAGATTACAAATTCTATTATTTGCAATTCTATTTTGGATACTAGTTAATAACATTTCTATTTTACAGAATCTGTTTGCATTGGATGAGAAGTTGCATCGTAAAAGTGTGATGCAACGCGCTGGAAAGATGCTTAGGAATTATAGGACAAATCTGAACAGAGAATACATAAAAGAGGGTGATAAGAAAAATAAGTCAGCCCTTGAACAATGGAACTTCTTGGACAAAGAAGATTGGGACAATTTTGTTGCTTCAAGAAAATCTAAAGAATTCAAGGTATTAGGTGTCACTCCCAATTTAATTAATATACATTGTATTCACCTATTCAAGATTAACATTTAGTGATACTGACCAAATCATTAATGTGCATACTAACTAGGCCCTCAGTGACACACAAAAAGCAAGGCGTGCACTGAATGTGCATGACCACACTATGGGTCCAAAAGGCTATGCAAGCGTTCGCCAAAGACTACATGCGGAGTCTGCAGCTACTCAGGAGTCTGCTCCTACTCAGGAGTCTGCCACACCCATGCCTCACCATGATATCTGGATAGCTGGGAGGCAAAACAAGAAGGGTGAAATAAAGAAGCCCGTAACTGTTGAGGCGGCTGCGAAAATGATAAAATACAACTCTTAGAGCAATCATTTGAATATTGATTATTTGTGGTGTTAACTTACCAATTTCTGTTGATGGTGATTAGCGGGAGCTGCACGAGCAGAGGAAACAAGGCACGTTCATCCCTCAGGGCACAAGGGATGAATTGACAGTTGCTCTGGGTAACCCAGAGCATCCTGGACGTGTTAGGGGTGAAGGCGCTGGTGTGGGCATCAAAGCATTCTTTGGTCCATCCCAGCGCAAACCCAGAGCGGGACTTTCTCAAGAAGAGGTAACCTATTCTTTTTTTAGAATGTTACTGCAAAAGGAAATTCAATAATAAGAAGCTAATGTTTCTTTTATCCATGTATAGGAGAATAAGAGAGTCAAGGATATAGTTGCTAAGAAGGTCAACGATGTAGTTGTTGAGAAGGTCAAGGAAGAATTGCTATGGTGGCAGGCATCTCAGGCTTCCAATCAGCCTATGGCGACCCACTCTTCTCCTGATGCACAGACTACGAGTAATCCTGGAGACCCATCGCCTAACACGTCTGCTGTAAGTATTGTTTATGACATTGTAGCTAGTCTTTTCAAGATGATATGTTTTCAAGATGATATGTATATATGTATAACATTCTTTACGTAAATTTGTAGGCATTGAAGCCATGCCGCTTAAGAACACAAGACTATGTTGTTGCAGAGGTGCAGGCTTACCCGTCCCTTCCTGGGGAAGGTTTCACGGGACTCCAATGCCACATGGCTACGTTCGTGTGGGCCCATTACGTGTGTTACCCAATTGGAGGGAAGCTACATTGCCATATCCCCACCCGGATATTGATACACTTTCTGAGGCAGAAGGCGGGGTCATATTGTGGCCCAAAGCAGATGTCGTCTACACTACTGAAATTGTAAGATAAATTTACATTGATTTAGACTGTTAATGTGTATATATGATGTCAACTGATCTGAAATTATATATACAAGTTAAAAAGAAGACACCAGGAGCACCTAGGCCTCCACCTCCACTTCCCGCATTACCAACTTGGGTTCCAACTGACCTAACATACCCGTTAGGTCCTGCTTGTAGGGGAATGGCATGTTGGCTACGGGCACATAATATACATTGCCCGATAATTGTTTTTTAGATGCAGATTATGTAGGTCAATCATACGATAGCTCTTTATTTATACAAGATATTATTGAGCTGTTTATGTATGATTGGCTGAATACATCAATGATAGAGACATGGATAAGGTGAGATCTTGTTTATACATCCATATACCTTGTGTAAGATCCGGTGATCTGGTTTCTTATATATTAATGCATACATAATACATGTTTTGCAGCTACTTAGTCGAAGATCATTGCAAACAATTTGCATTTGATCATGTGGGATTTTTGATTCTATCATTGATTAGTATGGTAGCTAAAGACCCTGATAATGTTCAACAATATTGTATAGATGCTTTTACTATTTTTGGTCAGCAAAAGAAGACGATAATAATAGCTCCATTCAATGTCAAGTAAGTTTACTTTATTTATAATTTGGACTTAAGAAAATTCCATTTTTATTGTGCATTTTGAGTTATTAATTGTTAACTTTTTACCTCTAGTGGTAAACATTGGGAGTTACTAGTTATTGTCCCCGGGACGTTCACTGTTTATCATCTAGATCCCGCGGGAAGTACATTAAACACTAAAATTGGACACGTAATGAGAATGACATTATTCTGGTGAGAAATATTTCATTTTTGTATCTTTTAACATCTGTTATTACATTACTATTTACTTATGTAATTTACTGTGTTATATTAACATGTAGGGGTTTAGATGCATTCAAAAAGGCTGGAGGAACGGTCCCAAGGAAAAAGAACCAGCCAATAAATTGGCAGAACGTACAAGTAAGTTCCCGACTCCAATGTATATATTATTGATGTGAATTGTGCTTAGTTGTATTATTTTGTATGTTTCAATTTATAGTGCGCTACACAAGACAATGGCTGGGCATGCGCATACTATGTGATGCGATTTATGCAGATGATTATCAAACAATGCCACATTGGACATCGATACCATACATGAGGTATTCTATATAGTCTCATTAGTTAGTATGAAATATATCAATCTTATTTTTATATTATTACTTATATATACATCATTCTCTTTGCAGGTGTTTAAAACTGACAACACTATAGGTAAAAGCTTAAAAAATATACATGCTCCATATACGATGGAAGCATTAAATGAAATAAGAGAAGAATGGGCAAAAGCCATACAAGCAGTGGCAACTGTAAGATATAATTGGGATGTTGATAGCGATAATGAATGATACTTTGTAAATGAATATTTCTGAATGTTAATACATGTATTTGAATGTTTCTATATGTGTGAATGTGAGAATTGAATTGATGTCTGAATGTATCTACTTGTGTGAAATTTTCCTTGGGACTTTTGCAGGTTTGTGGCATGTTTGTAGGCTGATATCAATGGATGTCGTAAACCTACAGTTCAGAAAACTGAACTTCAGGTTCTCATCCTGCTGACCAGCCACAGTAGGCCTGCAAACTGATATGAAAAAAATAGATATATGCGTCGGTTATTTACAGAAAACCGTCAGCAAAGACCTACAGCGTCGGGTTTCTGACCAAAACCGACGCCTAATGTGGCAACAGCCGTACTGGAAATGGCGTCGGCTGTTCGTGTCAAACCGACGCCTATTTAACATATAGGCGTCGGTCTTTTAGTAGATAACCGACGCCAAACTGGTTCGCGCCACAGAAAATAGCGTCATCTAGGACACTTTCTGCGTCGGTTACCAAGTAAACACCGACACTATAGTCCATATAGGCGTCGGTCTTTTAGTAGATAACCGATGCAGAATGTGTCCTAGATGACGTCGTTTTCTGTGGCGCGAACCCTTTTGGCGTCGGTTATCTACTAAAAGACCGACGCCTATATGGACTATAGCGTCGGTTAAAAAACCGACGCCGAAGTGTTCGACCTTTAGCGGCACCCACATAGGCGTTGCTCAGAAACTGACGCCAAAGGGGGTTAAACAACCGACGCCAAAGGCTGTTTCTGTAGTAGTGATAGTAGGAATAAGATTTAAAAAACCCTCTATAGAGCTCTTCATAATTGTTCTCTTTGGAACCAATGGAAAATGGATTTGCTTTTGTCCCAATCCAAAAAAATATTGGTGAAACATGATTCTCCACATCATCATTCTCCTCAAGTTCAAAAACATTATTTTCACATAGATAGAATCTTGTGTCAACCATGTGCTTCTTGTTAGGTTCTCTATAGTTCATCAACTCATCATGTATATTCTGAGAATATTTTTCACAATCAACAGTAACAGAAAACCCTCCAATGAGATGTTGCTTCAAATAGTTCTTCTCACCACATCTCAAATGACCATACAAAGCACATTATACTTTGTTCTTAACTAAAAGTTTGGTCAAAACCACACTTCCAATTGGATACCTAGATTTCTCCTTACTTATGGTGTTGTTATCCAACTTCCAACATTATGGTAGAATTTCCCCAATCTGTGTCCGACCTTCTGTGTCACCTACCATGATTTTATTTCTACATACACACAAAACAACACAAAAGCAAACATATATTCAATAAATATGTGGACTATATTATATATACAAATATAGTAAATAAGTTAAAATATACATGTAGGATTATTATTTCTTATCGATGTGAAAGAATGAAAAGGGTGACCTAATACAAATAGGACCACCAAATATTCAAGGAGTCATAATTGTTGGACTTTGTGGAGCCAGAAGACAACTATAAGAAAATTGTCACGTCAAACTTCACATTTAAAGTTAGATACATGGAGAAAGGAAGATAGCCTCCCCTAGAGAAGGAGAGAAATGAGGTACAGAGAGGATTCATTGGAAGAGAGGTGGATGAGCCTCTGGAGATGATGATGATACACACATCACATGCAGACTACACTTTGGCTTCTCTTCTCATCACACTCAGGGCAACCCAAGAGCAGTGTAGTATTGTGTGTTGTGTGTGCCATGGGAATATGAAATAGAGAGAGGGGGAATAAAAAGGAAAAACGCATTAGTTGTTGGAATTGGATGCCTAGAAGTCCAAACTGGCAATTAGTTAGGCTAGTCGGCTGACTATCTAAACAATAGGCTTGGGCAAACACCAAGTTGAGGCCCAACTATGGTTGACTGGCTCATCATCCCCTCATAGGAAACTAGTTGACTTATTGGCCACCTCATCAAGTATGGTTATAATAATTTCACTACACGTGAAAATTTTAGATCATTTGGATACATGGAAGTGTTACAACCCCAATTTTTGGGTTCATATGGCTGGAAATGCAATGTCCCCAATAAATGTAGGATTATGGAAATTGTTTGAATTAAATGTATTGAATGGATTCCCTTTTCAATATTTTATTTGTGCATGTGATTTCGTGGATCCTAATATGTTAATGAGTCCAATATAATTAAAAGAAAAAGAAGAAATCAAATATTGATTTGTTAAGAAGGAAATTTGAGAAATATGTGGAAATATGGATAATGGAATCATCATGGATAATATTTATAATCCACAAGGTTTCTATTGGTAAAAGGAATCCAAATAAGGAATATAAAAGAATAGGAGAGAGAAAATATGCATAAAATATGCCTAAATAAGTGATAACTTGCATATGAAGAAAAGTCTCTCATGCTTTTGGATTTGGGTCCCAAACTTGGCATACAAATAGTTTAAGTCATTAGAAACTTTACTATAAAATTTGGTATTAATTGGACGTGTGGTTTGGGAGATATGATTTTTGGAATATTTCCTAAAGTGGAAAGGAAAAGAAGGAATATATTAAATGCCACAATTTTAATTGAATTGAATTTCATTTTTATCTGGGCGCATGCAATGTGGACTGTTGGATTTGAGATCCAACGACACATGGTCATCTCCTTCCTTCAGTCGCATAAGGAAATGATTCTACAGTAAATGGAACTTTCCTTGGCCTCGATTCTCACTCATCTCTCATTCTTTTTTTTATGCTTCCTTTCTCATTGAATTCGGATTGGAAAACCGGATCGAAAGATCCCTTCTTTGCCATGTTTCGTGCATGATTGGGAGTTTCCCCAATGTTCTAGTGGAACTGGAGTCCATGGACACTGATTGCGATCCAAGTCTATATAAAGGGCTCTTCCCTCTTCACGATGAGGAGAAAGACATGAGACAACTCAAACTCTCTGCTATTCCTATTTTGCCTGGAAGACAACATGGGGGGATCATTGTTTAGGCTTGGCACCTCCATCGACGACACGATGGTCCTCAGTACAGTAGCCACTCCCACCGATAGGAGAAGGAAAGGACGAGTTTGAGGGGCTTGACCGAAGGAAATCGCGAGGTTGGATGCTCCAGTTTGACTTTAGAGTAGTTAATCAACCACTCAGTTTGACTGTGGATTGGTGCTCACGAGCGAGTAGGAGCCGTCAGGCGGTTGAAGGAGAGAAAGAGGGATATTACGTCCCTACCTTTGACTGCAAAGTAGAAAGTGAAGGGTAAAAATGTCTTTTAATCTTTAGTTCCACCTCAACCAAGTGAGACGAGTTGCTGAGATGGTGATATGCAATTGGCTAAGCCCCGTCTACGTGGATAAGGAAAAGAGGCTACAAATACTAATGTGGCAGTATTCCATTGGTCCAAAGGTAATTTTCTTGAGAAAGCCCTAACTAATTATTGGTAACTCAGATGCAAATAAATAATATATGGATCTTGCTCAAAAAAATATGAGGAATCTAATAAAAATACAATTGAAGACTAATTCTTCTTGCAATTCAAAAATTACTTAAAGATGTCACCTGTAATGGTGTTATTAACGGAAAACCCTAAGTTTTGATGATTAGTAAATTTAATAATGTTCTTTGAATAATCTAAGCCAATATTAACCTATTGATAATAAAAAGGACGTTTGAGTCTAAAAGGATAATCCATGTGCTTAATTTAGGGTCCCATGTACATGAATATGCATTAATGGGTCTAGAAACCCTAATTTTGATAATTGTGAGTTTTAATGGTTTTAATTGTGCAAATCCATGATTAATATAGAGATATGTTGTTACAGAGCCAATTTGAGTATAAAAGATCCTTAATGTGGATAATTTGAGCAATTAGGGTATTTATGAGTAGAAAAAGTATTTTAGGGTTGGTTGACCTAAAAAGGATAAAGTTTGAGAAATTGATCTAAGAAATCCTAATGCATACTAATGAGACTTTGAAACCTTGGAAAGGTGTCCCAAGTCAATAAGGAGTTGTTTGGGATATGTTGGTGATAGTTAGACATTGTACATGTTTTTAGGAACAATGTTTGCTTGATTGATTGATTGGCTTGCTTGATTGGACATCTAATTGAATTTGGGTATTTTGCTTTTTTGAGATCTCCAAAATAGGTATGTGGTTAATTACCAGTACACGCTTTAGCTTCCCAGCATTTTCCCAATGTTTTATCGATTGCATGGAAATAAACTGCTTGGATGATTTTATTTCTGCAATCTTTAAAGTGAATATGACTATCACAATCTAAGTATATATATGACTTGCCCAAACCTACATGCCATATCTAGATGTAAGATGAGAGACCAAGCCCTGAAGGGAAGGTCAAGGTGCTCAAGCCCTAGAGGGAAGACCACATGGCACCCAAAGAGGTGACCCCAGGCACCAAGCTCAGGATGGAGAAGGTGGCCTTATGTCCCTTGCAAGGACTAAACCCTAAGAGAGGGTATCCCAGAGTATGAGTAAAAGCGGTTGGGAAGTCATATTGGAAAATGTAAATTTGCATTGCTAAACAACTAATTGATGTGGTTATGCTATTAGATGATATGTGCAATGTTTTGGTTGTCCCCACATACTAGTATATTCATTTATACTGACCAACTTTTGTTTGTTGGCGTTTTAGGAATATCTGAAATTGGACAAATAGTAAAGTGAAACCTGTGAAGATTAAAGTTAAATTATAAAGGAGGATTTAGATAGATAAATTCTACTGAGAGTAGAAGTTCCATTTCCTAATTTTGAAAGGTATGTGAAAAGAAATTTTTATTCTAGTTTTCCAGTTTAGTCTTTCGTAGAATTTATTAATTATTTTTTATTATTTGCAAAACCATTGATCCTATTTTTGGGATAATGTCTCTAACTTATTGGTCTCCCTTAATTGGGAATTATCAGGAAGCGGGGTCATTACAAGAAGTCACTCATCCAATTACAAAAAAAACAATACAAATAATTAATTTCAAGTGTAAAGTATTTATTGTATTTAGGTGCATGACCTATAAGTGTCCAAACAAAGTAAGATTTTACATATAGGCTTATGATAATGTCTTTAAGAAGATTAAAGGGTTGGATTTTAAAAACAAATATTCTATGATGGAAAATGATTTGAGAGTATTAATTCTTGGTACACTTGAGAACATTATATATATATATATATATATATATATATATATATATATATATATATAAAATATCTTGGATAGTATTCACGTCCTTATTTATTTTTTTGAAGTATCTAGCTCTGTCTTCTTAAGTTACATTCTTGTATGCTTTAGTTGCTAGCTTATATTCTTCGAAAGTTACATCATCTTGATATTTTGGATATCTCATATAAATATCCATTTTGAGTTATTGAGCATTATATACTTCATCAGTGAACTATCAAATCTTTTTTAGGAGGATCACATCTAATAAGATTTTATTTATGAGAGATTTTATAGTTTCCACCGTGTTGAGATATATATGTACCCTTGAAGGATATATGATGTGCACTTGATCTAAATTAATGCTTTTGTATCAATTGGTTTACATTTAAGAAGCACAAATGCATCATGTTATAATTATAGATAAGACTTATGACATAATACTTGCTAGTTTATTTCAAGATCATTATGATTGATCTATATGAATACATGTTACTTAGACTAAATGTCATTTTTCTACTCACTAGGGCTCTATTGAGTCTCATGTTTTTGTTACAAAATATTTTAGGCTCAATACAATCCAATAGATAAGTTGTGACACCCAACCCTAATATCAAGTCACAAGAATGCATGAGGCCAAGTAGGCCACTATAATAATAAAACATAAAACTAGAAATCTAAATTGATCTCAATTATCATAATTCATTATGACATGGGATATTCTAATAAAATTCCTACAAGATTTGCATATACAAGTAGCAAGAAAGGCCTACATTTTCCATACATCATTAGGTCATTGTACATCATTCATCATATGTCATGAACGTTACAACATGTTTATACACAAATATGTGTGTCCATAAATACAACATATACATAAAGGACAAAGTATGGAACCAAAAGTTGAGTCATAGATACATCTTTGTATAAAACACCATACCCATGACCTGACTATAAATGGATGAACATAGACACAACAATACTAGACTCAGAAATTAAGCTCAATTTTGTCTAAGTGAAGGAAGCTCCTGTTATGACCCCACCTCCCGATAACCCCCAATTAAGGGATACCGAAAGGTCGAAGCCGCAACCATAACTTCTGGATCAAAGGTTTGACAGTTAACCAAGAACAATTATTAAATTTTAACAGACTATATTTAAAAGTTGTAAGAAAATAAATTTTTGCATACCTTTTTGAAAACTTGGATCTCTAAACTTCTATCCACTTAAGGATTATACTCTAACTAATCCTCCTTGTATTTAACATCATGTATTTCATAATATGACGATTTATTGTTTGTCCTTTTGGCTTTTACCTAAAATGTCGACAAACAAAATGTCGGTCAACCGAAGCTGGTATGTGGGGGAAACAATAATCATGTAAATACGTTAACAATGTAATCATTCAATTAATCACTTAACAACCAAGATTACATTTTATATATAACTCTGCGATCCAAGAGTACCCTATCCTCTATGTTGTCCCCATTAAACCCCTCATGATTCACCTATAAGTGAACCAATTTCTAGGGTTGAGTCACATGGCACTACTCATAAGTAGCCCACTCCTTAACTCATGGTAGGATAATGAGTCTCATGGCACTACACGTAGGTAGCCCAGTTTCTAACTCTCGGTAACCTAGACCTTGCTATAGGATTACCCCTTTTTTTCTTAGCCCATTCAAAACAATAGAGGTGGACCGAGATCTAGTCAGTTAT
The DNA here is from genome assembly GCA_963693085.1 of Alisma plantago-aquatica. Lineage (NCBI taxonomy): Eukaryota > Viridiplantae > Streptophyta > Magnoliopsida > Alismatales > Alismataceae > Alisma > Alisma plantago-aquatica. Next base: position 172,926,136 of record OY856414.1, on the reverse strand, counting down.
ATACGCACTTTTATAGTGATAATCATAGTCACTTTATAGTTGCATGAAATAAATAAACATCCAACAGTTATTTTCAAGCAACCGATTAAAACTTCGGGAATCGTCGTGAAACTAGAGCGATTATTCATAAGCGTAACAACATACCTTATGCCATCGTAGAAACCATGCAGAACATCATATACTTTATGAGTGTATCCAACCATCCAAGCAACCAAGCATATAATCAACATTATCTGAAACATGTATACTACATATGTGTCATCATGTATTCGCATTATATTACTCAGATTTAGATGCTCTCTTAAACTAGGATTTAGGGTTATCTCGCGTTTGGACTAAGGATTGGGGCTACAAACCCTAATTCTAACATATCATGGTTTCCAAGATCACAATTCCAGTTATGCATATTAGGTCAAACCCTAATAATCAATTAAGCATATGAGATTACCCATGACACCTAAATCATATTACTAACATTATGATCATAGTAAGATGTCTGTATTGGTTTTAAAACCCTAAAACCCTAAAACATCATATATAAGATTACTAATCTAGAATTGTCCATTATTCATCACTTATCATGGATTTCTTCACTATGCATATCAAGATCAGGTATTAGCTTAACATTATCACAGCTATTCAATTAAGCATCATATTAAAGAAAAACTAGGCTTTCCCTTACATTAAACACATTAGAACATGTATTGTACATACTTTTGGAACATGAAGGATAATCAGGTTTTGACAATATTTTATTTAGATTCCTCTCATTTTTCTGAGCAATTTCATATATAGTTTCTCTATATTCCGAGTTAGTATTAATTAACTAGAATTATTGCAAGGTCAACAATACCGGACCAATAGGAAAACGCCACATAGGCAATTAATTTTATTTTGCATACCTCATGTGCCGGGGCCAAATTATAACACAATCACGAATTTTCCCTCGTCTAGGGATCTGTTTCTCCATGCACGGGAGGGGCAATCTGGTCAAACTCTCATATGTTGTCCCCTTCACGTGCTTTCCCTCCTGCGCGCACATCGCGGCTGCTGAGCCGAGACCACTGCCGTGAGCAGCTCTTCTCCGGTGGTTTTGCCTACTCTTGGACCCTTCCTAAGACACCCACGAGCATCCCCTTCCTGCACACAACCCTTCCTCTGCCCAGGAGCTTCAGTGGTCCTGGTTCTGATGGGAGGATCATCCTTCAAATCTCTCCTCGCCGTGCTGTTATAAGGCTACTCCTGCCAAAAGGCGACGCCTCTACCCGTGCGTCTGTGGTCTGCTCCGATAGCCTCTGATGCCTGACTGCAAGGTGTCGACGACACCCCATCGTGACCCTATAGGCACAAGCTAGGTCACGCGGACATCACCGCAGGCTAACGTCCACCCACTACAGCAACAGGTCGTCTCTGCCTTCACGGGTCGTCTTCCTCTCTCATTGCGTAGGGCGAACCCTTCCCAGAGCTCTCACTCGACGCACATCCATAGAGTGCGGCTCTGTTCCCAACACTGTCGGAGGCTCCCTGACGGTGTCCCCTATCATCGTCAGAACTAGCTACAGGCGGTCGGTCATGGTGAGGAACTCAGTTCCTTTCTATTCGTCCATGATGTCGTCGCTCCCACCCTAGCAGGCACCAAGGAGAGTCGAGGAAAGGCACACTACCACTCTACCGATGTTGGTTCCCTGGGAATCGAGGAGTGAGATGGAGTTCCCTACAAATAAATATATATGTGTATTTAGTCCATAGCACTTAGGGTTTGAGAGTCCATGTGGTCCCGGTTTCCTATAATTTGTAGTGCCATCGTCCAACAAACAAAGGATTGAATACAATTCCATCATCCTTTCCTTAGTTAAAACATAAAACTTTCTCCTTAATAATTCATATTCTTTAGTCATTTAGGAAATCTAAATTTTTATCTCCTTTATCTTCTTTGAGTTTGGCTTATAATCCATCGGCCAAGAAAATTACTTCTTTATAACAATACTAAAAGTTATTAATTATATATCTCATTATTCTCTTACTTTGTATTATTTGTATTTTCTCTTTCCTTAGATTCATTGGGACTCCTTGGACCCCAAGAGATTCTATTATTTCGAAATCCCTTTTTATTGTATATTCATTATCCTTTTAAATGCATCTAAATGTATTATTCTTCATTATCTTGTTTATTTCTCATAAAAAAATCTCTTTTTAAGGATTTCTCTTTTATTTTCCTCATTGGCATTCCTTTTAATATTAGCAACCTCATGGATACAAAATTTCACCAAGAAATCTCATTTATGCCTCTTTCCACTCATTTTCCACAATTTATCATTTTTTCAATTTATTTCTTAATAAAGAAATACTTAATTAAACTTTTTCTTTTCTTATTGCCTTCTTCATGCAAATTTTGACTCCTTGGTACCCAAGGAACCCAAGAGGCATGAAATCCTCTTTGGATTTGCCTTCTAGAGGTTTCTACATATTTCTTTTCTTAAAAAAAAATTCAATTATCCATTTACTAATTGAATTTCCATGTTATTTGGGCCCAATAGCCAATAAAGCCCACAACACAAACATCAAGGCTATTGTAAACAAAATCCACTTATTCCAAACAAATTATACCATTCTTGGTTCAATTATCTTTAATATGAGAAATTATATTCCTCACCAATTGAACCCAAAAATTGGGGTTGTAACATCCTTCCCCTCTTATAGGAATTTTGTCCTCAAAATTCTATCGATCAAACAAACAAACAAACAAACAATTTAGGATAAGATTTTTCCATGTCCATCATTGGCCCCTATGTGGATTTACCGTACTCATGGCGCTTCCATAGAACCTTTATCATCATATATTCTTTTCTCTGAGTTCTTTCATCCCGGCGTCTATAAACTGCACAGGTGACTCAGGCCATGTCAGCCTCCCTTGGGGCTCACTAGGTTCATTGCTCAGCACATGGTCGGGGTACCTCACATAGTGCTCTAAACTGGACACATGGAACTCATCACACATTACTTTATCCTGAGGGGTAAGGTCAAACTTAACCTTCTCCACCAAACCATGTCAAAAGAACCCATGCATCGGGGACTTAGCTCTCTTAGTCATAACTCAGGGGGGTCGGATTTTCATGTCACACATTCCCACAGTGAACTTCATGTCAGTCTACTTTGCATCTGCTCATGACTTTCGTCATCTCTAGGCTCCTTTCAACCACTGCACGATCGAAGCGACTTCATCTGCACGCACTGTGGCCCTTTTCTAACCATCATGTGGTCCTTTCACCAACATCACCTTACTGAAGTGGTGACCGACACAACCTCCCTTACAGAGCTTCTTATAAAACCTGATACTGGCTATGGTGGTCATTGTCACATCTTTCATAGGACAATAACTGTCTCTAGCCATCATCCTGAACGAGCACATATGCTCTCATCAGACCCTTTAGTCTGGATCATACTAACCATTAGTTATGGATGATGAACTATACTAACATCGAGTCCTTCACATACCTACTTCAACCTTTTGGAAGGGAACCTTTAGGTCAAACTCAAGAACCTTTGGTCTCACTTCATGGTTTAGTTGAACCATCTCTCTCATGGGTAGTTCAACCAGATCTGTCCCTTGACAGAACTTTTTTTTTCATGTCATCTAGGTAAGGTGATCTACCATAACCCATATTGCATCTCGACCTTCCTTGGTCTAGGGAAGACCTATCACAAAATCCATAGTGATGAACTCCCATTCCCTCTTAGGGACTCTTTTATCCTCTATATAGATACACTAGGTTACTGGGTTTCGTCCTTTACCTCCTGGCTTGCATGGCCATATACCACATGCAACTTCATATTAAGCATCCAAAGTGCTATTGTCATTTACTATCTTGGTAGAACCACGGTGTATGGTGATCTTCAATCATGATTTCCTGTATGTCATGATTCTTCAAGATTGATTCTTCCGAAACCCTAAACCACTCTAGTCGGGGTTTCGTCACCTTCTTTCCCAAAGAAGTGCATCTGAGGTTCTACCACCATCCTTTTGTTGCATCAAGGACTAGACTGGCTAACCAAACAACCATTAACTTGTTCAACAAATTTCATTACATCGGAGTATTAGCCAAACATATCTCCTTTCCAAACTTCGGGTTAGCCTGACAACCTCTTCTAGCTTCTAGCCAAACTAGTCAGATACATCTCAACCAGAACATCCATTACCACTTCACATCCTTAGGTATTAGGTAACATTGAAGACATACACTCCCATGTTGTTCACTTATCATCTCAAACTCGAATTCTAAGTCTGTATTCATCAAGTACACTCTCTGATCTCATCAAAATGGTGATCAAACTTAACCTTGTAAGACTCACCTCTTATTTTTTTTATTCAACCTGGTATAACTCATCGCTCATGCTAAAAACATCTTATAAGATGACTACCTTATTTCTCTTTAGCATTTGCAAACCATCCATGTATCCTTCACTTTACCAGGGTATGCTATCTTCTCTGTCCTCATACCTCATAGCAACGTTCCAACTCACATCATCTTTTATCCTTGGTGTATGGCATGCATACTGTCCTATCTCTCATTCCCATAATAAGAGGAAATAAGCATTTGGCTACAGTCCAAATACAGAGTTCTTCCTGTTCCAAGAGTAGAGATGGTACATCCCACCTTGCCAATACACCTTTACATATAAGTCACAATGTGCCACCTATGTCTCTACATCATAGACATCATGATATCAAAGTTACTTCCATGGAAAACTGGTCTTGAACCTACTTGGGTTTACACACAATCCTTGGTCATCTCCTTAAGGTCTATAGGGTGCCGACACTTTTGGGGTCATCCCTCTTCCTTTATGCATCCAGAGAGTGCCCTACTCATCTGCCCTTTGGGTCCCATGAGTTCATGAAGATGATCAATCTCCTAACCCATGGCCCTCACACGATGATAGCTGTTACCTCCCGACCCTATGGTCATGTGCAACTGGGGAATTAGGCAACTCCTACTTTCATCAGTCTTATCCCTATCTGACCCTAGGATAGACTTAGGATTCACCATTATAGTACATGTTCACTTAGAACCTTACCCAAGTCTTCATCATCTCTCTTTCTGCATTCGTGGGCTGGCTTTCATCCTTTCATAGGGATCATGGCAACCTGCCTACCTTGGTCAAGCCCCATACTATTTACCTCCATGGTAACACATTCATATGCAATAAGAGATGGATATCTATGGGTCTACAGGTTCATTATCATACCATGTACTTTTCACTTAGCTTCTCAAGATCCTATGAGACCTCATTAGGTTACCTTAAACCAACAAAACTGATATACACCCTTCCAAAGGGGTCCCTCTCCCAGGATGGGAGGAAAACTATCTCTTGACAACCAGGTCACAAAATCTCTTAGGTTTAGGGTTTTCATCCACTTGAGCCTACTTAACCCTAGTAAGCTATGAAGGCACCAACAGATCACCTACTGAACCATGCTAGATCATACTTGTCCTCTTTCCTTAATGCTGGATCAAGATCACACCTTCCTTTATCATTATCCTAGATGTGAGGGGTTCATCAAACATACCTATAACTTAAGGGACTTACCTTTTCCTCTATACATGAGGAGTACCATGCTCTCTTCTATAGGAGCTCAACTCTCCTCATGAGCATTAGGTACACCACTTCCCTTCTTAGGTCAAGAACCCGAGGTTCACCTGTAGGTGTCCAACTACATGCTCTATCTCTTAACCACAAACCAAGCATGCAAAAGGCATGACATGCACTTCTTGTCATCCTTCAACTCGAGCAACACTTAGAGTTGGGTCCTCCTTAAGGACAACCAACAAGGTACAAGGCCTCATAACCTGTTACTATACCTCTCCAGGGTTTATGGAACTCTTCTTCTCATCTATACCATAGGTACAAAGGTATAAGCAGACTCATCCTCTCTATAGGGTTTGGTCCCTCTAAAGGCAACCAAGATATCATCAACTTCTAGGGATCGATCATGAGGCAACCACTATCATCCATTATTCCTCATATCTCAGGGTTTTAGGCTTCCAACCTTCTTGTTGGGTTTCCTGCTCTCTCTAGAGCTAACCCTACATCCAACCTCACCATTAGAGGTTCTCTCTTCATGAAGGATCAACCTCAAAAGCATGCCCTACATGGGTGAAGCCTAGGTTCGAACTTATGTTTGCTCAAGATCATCCATAACCCTTTGTGCTCCATCATGATTCCTTATCCAGGGTTTAATCCTACCATCAGCACTATGACGTGCCCTAGGTGCCAGCTATACCCTACTTGCACAAGCCCATAGGGTTTCTAAGGTCCTTCACTAACATCATCATCTAAGGAGCTATTTTAACCCTAACATGCACGACCCTTCCCAGGGTTGGGTTGCCAAAGGTTCTAGGTCACCCATGGATCATATGGCATCCCAAAGACATCTCCTTTCAAACACCTGGTCCAACTCATCTTTCTCTAACCTTCACTTACGGTTAGGGTTAGCATCATCCTCAGAGGATGTGCCATGTCTCTACCTACAATGGAGATCTCTATCTCCAGGACAAACTTATCCTTCTGACAAGAAGGTCTAGCCTCAGGTCTCTTCTGAGGACATGAAAACTTATGTCATACGACCTAAGCATGTATCTATTCTTTAGTTTGCGCTTAATCTATTAAGCTTATGTCCATGACATTTCATTTACATGGTTTTCATTAATTTGATGGAGGATTCCTTAGACCTTATTATCCTTACCCATACCTCAGGTGGGTGAGGGGAAGGGAGAGAAAACCCTAATCCTTATGGTCCTTAATAGAATTTGTGATGATATGGGATGAATAAGATGAGAAATTCCTAAAGGTATCTTATTTCGATTCATACCCTAAGACTTTGGCCAGGCAGTCACACAGATCCGGGAGTCCTCGTATTCCGACTAGCGGTGCGGAGGAAAATATTGCCAGCCCCCGGTCGTGATCCTTTTCTAGACACCTCCGTCTTTTAGATAATCCTCTAATAACTCCTTTGGGTTCTATGGAGTTTGTAAAATTTAATAATTATTAATGGTTAACTGAGGAACCTAAGCTCTGATACCAAATGTTACGACCCCACCTCCCGATAACCCCCAATTAAGGGAGACCAAAAGGTCGAAGCCGCAACCATAACTTCCGGATCAAAGGTTCGGCAGTTAACCAAGAACAATTATTAAATTTTAACAGACTATACTTAAAAGCTATAAGAAAATAAATTTTTGAATACCTTTTTGAAAATTTGGATCTCTAAACTTCTATCCACTTAAGGATTCTACTCTAACTAATCCTCCTTATATTTAACTTCATGTATTTCACAATATGACGATTTACTGTTTGTCCTTTTGGCTTTTACCTAAAACGCCGACAAACAAAACGTCGGTCAGCCGAAGCTGGTATGTGGGGGAAACAATAATCATGTAAATACGTTAACAATGTAATCATTCAATTAATCACTTAACAACCAAGATTACATTTTAGATATAACTCTGCGATCCAAGAGTACCCTATCCTCTATGTTGTCCCCATTAAACCCCTCATGATTCACCTATAAGTGAACTAATTTCTAGGGTTGAGTCACATGGCACTACTTGTAAGTAGCCCACTCCTTAACTCATGGCAGGCTAATGAGTATCATGGCACTACACGTAGGTAGCCCAATTTCTAACTCTCGGTAACCTAGACCTTGCTCTAGGATTACCCCTTTTTTTCTTAGCCCTTTCAAGGCAATAGAGGTGGACCCGGATCTAGTCAGTTATATACACACTTTTATAGTGATAATCATAGTCACTTTATAGTTGCATGAAAGAAATAAACATCCAACAGTTATTTTCAAGCAACTGATTAAAACTTCAGGAATCGCCGTGAAACTAGAGCGATTATTCATAAGCGTAACCACATACCTTATGCCATCGTAGAAACCATGCAGAACATTATATACTTTATGAGTGTATCCAACCATCCAAGCAACCAAGCATATAATCAACATTATCTAAAACATGTATACTACATATGTGTCATCATGTGTTCACATTATATTACTCAGATTTAGATGCACTCTTAAACTAGGATTTAGGGTTATCTCTCGTTTGGACTAAGGATCGGGGCTACAAACCCTAATTCTAACATATCATGGTTTCCAAGATCACAATTCTAGTTATGCATATTAGGTCAAACCCTAATAATCAATTAAGCATATGAGATTACCCGTGACACCTAAATCATATTACTAACATTATGATCATAGTAAGATGTTTGTATTGGTTTTAAAACCCTAAAACCCTAAAACATCATATATAAGATTACTAATCTAGAATTGTCCATTATTCATCACTTATCATGTATTTCTTCACTATGCATATCAAGATCAGGTAATAGCTTAACACAATCGCAGCTATTCAATTAAGCATCATATTAAAGAAAAACTAGGCTTTCCCTTACATTAAACACATTAGAACATGTATTGTACATACTTTTGGAACATGAAGGATAATTATGTTTTGACAATATTTTATTTAGATTCCTCTCATTTTTCTGAGCAATTTCATATATAGTTTCTCTATATTCCGAGTTAGTATTAATTAACTAGAATTATTGCAAGGTCAACAATACTGGACCAATAGGACAACGCCACGTAGGATTTCTCTTTTATTTTCCTCATTGGCATTCCTTTTAATATTAGCAACCTCATGGATACGAAATTTCACCAAGAAATCTCATTTATGCCTCTTTCCACTCATTTTCCACATTTTATCATTATTTTCAATTTATTTCTTAATAAAGAAATACTTAATTAAACTTTTCTTTTCTTATTTCCTTCTTCATGCGACTTTGGACTCCTTGGTACCCAAGGAACCCAAGAGGCACGAAATCCTCTTTGGATTTGCCTTCTAGAGGTTTCTACATATTTCTTTTCTTAAAAAAATTCAATTATCCATTTACTAATTGAATTTCCTTGTTATTTGGGCCCAATAGCCAATAAAGCCCACAACACAAACATCAAGGCTATTGTAAACAAAATCCACTTATTCCAAAAAAATTATACCATTCTTTGTTCAATTATCTTTAATATGAGAAATTATATTCCTCACCAATTGAACCCAAAAATTGGGGTTGTAACATCTCACTGAAAAACTCTTGAGGTGGGTGTTGAGAACTTAGAAGTGCGGACAACAATGAAAATGACACCAAAGTGCCAGTGAGAGATAAGGAATATATAAAGTAATAAAAATATGCAAATTATACTATATATGTTGAATTAGGATGTTCGATATTAAAAAGAAACTTCCACAAAACATATTTTATTAGTAATGTAAGTACATATTAAATGCAGTGAAGTAATTATACATATAATGCTACATAACTTGACTATTTTAATACACACTGGGTAGTTGGTATCTACCATCCATAACTACTATATAGTGAGTGATAAGTCCCCTAGCCTACCTTATAGGATCTAACATCATCCCATCTCACTAAAATCATGCCACACCTTGTTCAAGGTATGTATAAATGTGTATTCTCATTGTAGTATGAGCTACATAAAAACATCATGACATATTAGGTACTCACATCACGACATCTATTATATCACATTGGATAACTTCATATCATATGTTTTCAATCACAATGGAGGAACTTTCCTATTACAACTAGATATACAATCTAGACCTCACACATAAATTGGGTCATTAAGGGCTTCTAGGGTACCATGCCTCATACGAGTTCTTGGTATTGTGCATGTATGAAAAAATATAAGAGTTCATGTATAATCTTACATTCCTCCGATTACTGCAAGGATACATATTTATCTTACCTAAACTTATAAATATCAGGGAAGTGATACAATAATAGGGAAACTACATGATTTAGGGTTTACTGGTTAATTAGTTCATTACTTGTTTTTCATTGAGAAGAAGGTACAATATTGAGCATAATGCCAATATTTAAACAATTATAGAATTATATTTTATAAATAACCATATATGTATCCAACATTCACCTGCATAGCTATCCATTTCTCAATTTTGACCATACGTAGTTCATATCACATAAGAAATAAAAATTCATCATATATTGTTGTAATATCATATTATAATAGTAAAGAGCATTTCTTAAAATTGTCAAAAAAGTATCATCTTTTGAAATCAGTATACGTAAAATAGTATAAAGTGCATAAATTGGCAAGTTCAGGCAATCCACATGCAATTCCATATCTTTAATCTATATAATAGTAAAAAATAGTATTTTATATAAAATGGTTATAGTAAGGAAGGTGATGATCTTGAAGTTACCAATGTTCTAGCCAAAAACCCATAAAATTTCATGTTTAGATCACTTTTCATGAGTGAATTTTGGGGAATTCTTTGTAGGAAATGCATCGCTATAATTATTGCATAGAAAATACATCACCTGTATCAAGGTAAAAATAATACATACTAGCTCCAGGATTACCAAATACCTCCCAAAATGTTCACTCTTATAGATATTATTCCAACTAGGCCAAGCAAGGAGAAAAAAAGTGATATTGGTAGAGAAAAATTTTCTACTAAGGTTCAATGGGGAACTTTGTCTAAGAGTGTATAGAAGCGGAAAACATAGTAAACATGAGAATAAGGAAAATAAATTAAATGGATTCAATATTTATACATGTTACATGGTGATTCCAAGTTTTAATATTTAAGAATCACCAACATGCAAAAGCTTTACCACCTAAATCACCTTATTCTAGCTCCAGTACATCATCTTCCAGCACCTGACCCGACCCACTTCAACTTGTAAAAATTAGTTGAAGACACCCTAGAAGAGCCTGCTCTGGACCCAAGGATCAATCCTAATTGCATCAATAGATCCAATTTATCAATGCAGTACACAAGGTACTTCTTAATTCTACAACAACAAAATCTCCATGAAATAAATTTTGACTACAAATTCTCCACATCATCAATGAATTACCATACATTATGATTTTCATATTTAAATAAGTTTCAGTATAGATTAAGAATAATCCACATAAATCATGCAATTAAGACAAATAACATGTAACTATATGAAAGCATGGGGTAGAGTCTCACAAAAGATGTTACAAAGAAGAGTAAATTGAATAATTTAGATTATGTTATCTGTGTACTCTCTCTTTCATTGGAGGTGTTGTATTGAAAGTTTGTTTCTCATCTTATATGTTGTCTAATGTAGTGAAACTACATATTAGTTATAAGTTTGAATTTAGTTTTATCAGATGAAAATGAAAATTTCTACTTTAGTAGAATGTTAATGACATTAATGAATCAAATGTGATATTTCTACTAATGAGAGGTTTTGTTATAATATTTGATAAAAAATAGATATTTTACCAATATTTTTCTTTAATGTTTCAATCATGCTTGTCGTGAGTGGATGTTTGGTTTCATAATCATGATTTAGGTTTTGATATTTTATCTAATAAATAGCATTATGCTAAAATTAAAGGGAGGTATCTATAGTCCATGTAGTGTAATGTGTAGAAACATAGCATGTGTTCAAGAGCTCAAAGCTTTATTGTCAGCAATACATCTTGTGAAGTTTTCCACATGTCATTTTGGAATGTTTGAGACCAATGGTGCTGAATGCGGCCATAATATAGTGTGTACCTCTAGTATATGATGTATGTTTTTGTAGACATTTGATAGTGAAAAAATTTTGTGTGGGACATAAATATAGTGTACATACCTTCTCTCTCTCTCAATAGTTTCTACTATCATTGGAGCAATGAACATCCAAGTTCAGATTCAATGGCGACAAGATAGGTAGAGGTTGCTCCAACCTTGCTCAAGATCCTGTATTATCATCAACCTTGACTCTATATGCTATGATGAACCCATCCATTAGGCCCTACATTTTTCATTGAATCCAATCTCCATATCTAAAGATTTTTTTATCTCCTCCACAATATGCTAAGTTAAGCTCAATGATGTGTGACCTTATAATGATGACACTTGTCTATAGTTTTCTCTACCATGACATGTTATTATAGGATCATGGTAGGTGCGCTTAGATAGGGACATCTACCACCGGTATTGCTTCTCCTAATCACCATGTGTCCTATGCTTCACACCATGCTTTCCACCTATTATTCCTCTTCTTCTCCAAGTTGAAAGAAAATGGGTCCCTGTAAGCAAAGCACAAGATTCCTTGCATTGAATCTACCCCTATAACATCTCAAGAACTTCTCTACATGTATTGTTAAAATATAATAAGGAGGTAGATATACCTTATTGACTCATCATGGATAGGATTCAAAATACAAGATTTGTACATCTAGATATAAAAATGCCTAAGCATCCATGATAAGACCCTTGAGAAGGGGAAGAGCTAGGAGTTTAACCTTGGCTGATCTAAATGCACACACAATTATTTTTCATATATGAATCAAATTAACATGTATCAGTGATAGAGTAGGTCTTTATATGTTTAATTTCAAACAAAAACCAGTTGTAGTCTTCAATAATTTGCTTGAAACTGAAAAAATGTAATGTTTCTGAATAATTGCATAGTCACAGGGCACAATAGGCGTGGCTTGTTTCTTATAAAACAAATCAAACAAGATAATTTAGTTTAATTTATTAAATATATGTATAAACGTTAGCTTAAATTAATATATAAATATGTATAAAGTATGTCTACTTGAGTTTGGTTAAAAAAATAAACCATGAGTTATGACAAAGAAATTACACTTAGTCAAGAAATTTCACTCGATAACATACAAAAACATAAACACTTTTGTTATAGAAATTGTGTATGATAAGCTAAAAAAAATATAGACATTTCTAGAGAAAGAACCCAATTTTACAATTAAATAATACAAGACATAAGTTTAGAGACAAATTCATAATATATGATTCAATGTGTTAACATGTCTCCTAAATAATTAGCAACAAGAATACATTTGATTTTTCTTTATGATTTTTTGGTCTTATATTAGAAAAACATTGTGAAAAATTTCATGTTATGATTGTAAAATTGATATATTAATAATTTCAACTAATATGATTTAATCAAATACAACAAACAAGATACTTACATTTTACTAGAATATGCAAGGTATATTGCATGAAAACCTTTTAATTTTCTTTTGAAGACCCTCTTATTTAGCTTTGGAGTTGCTTAGAATTTATTATTCAAATGTCAGAGTCATTGTTAACTTCTAGGTTGACAATACTTTATTGTAAAATCATACAGAGTTGATCATATTTCCTATGTCATATCATATTTCCTATGTCATATAGAGAGTCTAGCAATTTGTGTTTGGCTTATAAGAAGTTAACTTTATATACCAATACAATATGGTTTCTATATTTATGATAAAAATATAAGAATAGATAATAAAAATTAATTAAGCATGCATTAAGATTTGTTCAAGGTTTCTTGTCCAAATTTTTAGTTTATCAAAATTACCAATAAACATAAAAGTTTTCTCTTAGTTTTTCATGACTTGTAGGGAGTTAAATTTTCTTACCAAAATATGGGTTGTTGATATGCTTATGACTTATAGTAAAACAAAGAATACAAAATTAAGGCTTCTCAACTATCTTCATATGTCTTGTTGTAATCATTTTGTTCTAACCTTCAAGATCTATAAAAATTAATCAACAAGAATAAGAGGTTTGGTCATATTTTCTATGTTATATAGGGAGTTCTATTAAATTGTTTTTATCTTATATAAAGCTAACTCTAATTACCAACACAACATGCCTTTAATACAAGTATGGCCATAACAAAATTTAAAAATAAACTACAAAATGTGCTAATCTAGAATTAAACCTACAATCAAGGATTCCAAACACACCATCTGCATTATTGAGTTGAAAACCACTATATCTTTTTGTTTAGGCTTTGATTGGTTTGTCATAATTGGTCCACAAAACTTATGAACTGGATTTCCTTAAGTAGTTTTTCATGATTTCTATAAAGTAAGTGTTGGAACCTGAGTTCCATGACTTTCAGTGATTTCAGGCTTACATAAAAAATGTAGTTCCTGAGTTCCTTCTTAAAAAGAGAGCAAAAAGAGTTCCAAAACAATTAACAAAATTTCCTATACAATTATGTTCTTCGTTCTTCATAAATGACACATGTAAAATAATTGTGACTATAAATGTTCGTGATGGGGATATAGTTTATTGTCAAAACCATTACATAATTTGAGAAAAATATTAAACACTATAATTGCACTATGTAAAATATTTTACACACAAAATATCATTATTAGTGTGGTTTATAAAATAAAAAAATTATGAACTATGTGGAAAATTAATCACGCCCACCATGTGACAAAATATGTGATTTATCAAACATATTTTTATTATTCATGTTAAAAAAATATAATGTGAAAATGTACTTAACTATAATCGTGCATGAAGAATATACTAATACCTAATATTGTGCATTGCGTTAAAGAATGACGACCAAACTTATATTTACAAATACATGAAATGTAGATATATTTACATTACTTTGTACATACAAAGTGAAATAAAATATGTTTATGTTATTTTAACCATAATATATTTATTACAAGTATAATTATACCACACTAAAGTATTTTTAAAGGATCAACATATGCAACATGACCACTTGTGAAGGTTACCGTGCTTAAAAAATATTATAATTATTTGAAAATATGATTCTTTATTTATATCTTTTATGTCCTTATTTATTATATAGTACACAGTCAAAATCAATTTTTGTATGATTTTCATAGTTACATTTACAACAAACCAATCACATGGAAGTGGATGCAACTCAAGTTCTAGAAATTTAACTATATTCCCAAAAAATGAGTTCCACATGACTTATGAGTTGCACCAAACCAATCAAATCCTTAGAGTGACATAGCTTATATATAATTCTAGAAACATACATATATTTATATACCCTATATTTATATATGAATTTTTAAAAAATGGGGGTGCACTTGCCCCTCTTGGCTCCGCCCCTGCGCGTGAGCTACCTGAAAAAGTAGAGATCAATGAATAATGATACTATGACATCCATACAAACCCCATGCTAACATACAAGTTCATAAACAATCTAAAGTTGATGGATGATCCAATAAACCACTTGAGCCCTTCTATTTCATTCATTTCTACATCTTTAATACATAGCATAAACTCAACTTTGTAAGTTTTATATGTGTATGTGAGTTACATAAATTTGAAGGATTTGAATTCCACAAGAATTTGACAAGTAAAAATTTTGGGAACAAATCACGAAAGTGACTAACTATAACTTCCCTTCTACCAGAGAATCTCAGATACGCAACCCTAATCTATGATACACCTATCACCGCTTAGTATCAAACTTTCCACCATGAAAGAAATGAATTATTTCTTTTGTGGTCTATGCTACTATTTTATAAAGTGATTGAGGGTTTCTTATTTCTACAACATTTCTTTAATATTATCAAGGACTCCTAGTGACAATATAGAATGAGGCTACATTTAATTGGTTGTCCTTTAAGTTGAATGTTGAAATTGATAACATTGATATATACTTGGGTCTATGTATCTCAACATGAAACTCCTCATAATGTCTAATCTACTTGTACAAGATCCAAATGACGATGACAAGTTGTTTTGGTATTACTATGATCATGGAGAGAAATTCTTGGAACTTTGAGATCAATAATACATTAATTTGACACATACAAAATTGGTTGTATACTTTTGATGATGTTGTTGCAGTTCATCTAGGACACCATTCATATTCCTTCACATGACATACAACCCACCTATCTCATATATGGTTATCTCCTTACAATATGTGACTATGTATATCACTATATACTTGGGTGATGGTGTGATCTTACTTAAGGTCACAAACTAGTCAATTGGATGGTGACTAGATGCAACCCTAAGGGAAAACACATGATGGATCTTTCAAAATTTATATATGGACCTAGTCTAACACACCGGCTTAGACTATTCACATGTCACCCACAAGCGCATGGGGTTGTGTTGCAATATAGGCAAGTGGTAAGAGAAGGGTCGATCCTCATGGAGAGAGGGGGCATTAGAGCTAGGTTAATGTGAGCTATGTTCCTAAAGAGGAGTGTATGATTTTAGGGTTTAAAGATTGATTTTGGTTAATTACGCTACGATTGCAAGAAATTAACAAAAAGAAAGAAGCTAGAGTACCAAAAACCCTAAATTACCCTAATCAAGTTAAGACTAAGAAACTAGGAAAGACAAGCAAATGGGTAAGAGCAAGGAATTACACTAAACTAGCACTCTAAATTATCAACTAAGAGGCAAATAAGTAATAAAGCAAGCAAGACCTTGAGTTATCAGTAGCTAACAAGACTAACACAAATAAGCTCAAAAGGGTCCTAACTACCTAATCAAGAACTAACTATCAAGAACTAAGCAATTAGCTAAGAAGTAACAAAGGCAATTAACTAAACTAGCATTAACAAGATAAGAAGACAAAGTGGCCTTCAAGAAATAAGATAGATAGGTGGGCCATTCGGGAATGAAGCTTTGATATTAGTTGGGGGAGCTTAAATAACAAGCAAGTTTTATATCTTCAATCTAGATTACCAAACCAAACAACAAGGCAAGTGCTATTGGAATATACCCTATGCTACTAGTTGGAGAACTAGGGCTAGGAGTAATTCTAATAGGATTTGGCAAGTCTAGGTTTCTAGGGTAAATGGTATTAGGGAAATTGAGAGACATGGGTAGGAATGGGAGTAGAGATGAGGGTGTTTCACCTCATGTTACTTTCCATCTATCCTTTAGGAAACTCTAGGAAATTACACTAACCACACTTACACTAGCTACTTAGATCTCACACCTACTTGTAGGAGAAGGGAGCTCTATGTAGGAACAAAGGGGGGTAGCTAGGGATCTTCTCATTGGCCCTAGGAGACATTCCTAAGATACATATGTTCCATTTCCCCCTATAAGTTAAGTGTCATCAAGCATCATAAAACAAAAAATCTATGTTTAAAAGCACAAACCACAAGAAAGATAATGGAAAATGAGATAGAAGCAATAGGCAATCATCATAGAATGAAAATATGTTCATTATAAGTTATTTTCCCCCAACATGGTTTCAAAGTAACATTTTAAACCTAACCAACCCACCACTAGGGGCTTAGTAGACATGATCATACAAAAGAGAAAAGAAAGGAGAAGAAAGGGGTAGGAATCCATGGAGCTCATGGAAGCTTCTTCTCCTTCACCTCTTAGATATTGTAGGACGTGTCTCCTCCTCCAAGGTGGGTGAAAAACATGGATATATGGGGGATTATGGTAGGAATCCTAGAAAACTATGTTTGTATGGTGGAAATGGAGTGGAATATTGAATGAGAGGTAGGTGAGTGGAGTAAATGCAAGGAAGTGGATGAGGGAGATCTAGAGTATCTAGGGAGATCATAAGGGAAGCTAACCTTCGTGCTATAGCCACAACCTATGTATATATTGGTGGGGGGGAGGCACTAGGGTTAGTGGGGGCAAAATGGGAAAAATGGTGGAGAAAAAGTGTAAGTTTAGGTGGTCACCACAGCTATGGAGAGATGCCACGTCCGTGGTGGGGGTTACATGGAATGGTCATGGGCAGTGGAATGGGTGAGGTGGAAGGTGGAGGTGATATGTAAGTATGTATGGTGGCCACAGCCGTGTTGGGTAGCACGTCCGTGTTAGGTAGCAGGGCCATGTTGGAGGAGGTGGCCATGGGAAAGGCTGCTCAGATGTCGTCTTGTCTTCGGCTTGCCACAGTCGTGGCAGTCACCACATGCAAGGTGGGCTTCAGTGGCCACGGTTGTGCTGATGGCCATGACCGTGGTCATTTACGTGTAAAACGACTGAGTCACTATTGAATTTTGGGGTCTTGATGAATAAATCGTCATGGTCGTGGCATGAGTCACAGGCGAGTTGGAGAGTTCTACCTACGGTCTTTCTGAGGACCACGTTCATGGGGTCTTCAGTGACCATGACTATTTTGCTGACCACGATCGTGATTATTCATGTACAAACTTGGCGACTTCACTGTAACCTTTGGAGATTAATTCTCCACGACCATGGTGATTTGCCACGGCCATTTTGGGGCTTCTTGCTGCTGATCTCCACTTCAACTTCTTCATTTGGCATCCTTTTTCTTTGAATTGATTCATGTACATCCAAAGAGAGCTCGGGGAAGAGGTAGGTCCAATCATGGGGTGTAAGGACCCAAAGATGTTCTTTTATCTCCCTCCCTTGCATCAATGCATGCATAAGTACCCTAAAAAACACACAAAAGGAGGCATAAGTGCATTTGACATAAAATATCACATTGGAGGAAATAGCTTGCCATCTATAATGTTTAGATGTGATCAACATGCAAAAAGACACAGGATGAAGCCCTAAAATAGGGCTGCATCATATAGTGAGAGTCATTATGGATGACTTTTCTCTATATGTCATGCCATTTGATAATTCTATGAGGAATCTTTCTCTTGTGTTGAAACATTGCAAAGAGAAATGACTTGTCTTGAATTGAGAGAAATGTCATTTCGTGGTGCAAGAGGAGATTGTTCTAGGACACAAAGTTTCATAGAGAGGAATAAAGGTCGACATCAGTAAAGTTGAGGTTATCTCAAAATTTCCACCTCCCAAGTCTGTCACATGAGTAAAAAGCTTTCTGGGACACACTGGCTACCAATACATGTTCCATCAAAGACTTCCCTAAGATCTCAAAACCTTTATCAAGCCTCCTAGTGAAAGATAAAGTTTTTATTTTTAATAAAAGCTGTCTAAAATCTTTCAACACGTTAAATATTGCTATCACTACTACATCAACTATCCCAGCACCAGATTGGGATCAATGTTCAACCTGATGTGAGATGCCAATGAATATGTTGTGAGTGTTTTCTTAGGGCAGAAGAAAGATTAGAAACATTATGTCATGTGATATGCATGCAAGACCCCAGATGAGGCCCTAGTTAACTACACAACCATTGATAAAGAGATGTTGGATATGGTATATGCTTTCAACAAATTTCAATAATATATGACAGGCTCTAATGTTGTCATGAGCACATATCCTAGAGAAATCAAGTAATTAATGATAAAAGGACACCAAGCCTACATGAGTTTGATTATGAAATTGTTGATAAGAAAGAATCGAGAATGTAATGGCAGACCACTTATCAAGGATACCAATGGGGGAGGATAGCTACCTACCTATAAATGACAACTACCATGATGAAGCTCTAGTAATGGTCAAGGTTGTAGGCCCACTTGTACCTTGGCACATCGACATATGTAACTATCTAGCATGTCAGTAGCTGCCTCCATACATCACCTATGAAAAGAAGAAATTATTCTCTGATCTGAATAATTATTGTTGGGATGACTTAGGAAATGTTCTGAAAAACTTTATAGGAGGTGCATACCTGAGGAAAAGGTTCCCTATATACATGACTGCCATTCTTCTCCTCACTGTGGGAATTTTGGTGATGATAAGACTGTTGCAAAGATACTTCACTCATGAATTTACTGCCCAACCTTGTTTAAGGAAACTCAAGAATATGTGATTTTTTAATGGATGCCAGAGGACATGAAACATATCTAGGAGGAATGACATGCAACTTTCTAATTGGATAGGAGTGGAATTTTTATATATATGGGGGATCGATTACATGAGACCTTTTACCTCATCATGAGGAAATTAGTATAGACTTGTTGCCACTGATTATGTGTCCAAGTGATTGGAAATGTCCATTATGATGCTCTTTGAAAATATTATATTTCCAAGATACAAGGTCCCTAGGACCCTCATTAGTGATAGTGGATCTCATTTTGTGGAACTTTGATTTCAAACACACCTGAAGAAGTATAGAGTGAAACATAAGGTTGCCACCCCCATACCCCCTTAGAGATCAAGGCAATTTGAGGTGTCTAACAGACAAATCAAGAAAATTTTAGAGAAGATTGTGGGCAGAACAAGAAAGGATTGGGTAATGAAGCTAGATGATGATTTATGGGCATACATGACTTCATACATGATACCTATAGGGACTACTTCCTATAGGTTCATTTATGGAAAAGCATGCCATATTCCTTTAGAACTAGAGCATAAAGCTTAATGGGAAATCATGTTCCATAACATGGACTCAAACATGGAAGGAAATAACATGTTCTTGCAACTCTAGGGACTTGAGGAGTGTAGGTTACATGCTAATTAAAATGCTCACATCTACAAGCAAAGGACTTAGTTGTAGCATGATGCACAACTAAAGAGAAAGATGTCAATGAGGGAGACAAGGTTCTCCAATTAAATTCTAACATTATGTTGTTCCCAACAAAGTTGAGATCAAGATGGTTAGGCCCCTTACAGTCATAAAGATAAATCCATATGGAATTATAGAATTTTTTAGTGAGAAGTTTGGGACCTTTCTAGTAAATGGCCATAGGGTGAAAAGATACTATGAAGATGAAGCATTCACCTGAAGAGACAAATTGCATCTTGAGGAACCACCACCAACCAACCTTAATGATCATGGATACAATGAGTATAAAGACTATGAATTATCATTTCTTAGGAGACAACCCAAGGCTTTCTGATCCCCTTTGCAATTTTCATTTTTAGTTTTGGTACTTTGATCTTTTTTTCAATCTTATCTTAGTTTTTCCTTATGTTGCAACTTTGTTTGTCTATTTGATGAAATTGTATTTCGATAATTTTAGTGTAAAAATAATAAAATGTAGTCAATGACATTAGATTGAACTAACTTATTTCAAGGTATTTTGAAAGAATCAACCAACAAAGCTTCCTTCGATGGACCATATAGAGAAACCATCAGTTTGAAAGAAGCAGGACTTCTGTTGGTTGTCAGGCTGTTGAATCATTAGTTTCGGTAAGTCTGATCTACGATTGGTCTCAGCCATGGAACAAGGAGCAATGAAACCATTAGTTTATACAACCTAATCAACCATAAAAGGCAACAATTTGAGTTTTCATCACTTTTTGAAAATCTAACAACCCTTTAGAAGGGTGTGATTTACATAACCTTGGGAAGGCAAGAAATGCTCTCCAAATCGGTTCCTACCTCTGGAAGCAACCGTGTTTGAATTCCATCAGTCTCCTAAATCACTTTAACACCATTGAGATATCTATGTTGGCATAACCTTCAGTAGGAAAAATCCATCTTTCCATCGATATCTAGCCATCAGAGGATGTTGCCCACACACAAAGACAAAAAAGAGTGGGACCTGATTAGAATTCTTTAGTCTCTAAACCCTAACCTATAGAGTTGCAACAATTGAAGAAACCCTAGTCACTACCACCTAACCTTATTAGTTGTGGAACCCAAGAACCTTTGGTCCTTAGCCTTCAACCTCCATCACCTGAAGTCTACACATCCCACCAACTTCTTGATCTGACCCCCAGTGGAAGGTGACTACCGTTCGGTCACTAGCTCATGACATCCGCTCCAACATGTTCTCCCCCAAGTCAACAGTGACAGAGGTGTTCATACTCTCTGGTGAAGAAAGACGAGGGACTTTGGAATGACAGAAATATAAGTCCAAGTTTTAGTGACATCCTTGACACTTCCCTTGACAAGTAGAAGTCTCCCCTCCTTCTATTGTCTGTCCTTTTTCCATCTTTGAGCTTGATTGAATGTTGACCTTACGATGTTTTCTTTTCTACCTAGTATCGCCATCTTAATGATCTCTTAACCTTTGGTTTCTCCTTATACTTGTTTAACAATCTCTTAACCTTTTAAATTTGTTCTCTCCTACTTTGAAGCACTTCCTTGCTTCGCCTAAATCCTTCTATTTTTTAGAGTGATGGTTCATTGGTTCAGGTTCCATCGATTTTTGATCTATTTTGAAAACCTTTAGAAGGAAAGAACCATCGGATTTTGGACCAAACAACCTTTGGTTGTTGAAATATTAGACTCATGGTTCATGAATACCCTACTTTTTCCTTGATTTATGATCATTTTTAAAATCTTCAAAAAGTATGTTCTGATTGGAGGAAAATCCCCATTCCATTGACTTCAACATCTTCATATGGATGGTTGGTTTTCCATAAGTTTCCAAAACTGTTAGTTCCTGCATCCTCAACTTCCATTGGTTTCCGGTCAACTCTAAAAAACCTTTGGAAAGCGTATTTGGAAAACCATCATTTTTAAATATTTGGCCTAACCTTTTGTACTCTTTATGATATGTTCATTCCATGAGTTTTCAAACTAATTACTTTTTATACTCTTAACCATGTGATTCTCTTGTCTGTCAATATAATCTCCTTCTCTAACAAATTGCATGAGATATAAAATTATATCTACATAGCAATCAATCAATTCAAATGGTAGATAATACAAATCCAGATAGGCCACACATGTCACCTATGCTAGTCTGAGAATGAAAGAGATAGATGCCTTGAAGGAGAAATTGTTAAAGGAACATATGAACAAAGTAGATAAATCAAATGATGAAGTTGTTGGATACCTGGAATTTCTTGGTGATCATACCCCAAAAAGCAAAAAGGATGTGTTTAAGGATGATATGATGAAGAGCCTACACGATTCAATCCTAGAAGTGTCCTTCAATTCAGCTGAATCAAGAGGCACTAAGACTTCCAAATTTATCCATTTTTAGGAGATGAGCCCGTCAAAGAAGAGGAAGGTACTCCACCCCTTTCCAAGTAGTAACAGAAAGAAGTTGACCAGAACAACCAAAGGGGGAGGACAAGAAAGTGAGAAAGGATATACAAGGACCAGTGCAATTATTCCTGTAGCTCGGCCTCTATAGTTGTATGAAATGTACCTCTAGCATCCACTCCCATAACAACAACCCAACTATACAATTACTTCATACCAAGGTATGATTCATATTAAAAGAGTTGGGAGGACTTGATGAGAAAGAAAACTTTCAAAGCAACTAGGTATGGTAGTGACACCCTAACCAAATTAGGTATATATGATAGGGTGTGGGAGCATCTTAACAATGTCAACTTGTACAAAAAATGCTTCGAAGACCATACTTCTTATGAAGAGCTCCTCTTGGATTAAATAAGATGCCAATTTCAAATGAGGAAGCTAAGAAGTGCATGGGGTGTTTCAAACTGGCTATGAGGGTGATTAAAAAGGATTGTACCCTGATAGAAAAATGGCTAAACTCCATTATTACTGCTATTGAGGGGCAAGCTGAACAAGCCATTAAAATAAGATTAGACAGAGAAGCCAGAGGATTTTCCACATACAAGACATGTGAAAGGATGTCTGGAGAAGAAGAGCATAATTTTGGAGAATTCAAATCTTCCCAAATGCATTCTAATTTCATGCAAGTAATTCACAAGATCATCACCAACATGAATTTTGCATGACTTGACATAAGCAATATCATGAGAATGGGCCTCCAAATCTTGTGGATCATCCTTGAAATAAGTTGGTCAACATTAGAAGAATTTGTGTAGACAAACTCGTGGTTGAAAAAGGTCCCCAAGGCCGTGGGTATTTCTATATGAGGGGCCTAGTAATAGATGTTTCCCACTGGGGTACCCAAAGGAGCTCTTAGATTTCACATGGTCTTGCGAAAAATATATGTGGATACAAAATACCTAAATCTACAAATGTCTTGACGAGGAAGAAGGATAAATATTTGTATAGATTCTAAAAGTCAAGACATGTTACCTCTACTAGTTTGATAAAAGATATCTGGAAGATGATATCATGATAAACCCCTACTCCCCAATTAAGTCAACTAATTGCAGTGCAAATCATAAAAAAGAGGACAAACCTATAGAAACTATAAAGAAATAAAGGTTGATAGTATGTTTTCCAAAGAAGATAGCTACATGACCAAAAGGGACATAACTCACTTCACCCCATCCTGGCACTAGAAAGAAAGTTAAATAATTGGTGACCATAGAAACATTTAGTCTATCTGAGAAGCTAGCCATCATCCCTCTAAAACTTATCCAAAAAAGGAGAAGACTGATTCACCCCTATTTTAGAGCTTCATCTTGTGTCTTCTTGTACTTTAATCACATATAAACTTGTTAGAATGCAAATTATTTCCCCTAAAATGTGTATTAAAACCAAATGCACTTATGGACATTCTTTGCATGTTTTTAGGTATTTGGACCACACTTTGGATAGACGGGAGAGAAGGAGTATGATCCTAGGGGTTTTTCACCCATGTAGGATTCTAAGGAGGGTTCAAAACCTTTCCAACCTATCCCTAGTGACCAAGGGTCAACTTAGAGCAAAGAACTTCAAGGATTTCGAAGTTGAAGATCAAAATGCAAGCAAAAGCCCTAACAAGGTCGTGGTGACATGGACCAATCATGTTGGGGGCTTCTTCTTGCATTTTGATCTTCAACTTCACAATCCTTGGAGTTCTTTGATTTGGCTTGACTCTTGGCCACTAGGGGTAAGTTTGGAGACTCTTGGACTACCTTTATGCTCCACCATTGGAGGAAGAACTCTTATATCATCATCCTTCTCTTCAGTCCATTCAAAGTGTTGTCCAAGTACCTGAAAAACATGCAAACAACGTCAATATGTGCATTTGATTGTAAAACACTTATTAGGGGAAATAGCATCCATTCTAACATGTTTATATGTAAGTATAGTACAAGAATACATGAGATGAAACCCTAAAATAAGGTTGCATCAAAGACCCTAGAACCCTCTACAACTAAAACCATGGCATCCCATCATATAGGCCCTAAAACTAATAAAGACAACACTCCTCTGAAGACACTGTCTCATCCTAATCTAGAACAGGGGGAGTTTGCCGCTAACCTAGTGGAATCAAGGGTGAGAGAGGAGGTTGATAAGGAACTTCCAATAGAGGAACCCATACCATCACCAAAGGGGACATAGATCAAACTACAATAGAAATAAGAAGGAAATGATTTCCACTCAAAGCTCAGGCAGGAAGCAAGCTCCATCAACCCCATTTCCACTATCAAGAGAGTCCCTTCCGCAACAAAGTTCATGGAGATTGGGCATCACATAGATTATTTTTGTGAGATTGTTCTAACTATGTTCTTAATATTTCTAACCTAACTTTGGATGTGAAATCACTAACAACACAAGTGAATGAGGTTACAACAAACATCCAACCCTTAGTGATCTTGCCGCAACAAATGAAAGTCATGGTGAAGAATCAACTAAAGATCATGGAAGCTTTGGCTAATATTATCAAAGAAATCACCATCCTGAGGGAGGAGTGTGATGAACTATGATGAGAGAACAAATTGCTACAAACCTCCATTGACTTGATAAGGTGCAAGGAGGCAACTTCAATATTTCTAATCCTAAAGAATCAAATGCCAAAAGGCAAAAAATCTTGTATGAAACAAAAAGTGTCCCTACCAATGTAGAGAAGGAGGTGGATGTCCACCTCAATTTGGAGATGGTGTTGGCCAAGCTAGGTATCATTCCATATGTACCTTCACTAGAGAATGCCACTACAAAGATTGTTAATGACCACAGAGTAGAAAACTCATTAAAAAATACTCTCAGGACTATTGAGGAAGATGAAGCCTACTTTGTGTCCTCACCAGGATAGTCCTTGAACATGGAAAAGAAGGTTGAAGAGGATGAAGCTATCAAAACTCCCGAAAATAAGATTGTTCTGGTGGAGAATGAAGTAATATCCACGCCAGTAAATCTTGACAGGGAGGTGAATCCCACTTATGAAGAAGAGGCAACCGACCAAAATGAAGTAGTGCCAAATGTCATTGAAAGAATGGAAGAAGTAGGGGACACTACTGGGGATGTAATGGGTGGGTTAGACACACTTTTTGACTACAAACCATCCCACATCCCCCTACCTAAAATGGCATTTTGTGGAAAATTCTTACTGGATAAACTTGATGAAGGGGGAGCTCAATCTCTTCCTATCTTTAGCAGAAATAATGAAGACACTACTTTGGATAATGAGGATGGTAACTTGAACTAAGTATTCAAGGAAGCTCCTGAGAAGCTAGAAAATCCTATCTTACATGCACTTGAAACCACATACACCATCAACTTAGCAGTGCACCTCAACCCTTCTATGATATGAAGTCTACATCAGGGATGCTCCTTAGTCACATCTACATCCTAGCTAATGTTTTAGGTGATGAAAATCTATCATGTGACATCATATACAAGATTAAATTGTTTACTCTGATAAGGGAAGACCTACAAACAACTTTCAGATCAAATTCATCCATAAGCACAAAGTACTTTGTATTTCTCTATGGCTCTATAATCGAAGAATACATGCATAGAGACAAGGTGGGACCGATATTCAATGCAATACTAAATTTGACATCCCGCCTATACAAAAACCTCTATCAACAAGCTAATATCGAGGCTAAAAAAGACCATGAGTCTAAATATATATCACTCTCCCATACTAGGTCATGGACACTAGATGTTGAAGGTGATGAACCTTTCTTAGCAGCATATAATAACTAACAACTATAACATCAAAGACCTACTGTGTGGTATAATGGTCCCAAAAGACCCGGGCACCAAAGAAATACACAAAATATGGATCCAAATGGAACACTTGATACAATATGCCAATGATTGATATTTCCCCTTTTGGAAGGGGATCTAGATCAATAATGATGTTCCCCAAAAAATGTATGATTCAAGGGACAACACATTCTTTATATTGTGTATGATTGAGGCATTGAATAGGACAATCCCCCTGTAGGATATTGCTAATGAAGACTTCCATGCTTAGTAAGGATAATATGTTATGGAAATCATCCATGACTAAAGATTTTTCTATGACCCTAGCATGGAGGACAACCCCAGAAGGATGTACTCTCTTATACCCCTTCTAGAAAAGAAACCTTGGAGATAAGTTTTGAAGACTCTCTGGACATGTTTGATAAAACTTATCCAACATGATGCAACCCCATCTCTTCATAGTCTGATACCAAAACAACACCCTCCAACACCACCGGTGCGAAAAGATATTGAAGCCACTACCAATCCAACACCTTAAGTAGAGCAAGAGGCCAAAATAGAGGATGAAGTGCCTCATGAAGAGGTCGTAGCATATGAACCATAGCTCAAAAATTTGCTTACCCCCACATTCAAAAACTTTGACCAAGAAGCATGCTATGACCTATCTATGGAGGATTTAGTTCTATTCATGAAAAGATTAAATCCTAAAGAGGACGAAATGGTCACTATCTTTGAAAGGGAGAATGTCAAAATTTTGAATTCAGGCCTTGGTGACATTCTCATAGTCTAAGGTTACATGATCACCAATGTTATGACCACTTCTCAGCTACTTTTGGGTGATGACCTTGATGACTTACATATGGCATTTTATTAAATAATAGGGGACATAATCATGAAGAAGGGGTCATAAGAGATAGAGAGACTCATAGAACAACACAAAACGAGCATCCCTGAGTTCATCTTTTTCCTTGTTCCGCATGACAGCCATTGGACTCTTTTGTCTATCAACGCTATTGGCAAGACTAACATCCTTTATATAGTTCAAATGTTATGATAGCATGAAAATAATGACATATCACAAAATGACTAATAGTGTGAATGAAGGTAAAAATCACAAGAAGAAACACACAAAATCAAGTTGATCAAATAATATGGTAGGGGTACTCATAAGAGAATGGTGACTATGAGAAGCAGAAATTTTGTTGTGGGATTCCTCAAAAAATCCATGGATCAAACAATTGTAGCTTCTACATGCTCTTCTAAATGTAGATCTTGGAAACAATAGATAAAAAGGTGGAACAATTTTATGATGATTACTACCGCCAACTACGAGGAGCATGTGCAGTCAAAATATTTACTTCACAATGGGTAACCATGAGCTAAATGACAACTTGCCTATTTACATCAAACCTCATCCTTTGAGACTATGGAGACAGAGTGTATCGTAAGTTTAGTGGGGGGTCAAAGGTACGCCATCCTACCTAAACTTCCCCCAATCACTACATATTTCATTTTCCCCTTTCTTCAATTTTTTGAAAATTTTGGTAACTTGCGCATATTACATTAAGATTTACCTAACCTTATCTTAATTATAAGGATACAATTTTGCACTAGGAAATTTTTTAATTGATTTTCTAGGATGTTGTTCTGACTGCCTCCCTAAACTAGATGTATTTTTCTCCAAGATACTTCTTAGCATAATCATGATAACAAGTGATGAACTTGGGCTATTTAATACATGTATAACATGCTGAGTGATTATACTTTTATGTCATCTTTATGTCAAGATAGTATAGACCACCAATGAATGCTTCTGTCCCTAGAGAAATCCTAAAAAATAAGGAAGACTTAGTCTAATACAGTCCTAATCGATCACTCAAGCCCCCCTAGTATATATTGGAAAGTGCATAAATATTGTAAAAAGCAAAAAGGTACCCCTTCTAGTGCTTGAAATCTTGCAAGGGATAAAAGACACTTGGCAATTTACACATCCTAAAAGTACTATCAACCCTAAGCCATGAGAGAAAGAATGAAAAGAAACTTGATACATATAATTATGAGAGTTGTGCATGGTAAGAGCTGAAGAATTTTACCCAGTTGGTGTATAGTTGTGCTCATGAACGTATATATGTTGTGCCTAGTAAGTAGAACCTGGAAGCCAAAAACAACACCCCTTGTCTTTCAAGAGAAAACACACAAACCACCTGACATTACAACATGCTTAATGGTTGAGTAATATTGTTATTACAAAAATACTCATGGTTAAATGACGCTGAGAAAGATAGGCTATACATCATCTTAGCCATCCCTACACACTCTCTTAACAGTCCAAAAGTAATAGTTGGGAGTGAATGTTAACTTTACAAAAATCAATGCACGAGTATGGATAGTAATCAAGTCTCTAAGTGAGAATCAAGAAGGAGAATCCCTTCCTTAGAAGAATGTAATAATAGATAAAAAGTTAAGAAACTCTACATATATGAGAAGGAAACGGGGCATACAATAAGAAAATCAAATAGTCAACTAGAAATCTTGACCTAAGGATGGCATAAGAACATGATTAATGCAAAAAAAAACTAAACTAAAGAAAGCCCTTTGATGTTTCTTGATGCTTTGATTCTATTTATAAGGTTGACTACAAGCTAGAATCTAGGTTTGGGGGGTTGATAACATCCAATTTTGTTAATGTTACATGCCTATTTTTATCCTTAATTTCCCTTATTAGCATGGTCGTATGTAGATATTCCTACATTTATCTTTATATTCCCCTCTTTGTCTTAAATAAGTAACAAATACTCATTTTCCTGTAAAGAATCTATTAATTACTAAGTGAGAAGTCACAGGATCGGTTGTTGACACTCAAAACTCAACAATTTATGGAATCCACCATGTGCATACCAACAATTGGTAGATGCCTACTAATGGCCCTGCAAGCCAAGCAACCAACCTAGATCTAACCCAATCTTGAGAGAGGAGGGTATATACATTGATGATGTTGCTTGTAAACTATGCTAAGGGTACACAATGGATGTGAGTATTGCATATGGGTGAGAGACCTTAATTAGTGAAACCAAATCCAAGTTTTATCTTATATTCAAAGCAGACCAAAAGATCTATGTTCACTCTTGACGTGTTAATATAGTTTTGATGTACTCTCATTGTCTTATTCTTTGTTTGAATACCATCATTTATAAAGGGACACATATCTCTTTTTTATTAGACTTGACTAAGCTAAGACCTTAAGTCCCACACACTTGTCACCCCTTGTCCCCATGTTTGACCCCATTTACTAAATTGGAACCCATATTATCATTGCAAACACTGAAGTATCGGTTATAAATTAAAAGTATATTTAATCTAGATATGCCTCATTTTTGGATGTGAGGTCTTAGGAAATCAAAAAGAACTAATCCATTACCCACTGGGGACATGACCCACCACAATAAGGAGCCAAAGCTCTATTGATAATTAGATCAGTGACAATGTCCTTTTTCAATCATTCAACACTCAACAACTTTTAGTAGTGACCACCTCGGTACTCAAAATATTGCACAAACAACAACTCGAGTGGCACAAGGATTTGTGAATAGATAGCTGCAAGGTATAACAAAATTGTTACTATTTATCTTGGAATTGTTGATTCGGTGTCGTTAAGTGGAAGGTTATAATTATTTTCCATTTTATGTTGTATTATTACCCCATCATTGTAATTAGGTTCATATGATATCATGGAATACACATAAAATATAGATGTTCCTATTTATGATCATCATTGTTCGATATATACAATACATATATGTATATATATCTAGAGTTTCAAATCCATTATGAGAATAGAATTTCTATATAGAATATGCACAATAATATGTACTAAGATAATGAATCAATTAGTCTATTATGTTTTATAATCTGAACAACAAATTTCAATATGATCTCATTCCTTACTGAATGGTTTACAGCTTCAAAAAACATCTAATTCCTTCTCGATGTCGGGAAAGCAGAAAGCGAATCTTCAACTATGTTTCCTGGTTCAGAAACTCAACTCAAAGAGGTTGCATCTATAGTTTCAGAGTGCGTAGGGAAATAAAACTAGCTATTTATAAGAGCTAGTTCAACGGAGGTCAGAGGAAAAGCCATTTCTCATTCCCAGTTTAGAAGATTGTTTGAAAGTGTAAACTCTAGTCGAGTATGAGAGCATCTACTCTTGATATGTCGACTGGTCAAGCATCAACTACATGTTTTGGGTTTTCTAGTACTCTATCTCTTGCTTCTGTGTTTGAAACTACTCTACTCCTATGTCTCTTGCTCCAGACATTTGGAAACAACATTGTATCCAGGCACACATGAGACTACTGATACTACTACTCTTGCGAAAGCTGACAGAGAATCATCAACGCCAACTTTAGGTTCAGAGGATGAATTATCTCACCCACCGCTATCTGCTCTTGGTCTTGGGTCTGAGACGTAGAGTATAGATGATACCAAAACTCTAGGCTACAACTAAAGTGATGTATCAATCCCATCTAGTAATTTGGTTCTTCTTTTGGATTACATCCTCAACAACACTTCAACATGGGTTTAATGGAAGTGAGGACCTTAGTTTAAAGTCTAAGAAACATGGTATTATTTTATTCACCTTGGTATGAAAATTCTCTTAGGATATTCAATGTGATAGATATAATCCCTCTTGAAACTTATCACCCACATTTGATTATCAACACACATCAATTTTATCTTCAACACTCATTGGCACTCTAGAGGTAATTGTGGCTATTTTGTTTGGTTGTTATGTTTTATCGACTCTAAAGACATCACTCATGTTTTTTTTTCACTTTCCTTATGGTTGTCACGATATGGTCTCACTTCTTCTTTTCATTTAGGGACAATACTTGTTTCAACCCTGTCAATTTTACATATAGCTCACTTTTTACACCCCACACCAAAGATAATCATATGTATAGTTATAGATATGCTCTAGCAACATCGACAATTTGGACTATTTGGGAACTCATGAATCATTTTTTCAATAATTACAAGGGTTAAAATTGCATCATGCCCCAAGGGGGAGGGTATACACACTTTTCATGTGTAGGGAAACTATCCTTCCCAACCAACTATGTGACGACCGCTATCAAACCGACAACATAATCACATAAAACTATGCAGAATTAACCATTAACAATGGATTACCAAAAATCACTAAAAATTGAAACCTTTTTGCCAAGAGATCCATTACCAGAAAATTCTTTGCAGAAAGAACCAAACCATATATACATCATGGTCCACTTTGTACATACACTATTCCATCACCTTGTAAGGATAAGAGATAATAGTTTCTTTACCAAAACATACACAAAAGCAACATTATGCATCGAGGCGTACTAACCAAAATCTCAGATCGATTATAAAATTGTTTGCATACTATCTCCCACAGGACCCGAGAGTACATGGATGACACATATGACTATATATCTGCAAGACACATAACAACACATTCAACCTAAGTTGTTACTATTTTCCTTGTTGTTGCTGCCCACTCTCTACTACACGATCTCTACCTCTTCATGCACATCCACCTAAAAAGTTGTGGAACCCACATGGTGAGACAACAAGTCCCAACGAGAGATATAACACTCCGTCAATAGTATTATTATCATAGTTAAACTTTTATGAATGAGAGTAGAAGTAACCTTTATTAAATTAAACATGTAACTGCTGATCATATACATGATAGAATAGTCTCAATATCTCATTAGATCAATTATCTACAATTGAGCAATATATCATTTAATCACTTTTAAAAGGAATATGAAGAACATGTCTTACTATTATAAACTATACAATATAAAAACAAAGCAAGGCTTCAACCCATGTTTCCGTATTTGATCCTTAAACAAATACACTACACGACTGATTACATCTTTAAACAAACAATCTTATGCCCTGAAGAGATGGGAATATACCTTCCATCTCCAACTGACCATTGCAAAGTAAGCATCAGTGCCATATAGGTTTATGGAAGAGCTGGAATCCACAACCTCTCTTTTCTTAGTCAG
Source organism: Alisma plantago-aquatica (assembly GCA_963693085.1). Taxonomy (NCBI): domain Eukaryota; kingdom Viridiplantae; phylum Streptophyta; class Magnoliopsida; order Alismatales; family Alismataceae; genus Alisma; species Alisma plantago-aquatica. The sequence goes on along the minus strand of OY856414.1, from coordinate 172,893,625 downwards.
TATGAGATTATTGGCAGTGACATTATGAGTCAAACTGCATTATAGATAGCCTGGTGTATAGAGGCTCTTCACTATAGAGATACAACACATAACATGTTCTCTTATCAGGGTATGACCCGTAATCAATCCTGATTATATCAGGGCATGGTCCGTAACCAATCATGATTGTTTATTGAGTCACAGTACAACTGTACTCTTATTAGGGTATGACCCAAAGTCAATCCTAATCTTTAAAGTGTGGCTTGTAGCCAATCCTTTTAGTTAAGGATACAATAAGATACTTCAACTTACACCCTGCATATTCAATAATATGCATTCTGAGTGAAACTCGTATCACCATTCAGCAAATACTGACACTAAATGGATCTATGGCCAGGGAAACTATAGTTTTAGTTCACTTGATAGAGTGCATTACAACATCTTTTAGCATCAATCAAGTTACAAGCATGAATTGTAGATAAATGCTACATAGAAAGGTGTAATATATCTTTCAAGAAATCTTGTATCAATTGGAACATATCTTATTACACTCATCTTGGGATCTCAGTCCCCTAAACACTTTATTGGGAATCTCATCCCTTCAACATTATCATTATCATCATCATGTGGTTGGGTATCAAACCCTCAGTTCATTATTGAACAGTGTCACCTCTCTTTAGGTAACAACCAACTACAGGTCATCATGCCCATATGCAAGTCATACTTGTTGTACAAGTATATCACATGGATCACAAGGCCTTGTATAATCTCTATTAAGATAAATCATCATAGCTCATACCTGACTATGCTCATTATTCCATAACACCTGCATGGTTAGGATTTCATAGCAATTGCAATATCAAGTAAATATCATGTTCATGCCATAAAGAGAATCATTCAAATTGCAACCCTCTCATAATTAGGGTAGGTTTTCCCTTGTAACTTATTTAGGGTTTTCACATTCATATTTATCAACCAAACCCTAATTCACATCATAAGAGATATATTACTACCATAAGTCTTCAAGCATACTTCATCAAATATCATCCATTGATTATCAACATGAAGTGTTACCTCTTTCATGTCAACATTTCAAGTTTCTCTCTCTTCCTTACTAGGATATTGACTTCAACATACTTATTACATTGATTTAACCTTCTTTAGGGTTATCAAACTACACTTATTAAAGTGTATCCATCTCATTACATTCAGGTTGTATCCATTGATTACATTCAAAGTGTATCGGCCTACACTCATCAAGGTGTATCAGCCTATATTCAACAAGGTGTATCAATCTATATTCAACAAGGTGTATCAGCCTCTACTTTAATCCTTGTGTTGGCCTAGACACATCCACTTGTGTTGTCCTAGATGCATCTACCTGTGTCGGACAAGACACGTCAAATGATATCTGTTTAGAGATTCTTAGAGTAGTATCATTTGTATGGTGCTTGAGGTATATTGTCCATAGAGTATTCTTGTGTATCATCCATACTATCATGTTGTATATCGGCCACTCAATCAAATAGTGTGTTGGACACACCATCAACAAGGGTATCAGCCACTCAACCAATTAATGTATCGGTCTCACCATCAACTAGGGTATCGACCACTCAACCAATTAATATATCGGCCTAACTATCCCTTTGAGTATCGTCCATTGCTCAATATGGGGTTTCGACCTCTAGGGTTTTAGGTTGTATCAGATTAGGGTTAGGATTGTCCATGTCAGACTCCACACTCAGCTAAGGCATCATAGTTTGATATTACATCTTCACTAGACATCTCTTGGTCATGACAAGCTAATGCCTTTGAGGCATATCATTTTTAAAGCATCTAACATATCAGCCTAACAACAACATATCATTTTTAGAGAATCACAAGTCATATCTGTGAGAACCTATTACACTAAATAAGATTACTCAAAACATAAAACACAATCAATCACTAATTAATCACATACCCAAAAATATGGGTGTAACATCCCAGGTTTGAGGCCTAGGATAACATGATCTTAAAAGGAATGATTGGACTACCCATATCACCAAGGTGCACCTCCTTTTCCGGGAGCCCATCTCTAAAGAACTCCATAGTTAAGCGTGCTCAACTTGGAGTAGTACTAGGATGGGTGACCAGTCGGGAAGTTGATCCTGGCTTGCGCATGAGTGGATAAAAGCGTGCAGTTAAGGCTAGTGGTGGTCTGTGGGGCCAGTCATCATTCCTGAAACTCTACTGGTGCCTTAGGCAGTGGGCCCGGGCGTTACAAATGGTATCAGAGCCATAACCCCTCCAGTAGGTGGGGCCCACATGGGCATGTGGCATGCCAGTCTTGAGCCATGCGGTCCAGGCAAGTTGGAAAGAGCTATCCGTAGAGACGAGATGGAGCCACCCTTGCGCTGGTAGCCGTGGATGGGAGCTGGGTGTCCATGGGTCATTGTGGGTCTGCACTGAAACGGGGTCAGATTATGAGGCCATACAGTTGAGCCTTGACGAGGACGTCAAGAGTCTAAGTGGGGGAGATTGTAACATCCCAGGTTTGAGGCCTAGGATAACATGATCTTAAAAGGAATGATTGGACTACCCATATCACCAAGGTGTACCTCCTTTTCCGGGAGCCCATCTCTAAAGAACTCCATAGTTAAGCGTGCTCAACTTGGAGTAGTACTAGGATGGGTGACCAGTCGGGAAGTTGATCCTGGCTTGCATGAGTGGATAAAAGCGTGCAGTTAAGGCTAGTGGTGGTCTGTGGGGCCAGTCATCATTCCTGAAACTCTACTGGTGCCTTGGGCAGTGGGCCCGGGCGTTACAATGGGTAAATTAAAACCGATTTCAACATCAGCACCCGCTCAGAAACATTTGCATAAGAGCCCAACATCTTTCTTATATCCATAATATGCCAAGAATTTGATACAAATTGTTCTATCATCTTAGCATCACATTTATACATAGGAGAACAATATTCTTATATGCCACACAAACAAGTATTAATATGCTAACAAAAGTCTGATTCATTTGAAACACCATATACAAACTTTTTCTCACTCGAACCTGAGAGTGCAAGGATGACTCTAGGACACACTAGACATCTAATCAACTTTATCAAAGATTCATTACTATATCTCCTCTTTGCTACCACATGTTTGTTTTTGTCACTTCTTATTACCTAAAAAATGTGGCGAACCACAAGGGTGAGACCCATGTCCCAACAAGAGATATAACCTCCAACAACGCTTATTGATTACAACATTTTAGGTAATGAGACAGTTTAAGCAGTTTAATCATATTTAACAAATAGGCTCAGCAACACTGATGATTAACAAAATACATAAAGGAGCTGATAATAATTATCATCATCAAGCTGACGATCATCATTTTCCTTATTAACCATATAAGATATTCAGTAGCATATTCATAACTAGAATAAGCAAGTCTAGTAGCATATTATCTCTATTAACATGAATAAGTCTAGCATCATAAGCATATCTAATAAAATTAGCATGTCTAATAGTTTGAATAGATCAATGTCATAAGTAGAGCTATCAACATAAGCACGAGTATTTGCATAAGCATGATTAGCAGTATATGCATTTTAATTATAGAGGCATGACTAGCATGCTAAACATAACTAGCAACATGATATATCTAGCATCCTAATTATAATCAGTAGTAGCAGTATAGATATCAACATAAGCATGACTAATGTATGTACGCATTTACAATCTTAAGCATATACACAACATAAGAATAATTACTATCTCTTAATTGCACTAAGCATCATCTTTATGTAAAGAGAACAAACAAGGGTTATCATCCAATGTGAAGCATCGTGTATAACCCTAAACAAATATGCTACACTGATGTATTACATCTTTTATTATGTCTTGAGGAAATTGAGGATACCACTCAAAATCCAACCGACCATTACTAAGTCAAAATCAATGTCATACAAGATCTAGGAAGAGTTGGACTCCTAAGATCTTCTCCGCCCCCGGTCAGTACGGGTCCGCCACAGTGACACATAAGGTCAAGTTGCTAACAGCCTAGTCCGTCCTTGGTACAGGTCACGACACTAGTGAAAGGAGGTGGGTACGCATACCCTACCATCTGAGGTACAACCACAGTTGTCCTCCAATCTTGTCACATATATAATCACCGAGACACGAGCGTAGCTGTTCTCAATCACATCAGATGTATGAGGCATGACCATAGCCAACCTCCACAATCTACATTATGGATGACAAGGATATATCCTCAACTTGCCACTCCCACATACTCAACAATATGCACTCCAAGTTTCCCTTAGGAATACTCGTTTCACCATCAAGAAAATTCTGACACTTAGATGGATCTATGACACAGAGCACTACGTGATTAGAGTTTCACTTGATTAGTTATTCCAATTGGGTGAATTAAGGCTGCATCAAACAAGTGGACATACAAACCCTAATTCACTTCTAACAAGCACATAAATATCACAACTTCAAAAGATATAAAATGTGTGAAACATAATTTCTCATCTCATCATCACATGGTACTATTTACTTGCCATTCATGAGACCACACTAGTCATCATACTATCACAAGATATAAATCCTTTTCATAATAGCATAGGGTATCAACCCTTATCAACACAAGATGATTACACCTCATTCAGGACTCAACCATGCCCAAAGGTCATTAAAACCATCATACTATCACAGGACATAAAATCCTTTTCACAATATCACAGGGTATCAACCCTTATCAACATAAGAGGATTACACCTCATTTAGGGCTCAACCATGCACAAAGGTCATTAAGACCATCATATTATTCCCTTCAAGATCACCATTATCTTTGCATGCCTTATAACAAGGCTCAACAACATCACTTACATGTAATACACTAGATCAACACAATATTGAATTAATGATCTAGGAGATATTCATAAACAATCATAGTAGGGTTATATTAACATTAAGAACATTCCTTTATTACATCAACATGCAAGGAATCTAGATATGATTAACCCTCATCATATTCATAATGCACATGTTTAGCATAAGAAAGTATAAACCATGTGGCTATGATAACCACCAATTAACACATTAGGGTTATGATAATATTAAGGAGGTTATTCCACCATCATTCCATCATATAATAATGTTAAACATGAATATGCATCTTTATCTTTTTGTATTAGAGTTAGGTTTAACATGACAAATTATATCAATGTTACTAATCAACACTTATACCCAAACCCTAACTCACGACATCCCCATTGGATCATGGGTGCATAAGGTGAAGCATCACCATAACATTCCATAGTATTCTCAAGTATGAACCCACACATAAATCAAGGTGTAACCATCGGGTTATAGCATACTAGGGTTTCAACAATAATAAGAGAGTACCCATGATTGAATTAGTCATTCAAGTACTATTCATACCCAATTACCATCATTTAGTTATATTAAAGCTAGGTATAACAAGCTATACCTCATTAGGGTTACATATCAACACAATATGGTTATCATACCTTCTATTCATATGAGTGAATAGGTAATACTACCTTATTAAGGGTAACCGTCCATTTGTTCCATCATCATTCAACCCATATCACCATACCACAATGTCACCCATAACCGTTGGATGTTTCAAAGGTAAGACCATTGGTTGTTACATAAGTAAACACCTTGGATAAACCACCTATGAAGTCCTTGATTTGTGCTTTCAAAAGAGTCACCATTTAACCCTAGACCGCCCTTGATTAACAACACAAAAAGTTCCATTAAGAGTAGGGTAAAACCCACAATTGACTGTTCATTAAAAACAAGCCATCCATTGTCAACAAGTAAGCTCCTTAAGTTGATTATATAAAGGAAACCATCTAAATCACATTATTAGGACCAACATATTACATTATCCATAATTCCACTTTATTGGAGGAATAAAAAGTATATCTTGACCATTGGGTCAAGTTCATATGTTAAAACTATCAATTACAGTATAGGTCCGACCATTGCATCAAGTGACCCAAGAAACCATTGGTCTAAGGCTTAATTGATGCTACAACTAAAATGCTTAACTTACCATTGGTTGTAGAGACCAGATACACCATAATTAGTGACCATTAAATCAACATAGGTTGTTAGATCAACACTATATTCATTAGTCAACATCAAATATTAAGCTAATGTCATCATTGATTGATAACATCAGTAGGGTACTTAATGATTGATCATTAAACTTCTTATTGATCCAAAACCTGACCTAAGGGGGTGACCATAAGCTGTCACCATCATTTGACACCTTTAATCACGACCATCAGTTGTCATGAAGACAACACCATAGGGTTGTTGCAATGGTAACATCATCAGGTCATGGATTTATATAAGAAATCAGCTTTAAACCCTAAAATTGACCATTGGTTGATAGGTGCTTAGCATCATAGGTTGTCAAACCAACCTGATCCAAGTCATATTATACCTTAGGAATAATGTACACATGATCATAGGTTCATCTAGAATGGAAATCAGAATAGGGAACATTATAAAAATCGAAATCCAAGTCATGCATAGCTTTTAAGTGCATGAATCATCATTTTCAAGAAAGAACATGAGATAGCACGCTTATGGTAAGAAATAAATGTGGAGAAAGATATAAAACTTGCCTCTAATGAGAATATGAAACACCACACAGAAGAAAAATTGAGCGGGTAGGGTAGAAAATCCAAGCATAAGCTATGAACTCATCCATCTAGCACCTTTCTTCATCAAATGAGCAAACCCTAAGCATAAGGAGCAAGAAAGGTAGGGTTTTAGAGATTTAGAGCAAATTCTACCATGGAACAGCAAGGTTCCTACTTGGATGAAGGTCTAAGGAAGTAGAAGAGAAAGAGAAACAAAGAAGGAAAGAAGAAAATAACTTGCCTTGGTCAGAATCCCTAGAAGATGGCCTTGGAAACCCTAGCTAAATGGAGCTCTAGGAGACATTCTTCTCCAAAAAGAGGTTGTCTTCTACCTTAGAGAACTTGGTTCCATAGAAAAACAGAGGTTATTCGTGGCTCTAGGTTAAAGTAAAGAGAAAGAAAGCATAGTTTTGTACTTGGGCAAGGAAGAGGTAAATATAGCCCATGGATAAGGATGGAAGCAAGCATGAGGTGTAAAAGTAGCTTCCCCATGTTTCTATGGCCTTAAACTATCAATAATATACAAGCACACACACAATCATCTCCCCCACCGTCCTTATAGACCTTATTATCTTTCCTTTGTCGAATTTCCCAGTCAATCACATAATCCATTAGTTGATAGCTACTAACGGTAGCTCATATGTGAAGGGGTAAACCCTAAAATACCCTTGGAAAAAACACCTTCAAACCAAGGTTTAAATAGGATCACCATGGCTCAAAAAGCTCAATAATGATGATATAATATCCAAGGAACATATTTCAAGTGATAAATTGCAAAGAAAAGCTCTCAATTGGGTAAATTGTAGAAAAGTCCAAAATGTGCATAAAATTGCATAACTTGCTCAAACAGTGTCCAAATTGGACCATATTTGAAACTTAAGCTTGTCTTATGATTTAAAAGCATATCAAAATGTTACATTAGGGTTATAACATTAAATTATGATAATTAATCTTATTAAACTCATTAAGCAAGTTTAGGGGCCTTACAACTATAAACCCCTAACAGGGATTTCGTCCCCAAAATACAAGGTAAACAAAGATGGGTACTTCCTTTGCACCTCATCCTATTACCTTGACATGGTTACTTGCATATCATGGTGATGTCACATAATTCATACATAAATCCTCTTTGGTCAACACAAAAACCCGACTTACGAAGACATTCTCAATATGGAATGTAGAAACTTGTTGTGTCATCTATACAACTCTAATAGTAACTTTGAACTTTAAATTCTAGCTATCATCTAGAAATTATATCTATTATATCAACACATTACTCAAAAGTCATACTTGCTGGCTCTTATCAAACATAGAACATTATGTATCTCTTATCATATGTAACTTATGTCATCCACTCTAACTCTTATGCATTGATATTTGATCCTAGGCTTGTCTTAAATGAACACGGTATCACATATCTATTAACCAACAAACCATCTATCCTTGATAGTGGTCTTGCCCATCTATCACTAAACCATACACAACATTATAGAATCACTTTTGTTTTTCCTTCCAAACAACATTTAGAGGGTCATCATTAACTCTCTCTCCCTCTCTCTCTACGGAAGAGGAATACTTGGAATGTTTATTTAATAAATATCTCCAACCTTCACATATTTCTCATATTATTGATACATCTTGTATACTAGGATTAATTACCTTGGTATCCACCTCATGTGCTATAAGCAACTCACATCCTTACCATCTACTTTTACCAACACAACAAATATCAAGACATATAAGAGGAGTCTTCCTAATTATTGGAAGGCTCAAAAGCAAAATCATCACAAACTTTATTATCTTAGAACCATAGTTCAAACAACCTTATGCTATAATAAGCTATCCACCCTCATGTTTACATTGAATCCACACATACCAAGTGGCAATGACCCACTTGAAAGTTATTTCCTAAAAAGGAAAGACATAAAGGGAAAACACTTTCCACATCATAGCAACATTGTTCAACGGTCATTAACAAAAAGGTAACCAATTCTATTTTCATTATGCAGGTTACAACTTCTTATGTATCATTTTGCCTTTTTCATGTTGGGTTCCTTGCCATTAGCACATGAATCATCATGATTAACATATCTCATTATTCCTTTCTTTATGACTATTTATCCCACTTGGGTATGTTCTCTTATTTTATTATGTTTTTCAACTATTTACCAACAGGTAAATCATCATATTCCACATTTTCTTCATTAAACATGGATCATCTATCGTAATTTCTTTCAAACGCCATGCTTATTTTACATTAAAACTTTCTTACACACATAGGTTGGTCTGAGATTAACTCAAGTTCCACCTTATTCCTTTGTCATTGTTCTCATTTATATTCTCATTATATACTTATCATTGGATTTCTCTCCATGTTTTGTGGATTTCATGCCTTGAATCACTTTATAAGCATAGACTTATCAATATTTTACTTTATTATATTCTTGAATCACATCTTCAAGAACTCCTCTTTTCCTTATTTGTACTCATATTTAGATTTCATGGTGTTGTATCTTTCTCTTATAGTTACCAAACATTCAAGTTTTGATTGATAATGATGCAATTCTCATCTTCCTTAAGATAGGATTGAGATATTCACACCATGATTTCTTATTCATTATGCTCTTTAGATTGTCTCAAAATGACTACTTGATCAGAGTAATCAGAATGATAATAATCTAAGAGTTCCATAATTACCTTTTCTTCAATAATTGAATACCTGGCCAAGGCATCCAAATACTGAGATTAGGCAGTATGCACCATATTTTTATGTCATATTCCTAATTTTGACATCATCCTAGTCCTAATTCCTAGTGTCCCTATAGACTCAGTGAACCTAAAGCTCTGATACCAACTTCTAAGAACCCATTACACTAAATGAGACTACTAAAAACATAAAACACAATCAATCACTAATTAATCACATACCCAAAAATATGGGTAAATTAAAATCAATTTCAACGTCAACACCCGCTCAGAAACATTTTCATAAGAGCCCAACATCTTTCTTATATCCATACTATTCCAAGAATTTGATACAAATTGTTCTATTGTCTTAGCACCACATATATATACAGGAGAACAATATTTGTATATTTCACACAAACAAGTATTAATATGCTAACAAAAGTCTGATTCGTTTGAAACACCTTATACAAACCTTTTTTCGCCCAGACCTGAGAGTACAAGGATGGCTCTAGGACACACTAGACATCTAATCAACTTTATCAAAGATTCATTACTATAGCTCCTCTTTTCTACCACATATTTTTTTTCACTTCCGATTACCTAAAAAAATGTGGCAAACCAAAAGGGTGAGACCCATGTCCCAGCAAGAGATATAACCTCCAATAACGCTTATTGATTACAACATTTTAGGTAATGAGATAGTTTAAGAAGTTTAATCATATATAACAAATAGGATCAGCAACACTGATGATTAATAAAATACATGAAGGAGCTAATAACAATTATCATCATCAAGCTGACGATCATCATTTTCCTTATTAACCATATAAGAGATTCTATAGCATATATATAACTAGTATAAGCAAGTCTAGTAGCATATTATCTCTATTAACATGAATAAGTCTAGCATCATAAGCATATCTAACAAAATTAGCATATCTAACAGTTTGAACAGATCAATGTCATAAGCAGAGCTATCAACATAAGCACGAGTATTTGCATAAGCATGATTAGCACTATATGCATTTCTAATTATAGAGGCATGACTAGCGTGCTAAACATAACTAACAACATGATATATCTAGCATCGTAATTATAATAAGCAGTAGCAGTATAGATATCAACATAAGCATGACTATTATATGTACAGATTTACAATCTTAAGCATATCCACAACATAAGTATAATTACTATCTCTTAATTGCACTAAGCATCATCTTTATGTAAAGAGAACAAACAAGGGTTATCATCCAATGTGAAGTGTCATGTATAACCCTAAACAAATATGTTACACAGTTGTATTACATCTTTTATTACGCCCTGAGGAAATTGAGGATACCACTCAAAATCCAACTGACCACTACCAAGTAAAAATTAGTACCATACAAGATCTAGGAAGAGTCGGACTCCTAAGATCTTCTCCACCATCGGTCAGTACGGGTCTGCCACACTGACACATAAGGTCAAGCTTCTAATAGCCTAGTTTGTCTTTGGTACACGTCACGACACTAGTGAAAGGAGGTGGGTATGCATACCCTACCATCTGAGGTACAACCACAGTTGTCCTCCAATCTTGTCACATATATAATCACCGAGACACGACCGCAGCCGTTCTCAATCACATCATATGTATGAGGCATGACCATAGCCAACCTCCACAATATGCATTGTGGATGACAAGGATATATCCTCAACTTGCCACCCCAACATGCTCAACAGTATGCGCTCCGAGTTTCCCTTATGAATACTCATTTCACCATCAAGAAAATTCTGACACTCAGATAGATCTATGGCACATGGCACTACATGATTAGAGTTTCACTTGACTAGTTATTCCAATTGGGTGAATTAAGGCTGCATCAAACAAATGGACAAACAAACCCTAATTCACTTCTAACAAGCACATAAATATCACAACTTCAAAAGATATAAAATGTGTGAAATATAATTTCTCATCTCATCATCACATGGTACTATTCACTTTCGATTCATGAGACCACACTAGTCATCATACTATCACAAGATATAAATCCTTTTCACAATATCACAGGGTATCAACCCTTATCAACACAAGATGATTACACCTCATTCAGGGCTCAACCATGCACAAAGGTCATTAAAACCATCATACTATCACAGGATATAAAATCATTTTCACAATATCACAGGGTATCAACCTTATCAACACAAGAGCATTACACCTCATTTAAGGCTCAACCATGCCCAAAGGTCATTAAGACCATCATATTATTCCCTGGATTATCATTATATTTGCATGCCTTATAACAAGGCTCAACAACATCACTTACATATAATACACCAGATCAACACAACATTGCATTAATGAACTAGGAGATATTCATAAACAATCATAGCAGGGTTATATTAAGATTAAGAACATTCCTTTATTACATCAACATGCAAGGAATCTAGATATGATTAACCCTCATCATATTCATAATGCACATGTTTAGCATAAGAAAGTATCAACCATGTGGCTATGATAACCACCAATTAACACATTAGGTTTATGATCATATTAAGGAGGTTATTCCACCATCATTCCATCATATAAGAATGTTAAACATGAACACATCTATTTTCATTAGAGTTAGGTTCAACATAACAAATTATATCAATGTTACTAATCAACACTTATACCCAAACCCTAACTCACGACATCCCTATTGGATCATGGATGCATAAGGTGAAGCATCACCATAACATTCTATACTATTCTCAAGTATGAACCCACACATAAATCAAAGGTAACTATCAGGTTAAAGCATACTAGGGTTTCAACAACAATAAGAGAGTACCCCATGATTGAATTAGTCATTCAAGGACTATTCATACCCAACTACCATCATTTAGTTATATTAAAGCTAGGTATAATAAGCTATACCTCATTAGGGTTATATATGAACACAATAAGGTTATAATCCCTTCTATTCATATGAGTGAATAGGTAATACTACCTTATTAAGGGTAACCCTCCATTTGTTCCATCATCATTCAACCCATATCACCATACCACAATGTCACCCAGAACCATTGGATGTTTAAAAGGTAAGACCATTGGTTGTTTACATAAGTAAACACCTTGGATAAACCACCTATGAAGTCCTTGATTTTTGCTCTAGAAAGAGTAACAATTTAACCCTAGACATCCCTTGATTCACAACACAAAAAGTTCCATTAAGAGTAGGGTAAAACCCACAATCGACTGTTCATTTAAAACAAGCCATCCATTGTCAACAAGTAAGCTCCTTAACATTATTAGGACCAACATATTACATTAGCCATCATTCCACTTTATTGGAGGAATAACAAGTAGATCTTTACCATTGGGTCAAGTTCATATGTTAAAACCATCAATTACAGTATAGGTCTGACCATTGCATCAAATGACTCAAGAAACCATTGGTCTAAGGCTTAATTGATGCTACAGCTACAATGATTAACTTACCATAGGTTGTAGAGACCTGATACACCATCATTAGTGACCATTAAATCAACATAGGTTGTTAGATCAACACTATATTCATTAGTCAACATCAAATATTAAGCTAATGTCATCATTGATTGATAACATCAGTAGGGTACTTGATGATTGATCATTAAACTTCTAATTGATCCAAAACCTAACCTAAGGGGGTTACCAAAGGATGTCACCATCATTTGACACCTTTGATCGCGACCATCAGTTGTCATGAAGGCAACACCATAGGGTTGTTGCAATGGTAACATAATCGAGTCATGGATTTATATAAGAAATCATCTTTAAACCCTAAAATTGACCATTGGTTAATAGGTGTTTAGCACCATAGGTTGTCAAACCAACCTGATCCAAGTCATATTATACCTTGGGAATAATGTACACATGATCAAAGGTTCATCTAGAACTGAAATCAGAATAGGGAACATTATAAAAATCAAAATCCAAGTCAAGCATAGCTTTTTAGTGCATGAATCATCATTTTCAAGCAAGAACGTGAGCTAGCAAGCTTATGGTAAGCAATAAACGTGGAGCAAGTTATAAAACTTGCCTCTAATGAGAATATGAAACACCAAACAGAACAAAACTCGAGCAGGTAGTGTAACGACCCCGCCTCCCGGTAACCCCCAATTAAGGGAGACCCGAAGGTCAGATCTGTTATTCAATTAATAGGATCAAAGGTTCGACAAATAATCTATAATAATTAATAAACTTTACCAACTAAACTGAAAATGGGTATAAAATAAAACTTTTCTTACCTTGGAAAAACTGGGATTTCTAAACTTCTATCCATGAAGATGTTAATCTAACAAATCCTCCTATGCATGTTATCTCTCATTTAATTCCACATATGTCGCTTTACTGTTTGTTTTTTTCATTTGTACCTAAAACGCCGACAAACAAAATGTCGTCAGCCGAAGCTGGTATGTGGGGGAAACAATAATTGTGCAACTATGTTAACAATGTAATCAACCAAATATCATTTAACAACCAAGATTACGTTTTAAGCGATATTACTCAATCCTTGCCTATCCCCTTTCTCTGTAACGTCCCTGCAGTGGACATGGATACCACCTTTCTCATGTGGTAGATCCTTACCCCCATGGCCCTACCACACAGGTAGCCAATACCTAGGGTTATGGAGTCGCATGGCCCTACCCAAAGGTAGACCAATCCCTGACTCATGATGACTTGATGGACCTACCCCATTGGTAGCCATTTACTAAGTCATTTAATGACCTGATGGACCTACCGTCATTGGTAGCCATTTACTAGGTCAATCTATAAAGCTACAGAGGGGACTAGGATCTGAGCTAGTAGGCATATTTCTTATGTGATAGTCATATTCACATTATACTTTGCATGAATTAAATACATCCAACAGTTTAATTCAAGCCCATTGGAAACATCGATAAAATCCCGGAAAACTAATTCGGGTAGTCATAAGCGTAACCACATACCTGTACATGTAGATTCAGGTGCAAGAATAGTCCAAACAACAATGAGCAAGCAAGCATTCAATAAGATCCCGAAACAAATATACAATTTCCTTTTATTACTCATGTCATTAAGATCTATTAAATCTAGCTCGCTTCTTAGGGTTTCTAGTCCACTTTTAGGGTTTCCATTGCAATTAGGGTTTCCCTTCCTAATTTAACACAATTGATCACAAACCCTAATTATTTCCAAATCTATTCCTCAATTCTGGATTAAAAGCATATTTAACCATTAATTAAGCTCATTAAGACTCTTTTTATTAAAGCTACTATTTTTATCCTTTTAACCCATGATAAGATCATTATATGCATTTATCATCAATTCATAATTCATTACAGTCCAAATCACATATGAACTCAATTTGCCATTAATCCACCTTTTTATTCATGAGAAAACCCTAATTACTTCATTTAGGATATTTATCCATCAATTAAGAACTTTAATGCTCGAAATAACTTAGACTTAGCATATTCCAATTTTAATCATGAAATTAATCAATTACAGCCATTAATAGTCGAATTAGTCAACATTAGGGTTTCAAGGCCCATTAAAACATATTTACGCACAAGAAACTCTAAATTAACTAATTATATGCAAAGTCCATCCTTATTCTTCCTAATGTTCATTTTTATCATTAACAGGCTAAGATCAACTTTAATCATCTATTAAACCCTACTAATCACTTTAATTATATCAAATTAAGGTCTCTTAACCATTAACTCATTAAAGTTAATAACTTCCATTACTTTTCGAATTTCAATAAGAATCAGGCTTTAATTTTATTTTTATTAGATTCTCCTCATTTTTCTGAGCAACTTTCATATTTTATGTGTGCTAATCTGAGCTAGGAATAAAAAGATATGATTTTAGCAAAATTACCTATTTTGGGCCAATCAAATCGTGCCACGTCACTCCACCCATGCAACGATCTTGTGATTTTGGAATCATAAGCAAATGACGATGCTGCCCCCGCTTAAGTTCTCCAACCTTCATACCCCTGGAGGGTAAATTCGTCCAAACGACCCACAGGTCGTCTTCCTCCTCCGGCTTGCCCTAGCGGCCACGGTTTGCAGTAGGTTGTGGCTGCCCTCCTCCACCCCTAACTTCGACGGCCATCAGAGAGGCTCCCCCTGCCTCCGTCGTGCCCTTACACACGCGGGGCGCCTCTTCTGTGCGACCAGGTCAGTCGGAAAGCACTCCAGCAGGTCTGCGGCTGCGGCCGACCTGCAGCCCACTTGCAGGTGTCGCGTCGGTGCTTGACCCGGATGTTTGTCAGGGAGGGGTCGATGCTGTCGGCCGCCAGAGTCACGCCCTTCACCCACGCTAGCCCATACCTCTACTCGATCTTATTCTCTCTACAGATAGGGATCCGATCTCCTTCACACGAGGACAACCTGACCACGCACCCCGTTCTTGAAGGATGAGGTACCCGAGAGGGGAGGAGGTCATCCACAGACCTAAGGAGGGTTGCCCCCAACCGTGTTTTCCTGATCGGTGGATAGGGAGGGAAAGGCACGACCATCTACAACCATCTATATATATATATATCACAATCATTAAGAAATTTCTAAGGGTTATGATAGTAGGGAGAGTCCGGACCCCTCTTGGACGGAAAAAGGCAATAGGAGTCCTATGCTAATTTGAGAGGGTGTTTCCATCTCTCTTGCCGTTATCTACTTGCATGTCAAGTGTGAGTCCGAAATTCCAAAAGAAAAGGACTATTTCTTCAAAGACAAGTTACTCATTAATACAATTCATTTAATGGTTATTTTCTCTTTCCTCAAACCATTATCTTGTTATTTGGGACTCCTTGAACCCCAAGAAATTATAATATTTTGAAATTCATTTTCAAGGATACTTATTATCCTTCTAGATGCATCTATATGCATTAATTCTCATTATCATGTTTATTTCTTATTAAAATATCTCTTTTTGAGGATTTCTCATTATTTCTCTTTTATTTTCCTTATTGATATTCCTTTTATCATTAGGAATCATTGGGATACGAAATCCCACTAAAGATAACTCGATTGCACCTCTTTTCACTTGTTTTCCACATATTACCATTATTTTCAATTTATTTCTTGGTAAGGAAATATTTAATTGATCTTTTCTTTTATTATTGTATTCTCTATGCCACCTTAGACTCCTTGGAACCCAAGAGGCACGAAATCCTTCCTTGGATTTGCCTTCTAGAGGTTTCTACCTCTTTCTTTTCTCAAATCTTCAATTATTCATTAATTAATTGAATTTCCTTGTTATTGGGCCCAATAGCCAATAAAGCCCACAAATCAAACAACAAGGCTATTTTAAATGAAATCCATTTATTCACAACAAAAGACATCATTATTTTTTCATTTATCTTTGTTATGAGAAATTATATTTCTCAGCAAATGAACCCAAAATTGGGGTTGTAACATCCTTCCCCTCTTATAAGAATTTTGCCCTCAAAATTCCATCAAGCTAGCAAACAAACAGGATAAGTCTTCTTATGTCCATCAGGGCTCCCATGTGGCTTCACCCTTTCCATGGTGTTTCCCAAGAACCTTCATTATCTCATTTTCTTCCATCTGAGTTCTTTCTTACCTTGGTATATCGTACCCTCATAGGTGACTCAGGACTTTTCAGCCTTTCAAAAGCTGAATAGGTTCAGGGCTCAGCACCTGGCTTGGGTACCTCACATAGTGCTCTAGATCGGACTCATGCAACACATCATTTTATCCTGAGGGGTAAGGTTACACAACCATCTCCACCAATCCATCTCAAATGGACCCATATATCGGGGACTTAGCTTTCTCAGCTATAGCTTAGAGGGGCCAGATTTTCACATCACATATTCTCCCACAGTGAACTGCATGTCAGTCTGCTTTGCCTCAACTTGTGACTCATGTCACCACTGGGCTCTCTCTCAGCCATTGCACGATCAAGTGACTTCATCTGCACACACTGGGGTTCTTTTATGACCTTCACGAGGCCTCTATCACCAACATCATCATAATGAAGTGGCGACCGACACAACCTCTCTATAAGACTTCTTGCATCCCAATAAAGGCTATGGCGGCTAACATCACATCTTAAGAACTGTCTCTATGTATCACCCTGAATGAGCACACATGCTCTCATCAGACCCTCTAGTCTGGATCATACTTTCCATTAGTATGGGGTGATAAACTGTACTATCATCGAGTTCTTCATGTATCCACTTCCACCTCATGGAAGTGATCCCTTAGGTCACATCAAGAACTTTTGAGTTCGCATTATGGTGTAGTTGAACCATCTCTTTTCATATGTAGTTCAACCAGATCTGTCCCTTGACAGAACTCTTCCTTTCTCATGTCATCTAGGTAAGGCGATCTACCATAACCCATATAGTATCTTGACCTTCTTGGTCTACGAGAAAATCACATCATCCATAATGATGAACTCCCATTCCCTCTCGGGAACTCTTTATACTTTATATCCATGCACTGGGTTAATGGTGTTCGTCCTTCACCTCCTGGCTTGCATGGCCACATGCTACATGCAACTTTGTTCTTAAGCATCCAGAATGCTACCATCACCTACTATCTTTGTAGTACCAAGGTATATCATGTCCTCCCGTAATGTTATGATTCCTCAAGCTTGATACCTCGGAAACTCTAAACCACTCTTAAAAGGGTTTTATTATCTTCCTATCCAAAAAAAAGTGTATCTGAAGTTCTATCACCATCCTTTTACTACATCAAGGACTAAACTGGCTACCCAAACAACCATTAACTTGTTCAACATATCTTATTACATTCGAGTGTTAGCCAAAATACATCTTCTTTCCAAACATAGGGTTAGTCGAACAACCTCAACTTCTTCTAGCTTCCTGCTAGCTATATCTCAACCAGAGCATTCATTACCACTCCTTATCCTTAGGTGTTAGTTAATGTCGAAGACACACACCGCCATGCATTATACTTATCATCTCATCTCAAACTCTAAGTTTGTCTTCATCAAGAAACTCTGAGCTCATCCTCATGGTGATCAAACTCAACCTTGTGATTCCTTGTAACACTTGCAAAAAAAAATCCACTTAATTCAAGATAAAACGTCCTCACAAGATGATCTCCTTAATACTCTTAGTGTTTGTAAAACATCCATGTATTATTCCCTCCACAAAGGTACGTTATCATCTCTATCCTCATACCTTGTAGCAACGTTCCAACTTCCATCATCTTTATCCTTGGTGTAAGGCATGTGTACTGTCCTATCTCTCACTCCCATAACAAGAAGAAATAAGCATTTGGCTGCAGTCCAAATATAGAGTTCTTCCTGTTCCAAGAGTAGAGATGGTATAGCTCACCTTGCCCGTACACTTTCAAATCCAAGTTGAAACATGCAGCTTATGTCTCTATATCACAAACATCATGATATCCACACTACTTCCAGGGAAAACTGGTCTCGGACTTACTTGGTCCAAGCATAATCCTTAGTCATCACTTCTAGGTCTATAGGGTGCCGGCACTTTTGGGGTCATCCCTCTTCCCTCATGCATTAGAGAGTGCCCTACTCATCTGCCTTTTGGGTCCCATGAGTTTATGAAGGTGATCAATCTCCTAACCCATGGCCCTCAAACAATGATAGATGTTTCCTCCCGACCCTATGGTCATGTGCAACTAGGGAATTAGGCAACTCCTTCTTTCATCGGTCTTATCCCTACCTGACCCTAGGATAGACTTAGGATTCCATTATAGTACATGTTCAACTTAGAACCTTACCCAAGCATTCATCATCTCTCTCCGCATTCTCGACTGACTTTCATCCCTTCATAGGGGTCAATGCATCCTGCCTACCTTGGACAGGCCCCATACCGGTTACCTCCATGGTAACACCTCCACATGCACTTAGAGATGGTTAACTATGGGTCTACAGGTTCATTCTCATACCATGTACTTTGCACTTAGCTTCTCAAGGTTCTATGAAACCTCTTTAGGTTACCTCAAAACCAACAAAACTGGTATACACCCTACTAAAGGGTCTCTCTCCCAGGATGGGAGGAACTACAACTTTTGACGACAAGGTCACAACTGTCCTAGGGTTTACCTTTGCATGAGCATGTCTAACCTGACAGCTATTAAAGCCCAAGTTGATCACCTATTAAACCATGCTAGGTCGTACTTGTTCTCATCCTCAACATTAGTTCAACTTAGTTGCGAGGGGGTTCATCAAACATACCCTCAACTTAAGGGGTTTCCTATTCCTCTACCCATGAGGAGTACCATGCTTGAAACTATAGAGACTCAACCTCATCATGAGCATTGGGTATACTACTTCCCCTCTTAGGCCTAGGAATCCTAGGTTCACCTTTGTATATCCAACTACCTGCTTGACCTCTTAACCACGAATCAATCATGTCCAAGGTATGCCATGTACTCCCATGATCCTTTTATATGAGCAACACCTCAGAGTTGAGTCCTCCTCAAGGACATTCAACTAGGTATAAAACCTCACAACAGGGTACTTAAACCTCCTCAGGGTCTAAGGCACTCTTTATCTCATCCAGCAGGTAACCACTTATACCCTGGGTACTAGAAGCATCGTCCTCTCTCTAGGGTTTGGTTCCTCTAAAGGCAACCAAGATATCATCAGCCTCCAGGGATCAAGCATAAGGCAACCACTATCATCCACTTAGGTCACATCATTCTCGACTCCCCACTATTCCTCAAGCTTCGGGGTTTTAGGCTTCCAACCTCCATGTTGGGGTTCTGCTTCCTCTCTCTAGAGCTAATTCCACTTCCAACCATACTTACTAGAGGTCCCTTCTCCATGAAGGCTCATGCTCACGAGCATACCCCTATGTGGTTGAATCCTACGCTCAACTCATGTTTGGCTCAAGAGCATCCATACCCCTTTCATAAGCCATCCATCATGATCTCTTAACCAGGATTTCATCAAGCTATACCCTACTTGCCTAAGCCCATAGGGTAACTATAGGTTCTCTAACCTCATCCACGAAGGAGCTATCCTTTGCTATGGCATGCACGACCCTTTCCAGGGTTGGGTCACCAAAGGTACTAGATCATCTACCCTCTTATGGCATCCCAAAGGCATGACCAACCAAATACTCGGTGAAACATGACATCCAACTCATCATGTCATCTCTTTCTCTAACCTTCACTTAGGGTTAGGGTTACCATCATCCTCACAGGATGAGCTAGGTCTCTACCTTTAATGGAGGTCTCTACCTCCAAGACAAACTCTCTCTACTCATCCTCCTACCAAGGAGGTCTATCCTCAGGTCTCTCCTGAGGGCAATGACAACTCGTGTCATACGACCTAAGCATGTATCTATTCCTTTTACGCTTACTCTATTAAGCTTATATCCATGACATCTTATTTACATGCTTTTTATTAATTTGGTGGAGGATTCCTTAATCCTTATCAACCTTACCCATACCTCAAGAGGGTGAGGAGAAGAGAGAAAACCCTAATCCTTAAGGTCCTTAATAGAATTTGAGTTGAGAAGGGATGAACAAGATGAGAGAGTCCTAAAGGTATTTTATTTCGATTCATACCCTAAGACTTTGGTCAGGCAGTCACACGGATCCGGGAGTCCTCGTATTCCGAATAGCGGTGCGGAGGAAAATATTGCCAGCCCCCAGTCGTGATCCTTTTCTAGACACCTCTGTCTTTTGGATAATCCCCTAATAACTCCCTTGGGTTCTATGGAATTTGTAAAATTTAATAATTATTAAAGATTAAGTGAGGAACCTTCGCTCTGATACCAATTGTAACGACCCCGCCTCCCGGTAACCCCCAATTAAGGGAGACCCAAAGGTCAGAGTCGTTATTCAATTAACAGGATCAAAGGTTCGACAAATAATCTATAATAATTAATAAACTTTACCAACTAAACTGAAAACGGGTATAAAAAACTTTTCTTACCTTGTAAAAACTGGGATTTCTAAACTTCTATCCATGAAGATGTTAATCTAACTAGTCCTCCTGTGCATGTTATCTCTCATTTAATTCCACATATGTCACTATACTATTTGTTTTTTTCATTTGTACCTAAAACGCCGACAAACAAAACGTCGATCAGCCGAAGCTAGTATGTGGGGGAAACAATAATTGTGCAACTATGTTAACAATGTAATCAACCAAATATCATTTATCAACCAAGATTACGTTTTAAGCAATACTACTCAATCCTTGACTATCCCCTTTCTCTGTAACGTCCCTGCAGTGGACATGGATACCACCTTTCTCATGTGGTAGATCCTTACCCCCATGGCCCTACCACACAGGTAGCCAATACCTATGGTTATGGAGTCGCATGGTCCTACCCAAAGGTAGACCAATCCCTGACTCATGATGACTTGATGGACCTACCCCATTGGTAGCCATTTACTAAGTCATTTAATGACCTGATGGACCTACCCTCATTGGTAGCCATTTACTAGGTCAATCTATAAAGCTACAGAGGGGACTAGGATCTGAGCTAGTAGGCATATTTCTTATGTGATAGTCATATTCACATTATACTTTGCATGAATTAAATACATCCAATAGTTTAATTCAAGCCACGATGGAAACATCAATAAAATCCCGGAAAACTAATTCGGGTAGTCATAAGCGTAACCACATACCTGTACATGTAGATTCAGGTGCAAGAATAGTCCAAACAACAATGAGCAAGCAAGCATTCAATAAGATCCTGAAACAAATATACAATTTCCTTTTATTACTCATGTCATTAAGATCTATTAAATCTAGCTCGCTTTTTAGGGTTTCGAGTCCACTTTTAGGGTTTCCATTGCAATTAGGGTTTCCCTTCCTAATTTAACACAATTGATCACAAACCCTAATTATTTCCAAATATATTCCTCAATTCTGGATTAAAAGCATATTTAACCATTAATTAAGCTCATTAAGACTCTTTTTATTAAAGCTACTATTTTTATCCTTTTAACCCATGATAAGATCATTATATGCATTTATCATCAATTCATAATTCATTACAGTCCAAATCACATATGAACTCAATTTGCCATTAATCCACCTTTTTATTCATGAGAAAACCCTAATTACTTCATTTAGGATATTTATCCATCAATTAAGAACTTTAATGCTCGAAATAACTTAGACTTAGCATATTCCAATTTTAATCATGAAATTAATCAATTACAGCCATTAATAGTCGAATTAGTCAACATTAGGGTTTCAAGGCCCATTAAAACATATTTATGCACAAGAAACTCTAAATTAACTAATTATATGCAAAGTCCATCCTTATTCTTCCTAATGTTCATTTTTATCATTAACAGGCTAAGATCAACTTTAATCATCTATTAAACCCTACTAATCACTTTAATTATATCAAATTAGGGTCTCTTAACCATTAACTCATTAAAGTTAATAACTTCCATTACTTTTCGAATTGCAATAAGAATCAGGCTTTAATTTTATTTTATTAGATTCTCCTCATTTTTCTGAGCAACTTTCATATTTTATGCGTGCTAATCCGAGCTACGAATAAAAAGATATGATTTTAGCAAAATTACCTATTTTGGGCCAATCAAATCGTGCCACGTCACTCCACCCATGCAACGATCTTGTGATTTTGGAATCATAAGCAAATGACGATGCTTCCCCCGCTTAAGTTCTCCAGCCTTCATACCCCCGGAGGGTAAATTCGTCCAAACGACCCACAGGTCGTCTTCCTCCTCCGGCTTGCCCTAGCGGCTGCGGTTTGCAGCATGTTGCGGCTGCCCTCCTCCACCCCTGAATTCGACGGCCATCGGAGAGGCTCCCCCTGCCTCCGTCGTGCCCTTACACACGCGGGGCGCCTCTTCTGTGCGACCAGGTTGGTCGGAAAGCACTCCAGCAGGTCTGCGGCTGCGGCTAACCTGCAGCCCACTTGCAGGTGTCGCGCCGGTGCTTGACCCGGATGTTTGTCAGGGAGGGGTCGATGCTGTCGGCCGCCAGAGTCACGCCCTTCACCCACGCTAGCCCATACCTCTACTCGATCTTTTTCTCTCTACAGATAGGGACCTGATCTCCTTCACACGAGGACAACCTGACCACGCACCCCGTTCTTGAAGGATGAGGTACCCGGGAGGGGAGGAGGTCATCCACATACCTAAGGAGGGTTGCCCCCAACCGTGTTTTCCTAATCGGTGGATAGGGAGGGCAAGGCACGACCATCTACAACCATCTATATATATCACAATCATTAAGAAATTTCTAAGGGTTATGATAGTAGGGAGAGTCCGGACCCCTCTTGGACGGAAAAAGGCAATAGGAGTCCTATGCTAATTTGAGAGGGTGTTTCCATCTCTCTTGCCTTTATCTACTTGCATGTCAAGTGTGAGTCCAAAATTCCAAAAGAAAAGGACTATTTCTTCAAAGACAAGTTACTCATTAATACAATTCATTTAATGGTTATTTTCTCTTTCCTCAAACCATTATCTTGTTATTTGGGACTCCTTGAACCCCAAGAAATTATAATATTTCGAAATTCATTTTCAAGGATACTTATTATCCTTCTAGATGCATCTATATGCATTAATTCTCATTATCATGTTTATTTCTTATTAAAATATCTCTTTTTGAGGATTTCTCATTATTTCTCTTTTATTTTCCTTATTGATATTCCTTTTATCATTAGGAATCATTGGGATATGAAATCCCACTAAGGATAACTCGATTGCACCTCTTTTCACTTGTTTTCCACATATTACCATTATTTTCAATTTATTTCTCGATAAGGAAATATTTAATTGATCTTTTCTTTTATTATTGTAATCTCTATGCCACCTTAGACTCCTTGGAACCCAAGGAACCCAAGAGGCACGAAATCCTTCCTTGGATTTGCCTTATAGAGGTTTCTACCTCTTTCTTTTCTCAAATCTTCAATTATTCATTAATTAATTGAATTTCCTTGTTATTGGGCCCAATAGCCAATAAAGCCCACAAATCAAACAACAAGGCTATTTTAAATGAAATCCATTTATTCACAACAAAAGACATCATTATTTGTTCATTTATCTTTGTTATGAGAAATTATATTTCTCAGCAAATGAACCCAAAATTGGGGTTGTAACAGGTAGGGTAGAAAATCCAAGCATAAGCTATGAACTCGTTCATCTAGCACCTTTCTTCATCAAATGAGCAAACCTTAAGCATAAGGAGCAAGAAAGGTAGGGTTTTAGAGCTTTAGAGAAAATTCTACCATGGAACAGCAAGGTTCCAACCAGGAGTAAGGTATAAGTAAGGACAAGATCAAGATAAATGGAGAAGGAAAGAATAAAATAACT
Organism: Alisma plantago-aquatica; assembly: GCA_963693085.1. NCBI lineage: Eukaryota > Viridiplantae > Streptophyta > Magnoliopsida > Alismatales > Alismataceae > Alisma > Alisma plantago-aquatica. The sequence continues at coordinate 172,869,006 of OY856414.1, read as the reverse complement.
TGCCTTTGTCGAAATCCCTGAAGATGACCTTGGAAACCCTAGGTAGGGCTAAATGGAGCTCTAGGAGACCATCTTCTCCAAAAGGAGGTGGTATTCTACCTTAGAGCACTTGGTTCCACAGAAAAATAGAGGGGAGTCATTGCTCTAGGTTAAAGGAAAGAGAAAGCAAGCATAGTTTCATACTTGGGCAAGGAATAGGTAAATATAGCCCATGGATAAGGATGGAAGCAAATATGAGATGCAAAAGTAGCTTCCCCATGTTTCTATGGCTTTAAACTATTAATAATATACAAGCATGGACACAAGAAACTCCCCCACCGTCCTTATAGACCTTATTAGATTTCCATTGTCTAATTTCCCAGCCAATTACATAATTCATTAGTTGATAGCTACTAAAGGTAGCTCATCCGTGAAGGGGTAAACCCTAAAATACCCTTGGAGAAAACACCTTCAAAACAAGGTTTAAATAGATTCTCCATGGATAAAAAAGCTCAAGAATGCTGGGAGAATATCCAAGGAACATAATGCAAGTGATAAACTGCAAAGAAAATCTCTCAATTGGGTAAATTGCATAAAAGTCCAAAATGTGCATAAAATTGCATAACTTGCTCAAATAGTGTCCAAATTGGACCAAATTTGAAACTTAAGCTTGTCTTATTATTTCAAAACATATAACAATGTTATATTAGGTTTATAAGAATTCAATTATGATAATTAAGCTTATTCAACTCATTAAGCAAGTTTAGGGGCCATACAATATCGGCCATCCATGTGATGGTGCAAGTATGTGTATTGACTTAGCTATCTTCTAGATATCGACCTACCTTATTCTTAGCATTAGGTGAAAGGTTAAACAATTTAAAGGATAGTATTTATACTCATGTTACAAACCAAAAGGATAGGAGTTCATGTGTATCAGTTTCCATGCCTATACCCTTGTATCGGGTTAGGGTTTTTCACAAAGCAATATCAATTTGTGCATATCAATTTCATCATCTTCAAGCTCCAACTCTTCATATATTATTACTCTAGTTCATGGGCAACAATCCCATATATTCATTAGAGCTCATAGAACCATAAATCAAATAGGAAAAGTCAAAGTAGAAAAAGAATCACCAAGTATTGCATGATAGAAGGTGAATAATAATAAAGTTGAGTTCAAGTTATATAACTCGCCTCAAGATCAAAACAAGAGCTTCAAGATCCAAAGCTCCACGTTCCCAAGGCTGAAGATGACTTTTAAAAGTTTAAGACTCGGTCACAACACTTCTCTATGAAAGAAGATACCATAGTTAGGAACTTGGTGAAGATAGAAGAGAAGGAAAGAATCATGATCCGAGAAGCATAGTCTTTCCAAGGTTGAAGATGTTAATGGCTTCACCTTAGGCAAGATGCTTGTCCTTCTATTTTCTCCTTGAGATCCTAGGGTCGTCCTCCAAGCAAGAGATGGTAAAGGAGTCGAATGGTTTACTAGGAGGTGAAAAGAGAAGTATATATAGTTGAGGTTTAAGAAAGAGAGTATGTATAAGGTGTCATCACCGTGTGCACTTAAGTGACACGTGTCCATGCATGGTGACTTCATGCATCCATAATTATCTTTCCATGTAAAACTCTTGAGGATAATCCATAGATAAGATATCAGCCATTGGGTATCTTACTTGACAAGATATCACAACCCAATCTTACTTTATGAACAAACTGATTTAATTTTTGCAAAGGAAATGTAAACTGATAGGCTTCACCTACTTGAGGTGCTTAACCCGTTATGAACACTTTCAAAGGTTACCAAACATATGGGACCTCCTCTATGTCTTTCAAGCCGATAGGCACTCTTCAAAAAACCTTTCCAATGACTATTTTTGGGTATTATTCTAATTATCCTATGATTTACTGTGAATTTGTGAATATTTGGTCAATCACAAATCTCTGTGGTGATTTATGAAATCCTTGCAAAAAAATACAAAATGTGGCCAATTGGACAATGACATGTCCCAATTGTTGGACGACACATGGCTAAAGGGGACCGGCATTTAAGGCCAGCCCACACAGGAAAAGCAAAAACCCTATACTATCATTAACGTTGCGACACTGATAAAAAAATTTGAGGGACAAAACCAAGAAAATGCAATCTCCTTTGTTCTCCCTCGATCATCCACTATGATAAAAAACATGGCAATGGAAAGGGATCCTCAAATTCAAATCTCAAAACCATAGTTTGTTTGTGCAAAAAACCTAAGTGTTAACCACCCTTCTCATCACCGCCAGACCTAGCGAGACCAAGCACATGATGTGGATCGGCCCAGAATAGACAGAACACCCCACCATTGATGGTGAGGAGGTGTTGACTAGGGAACCACAAGGGACTGAGTTGCATACAAAACCAAGCGCACGAGAAGCTTTTTCTATAAAAACCGAACTCGGTCGTGGTGAGATCGCGAGGAAAGGCCATCAGACTCGTCGGGAATAGATAAAGGTCTCCAGATTGAGGAAAAAGGGGAAAATGATAACACACCTTGAGAGGGAAAATCACACCAGTGTGAAGCTTTTATGTGGACCCTGGGGTTGAGTCGAGGTGTTGGGAGGCATCTCTATGGCCACCGACACCATAGTAGATTCAAACTTTTCGACGGATGCAGATGGAGTAGGGAAGGTTAGGGATAGGGTGCTAAAGGGTGAAATGGTTGGTGGGGTTTTTTCCTTAGTGTACAGGGATCGATTTTGAGGGGTCCCTTCATAGTTTTGGTGGTCTGGACAGTGAGAGGTACCTACAGAGGTGGAAATAGGGGAGAGTTACAGTTACTCTGGGAGTCCAGTAGATATAGAGCACATAAACCCTACATGTTAGGGATCAATTTGCTAAGGATACTACGGCAGATGTGACAGAGAAGTCTAAAAGAGGTGGGATCCATCGAGGAGGGAGATCGGGATCGGAAAGGGCGGTAATTAATATAAAGTCCTAAAAGGACAAGGACCCGAGTGTAGGAGATAGTCATGAAGCGTCAAATATGTCTGCAAAAAACAACAAAGAACAGGGGTTGTCTGATCGATGCATGGGAGAAAAGATGTGTGTGATAGAAAAAATGAAAAGGAACATTACTAAATCAACTCAAATAAATCGATTGTTAATTGCTTTAGGGTTAAACCTTTATAAAAAAAATCCCAAAATTGTTTTAGGGGTCAAATAAAGTCAAATTGACCTCAAATTTGAACAACATGTTAATTAGAGAGTCTAGAATCTTCCTATCTGGTTAGATTTAGGTTTCATCCACCTTTTTTTCATCAAACTCATATGGGTCATTATCTCAATGCTTGTATTATTAAAAGGTGAGATTAATGGAATTATCCATTCCTTCGTGACTTGGTTGAACCAATATTCAAGGTTAAGATAATAATTCATTATATTAGGATTTAGAGGTCACATTAGACTCTATTTTATAGTTGAAATCATTAAGTTGTAAATTAGGGTTTTAGATTAAGGATCATTGATAAGATTAAGATTTTGAGGATGTTACAGTATGCCATTTACGTATAATATGAGGAATACAATTATGCTCCCACTAACCTTCTTGTACACACAGTGTCATTGTTACGACCCCACCTCCCGATAACCCCCAATTAAGGGAGACCAAGAGGTTGAGCCGCACCCATTAATCCCGGATCAAAGGTTCGACATATAACCATAAACAATTATTAAATTATAACAGACTATATCAACTCTAAAGATCCATTAAACCCTATTAAACACATTAATCATATCAAAATAGGGTTTCTTAATCTTTAATTCATTAAAGATGATGATTTACACTACTTTTCAAACTATGATCTGATTCAGGCTATAAAACTATTTTTAATGGGTTCCTTGCATTTTTCTAATCAAAATACATATATAACTTGTCTTGATCGGAGTTACGAATCTTTAACTATGAATTAATAAAGGAAATACCTTCTCAGCCAATCAGAGCGCGCCACGTCGCTCATTCTCCATGCAACGTTACTGTTTGGAATTAGAATTGAATTACGATTATACCCTCCACTTAACCAATGCGTCCTTCAGCCCGCGAAGGGGCAGAACGGTCCAACGCCCTTCCGTCATCTTCAAGCTCGCACCAGCCGCCCTAGCCGTCAGCAGCTACCCTCCCACGGCATGCCTCCTCTTCCTGGAGACTCGAGGACGTCCGCAAGGGGGTGCTATAGCTCCGCCGCACCTTGGTGCCCCTGGGGCGCCGCCCAGATCACGGTAGAGGCGGCTCGTTCAAGAGCTACAGGTCTGCAACACCGGGTCGTCAAGCAGCAACGCGGCTGTAGATTCGCGTCGGTTAGGGCGGAAGGATGGCCACCAAGCAACTGGTTGTTGTCGTGGGTCCTTAGAGTCTCCAACAGGACCACCAACCCAACCTTTGTTGCTCCAGAGATAGGTCCACACCCTCGTTAGGGTTTGTAGTGCTGGAAGCAAGAAGAAGGAGAGAGAGGGGGTGCGTGGGATCTTTTGGGACTCTGCCAGAGATCAACTCCTTATATATGGGTGGTTTCCCAGACCCTAAGACGTTTTCCCATGAAGAAACAACACTCTTTCCTACTAGGAATTTGATTCCTTCATGGATAAGCAAACCTTCTCTCTCTTCTATACCCTTTTGATATTCCTTTTTCTTTAAAAACTAGGATTTTGAAAATCCTTTCTATTTCTCTCTCTTATGCTTGATTTTTACTCCATAAGCACGAAATTTCTATTTCCTTTAATAGAAATTATTTTCTTTTTAACAATACATCATAATTCCTTAATAATGCATTATATTATCTTCTTATTTTGCCTTTTTAGTATTTTCTCTTTCTTTCCTCTTTCTTGGGACTCCTTGGATCCCAATATACTCCATTATTTCGAAATCCTTTTCCAAGGATATTCATTATCCTTCTAAATGCATCGTTATGCCTTATTTCACATTATCTTGTTTATTTCTCATTTAAATATTCCTTTTTGAGGATTTCTTTTTATTTCTCTTTTATTTTCCTCATCGGCATTCCTTTTAATATTAACAACCACATGGATACGAAATTTCCCCAAGAAATCTCATTTATGCCTCTTTTCATTCATTTTCCACATTATATAATTATTTCCCGATTTCTTTCTTCATAAAGAAATACTTAATTAATCTTTTCTTTTCCTATTGCTTTCTTTTTGCAACCTTGGACTCCTTGGCACCCAAGGAACCCAAGAGGCACGAAATCCTCTTTGGATTTTCCTTCTAGAGGTTTCCACATATTTCTTTTCTCGAAAATTCAATTATCCATTTACTATTTGAATTTCCTTGTTATTGGGCCCAATAGCCAATACAGCCCACAAAGCAACCAATCAAGGCTATTGTGAAAGGAAATTCATTTATTCAAAACAAATCATATCATTATTTGTTCAATTATCTTTAATATGAGAAATCACATTTCTCACTAATTGTACCCAAAATTGGGGTTATAACATCCTTCCCCTCTTATAGGAATTTTGTCCTCAAAATTCAAACAAGCAAACAAACAATTCAGGATAAGACTTTTCCATGTCCATCATTGGCCCCTATGTGGCTTTGTCGTACTCATGGCATTTCCAAAGAACCTTTATTATCACATATTCTTTTCTCTGAGTTCTTTCATCCTGGCGTCTATAAACTACACAGGTGACTCAGGCCATTTGAGCCTCCCTTGGGGCTCACTAGGTTCATTGCTTAGCACATGGTCGGGGTACCTCACATAGCGCTCTAAATTGGACACATGGAAAACATCTCCCATTACTCTATCCTGAGGGGTAGGGTCAAACCTAACCTTCTCCACCCATCCATCTCTAATGGACCCATGTATCGGGGACTCAACTCTCTTAGTTATAACTTATAGGGGTCAGATTTTCATGTCACATTTTCTCCCACAGTAACTTGTATGTCAGTCTACTTTGCATCTGCTCACGACTCTCATCGTCTCTAGGCTCCTTTCAGCCCTTGCACAATCAAAGTGACTTCATCTACACGTACTGGGGTCCCTTTTTCTAACCATCATGTGGTACTTTCACCAACATCACCTTACTGAAGTGGTGACCAACACAACCTCCCTTACAGAGCTTCATATAAAACCCGATACTGGCTATGGTGATCAATGTCACATCTTTCATAGGACAAGAACTGTCCCTGAACGAGCACACATGCTCTCATCAGACCCTTTAGTCTGGATCTTACTAACCATAGTTAGGGGTGATAAACTATACTAACATTGAGTTTTTCATGTACCTACTTTCACTTTATGGAAGAGAACCTTTAGGTCAAACTCAAGAATCCTTTGAACTTGCTTCATGGTGTAATTGAACCATCTTTCTCATGGGTAGTTCAACTATATCCATCCCTTAACAGAACTCTTTCTTTCTCATGTCATTTAAGTAAGGCGACTTACCATAACCCATATTGCATCTCGACCTTCCTCGATCCAGGAAAGACTTATCACAACATCCATAGTGTTGAGCTCTCATTCCCTCTCAGGGATTCTTTTGTCCTCCATATCGATACACTGGGTTACTGGGGTTCGTCCTTTACCTCCTGGCTTGCATGGCCATAACCACATGCAACCTCATCTTAAACATCTAACGTGCTATTGCCATCTTCCCATGGTGTATCATGATTTCCTGTATGTCATGATTCTTTCAAGATTAATTCCTTCGAAACCCTAAACCACTCTTGTCAGGGTTTCATCACCTTCTTTTCCAAAGAAGTGCACTTGAGGTTCTACCACCATCCTTTCATTGTATCAAGAACTAGGCTAGCTAACCAAACAACCCTTAACTTTTCAACGCATCTTGTTACGTATGAGTGTTATCCAAACACCTCTCCTTTTCAAACTTAGGGTTAGCCAAACAACCTTTTCTAACTTCTAGTCAAACAAATCTTAACCAGAGCATACATTACCACCTCTCATCCTTAGGTATTAGGTAACATTGAAGACATACACTTCCATGTATTTCACTTATTATATTACCTCAAACTCCATGTCTGTCTCTATTAATAACACTCTCTGATTTCATCATCATGGTGACCAAACTCAACCTGGTATAACTTGTAAGTTCTACATAGCTCACCATAGAAACTCCCTCATAAGGGGACTACCTCATTCCTCTTAGTGTTTGCAAGCCATCCATCATTCATTCACTTTACCATGGTAAGATATCTTCTCTATCCCCATTTCTCATGGCAACGCTCCAACCTACATCATCTCTTATCCTTGGTGTATGACATGTATAATGTCCTATCTCTCACCCCCATAACAAGAGGAAATAAGCATTTGGCTGCAGTCCAAATACAGAATTCTTCCTATTCCAAGAGTAGAGATGGTACATCCCACCTTTCCAGTACACCTTTAAATCTAAGTTGCAACGTGCCACATATGTCTCTTCATCACAAACATCATGATATCAAACTAGTCTTGAACCTACTGAGGTTTATATCTGTAAAGAGGTGAAACCACTTCTCTACTAAAAATTTGAACAATAGAACCTCCAATCCAAACACACTCAGAAGGTATGATGGAGTGGGTGTAAAATTTTCAAATCTTTATATAATGGTAATCAAAAGACCAATGTATAGCAGCGGAAGAAAATATTTGACTATTCAATTATAAAACAAAGGGTTACAACTTACATCATAAGGATCCATGTAGAGGAAATCTAAACCACCTCAAGATTGTCTCCAAGCTTCACAAACTAAATCCAGGTCACCATGCCATGCATCCAAGTCCTCCACCTAGAATTGGAAGCATACCCCAGCAAAAGAGAAACAAAAGAAACATCAGCAAAGGCTGGTATGTGCATACTAAAAGAAAACTTTGAGCAATATAAGGAATTAGGGACATCAAAATAAAAGGCTTCCCATGCAAGAGATAAGGACTACCCAATCGGGCATCAAGAGAAAAGATTATAACAAAAAGGGATACTTGCCATAAAACAAATAATAAGAATGTGCTATCAATATAAACATCCACTACCATGGTGGAAAACAAAGCACATACCATCATCAACCTACATGCATGTGAGATAAGCATAACACTAGAACAATATAAACACAATTGGCGGCCAAGCACACACTTGAACCTGATAGAGAAAGGAATACTGCCAATCTCCCAAATATATAAGTTTGAGCATGGATTACTGCCACACTCGATTTACATAGGAATGGTATACTCCCACCTTCCAAATAAACAATAGGGGAATACTGCCCCAAAACCAATGTAATTACACTACTCTAGTGCTACTGAATCACATTGCATGTATAATGTAGAGGCAAGTAGAAATGTATAGTCTGAAGATGATACAAAGGTTGCCATCACACAATGGACAACACAAACATATAACAAATCCACTTCAAAGTGGGCATATATCAACAAGTAAGAATCCACATCACAGTGGGCATATAATATCAAAAGTCCAACTTGCACTAAGACAACAAGATAAGATTCTAAGAGAATATCTATGATCATAAGATCAATAATAAAATAAGATACTTCACATGAAGCATGATTTCAAAAGAACAAGACAATGTGTAGGCTAATGTCCATAGGACCAAGAGAAAGAATAAAATAGGATAATTGCTCAACAAGAATAATATGGGATGCAAACATACATAAGAGACAAGAATTGCTCAACATTGAATAATAGGGGATACAACATACATAAGAGAGAATAGAAATTGCTCAATATAGACATAATAGGGGATGCAAGCATACCTCAACAACAGATTCAAACGTCCAAAGACACTTCTAGGTCCAAGCCTAGGCTTCCAAAGCACCTATTAGCATATATATGGGATTAGGGTTAGATTTATATTGATTTCATAAACCCTAAAAACACCTTTTTATTAATATATGAATTAGGTTTCCAAAACGATTCCATATTTTAGATTACATTTTCCTGAATTCAAAACATATTTTATTATATTTTTCTGACTTATAAATTATTAGTTATGAATTATACAAGTTATTATCTTATTTAATTAGATCCATAAAATCACCCTTTTAAATCATCAGATTCGGGAATCAAAACCAATACCAAACGAAAGCTTGCATTTTTCTGAATCCAACGAATATTTTTCCATAATTTTCTGATCATCTGATAATTAGTTATGGATTTTTAAAGCTCGACCAATCAAATAATTAGATATTGCCACCTAGGCGAGAAAATCCGCAAGAAGCAGGCTGGGCCCACATGACATGGCCCAATGGGTGCCAGCCAAGTCATCGGGTCAGTGGCTCGTTGACTCGATCCAAAGCAAAGGAAAACTCCAGACGAAAAGACATATTTGCCCTCAGAAAAAAAATGACACTCAAGGACGAGCGATGGGCGGAATTGGAAACCTTCGGGGTTATCCCCTTCAATTCTCTCGCGTGCCAACCATGGCCAGGAGCCGAGAAGAAGTAGCAAACCAGGAAAGGGGGAAATCGACTCCTACCCGTGAAGGCCGAATCGGCGATGTCGGGCGCAACTCGAGACCTCAAGGGAGGATGTGAGGTGGTTCACCGGCCCCGCAACCACCACGGAACCACAGCAACCTACTGCCGCCACCAAGACCATCGGCCGCACAGGGAGAGACAGGAAGAAGTGCTCGGGGACAAAGGAGCTCGAACTAGCCCAAGAGGATGATGCAGTGGGTCACCACAAAGGTGAGGGGAGGAAAAACCAGAGGCCCGAGCACCCGCAGCAGCGAGGAGAAGCGAAGAACGGGAAAATAGGGGCGAGAACAGAGGACTCTCGTGGCGCCTGTGGAAAAAGGAAAGGATGCGTCGAGCCCAAGACTTTATAGGATCATCGGGTGCGGGATGATAAGGGGAAGGTGAGGGCGAAGAAATCGTCGAAAAAGATTAACAATCGAGGGAGAAATCCTCATCCGAAAAACCCACAGAAGCAACCTGTACTCCTACTCCGATTGGAGCTAGGAGACAACCGTGGAACCGTTGGATCCAAAATCCACGGTCCAGATCAAGCGTGACATAAATAAATCAGAAATCATGAAATTGATTAATGTTGTAATTTAATTATCTTCCTATTTCTCGCTCCTCTTTTGAGGGTGCAAACGAACTCCAAATTAGGTAAAATTTTGCACAGAGGTTAATTAAAGCATGTAGATTCCGAATATAAAATTAGATTTGCCTTTTGGAAACTTTTAATGGGTTAAATAAATCAAATCATATTTTCTCTTTCCTCTTTCATTTATGGTATTAGGATTATCCAATTTTTATGAAACTTGACCCACAAGTCATATTTAATGTGTTGAATACGAATTTGTCATCAATTTTACATATTGGATATATTTGCATATTTATTTAATATCTTGAAGGTTTTACCCACTTTCTCTCTCCTAATTTCACCCTTTAAGCAAACTTTCTCCAAATTGGATGAAAATTCGCCCAAAGGCTATATTTATTATGTAGATCACGAATATAACATTATTTTCCTATTTTGGAGTAAATTATTATATTTATTTATTAATTACACCTTTTAGGCAATTTCTCTCTCTTAAATTACCATATTATTTCAAGGTTGTCCAAATTAAATGAAAATTGACATGTAAGCTTATTTTGATGTGTAGATTACAAATTTGAAGTCTATTATTTAATTTGAGGCTTTATTACATGGATTACATCATATGGCCCATTAGAGGCCCATTAACCATATTATGCAACCAATTAAGTTATTTATCATCTTATTATCACCAAATGAATTATATGACATATTAGATTACATTATTCACGCATTAGATTATTAGGATCATCCTAACCTCAACCTTGTTTGGCCTAAGACCAAAAGGTTAAAACTTCTAGGGTAGGGTTCGAGATCTGGTATGTTACAGCACTCCACCCCTTAAAAAGGATTTCGTCCTCGAAATCTATAGATCAAACATCAACTATAAACTATTCTCCACCCCTTAAAGGGTTCAACCTAACAAGTCAAACTAAAAAACTTTTTAGAGCTACCCACATCTCTTAGTTGTGAAAGATTTTAGAGATTTTATGTTTCTCATGTATCCAACTAATAGTCACCATCTAGGGTTGAGATTTTAGGTCCTCATGTCTCTAACCTATCAACCCTACATGAACATCCAAAAAGTCATAGGGTAGGTCAACTACACCATTATATAAACTCCTAGTTACAAAACTAGGGTTAGATTCTACTCAACTAGAGTTCTCTTGATTGTGACTTAGTTCAAGAAACATCGATAAATCTGAGAAAATTTTTGTACGTATAGTAGTATAATGAAAATAATTTTTGTAGATGAAAAATCTGCGAGGTAAAACCAACATATGCCGGCACAAAATCAATACGAAAACCAAGTCACAATGTTTCCATATGAGTACTTCCTCATAACCTAATCTTGTCCTCAAACCAAACCTTATTGCACAAAAGATCATCATTGATCAAATCTAAGGTCAACATCTCACTTAAAGGTAACTAACTAAGTCAAGGGTTCTAATGGGGAGACAAAATTGAAATAGTCGATTCTGACTACCATGGGCTCTGATACCATGCTGTAAAGAAGTGAAACCACTTCTCTACTAAAAATTTGAACAATAGAACCTCCAATCCAAACACACTCAGAAGGTATGATGGAGTGAGTGTAAAATTTTCAAATCTTTATATAATGGTAATCAAAAGACCAATGTATAGCAACGGAAGAAAATATTTGACTATTCAATTATAAAACAAAGGGTTACAACTTACATCATAAGGATCCATGTAGAGGAAATCTAAACCACCTCAAGATTGTCTCCAAGCTTCACAAACTAAATCCAGGTCACCATGCCATGCATCCAAGTCCTCCACCTAGGGTTGGAAGCATACCCCAGCAAAAGAGAAACAAAAGAAACATCAGTAAAGGTTGGTATGTGCATACTAAAAGAAAACTTTGAGCAATATAAGGAATTAGGGACATCAAAATAAAAGGCTTCCCATGCAAGAGATAAGGACTACCCAATCGGGCATCAAGAGAAAAGATTATAACAAAAAGGGATACTTGCCATAAAACAAATAATAAGAATGTGCTATCAATATAAACATCCACTACCATGGTGGGAAACAAAGCACATACCATCATCAACCTGCATGCATGTGAGATAAGCATAACACTAGAACAATATAAACACAATTGGCGGCCAAGCACACACTTGAACCTGATAGAGAAAGGAATACTGCCAATCTCCCAAATATATAAGTTTGAGCATGGATTACTGCCACACTCGATTTACAGAGGAATGGTATACTGCCACCCTCCAAATAAACAATAGGGGAATACTTCCCCAAAACCAATGTAATTACACTACTCTAGTGCTACTGAATCACATTGCATGTATAATGTAGAGGCAAGTAGAAATGTATAGTCTGAAGATGATACAAAGGTTGCCATCACACAATGGACAACACAAACATATAACAAATCCACTTCAAAGTGGGCATATATCAACAAGTAAGAATCCACATCACAGTGGGCATATAATATCAAAAGTCCAACTTGCACTAAGACAACAAGATAAGATTCTAAGAGAATATCTATGATCATAAGATCAATAATAAAATAAGATACTTCATATGAAGCATGATTCCAAAAGAACAAGACAATGTGTAGGCTAATGTCCATAGGACCAAGAGAAAGAATAAAATAGGATAATTGCTCAACAAGAATAATATGGGATGCAAACATACATAAGAGACAAGAATTGCTCAACATTGAGTAATAGGGGATACAACATACATAAGAGAGAATAGAAATTGCTCAATATAGACATAATAGGGGATGCAAGCATACCTCAACAACAGATTCAAACGTCCAAAGACACTTCTAGGTCCAAGCCTAGGCTTCCAAAGCACCTATTAGCATATATATGGGATTAGGGTTAGATTTATATTGATTTCATAAACCCTAAAAACACCTTTTTATTAATATATGAATTAGGTTTCCAAAATGATTCCATATTTTAGATTACATTTTCCTGAATTCAAAACATATTTTATTATATTTTTCTGACTTATAAATTATTAGTTATAAATTATACAAGTTATTATCTTATTTAATTAGATCCATAAAATCACCCTTTTAAATCATCAGATTCGGGAATCAAAACCAATACCAAACGAAAGCTTGCATTTTTCTGAATCCAACGAATATTTTTCCATAATTTTCTGATCATCCGATAATTAGTTATGGATTTTTAAAGCTCGACCAATCAGATAATTAGATATTGCCACCTAGGCGAGAAAATCCGCAAGAAACAGGCTGGGCCCACATGACATGGCCCAATGGGTGCCAGCCAAGTCATCGGGTCAGCGGCTCGTTGACTCGATCCAAAGCAAAGGAAAACTCTGGACGAAAAGACATATTTGCCCTCAGAAAAAAAAAACGACACTCAAGGACGAGCGATGGGCGGAATTGGAAACCTTCGGGGTTATCCCCTTCAATTCTCTCGCGTGCCAACCATGGCCAGGAGCCGAGAAGAAGTAGCAAACCAGGAAAGGGGGAAATCGACTCCTACCCATGAAGGCCGAATCGGCGATGTCGGGCGCAACTCGAGACCTCAAGGGAGGATGTGAGGTGGTTCACCGGCCCCGCAACCACCACGGAACCACAGCAACCTACTGCCGCCACCAAGACCGTCGGCCGCACAGGGAGAGACAGGAAGAAGTGCTCGGGGACAAAGGAGCTCGAACTAGCCCAAGAGGATGATGCAGTGGGTCACCACAAAGGTGAGGGGAGGAAAAACCAGAGGCCCGAGCACCCGCAGCAGCGAGGAGAAGCGAAGAACGGGAAAACAGGGGCGAGAACAGAGGACTCTCGCGGCACCTGTGGAAAAAGGAAAGGATGCGTCGAGCCCAAGACTTTATAGGATCATCGGGTGCGGGATGATAAGGGGAAGGTGAGGGCGAAGAAATCGTCGAAAAAGATTAACAATCGAGGGAGAAATCCTCGTCCGAAAAACCCACAGAAGCAACATGTACTCCTACTCCGATCGGAGCTAGGAGACAACCGTGGAACCGTTGGATCCAAAATCCACGGTCCAGATCAAGCGTGACATAAATAAATCGGAAATCATGAAATTGATTAATGTTGTAATTTAATTATCTTCCTATTTCTCTCTCCTCTTTTGAGGGTGCAAACGAACTCCAAATTAGGTAAAATTTTGCACAGAGGTTAATTAAAGCATGTAGATTCCGAATATAAATTTAGATTTGCCTTTTGGAAACTTTTAATGGGTTAAATAAATCAAATCATATTTTCTCTTTCCTCTTTCATTTATGGTATTAGGATTATCCAATTTTTATGAAACTTGACCCACAAGTCATATTTAATGTGTTGAATACGAATTTTTCATCAATTTTACATATTGGATATATTTGCATATTTATTTAATATCTTGAAGGTTTTACCCACTTTCTCTCTCCTGATTTAACCCTTTAAGCAAACTTTCTCCAAATTGGATGAAAATTCACCCAAAGGCTATATTTATTATGTAGATCACGAATATAACATTATTTTCCTCTTTTGGAGTAAATTATTATATTTATTTATTAATTACACCTTTTAGGCAATTTCTCTCTCTTAAATCACCATATTATTTCAAGGTTGTCCAAATTAAATGAAAATTGACATGTAAGCTTATTTTGATGTGTAGATTACGAATTTGAAGTCTATTATTTAATTTGAGGCTTTATTACATGGATTACATCATATGGCCCATTAGATGCCCATTAACCATATTATGCAACCAATTAAGTTATTTATCATCTTATTATCACCAAATGAATTATATGACATATTAGATTACATTATTCATGCATTAGATTATTAGGATCATCCTAACCTCAACCTTGTTTGGCCTAAGACCAAAAGGTTAAAACTTCTAGGGTAGGGTTCGAGATCTGGTATGTTACAATATCCTTGGTCATCTCCTTCTAGGTCTATAGGGTACCGACTCTTTTGGGGTCATCCCTCTTCCCTCATGCATCAAGAGAGTGCCCTACTCATCTGCCCGTTGGGTCCCATGAGTTCATGAAGGTGATCAATCTCCTAACCCATGGCCCTCAGACAATGATAGTTGTTACCTCCCGACCCTATGGTCATGTGCAACTAGGGAATTAGGCAACTCCTACTTTCATCAGTCTTATCCCTACCTGACCCTAGGATAGACTTAGGATTCTCCATTATAGTACATGTTTACTTAGAACCTTACCCAAGTCTTCATCATCTCTCTTTCTGCATTCATGGGCTGACTCTCATCCGTTCATAGGCATCATGGCAACCTGCCTACCTTGGTCAAGCCCCATACTGGTTACCTCTATGGTAACACATTCATATGCAATTAGAGATGGACATCTATGGGTCTACAGGTTCATTCTCCTACCATGTACCTTTCACATAGCTTCTCAAGATCCTATGAGACCTCCTTAGGTTACCTTGAACCAACAAAACTGATATACACCCTTCCAAATGGGTCCCTCTCCCAGGATGGGAGGAAAACTATCTCTAAGGTCACAAAAGCTCTTAGGTCCAGGGTTTACATCCACACGAGCCTACTTATCCCTAGCAATCTATTAAGGCATAAGAAGATCACCTACTAAACCATGCTAGGTCATACTTGTCCTCTTTCCTCAATGCTGGATCGAGATCATACCTTCCTTTATCATCAACCTAGCTATGAGGGGTTCATCAAACACACCTTAAACTTAAGGGGCTTCTCTTTTCCTCTATACATGAGGAGTACCATGCTCGTTTCTATAGGAACTCAACTTCTCATCATGAGCCTTAGGTACACCACTTCCCCTCTTAGGCCTAGGAACCCCATGTTCACTTTTAGGTGTCAAACTACATGCTCTATCTATTAACTACGAACCAAGCATGCAAAAGGCATGATATGCACTTCTTGTCATCCTTCAAATCGAGCAACACTTTAGTATTGGGTCCTCCTTAAGGACAACCATCAAGGCACAAGGCTTCATAACCTACAAAAAAACCTCTCTAAGTCTAAGGAACTCTTCTTCCTACCTTAGGAGGTAAACACCTATACCGTAGGCACATAGGCACCAGATGCTTCATCTCCATTCTCTAGGGTTGGTCCCTCTAAAGGCAACCAAGATATCATCAACTTTCAAGAATCGATCATGAGGCAACCATTATCATCCATTGTTCAGGGTTTTAGGCTTTCAACCTTCTTGCTGGGTTTCCTGCTCTCTCTAGAGCTAACCCTTCATCCAACCTCACTATTGGTGGTCCTTTCTTCATGAAGGATCAACCTCAAAGGCATGCTTTACATAGGTGAATCCTAGGTTCGAACTTATGGTTGCTCAAGATCATCCATGACCCTTTATGCTCCATCATAATTCCTTATCTAGGGTTTCATCCTACCGTCAACACTATGTCATGCCCTAGGTTCCAGCTATGCCCTACTGGTACAAGCCCATAGGGTTTCTAAGGTCCTTCACTAGCATCATCATCTAAAGAGCTATCCTTTGCCCTAACATGCACGACCCTTCTCAGGGTTGGGGTTGCCAAAGGTTCTCGGTCACCCATGGATCATATGGCATCCCAAAGGCATGTCCTTTCAAACACTTGGTCCAACTCGTCTCTCTCTAACCTTCACTTAGGGTTAGGGTTAGCATCATCCTTAGAGGATGTGCTAGGTCTCTACTTGCAATGGAGATCTCTATCTCCAAGACTAACTTATCCTCCTGAGAAGAAGGTCTAGCATCAGGTCTCTTCTGAGGACATGACAACTTATGTCATACGACCTAAGCATGTATCTATTATTTATTTTGCGCTTAATCTATTAAGCTTACGTCCATGACATCTTATTTACATGCATTTCCTTAATTTAGTGGAGGATTCCTTAGACCTTACTAACCTTACCCATACCTCAAGAGGGTGAGGAGAAGAAAGAAAACCCTAATCCTTTAGATCCTTATCAGAATTTTGTGATGAGAAGGGATGAATAAGATGAGAAGTCCTAAAGGTATCTTATTTCGATTTATACCCTAAGACTTTGGCCAGGCGGTCACACGGGTCCGGGAGTCCTCGTATTCCGACTAGCAGTGCGGAGGAAAATCTTGCCAGCCCCCGGTCGTGATCCCTTTCTAGACACCTCCGTCTTTCAGATACTCCTCTAATAACTCCCTTGGGTTCTATGGAGTTTGTAAAATTTAATAATTATTAATGGTTAATTGAGGAACCCATGCTCTGATACCAAATGTTACGACCCCACCTCCCGATAACCCCCAATTAAGGGAGACCAAGAGGTTGAGCCGCACCCATTAATCCTGGATCAAAGGTTCGACATATAACCATAAACAATTATTAAATTCTAACAGACTATATCAACTCTAAAGATCCATTAAACCCTATTAAACACATTAATCATATCAAAATAGGGTTTCTTAATCTTTAATTCATTAAAGATGATGATTTACACTACTTTTCGAACTATGATCTGATTCAGGCTATAAAACTATTTTTAATGGGTTCCTTGCATTTGTCTGATCAAAATACATATATAACTTGTCTTGATCGGAGTTACGAATCTTTAACTCTGAATTAATAAAGGAAATACCTTCCCGGCCAATCAGAGCGCACCACGTCGCTCATTCTCCATGCAACGTTGCTGTTTGGAATTAGAATTGAATTACGATTATACCCTCCACTTAACCAATGTGTCCTTCAGTCCGCGAAGGGGCAAAACGGTCCAACGCCCTTCCGTCATCTTCAAGCTCGCGCCAGCCGCCCTAGCCGTCAGCAGCTGCCCTCCCACAGCCTGCCTCCTCTTCCTGGAGACTCGAGGATGTCTGCAAGGGGGTGATATAGCTCCGCCGCACCTTGGCGCCCCTGGGGCACCGCCCAGATCGCGGCAGAGGCGGCTCGTTCAAGAGCTATAGGTCTGCAACACCGGGTCGTCAAGCAGCAACGCGGCTGTAGATTCGCATCGGTTAGGGCGGAAGGATGGCCACCAAGCAACTGGTTGTTGTCGTGGGTCCTTAGAGTCTCCAACAGGACCACCAACCCAACCTTTGTTCTCCAGAGATAGGTCCACACCCTCGTTAGGGTTTGTAGTGATAGAAGCAAGAAGAAGGAGAGAGAGGGGGTGCGTGGGATCTTTTGGGACTCTGCCAGAGATCAACTCCTTATATAGGGGTGGTTTCCCAGACCCTAAGACGTTTTCCCATGAAGAAACAACACTCTTTCCTACTAGGAATTTAATTCCTTCATGGATAAGCAAACCTTCTCTCTCTTCTATACCCTTTTGATATTCCTTTTTCTTTAAAAACTAGGATTTTGAAAATCCTTTCTATTTCTCTCTCTTATGCTTGATTTTTACTCCATAAGCACGAAATTTCTATTTCCTTTAATAGAAATTATTTTCTTTTTAACAATACATCATAATTCCTTAATAATGCATTATATTATCTTCTTATTTTGCCTTTTTAGTATTTTCTATTTCTTTCCTCTTTATTGGGACTCCTTGGATCCCAATATACTCCATTATTTCGAAATCCTTTTCCGAGGATATTCATTATCCTTCTAAATGCATCTTTATGCCTTATTTCACATTATCTTGTTTATTTCTCATTTAAATATTCCTTTTTGAGGATTTCTTTTTATTTCTCTTTTATTTTCCTCATCGGCATTCCTTTTAATATTAACAACCACATGGATACGAAATTTCCCCAAGAAATCTCATTTATGCCTCTTTTCATTCATTTTCCACATTATATAATTATTTCCCAATTTCTTTCTTCATAAAGAAATACTTAATTAATCTTTTCTTTTCCTATTGCTTTCTTTTTGCAACCTTGGACTCCTTGGCACCCAAGGAACCCAAGAGGCACGAAATCCTCTTTGGATTTGCCTTCTAGAGGTTTCCACATATTTCTTTTCTCAAAAATTCAATTATCCATTTACTATTTGAATTTCCTTGTTATTGGGCCCAATAGCCAATACAGCCCACAAAGCAACCAATCAAGGCTATTGTGAAAGGAAATCCATTTATTCAAAACAAATCATATCATTATTTGTTCAATTATCTTTAATATGAGAAATCACATTTCTCACTAATTGTACCCAAAATTGGGGTTATAACAGTCATCTTCATTTTAACTAAAGCCAAACTCTTTGATTGTCTCACCAAAATGAAGATTCCATCTCTGAGATAATTTATTCAATCCACATATTGACCTTTCTTGCTTATAGACTTTATTGGCTTGATTTAGATTTATAAAACCCTCAAATTGTGTCATTTACACATCCTCAAGAATTTTTCCATTAAGGAAATTTTTTTAACATCCATCTGTCAAATCTCAGAGTCATAATAAGTTGCAATGGCAAGAATGATCTTGATGGACTTAAACATGGCAACTGGTGAACTAGTTTCACCATAATCAACACCTTGAATTTGTTTGAAACCTTTTGCAACCAATCTATCCTTATAGGTTTGTACATTTCCATCCATTTTGGTCTTCATTTGCACCCTATGGGTTTTAACCCTTCAAGTGGATCCACCAAGGTCTATACCTTGTTGGTACATATGTATTCCATCTCAGATCTCATGTCCTTAAGCCATTTCTCAGACTCTAGTCCCTTAATAGCCACTAAGTAGGTTTTTGGCTCATCATATATGACCAACTCATCGCCTTCTTGAGTCACAAGATAAATAAATCTTTCAGGCTCAAGGTGTGTCCTACAAGATCTATGTGGTCCTTGTATTACATGAGAAACTTGAGATTCCACAACATTTTGTGAGTCTCTTTCTTCCTCATGTACCTCTATAGGTTCATTGTTTTCTTGTTGATCTCAAACCTCTTTGATTTCTAATTTTCTCCCACTAATTCCTACAGAAATAAATTCATTTTCTAGGAATGTAGCATCCCTGGAAACAAACACTTTGTTTTCATATGGGTTATACAAGTAGTATCCCTTGGTTTCTTTGGGATATCTAACAAAATAACATTTATCCAATCTAGGGTCAAGCTTTTCAGGAAACATATTCTTGACATAAGCTTCACATCCCCAAATCCTCATAAAAGGCATTTTGGAACCTTTCCTAGTCCATATCTCATATGGTTTCTTTCGAACTTATTTAGATGGTACGTGGTTAAGGGTAACTATTGTGGTTTCAAGATCATAAACCCAGAAGGAAGTCAGAAGATTGGAAAAAATCATCATTGATCGCACATTGTCTAGTAATTTGTGATTCCTTCTTTCTAATACACCATTATGTTGTGGTGTTCTAAGTGGATTCCATTTGATACGATATGACCGTTTCTAAGAAGGTCCTCAAACTCTTGGCTTCAGTATTGTCCACCTCGATCTGAACGAAGTGCCTTAACACTTTTACCAATTTGGTTATGTACTTCATTCATGAAATCCTTGAATTTCAAGGGTTTTAAACTTGTGTTTCATCAATTAAACATAACCATACTTACTGAAGTCAATAGTAAAGGTAATGAAGTACTGATAACCACCTCTAGCATTTGTTCTAAAAGCCCACATACATCAGTATGTATGAGTCCTAATAGATCACTTGCCATCTCACTATTTTGAGTGAAGAGAGTCTTTGTCATGTTGGCCAACAAATAAGATTCACATGTCTCTAATGTTTTAAAATCAAAAGAGTCTGGATAAACATGTTTATGGAGTTTGGAGGCATGTTTCTCATTTGTGTCCTAGATAATGATATAGCCCTATTTTAGGGCTTCATCTTGTGTCATATTGCACTTTATGTACATCCAATCATGTTAGATTGCAATCATATTCCCCTAATTTGGAATTCAAAGTCAAATATGCTTATGTATCCTCTTGTATGTTTTTAGGGCACTTATGCATGTTTTGATGTGAGGAAGGAGATGAAGGAGTCCTTTGGGTCCCTGAGCTCAAGGAGCATCTCCCAATCTTCCCCGAGCTATCCATGTATGCACAAGAATCAACCCAAACCAAGAAGAGACGAACTAAATATTTTCCAAGTTCAGAATCAGTAGCAAGAAGCCCAGCACGGCTATGGGCATCCACGACGGTCATGGGAATTAAAGTCAAGAATCACATGGATGTTAGTACTTTTGCACTGAAAGTACCACAGTCGTGGCCATCAGCGTGGTCATGGCCAACTGAAGACATCACGGTCGTGGCCTCCTGCCACAGTCGTGGAAATTAATTGCTCAAGTTGGCCAAGATAACAGTAACTTTGGCCACTTTACACCTGAATGGCCACGGTCGTGGCCATCCTCCATGACCGTGGCAATCTAAAGACAAAACGGCCTCCAAGGACACTACGACTGTGGCTCGACCTACCCACCATGGTCATGCTACCCATCACGGCCGTGCCACATACTCTTCACCACAGTCGTGGCACCCTGCTACGGTCGTGCCACCTCACTTAGCCAAATCTACCTAAAACCTCCTCTACCACGACCGTGTCCCCAACCCACAGTCATGCCACCTAACCCCTACCACAGCTGTGTCCATCCACCATGACCGTGTTGATCACTCAACCCTACTATTTTTCTACATTGCTTTTCCTATTCTACCCCTACTTACCCTAGTGCTTTCCCACCACCTATATATACATAGGTGGTGGCTGGAGCATGAGGGTTACACTCCCCCATCTGCCATTACTCCTCCTCACCCTCTCTTGAGCATTCATTGCATTCCCCTTACATTATTGCTCTCCATCCACCATAGAAACGTAGTTTTCTAGGTTTTCTACCATAACCCCCTCCATTTTCATGCCCATCATCCACCTTGGAGGAAGGAGGTCACCCTGCAGTAGCTAGGAGGTGAAGAAGTAGGATCTACTTCAAGCTCCATGGAGTCATATCCCCTTCTTCTCATTTCTTTTGCCTTTTCTTTGATTATTCTATCTAAGCCCCTAGTGGTGGGCTGTTTGGGGTAAAAATATGACTTTGATACCATGTTGGGGGAGAATAACTTGTAATGAATATAATTTCATTCTATGATGATTTACTTTGCTTCAATCTCATTTCCCATTATCTTGCATGTGGCTTTTGCTCTTAAACATAAATTGCTTGCTTTGTGATGCTTGATGACACTTAGCTTCTAGGAAGAATGTGAGTGTATGTAGCAATCTTAGGAATGCCTCTTAGGTCCAATTAGTGGATCTCTAGCTAGCCCCCTTCATTCCTACATACATATCCCCCCTTCTACAAGTGAGTATGAGATCTAAGTAGCTAGTTAAGTGTGATTAGTGCAATTGCCTAGGAATTTCTAAAGGCCAGATGGCTAGTAGGATGAGGTGAAAAACCCTCATCTCTACTCCCATTTCTACCCTTGGTTCTCAATTGCCCTAATGCCACTTACTCTAGAAACCTAGACTTGACAAGTCCTACTAGAATTACACCTAACCCTAGTTCTCCATAGGGTACATTCTAATAGAACTTGCCTTGTTGTTTGGTTTGGTAATCTAGCCTGAATTGTGATAATTGCATGCCATTTTGACACCCCCCAGCTAATATCAAATCACATTCCCAAACGTCCCACCTACCTAATCCATTTATTGAAACCCACCTTAACCTTCTTGCTTGTTAATGCTAGTGTGGCTTAATTTTCTTTATTTCTTTTAGCTAATTGCTTAGTCTTGCTAGTTAGGGTTAATCTAGATCCTTGCTTGCTTTAGTGGTTAGCTTAGTTCTTAGTTGATAATTGCTTTGCTAGAGTAGAGTAGATCATCTTGTTCTTGCTTAGTTGATTGCTTAATCTAGCTTCTTATGTCCAACTTGCTTAGGATAACCTAGTTTTTGGTAATCTAGTTTCCATATTACCTTAACTTACTTGTTGCATAGTGTAATTCAAACCAAAACCCCTTTTTAAACCCTTCAACCCTAGTCTCTACTTTAGGAACATATCCAACACCGACTAAGCTCTAGTGCCCCCTCTATCCCTGTGGTCCGACCCCCTTTACTTGCCTCTCACCTATACTATAACATGACCTTGTGCGCTTGCGGGATCATATTTTAGTGTTGTGAGTGAACCTAGTTAGGGAAAATCTTATAAATATCAAAAGACCACACGTGCATGCAAAACTGCACCAGACGGCAATGTCAAAGGTGTTTGTTTTGAGTTCTCAAGTTTTTGTCTTTTGGTATACATGTTATGCACGTTGTCTCTAGATCTATCAAGTATAGGCCATAAGACATTGGGCCACTTCCATAAGAGATCCCATGTTTACTAATATAACATCAACCATTCTTTATAAGAAATTTGAATCTGTTCTTATACAAACAAGATATAGATATGATGTTCATATTAATGGCAGGTACAAAATAGCAGTTCTCTAACTCTATTACAAGCCCACTTGGCAGAGATAACTCATAAGTTCCAACTACAGTGGAAGCAACTCTTGCTCCATTAGCAATGCACAGTTCAACCTGACCTTTCTTTAAAGGTCTACTTCTTTTTACATCCTTCATAGTTGAACAAATGTGTGATCCACATCTAATATCCAGTAACCAAGATGAAGAAGTAGTGAAGTTAATCTCAATTATGTATATACCATAAGTAGTGATCTCTATCCCTTGCTTCATATCCCTAGGTTTCCTTAACTGTCTCCTTATTATGAGTGAAGAAGACTTGGACTTTAGCTTAGCCTCAGAACTCTTCTGGGCATTGACTTTTTCCTTAGACTCTATTATGTTGATCACCATCATGGGTTTGTCCTTCTTCATTTGTTCTTCAGCATTTATCAACATGACAAGCAACTCAGACATCGGTTTAGCCAAGTTACTCAAGTGATAACACTCGATAAATTGCCTATATGATTCAGGAAATGATTATAGAATCATATCCATGGCCAACTCTTAACCTAAAAGAAATCCCAGCCTCTCCATATGTTTCACATGCTCAATCATATGGAGCACATGGGGCTCTACTAGATCTACCTCCGTCATTTTGCACTCAAACAGTGCCTTAGAGACATTATACCTTTCTTAATTTTCATCTTGTTTATGCAACTCATAGTTCATACAACCTAGCATAAGGTTTTTGATGTCTCAGACATCATTGGCTTGCTTCAAGTAAGAAACCATTTAAGCCTTAGGTTCATATGGAGTGGGTTCTACTAGTATGGGTGTTTCATGGAGATAGAGAATGCTTCTCAAAGTCTTAACCAGTTAGAAGTCTATCCCATTTAGATTGTCCTTCTCAAGGACCGATCACATTGATTATGTGTTTTCCATTTATATCTACAAGAGTAAATTTTACACTTTATCAAAACACTTTTGATTTGATTTGATAATTTTCACTATATTAATTAGGTCATTAATTAATTATCATTCCCACTATTTTGTTCAAATTGATAGCCTTCACTATCAATTGGGAAGATTGCAGCATACAATCTTCTAGTGGGCCAAGATCAATATTTCATCAAATGATGAGTCAACTTTGGTTGATCACGCACAACTTGACTACTTAGGTAGACAACTTTTGCCTATTGCATCTCATGCAACTCTTGGATAGATGGTGTGCACAACTCCTTGTCACAATCCATCTCTACACTTGTAGGTACTTGATCTCATTTGGGTCACCTAGTTAAGTCTGACCCAAAAGCCAACATGATACAATATGTACCCTACTTTGGTTGATCTACATATCTACCATCATACTTCCACGAGATAGAAAACACACCACGATTTGGTGTAACCTACGATTAGTCATTCAAAGATTTTCATATGAGTTTCTTATAGAAAGCATCTAAGGCTTAATATTTATTGATGATTTTATATAAAAATAAATACATATACATATCCCAATCACCATTTACTAATATGTATCATATACATACTATATACACAAATGAAACATGCAATTATAAAACATGAGCAATGGTTATGGCCATACTATTGTAATTCCTTGAAGCCACAAGGAATTACTACCATCTAAGGTCCATATTGTATGTAGCAACATGTTGTTTCCTAGAACTAGTCCACGTCAGCTGATTCAACTCATGAACCAATCGGTTGGCCTCCTAGTCAGTCAGTTTGTCTCTTGGATTGGTTGAATGGTCTCCTATTTAAGCGATGTCTAGACTCCTCCAATCGATTGATTGGGCCACCATGCAGTCGGTCAGGTCCTCCTTTCATTTGGCCTCCTCAGTCCTCCATTCATTCGGTTCAACTTCAGAGTCGGTCAGTTCATCTGATGTAGAATGCCTTCTTTGCCATACCAAGAAATAAAACTTATCATATTTCTACTTAACATATTACATTGTAATAGGGAAAGCTCATGTTACATTCGATTGGATCAAAGGAAAGAAATCATAAATACTTTAACATATGAAAAAAGAGGCTCGGTATGCAAACTGAGATTGAAATAGGAATAGCAACCATCCAACCAATTACAAAGATATAGGGGGTTATTGGACATAACCATGCTAACATTCACCATCAAAACTAATTTTAGGGCAACACATATAAATTGCATATATATAGGGATTGTATGTGGCATTTAATCAAATATGCACATTAATAATTTAAATATTTACATCACATGTCTTAAATAAAAACCAAAGATCCCATCATATTGATTAAATCCCAAAATATAGTAAATTGAAGTAGTTTTGATACTACTGTAAGGAAATATGGAATTAGATATGGAAGCGGAAACAAAAAAAATATTGTCATATTCTTCGTAGATTGGGTCAACAACTATAAACTCTGCAGGAGGGTTGCAAGGCTATACCTAGTCCTGGAGTAAGTTCAATGACTATCCTTTCTGCAATGTGCTTCTTTCTTCAAGTTGCACCTACACGGCTGTTGGTGGTGGCCTCTTGGTTGATCACCATGGACGGTGGTTGACAACGCCCTCCAAATAGGTGGAAAAGGCCTCCTCATCTCTACCTAGTCCACATGGACCACTAGGAACTCCTATAATTCTTTTGAAACGGACATGAAGGAGTTGTCCCTTCTAGTCAACATGTTAGCATCGACTTTTTCTCCCTTGTTGTCCCTCCCTTTTATGGGTAAAACTTGCTCGGGTTCTCACATTACCACAATTGTGAGAAGACAATAATTGTCAGAGCTTATTGTTATGTTTCTAAAAAGCCTCAACTACTCCTCATTTGTAGGAGGGTCAAGGTTAGGATTTCCATATCTATGGGAGTCCAAGAGATGGTATGTCATGAATTTTATGGAACCTATGAACCATGAACCATTCAGTTCACTATTGAATCAATCAGTTTACATGTGAGTCAATTTGTTCAACCATTGAATCGATCGGTTTACTGTGTTTCCTATTTGCAATTATAATGGCTTTAAATATTTGATTAATACACAACATGATGTTAGTATTAATCCTTGATCCAATATCGTTGATCAACCTAATAGTTAGTTCACAACCTGAACTGGTCAGTTCATGCATCTGAACCGAGTGATTCATGAACTGAACCGGTCATTTTAGAGTTTTGATTGCCAATCTTATTTAACTTGAATACATGATGCTCAAGTAATCAAGTTTAAACCATATTCATGAGTAAACTCCTTTTCCAAGTGTATCATATGTGTGTGACCCTATAGGTCCCAAGTGACGTTGGCAATGAATGTCCATAACCAATTTATTGCATCATAAGCAATGAGTGGTATCTAGAAAGATATCATTACTACCCAAGTAATTGCAAAGTTGGAGAACAAATTCAACTTACAATCTTTGATTAGCATTACGGTGGTCGTATAGTTCCTTTGTCTATGATATATAGGTTGAACTCGAGGCATGGAATCGTCATCCTCTCAACATTCAATCCATGTTTTTTTTAACTAGAGCATATTGTTGAGATACATGTGAGCTCAATATCACATATTGACTCACATGAGCATGGACATGCATTTCTCAGTCTCGCTTATAAAGTGGCTAGGATATCAGTCTCATGTAGGATGGACAAATCTCATCTACATTACTCACAGTCATCCCAATGTGTCAAAATGTACCCAAGACCCACCTTTATGGAAACCCTTACTCAAGGTTACGTTAGATGGTGTCAAAATATATTGAACAACTTGTGATGAGTGTAGTGAGTTCAAGTCTAAGAACTACAATCACCACTATCACTATGAGAGATGATTCTAACTACCATTCCATGGTCTCCATGTATCACTCTCTAGGTGGGTCTATCTGGTACATTTTTCTCTAACAAGTATCTATGTGCTTGGTTTGACATCACATATCATGACTAACGATATTTTGTCATCAACCAACACACATTCAAGTATTATGTATTATTGTTGTCTATTTTGCTTCCACTATAAGATCTAACTAGGGACATAACAAGAATGTATGTAATCTTATCATACATATGATCTCATTGTTCAGGTTCTCAACCTGAAGACGTGTCATCGAGCAACATCACTCATTAGACATTTATTATGTTACATCATTATCTCATTACTAAATAAAACAAAATAAACAAAATTACCCTTTTATTATTATATTATCAAATCAATTACATCATGCCTCGTTACAGTCATCACATGATGGGCTCTCTAGGCATACATACCAACACCACTAACTTGGATCCAAGAGAAGTTGTGGAAGTCTAGTTGTCAAAGCAAAGAGGGATTGGAGGAGGAGCTATTAAGAGGATTTAAGATGAGCCTCTTGTCTTCGTCTCAATTGCTTCAAATATTTTTGGGAGCCTCAAGGGAAAAAGACCCGAATGAGGGCTTGTGGTGATGCAATTAAAGAAAGGGTCGAGCAATAATAGTGGTTAGAATAGGAGGCTGAGAAAATGCATGGGATCAAACAAGGGTGGTGCGGAAAAGTCAACTGGGTTTTACAAGAAGGGAATAGGGATCTCTAGATTTATGAGAAGGGATGGGAGTTTCAAAACTCATGCTCAGGCTAGTGATTGTTCTTAAATCACAACCAGGTGTGACTAGAGAATGAGAGGAGGATTCCTTCCTTCTTGGAATCATATGAGAAGTCAAGGAGGTCATGCAATCACAATTGATCATCCCTATTCATTTTCTCTATGTAATTTGAATTTGGACGGTAATGGAGAGCTTATTAAATCGGGCCATGGTCTGTGGGATACAATTCTAATTCCCTCACTCATCAAGATGAATGGTTTTAGATTATTAAGGTGGATTAGAAAAGAAAAAGGGGAATTAAAAGGGGGATTTATCCCTTAAACAATATGGGTTTGGACAGAGGTTAGTGAAATATTGGTATGAGTCAACCAATTCTTATCTGTCTACTTTAATTCTATAAGTGACTATTAATGTTGTTTCTCAAGCTAAATTGGTTCTTAGTTAACAAGTTAGCCGACCCGAGTTCAAATTGAGGTGCAACCAAACTACACATTTGGTTTATAATACAACAACTAAATCATGTGACATCAGCGAAACTATTACACTTGCAACTTGTTAGTTAAATCCGACCATATGTATGAAAATGATTTTCATGTAATTAGATATGTTAAAATTCATAGTCGTATCTCATGTATACAATAATAGTAACTAATAATCATCATTTAGATTATTTTAACTTACCACAAAAAAATGCATGTTATATCATTGAAATGATCCACAAATATTTGCTTGTGGGTATTACTAAAATAAATCTAGTGTGAGTAGTACATGCCAAATCTATAAGGTTAGGTTATGATGTATTGAATGCAAACATGTTAAATGTCACATGGGTGCATATAACTAAAATATACTCTTGAATATTGTTCTTTTATCCTTATCAATATGTGATCAAATTTACAATAAAAAGTACTAAACATAAACATGTGATCAAACATACATATATATTTAATGAGATTTGATATCTCAAGTTTTGGGTCTCACTCTAAAACATTGTTTAAAAATATTTTCTAGACCCGACCATGTACATGATATGGACCACATTTGAGCTGGGTTATAAGGATAGGAAATGGATTCAACCATGTTGTTCTGATCCAGTGCTCATCCCTAAAAGTATAAAGACAAAATCCAAAACCAAACCCAAACTTTTTGAGGTTAGATACATAGGTGTAGTTTGATAGAGGTGCTTTTCTCAAGCCATAACTAAACTACTTGTTATATAAGTCTAAATTTATAACCCAAATCAATTCATGTTGTAGAACAACAATATATTTTCTCTACTTATCCAGTTCGGGGTTCAGTACAAATAGAAAACAAAGAGTAAGGAAAAATATTTACTAAGAGAGGCACCTAGGCAAAGTGAAGAAAAAACAAAAACATCAATAGAAATGTAGTTTACTATGGAGGGGGCTGGTTGGAATTATTCAACAGAGAGGATAACTTCTACAAATTCAACAAAAGACAGATTCCTCTGGACAGACACTTTTAGTTTCTCTACATATGCATGTGTGGATGCATGCTAAAATGGCACTATCATCGTACATGTGATAATATTTTAGTATCACTATAATATGTTATCAATTGATTTTTTATAAGGAGCTCATATATAGATAAATATATTTGCATACAAAACCACATGCAAATAGTTAATACAGCAACATGCTCACTCACCTTGACATCACTAGAAGTGTGTCAAAGTTGGTTGAGAATTGAAAAACAAAGGATGAAACTAGTATCGTTGCACTGTTAGGGGGAGGCACCCCTTTAAACAGTAGGCCTCATAACAAATGTAATAACTAAGGTGAAAAGGAAATATGATTAGAAGTCACTATCATCCATCATAATGTCTTCTATGGTGAGGATTTCACCTCTGCTATGCCCATCTTCAAAGGTATTGTTGTGGACATCTAGAGCTTTACTTGTCTCCAAGAGAGTTAGAGGACCTGCAATGTGGAAAGAGTTCATATGTGCATTCAATATCTACAATGATCATGTGTATGGTATTTCTATGATTTGTGTGTTTCCTATTATTTCTCTCCATCCAGATATTTCAGATAACAACTGGTAAAAAAGGTTTCATGTATATGTTGAGGCTTTTTTTGTGAAATTTTTAAGATTGAAATCTCTATTATTTGTAGAGAAATAGAAGTGATTTATGATGCTACAAATGATAGGACAGTGAATGAAAAGATGTGAGATTGTTTCTTCATTTTTAACACACATATAGCTTTTGGATGGCCTACGAAAGCTATGTTTCATAAGATTGATTTGGATTAGGATTTTGTTGTGTTTAATAAGCCAAATGATGATTTTTACTTTGAGCAGTCTAGTGAATTTCCAGATATCAATCATGGGACTGATATATCCCCTATAAGTAAGGAACTGATAATTCTGACATGGTTTATATGTTTTACCCCATGCCCATGAGACATGATTTGAAGTGTTGGCTTCCAGTTGGTGTAGGATGTTTGTGATGTATATAGTTGATAAGTGGTGGTTGAGAGTTGGTTTAAGTTTTTTATATTTCTACGATTACTAGGAGTTTCATGGTTGTAATAGTATTGAATTTTTTTAGTTTGTGCGGTATCTGAAATATGCTATTTGTGAATTGTATGGTGGATCCATCATACCAAAAACTAATTTTTTGTGACATGTGGTGGAGTTTTAATCATATATTGGATGATAGTAGAATTCTTGTTGATGTATTTCTAGAGAGGGGATGCAAGTCCTTTGGCGGTGGGTCGCCAAGGATTTTTATTCTTGTATTATTTACATATAATAAAAGATTATCAAATGCAATCTCTTCTAAAGGAAAGAGTGATGATGATTTTTGTGATCAGACATATGGCATGAATTTTAAGGTTTGTGATCCCCTATCCACCATAAATATTTGATGCATAATTGGTGTTCTAGATCACCATGTGTATGTTGTTTTTTGTGGGTTTTGACCATTATGATTCCTAAGGAAGTTCTTTCAGATTTTATCTATAGAATGTAGAATGTTGTCAGGGAGGGGAATGCAACTAATGTAGTATGTGGTAATCATGGAGAGTGAGAAGGGTAAGTCTTCCTGGTAGGTTGAGAAAGTTATTGGTTCATGAATTGAGTTTATGATTCATCTTGTTAATGAAGGGGTTTCATGTTGTTTTCGGTATGGGGTGTGGTGAGACATGCAGGCTAAGGTAGGTGATTGGGAAAGTTTTAGTATTACAACTGATCAAATCTTGGAATCTCTACATGTATTTGTTCTCAATGTGGGTGTCGATGACAGATGATTTATGTAGGTTGAATTTGAGTCTGGAGATGTATGAAAAGATACCAATGATAGAAATAGTATTTAGGACATAAGAATCCTTAGGTATAATAAGAATTATTGTTTCATCAACATATTTTATGATGTTTTCCTTACATTCTCTAGGTGATTCGATCAATCCTCCAGTAATGTCAAGCTTTATCACCTTGGTTAGGATAGATGTGACCACAACGAAAAGTAATGGTGATGAGGGGTCTCCTTGTTTAATCCCATTTGAGTTTTATAAATATCTAAAAGGTGATCCATTGATAATGGTAGAGAATTTACTCATGGATATACAATCATAATCCAAGTGATCCATTTTGATGGGAACCCATACCCCTTCATACAATGTAAGAGACAAGTCCAATTTATATTGTCAAAAAATTTCAAGTCTAATTTGAGTTCTACAAGAGGTGCATGGTTTTTATAACGTGAATGTATTGTTTTTTTAACCATAACATATGCATCCTGGATATTTCTATTTTTAAGGAAAATACATTGATTATGGGAAATTGATACTCTTGATTTTTGGTTTCATTCTGTTGTTGAAAATTTCTTACTATGATTTTGTAGGTAGAGTTGATAAGATTGATAGGTCTGAACTTATATATAGAATTAGGTTGTTCTACTTTCTTTATTAAACCTATGTGGGTGTGATTAAGTACTCTAATTTGGTTGTGCATGGATTCATGTTCATGAATGTATGTGAGAAGCTTCTGGATGTCCGTTTTGTTGTGCTCCCATAAGATTTGGTAGAATTCAATGTTTATTCCGTCTGATCTGGGTGAATTGTCAAATCCCAGGTTGAAGATAGCATTTTTTAGTTCAAGTTTGGTGAAAGGCAAGGTAAGACTTGTTGGTGTGTCATTAGGGTTTGGACATAGAATGTTCCAAATGATATGCATAAGTAGGTAGAGTTATGTCCATTGTTGGAAATTTTGTTGAAGTAGGAGACAATATGGATGGTTATAAAATATTTCTCGATGGTCAGAATAACTTGGATATTTAAGCAGTGAATGGAGTTGTTTCTAATGTTATTATTGAAACATTTGTGAAAACAAATTGTATTTTTTCTTCCTCTTTCATCCATTTGATTATGGATCTTTATTTCCAGATTATCTCTAGCTGATCCTTGATGTTTTAAAACTTCGATCTTATAGATAAGTGTATGTCGGGTCAAATTCAGGTTCACTATCAATTTTTCAAATTTAATTTCTAGATCCAGGTTTTGAACTTTGTCATATTTATTTTTATTCCATATATTTAACATGTTTCTGACATATTTCATGTTGTTAAGTATATGGTAACTGGGTTCAGAAGAAGTAGTGATGTGATGCCATTTCTAGGTACATAAGGTTTTAAATTCGGTAACTTTTAACCAAATTTTTTTTATTCTGATAGGTTTTATGTCCCCATGAAATCTGAGAAGTATTGATAATGATGGGGTAGTGGTCTAAGATGGGTCACGAAGCCATAAAGGCAAATGTATGAAGGTGTTGGTCTTCCCAGAATTTTATGCAAAGGAAGAGATCAACTTTTTCCCATGAGGTTCCTCGGTTCCAAGTGAAGTTTAAGTTGGATGGTTCAAGGTCAATCATATGGTGATGTTTTTGAAATGTTTTTCATAATGAGTGTGTAATGTTGAAGAACTATTTGTGTTATGTCTGCCCTGAGCATCAGTTACGAGGTTGAAATCCCCACCTAAGAGTTGGGAGGAGTTAGCATGTGTAGTGGCTAGTGTGGAGAGTTCATCAAGGAAGCATTGTTTATCGTGACATGCCTTGCCATAGAGACCAATGAAGGACCAAGAGTGGGAATTAGTTTTGTTTGTGATTTGTAAGGTGATGTTGAAATCTCAGATTTTGTGACATGTGATATGAAAGAGATTTATTAACTCCAATAACAACTCCCCCTTTGAAGATTATAGGTAGTACGTGATACCACTCGTTGATACGTTTACCCCTATGGTTTGGAGTGTGAATGGGGTGATATTGGTTTTGGTTTCTTGGATGGTGATGATGTTAATATTTTTTCTATATATCAATCTTTGTATGGTTCATCGTCTTTAAGCATTTGTTGTTCCACAAATGTTCCATGTACTAATGATCATAGAGGAAAAAGTGTTGCACTCTATAATTGGTGTGTGGTGGTTTAAACTTTATGTAGATGTCGAATCTCTTTTTCAATCTCGTGTATTTGTCTTTGATTGTGCCCACCCATAAATGTTTCTATCAGCGGATGTTTCTTCTTTGAAATTTATATCTATTCTAGATGCAAAAGTTTTGAAGGTTTTGATGTCGGGATAGGATGCAATATCGTTGATATCATCTATAAATAAATCTATATTTGTATATTCCATTTTATCATCATCAAAAAATGGCAATGATTTAAGGCATGAAACAGTGTCTAAAGAAGATGATGCACCTTATTCCTCCATAGCAAAACAATTTTTATGTGTGTGCCCCTCTAGAGTTGCAATGAGAGAGTTAAAGGTGGAGACATTTGTTGTATTTTTTGGCATGGTTTTGTTCTTAGGATTTTATGACGATCTAAGTTCTTCTATACTAGCATATTTGACTCTATCCACCACGATTGTGTCAATGTTTGAGGTGGGGTGGAGTTGTTGTAGAAAGGGAATGGTTCGATGTTTCCCATGAAGGTAGGTTGGTTATTCTCCTTGGAAAGGGATGATAGGTGTTGTCTTTTTAGGGGGCTTTGGGTTTTAGGGTTTACTCTAGTGGTGTGGAGATTATCTTTTCTTTCCAATACCATCCTTTTGTCAACATTTTTTGTGGCAAAGAAAAGGATGGTTTGTTGTTGGTATTGTTTACAGTATAGAACCAAGAAGGGGGTGGTTGGTGATATAGTAAATGTGGTTTTAGGATGAGATGGGTTTTCAAATACAAGCTTGATGGTGTAGATCTTCTCAACAAGGAAAATGTTGATCAATGCAGGCAGTTTTGTGGCTTTTTTAACCAAGTAACATAGTAAGATTTGATGTATTGTGAAGGTTGTAGAGTTTCTTAGCTAACGAATTGTAGGGTAGCACTAATAGAATGAGATATTGCACAAAATATGTGAACATCCCAAAGATGGGGAGGAAAATCAGATATGGAAACCCATCCCGAGATGCCAAAATTGCCAAAGGAAGATCCACGGTCGGTGGGCCATTTGGAGATGGAATCTTGGACAAAATTATCACCATTGGGTATCATCATAACTTGACCAAATAGGTGATCAAGTTTAGTTCCTCTAGGAACGGAATATACTAGTTGAGAGGGTGAGATGATCTTGGGCTTAAGCATGGTGTGCCTAGGTAGGAGGAGGGCAACAACCCTCATGACATCAAGAATGCTAATAGAATTGAAGTCTAAGTTGTTGAAGGTAGAAACTTGGATACTTCTACTAGTGAAGACTTTAATAAGGAGCATGGCGTTTTTTGGGAGGTCGATGGGAAATTTTACATCAAGAAGAACAATAAAAAAATATATGCCATAATGAAACATGAGGGAAAATAGGTAAAAGTAAAGGGTGAGGAGGGTAGGAAGGATGAATAAGGATGGGGTTGGCACAGCTGGTAGGAAGGAGGAATATGAGAGGGGGCGAGTCAGGAAGAGTGGGGGCCAAGATGGTTGTTAGAGGTGGATAATGACAGTGGTTAGATGGACCATCAAGAATAAATAGGAAGGCAGAGGGGTTTATGGAGGAAAGAGAGGAGGAGGGGTGGGTCAAGAAGATTTGAAAAAGGCAGATGCATGGTGATATTTATGGGCAAGACAAGATTGGGCATGCACCAATGATTGTTGCATGGATAAGGGGCAGCAATGAGAGGGTGGATAGGTGTTAGGGAGAGGACAATCATAGGAAAGGTGACCAGACCTACACAAGTGAAACAAAAAGAGGGGAAGGTGTAGTGATGTTTGAGGTGTCCATGTTGGAGGCAGAGAGAGCAAAAAGGAGGCTTATGAAGTCGGCGATGAGAAACGACAATCCATCCAGAAGACGGATAAGAAGAAGAGAAAATGTTGATTATCAGATCTAGAACCGTAGTAGATGAAGAGAGAGTAGGGAAAGTAGTGTGATAGGTAGGGTTATGAAGGGAAAAGGGCGGTAAAGAAGGGGAGGATCAATGAGAAGGGGTTGAAGCAACAACAAAATGGGTAGCTAGGAAAGCAAGTGAAGAGAAAAGTTAGGATCATACCCGAATGGTAATGGCACATGAGTTGATGTTGTTGTGTCTTCATTTGAAGTTTCCTTCTTAGTTCTTGTTGTTGACTCAATCTGGATCATATTTGCAATCCTAGCAGAGCTTGATAGATTTCTCAAACAAACATTTGATCAACTGAGTTTGTGCCTTCGGAATCTGAATCTTCATGCATACAAAAGAGTGAGAGTAACTATGTAGGAGTTTCAAAGAAGAGGTGTGTAACCCAAAGTTATTAGTGTTTGGTGTTCTGTTGGACTGAGGTAGATGAGCTAGTATGTTTGAATTCATAGTTGGGTGGTCATCCCTATCCATCTTATTCTGGTATGCAAAATGTGACCTTGTCCTCCTCTAGTCAGACTTGAAATGTCTTGTTTCCCATTAAGATGGTGATGGATCCTAATATGTCATATATGTGGTATCTCCATTCTTTTGGGAGATGCACTGATATCATTGTATTAGAGTTTGTCATGTATTCCTTGAATGGTATGTCCACAGTCATCTGCGGTTTTGAGGAAGGGGATGGATGGTAGTGTTTGGTGTTCTTGTTTTTCTTTGTGTCTCTCTTTTTAGGGTTAAAATTTGGGGATGCTCACGCTCTCTCACGCATAGTTATGTGCAACAAACCACCCAGTAAACCCACCTATCCCCCACCTACCTATCTTCCATCTCTACCACCGACCCCCCCTCTCATCTCTGCCATCGGTCCCCACTCTCATCCATGCCCACCTACCCCTGCATGTCCCACCACCTACCCTCATGTTGTATTTTTTCTTCTTTTTTTCTATTTTGAGAGAGAGAAAAAGAAAGAGGAGGAAAGTGACGAGAGAGGAGGGAAGTAAGAGAAAAAAGAATAAAGATCACACATTGAAATGGAAAAAGTGGGCATCAAAATACTAAAAACATGTGCCAAAAGACCAGCAATGGGCGCAAAGGCGCCATTAACTTGTTTCGGATGTCAAGTACCTATATTTAGGCGCACTTACCCATTAACTGGGTGTCACTTCATGTGTCATTGGGTTTTGATTAAGTTCATTATGTTTTAGACACCATTGTCTTGTTTGGGTGTCAATTACCTATTTCTGGGCGCACATACCAATTCTTTAGGTATCATTTTATGTATTAATGAGTTTTTGATTAAGTTTATCATGTTTTGAGTGTCACCAACTTGTTTTGAGTTTAATGGTGTCCAAAACATGATGAACTTAATGAACTGTCCATTAACACATAAAATGACGCCAGAGAATGGATAAGTGTGCCCAAAAATGGGTAATTGACACCCACAATAAGATAGTGGCACTCATAACTTAAAATTTTAATCAACGCCTAGTAGCAGGTGAAGTGATGCCAAATGATGGGTAAGTGCACCCAAACATAGATAATTGACATCTAAAATAAGTTAATGTCGCCGAAAACATGATGAACTTAGTCAATGCCCAGTAAATGGATGATTGTGCCAAAAATTAGATAATTGACACGCAAAATAAGAAAATGGCACCCAAAACTTAATGATATTAATCAACGTGCAATAGCACATGAAATGACGGAAATAAATGAGTAAGTGTGCCCAAACATGAGTAATTGACTCCCAAAACAAGTTAATAACATCCAAACATGATGAACCTAATCAACACCCAGTAACACATAAAATGACGCCCACTAAGTGGATAATGATGCCCACAAATGGATAATTGACACCCAAAACAAGATATTGGTGCCCAAAACTTAATGAAGCTAATCAACGTCCAGTAGCACATGAAATGACGCCAATGAATGAGTAAGTGTGCATAAACATGACTAATTGACACCCAAAACAAG
This sequence comes from Alisma plantago-aquatica, assembly GCA_963693085.1. Lineage (NCBI taxonomy): Eukaryota > Viridiplantae > Streptophyta > Magnoliopsida > Alismatales > Alismataceae > Alisma > Alisma plantago-aquatica. The sequence goes on along the minus strand of OY856414.1, from coordinate 172,831,845 downwards.
TTAATGGCACCCAAAGCATGACGAACTTAATCAACGTCCAGTAACACATGAAATGATGCCTAGTGAATTGATAACGATGCCTAAAAATGGATAATTGACACCCAAAACAAGATATTGGTATCGAAAACTTAATCAATTTAATTAACATCCAGTAGCACATGAAAAGATGCCTATGAATGAGTAAGTGTGTCCAAACATGAGTAATCGACACCCAAAACAAGTTAATGGTGCTCAAAACATGACGAACTTAATCAACGCCCAGTAACACATGCAATGACACCCAGTGAATGGATAACGATGCCCAAAAATAGATTTTTGACACACACAAAAAAAGATAATGGCGCTCAAAATTGAATGAAGTTAATCAACGTCCAGTAGCACATGAAATGACGCCAATGAATGAGTAAGTGTGCCCAAACATGAGTAATTGACACCCATAACAAGTTAATGGTGCCTAAAATATGATGGACTTAATCAATGCCCAATAACACATGCAATGACACCCAATGAATGGATAAATGCACCCAAAAATAGATATTTGGCACACAGACAAGATAGTAGCGCCCAAAAATTAATGAAGTTAATCAACGTCTAGTAGCACATGAAATTTACACCTAAAATAACTTACTTGACACCCAACTTTGCTTAACCAGTGAATGGGTAAGTGACACACAACCCCTTCCCTCCTTTTTTTCTTTTTACTTCCCTCATCAAATATGTCAACATTAGTCTTGTTGGAATATATTTTCTATAAAGAATCCAATGATTTTTACTTCATCAAAAAAATTTGTCACAGATTAATATTTATTTTTGTGTTGTGTAGTTAATGAGAAAATAATTATACACAATATACAAAACTCATTTTTATTGTGTATCATTTCTTCTCGAGAGTGTACCAAAATTAGTCTTGTTGGATTGTATTTTTTTATAATGAAACCAATGGTTTTTATTTTGCCAAAAAAACATCACGGATTAAAAGTTATAAGAAAAATAAAATTGTCTATCTTATTCCTTTATCTCACATATTTTATCACTCCAATCAGCACTCATGTCATCCAAAAATTATCATGTCATGCCATTGACAGCTCACCGCTTATCAATATCACTATCCAAAAAGGCAAAACTTCTCAACTCTTTGTAAACCACCTTTCTCCCTGCATGTAAATGAGTGTAAGTGGTTTACGCGCATGACCAGCACATTTTCTCTCTTTTAATAGGTGAGGTTGATTTTATGGTGGCCAGATCTAAGTGATCGGCAAGATATGGCTAGGAAGTTGAAAATAAGTCCTTGATGCAGTCCTATTTTAGGGATTCATCTTGTGTCTTTTTGTATCTTAATCACATCTAAACACAGTAGAATGCAAGTTAAATCCCCTAATATGCATATTATTGTCAAATGCATGACGTTCTTTGCATACTTTTCAGGTGTTGGGACCATACTTTGGATGGATGAGAGAGAAGGAAGGAGTTCTAGGATTCCTCCATCTATGGAAGGGTCTAAAGAAGACCCCAAAGATCCCTCAACCTACCTCTAATGGACAAGGGTCGTCATCAAGTAAAGAAGTCCACTGATCATGAATTTTCAAAGTGAATTTGCCACTGAAGACCCCAGCACGATCATGGTGCCAAGGAACGGTCGTGTTGGATAATGCCAAAGTTACAGAGTCAACATTAAAATTGCAAGCTACAACAACTTGGCCAAAACAGTCGTGCTACCCAGCACGGTCGTGCTGTGAAGACCCCAAACGGCCATACCAGCCAGCACGACCGTGCTGCCAAATATGAGAACGGGCATGTTGGCTAGAACGACCTCCATTTCACCTCCCCCACCACGGTCGTGCTACCCAGCACGGCCGTTCTACCAAGCCCTCGCCATGGCAATGATGCTTAGCACGGTCGTGCTATAAGCCTTCATTTCACAAAAATTCATCTAACATTTTCCATTTCCTAGAACGGTCATTCCCCACCACCATGGTCATTCCAACCCTTACCCACCGCGGTCGTGTTGCCCAGCACGGCCATGCTGCCCCCTAAACCCTAGCTTTTTCTACACTATTTTTCAACTATACCCCTACCTACCCTAGTGCTTCCACCACTACATATATATACATGGGTGGCTGCCACAGCATTAGGTTAGCTTCCATTACTCCCCCTACCTACTCTAGAGCATTCATTGCCTCCTTCCTTGCATTCAAGCCATCCACCCACCATTTTCACCTCATTTCCACCATAGAAACCTAGTGTTATAGGTTTTATTCCATAATCATCTTCATTTCCATGCCCTTCACCCAACTTGGAGGAGGGAGGTCATTCTACAGCAACTAGGAGGTGAAGAAGAAGAAGCTACTTTGAGCTCCATGAACTCCAATCCCTTTCTTCTCATTTCTTTTCTCTTTTGTTTGAGCATGACTAGCCAATCCCCTAGTGGTGGGTTGTTTGGGGTTAAAATGTGACTTTGATACTATGTTGGGGGAAAATAACTTATATTGAATATAATTCCATTCGGTGATGATTGCCTCTTGCTTCCATCTCAATTCCCATTATCTTACATGTGGTTTGTGCTTTTAAACATAAATTATTTATTTTGTAATGCTTGATGACACTTGGCTTCTAGGGAAAAATAGAATGTATGTGGCAATCTTAGGAATGGCTCCTAGGTCCAATAAGTGGATCCCTAGCTAGCCCCCTTTATTCCTACATATATCTCCCTTCTCCTACAAGTATGTGTGAGATCTAAGTAGCTAGTGTAAGTGTGATTAGTGCAATTGCCTAGAGTTTTCTAAAGGCTAGATGGCAAGTAACATGAGGTGAAACACCCTCATCTCTACTCTCATTCCTACCCTTGGCTCTCAATTTCCCTAATACCACTTACCCTAGAAATCTAGATTTGTCAAGTCCTATTAGAATTACACCTAGCCCTAGTTCTCCAACTAGTAACATAGGGTATATTCTAATAGCTCTTGCCTTGTTGTTTGGTTTGGTAATCTAGATTGAAATATGAGAATTACATGCTATGTTGACCTTCCCCCAACTAATATCGAGTTTCATTCCCTAACGGCCCACATATCCATCATATTGCTTAAAATCCACTCTTGTCTTCTTAGCTTGTTAATGTTGGTTTAGTTAATTGCCATTGTTACTTGTTTAGTTCTAGATAGTTAGCTCTTGATTAAGTAGTTTGGGCTCTTTTAAGCTAGCTTGTGTTGATTTAGCTAATTAGTGATAACTTAGGATCTTGCTTGTCTCATTGCTTAGTTTGCCTCTTAGTTGATAAATTGTCTTGCTAGTGTAGTGTAACTCCTGGCTCTAGTTTACTTGCTTTTCTTGTCTAGTTTCTTAAACCTAACTTACTTAAGGTAATCTAGGGCTTTTGTTAACCTAGTTTCTCTCGTTGTTTCTTGCTTGCAATCATAGCATAATCAAACAAAATCAACTTTAAACCCTCAAACCTTAGACTCTGCTTTAGGAACATAGCTAACATTAACCTAGTTCTAGTACCCCATCTATCCCTGAGGATCGGCCCTAACCTTACCACTAGTCTATACTACAACACGACCCTGTGCGCTTACGGGTACATGTGATTAGTTGAGCATGTGTGTGGGACTAGGTCCATATATAAATTTTGAGAAATTCATGTGTCTTCCCTTAGGGTTGCATCTAACCACATTTAGTTGGCTAGTGTGTGGCCTTGAGAAGATCGCACCAGTCCTCATGCTCTCATAATAGCCGGCAGCTGTGTGTGTGTGTGTGTGTTATAGCTCATGGAGGGGGTAGCTGGGACCGAAAATGGTACAAAGGCGGCGGAGCGTGCTTGATGCAATCTAGAATAACAGTGTGGGGCGTTTCAGATCTGCGAAAGGTATGTAACCTTTTTTCTGAATGCCCAAATGGATTACCGGAGGATAATGTTAAGGTTCAACGTGTGGATGCCTCTTAGAGAGTGATCAAACTGTCAGATTTTGCTATGTGCTGGAAATCATATAGTTGCATTCTTTGATAGTTACAAATTGACGATCTTGACGATGGCCCACATGGGCAAAAGGCAAGCAATGAAACAACCAAAGGACTGAACGGTTAACCAAGAATGAAGGTTAAGCATAGGTAAACAAAAAGTTATTTATAACTCATCTCCTACACCGTTCATATTTCAAAAATACAACTCTTAGCACAGTGCATCACGAATTTCAAAATGTCATATGTTGTTTAGTTGTGAGAGAGATGGTGAGTTATAAATACGAAGTGGGAGGAGAGATAACGGAACAAAATAAAGGAGACATAGTAGATAAAGAGAGATAGTGTTATAAACAATAAGGAGGAGATAGTAGATAGAGAAAAAAATTGAAATAAATAGAAAAATTAAATAGTGAATGGAGAGTGAGTGTGTAATAAATAGAAAGTGAGAGGTAATGGTTGGAGAGAGTAGTAATGGCTAGAGAGAGATATCGCAGATAATCATACATACATGCGTTAGCATTGTTCAATTCTGTAACAAGCATTGTAGTACTTAATAATAAGCACTGTTATTTTTAAAATACGTTTTATTTTTATAGTGTGTATTTGTGACTACTATTTAACTTAAATATATACACTATAGGATAACTAAACGTATAATATATATGTTTATGTTTAAAAGTATACACATAACATAGAGAGAAATGATATATGAAATTTGTTTTTATATTCAGCATTGTTTCACACTAATATCGGTACAGTTCAATTTTAAATTTGTACTATTCTTAATGGTATTTAATACTGATTAAAAGTACTTGTATATTATTCAAATTTCTCTCGTTTGAAAATCTTTTCAACCTCTCGCACTCTGTGAAACATTTTCCTACACAGTATTAGAATGTCTCTTCGTGTTCCTTGTTGTATGGACTCCAGATATAGGTTGAAGGAGTGTATATCAGTGCTCAATCTCACAGAGAAAAGTGGATAGTCTTCTCTTCTCGAGAACATTTAATGGCGACACTATGCGGAAGTTTTTTATTATGTCAAGAGTAGGTTTAAGGTTGTCGTTGCGATGAATCTGCCAGGGGAGGTTGTCTGGCGGAGTGTTAGTGTAATTACCATCTTATAACAGCGGACTCCAACGGAAGACATAAGTGAATCCCTTAGGTCCCATTTGGATGCAGAAAGTAAATGTTGCTGTTGTACAAACGCACGCAATACTAGGGAAGTTGGGTTAGAAGACAAACAGTGTGATCTCCAGTTCTCCCAAGTTGTGGTCGTTTCGTGAGACTTTGGTAGGGTGTAGCCGAATGACAAAGTGCATGTTTAATGTATATTTTTACATTGCAAACTCACAAAACTACACCCCAATACACCCAACCAAACTAGTCATAGACATGATTCTACTGCATTATATATAGTGATTTTTGCAAATTCTCAGTTCAGCATTTTTTTTCGATAATTCATTTCAGCATTCACGCAGCAACTTGCTTTAGAGTCTCTCATCCTAACAAGCTCTTCGTTCATGGTTTTGATGATTTAGGGTTAAAGATGAAAGACATTGACATTTGTTTTCAATGTTTCTAAATGGCAAGCTTTCAATAATGCCTCACGTTTACACTATGATACATTCCCATGAATATTAAACAACAAACTAAAGCAAATAACGTTTTAAGAGTAGAAACTAGACCTAAATCAGAGCCTCCTAGCTACAACAGCACTTCTGATCTTTTGTACAATCAGTAAAGCACTAGTTACTGCTACACAAGCATCTAGTTGTTCATCATAGTGGTAATGACTTCTAGCACAAGGGAAATCGATTGGAATTTTAAGAAGTTCTTTGTGGCAATGTTTCAAAGGCAGACACTGTATTGGAAAACTTCACACGATGGAGGGGAGCGCCGCTTTGCTTTATAGCACATGCAACCTTGTCCTCGAGTGGGCAGTGTGCTTTTAACATGGAGAATATATAGTTATTCAGTCTTCTTGCTTTCCTCGTCGCTTCTAACAAGTTTTCATACCCATGAGAAGAACTTTGGTTGCGATCACTAAAACTCTCCACTTCAGCAACATTAAGGAATTGATAGGAAAAATCAAAAAGCTCAAAGTGCTGCTGTTGGCCAAGTAAATAAATTATTGCACAGGCACCCCATGCTACAGAGTCACCCAGCAATTCATTCCTCGAAGGATCTCTTGTGATTTCTTCCAAGTATTCAAATTGGAGACCACTGAATATGCGGTAGAAGTCCTTTGAAGTGGTTATATCTATAAAACCGGTCTTTGGAGGGGCACTCCATTTGCTGTAATGCTTTTCTAATGCAGCGCTTGTGAAAGCCAGAGCATATTCTAGGACACTTCCTGCGTTCATGTTGGTCTTGTACAACAGCTCAGCAGCTTCTGCTTGCTTTGACATGGTGAAGAAGCGAGATGGATTAGTGTATCCGCTGTCCGATAAAACAGAAGCAGCAGATTTAAATAACTCTACCATAGGGCTATCACCAGAGTTTGTAACCTGTTTCATTTGCCCATCAGGTCCAGGAACAAATCCAAGCCAGGGAGCAGTCTGTATGAAGCGTGAGGTCTCAACCTCTTTCAGTGTAATATCCAACAGAGCTATTACAAACAAAGCACTTCCTAATTCCTTCAAGCAATGAAGTACTTCTTTCTTGAGCTCCGATTTTGAACCCCAGCTTAGCTGTTCACGAATAAATTTTAGACATCCAGCAATGCCTCCATCAAAGGGCAAAAGACTAATCGATTTTGGTAGTGCTTCTTGTAATGCAGTGATTTTAGGTACCAGTGTCACTATTTTGTCCGAAATGTGATCAAGAAGTGCACGAATCAGCCATGGCAATGACCTCGGACCAACTAGCTTCACAATGGCAGTGACATGAGGAGGCCCAAAGAACTCACTATATAGTCCTGCGATACCTTGATAAGCTGTGTTCAGGTCTTGAGAACCACAGTAAAAGAAAGACTTTCCACCAGGAAGATTAAGACTCTTAGGAGAGTCACGAACAGTTCTTGAAGATCGGACAAATCGCTGTGTTGTATTACACAGAATATAGTTTGGCAGAAAGTCATTTTGCATCTCCGCCCAAATCTGAGAAGAAAGGCGGCTTGAATATGAGATAAGTGACAGGTTTTCTTGCATCTCGCTATGCATAAGATGGAATGGATCTAATGGAAGATCTACTGAAAGTAACTCATGGGTGACTTTTAAGACATCCAAGAGCTGAAACAACTCCATAATTGTGCATAAATCTTGATTTTCAAAATGCTCAAACAAAGTATCAATGTTATCTCGCACTAACTTATTCATTCTTTGAGTAATCAAACTTCTTAAGTTGATAGTTCTTCCCAGCAAATTCACTCTCCTCATTCTAAACAGCTCACGGTATCGCATTTGTTGGAAATTGCACTTAGCAGATGACGAGACAAATGACTGATCAAGTAACCCAGTAGCCGCCAAGGATTTATAATATCCAAAGATGCTCTCAGAAAGCTTAAAAACAAGTTGATCAAAACAAAGGTCAACCTCTGCTTCAATTTCATCATATAAAAATCTCTGCTTCAACAAGGTCAATGCATTCTGAGCTGCATCATTATAAACATCAAATGGCATTAAAATGCTATCAAGAAGACCAGCATCTTGAGACTCAATGACATGATCCATCAACATCCAAGGAAGAGAGCATTCAATGGGAAATTGGATGACGCGAGAAGATTCCAAATAAAATTCTCTAAACCAGAGAAAACCAAGGTCTGTAAGTGACGATATAGTAGCTGCATAATCAATGATATGCACAAAAAAGCTAAGCTTATAAAAGAAGGTCTCTAATAGCTTTAGGTCATCGTTAGATATTCCTGATCCAGTATTTCCAAACAGTGCACCATGCTTCCTTGAATTTCCACCAGAAACCAACTCGAGTATCAAAAATTGCAAGCAGTGAACTTGGGTAGCAGTTGGGGTGACAGGTCTAGGATAAAAGGTGCTGGTCCTGCTTTCATCATTCTCATTTGAAAGTAAACGCTCAGACTCAGGTCTGGTTGTACTTGCCATCCAGTCAGCTGACAATGTGCGCATATCAGAAAGAATCCTAGAAAGATCCTTCTTTTTTCTAAATGTGGTCCGAAGCATTATATCTAGTTTATCTTGGACAAAATCTTGAACTTCCAAGTGAATGGTTTCCCAAACTGCATCAGACACCAATGTCTCACTTCTCTGCATCATTGAGCCAACACTTTTTATATAGCCAATAAGTTCTAACAAAGCCTTCCTTTCTTCGGCAGTGTAATTCCATCGAACCACCTTCTCATAGTCATAAACTGTAGTAGAATGTTCTGGGGATTCTTGAGGAACATCTTTACAAGGACGAGAAAACTTCCATGCTGATTGCTCCCATACACGCCCAGTCCACCTGCTTAGAAGCTGCAAACCCTCGACAACCATGTCATACATGCTTCCTTTAACTTCCTTAGACCACTCAATATCGGCATTGTCTGCTGACTTCAATAAAACAAGCTGATTTAATGCAGAAGCAAAGCGAATAGCAAAATCATCATGCTCTGCACGAATAGCGCCAATGTGGTTTGCAATTATGTAGTGCCTCTGATAATCTTGCAACTCACGAGGAGGGATCTCATGAGGTGCTGGAAGTGCTAGAAGCCGAGTTTGACTACAAAAGTTTTGGAAGTACATAGAGAGTTCTTTCATGATGGCAGCTGGAGAAAGATGAAGATCCGGAAATGCTGGTATGACAGGATCATTCTTGAAGATGCTAATAATCCGGTTGATTTTTATCTTCTTATACAAAGCCTCGCTATCTTTATCAGAGGAGGTCCCTAGGACAACAAGGACAGGCAAGACTCGAAGTAGCATGTGTCGATCTGGAAATAGAAGTGCAAAATCTAATTCCAGAGACTCCACACAAAATACTATAAGAAATTGAAGAATGTCTTCAACAGAGCTGATCCGAAACATTTCTGCATGGAAGTTCAATAATATAGCCCATCTCGTGCTTAAAAATATTTGTAAATCATCTAGCTCTTCTCTCATAGAATCAGTATCCTGCCACTGAGCACTGACCTGGGTAAATGTCCGTTTATACCAAGAAAAGTCATTTGGTATAGTTGCCTTTGCATTTTTCAGATGGTCAAGCTGAACCAGGACATCCAGCAATTTCAACATTGACCAAAAATGACTTACTGTTGGACCATTTATGAGTCTTTCAGGCCTAGAAAACCTCTGCATATCCGCAGCTAATTTAGAGGCAGCAGATGCTTGCCATCTCTGTATGTCACGTAGGCGACTCATTTCAGAATCCAGAACTTGATAGGTCTCCAAGTAAAGTTCTGCCTGGTTGTGCTTCATAGAATCAGGAAGTTGCGGTAGAGCTTTGACACAACTTCGATATGTGTATAAAATTGAAGCCATTTCTTTGCCTTCTTGAATCAAAGTGTTAAGCTGATTGATGGATTTGGTGTCTTCAGAAAGCGAGAGGCGGTATGCTGAAACATCACCATATTCAATTGGACTATTTGTTGCACATCTTTCACTAGATATCATCATGGCAAGCCCTTGTAAATCTGACTGGTCATCCTCCAAGGAGAAAGTGGAGAGAGCAGAGATGGCTTCTTCCACTGGGACTGCCATTGGAGGTCACTCTTAAGTTTCAGAGTTTGAAGAGTAGCTCAACTGTCTAGGCCGGAGGCGGACAAGCTTTGCTTTCAAATGGAACTAAGCTTTTTTTGGCACCCTGTCAGTGCTGCCATCGAATAGAAGCCCCATTGATTGTTAGCACAGTAAAAAAACATCAAACCATTACTTGAACGGTATTGTAGCAGGTAGCACAAGATGAGTGGCAGGACACATTCTGATAAAAGATTATTTCTATAATCTTTACTAAAATTGATGTTACATGATGCATAATACCATGGTGTATTCTGAAAATTCTTCCTTCACAGCCTAGTGGATAGTATATTTCACTTTTATGTAGCAACTATAACCATAGCCGTAAAGACGGTCAAATTTGAATGAGATTTTAGCAAAATGCTCAACATTGAAGGTCCTAATTGAGTAGAGCGTCAAATCTGCTCCAACTTTCAAACCAATCCATGGTTATCCAACATCAACTGCAGTTTTGATGAAAGGCATGTGTAAGAACTTACACAATGTTGTAGACAGTAGTCAACAAGCTCAACATGTTGATGAAAGTAAAGTGGTTGCTGGCTGACGGAATGTCTGAGACTATAGGCACTAAAATTCAAGATTTATATCCCTTGTGAATTATAGTATATTATATGTGGTAAACCCACAATATGGCAAGTGGTTCCCCCCCCCCCCTACCGTAGGCTCTGGCCGTGAAGCATTTTTTGTCATAGTAAGGCATAAACCTAAAATGGTGTATGAGGCGTTAATGAGTGAGGAGCTCTCTCTCTCCCTCCCTCCCCCACCTGGTGCCCTAAGGCAAGCCTCCAGCATTTTGAGGCATAAGCTAGATCTCGAGGCACAAGTAGGATAGCCTCGCCTCAAGGTGTAACCCTCAAAAGTTTCAAGATTGTTTTTTTAACAACAGGCTTCCTGGTGAAAAGGACGTCCGCGAGATGTTGAATGCTTATCACTTAGTCCAGCAAAAGACGTCATCTTAATGTAAAACAAGCTCAATAACACTATGCTAATATTCTTGCCATGTACGAAACATTCATCAAAGCGGAATTTTGAAATCGAACCCAGCCCGGCCTCTTGATTCGCCAATTGGCAGGTCTAGCAAGTTGAGCAGATCTGAAACTCATTCTTAGTGAAGAACTGGCTTTGACCATACCAGGTCAGTTCCACTGCCAACCCAGCAACTTGTCAGATTTTAACGTTCTTATTCTTACACCCCACCCCCCCAAACACACAAAAAAAAACATAGGGTCATATGACTTATGTAATCTCCTTTTTCCACAAGGCATATATTCCAGATATTTTAAAATTTACTGGTAGGTAACTTGTAACTTGTATATTTTCGTGTTTATATATGGATGCTTATTTTTTAAGTTTTGATGCTGATAGTTATCTTTCATGTAATATTATATCATGCATATATATCTGTAACACATATGATATTATACATATCCTGTCATTCTTCTGTCGCTGGATCAACCAGATCGTGGAACTAGAGATCTGAGACCAGCATTGTCAGGTCAAACTAAGTTATGTCCGAGAACCTTGCAGCAAAGTTTCATTTATTGACTTTCTTAAAGCTTCCACAAATTCCCACTTCCCTTATAATCTTAGCTATAACAGCCTATTTCTGTATTTAAGTTATATAGCTTCTTTATCAAACTCAGCTGTGTGATTTCATGTGGCTTTTCTTTATATATGAAGGCTTGAGTCAAAATAACAACACCTAGAAAAACCTTCTCCATAGTAACACCTAAGAAAACCTTTATCCTATATTTAGTGAGTTGTTTTCTTAATAAATTACTATGCACATGTGTTCAAGTATATCTAGCACAACCTTATGAAAAATACAAATGCAACATGAATTATAAAAGATGTTATCACTAGCATGACCTTTAGGGAAAGTTCAATCTCGCCCCTACATGTTAATCATATTGTTTTATCCTCCTTATTCCCCTTTTCTACTGCCCTTCTCCTGTGCTCTTTGTTCCAAACACCTCTCAAGCATGGTCATTATTGATGCCTCCACCCTGCTAGATGCTCAATATAAGGATGGATGTGTTTCAATTTACCCCTAGAAAGACAGAATGAATAGATCCGAACAGTTTGGAAACTTTCCAAACCAAGTTTTTGTCAATTAGCGTGGTTGAGTTTCAAAGTTACTGCTCTCAAACATGTTAGACATTCAAAAGCATAGATGAACCATAGTCATCATATCCATCATCACCATTATCATCACGACCATCATTTAAGCCTCATTTGCAACCATGTTGGTCGCATACATGGACCCTTCTTTTCTATTCATCTTTGACATTGATTATATTCTTATTAAATTGTAAAAATCTTAGAAGTTTTCTCTATAATCTCTCCCTTAGTTAATTTAGGTTGTCACGATAGTTGTTGAGGCGCCCGCCTGGGTGCCGCTTAGTTGACCATACACCCAAGGAGGTCTGCCTAGGATGCCGTCTAGCTAATATGAGAATTAGGTGCCTAGGCGAACGCCTGTGCGGCCGTCTAGGGGCGTCTGGACAGTTTTTCTCTGGAATTTATCATTCTGTATATTGTCATTTTAACATCTATTTGACATGTATAAGTGTTTTTCATGTGTTTTTAGGCTACTACCTCACTCTTTCATGTCTATTTAGGATGTGTAACGTTAAATATACACATGAAATACCTTATATATGTGATATATGAAATATTATATATGTATATAAAATGCAGAAAATAAAAAACTAAGGCAACTGCCCAGGCACCCGCCTAGGCGGCCCAGGCGCCCTAGGCACCCAGCCAAGCCAAGCCATCATCTAAACACCTTGACAACTATGGTTGTCACTTCCTCTATGAACTCTCAACTCAACAACATTACTTTGAATATGTGGACTTGTGAGTCTATGTTGTACACCACCATACTATCTGAGGCGTCCCTCACATAGTTTGCCCCTAATACTCGCCAACACGACTTTGTTACTCAAATAGTAATTTCTTAAGCAATTTTTCCTTGTCTTCCCACACATCCATCTTATATTCGTATTTCTGTCACATTCATCTCGTTGACACCTTGGTTGTTCACTGCAAGTGCCAACTATCACTCCCATACAACATGGTTGGCCATATAATAATTATTACTTTTCAATCTAAAGAGGGAAAGGGATATTTTAGTCCCATACTATTCCAGTTGCACTCTTCTATTTCATCCACCATGTTGTGCTCTTGTGACATATATCATCTGAACATTGTCATCTAAATGAATAATAGAGTCCAAGAAAAGAAAATGTATAATATTTTGCATATCCATGTCATTTAATTTAGCACTACTCAAAGCAGTTAATGGGATAAATTTGCTGCATGTACTCAATTTTGCTTCTGCTCATCTTAAATCCGTTGTGTTTTAATGCATTTCTTCAAACTTCAACTGTGCAACACAAGCTGTCTTTGTTTCATCAATTAGCACACGGAAATCATAAACATACACAAAGGCATCAAATATGCTTTGTCAACTCCTCCATAACAAGAACAATTAAATATGGGCATAGATTCGATCCTTGATGTACCTCTACTGTAATTGAAAATCTTAGTCTCCTCTCCTAGAATCAGAAAACCCAATCGAGCCGCCATACATTTGGATCGGGACTTTTTCCTCCTAAGCTAATTAAAGCACTTCCATCGATACTCGATCACAATCCTTTTCCAAATCAGTGAAAGTCATATGAAAATCCCTTTTGTTTTCTATATATTCACCATAAGCCTCCTTATAAAAAAACAGCATCTGTTGTGGATCTTCATGCGACATTAGAAAGTAAACAACAGAAGGTGAAACCTGGGTGTAAGCCAGTTTATCTGTCAAAGAAGATCGAGCAGCTAGCACCCTTTGACATTTGAGGTGGTGAAAATTGCAAGAGATAACACAATAGAATTGGACAAGCCAACTCAAATGTTTGGTAGTCATCAGTGGTTTGGAGATGGATGGCTTGTAGGATGTGCAACAAAGAGGGATCATCACAAGCTTCTTTCAGGCAATCAGGCTATTGCGGCATTTGTTCTCCTCCTTCCTCTCTGAAACAAAATGGGTGTGCACTTGTATAGACTAGCATTAGCATGGGAGTACTTTGATAGTTCCAATATTGTTGTTATTAGATACAAATAACCCAAAAAGATATATGTAATGCTTTTTTGCATGTATCACATAAACCTAAGTATATGGAACAACCTCCATACTTCAACAATCAATAAACATTCTTCATTTGAAAAATATCTAGAAACTTCTCAAGACTCTTTATGGGCTAAGACATGCACCGAAAGCACAGTTTCTTAAACTATGTGATTTTCTACCATCCTCTAGATATATTCCAGCTCTACAGATGTCTTCCTATAAATTTTGGCAAGGATCCTACTCAAACCCATTATTGTAGGCCAAAAAGCGGTGTACTGGGTGGGATTTGAACACACAAACTAGGTAATAAACAGCCTGGCTGACTTAGCTGCAACCAAACCTTATTTGCTTTTCATCCGACTCTATGTAGATGATATTGTTCTCCTCAGTAGTCACGCTTCTTTTCTATAAGTATTTGCTGATACTTAAGAAAGGATTTTTCTCTCAAATAACATGGTTTACCTATAATTTGGAAAAAAAATTCAGTTACATGTTTGGCCCAACCATAGTTATCCAGGCTCCCTAGCATTTAGGTGGGCCATCTTAAACTGGGTGCCTAGGCTTTCAGATAGCTAAAGTGGATGCCTAAGGTCTTTTTCAGGACCAAATTAAGACACTTAAAGACCAAATTAGCATGATAGGTCTGAATTTGGTCAAACTAAATCACGTTTAGTTATTTTTGGGAAGAAATAGATTTGATTCAGGCCAAATCAGATCTAATTTGGGTTTGGTCTGATTTGGGGGAAATAAGTCTGATTTCGGGACAGCATGCCTTCTTTGGGGGAATTAAGTCTATTTTTGCCAAATTAGGGCTTGGTTAGGTCAATGTAGGACAAACTAGGGGAAGCTACGTCAGATTAGGCCATGTTATGCCAAAATAGGCCCGACTTAGGGCAAATTAGGGTAGATTAAGTTAAATTAGGTCCAATTTAGATCATGTGAGGTCAAATTAAGGCCTAATACGGCTATCTTGGGGCATGATAGGTGTGATATAGGTGAAGTTATGATTTGATTAAGCTTAGGGATAACCAATACAATGTACATCGTGATGTATATTTTGAATATGGCTACATGTATTGCAAAATCATTTATATATATGTAAAATATTAACAAATATGAAGAACGCCTAGAAACGCCTAGGCCACCTAGGCTTCCCTTGGGTGGGAGGGGGCGCCTAGCCCCCTAAACAACTATGTGCCCAACTATATTCATTAAATAGTGTCGTATAGAAGTTTTTTCTGCACTGGCAAACTTTGTACAAATTTACATCAAAAAAATGTCATTTCGAACAGTGAGTTTGCACAAAGTCTGCTACTTTGGAGAATACCTTCTGACTAATGTTAGTTAAGAAAATTTTATTATGTTTAGTACGCTGTCGTAATGTTTTCCAATTACTTTTTGAGCATTCATCATCATCATCTAAGCCTCAATCCCAACTCTATTGGGGTCGACTACATGGATCATTCGTTTCCATTCATCTCTATCATGGGTCATATTCTGGTCAAGATGTAGAGATTCAAAATCTCTCTTTATAAGCTCTTCCCATGTTAATTTAGGCATTTCTCTTCTTCTATTAATTGTGCTTGACTCAATAGCATTACTTCGTATAGGCACATTAGATGGTCTGCGCTGCACATGTCCATACCATTTGAGTCAACCCTCACGCAACTTGTCCTTAATGCTCGCCACCCACACTTTATTCATGATATAGTCATTTCTCAAGCGTCTTTTCTTGTCTTCCCACACATCCATCTCAGCATACGCATTTCAGTCACGTTCATCTTGTTGAGACCTTGTTTCTTCACCGCCCAACGTTCACTCCCATAGAGCATGGCTAGCCGTATAGCAGTTCTATAAAACTTGCTTTTTAATCTGAGAGGGATCTTCCGATCACATAATACTCCAGTTGCACTCCATTTCAACCATTCTACAGTGATCCTGTGACAAACGTCATTTTGGACATCCCCGTCTATTTGAATAATAGAATCCAAGTAACAAAATTTATCACATTTTGGTATGTCTACCCCGTCCAACTTGGCTCCACCATTCACATTGCGAGATTGGCTGAACTTGAAATGCATATACTCAGTTTTGCTCCTACTAATCATCAATCCATTTGATTCCAATGTCTTTCTCCAAAGTTCAACTTTATCATTCAATCCATCTTTAGTTTCATCAATCAATACAATATCATCAACAAATAACATACACCAAGGAATATCATCCTGAACATTTTTTGTCAACTCATCCATAACAAGAACGAATATATTTGGATTGCGTGTGGATCCTTGGTGTACCCCAACTATGATAGGAAAAGTCAGTGTCTCTCCTTCAGGTGTCTTCACACTTGCAGTAGAGGTATCATACATGTCTTTAGTCAAGTCAATGTATTGGATTGGCACACACTCTCTTCAAAACCATCCACAACACTTCCCTGGGTACTCGATCATAAGCCTTTTCCAAATCAATAAAAACCATATGAAGATCTCTTTTGCTTTCTCTATACTTCTCCATAAGCCTATTTAAAAAAAAACATATGTTGTTGATCTTCCAGGCATGAAACCAAATTGGTTGTTTGATACCTACGTTATAGATCTAAGCCTCTGCTCAATAATCCTCTCCCAAAGCATCATTGTGTGATTCATCAACTTGATACCTCTGTAGTTTTTGCAGCTGTGAACATCACCTTTGTTCTTGTAGATGCGGATTATAGTACTATTTCTCCACTCATCCGACATCTTCTTGGTCTTCATGATCTTGTTAAAGAAATTTGTTAACCACATAACTCCTTCATCCCCCATACTCTTCTATACATCAATGGGAATAATGTATGGTCTGCATGCCTTTCTCATTTTCATCTTTTTCAAAGCATTCTTGACCTCAAATAGTGAAACTCGTCGTGTGTAAATGATATCTCTTGTATTCATGTCACACGAGTCGCTAACATTATTTATAGTATCTCCATTGAAAAGCTTATGGAAGTAATTTCTCAATTGGTTCTTGATATCATCGTCCTTCACCAACAATCTACCATCTTCATTCTTAATGCATTTTATTTGACTCAAGTCTCTTCCTTTCCTCTCTCTTATACGAGCCATTTTATATTTTTTCCCCTTCTCTTGTGTCCAGTTTCTTGTAAATATCATCAAAGTATCTAGACCTTACCTCCTGAACAACCTTTTTCGCTTCTTTCTTTGCTTCCATGTATCTCTGGAACGTTGCATCATCTCGAGATTTGGACAAGCTTCTATAGATCTCCCTTTTCAGTTTAATAGCATGTTGTACTTCATCATTCCAACACCAAGTCTCTTTGTGTAGATCTCCCTTTTCAGTTTAATAGCATGTTGTACCTCATCATTCCAACACCAAGTCTCTTTCTGTAGAGGCCCACAATCTTTAGATTCCCCCAAAACCTCTTTGGCAATTTTTGTTATGCAGGAGCTCATGTTATGCCACATAGTATTAACATCAGACTCCAAATTCTAAATTCCCTCCTTGCTGAGTTTATCACAAAAAGTCAATTTCTTTTCTCCTTTAAGATTCCACCACTTGATCCTGCTATCTTGTTTTCTGCTATGCTTGCCTTTATTGGTCTTCGTGTCAATATCCAAAACCACCAACCTATGTTGGGTCGTGAATTCTTCGCCAAGAATCACTTTGCAATCCTTGCATAGTTTACGATCCACCCGCCTCCTAAGGAGGTAATCAATTTGGGTACAATTGTGCCCACTCTTAAAAGTAATCTTATGAGATTCTTTTTTCTTGAAATGGTGTTTGCCAAAATCATATCATATGCAACTGCAAAGTCTAACTCCTCCATTTCTACTGCCATATCCAAAACCACCATGAACTCTCTCATATCCAGCATTACTACTCCCCACACACTCTCAATAATGATCTTCTCATCTGTCGGTAATTTCCCTGCATCAGTCCATCCATGTCATCCTAAAAATCCTTCTTAGCCTCCTCGCTAAGGCCAACTAGGGGGCATAAGCACTAATAATGTTTTAAAAAAAATCTCCCAAAAAAACAGTGGTAGCTATGATTCTATCACCCATCCTTGTGATCTTGACAACATCATCCTTCAACATCTTATCAACAATAGTACCAACGTCATTTCTATGTTTATCAAAACCTATATACCAAATTTTTTATCATGTGTCTCTAATCTCTCTACAACGTTCCCATGTCCACGTGGTTTCTTGCAAGCAAGCTATACAGACTTTTCTTCTTATCATGGTATCCACTATCTCCAAAGATTTCCCTGTCAAATAGTCAATATTCCAAGATCCAACTATAATCCTTTTTTGTTGAACTTGCTTCTTTACCTGCCTTCGTCGAAAATGTTGCCCTTGCACATGTTTTACTACATCCGGCAATGATGTGGCGGGACTAGCTTCTTTACCCACACCTGTCCAAGATGTGGTAATCCTTGCATATTTTTCACTACATCCAGGCAATGATGCAGCGGGACTAGCTTCTTTACCCACACTTGTCCAAGTGTGGAAACCCTTGTCTGTCCTTCAACACAACTGGGTGTCATTGTGTCGAAACCCCTTGCATATTTATCATGCACCCGGGTGTCGATGCAACGCGTTGCTAGGTAGGGATGCTCCAATGTAATTTTTATACGGATCCATGTCATAGAAAGAGTGACAAGTTTTTATGGCTGGCTGTCAACCTACCACCAACCCTCCTCCTTTACCCGCTTGGGACCGGTTACATTTGCACAAAATGTATGAAACATAGGCGGAGTTCCAACAATGTTCCACAATCGAACAATGAGTCGGAGAAAATCTTGGAATTCTCATAATTGCCTCCACATAATCCTATCCTGAAAAAATAAGGATGAAATCATCTTTTTTCTCCTAGAATCATTAGGTTACAGCCTCGTCACTGGGGATCTAAAGCCATATTTGGGCCAGCTACAGGTTTGAAATGTTACATTAAAGGAACGTGAAAAAAGCATCACAGATTGGCAATGAGTTTCTTTCTCAATGGAGAAAGACTTTACAAAAGAAGTCACAATTTTATGCTACTAAGATGTGTACATGTTGAGTAGCATGGGGCACGTGGAATCCCATGTGAATCAGCAAGGACCACCTGGCCGGGCTAAATACTCATGGGTGATTGATAGCGAAGTATAACCGTGCGCCTGGTACTCAGACATTGGCTCGAGGCATTTTCTCTACCCCTTCTGACCCTAAAAAGCAAATTCGACCGGGCTTTGCAGCCATGGGCAAGTCTATCGGTCAATAGGTGTACTCATATAGAGAAGAGTGGTGTTCGTCCATCAGATCAGAAGAGGAGGGCACTCAACGATTCAGGGGCTTCAAACTTCACAAGAACCTAGATGACGCAATTTCACCAGGCCTAGCTCACTACGCTCGCCGCACAAGGTGGAGGTAGGTCCTTGAATCAAGGTTGGGACATGACATTAGGTGTCTGCCTACCCTTTATTTTAATTCATTGGAACTTCCTTTCCTTGTGACTATCAGGAGCAAAAGAAAGGTCAATCAGAATCAAACTTCGGGATTGTTACACTGCTTGCTTTTCCCATCGATTGAACATGATGAGATTCGATCCCTGTGTTCCAATATAAAATACCATGAGGAGCCTGGGGAGCTGACTGAGAAACTTGTGAGTGATTCCACTACAAGCATTATTAATTCAACCAAGAAAATGCCAAATGAGTAAGAGAATAGTGCCATAGTCACTATCTACAAGAACAAGAGAAATGATAAGAGATGCACAGACTATATAGGTATCAAGTTGAAATGCCACTAAGAAGTTTAGAGAGAATTGTTCAGAAAATATTGAGATCTATTATGTAAGCATCCAACAACCAATTCGGTTCATGTCTAGAAGGTTAACTTATTTCCTTGATAATGAAGCCCGTGGAGAAGTACAGAGAAAACAAAAGAGATATCCATATGGTTTTGATTGGTTTTGAAAAGGCTTAAGATCAAGTGACGAGAGAAGTGAACAGGTGGGTTTTGGAAAAAAGAGGTCCCAATCGGCCAATCCAATACTTTGAATTGATTGAAGGCATGTATGACAACTTAACTATGAGTATAAGGGCTCCAAGAGGGCGAGAGTCCATG
Source organism: Alisma plantago-aquatica (assembly GCA_963693085.1). NCBI lineage: Eukaryota > Viridiplantae > Streptophyta > Magnoliopsida > Alismatales > Alismataceae > Alisma > Alisma plantago-aquatica. The sequence continues at coordinate 172,811,969 of OY856414.1, read as the reverse complement.
ATTTCCAATTGCAGTTGGGGCGTATTAAGGATCTATTGTAAGCCCATATTTATATGCCCTTGATATGGATGAGTTAACAAAGCAAGTTCAAGGCCTTCTCGCTTGGTGGATGTTATTTGTTGATGATATTGTGTTTATCTACGTTTTAGAAGCCCATCCTCCTTGGCCACTTAAGCGTGAAGCAACCAATTAAGCAGGGAATTTGAAAGAAGGAAAAAAAAAAGGTGTGTAATGAAAGATGCAGATATTTGCATTTACATTCTAGTAATCCAATATTACATAACTATTGACTAACCACTCAATAACCAAGCAATAGGAACAATACGAACTAGATTGTGGCAGGTAATATTAAATATGGAAATACCAACAGCCAATATAAAGAGTACAGTGGCGTGGTGAGTATTAAGAACAAGCTACATGAGGTCCGCCTCAAACAGACTGACAGATGCAGCAATCAAAAGTGATGCTACAGACTCGAGCATAGTTAAAAGAGTAAGAGAAGCCCCTACATTATTAACTTGAGGGAAATTTATAAGGAGAGAGATATAATTACATCTTAATAAAAGGACTCGAACATGGTTGGGAATGAGGCTTAGATGACGACATTGACGATAATGATGACATTCTGGGAATATAGATTCCTAGCACTCTTATGGGTAGCTCTTAAACCAAAAGAACTATGCAAGGGATCTCTTGGCACAGGTCAATGCTACAGAATGCAAACCTCTTGCTATCCTCACGGCCAATAAACTCCACAAGAGCCTCGATGATGATCCCTTCCCTGGTGCAGCTAGCATAGAAGGCTTCTTACAAACTTGTAGTACATCCCAGTCACTAGGATTGAGTTGACCTCTGCATCACATACTACATGTAAATACATGTCTAACCCTTTTGTTTCTTACAACAATCTTCTCAAACAGATTTCCCTATACCTCAGAAGCAACTATATCTTTAGGATTACAGGCCAACATGATAGGCTGATAGCCATTAGGATATAAAAGCTTACACTAATGTGGTTTGTGAAAGGCTATACCTAAAATTACTTTTCATGAATTGAGAAGCAAACTAGGTCGTACAGATCTTCAACCAGTTTGTGGTGGGGGTACTAGAGGAATATGTGGAAAAGCTTGTTATATGTGGTTATCATCTGATGTAATCGTGCTTCTAAACTATATCAGGCATGTGTTAGCTCATCCCATTATGTAACTTGGGAGTATCTTGAGTCCAAATCAGCCCAACCCTCCTTGCATAACTATTTTTCCCTTGGTCGCCCTGATTTCAACAACTCAACCCAACCCAAGCCATGTCCACAACGGAAATTAATCCTGGGGCTGCTGGCCTGAACCCAACCCAACTCATTGTATATATTATCATCACACCAAGCCAAACTCTATGGATCCAAGGTTGTTTTTCCGCCTAAATTCCCATCTCAATTTTCTCACCCTTTTTGCGTCGTTTCCATCACATTCCTGTTCTTGATCAAGCATTTCTTCCCCCAGAAAAACCTAATTGATTAGCCCAAGGACTCGAACCCACACCAGCTTCACTGACATGCTTTAAGCCTGATAGCAGAAGCACTTACGCATTCACAAGGTTCTATCCTTCAAAAAACATCGATTTTGCACGCTCACAGGGCTAAACAACAGCTGCTAGCAATTGACGAACAGCTCAACCAAAGTCTCTAAAAGCAAAAGAAAATGAATGGTAGCGAGAACACGAGAAGAGTACTCGACGATAAAGAAGAAGAAGAAAAAATGGAAACTTAAAATGGGTTCACCACATGTAAAAGTTGAAGTAAATCCTCCAGATAAGTGGAAGAGGTACCTAGACTAATGCGCTCGTGATCCTGCAAAAAATGTGGAGGGAAAAAACAAACAACCAGCTCACCTAGATCCTACGGCTGAGCCACGGGACGCAGCGCCCACGGGAGTCGCCGAGTTGTAGAACCTGGAGAACCTGTGAGTGTTGGCGGGCTTGGGGCGGTGTTGCTTCCTCCTTAGCCCGAAGACCTCCTGGACGAGCGGGACGTGGACAAGGACGGTCTTCCAGGCGATGTACCAGCTGAGGACGATGAGGGAGAGGACGAATGCGACGGCGAGCACCGGGCGGAAGAAGAACAGGGACGCGAGATCCAGCACCGTCACGGCCTGCTGCGAGTCACCCGTCGTCATCCCGATGCACCACCCCTGTTATGAAGTTGGGACATGGACAAGGGTGGTGGTTTGGCCGGACGTTGGGGGGGGGGGGGGGGGGGGGGGGGAGATCTGGCCTGGTGGGGTCCGGCAGCTGTGCAGCAGCTCCGTTGAGGGGTTTGAATTGAGTAGTTGGCCGGCGAGAGGGGTGGAGGGAGGAGAAAGTGGAAGACAAAAAGAGACTAGGGAGACGATAGTGGAGGTGTCGTGGACTTCACCCTTACGCTTCGGTGGCGGGTGGCACGACCTGTGTTTAGGGCTTTTAGTGGGCTTAAGGGTATTCGGGCCAGACTCGTTTGAAGTGATGGCCTTTTACGAAGACCGCCGGAAGCTGTAGTTGCAGTTTGCAAAGCCGTAGGAGAATAGCAACATTGCAAGAACCCTAGCGGCAAGCACCTTCTCGGCGGCTCGCCGCCATTCTAGAGGTGACAGTCCCCACCGGAGAGGCGCGCGAGGAAGTGGCGGAAACGGCCTCCGTAGGCGCGCACAGATTGCGTGTGTAGGGAGTCTCCGTCAAGCAATTGGAATAAGGATAGGGAGCAGCCGATACAGCTTAACTGCCGCGAGCATTCCAGCTCCAGAAAGCTTCTATTGGAAAAGAGGGATTCGCACAGCAGGCCAAATCTGGCGAAGCGGATCCCTGTAATCTAGCGCCGCCTCTAATCAGCTGGGCTTCTTCATCTCGCTTTGATCGAGCTTGCTGCTTTATTTTGATGGTCCTGGACATCCTCATGAACAGCTCCGATGACAGCCTATCACAGCTGGAGGCCCTTCGCCGGCGCGTGGAGGAACTGGAACAGGAAAATAGGACTCTCCTATCTCAGATGTCCAGGTGCCCCCTATGCTCAAAGAAGAAGAAGGTGGAGGTGAACGCAACACGCAAGCCCTGTGCTGGTGGCGACTTGATCGGTGAACTTCCAGTTCCAGTTTTGGTTGAAGGCGACAGTTCCAGCGACATAGATGCTACCTCCGGCGATAAAGAGAGGTTCAAATCCAGATACGTGGCATTGAAGATCATGTATTTCGGCCAGAGGTTCTACGGGTTTGCCTCCCAGACCCACATGGAGCCCACAGTGGAGTCGGAAATCTTCAAGGCGCTCGAGAAGACTAAGCTGGTCGGGAAAGGGGAGAGAGTGAGCTACTCCAGGTGCGGCAGGACGGATAAAGGGGTCTCCTCCACAGGCCAAGTAATATCCCTTTACCTAAGATCCAAGGGTAAATATTCCTCTGAAGGAGATGAAGCTGATGAAATAGACTATGTCAAGGTTCTCAATCGCACACTGCCACAGGACATCCGAGTTATGGGCTGGTGCCCTGTCCCCGTCACCTTCAGCTCGAGGTTCAGCTGCCTCAGCAGGGAGTACAGGTACTTCTTCTGGAGAGAGGACCTCGACATCGACCTCATGCGGGATGCAGCTACCAGGTTCATTGGCGAGTACGATTTCCGAAACTTCTGCAAGATGGATGCTGCCAACGTCAGCAACTACAGGCGGCGGATCACCTCGTTCACCGTATCTCCCTGTGATCAGAAGTACGGCGACAACGAGCTGTTTGCTATTACCATCCATGGAACTGCCTTCCTGTGGCACCAGGTCCGGTGTATCGTCTCTGTGCTGTTTATGGTTGGTCGAGGCCATGAATCTCCCAACATTGTAGACGTTCTCCTTGATACGAGCAAGATTCCCAGGAAACCCCAATATGTCATTGCGCCGGAGCTTCCGTTGGTGCTCCGGGCTTGTAAATTCGATGGTGTTAGTTTCATCTGTTCGCCGGATGCTTATAGAGCTTTGGTTAATGACTTGAATACGAGCATCAAGATGCATCACATGCAAGTCGCCATTGTTTCTGAAGCACTGAGTTGCTTGTCTTCTGTAATTACTTGTGGGGAAATGACGGACCAATCTAAGAAGATACCGAAGGGACGTGTGCCCCTCTTGAAACGACCCACGGAACCCACGTACGAGGAGAGACGGGCGAGATTGGTTAGGGATGTAAAGTGATTAGGGGTATGGGGACGAAAAGGGGATTTGTATTTGTGTACACCAATTGTTTTGTTTGATTTGTAATGCTTTTATTAGTCAAAACGAAGCCCCTCGACATGTATGTGGTTCTTTCCAGATATTTTTGCAAACGTCATCCGATACATTACTAAAACAGAGACATATCACAAACGCAATGATATGTTAACAGTGCGGGAAGGCAAAACAATTCAGGAATGAGAGGTATCTATACCTATACCTATAAATAACCACAGGTGACATGCCTGCTTTTCGTAGTCGTCAGCCTGCTAGTTTTGGTATTCGGTGATCGTTAATTGGAGCTGCTTGCTACGAAAAGTAATAGTTTGATTTGAATAGTTATCTTATTTTGGTTTGTTTGAAATAGCTATCTATTTTTATCGTTATTTTTATATGCGAGGTTGTTTTTATTATGTGAAGAATGTTGAGGTCTTTGCTCAGCGAACGTGACTAACTTTCAGCCTACACGTGTGTGTTACTTTTTTATTGTTAATTAATTTATATTTCAAGCAATTTGAGTTAGAGTATATGTGACCAGCTTTCGACTTATACGCTCGTGTGCTTCATTTTTTTATTTTTTATTTTAAGCAATCCAAGGAACATGTATCCCTACTAATCGACATTTTATCGCTTTTATTTATTTATTTAGTTAAATAAAAAGATAAAATGTTACACAAGTATTAGCTTTTAGTATGTGTTTTCTGTTTCTTTAAAGGAAGTTATTATCAGTGCCATTGATTAAATTTATTTGTGTGTACAATCATTCTAACTCGGTGCTAATTAGTTTAGTTTGTCTCTGTTTCTAAAAATAACCACACGTGACATGCCTGCTTTTCATAGCCGTCAGCCTGCTAGTTTTGGTATTCGGTGATTGTTAATTGGAGTTGCTTGCTACGAAAAGTAATAGTTTGATTTGAATAGTTATCTTATTTTGGTTTGTTTGAAATAGCTATCTATTTTTATCGTTATTTTTATATGCGAGGTTGTTTTTACTCTGTGAAGAATGTTGAGGTCTTTGCTCAGCGAACGTGACTAACTTTCAGCCTACACGTGTGTGTTGCTTTTTTATTGTTAATTAATTTATATTTCAAGCAATTTGAGTTAGAGTATATGTGACCAGCTTTCGACTTATACGCTCGTGTGCTTCATTTTTTTATTTTTTATTTTAAGCAATCCAAGGAGCATGTATCCCTACTAATCGACATTTTATCGCTTTTATTTATTTATTTAGTTAAATAAAAAGATAAAATGTTACACAAGTATTAGCTTTTAGTATGTGTTTTCTGTTTCTTTAAAGGAAGTTATTATCAGTGCCATTGATTAAATTTATTTGTGTGTACAATCATTCTAACTCGGTGCTAATTAGTTTAGTTTGTCTCTGTTTCTAAAAATATTTTGTCTTGAGTATTGATTGGTCCAATGTATATGTGTGCTTACATGTTTCGGGGAATCACTTGATTTTTAAACTAGATGATTTCTCTTGATATATTTTATATAGATTAATACATGTTAATGATGTGCTCATCATCTTTAACGGAAAATATAATTTTAGCTTAAATTGTGGTAATGACACGACAAGTAGGAGGGAGTCAAGTGGTCAGCTACTGAGTGCATTTGCATGTGCTTCAGTAACTTGGTTATGTGCTCAATGGTCATTGTATGTGTTCTAACAACACGTATGTCTGTTAATTGATCCATCATGTATGTATGCTAATTAATTCTGTCAATATGTTTGTGTGTTTATAGATTAAAATGAGTCAACTGGATGTTAATCGAGTTACTCTCTTTAGTAAATTGTATATAATTGTTATAACTAATAATGAATAGAAAAGATCATTTTTTTGAATTAAAGTGAATAATTATGAAGCATTGTTATCATACATAACAATATACATTAGATATTTATTATGTAAATTCAACTGATATTCACGTGCTTAGCACGTGCTTTTAACTAGTATACTTAGAAAGAAAGCCAAAGCTGACGGTGTTGCCCTAATGAGGGTGCGATGCCGGTAAACAACTCACAAAATATGGTATGAACAGTAATATCATAGTCATCAGCAGCAACAGCAAAAGATACCCATGCCTTAGACCTCCTAGCAGTATGTCTCTTATTTATGCTTCTTTATTTGCGACATCTAGAAGTGACCCAGAGGAGATCTCTTCTTTGGTTGATGGCCCCGCCGCCCCTCTTCATCCTTGAAGATGATGGCCCTAGGGCCTTTGCCTTTGTCCTTCTAGGCCGCAACAGCGTCACTTGGAATTGGAGGACCAAAATGATAAGAGAGAAGAAAAAGAAATGTTGTTGTTATGATTATGGAAGTCGTTTGTGTGAGTGTGGTTTACGCATAGGACAACAATGATTTTTGGGGTTTCGAAAAGTTTTGAGAGGGAGCAAGGTGGTTTTGTCATTTTGAGAAGTTTTGAGAGGGAGCAAGGTGGTTTTGTACGGTGACGTGGAAGGAATAATTATTGGGTGACATAGGGGGTAACATGAGTGATGATTGCAGAGAGAATGAGTGACGGAGGAAGAAAGAAAGGATGAAAGAGAAAAATAAAGAAGGATGAAAGTAAAAGAGAGGAGAGGATGGAAGTGATGGAGTAGAAGAGGGAACTGGATGAGTAGAGGAGGGAAGGGATGGGGAGAGAAAAGATTAAAGAGAAGGGAAGTCAAGGGGAAAGACAATGGGAAGTGATAAGGATAGAGGAGGGAACTAATTTGGGGAGGAGGTGAAGTAAGGGATATAGGATTGAAGTAATGGATGGAGAGTGAGGAATTGATTATGATTTTCATGATGAGGGATGGAGGGAAAGGAGCAAAGTGAGGATGGAAGCAATAGAGAGAGGAGGTAAGTGATGGGGGAGAGGAGGGAAGTGAGGAGAGAATTTATAGAGGGAGAGAAGTAATTGAAGGAGAGAAGTAACAGAGGGAGAGGGGGGAAGTGATGAGAGAAGTAAAAATGAGGTGTTAAATTAGTAAAAGCATGTGTAATGGAGGAAAAGTATTGATGCATGGGTTTTTAGTCGTTTTCACATGTATATTTTTCTTGATTTTATGTGTTGTTTTGTCATTTATTTGATTAATAATGTATGAAATGCAATTAATGACATGTGCTATCTAAATGCATCAAATTATCTTATTTTTACTGTTTAAGATGGTTTAATATTTATCCCAAGAATTTATCCACGTTCTTGTGCATTTTCAGGTACAATTGGACTTTACAGAGACGACACTACCGACTCCAAAAGTCGCACAGACTTGATACTACCGACACTCAAAGTCAGTAGTATCGAAATCACGTCAGCAAAGCATAAGGATGAATCATGAAAAGTCAGTACTACATAGTTCACAAACTCGATACTACCGAGATGGCGTCAGTAAGGCAGTGCTCGGGCGACCTAAAGACTTGGTGCCATTGAGATAAGTCGATAGTACTGACATTATCATGAGTCGCGGCTACCCTAGGATCTCGATACTACCGACTACCAAGTCGGTACTACTGAGTCTGTCTGATTGGTTAATTCTGAAGATGGCAATTTAATCCAACGGTTGACGTTATTTTGTACCGTAAGTGACTCCTATGACCTAAGGGGAGTTCATCCAGACGTAAGAAGACGACCATTTTCCATTACACGACACCAGAGAGAGACAAGAGAAGAGAAAGGAACTGAAGGCTTCATCTGGGACAATCTAAGCACCTCCAAAAGGCGAATCGGCAGTCGAAAGATAGCCGATTGCACGTACGACATAGGGGATCATCTGGATCATCTATTCACTAGGGTTACTTGGTTTTTCTAATGTTTTTCGCATTTTTCTCTTTCTCTACCATGTATTTGTTAATGAAAATCATGTGGGACTAAACCTCTTGATTCCTTAGGACCCGGTAGTAGCCTGGATATGCATTGTAACTGATTTCTATGCATTAATGTCATCTTTGTCCCTATTTTCTAGATATAAATCTATGAAGTTGCATTGTTCTGTTTATTCCTGATCAACATAGATAGATTATTAGACTCTTAATCATTCTGGGAGAGATTTTAAGGGTTAAAAAGTATAGATTTACCCGTTTATTGCACCCCTTGGGAAAGGCAGAGAATAAACAGAAGGAAAAACCCAGAGTTTAATCATAAAGCACCTAACTATCAACCAACTGCTATGGAAATAGGGTTGGCATTAGCATAGGTAGTGAACTATGTTGTGGGAGTGGGTAGTTCTGACTACATGCTCTTTATCCAGAGATAAGGGTAATAAATATTGGTGTGTGGAATGAATTGCAATGTTATCTGTGGTGAAACTGTAATCCTAAGGAATTCCCTAAATCTGAGTAATTTAAATGTTAAGTTTGTTTCATTCTGTTTTTGTTTCTAATCAATCAAACCAATTCAATTTCACCGGCTTAGCTAATTTGACCATAGTTAGTTGTAGTCTTTTGGAGAATGTCTCCATGTGTTTGACTCGGGCCTCAAAATGGCCTATATTACTTCGATGTGTTCATTTGCATATAACGCACGGTAAACACATGTCAAGTTATTGGCGTCGTTGCGTGGGAGACGGAAACATCCAACACTACGAGTGTTGTGGACAGTCACTCTAGGCCAACCTTTATTTTTTTCCATTTCATTTAGAGCTGAATTATAAAATCATTATTGCTTCTATCTCTGCTACTGTACTCTGACAATCAATTTGCTGCTTTCAGGAACTGGTGTATGGTGTATATTGGAGCCATCTTCGTCGGGGTTTGGGCAAGCAGAACTCCTTCACAGAGAGAGGGAAGTTGGAAGGTCTGCGGATAGATTCAACCGAACTCCACCACCAACACCTCCGCCTAAAAGATCTATAATACCAAAAGAACCTGAGTCAGTAGAAATGGGGGATGGGGCAGAAGAACAAACAATATGGGAGAGGATCAGAGCCTCTGCCTCAACAGCTCAAAAAGGACCAATCAAAAGATAAGCCATCAATGTGGGTAGCTATAAGATTGACCCATGGTTGATCTCTTTAGTCAAATCCCAAGATTTCCATGGCCACAATTCTGAAGACCCGATGGTGTACATTAATAACTTTGTGGAGAACTGTGATATGGTCAAGATAGATAGAATATCAGTGGCTGTCATATATCTGAAGCTTTTTCTGTCATCATTGGCATACAATGCAAAGTCATGGTTTCATAATCTTAATGATGAATGTATCAAATGTGGGATCAGATGATTGATGCCTTCTTCAAGTGCTATTTTCCCCCACTGAAGACCAATGACTTGGTAAAGAAGATCCATAATTTCAAAAAACAATCCGATGAATCACATATTTAGAAGCATGGTAGAGGTTCCAAAATATGCTAGGGAAAGTACCTCATCATGGTATCGATCTTCTGGGATAGGCAAAGATCTTCTATTACGGTATGTACAAGGGAGAAAGACTACACTTGACAGTGTGGGAGCAGGGTTCTTCCTCAACAACAAACATGCTCGTTGTCATGAGATATTGAAGAATATGTCCAAAAATTAATCATGGGGCGATGAGAGAGAGCTTCCGAAAACTATCAAAAGTTCCGACGAGTCCAAGGCCATCTCTACATTAAATGAGAAGTTAGATTTGATTGCTAGAAAGATATGTGCCAACGATGGATCACCTTCAGAAGAAGAAGATGAAGAGTGTAAGTTCGTGTGCCAACAAAAGTAATATAGGAGCAACGACTACACATGGAGGAAGGATCCTAAGTTTTCATGGAAGGATCCTAACAATTTCCAACAGGGCCCATTACATGTGCAACAACCCAAGCCACAACACTTCGGTGGCCAGGGCACAATATTAAGAAGAACAAAAGAAGATTGACCGTATTGAAGCAATGCTTAAAAAGTTGGTCAGTTAGAATGAAGTGATGATAGGATAAACTCAAAAAGAACTCATGAACCAAGGGGTGAGGATCCGCATTATAGAAACTCAGATTTCTCAAATAGCAGCAAATGTGGGTACTTTGAAGAAGCCAAACCAATAAGGGTTCCCAACTAATACCAACGTGCCTGCTGGAAATCAACACGTCAAGGAAGCCCTACTCTGCAGTGGTAAGACATTGTTGAATAAGGAACCAGAAACCACATGTGTAGGTGAAGCTACAAGAATAACAACTCGGACTGTGACAACACAGGCAACTGAGCCGGATAATTTGGAACAGGATAAAACAACTGAAGGGTACACTGATGAGGTGGAGGATACTAGATCAAAAGCATATGTCCCGCCTCACCAGAGGACACTCGTGACTCCAGTACCCTTTCCAAATAGCTTAAAGGCAACCAAAGCAGACCGACAATTCTAGAAATTCTTAGAGGGTTTTAAAAAGTTGTCTGTCAATATTCCACTAATTGATTCAATTGAACAAATATCATCATATGGAAAGTTCTTGAAAGACATCATCAATAAGAAAAGATGGATACCTGAGGTTGATGTGGTAGTGTTAAAGGAGCAGGTTAGTGCTTTTAATCTGAGAACACTACCTCCTAAAAGACAAGATCATGGTTGTTTCAATATCACGTGCTTCATAGGAAAGACCAAGTTCGGTGAGGCTCTATGTGACTCAGGGGCCAGTATCAACCTCATGCCTTTGTCAACCTTCAAGAAGCTAGGTCTTAAGGAGGTGAGAAAAAGTGCTATGACTATTGAATTGGCTAGCAACTCTATGGTCAGGCCATATGGCATTTGTGAAGACGTCCTAGTGAAAGTTGATAGATTTGTTTTCCCTGCAGATTTTGTGGTAATGGAAATGTAGGAGGATAAAGGTAAAAAACTTTCACTAGGTAGGCCATTCCAAGACATAGCTGACATGATCCTAGAAATGGGTAGAGGACGTCTGACAATGGGCCCTTATGATGACCAATTTGAAATAAAGATGCCTGAACACCCTAAAGAAAGAGGGGATACAACACAGTGTAACATGATTTAGCACATGGAGGGTAAGATCTCTTTATGTCTGGGGAAACCATTTCTTGACATGGCTCATGTGATGACCAAGGTGGGAAAAGATACTCTTATAGTTGATATAATTGAAAACACTAAGATGATCTCATTGAAAGAAGCAATACATTACCCAGATGATAGATAAGAAGACTATGATCTGACTACCATAAAGGAGGTCACTAATGATTCCCTAATGCAAACATATCCACGGTTACCCTTGGAAGCACGTTTGATGAATAGAGTAGACGACAGTACACACAACTGCTCTCTGGAGGAGTGTGTATTGATGTTGAAGGTGGTACCCTGTTATTACACAAGATATTTTGAATATTTGGGACCACCTCCCCTCCACTGGTTCCATCTCTTCTGAGCCCTCCTGGTTTGGAATTGAAGTCATTTCCACCACATTTGAAGTATGTCTTCCTGGCTACAGAAGAGAAGCTCTCGATGATCATATCATCGTCCTTAAGTGGTGAAGAAGAGGGACAGTTTCTTGTTGTATTGAAGAACCACCGAGCTACTTTTGGGTGGTCTATAGCGGACATCAAAGGAATCTCCCTGAGTTTGTGCCAACACAAGATCCGGATGGAAAAAGGAGCTAAAGCAATAGTTCAACCTCAACGACGACTCAACCCGATCATGACTGAGGTAGTGAAGAAAGAAGTGGGAAAGCTCCTGTCGGCAGGTATCATATATGCAATTTTAGATTCTATGTGGGTTAGCCCAACTCAGGTAGTTCCTAAGAAAGGGGGGATCACTATCATGACCAATGCAGCTAATGAGTTGATTTCAACTAGGTTGGTGACAGGGTGCCGTGTTTGCATATTTTATCGTTGTTTGAATGTCGTCACTTTGAAAGATCATTTTCTGCTACCTTTCATTGATCAGATTTAGGAACAACTCACCGGTCTTCACACTTTTGCTTCCTCGACGGGTATTTCGATTATAACCATATCTTGATTGAGCCAAAGGATCATGAGAAATCTAGTTTCACCTGCCCTTATGGCACATTTGCATATAGACGGATGCCATTCGGCCTTTGTAATGCCCATGCCACCTTTGAACGCTATGTGCTTGCCATCTTCTCTGATATGGTAGAGCGGTGCTTGGAGGTGTTAAGGATGATTTTGCGGTGTATGGGGAGTCATTTAGTGATTTCTTGTACAATTTGGATAAGGTTTTACAAAGGTGTGAGGACACTCACTTAGTCTTGAATTGGGAGAAGTGTCATATGATGGTGAGTGAGGGCATAGTGCTTGGACACAAGGTGTCCAATAAGGGTATGGAAGCAGACCCAGTCAAGATAGAAATCATCTTCAAGCTCACTCCACCAAAATCACTGAAAGGAGTAAGGAGCTTTCTGGGACATGCTGGGTTTTACCGTCATTTTATCAAAGATTTTTTAAAAATTGCTAAACCCTTATTGGAACTTTTGGAAAAAGATGATGAATTTTCTTTTGATGATCGATGTTTTAATGCTTTTGAAATACTAAAGGAGAAGCTAAATTTTGCGCCTATTGTGCAGGCTCCTGATTGAAGCCTACCATTTTAGCTGATGTGTGATGCATCAGACTATGTGGTGGGAGTTGTATTGGGTCAACACAATGATAAAGCTCCTAGTGTCATATATTATGCGTCCAAAACTTTGAATAATACACAACTTAATTATACAACCATAGAAAAAGATCTCTTAGCAGTTGTTTTTGCATTTGAGAAGTTCTTCTAGTACCTAGTAGGGGCAAGGGTGATTGTTTGGACCGACCATGCTACCATCAAATACCTACTATAAAAGAAAAATGCAAAATCTATATTGATTAGGTGGATTTTATTATTACAAGAATTTGACATAGAAATTAAAGACAAGGCATGGGTGGAAAATGTGGTAGTGGATCACCTATCTAGGCTGGAAAGAGTGAATGAAAAAGATGTAGACATTCCCATTGTTGAGGTTTTTCCAGATGAAAAGCTTTTTGTTGTCAAGGCTAAGGATCCATGGTTTGCGGATATTGTTAATTATTTAGCCTGCAAAGAGATGCCTGCAGATTGGGGGTATCAAGAAAAGAAGAAATTTTTCCACTCATTAAGGTTTTACGTTTGGGATGACCCGATTCTTCTTAAACAATGTAGGGATGAACTTTTGAGGAAGTGTGTACCCGAGTGTGAGGTAGAGAGCATTTTGTCACACTTCCATTCTTTACCTACAGGAGGGCATCATGCTAGCTTTAGGACATCAGCCAAAGTTTTAGAGAGTGGATTTTATTGGCCAACATTGTTTAAAGATGCATATGATTTCATTCGTCGTTGTGATGCATGTCAATTTGCAGGTAACATTTATAAGTGACATGAGATGTCATTGAATGTGTTTTAAGAGGTTGAGGTTTTTGATCTTTGGGGAATTGATTTCATGGGTCCATTTGTGTCGTCTAATTATAACCTATAAATTTTACTTGCATTTGACTATGTATCTAAGTGGGTGGAAGCAATTCCAACCCACACCAATGATGCTCAAGTGGTGTGCATATTTGTAAAGGATAATATTTTATATATATTTAGTGTCCCCCGACTGATAATTAGTGATGGTGGATCACATTTCACCAATAGGCAATTCAGAGCCTTACTTAGCAAATATGGGGTGAAACACCGAGTGGGTACTCCTTATCACCCACAGACACAAGGCCAAGTGGAGGTTTCCAATAGAGAAGTGAAGAAGATCTTGGAAAGGATAGTTTCCACTAATAGGACAAATTGGAGTATGGTGCTTAATGACGCTTTGTGCGCATATCATACGACCTAAAAATCACCTATAGGGATGACACCTTTTCGATTGGTTTACGGACGTGCTTTCCATTTACCAGTAGAGGTTGAGCATAAGGCGAAATGGGCATTGAGAAAGTTAAACTTTGGATTGGATGAAGCAGGCAGGAAAAGACTTTTAGAGATGCATGAACTAGATGATCTTAGGATGGATGCTTATGAAAGTTCTAGGAATTATAAGGAGAGGACGAAGAAGATTCATGGTAAGAACATTTTGGATAGGGTGTTTGTTATGACCCGCTTCTAAATTAATCAGTAAACACCTTGATTAGTGATGGGTATCTTATTAAATAACATGGTTAATCAAGATAAGCTATGTCGCGAATCAATAGTTGAGACTTAATCATCAGAGGTATCTAATGACAATTTCAGTGTTAATTGTTGAGTTAAGTTAAATGCAAAGATGCAATTGGTGCTTTGATCAGTTGTGACAAGATAATTAGCATAATTTTGTGCCTTGAGAGTATAGAGGACCTCGTGCTTGATAGTTTGCAAAAAGAATCACTCTAATCAGATATTCGAGGCAAAAGATATGGCACTTTCAAGGGTTTTTGGACATGGCAGCAATTTTCCCAATAATTGATCTTTTATTTTTTTTTTCTTTGGGGGTCGGTTACCCCTTTTCTTATCTTCTTTTTCACCCGAACGCAAGCAAGGGGCCGCACATACAGCAGCCCAATTTCAGCAGAGAGACATTAGGGCGTTTGAGTGGGCGATTCTTACTCCTAGCTTCGCCCTTAGCTGCGCCTACCTCTGCCCACTCCTCTTCTTCCTCGTCCTCCATGCCCTAGCGGCGTCCTTCAACTACTGATCTGCTAGGTGGCGCCCTAGAAAGCTGCAGTAGCGCGGCAGCCGCAGCAGCGCCCAGGGGGCTCGTTTGGGAAGCCAACACTCCGGAATCGACCGCCTCGAATCCGTATTGGTGGTCTATGTCCAAATCTGCAGCTAATAGCTGCGTCTAGGCTCTCAACTAGCAAGGGCAGCGCTCCATCTAGCAAGCAGCAGGATTTGCTGCAAGCATCTCGTCCAACCTTGGGCCGTTTGGCGCATGACTGAGCAAGATAAGGTCAGCTCCGAGCTTGGCCTTGAGGTCCCTACACAAATCCGCAACCCTAGCCCAAGTTCTAGTTATCAATCGAGCCTATTTCCAACATATACGTGAGAAGCAACTACTGCTAGTAGCAGGTTCGGCCAGGAGCCCGTTTGGGCGTGAAGAACAACATGAAATCGACACCCTCAAGCTCGGCTTGAAGTTCAGATCACGAATCTGCAACCACCTAGCTTCGATTCAGCCCCTAGCCAAGATTTCCGGTTGTGCGTGTAGCTGCTGTTGCAGCAGGTTCGTGAACTGGAAAAAAATCCAAAGGTAGAAGAAGACCAGAAATCGCCCGAAAACTGGTCCTTAGACGCAATTTTCGGACGAACCCGGATAGTTCAAAACACTCTGAGTAGGAGTTCATTTAGTTATCATCATTTAACTCCTTAGTTGGAATTTTTCGGTAAACTGTGCATTTTTCGCTGATACTTGGCTTTTGGACAGTATTTGGCGTTACTCGAATTTTATTTCATAAACTGCTTCCTTATGCCGTTATATGATTTAGTTTAGCATCTGATCAGTGTGGATTGAATTAATGAATTTATATGGTTCATTGGAACTTGAAATACGTAATATGATTGATGAAAATGATAGAATTTCCTGTATTACAACTGCAATGTATACGTTGAGCATAAAATGGATGTTTAGCATCGAAACTGGATAAGTTGATACTGAGTCATGTTTATAGATGACAAATGATATTTATGTATATGTGGGTAATAGAGATTACTCGGATGCCGAGCATAGTTAGCATCCTTAGACTTTTAATTTGCATAGTTCAAACGAAATGAAATGACTAGTAAAATAAATGTGATAAAGTATTTCAAGTTGAGTATTCCTTTCAATATAGTATATTTGAATGTTCAATAATATGAAATCAGTATAGAGACGTGGAATAGATATGAAATTTATTTACAGTGAACGAATCTGTTTGCATGAAACCATAGCTGAGTTATGAGTTATTGCGATATAAGTGAATAATTGTTGTACTATATATATATAGAAATGTTATGAAAGTCGAATTTCTGGTTTCAGCTAGTGAATTGCAGAATTACAATATATTCCAGTAGTCGAATATGTGCGAGAGAGACACAATGTTATAAGAGTTTTCTTGTTATAATAAAATGTGTTAGACTTAGATGCCCTAACACCGTAGAACCCCTTTGACAGGTCTGCTTCTTAGGGGTGAAACTCATGTTCAACATCAACGCGTGCGATGTCACGGTGGCACGAGGATGGAAAGGCAGTGTTCAACAACAACACGTGCGATGTCACGGTGGCACTGGAGTAAATAGGGGTTATTCAACAACAACGCGTGCGATGTCACGGTGGTAACCCAGACCTCCTGAGCCTGTGTACTCAGGTTAGAGGAGGAGTTCAGAGCACTCGATGTAGTGCAGTGAGGCTGATGAGCCTGTGGGTCCTGTGGCAGAGCAGGACTGACGTCAGACTTAGCATTTTCCGGGTGTGTCGCTAAGTCTTGTACGGTGGGATCGTAGTTCGGTACGGATCTTTATATGCAGGGTACAGTACATATGATTAGGGCATAGTAATATAAATATGAAATCATATAGGATCACAGTAAATTAATATATCCGAACTTTTGTGTCAATTCATTATATCTGTTTATTGGTTTAAATTATCTGTTGTTGCATAGAAATGCGATTATATTCTGTAATCTACTATGTCATTAGATGTGCCCTGCTTGTACTGTATTTATGTTTATTTCAATTTTATAAACCTGATAAGTTGTTTAGTGATAGCTAAATGAAATGCTATTCACTGAGCGAGTAGGCTCATACCTCTACTCAAAACATTTTCAGGACATCATCAGCACCAGGAAATCTGAAGGATCCTTTCATCCTAACGCTTAGTCTGTAGAAGGTATACATAGTTAGTAGTTAGAGGTCTCTTAGTCCATTCCCCTCGATCCTGGGGACATGGTGTGGGTGAGAGAGAGTATGTATGGTGAATGAGTAAAAGATGTAAATTAACTGTTATATTTTACTTTCTGTTAAACAATGTTACATGTTGTAAACTCTGTTTATGTTCTCTAGCCGGTTTAATTGAAATGCTTCCGCAATAGTTTATTATGTTTTAGTTTACAGCAATAATCCGGATATCATTACGAGGTTTTAAAAAGAAAAAGTTCTCAGTGATTTGTTTTTGTGATAATCCCTCCGTCGCGCCCTAATCTCGTGATTAGTGGTTAGTGTGAGATCGGGGTGTGACATCTTGGTATCAGAGCCTAGGTTGAGTATATGAATACTCTAAGTCAAGGTCAGGGGACGATAAGAGACCAATAGGATTAGGACTTAAGTGTCTCCCTTCTAACTGCAATTTTCTAACAGGAAGTGTTCTGTTATACTATTGCAGATGGCAGGAAGAGGATGTGGTCACGAGAACCAAGTAAAGAGTTTATGTTGAATCGTCAGGGATCATTAGGGTCGAAAGATAGAGTTATAAGTGAGAAAAATAAGAAGTGATATGTTTTTAGCTCTGGGAGGTCTGAGTGTTTAGATACCCTGGCCAGGTGTCTGAATACTTAGATTGACCAGTATCAAGCTACTCTGTCTATTCTTCTCTGGATGCCCTGGCCAGGTATGCAGAGGAAGGATAGGCTAGAGAGAAACCCTAGAAATCCTAGGGTTAAGAAACTAGAAATTAATACTAGAATAAGAGATTAAACATAGGATGTGATGCAACTCTTGCCTTATATTTCTTATTTGAGTGGAAATCACTAGAAATGCTCTTATATGTATGAATTTAGATTTTCAGCTTGTAGAATAAATATGATTCTTTTATATTGATTGAGTGTCATGAAGTGATTTATTTATTGTTTATATTATTTGTATTAAGTAGACCAGAAGTTATGTTTAAATGAGTCTGCCCTAAGTGGATATTCTTTCCACATGTTTGAGATT
Organism: Alisma plantago-aquatica; assembly: GCA_963693085.1. Taxonomy (NCBI): domain Eukaryota; kingdom Viridiplantae; phylum Streptophyta; class Magnoliopsida; order Alismatales; family Alismataceae; genus Alisma; species Alisma plantago-aquatica. The sequence continues at coordinate 172,793,973 of OY856414.1, read as the reverse complement.
AATAGGAGTTGGTTAATCCTGAGTAGCTCTTGGCTTCAGGACTACAGGTTCGGCCTGGTCCGGCTGGCAGGATGCGTTACTGAGATCTAATGACTCCTATTAACAGTATAATAAGAGTAGACTCTGGATAATTTAGGCTCACATCATAGTAAGAATGTACATACACTAAGACGCTGAGATGTAAAAGAAAGATTAGAACATCTAAGAATTTGCTGGAAATGATATCAGAGGCCCAATGTTGGAACCTCATATGAGCAATCATTAATTAGAAATAAAGGAACACAATAAGGTTCAGATTAAATTTAATGACTAGGTGAGAAATACCCTTAATGGTACTAATCATTAATGCATAACAAATGCATGGATCCAATACATGATTAGTAAACCCTAGTGGAGGGTGTCTCATTGTGAACCCTGGTTGAGGGTGTATCCTTGTGAAACCCTAGTTGAGGGTGTATCATTGCGATTGTTTATAGGCAACTTTATAATAAAGTTATGCCTTAAACTAAGATAAGTCCATATCATGTGAGATAGCTGGACAATTCTAATGTGTGGCCTATGCATTATATGCTTAGGGTGAGTATTCTGTGATGGAATGCATTAAGAGGGGAAATACCTTAATACAAGATAAAGTTGGTTAACTCAAGAGGGTCTGAATTAATGAACCCTAACCCTAATTTGGGGAAAAGGGAACGATAAGCCCTGTTTGATAGTGAACCCTAATTCCTGGTTAAGGAATGATGGTATTACTACTGTATTACATGATGTGATAAATATCTTGTATGACTGTTATCATGCCTAATAACCATGCAGGTATGATGAGATGATGAATATAGCCAAGTTTGGGTTGTGACATTTATATAATAAATGATTGATTGGTTTTTTGTGTGTGTTGATGTTGTTGTTGCTTAATAAAAGTAATAATGTGTACGGATTTTATGAGCCATGTGAATAAGTTGTTGCCTAGTGAGAGGTGACAAGATGTGAATGGCCTTGTGAGCCATGTGAATAAGTTGTTGCCTAGTGAGAGGTGACAAGATGTGAATGGCCTTGTGAGCCATGTGAATAAGTTGTTGCCTAGTGAGAGGTGACAAGATGTGAATGGCCTTGTGAGCCATGTGAATAAGTTGTTGCCTAGTGAGAGGTGACAAGATGTGAATGGCCTTGTGAGCCATGTGAATAAGTTGTTGCCTAGTGAGAGGTGACAAGATATGAATGGCCCTGTGAGCCATGTGTGATGCTTGGGTAACAAGTATCATGTTGATTTGTAGCATTTGTGTCAATAAGTTATGCTAGAGAACTTGGTTGATGTTACATTTCTATTATATATCTATAGTTCATTGATGATTATTCATATATGTTGTATTCATTACAAGTAGATGGATGAACTTATGAGATCTAAAGTTTGATTTCAAACTAAGGAAGCAAAGTCACACCACAATAATGCTATGTTGCTGATAAGGACCAAACCCTAGAATGTTTAGAGTTGAAGTAGTTCAAGGGATGTCGCTAGTGATTTGACCTTGAATACTAGTATCTTTATAAAAAAAGATCATACGATTTGCACTATGAAAGGTAACCTAGCACTAATAAAATCCAGGGTTTAAAGTTAGCTAATCTGGAAGGTAAATACACAATATGAAAATAACTTGGAGAAAAGAGTAAGATATAAATTTGAAATGTAACAATAAGTAGTAGCATAGAATGAGGAGTACTACGCGATACATGATCTGAAGTTAGTTGTTGTAGTTCATGCTCTTATGACACATCATCACTATATTTATGATGTGACGATAGATTGTCACCTTGGGAAGGCGAATGTGGTAGTTGATGCCCTCAGCAGGAAGTTAAGTTCAACAACTGATGCGTTCTCTATGACATGTTTCAAGAGAGACATGCTAGTAGAAATGCGGAAGTTGAACTTAGAAATAGGGGTAAAGACCAAAGTTTAGGTTTTCAGATGATGGTGTGTTGTATTAGCATGATATGTTGTGTATCTCGAGACAGTGATTTGAAAGAAAAGATTCTTGAGGAAGCACATGCATCGATGTACGCTATGCATCCACGTAACACTAAGGTGTACATGAATCTCAAGGAAATGTACGGGTAACCTGGTATGACAAGGGATGTAGCTGAGTATGTGACTAGGTGTAGTGTGTGTCAGCAGGTTAAGGCTGAGCACCAGAAACCTACAGGTACTTTGCAACCTTTTCCTATAGCAGAATGGAAATGGGAACATATCACAATGGATTTTGTGATAGGGTTGCCCAGGACACCTACAGGTTGTGGCTCGATATGAGTGATGGTGGATAGACTAATTAAGTCTGCTCACTATCTTCATATTAAGTCAACCTTTGATGTCCCAAAATTGACTAAGATATACATGGATGAAATAGTTAGGTTGCCTGGTATTCCAGTTTCAATCATATCAGATTAAGATCCTAAGATCACATCTAGGTTTTGGAATCAGTTGTATCGTGCTTCAGGCACAAAGTTGAGATTCTGCACAACTTTCCATGCACAGACGAACGGTCAATCAGAGAAGACCATTTAGACCCTTGAGGAACATGCAGAGAGTAGTTGAAAGTTACATAGGACAGGCAGAAGAGCTATGCTGGAAAGAGGCGTTGACCTCTTGAGTTTCAAGTTGGTGATGAAATGTATCTGAGGGTTTCACTGTGGAAAGGAGTGTTGAGGTTTGCCAAGAGAGGCAAACTGACTCCTAGGTTTATGGGCCCATATCCTATCATTGAGAGGATTGGACCTATAGCCTATAAGTTAGATTTGCCATCCGAGTTGGCTAATCTACATGATGTGTTTCATGTATCGATACTGAAGAAATGCTATCCTGGTACAGAAAAGATAGTAGACCCAGAACCAGCACAGCTCAGATCAGATGTGTCCTATGTTGAGGGACCAATTCAAATAAGTTGATTGGAGGATCAAGAAACTCAAGAATCGTGAGATACCATTAGTGAAAGTTCTGTGAAGGAATCATAACCTAGAAGAAGTTACGTGGGAGCTTGAATCCGAGATGCGTAACAAGTTTCCTTTTTCTCTTTTAGGAATTTCGGGACGAAATTCTTATAAGGGAGGGAGATTGTTATGACCCACTTCTAAATTAATCATTAAACACCTTGATTAGTGATGGGTATCTTATTAAATAACATGGTTAATCAAGATAAGCTATGTCGCGAATCAATAGTTGAGACTTAATCATCGGAGGTATCTAATGACAATTTCAGTGTTAATTGTTGAGTTAAGTTAAATGCAAAGATGCAATTGGTGCTTTGATCAGTTGTGACAAGCTAATTAGCATAATTTTGTGCCTTGAGAGTATAGAGGACCTCGTGCTTGATAGTTTGCAAAAAGAATCACTCTAATCAGATATTCGAGGCAAAAGATATGGCACTTTCAAGGGTTTTTGGACCTGGCAGCAATTTTCCCAATAATTGATCTTTTATTCTTTTTTTTCTTTGGGGGTCGGTTACCCCTTTTCTTATCTTCTTTTTCACCCGAACGCAAGCAAGGGGCCGCACATACAGCAGCACGATTTCAGCAAAGAGACATTAGGGCGTTTGAGTGGGCGATTCTTACTCCTAGCTTCGCCCTTAGCTGCGCCTACCTCTGCCCACTCCTCTCCTTCTCTTCTTCCTCGTCCTCCATGCCCTAGCGGCGTCCTTCAACTACTGATCTGCTAGGCGGTGCCCTAGCAAGCTGCAGCAGCGCAGCAGCGCCCAGGGGGCTCGTTTGGGCAACCAACACTCCGGAATCGACCGCCTCGAATCCGTATTGGTGGTCTATGTCCAAATCTGTAGCTAATAGCTGCGTCTAGGCTCTCAACTAGCAAGGGCAGAGCTCCATCTAGCAAGCAGCATGATTTGCTGCAAGCAGCTCATCCAACCTTGGGCCGTTTGGCGCATGACTGAGCAAGATAAGGTCAGCTCCGAGCTCGGCCTTGAGGTCCCTGCACAAATCCACAGCCCTAGCCCAAGTTCTAGTTATCAATCGAGCCTATTTCCAACATATACGTGAGAAGCAACTACTGCTAGTAGCAGGTTCGGCCAGGAGCCCATTTGGGTGTGAAGAACAACATGAGATCGACACCCTCAAGCTCGGCTTGAAGTTCAGATCACGAATCTGCAACCACCTAGCTTCGATTCAGCCCCTAGCCAAGATTTCCGGTTGTGCGTGTAGCTGCTGTTGCAGCAGGTTCGTGAACTGGAAAAAAATCCAAAGGTAGAAGAAGACCAGAAATCGCCCGAAAACTGGTCCTTAGACACAATTCCGGACGAACCCGGACAGTTCGAAACACTATGAGTAGGAGTTCATTTAGTTATCATCATTTAACTCCTTAGTTGGAATTTTTCGGTAAACTGTGCATTTTTCGCTGATACTTGGCTTTTGGACAGTATTTGGCGTTACTCGAATTTTATTTCATAAACTGCTTCCTTATGCCGTTATATGATTTAGTTTAGCATCTGATCAGTGTGGATTGAATTAATGAATTTATATGGTTCATTGGAACTTGAAATACGTAATATGATTGATGAAAATGATAGAATTTCCTGTATTAAAACTGCAATGTATACGTTGAGCATAAAATGGATGTTTAGCATCGAAACTGGATAAGTTGATACTGAATCATGTTTATAGATGACAAATGATGTTTATGTATATGTGGGTAATAGAGATTACTCGGATGCCGAGCATAGTTAGCATCCTTAGACTTTTAATTTGCATAGTTCAAACGAAATGAAATGACTAGTAAAATAAATGTGATAAAGTATTTCAAGTTGAGTATTCCTTTCAATATAGTATATTTGAATGTTCAATAATATGAAATCAGTATAGAGACGTGGAATAGATATGAAATTTATTTATAGTGAACGAATCTGTTTGCATGAAACCATAGCTGAGTTATGAGTTATTGCGATATAAGTGAATAATTGTTGTACTATATATATAGTTATGAAAGTCAAATTTCTGGTTTCAGCTAGTGAATTGTAGAATTACAATATATTCCAGTAGTCGAATATGTGCGAGAGAGACACAATTTTATAAGAGTTTTCTTGTTATAATAAAATGTATTAGACTTAGATGCCCTAACACTGTAGAACCCCTTTGACAGGTCTGCTTCTTAGGGGTGAAACTCGTGTTCAACATCAACGTGTGCGATGTCACGGTGGCACGAGGATGGAAAGGCAGTGTTCAACAACAACGCGTGTGATGTCACGGTGGCACTGGAGTAAATAGGGGTTATTCAACAACAACGTGTGCGATGTCACGGTGGTAACCCAGACCTCCTGAGCCTGTGTACTCAGGTTAGAGGAGGAGTTCAGAGCACTCGATGTAGTGCAGTGAGGCCGATGAGCCTGTGGGTCCTGTGGCAGAGCAGGGCTGACGTCAGACTTAGCATTTCCCGGGTGTGTCGCTAAGTCTTGTACGGTGGGATCGTAGTTCGCTACGGATCTTTATATGCAGGGTACACTGCATATGATTAGGGCATAATAATATAAATATGAAATCATATAGGATCACAGTAAATTAATATATCCGAACTTTTGTGTCAATTCATTATATCTGTTTATTGGTTTAAATTATCTGTTGTTGCATAGAAATGCGATTATATTCTGTAATCTGCTATGTCATTAGATCTGCCATGCTTGTACTGTATTTATGTTTATTTCAATTTTATAAACCTGATAAGTTGTTTAGTGGTAGCTAAATGAAATGCTATTCACTGAGCGAGTAGGCTCATACCTCTACTCAAAACATTTTCAGGACATCATCAACAGCAGGAAATCTGAAGGATCCTTTCATCCTAATGCTTAGTCTGTAGAAGGTATACGTAGTTAGTAGTTAGAGGTCTCTTAGTCCATTCCCCTCGATGCTTGGGACATGGTGTGGGTGAGAGAGAGTATGTATGGTGAATGAGTAAAAGATGTAAATTAACTGTTATATTTTACTTTCTGTTAAACAATGTTACATGTTGTAAACTCTGTTTATGTTCTCTAGCCGGTTTAATTGAAATGCTTCCGCAATAGTTTATTATGTTTTAGTTTACAGCAATAATCCGGATATCATTACGAGGTTTTAAAAAGAAAAAGTTCTCAGTGATTTGTTTTTGTGATAATCCCTCCGTCGCGCCCTAATCTCGTGATTAGTGGTTAGTGTGAGATCGGGGTGTGACAGTGTTTCTTCTAAGACAAAAGGTTCTCCTTTTTAATTCCTGACTTAAGTTACATCCAAGAAAACTGAGGTCCAAATGGAGTGGACCGTTCATGATTAAGCAGGTTTCTTCCCATTATGTTGTGAAGATTTTAGATGGGACTAGGTCATTCCTTGTTAATGTCCAAAGATTGAAGCATTACTATAGTGGGGAAAGTGGAGCAGAGAATAGAAGAGGTACAACTTATGGAATTCCATCAGATTCTTGCTCTTAGGAACGTCTAGTCTAGGACGTTAAACAATGGCACTTGTTGGGAGGCAACCCAACCTTCATTTCCCTTTATTCATGTTCATTTTCGCATTGTAGTTGTCTTTGTATTTTTATTTTTCTAAAAAAAGTCACCTTGAATCATGTGTGGAGTGTGCAAATTTTCCCAGGTCGGTACTACCGAAAAACCCAGTCGGTAGTACCGAGATTACATCAGTAAGTCACCCACACAAGCAAGACAAACTCGGTACTATTGACTCCCCAAGTCGGTACTACCGAGTCTCTGAAGATTTTCAAGCGCTAACTGATAAGAACTCAGTAGCATCGATACCTGAGTCGGTAGTATTGACTTTTTGGCACGCCCAGAATCAAAACATTGAGACCAAAAATTTGAAAGTACCGAGCCATCACTGCCAACTTGGTACTATGGACATTTCAATCGGTAGTACCGACGCATGACATTATCAATATGTGGGCGCTCAATTCAACGACAAACGTAGTCTTCATTGCACGGTCGATAGCACCGATCCCCGACTCAAGTTGGTACTACCAACTTGAACTCAGTACTACTGACTGCGAGTGATCCACACTCAGGACATCATCAAACGTCAGCTGTCAATACATTCGAGCCACAAATTTGTGCTTGCATCTCGGTACTACCAACACAAAAGTTGGTAGTACCGATTCTGCCTGACTCAGCTATATAAGGAGGGGTGGTGAACCCATTTTCTTCACACCACTTCCTCCACTCCTCATGTAACTCAGAGCAGAGCTTCACCAAGCCAATGATCTTCACTGAGCCGATGATCAAACCAAAAAGCTTGGTGCGCCCCCACTAATGGGGTTACACACCACTCAATTGAAGTTTGAATGGATGCAACTCCGCAGATGGGAGAACACGAGTGGATTCACTTTTGAATTTATAATGACCTACACTCAATACACTCACACAAACTAAAACACTACACCCACAAGTGTACGAGGTCGTGTCGTAGTATAGGAGGGCGGCCAGTATAGGGACATAGGGAGAAAAGGGGGCACTAGAGCAAGGTTGATTTTGCTGGGTTCCTACTACATAGACTAGGGTTAAGGGTTTGAATGTTTTTTTGATTATTAAACTAAGGTGAGAAAGAAAGCAATTAAAGGTGAGAATGAAATCTAAGTTAACCCTAGACTAGATTAAGACTAACTAAGCAGGAACAGACTAAGCTAGGTATGAAAAGGCAATAAGAGAACAATCTACACTAAGGCAAACAAGACAAAGAAAAAGAGCAATTAAAGACCTAAGCTAGCAAGAACAAAGCAAGAATAGGTTAAGAAGCTATCTAAGCAAGAAAAGAGCTAATTAATCTAACAATAGATAAGAAAGATGGAAACTAGGGATTTAAAGCAATTAAGGGAGATGTGGGCTGTTTAGGGGATGTAATTATCACTTAAGTTGGGGGTGACATATGAACATTATGATTCCATTTAGATTATCCAAGACAAACTACAAGTTAGAGCCTAATGAATTATCCTAAGCCACTAACTGGCTGTGGATATGCTAGGTTGTGTATAGGGGAACTAGCCCCTAACACTCCCTACTGGGTTAGGGCTTGGGTGTAATTCAATTAGAGTCTAAACAAGCCTAGGTTTCTAGGTTAGATGATCTTAGGATGATTAGGGGCTCAGATTAGTAATGGGAGTGGAAGTGAGATTTTAGGCCTCCTGTAACATCCCTGACCTGGGTTATGAACTAACCCCAGGTATTTTTCTTAATCATGTGATTAAATGCATGTGGTTATCTGTTGATAATGTAATTAAAGCTTCTGAGGAACATATATTTCCATTTATGTCCTTTTTAAACAATATTGTAATATTGTTTTGTTAAAAGTGGACTTATGTGCAAATTACCCAATTAGAGGGGTTAACTTGTAAATTGCACATGTTTAGATGTTCCTCTGATGATAATACATCATAAGAATGAATTTGATGAAGTATTATAGATTCTCCAAGCTTGGGCACCAAAAGGTAGCTTGTGGAGCAATCCTTGTGCTTTAAACCCTAGTTTTGGTGTAAACTGCAATTTACCCAAAAAAATGGGGTGCAACATGTAAAATATACCTTCTAGAATATCTTTTATGACTCTTGGCATCAATTAGAGTAAAGATGATAAAGGGAGTGCTTCATTTGAATAAACAAATAAGAAGGATAACCCTAGTAACTAAATAATCAAGTTATAAGCCTAATAACCCTTCTATATGTGCAACTTAGTAAGAAGTTGGCTTTCTTCACCTATAGACCTTGGGTTTAAGATGAGTTTTTATGAAGTATGGAAGGGAGAAACGTGGCTTAGAAGAAGGGAAGGACCTAGATGAGAAATGGAGAAACAAGTTGTCCTTATGTTGGAATTTCACCCAAAGTATATATACACCTTTTCTCACTTAGCAAGGATCGTTTCCTTCACTTTGCTTCTTATCCACTTGCTTAGACCGACTTAGGACAGAGCTCTGGAGAATAGGAGAACGTCCAAGCAGTTCTGGGTAAGCTTTGATCATCATCTTGCTCGAATTCATGGAGGAAATCATGTTGCAAGGTTGGTTTGCTAGTTTTTCTTACTTAGTTCTTCTTTCTAGCCATCCTTTCCAACCATTTCTCGAAGAAGAAACCTTGGACGACCTATGGAGCTCAAGCCACCATTAAAGCTTCGAAGCTTGGAGCTCTAGAGCTGGTTCTAAGGTGGGTTTTATAACTCTAAACCCTTAAACTTTGTTATGCATCTTTCTTTCTTGCAAAAGTAGTTTGTTCTTCTTTCCCCCATCCTTCCTTGCTTTCTTGCAACTAAAACCATGAAGAACAGACCTGGATCTGGAGGTAGAAGAAGGGGGCGTGAATACCAATGTTACTTTAGCAAACGGTCTTGCACCCTTGGCCAAACGGTTTGCAAAACCGTTTGGGGGTTTGCAAAACCGTTTGAGGGGCAAACGGTTTCACAAGGTCGGTTGGAGAAAATGGTCTCCAAGACCATTTGGTTGAGTTGACCAAGGGTTTACCGTTTGGGATTCCTGTTCATAATTATGTTGGTTGATAACCCTCCAAATTTTAGGGATTAACTCTAAAGGAATCGTGAGTTGAAGGCAAATCAATTAGGTACATCTAATTGGATTAAGTGCTGATTTTCAACCTAATTAACTTGACCTTTTTGGGAAAACGGTTTCAAAACCATTTGAGTGCGTTGACCAAGGGTTGACCGTTTGGTATTATTGTTCCTAATGATTTTGGTTAATAACCCTCCAAATTTTATGGGTTAAATCCTAAGGAATAGAGAGTTGAGGGCTAATCAATTAAATAAACCTAATTGGATTAAGTGCTGATTTTCAACCTGATTAACTTGACCTTTTTGGGCAAACGGTTTCAAAAGCGTTTGAGTGCATTGACCAAGCATTGAAAGTTTGGGATTACTGTTCCTAATTAAGTTGGTTAATAACTCACCAAATTTGAGGGGTTAATTCTCAAGGAATAATGAGTTGAAGGCTAATAAATTGGGCAAACCCTAATTGAAATTAGTGCTGAAATTCCAATGAGTTAATTTGAGATTTTGGGTTGATTAGCCCAAACGGTCTCAAGACCGTTTGGGGATCACCCAAACGGTCGCAAAACCGTTTGGGGGTCACCCAAGACCGTTTGGAGGTCTAGGGTGAAGTATGGATATGTGTTTGAAGATCCAAAGATGTGGTATGAACCCTAATCGGCTAAATGCTGATTTTGCAAGTGAATGAGATGATGTTTTGGGTTGATTGGCCCAAACGGTTTCAAAACTGTTTGGGGATCACCCAAGACTGTTTGGAGGTCTGGGGTTAAGTATAGTTGACCAATTGAAGGTCCAAAGGTACCAAATCATATTATAATTAAGTGTTGATTTGTTGATCAACTCGAAAGACCAATCCTTGATAGAATTTCACTAGAATCCAAGGGTTGGATGAGCCAAACGGTCTCAAGACCGTTTGGAGGTCACACAAGACCGTTTGGAGGTCTAGGGGTGAGTATGGTTAAGCAATTGATGATCTAATGTTACTAAGTTAAAGTGTAATCAATTGCTGATTTGGTGATCAATCCAATGATCCAAACCTTAATTGGTTGACTTGGATTTTGGTGATATGATGGGCAAATGGTCTCAAGACCGTTTGGAGGTCATCCAAACGACCTCAAGACCGTTTGGGGTCAGGTCATACCCAATTTGGATGATGGTTCTATGGTTTCAAAGTAACTAGTCTTACATTGATTAGTATTGAAGGATCATCGATTCCAAACCCTAATTCATTAGAATCAAACCATAATTGATGAATAATTGAGGGTCAAATAAGTTTAAGGTTGAACTATTCAACTCAATTGAAGTATGAGGATAGGTCCAATTGATGATTGGTTCCATGAATTCAATGATTGAAGGAATCAATATTGAGAACCCTAAACCGATTGGTGCAGTTGAGACCATCCTTGGTCCATGCAGTTTTGAGGAGGTTTGGACCAAATGGTCTCAAGAACGTTTGAGTCCAAACGGCCTCAAGACCATTTTGGACCAAACGGTTTCAAAACCGTTTGGATTCATGCGGTTTCAAAACCGTTTGGAGGTTGAATGTGTAAAACCGTTTGGAATCTTTTAAGGTCAAGAATGCTTAATGCTTTAAAGACTTAGATGGTTCAATGGTTGTTTAACCTAAACCCTGAAGACACCTAAAGTCATTAAGGGGTTAAGTAATTAGTAAAATAATGTATGTTAGGGTCAATGGTGAAGATTACAAAAGTACCCTTAGTGGGTTAGTGTGACTAGTACCCTCGATCAGGTAAACCCTAATGACCTTAATGGTGATGACTTGACTTATGTCAGTCAAATTTGAGTTGACTTAACCTAATCAAGAGTGATGTAAACATCATCTATTAGTAAGAGGAGAGAGAAGACTCCTAATATCAATAACAATCAAATAAGATACCTTTAAAATGTATCAATACACACCAATAGGGTATGATCCTTCATAAGGAGATCATGGAAACCCTAATTATGGAGTTTATGAATCTTAACTTAATTTGAAGGTGTTAATGAAAGTAATCTTCATAAATAATGATGGTAAGACCTCAATTTACTGTATTGTGAATAGTAAACCCTAATTTTAGGGTAAATCATGTAATGTGAATAGTAAACCCTAATTCTAGGGGAATAACATGATGTGAAATAGTAGTCCCTAATGGAGGGATATTAATCATAAACCTAATCTAGGGGAGATGTGATATGAATAGAAACCCTAATTAATGAAAGGTAGGATACTTTAACCCTAGGTTTGGGTTATGCTTTTAAGTATGAAACCCTTTTGAATGAATTATAATATGAGGAATCCTTATGCCTTATAAGTTTAAGGGGTTTAATAACCCTAATTGAGTTGAATAAACCCTAACCCTAGAAATCAACCATGGTGATGTAACATGGTCATGGTATGATGTTGATAGCACGACCGTGCAAGGGAGCACGACCGTGGTAGCTTTACTTTGCACGACCATGCAAGGTGACACGGTCGTGGTGTTCTATGAATAAATTGAAAAGAATTGGTATTGTGCTGATATTGTTATATATGCATGTCTTCAATTATGCTAATCATGCAGGTTGCTAGCAAAAGGTAATCATAGCCAGGCAAGGGTTGTGATGTTTTATTCATTAAAAGCATTTTATAAGCTTTATGAATAATGATATACTATGTTGCCTGGTTTAAGAGATAACATATGAGAATGATGGGTTGTAAGAGCCTTGAGTAATATTTACATTGTTACAATTAAGGTCATGCTATTAGATGACTTATGAGGATTTAAGGGTTTGAACACCCCTGTTCTTGAACCATAATGATGAGATGGTTATGAAATGATAATTGATGTGAAATAAACTTGATACATTTAGTATTCTTCTTCTATAGAAGATGTTTTAATTGTTTATGTTTGAAAACATGCTTGATGCTAAAAGAATGCTAAAATGTACTTAAATAATCAAGTATGATCATATCATGTAGGGCCCTGACCATAGATCCATCATTGTCAGAGACCAAATGATGGTGAAACAGGTTTTCCTAAGGGAACTCCTGGATCATATACTTTTGAGTATATGGGGGTTTATGGACGTGAATACCCTTACGTCCTAATGTAGGAATTGATGTAGGATGTACTATTAACCTATCAATCCTTCATTATATGTTTATACCGGGATGATGTATCACCAATCTCCCGAAGAAATCACCAATACCGCATCGATGAGAGATAAACAAGAGATCTTTCGATGACGCGGTGCAGAGGAGCAAGCAAGAGAGGGACAATTACCTGAGATTCCCCTAGCTAATCCAACCATGATAAGGGATCCTTCCTTAGGAATCATTGTTGGAGAATTTAGTGAAAACCTCTAGAGGGGGGGGTGAATAGAGTTTTATATAGATTTTAAAGTAATTTTAAAATCAAACAACCAAAGTAAAGATTAAGAAGAGGAACACAGGTGTTTAGAGTGGTTCCACCTTAGCAAATACTAAGGAGTCAGTCCACTACCCGGTTGCTTACCCAACCGGGATTTTGAAAGTACTAAATTTTATTACCTCTCAAGGATATTACATAAAATTTACAATACTTTCCAAACACCCTTTGGACAGCCTTCGCCTTGAAGTAGTCTTGCCAACCTCGAAGCAGCCTTCCTTGAAGTAACTTCAAGCTCCCCCTTGAAGTAGCCTTCCTCCCAAAGTAGCTTCCCGTCAAGACAGCCTTCTGAAGTAGTCCAAAGTTCCTCCTCTTCACCACAAAGAGCTTCACCCTCTCCAATCCGCAGCCTCCTACCTGGAGTAGCAAGGAGAGTACAAGTAATACTAGGAACAAGAAAGAAATAAGAGAAAAATACAACTTATCCTTGAAGATCAAGGCTTGATTTGTCTAGATCAAGCGTTTGGATTTTCCTAGCCAAGATGATGGACTTGTGATTGCTAGGGTTAGGAAAATCTAGTCTATAGGACCAGCTTGAGCTAAGAGGAAAGTGGCCAATTTATCACAATGCTCAATTCACAACAGTTTGCACAAGAGGGCTCAAGTATTTTCTCAAGTATAGCAAGTGTATCTAGTGAGTTCTAGTGTCCTATGGCTTGTCCTATTTATAGAAATGGCCTAAGTATGCTTAAGGACGTTCTAGATAACTTCTAGGGGTTTCTAAGTGCTTAACTAGCCGTTAGGTACAAGTTTGTTGCTTTTGCAACGGCTAATTACTTTACTCTGCAGTTTCTGTCAGAGATCGTCTCGGTCGAGGAATGATCGACCGAGACACCTACTCGGTCGAAGTTTTGTCGACCGACAGGCTCTCTGGATTAACGTTCATTTGCAACTGCCAACTACTTTGTCTGTTGTGTCTAACGGCTACTTTGGATCTTTCTCGGTCGAGGAGTTTGTCGACCGAGAGTGTCTCGGTCGAGGAGTTTGTCGACCGAGAATGATCCTGTTTCAAGATTTCAAGTTAGGCATAAATTATGTGTGTGAGCGTGCATAGGTGATCCTATTGAATGGATGACTAAGGTGTTTAGCTAGGGAAAATCCAATGCTTGATTTACATGCGATTCTAAGTACTTGTACATTATATTTCTGTACAAGTTTTTACAATGATTACATTTGCATGAAAATATAAATACTTCTTGTTGAATTTCCCTTATAGGTTTGTCATCCTGCACACTCAAGTAGCTCGTCAGAAAAATAAGAATGAAATGTTTGTCATAATCAAAACAAAGGGATTTTATAGATGTCCATTTAGCCAACAATCTCCCCCTTTTTGAAGATGACAAACATTTCCAAAATATAAATAAAGGAAATATAAAATATATAAATGTCATACCTTTAGATTGCCATTTGTAACTTTTCCTCTTGTTTATAAAATGTGTGCTTATTATTCCCAATGAATTATGGAACATGAAATCCAGTTCATTTGGGAGTATAGCAACTTTCAATGTAAAGCCAAGAGTATATTTATGAAACTCATTGATTGAATTTGTCATAAATACTAAGTTATAGTTTTATATATCTCTCCCCCTTTGTCATTTCAAAAAGATAACCATTTTAATAAAAGCTCCCCCTTAATTAGATATCCCATCAAATCTAATAAGAAAATGTCCATTGAAAAGCCAAAATGATACAATTAAACAAGTATACGTGTTAAGAACCGCAGATATCAAAGAAAACATCTTCCAAAGGAGTAATAAGCAGTTGCTTCCTAATGCTGTTGAATTGATCTAAAGGAAGTGGTTTTGTAAAAATATCAGCCAATTGATTTTCCGTATCAACATGATGAAGGGAAACATGATTCTTTGATATGTGATCCCTTAAGAAGTGATGACGGATTTCAATGTGTTTTGCCCGGCTGTGTAAAATAGGATTATGTGCTAAGTTTATGGCGCTCGTGTTATCACAAAAGATAGGTGTAGATGAAAGTTTAAAACCATAATCGCTTAAAACCTGTTGCATATAAAGTACTTGAGCACAACAAGACCCGGCTGCCATATATTCAGCTTCAGTTGTAGATAGGGCAACCGTATTTTGTTTCTTACTAAACCAAGATACTAAGGCTCTTCCTAATAAGAAACATCCACCACTAGTACTTTTGCGATCAAGTCGACAACCAGCATAATCCGCATCAGTATATGCTTTAAAATCCAAGGATTGTCCTTTTGGATACCATAAACCGAAACAAGTAGTGCCAGCTAGATATCGAAGAATCCGTTTGACCGCAAGAAAATGAGATTGCATAGGTTGGGATTGAAATCGAGCACAAAGACCAACGGAAAACATAATGTCCGGTCGAGAAGCGGTTAAATATAGCAAACTACCAATCATAGCTCTATATAAGGAATCATCAATAGGTTCCCCATTTTCATCCTTATCAATTTTGATAGAAGTAGCCATAGGAGTAGTAGCATGTTTGCATTGATCCATCCCAAAGCGTTTTAAAAGTTCTTTAGTGTATTTTTCTTGGCTTATGAAAATTCCTACAGGCGTTTGCTTAATTTGAAAACCAAGAAAAAATGTTAATTCACCCATAAGGCTCATTTCAAATTCTTTTTGCATAATGTCACTGAATTGTGTGCATAATAAATTATTTGAAGCTCCAAAAATAATATCATCAACATATATTTGCACAACTAGGAAATCAGATGCATATGTTTTGAAGAATAAAGTAGAATCTGAATTTCCAATAGAGAAACCATTATCAAAAAGATATGTCTTGAGCCGTTCATACCAATTCCTAGGTGCTTGCTTTAAACCATAAAGTGCCTTTTTAAGTTTATAAACATGGTCACATTTTTCTGGTATTTCAAAGCCCGGTGGTTGAGCAACATAAACTTCTTCTTGTATGATGCCATTGAGAAATGCACTTTTGACGTCCATTTGATATAGCTTAATGTTTTTATGGGCAGCAATAGCTAGTAACATCCTAATAGCTTCAAGTCTAGCTACGGGTGCATATGTTTCATCAAAATCTATTCCTTCTTGTTGATTATATCCTTGTGCTACTAATCGAGCTTTATTCCTTATGACTTCTCCTGCTTCATTGAGCTTATTCCTAAAAACCCATTTAGTTCCTATGATGGTTTTGTCTTGTGGTTTAGGAACTAAATCCCATACATCATTTTTAGTGAATTGATTTAATTCTTCTTGCATGGCTATTATCCAGTAATCATCCTTAAGAGCTTCGGATATCTTCTTAGGTTCAATGATAGAAACGAAAGCCATGTTTGCAACATCTTTGAAGGAAGACCGAGTTTTGACTTTATCATTTGGATCTCCAATAATTTGTTCTTGGGGATGATCCTTGATAAGCCTAGGTGTAGGTTGTGTTTCAACTTGGGGTTCTGATATAGGAGTTTTCTCACTATCATTGGAAATGGTTGTATTTTCGAATTGATTAGTGAGATCAATGATATCTAGATGTTCAGATTTTGATTCTTCATGAAAAGAAATATGAATGGATTCCTCAACTTTTCTAGATATAGTGTTATATACTCTAAAGGCTTTGCTAGAAATGGAATATCCCAAAAAGAATGCCTTGTGTGATTTAGAATCAAACTTGTCTCTATCATCTTTGGTATTTAAAATGTAGCATGTGGATCCAAAAGTATGAAAGTAGTCAACTCGGGGTTTCTTAGAGTGTAGTATTTCATATGGAGTTTTCTTCAAATGAGAGTGAATAGTTACTCTATTAAGCACATAACAAGCAGTGTTTACGGCTTCAGCCCAAAAGGTTTTAGGTGTGTTGTGTTCAAGCATCATGGTCCTAGCCATTTCCTGTAGGGATCGATTTTTCCGTTCTACTATACCATTTTGTTGTGGGGTACGTGGAGCAGAAAAATTATGAGTATACCCTTGAGATGTACAAAAGGTCTCAAATGTATGATTTTCAAATTCGCCACCATGATCACTTCTAATGGTACATATTTTATGTTGTAAAAGATTTTCAATCTTAGAACAAAATTGCATAAAGACATGAATAGTATCATCTTTAGTTGCAATAAAATGTACCCATGTAAATCTACTATAATCATCAACAATAACAAAACAATATCTTTTACCACCAATAGATTGTGTCCTCATTGGTCCAAATAAGTCCATATGAATTAATTCTAAAGATCTACTGGTACTAAGTACATGTTTTGATTTAAAAGATGTTTTGGTTTGCTTTCCCATTGTGCAAGGTTCACAGTTTTGAGCTTGATCAAAAGACAGAGCAGGTAATCCACGAACAAGATTATATTTCACTAACTTTTTAATAGTGTGTGAACTAGCATGTCCTAGCTTTTTATGCCATAGCTGTAAGGTATTTTCATTTGCAAGCAAGCATTTGCCTATTACTGATTTCATAGAGTTTGGTTTAAGGATATAAAGATTTCCAACTCTATTTCCTTCATAAATGACATTTGTAGTGTTTTCTATCAACAACTTGCAGCAGGTTTTGTTAAATAACACATCATAACCACTATCACATAGTTGACTTACGCTAATTAAATTGTGATGCAATCCATCAACAAGTAGAACATTTTTGATTTCAAGATTTGTTCCAACATTACCTATTCCAACGATCTTGCCCTTACCATTGTCTCCAAAGGTGACCGTTCCACTTTTCTTTTCTTCAAAAGTTTGAAATGCGTCCTTGTTTCCGGTCATATGTTTGGAGCAGCCACTGTCAACTACCCATTCCTGCATTAGAATGTAGATTTTGGTACCCATGTGATGGTCCGATAAGGTTAGAAACTTTTAATTTGCTTATGTGTATAAAAGTTCTGATACAGAAAACCAGTAGGTCGACAATTGTTCGACCGATATCATTCTCGGTCGACAATTTGTCGATCGAGCAAGTTACTGTATTACAATCAAAAACACAGAAAATTTCTCGGTTGACCAATTTTCGACCGAAATAAGTACTGGAAGATTTTCGAATTGTTAAAGACATCCAGTCGGTCGACAATACTTCGACCGACCCAGAGCTCGGTCGACAGTACTTCGACCGACGAAGTTTCTGTTTTAGTACAGCAATGCAGAAAAATTAATACCAATAAGCATAGCATCGTTTGTTGAGATAGAACAATATAAATAGCAAAAAATTTAAGTATTTTGTCATATCTCAACTACATTCCATTCTTCTAAGTTTGGGGTCTTGGAGTCCAAACTAAGTTGGACTTCTTAGTCTTGTAGGGGCATGAAAAACAGTAATGTCCAAGACGTAAACAGAAATGACAAGTAATAGAATCAACTTCATTTCTCTTTCTAGCCATTGTGTTTTTGGGTACAAACATAGTTTGGGTCTTTTTGGGTTGATTTTTCTTTGGAACATATCCCAAACCTTTTCTTCCATTGAAGGTAGTACCACTTCTCAATATGTTATCAAGAATATCTTTTCTTCTTAACTCATAAAGTTCTCTTTGCAACTGAGCAATGTTATTCATCTTTTTATGTATATCTTTTCGTGCCTGGTCTAAATCAGAAAACAATGAATCCTTTTCTTTTACAATATTGTCATAGTCCGAATGATTGCACAAGATAGGTTGAGTTTGAAAAGCTTGTAGTTTGGCTAACAAATCAGTCTTTTCTTTTGATAGAAGATTAAGATTGGTTTCCAAAGTAAGCAGCTTTCTAGTGCAATCATCTAAAGATGTTTTTAAAGATACATTTTCAAGATCAATGTTATTCTTTTCAGAAGAAAGTTCATCTATTTTGGCAATGAGCTCATTATTTGATTTCATAGTCTTCTTTAGTTTCTTCTTGGCATCAACATACTTATCATGAGTTTCTTGTAAGCTAGCAACTAATTCTTCTTTAGGAAGATCAATAAGGCTTACCTCTTGAGAGTCTTCATTGTCTTCTCTTGCCATTAGACATTCCACATTTTCATCTCCACTTTCACTTTCACTCGTTTCATCCCATGCCGCTTTATAAGCTTTTTCTTTCTTCTTATGTGAGCTCTTCTTTCCCTTCTTAGCTTTGGGACATTCATTCTTGAAATGTCCTTTCTTTCCACATTCGAAGCACCTGGGAGTGGAAGAAGAACTAGAAATTTTATTAGTTTTAAACCTTCTGTATTTCTTACCGTTGACTATCAATGCTTCTTCTCCTTCTTCTTCACTGGATTCCTCACTCTCTTGTGAGAGAGCTTTTGATGCTTTGAGAGCCACATCTTTCTTTGGCCCACGTTGATGCTCATGTTCTCTTCTCTCTTCCTCTTCTAGGTCTGCCTCATGAGCTTCTAAGTTTCCGATGAGCTGCTCCATTTTGAGGCGAGTGAGGTCGTTTGCTTCTGCAATAGCTGTTACCTTTGGTTTGTACTTTGGAGGAAGAGATCGAAGTATTTTTGATACCTGATCTTCCTCAAGAACAGGTTTCCCTAAAGCACTCAAACCATTAACAATAGTAGAAAATTTTGAATACATTTCACTAATAGTTTCGTTTGGATCCATACGAAAATGTTCAAACTTGGTTTTAAGAAAACTAACTTTAGAGTTTTTAACTTGAACAGTACCCTCATATGTTATAGATAATCTATGCCAAATGTCATATGCGGTATCACAGTTTGATACTCTATTAAATTCACCTACTGAAATGGAACAATATAAAATGCTTACTGCCTTTGCATTCATTTGGGCCATTTTTACCGTATTAGCATCCCATACTACGAAATCGTCTTGTGGGAGTGTGTACGGTGTAGATACCATTCTCCAAAGATCCCAATTGATTCCTTGGAAGTAGAATTGCATCCTTCTCTTCCAGTATTGATAGTTTGTCCCGTCGAATGCCGGAGGTCTAGCAACGAGCGTTCCTTCAATGTTGAGGTGGTTGAGCACTCCATCACCCATTTCTTCAAGACCGTGTTAAGGTTCCTTGAAGCCCTGCTCTGATACCAATTGAAAACCTCTAGAGGGGGGGGGTGAATAGAGTTTTATATAGATTTTAAAGTAATTTTAAAATCAAACAACCAAAGTAAAGATTAAGAAGAGGAACACATGTGTTTAGAGTGGTTCCACCTTAGCAAATACTAAGGAGTCAGTCCACTACCCGGTTGCTTACCCAACCGGGATTTTGAAAGTACTAAATTTTATTACCTCTCAAGGATATTACATAAAATTTACAATACTTTCCAAACACCCTTTGGACAGCCTTCGCCTTGAAGTAGTCTTGCCAACCTCGAAGCAGCCTTCCTTGAAGTAACTTCAAGCTCCCCCTTGAAGTAGCCTTCCTCCCGAAGTAGCTTCCCGTCAAGACAGCCTTCTGAAGTAGTCCAAAGTTCCTCCTCTTCACCACGAAGAGCTTCACCCTCTCCAATCCGCAGCCTCCTACCTGGAGTAGCAAGGAGAGTACAAGTAATACTAGGAACAAGAAAGAAATAAGAGAAAAATACAACTTATCCTTGAAGCTCAAGGCTTGATTTGTCTAGATCAAGCGTTTGGATTTTCCTAGCCAAGATGATGGACTTGTGATTGCTAGGGTTAGGAAAATCTAGTCTATAGGACCAGCTTGAGCTAAGAGGAAAGTGGCCAATTTATCACAATGCTCAATTCACAACAGTTTGCACAAGAGGGCTCAAGTATTTTCTCAAGTATAGCAAGTGTATCTAGTGAGTTCTAGTGTCTTATGGCTTGTCCTATTTATAGAAATGGCCTAAGTATGCTTAAGGACGTTCTAGATAACTTCTAGGGGTTTCTAAGTGCTTAACTAGCCGTTAGGTACAAGTTTGTTGCTTTTGCAACGGCTAATTACTTTACTCTGCAGTTTCTGTCAGAGATCGTCTCGGTCGAGGAATGATCGACCGAGACACCTACTCGGTCGAAGTTTTGTCGACCGACAGGCTCTCTGGATTAACGTTCATTTGCAACTGCCAACTACTTTGTCTGTTGTGTCTAACGGCTACTTTGGATCTTTCTCGGTCGAGGAGTTTGTCGACCGAGAGTGTCTCGGTCGAGGAGTTTGTCGACCGAGAATGATCCTGTTTCAAGATTTCAAGTTAGGCATAAATTATGTGTGTGAGCGTGCATAGGTGATCCTATTGAATGGATGACTAAGGTGTTTAGCTAGGGAAAATCCAATGCTTGATTTACATGCGATTCTAAGTACTTGTACATTATATTTCTGTACAAGTTTTTACAATGATTACATTTGCATGAAAATATAAATACTTCTTGTTGAATTTCCCTTATAGGTTTGTCATCCTGCACACTCAAGTAGCTCGTCAGAAAAATAAGAATGAAATGTTTGTCATAATCAAAACAAAGGGATTTTATAGATGTCCATTTAGCCAACATTTAGGGCGACTATGATGTATCTAGTGGATCAAGTACTAGCAATGCAACCTAGATTACCAGCTCCTAATGATGATGTTTTGGATATCAACAGAATATGTGAACCACAACAACAGGTTGAAGCAATGGTAAATGATGAAGCTTTGAACCTAGAGCAAGTCAGTGCTCAACCTCAGTCTGATGAATCAGTATATAATAATATAGGGGTTAGAATACAACCAGAGACCAAGACTTGCTATAGGTGTAGGAAGCCTAGACATATCAAAAATAATTGTCCAAAAGAGAAATATAAAGGAAGAATTGAGAAAAGGCCTATCCAAACCCAGGAGCAGAGACCTGGTAGTTATAAAAGGAAGAAGTTTCTGGTGTCATCAACACAACCAGGACCTAATGCACCAAGGAAATGGTTATCCAGAAAGGGTAAGGAACCCTTTAGACCACACCGAGAACTCAGAACTTGCTATCAATGTGGACAGGTAGGGCATATGGTAAGAGATTTCCCAGCCGGAAATGTTATGGCAAATCAACCTCTGAGGCAAAATCATCCTGAGACAATGAATAATCCTCGAGTCATGACAAGTTAGACGAAATAAATGTTATTCTTATATGTCTTTTTATGACCTCTTGGATAAAATTGAGAAAGTAATTGATTGAACTTTTCTTGATTAGTCCTATAAGGACTTATAATGTTGTATAAAATAGATGTTTCATGTTACATGATTACCTCCATAAGAAAGATGAGGTATTAAAGAATTGGTCTGGATAGAAATTCAATAAGATTAATACTTATACTTATAATGATAAGAAAAGAGAAGGAATATGGTATATACAAGTGCATATTACCTTATCTCAGTATTTATATACCCTGGCCAGGTATACAATTGCTGATGATAAAGTAAATATAGAAACTCTTAGATTGTTATCTTTTTATTGCTCTGATCAAGTAGTCATTCTGAGATAATCTAATGAGTATCATGAAATAAGAAATATGGAAATAAGGGAGGTTAACCCTGTCCAGTAAAGTTGTAAGAATAATAATAAAGATTCTCCCCATGATGTGAAAATGTGATGAGACCATAAGACCTGCATGAATATGTTAGATAATAACAAGGAAAGGAACAATGTCATGTAATCATCCTTATAAAAATTCCTACGCTAGAACAAGGAACTGAGGATGAGATGAGAGGTAAATGTTTCATGAATGGTTAAAAAATACATGAAATAATATGATTCCTTATTCTCTTTCCTACTAGGAACATGGCAATCAAGTGGGTTTTAGGACCCTTGATGTGCATAATATAAAGATGTTTATGTAATGAGTACTTATAAAGTGTCAGTTTATCTTGGACTTTGGTTCCAAGGTGAGAAAATATGTAATAAGTAATGTTCCAAGATGAAAGGAAGATAAGATGTAATGTGTTGATAACACATGTAATAGGTAACAAGATAAGAATGTAATAATATATCTGATGAATTATGTTGATTACCTGGAATAGTCAACAATGGAATCAAAGTAAACATGTAAAATATTATGAACATCACTTGTTAGGGGTTTATGTTTTTCATAAACATATCTTTCTCCAAGATATCTATCAAATAAGTCCTTGATTGATAAGTAACTTTTCCCTATGATAAGAGAATGTACAACTAATGAGAGAATTAGTGCAAATAATAAGGAAAGTTAATATGGTGTTATCAGATATGATAACACAATCAAGGTGTGAAAGGACTTATATAGTCTCAAATAAATGACAGAGTATAATTGTGATCTTAAGAAATGTTGATCTTACTAAGGAACATGAGAGTACATGTTCCATATGAATATTTCCATGAAAAGTTTGTGTGGAGTAACTATGTATTGAACAAAACTCTATGATGTTCCATAATAATGAAATGTCACTTGAAGACATAATGGTATAATGCTTAAATAATATCTGCTTTCCCTTTTCTTTTTGGGATTTCGGGGGCGAAATCCTTGTTAAGGGTTTATAATTTGTAACATCCCTGACCTGGGTTATGAACTAACCCCAGGTGTTTTTCTTAATCATGTGATTAAATGCTTGTGGTTATCTGTTGATAATGTAATTAAAGCTTCTGAGGAACATATATTTCCATTTCTGTCCTTTTTAAACAATATTGTAATATTGTTTTGTTAAAAGTGGACTTATGTGCAAATTGCACATGTTTAGATGTTCCTCTTATGATAAGACATCATAAGAATGAATCTGATGAAGTATTATGGATTCTCCAAGCTTGGACACCAAAAGGTAGCTTGTGGAGCAATCCTTGTGCTTTAAACCCTAGTTTTGGTGTAAAGTGCAATTTACCCAAAAAAATGGGGTGCAACATGTAAAATATACCTTCTAGAATATCTTTTATGACTCTTGGCATCAATTAGAGTAAATATGATAAAGGGGGCGCTTCATTTGAATAAACAAATAAGAAGGATAACCCTAGTAACTAAATAATCAAGTTATAAGCCTAATAACCCTTCTATATGTGCAACTTAGTAAGAAGTTGGCTTTCTTCAGCTTTAGACCTTGGGTTTAAGATGAGTTTTGCTTAAGTATGGAAGGGAGAAACGTGGCTTAGAAGAAGGGAAGGACCTAGATGAGAAATGGAGAAACAAGTTGTCCTTATGTTGGAATTTCACCCAAAGTATATATACACCTTTTCTCACTTAGCAAGGATCGTTTCTTTCACTTCCCTTCTTATCCCCTTGCTTAGACCAACTTAGGACAGAGATCTGGAGAAGAGGAGAACGGCCAAGCAGTTCTGGGTAAGCTTTGATCATCATCTTGCTCGAATTCATGGAGGAAATCATGTTGCAAGGTTGGTTTGCTAGTTTTTCTTACTTAGTTCTTCTTTCTAGCCATCCTTTCCAACCATTTCTCGAAGAAGAAACCTTGGACGACCTGTGGAGCTCAAGCCACCATTAAATCTTCGAATCTTGGAGCTCTAGAGCTGGTTCTAAGGCGGGTTTTATAACTCTAAACCCTTAAACTTTGTTATGCATCTTTCTTTCTTGCAAAAGTAGTTTGTTCTTCTTTCCCCCATCCTTCCTTGCTTTCTTGCAACTAAAACCATGAAGAACAGACCTGGATCTGGAGGTAGAAGAAGGTGGCATGAATACCAATGTTACTTTAGCAAACGGTCTTGCACCCTTGGCCAAACGGTTTGCAAAACCGTTTGGGGGTTTGCAAAACCGTTTGAGGGGCAAATGGTTTCACAAGGTCGGTTGGAGAAAACGGTCTCCAAGACCGTTTGGTTGAGTTTACCAAGGGTTGACCGTTTGGGATTCCTGTTCATAATTATGTTGGTTGATAACCCTCCAAATTTTAGGGATTAACTCCAAAGGAATCGTGATTTGAAGGCAAATCAATTAGGTAAATCTAATTGGATTAAGTGCTGATTTTCAACCTGATTAACTTGACCTTTTTGGGAAAACGGTTTCAAAACCATTTGAGTGCGTTGACCAAGGATTGACCGTTTGGGATTATTGTTCGTAATGATGTTGGTTAATAACCCTCCAAATTTTATGGGTTAAATCCTAAGGAATAGGGACTTTAAGGCTAATCAATTAGATAAACCTAATTGGATTAAGTGCTGATTTTCAACCTGATTAACTTGACCGTTTTGGGAAAACGGTTTCAAAACCATTTGAGTGCGTTGAACAAGCGTTTACCGTTTGAGATTACTGTTCCTAATTATGTTGGTTAATAACTCACCAAATTTTAGGGGTTAATTCTCAAGGAATCATGAGTTGAAGGCTAATCAATTGGGAAAACCCTAATTGAAATTAGTGATGAAATTCCAATGAGTTAATTTGAGATTTTGGGTTGATTAGCCCAAACGGTCTCAAGACCCTTTGGGGATCACCCAAACGGTCTCAAAACCGTTTGGGGGTCACCCAAGACCATTTGTAGGTCTAGGGTGAAGTATGGATATGTGTTTGAAGATCCAAAGATGTGGTATGAACCCTAATCGGCTAAATGCTGATTTTGCAAGTGAATGAGATGATGTTTTGGGTTGATTGGCCCAAACGGTTTCAAAACCGTTTGGGGATCACCCAAACGGTCTCAAGACCGTTTGGGGATCACATAAGACCGTTTGGAGGTCTGGGGTTAAGTATAGTTGACCAATTGAAGGTCCAAAGGTACCAAATCATATTACAATTAAGTGCTGATTTGTTGATCAACTCGATAGACCAATCCTTGATAGAATTTCACTAGAATCCAAGGGTTAGATGAGCCAAACGGTCTCAAGACCGTTTGTAGGTCACCCAAGACCGTTTGGAGGTCTAGGGGTGAGTATGGTTAAGCAATTTATGATCCAATGTTACTAAGTTAAAGTGTAATCAATTGCTGATTTGGTGATCAATCCAATGATCCAAACCTTAATTGGTTGACTTGGATTTTGGTGATATGATGAGAAAATAGTCTCAAGACCGTTTGGAGGTCATCCAAACGACCTCAAGACCATTTAGGGTCAGGTCATACCCAATTTGGATGATGGTTCTATGGTTTCAAAGTAACTAGTCTTACATTGATTAGTATTGAAGGATCATCGATTCCAAACCCTAATTCATTAGAATCAAACCATAATTGATGAATAATTGAAGGTCAATTGAGGGTCAAATAAGTTTAAGGTTGAACTATTTAACTCAATTGAAGTATGAGGATAGGTCCAATTGATGATTGGTTCCATGAATTCAATGATTGAAGGAATCAATATTGAGAACCCTAAACCGATTGGTGCAGTTGAGACCATCCTTGGTCCATGCGGTTTTGAGGAGGTTTGGACCAAACGATCTCAAGACCGTTTGGGACCAAATGGTTTCAAAACCGTTTGGATTCATGCGGTTTCAAAACCGTTTGGAGGTTGAAAGTGTAAAACCGTTTGGAATCTTTTAAGGTCAAGAATGCTTAATGCTTTAAAGACTTAGATGGTTCAATGGTTGTTTAACCTAAACCCTGAAGACACCTAAAGTCATTAAGGGGTTAAGTAATTAGTAAACTAATGTATTTTAGGTCAATGGTGAAGATTACAAAAGTACCCTTATTGGGTTAGTGTGACTAGTACCCTCGATCAGGTAAACCCTAATGACCTTAATGGTGATGACTTGACTTATGTCAGTCAAAGTTGAGTTGACTTAACCTAATCAAGAGTGATGTAAACATCATCTATTAGTAAGAGGAGAGAGAAGACTCCTAATATCAATAACAATCAAATAAGATACCTTTAAAATTTATCAATACACACCAATAGGGTATGATCCTTCATAAGGAGATCATGGAAACCCTAATTATGGAGTTTATGAATCTTAACTTAATTTGAAGGTGTTAATGAAAGTAATCTTCATATATAATGATGGTAAGACCTCAATTTACTGTAATGTGAATAGTAAATCCTAATTTTAGGGTAAATCATGTAATGTGAATAGTAAACCCTAATTCTAGGGGAATAACATGATGTGAAATAGTAGTCCCTAATGGAGGGATATTAATCATAAACCTAATCTAGGGGAGATGTGATATGAATAGAAACCCTAATTAATGAAAGGTAGGGTACTTTAACCCTAGGTTTGGGTTATGCTTTTAAGTATGAAACCCTTTTGAATGAATTATAATATGAGGAATCCTTATGCCTTATAAGTTTAAGGGGTTTAATAACCCTAATTGAGTTGAATAAACCCTAACCCTAGAAATCAACCATGGTGATGTAACATGGTCATGGTATGATGTTGATAGCACGACCGTGCAAGGGAGCACGGCCGTGGTAGCTTTACTTTGCATGACCATGCAAGGTGGCACAGTCATGGTGTTCTATGAATAAATTGAAAAGAATTAGTATTGTGCTGATATTGTTATATATGCATGTCTTCAATTATGCTAATCATGCAGGTTGCTAGAAAAAGGTAATCATAGCCAGGAAAGGGTTATGATGTTTTATTCATTAAAAGCATTTTATAAGCTTTATGAATAAAGATATACTATGTTGCCTGGTTTAAGAGATAACATATGAGAATGATGGGTTGTAAGAGCCTTGAGTAATATTTAAATTGTTACAATTAAGGTCATGCTATTAGATGACTTATGATGATTTAAGGGTTTGAACACCCCTGTTCTTGAACCATAATGATGAGATGGTTTTGAAATGATAATTGATGTGAAATAAACTTGATACATTTAGTATTCTTCTTCTATAGCAGATGTTTTAATTGTTTATGTTTGAAAACATGCTTGATGCTAAAAGAATGCTAAAATGTACTTAAATAATCAAGTATGATCATATCATGTAGGGCCCTGACCATAGATCCATCATTGTAAGAGACCAAATGATGGTGAAACAGGTTTTCCTAAGGGAACTCCTGGATCATATACTTTTGAGTATATGGGGGTTTATGGACGCGAATATCCTTATGTCCTAATGTAGGAATTGATGTAGGATGTACTATTAACCTATCAATCCTTCATTATATGTTTATACCGGGATGATGTATCACCAATCTCCCGAAGAAATCACCAATACCGCATCGATGAGAGATAAACAAGAGATCTTTCGATGACGAAGAGAGTACAGAATACCACTGTAACTCTATAGCGAAGTTTCCAGAATACCCTGGATAGCTATCATAGCAGAGACACAAGATGTCCTGCAAGTAAATCCTCTTATTGACTGAGGAAGATGAGGTCATAAGAATCCGGCTCTTTTGATGACCTATGTATGGTACCGATGCGATTTCGTAATGGTCGGTTGGAGAATGAGCGGTATACCTCATCTCCACAGGGCATAATAATGTTTGAAAAATATAATCAGTCGTGTAGCATAATTGCTTAGGTTGAACTACGAGAAATAAATGTTTGATGTTACATAGTTTATATATGTTCTTCATATTCTTTAATGAGATATGCTTTAATATCCAATTAGATTATAATTGAAATGTTGTTTTACTGACATTAAACCTGTTGTTAAATGTTAATAATCATACTTCTTAATGTTATTCCTTATTGCAATAACAAAGCTTCTGGCGGATAGTTATAACTCTCGCTGGGACAATTGTTCAATTGTCTCACCCCCGTTGGATTCTTCTTTTTAGGTAGACGCCGAGGACGAAGGAATCCATTTAAGAATGAGCAACAATAGCAACAACAGTATTAGGGGCAACAGTGAATCTCAGGTGGAGATACTGACTGTCAAGTCTTTTAGATAGTATGTCTTATGTCGTCTCTATACTCTTAGGTCCTAGGAGTTAGTAGGTCTGAGGTTTTTGGCTTTAAGCCTCGAGATTTTGTTGTATCTTGCCTTGTACAGTTAGCAGGGCAATGGATGTATGTAATCACTCGAGAGGTGATTCCACAGAGATGTAATGTTAAAACATGATGTAAACTGTTTATCCTGTTTCTTATAAAGAAGTTTTATGGATTAAAGATCTTTTCTTAAAAAGTTTTAATTTCTAGTGATTTTTCATTATTCAGTTGCTAGTTAAACAATCGCTTCCATAGAGTTTACCGCTTCCGCATTAGTTAATCATGTTTTCGCGAGACAGTCGCCACACCTCCCATCACCCACATTGTAACCTTGAGAAAGCTCCATGCTAAACACACCAATTTCATCTAAACTAGCTACGTAGATCTCTCAACTAGGATTAGGAGAATTGATTATGATGTAGGAAGATGGGTAGCTAGCTAGGGATCCAAAAATTAGACCTAGGAGCAAATCCCAAAATTTACACATATAGTCAATTTGCCTATATTCCTAGGTGATTTCAAGCACAAACCAACAAGCGATTTATGGAGAATGAGATAGAAATAGAACATAATCATTAGCAAATGGAATTACAAAGTTTACACATCATTTTCCCCTAACATGGTATCAAAGTAATATTTTACACCCCAAATAGCCCACCCAAGGGGCCTAGCTACTCATAACAAAGCAAAATACAAAAGAGGAGAGAAGGAGATAGAAGAAGCCATGGAGCTTAGTGTAGATGAAGAAATCCTCCGCTTCATCTACTGTAGGCATCCTCCTCTCTCCTCTAAGGTGTAGGGGTATGGAATGATGGTGGAAATGGGTGGAAATGGAAGGAAACTAGGGGTTTGATGGTGGAAATGGTGAAATGGAGGTGGAAATGGAGTGGAATGGCTAAGAGGTGAAAATGGGGAGCTAAAAGGTGGTATGAGGTAGCTAGGGGTGGCCAAACTCGGCCTCTAGCCACCACCCACATATATATAGGTGGGGAGGAAGCAATAGGTCAAGTAGGGGTAAAGTGGGAAATGCAGTGGAAAAAAGTAGCTAGGTTTTGTGAGTAGCATGGCCGTGGTGGATTACCATGGACTTGGTTGGTAGGGGTGAGCATAGTCATAGTGGGGTAGAACGGTCATGTGAATTTAAATGGTAAGATCACAGGTTGATGGTCATTTTTGTACTGAAACTGGTACGGCGTGGTGGTCACCCGACCGTGGTGGGGTAAGTACAGAATGGCCGTGTTGGGTAGCACGGCCGTGGTGAGTAAGGTGATGGTGGTCGTGGTGCAGCGCCATGCCCGTTCTTCAGTTCTGTAGAATGGTCATGCTAGGTGGAACAGTCGTGGTGGTTGTCCCTTGCACGACCATTCTTTGTGGCACGGTCGTGGTGCTGTCTGCAGCTTCACTTGGGCTTAATTCTTTAGATTTCCTTGGACATCTTTGCTTCTATGGATATTTGGTCACTAGGGGTAGGTTGAGGGAGCATCAGACTTCACTTTGGGCCTCTCTAAGGGTATAGAAACCCTAGGATCACTCCTTCTCTCTCCCTTCCATCAAATGTGGTCCAAATGCCTGAAAAACATGCGAATAATGTCCATAAGTGCATTTTACACAAATATGCATATTAAGGGAAATATCATGTAATCTAATAGGTCTAGATGTGATTGTAATGCAAAATGACACAAGATGAAGCCCTAAAATAGAGTTGAATCAATCTTCACTGAGCTTCTCTTTCCTCATCCTCCTTTTTGCATTAGCATCATGGCACCAAGGAGAGGCCCTTATACGTCGACAGAGCAAGGCAAGTTGATCCCTCAACCAAAAAACATCCAACATTCATCCTCGAAGATCAAGAAAGTCTATGAAAAGCTGCAGATGAGGTTGATGGTGCCCACACGATATGGAGGTTGTGCATTGATTGAGCTAGTGGGCTTCACCGAGGACATGCGATGGGTGTGTCAAAAGCAGCTCATGGAGGGAGACAATCCCTTCTTTAGTGACTTGCAGACTTACCCGAGACTCATCCTTGAGTTCTTGGCATCGCTAGATGTTCTTGTCGCCCCTAAGCAATAGTTAGGAGGCGAATGGTGGGAAGGTAGAGTCAACTTCTGCCTCTTCAACAATAGCTACTCCATCAATTTGCGGGCCTTCAACCACATCTTCAACTGGGCTCACGTCCCCGAATGCTCAACCCCTTCTGATTTCAACTTGGCTTGGGAGCATCTGACTAAGGTACCAGAGGGCTTTCACATAAGCTGGCATGTCAACTCTGTTACTAACATCGAGCACCCCTTTGCTCAAATCCTACACTGCCTCTACACCAACACCATCTTTTCTCATTCTGGTCAGGATCAAGTTAAGGTTCTACAGGCAGACCTCTACTTCCTCTACAGGCTTTTGGAGGGAGAGACCATCAACTTTGGAACCTTCCTTCTTCTCCACATGATCTCCGTTCAGCGCAACGTGACAAGGAAGGTGTCGATTGTATTTGGGGGTCTCATCACCCCCATTGCACTACACTTCCGCCTGGACTTTTCTACCCTCGCGCCATTGGAAAATACAAAAAGGTTGGACCTCCTGCAGTTCTGCAAGGCGACCATCCTCGACTTCCATCATAACATGTTGTATGCGACTTGCACATGTCGAGGAAAGTTTTGGAAGCAGAGCCTCCCTCACCCCATCTTCAACTTGTGTGGAGTGAACCATCTTTGGTGGCCACTAGATGAGGGGGAGGCAGAAGATCCACCCAGAGAAGCTGTACAGACTCAATCTTTACGGTCAAATATTTACAAAATAATATCAAAAACATAAATTATCTTTATTATAATCATGCTTGTACATCAGAGTCGCGGAAGCTTACAAATATGATTACAAGTTTAAGAAATAAAGTTCATTCCTATCTAGTCTTCAACGGAGGACTACCCAGTGCATGTCTCTTCAAGCTCTTCCATCTATCACCTGCCCATGAGTTCCCAGAGGGAATGAAACCACACATGGACCCCATTGAAGGGAAATAAAGGGTCAGCAAAGCTGGTACTAAATTCTTATATCGAGCTATTTGCAAAACATAGGTACTAAATATGATTCAAGATAATATAAAATATAGGCAAGGAATATTTGGTGAACTAAATTTCAAAGTAAGGATAGCAACATTCCAGTGTTTGTACTTTAAGATCAAATTTCCACAAAGCTATTCAAAATAGATCAAGATATCAAATTATCAAAGTACTTGCAATGATCAACTTTTAAATATTAAGGTTGAGCACTATCATATCATTTCCTTCAAGGGATAAAGTGACTTGTGTCTAGTCATCTATGAAAGAATGATACAGAAACCTAATTTCTATTTTAACCAACCGACCGGGGGACAACTAATCCATTACAACCTGTGCACATGGCGGCGGGACATACCCTACCTCAAGTGAGCCAAATCTCTAAGGGGACAAATCCCAAAGGGATCAAAGTCCAGGGAGTCAAAACTCCAAATAGATCAAGTCAGGTGATATTATAATATTCAATGCAATCAAATAATAATCCATTTGAAGTGGTAAACTTTCAAAGAGGCAGGAAAGGCTTACAAAAGTATAGGGTTCACCACTAAACAATGTGCATGGAATTCAATAGGAAAATTAATAACTCGATATAAAAAATAGAGAATCTAGTACCTCAAATTATTCAGGATTGTGAGGATTGCATAATCACAATGTGTCTCCAAGAATCTATGAAGAGGTAGCTACAAAGAATAATAATCTTGTCACCATTTGGCTTGGAATCAATGTTGTTCGATTTGTTTTAGTTAGGTTTTTCCCATATTAGGTTACCATTTTATATTTTCCCATCATCATCACTCTAGAGTTTATGACTAAGTCCTATATCATAAATGTTGCATATTTAAATGTCTCATATTTTATTTAAATTATATCCGAACATGTTATTAACTATCATATATAAGGTATTTCTATTTTCTTACCAAGAGGTTCATTTACCAATATACCCACATGAGGAATATCTAGGGTTTAGGTCTCGCATACCCTCATTGAAAAATAAACACTTATTTCATGTATCCAAAATATATGTTTCATCATACCACATCTAGGTATTAGATTCAACTATATCATACACACTTTTTCTCAATTATTTGGATAACAAAATGTCATACATCCATATTGTATTTCTAAATAATAGCTAATGTATATGTCACAAGATCTTAATTACTATATGATAATATTAAGTTAGTAAAACAACTAGGTTACATATTTGTATAACCATGTTTCATATATATCTATAAATATATACTAACTAGTGTCCTAAAATTAGAAGTTCAATAAATAATATCTTTCTATGTGTATTAGTTTGATTAACATTAGGGATGCTAATTCAACGTTATATGTATTCTCAATATATGATTACCCAATTCATTAAGAAGTGAAACCAAGTAGGCAGGAGCTACTGACCTTTTGGATCTGTATCAATTCCATGAGAAGGTTCAACGATGTCCTCCAACTAGTTCACCTATGCTTAAACCATGGATGACATTGAATCAATGGCAATCATGTCGATTCACCATGGGTTTTTGCCTCCACAGTTTATAACACCTGATCTTCAGTCAAAGTCAGAATCGTAGTGTGGTGACTTAGTGAAGCTCAACATAGGTCGTCGATGCAGTGGTCTGAGATCCATAAAGGCCACATTGTCGTCGGGTTTGGTGTCCACTGTAAGGCCACACACGGCCATGGATCTTCGAGATTGAAGGCCGACTGAGGAAGGGGTACGGACGTCAGATCAAGACTGGGTGGGTTTTGGTCCAGAGATGATGAGAGGAAGAAGAGAAATGAAGGTGCGGCAGGTGGGGCAACATTACGTTTGTGGTGCACGATATGCAGACGTTGCTGGCGAGACCCAGTGATGGCCTTGTGACACAACAGAACCAGAAGAGACCACCACAATGTTGTAATTGAGGACAGATGTGGCCAACAATGGTAGGGTGATGGGTCAATTGGAGATGCTGGGATGTAGAGACGGTGGTGCGTAACAACACTTGGTGTGACCCAACGTAGGCTGGCTGGTTGTTTGCAGACTTGACATCGTGGGTGAGTGCAGGAGGTGCTGATCTGGGTGCATCGATGTCGATGGATGAAGGCAGTATGCGACCAAGCAGAGTCGAAGAGGAAGGCACCACGGAGGTGGTTTTGTAGATCGGAAACTGGTGAGTTTTGTAGGTCTGTTGTAGGTTGTGTTTGAGGATACATTGATACACTGAGTACCAGCAAGGTGAGCAAGCAATGACATCGAGTTTGAAGTTGGCAGGTTTGCAAAGGTCTGGCCATGACTGTTGTACAACTAGTGGTTTGTAGTCCAGGGCGTCTGGGGTAAGCAAAGTTGGTTTTGAGGATACTATTTGTGAGAACCTATTACATTAAAAGAGATTACTCAAAACATAAAACACAATCAATCACCAATTAACCACATACCTAAAAATATGGGTAAATTAAAACCGATTTAAACGTCAGCACCTACTCAAAAACATTTGCATAAGATCCCAACATCTTTCTTATATCCATACTATGCCAAGAATTTGATACAAATTGTTCTATAGTATTATCCACTACATATATACATAGGAGACCAATATTCGTATATGTCACACAAACAAGCATTAATATACTAACAAAAGTCCAATTCGTTTGAAGTACCATATACAAACTTTTTCTCACCCGGACCTGAGAGTACAGGGACGACTCTAGGACACACTAGACATCTAATCAACTTTATCAAAGATTCATTACTATAGCTCCTCTTTGATTCCACACGTTTGTTTTTGTCATTTTCGATTACCTACAAAAAATGTGGTGAACCACAAGGGTGAGACCTATGTCCCAGTAAGAGATATAACCTCCAACAATGATTATTGATTACACCATTTTCAAGTAATTAAACAGTTAAGCAATTTAATTAGATATAACAAATAAGCTCATTAACACTAATGATTAAATAAATACATAATAGAGCAGATAACAACTATCATCATTAGCCAGACCATCATCCTTTATCTTGCTGACAATATAAGTAATTCAGTAGCATATGCATATCTAGCATCATGGGCAAGTCTAGTAACATAGAACCTCTATCATTATGAATAAGTCCAGCCACATAAGCATAGATAACAACATTAGCATGTCTAATAAGTCGAAAATATTAACATCATAAGAAGAGCTAACAACATAAGCACAACTATCCGCATAAGCATGATCAGCAGTATATGCATCTCTAGTAATAAATGCATGGCTAGCATGCTAAACATAACTAACAACATGAGATATCTAGCATTATTATTATAATCAATAGTAGCAGTATAGTTATCAACATAAACATGGATATTGTATGTACGCATCAACAATCTTAAGCATATCCACAACATACATACATCTACTATCTCTTAATTGCACAAGCATCATTTTTATGTAAAGATAACAAACAAGGGTTATCATCCAACGTGAAACGTTGTGTATAACCCTAAAAAAATATGCTACATGGCTGTATTACATCTTTTATTACGCCCTGGGGAATTTGAATCGTACCATTCAAAGTCCAACCGACCCCTATGAAGGGATATTTGGTTCCATACAAGATCTAGGAGTGCCTGTATCCTAAGATATATTCCCCTCAATCAGTACGAGTAAAAGGCAGTGGCATATCAGTCAAAGCTGCCACCACAATGACATATAGTCATGTAACTAGCCCACCTTGGTACATGTCACGATGCTAGCAACTAGGGTATTCAGACCCAATCACTGAGGTACAACTGTAGTTGTCCTCTAATCACATCATGTTGTAATCTAATCGAGACACGACCACAACCGTTCTCACTCACATCAGATGTATGAGGCATGACCATAGCCAACCTCCACAATCTGCATTGTGGATGACAAGGATATATCCTCAACCTGCCACCCCCACATACTCAACAATATGCACTCCGAGTTTGCCTTAGGAATACTCATTTCACCATCCAACAAGTTTTGACACTGAAGATGGTTCTATGGCACAGGGCACTACATGATTAGAGTTGCACTTGATTAGTTATGCCAATTGGATGAATTAAGGCTGCATCAAACAAGTGGACATACAAATCCTAATTTACTTCTAGAAAGCATATAAATATCACAACTTTTAAAAGATATAAATGTGTGAAACATAATTTCTCATCTCATCATCACATGGTACTATTCACTTACCATTAATGATACCATACTAATCATCATACTATCACAAGATATAAATCCTTTTTACAATATTACAGAGTATCAACCCTTATCAACATAAGAGGATTACACATCATTCAGGGCTCAACCATGCCCAAAGGTCATTAAGACCATCATACTATCTCATGATATAAATCCTTTTCACAATATCACAAGGTATCAACCCTTATCAACACAAGAGGATTAAACCTCATTTAGGGCTCAACCATGCCCAAAGGTCACTAAGACAATCATACTATTCCCTGCAAGATCATCATTATCTTTGCATGCCTTATAACAAGGCTCAACAACATCACTTACATATAATACACTGGATCAACACAATATTGCATTAATGATCTAGGAGATATTCATAAACAATCATAGTAGGGTTATATTAACGTTAAGAACATTCCTTTATTACATCAACATGCAAGGAATCTAATATGATTAATCCTCATCATAATCATAATACACATGTTTAGCATAAGAAAGTATCAACCATGCAACTATGATAACCACCAATTAACATATTAAGGTTGTGATCATATTAAGGAGGTTATTCCACCATAATTCCATCATATAAGAATGTTAAAGATGAATACTTATCTTTATCTATTTGCATTAGAGTTAGGTTCAACATGATAAATTATATCAATGTTATTAATAAACACTTATACCCAAATCCTAACTCACGACATCCCCATTAGATCATGGATGCATAAGGTGAACCATCAATACTATTTTCAAGTATGAACCCACACATAAATCAAGGTGAAACCATTGGGTTATAGCATAATAGGGTTTCAACAACAGTAATAGAGTACTCCATGATTGTATTAGTCATTTAAGGACTATTCATACCCAATTACCATCATTTAGTTATATAAAAGCTAGGTATAACAAGCTATACCTCATTAGGTTTACATATAAACACAATATGGTTATCATCCCTTATATTCACATGAGTGAATAGGTAAAACTACCTTATTAAAGGTAACCCTACATTTGTTCCATCATCATTCAACCCATATCAGTATACCACAATGTCACCCAGAACCATTGGACGCTTAAAAGGTAAGACCATTGGTTGTTTACATAGGTAAACACCTTGGATAAACCACCTATGAAGTCCTTGATTTTTTATCTATAAATAGTCACCATCTAACCCTATACATATCTTGATTAACAAGACAAAAAGTTCCATTGAAAGTAGGGTAAAACCCTCAATTGACTGTTCATTTAAAACAAGCCATCCATGGTCAACAAGTAAGCTCCTTAAGTTGATCATATAAATGAAACCATCTAAATAAAATTATTAGGACTAACATATTAAAATAGCCATCATTCCACTTTATTGGAGGAATAAACATTATATCTTGATCATTGGCTCAAGTTCATATATTAAAACCATCAATTACAGTATAGGTCCGACCATTACATCAAGTGACCCAAGAAACCATTGGTATAAGGCTTAATTGATGCTACAACTAAAATTCTTAACTCACCATAGGTTGTAGAGACCTGATACATCATCATTAGTGACCATTAATTCACCATAGATTGTTAGATAAACACCATATTCATTAATCAACATCAAATATTAAGCTAATGTCATCATTGATTGATAACATTATTAGGGTACTTAATGATTGATCATTAAACTTCTAATTGATCCAAAACCTGACCTAAGGGGGTGACCATAGGTTGTCACCATCATCTAACACCTTTGATCTCGACCATCAGTTGTCATGAAGACAACACCATAGGGTTGTTGCAATGGTACCATCATCGGGTCATGGGTTTATAGAAGAAATCAACTTTAAACCCTAAAATTGACCATTGGTTGATAGGTTCTTAGCACCATAGGTTGTCAAACCAACCTGATACAAGTCATATTATACCTTAGGAATAATGTACACATGATCATAGGTTCATCTAAAACTAAAATCAGAATAGGAAACATTATAAAAATCAAAATCCAAGTCAAGCATAGTTTTTTATTGCATGAATCATCATTTTCTAGAAAGAACATGATCTAGAAAACTTATGGTAAGCAATAAATGTAGAGCAAGTTATAAAACTTGCCTCTAATGAGAATATGAAACTGGGTCGAGAGAAAATGGGTCGTTTTGGTGCTTAGAGATAAGTATATGAAACTTTAAGATAAAGAAAAAGAAAAAGTTGAAGTTCTAGTATCTATCCAAGTGTCCATGGTCTTAATTCATTAAGAATATACAAGAACACACACAAGGAGCTCCCCCACCATCTGTAAAGACATGCTTAGATTTCCTTTGTCGAATTTCCCAGCCAATCAAATAATTCATTAGTTGATAGCTACTAAAGGTAGCTCATCCATGAAGGGGTAAACCCTAAAATACCCTTGGAGAAAACACCTTCAAACCAAGGTTTAAATTGGCGCCCCATGGCTCAACAAGCTCAAATGATGATATAATATACAAGGAACATAATGAAAGTTATAAATTGCAGAGAAAACCTCTCAATTGGGTAAATTGCAGAAAAAGTCCAAAATGTGCATAAAATTGCATAACTTGCTCAAACAATGTCCAAATTGGACCAAATTTGAAACTTAAGCTTATATTATGATTTAAAAGAATGTCACAAGGTTATATTAGGGTTATAAGAATTCAATTATGATAATTAAGCTTGTTCAACTCATTAAGCAAGTTTAGGAGCCTTACAACTATAAACCCCTAATAGGGATTTTGCCCCGAAATCCAAGGTAAACAAAATGGGTACCTACTTTGCACCTCATACTATTACCTTCACATGGTTACTTTCATATCATGGTGATGTCACATCATTCATACATTTCTCATCTTGGGTCAGCACAAAAACCCTCCACATAAGAAGACATTTGCAAATATGGAACATAGAAACTTGTTGTGTCATCTGTACAACTCTACTAGTAATTTTTAACTTTAAATTCTAGATATCATAAAAAAATTATATCTATTGTATCAACACATTACTCAAAAGTCATTCTTGCTAGCTTTTTATCAATCATGGCATGTGTCCCATACCATTCCTTGAAACATAAAAAAGGCAATGTATCCATCCTTTTTTTATACACTAACACTAGAACTCTTGTCATTTCTTTTTCAACATCAAAAGAAATGCTGACGTTGGCAGCTGTCATTCCATACAAGGAAACATCATTCCTAGTCAACCTGGTTAGGGGTGAAACAACAACACTATCTTCACCTTACTAGGATTTACACAACCTACTTAGAAGACATATAATGATCCCATAAAGAAATTTAATCAACCCCATCTCACTCTTGTTCAACTTATCTCATAACTATTGCTTCTTCGGCAACCCTAAGGTTTTTGAAGAAATATTGATCATATTTTTTACCATATTTGAAATACTTTGACATGTCATCATTTAAAACTTGATATAACTTGTATGACATGACTAGAACACTATGTTCCTCCTATTCATAAATTCTATTTGTACATTGGTTAGTCTAAAGGACATAACTCTAAACTCATCACGATCATGTGAATTATGTCATCCAATCTAAATCTTATGCATTGATATTTGATCATAGGTTAATCTTAAAGGAACACATATCACATATCTATTGACCGACAAACCATCTATCCTTCATAGTGGTCTTGCCCAGCTATCACTGAACCATACACAACATTATAGAATCACTTTTGTTTTTCCTTCCAAACAACATTTATAAGATCATCATCAACACACTCTCTCTATATCTCTAGGAGAGAGGAATACTTGGAATGTTCATTTAATAAACATCTCCAACCTTCACATATTTCTCATATTGTTGATACATCTTGGATACTAGGATTCATTACCTTGGTATCCACCTCATGTGCTATAAGGAACTCCCATCTTATCTCATCTACTTTTACCAACATAATCAAATCTCAAAACATATAAGAGTAGTCTTCCTAATTATTGAAAGGCTCAAAAGCAAACTCATCACAAACTTTATGATCTTGGAACCATAGTTCAAGCAACCTTATGCTATAATAAGCTATCCACCCTCATGTTTGCAGTGAATCCACATGTACCAAGTGGCAATGATTCACTTGAAAGTTGTGCCGTAGAAAGGAAAGACACAAAGGGAAACACACTTCCCACATCATAGAAGCAATTTTCAAGGGTCACTAGAAAAGGTAACCAATTCTATTTTCATTATGCGAGTTACAACTTCTTATGTATCATTTTACCCTTTTCATTTTTTGGTTCCTTTCCATTAGCATAGGAATCATCATGATTAACATATCTCATTACTCCTTCCTTGATGACTATTTATCACACTTGGGTATGTTCTCTTATTTTATTATGTTTTTCAACCACATATCAACAAGTAAATCATCATATTCCACATTTTGTTCATTAAACATGGATCATCTCCCATAATTTCTTTCACATGCCATGCTTATTTTTCATTAAAATTTTCTTACATACATAGGTTGGTCTGAGATTTACTCAGGTTCCACCTTATTACTTTGTCATTGTTCCCATTCATCTTCTCATTTTGTACTTGTTATAGGAGTTCTCTCCATCTTATGTGGATTTCATACCTTTGTTCACTTTATAAGCATACACTTATCTATCTTTTACTTTATTATCTTCTTGAATCACATCATCAAGAACGCCTCTTTTTCTTATTTGTATTTAGATTTAGATACCATGGTGTTGTATCTTTCTCTTATAATTACCAAACATTCAAGTTTTGATAGATAATGATGCAATTCTCATCTTCTTTAAGGTAGGATTGAGATATTCACACCATGATTTCTTATTCATTATGCTCTTTAGATTGTCTCAAAATGACTACTTGATCAGAGTAATCAGAAAGATA
Organism: Alisma plantago-aquatica; assembly: GCA_963693085.1. Taxonomy (NCBI): domain Eukaryota; kingdom Viridiplantae; phylum Streptophyta; class Magnoliopsida; order Alismatales; family Alismataceae; genus Alisma; species Alisma plantago-aquatica. The sequence continues at coordinate 172,753,371 of OY856414.1, read as the reverse complement.
ACAATCTAAGAGTTCCATACTTACCTTTCTTCAATAATTGAATACTTGGCCAGGGCATCCAAGTATTGAGATTAGGCAGTATGCACCATGTTTTTGTGTCACATTCCTAACTTAGACATCATCCTAGTCTTAAGTCCTAGTGTCTCTGTAGACTCAGTGAACCTAAATCTCTGATACCAACTTGTGAGAACCTGTTACACTAAACGAGATTACTCAAAACATAAAACAAAATCAATCACCAATTAACCACATACCCAAAAATATGGATAAATTAAAACCGATTTCAACGTCATCACCTGCTCAGAAATATTTGCAAAAGAGCCCAAGATATTTCTTATATGCATACTATGCCAAGAATTTGATACAAATTGTTCTATCGTCTTAGCCACCACACATATATATATAGGAGAGCAATATTCATATATGCCACACAAACAAGCATTAATATACTAACAAAAGTCCAATTCGTTTGAAGCACCATATACAAACTTTTCCTCGCCCGGACCTGAGAGTACAAGGACGACTCTAGGACACACTAGACATCTAATCAACTTTATCAAAGATTCATTACTATAGATCCTCTTTGCTTCCACATGTTTGTTTTCATCATTTCTAATTACCTAAAAAATGTGGCGAACCACAAGGGTGAGATCCATGTCCCAGCAAGAGATATAACCTCCAACAATGATTATTGATTACAACATTTTTAAGTAATTAAACAATTAAGCAGTTTAATTAGATATAACAAATAAGCTCATCAACACTAATGATTAACAAAATACATAACAAAGCAAATAATAACTATCATCATTAGCTAGAATATCATCGTTTATCTTGTTGACAATATAAGCAATTCAGTAGCATATGCATATCTAGCATCATTAGCAAGTCTAGTAACATAGAATCTCTATCATTATGAATAAGTCTAGCCACATAACCATAGCTAACAACATTAGCATGTTTAATAGGTCGAACATATTAACATCATAAGAAGAGCTAACAACATAAGCACAACTATCTGCATAAGCATGATTAGCAGTATATGCATCTCTAGTAATAAAGGCATGACTAGCATGCTAAACATAACTAACAACCTGAGATATTTAGCATTATGATTATAATTAGAAGTAGCAGTATAGTTATCAACATAAGCATGGATATTGTATGTATGCATCTACAATCTTAAGCATATCCAAAACATAGATATATCTACTATCTCTTAATTGCACTAAGCATCATCTTTATGTAAAGATAACAAACAAGGGTTATCATCCAATGTGAAACATTATGTATAACCCTAAACAAATATGCTACACAACTATATTACATCTTTTATTACGCCCTGGGGAATTTGAATCGTACCATTCAAAGTCCAACCGACCCCTCTGAAGGGCTATTCGGTTCTGTACAAGATCTAGGAGTGTCGGTATCCTAAGATCTCTTCCACTCGGTCAATATGAGTAAAAGGCAGTGACATATCAGTCAAAGTTGCCACCACAGTGACATATAGTCCTGTAACTAGCCCACCTTGGTATAGGTCATGGTGCTAGCATCTAGGGTATTCAAACCCAATCACTGAGGTACAACTGCAGTTTTCCTCTAATCACATCATGTTATGATCAAACCAAGACACGACCACATCCGTTCTCACTCACATCAGATGTATGAGGCATGACCATAGCCAACCTCCACAATCTACATTGTGGATGACAAGAATATATCCTCAACCTGCCACCTCTACATACTCAACAGTATGTGCTCCGAGTTTCCCTTAGGAATACTTGTTTCACCATCCAACAAGTTTTGACACTGGAGATGGTTCTACGACACAGTGCACTATATGATTAGAGTTTCACTTGATTAGTTATGCCAATAGGGTGAATTAAGGATGCATCAAATAAGTGGACATACAAATCCTAATTCACTTCTAGCAAACATATAAATATCACAACTTTTAAAAGATATACAATGTGTGAAACATAATTTCTCATCTCATCATCACATGGTACTATTCACTTACCATTCATGAGACCACACTAGTCATCATACTATCACAATATATAAATCCTTTTTACAATATTACAGGGTATCAACCCTTACCAACATAAGAGGATTACACCTCATTTAGGGCTCAACCATGTGCAAAGGTCATTAAGACCATCATACTATCACATGATATAAATCCTTTTCACAATATCACAAGGTATCAACCCTTAACAACACAAGAGGATTAAACCTCATTCAGGGCTCAACCATGCCCAAAGGTCATTAAGACCATCATACTATTCCCTACAAGATCATCATTATCTTTGCATGCCTTATAACAAGGCTCAACAATATCACTTACATATAATACACTAGATCAACACAATATTGCATTAATGATCTAGGAGATATTCATAAATAATCATAGCAGGGTTATATTAACGTTAAGAACATTCCTTTACTACATCAACATGCAAGGAATCTAGATATGATTAATCCTCATCATATTCATAATGCACATGTTTAGCATACGAAAGTATCAACCATGCAGCTATGATAACCACCAATTAACATATTAAGGTTATGATCATATTAAGGAGGTTATTACACCATAATTCCATCATATAAGAATGTTAAACATGAGTACTCATATTTATCTATTTGCATTAGAGTTAGGTTCAACATGATAAATTATATCAATGTTACTAATCAACACTTATACCCAAACCCTAACTCACGACATCCCCATTTGATCATGGATGTATAAGGTGAAGCATCACCATCACATTCCATACTATTCTCAAGTATAAACCCACACATAAATCAAGGTGTAACCATCGAGTTATAGCATAATAGGGTTTCAACAAAATTAACAAAGTACTCCATGATTGTATTAGTCATTCAAGGACTATTCATATCCAATTACCATCATTTCGTTATATAAAAGCTAGGTATAACAAGATATACCTCATTAGGGTTACATATAAACACAATATGGTTATCATCCCTTCTATTGACATGAGTGAATAGGTAAGACTACCTTATTAAAGGTAACCCTCCATTTGTTCCATCATCATTCAACCCATATCACTATAACACAATGTCACCCAGAACCATTGGATGTTTAAAACGAAAGACCATTGGTTGTTTACATAAGTAAACACCTTGGATAAACCACCTATGAAGTCCTTGATTTGTTCTCTATAAAGAGTCACCATCTAACCCTAGACATCCCTTGATTAATACCATAAAAAGTTCCATTGAAAGTAGGGTTAAACCCACAATCGACTGTTCATTTAAAACAAGCCATCCATTGTCAACAAATAAGCTCCTTAAGTTGATCATATAAAGGAAACCATCTAAATCACATTATTAGGAACAACATATTACATTAGCTATAATTCCACTTCATTGGAGGAATAAACATTATATCTTGACCATTGGGTCAAGTTCATATATTAAAACCATAAATTACAGTATAGGTCCGACCATTGCATGAAGTGACCCAAGAAACCATTGGTCTAAGGCTGAATTGATGCTACAACTACAATGCTTAAATCACCATAGGTTGTAGAGACCTAATCCACCATCATTAGTGACCATTAAGTCACCACAGGTTGTTAGATTAATACTATATTCATTAATCAACATCAAATTTTATGCTAATGTCATCATTGACTGATAACATTATTAGGGTACTTAATGATTGATCATTAAACTTCTAATTGATCCAAAACCTGACCTAAGGGGGTGACCATAAGTTGTCACCATCATCTAACACCTTTGATCTCGACCATCAGTTGTCATGAAGACAACACCATAGGGTTGTTGCAATGGTACCATCATCGGGTCATGGGTTTATAGAAGAAATCAACTTTAAACCCTAAAATTGACCATTGGTTGATAGGTGCTTAGCACCATAGGTTGTCAATCCAACCTAATACAAGTCATATTATACCTTAAGAATAACATACACATGATCATAGGTTCATCTATAACTGAAATCAGAATAGGGAACATTATAAAAATCAAAATCCAAGTCAAGCATAACTTTTTAGTGCATGAATCATCATTTTCTAGAAAGAACATGATCTAGAAAATTTATGGTAAGCAATAAACGTGGAGCAAGTTATAAAACTTGCCTATAATGAGAAGATGAAACCCCACACGTAAGAAAACTTGAGCAGGTAGGGTAGAAAATTCAATAATAAACTATGAACTCATCCATTTAGCACCTTTCTTCATCAAATGAGCAAATCCTAAGCATACAGAGCAATAAAGGTAGGGTTTTAGAGATTTAAAGCAATTTCTACCATGTAACAACAAGGTTATGACCTGGAGAAAGGTAGGAGGAAGGATTACATAGAAATAAACGGAGGAAATAAGGGAATTCTTACTCTTTTAGGTCAAGATCACTAGAAGGAAGCTTTTTCAACCCTAAAATGAAGTCAATTGCAACCCTAGATCCTTTTTCCAAGAAGATCCCCACTTTCTTCTTCCTTGGATAGGGAAATTTGCAGCAGCACAGAGGGAGAACAAGGTTGAAAGAATGACACAGAAGCCTAATTTCTATTTTAACCAGCTGACTGGGGGACAACTAATCCATTACAACATGTGCACAGGGCGGCGGGACATACCCTACCTCAAGTGAGCCAAATCTCTAAGGGGCCAAAGCCCAAAGGGATCAAAGTTCAGGGATTCAAAACTCTAAATAGATCAAGTCAAGTGCTATTATTATATTCAATGCAATCAAACAATAATCAATCTGAGGTGGTGAACTTTCAAAGAGGCAGGAAAGGCTTACAAAAGTATAGGGTTCACCACTAAACAATGCACACGGAATTCAAGAGGGAAATTCATAACTCGATAAAAAAATAGAGAATCTAGTACCTCAAATTATTTAGGCTTGCGAGGATTTTGCATAATCACAATGTGTCTCCAAGAATCTATGAAGCGGTAATTTCAAAGTAAAGATAGCAACATTCCAATGTTTGTACTTCAAGATCAAATTTCCACAAATCTATTCAAAATAGAGCAAGATATCAAATTATCAAAGTACTTGCAATGATCAACTTTTGAATATTAAGGTTGAGAACTATCATATCATTTCCTTCAAGGGCTAAAGTGCCTTGTGTTCACTCATCTATGAAAGAATGACACAGAAGCCTAATTCCTATTTTAACCGGCCGACTGGGGGACAACTAATCCATTACAACCTGTGCACATGGCGGCGGGACGTACCCTACCTCAAGTGAGCCAAAGCTCTAAGGGGCCAAAGCCCAAATGGATCAAAGTTCAGGGAGTGAAAACTCCAAATAGATCAAGTCAAGTGTTATTATAATATTCAATGCAATCAAACAATATTCATCTGAGGTGGTGAAATTTCAAAGAGGCAGGAAAGGCTTACAAAGTATAAGGTTCACCACTGAACAATGTGCCTGGAATTCAAGAGGGAAATTGATAACTCGATATAAAAAAATAGATAATCTAGTACCTCAAATTATTCAGGCTTGTGAGGATTGCATAATCATAATGTGTCTCCAAGAATCTATGAAGAGGTAGCGACAAAGAATAACACTCTTGTCACCATTTGGCTTGGAATCAATGTTGTTATATTTGTTTTAGTTAGGTTTTTCCCATATTAGGTTACCATTTTATATTTTCCCATCATCATCACTCTAGAGTTTATAACTAAGTCCTATACCATCAATGTTGCATATTTAAGTGTATCATATTTTCTTTAAATTATATCCAAACATGTTATTAACTTTCATATATAAGGTATTTCTATTTTCTCACCAAGAGGTTCATTTACCAATATACCAACATTAGGAATATCTAGGGTTTAAATCTCACATACCCTCATTGAAAAATAAACACTTATTTCACGTATCCTAAATATATGTTTCATCACACCACATCCAGGCATCAGATTCAACTATATCATACACACTTTTTCTCAATTATTTGGATAACAAAATGTCATAGATCCATATTGTATTTCTAAATAATAGCTAATGTATATGTCACAAGATTTTAATTACTATATGATAATATTAAGTTAGTAAAACAACTAGGTTACATATTTGTATAAACATGTTTCATATATATCTATAAATATATACTAACTAGTGTCCTGAAATTAGAAGTTAAATAAATACTATCTTACTATGTGTATTAGTTTGATTAACATTAGGGATGCCAATTCAACGTTCTATGTATTCTCATTATATGATTACCCAATTCATTAAGAAGTGAAACAAGTAGGTAGGAGCTATTGACCTTTGGGATCCGTATTGATTCCATGAGAAGCTTCAACAATGTCCTCCAACTAATTCACCTATGCTTAAACCATGGATGACATTGAATCAATGGAAATCATGTCGATTCACCATGGGTTTCTGCCTCCACAGTTTATAACACCTGATCTTTAGTCAAAGTTGGAATTGTAGTCTTTATCATCATGGATTGGTGGTGGTTGCACAGGGTATCATGGTGACTTGGTGACACTCAACATAGGTCGTCGATGCAGTGGTCTGAGATCCACAGAGGCCACACCATCACGGGGTTTGGTATCCACTGCAAGGCCGTATACGACCATGGACCTTCTAGACTAAAGGCCGACTGAGGAAGGGGTACGGACGTCAGATCAAGACTGGGTGTATTCTGGTCCAGAGATGGTGAGAGGAAGAGGAGAAACGAGGGTGCAACATCGTTATGCTTGTGGTGCACGATCTGCAGACATTGCTGGCAAGACCCAGTGATGGCCTGGTGACACAACAGAACCAGAAGAGACCACCACAATGTTGTAATTGAGGACAGATGTGTCCGGTGATGGCAGGGTGATGGGTCAGCTAGAGATGCTGGGATGCAAAGATGGTGGTGGCGTAATAGCACCTGGTGTGACCCTACACATGCTGGTTGGTTGTTTGCAGACTTGACATCATGGGTGAGTGTAGGAGGCACCGATCTATGTGCAACGATGTCAGTGCATTGAGGTAGATCGTGACCAGGCAGAGTCAAAGAGGAAGGCACCACAGAGGTGGTTTTGCAAATAAAAAACTGGTGAGTTTGTAGGTCTGTTGTAGGTTGTGTTTGAGGATACATTGATACAATGGGTACCAGCAAGGTGAGCAAACGATGCCGTTGAGTTTGAAGTTGGCGGGTCTGCAAAGGTCCGACCATGACTATTGTGTGGCTGGTGGTTTGCAGTCCAGGGCATCTGGGGTAAACAAGGTTGGTTTCGAGGATACTATTGATAGGAAGGACGACGGTGGCATCAACATTTATGGTGGCCGTGGTGGATTCTGCTAGAAGCCAGAGTCAGGGGTGGTGGTTGGCGGTCATCAAAGCATCAGGTTCTGGCCACAAACACAACTTTTTCTAGGGTTTTTCCTGAGGCGTCAGAGGATTTGTGGGTCTACGACGATGGCTTTAGGTTGGCTTGCTCATCATTGGTGACTCCAGTGAGTTATATAGGGCCAAGGGGAGATAGGGATTGTTGTCAGCCAAGGCAAGGGGGAAGGAGGGGTCATCGAGAGTTCTGTAATGACCAACATCAGTGGCATTACATGGAGGGTGCAACCCCAGGGTTTGTGAGAGAGTAACACATCCTATTCACTTGGGTTGAATTCAGTTATTAAGGTGCCATTTATTTTCTCAAATTTTAATTACTTTAGTGAATTATAACTTCTAAACATAAGAGTCAATTGCCATGAGACTTCAAACATGAGTATGATTTCCATAGAACCAAACGTACAAAATACTAGATACATTATTTATGAATATGAATTAACTAGCTTAATCACTCTCATAAATAGTTTGAATTGCTTATAATTAATAATGTGATTGATTCTAAAGCTATTTCATGAGATTGAGTGTGGGTTTAATGCAAGGTCAAATCAAGGTACTTAGGCACTAGTACTTTGAATTTGCGCTAAATGGTACTCAAATGACTCATTATGAAAAACTTACAGGACCTATTAGCAAATATCTTTCTATAGATGATATTTAACTTGTTTAGACAAATTAGACACAATGTAAGACTAATTGAAATAAGAAGTATGACAATTGATCAAAATAACTAAAGGAGACTTAGATGGTTCAAGTTAGAGAAAAAATTATGAATTATAGTTCAATATGGAATTCGTACTTAGATTTCAGTATGTTACAACACTACCACCCTTAAAAAGGGGTTTCATCCCCGAAATCCGATCCTTCATACAATCTTATTGTTACTAGGGTTCAATCCATAAAATATGTGCATAATACTCTTGTTCTCTTAGATGCCATCTTCAATTGAAGAACACAATAATGTTTCTCCTTTCATTTGCCTAGCTTCTACTCAAGGTGACCAACCCATTCCCTTACAACCTCTATGAAGTTGCTAAATTTATTCAAGACAAACTACACTTGAAAGGTATATCTTCTACTGAGGTGAGCACATAGTGATGATATATCCATATAAGACTTCTAACATCATATTCTGATATGAATGTATGCAATTTAAACTAGTAGGCATCAACTAGTGTTCTCAAAAGGTTTTTTTGTGTGTTATTTATGGGGATTCTAAACTAAAAAATAACCATTTGTATACCTATATTTTTATTCTAATGTTCGAATGACCTAAATGTTAATCTACACACATGTATCTCAACCACTTTTTCCCTATAATATCTCCAAGTAAATCCATGCCTATAGAAGCTCAAAATCTAGATATTTTACTAGGTATGTTCCATAAATTTCTAGATTAGGGTACCCACCTCGCATCATAACCTCATAGTGTTTCCTACTTGTATGTTATGAATATCATAATGATTAGACCAATGATACCATGGTTCATTGTCAACTAATTTGTTTTCTTCTAAGTTCTACCTACTACCTTGGTATTCCTCACTAACCTTAATTTTTTGAGACATGCATGAGTGCCGACCGAACTTCGCTCTGATACCATGTTGTAAAAACTCGATCTTTACAGTCAAATATTTACAAAATAATATCAAAAACATAAATAATCCTTATTACAATTATGCTTATATATCAGAGTCACGGAAGCTTACAAATATGATTACCAGTTTAAGAAATAAAGTTCATTCCTATCTAGTATTCAACGGAGGACTACCCAGTGCATGTCTCTTCAAGCTCTTCCATCTATCACATGCCCATGAGTTCCCAGAGGGAATGAAACCACTCATGGACCCCATTGAAGGGAAATAAAAGATCAGCAAAGCTGGTACTAAATTCTTATATCGAGCTATTTACAAAACATAGGTACTAAATATGATTCAAGATAATATCAAATATAGACAAGGAATATTTGCTGGACAAAATTTTAAAGTAAGGATAGCAACATTCCAATGTTTTTACTTCAAGATCAAATTTCGACAAAGCTATTCAAAATAGATCAAGATATCAAATTATCAAAGTACTTGCAATGATCAACTTTTGAATATTAAGGTTGAGCACTATCGTATCATTTCCTTCAAGGGATAAAGTGCCTTGTGTTTAGTCACCTATGAAAGAATGAAACAGAAGCCTAATTGCTATTTTAACCAGCTGACTGGGGGACAACTAATCCATTACAACCTATGCACAGGGCGGCGGGACATACCCTACCTCAAGTGAGCCAAAGCTTTAAGGGGCCAAAGCCCAAAGGGATCAAAGTCCAGGGAGTCAAAACTCCAAATAGATCAAGTTAATTGCTATTATAATATTCAATGCAATTAAACAATAATCATATGAGGTGGTGAACTTTCAAAGTGGCAGGAAAGGCTTACAAAAGTATAGGGTTCACCACTAAACAATGTGCATGTAATTCAAGAGGGAAATTAATAACTCGATATAAAATAATAGAGAATCTAATACGTCAAATTATTTAGGCTTGCGAGGATTGCATAATCACAATGCGTCTCAAAGAATCTATGAAGAGGTAGATACAAAGAATAATAATCTTGTCATCATTTGGCTTGGAATCAATGTTGTTCGATTTGTTTTAGTTAGGTTTTTCCTATATTAGGTTACCATTTTATATTTTCCCATCATCATCACTCTAGAGTTTATAACTAAGTCCTATATCATCAATGTTGCATATTTAAGCGTATCATATTTTCTTTAAATTATATCCGAACATGTTATTAACTTTCATATATAAGGTATTTCTATTTTCTCACCAAGAGGTTCATTTACCAATATACCCACATTAGGAATATCTAGGGTTTAAATCTCACATACCCTCATTGAAAAATAAACACTTATTTCATATATCCTAAATATATGTTTCATCATACCACATCCACGTATTAGATTCAACTATATCATACACACTTTTTCTCAATTATTTGGATAACAAAATGTCATAGATCCTTATTGTATTTATAAATAACAGCTAATGTATATGTCACAAGATCTTAATTACTATATGATAATATTAAGTTAGTAAAACAACTAGGTTACATATTTGTATAACCATGTTTCATATATATCTATAAATTATATAATAACTAGTATCTTGAAATTAGAAGTTCAATAAATAATATCTTGCTATGTGTATTAGTTTTATTAACATTAGGGATGCCAATTCAACATTCTATTTATTCTCATTATATGATTACCCAATTCATTAAGAAGTGAAAACAAGTAGGCAGGAGCTACTGACCTTTGGGATCTGTATCGATTCCATGAGAAGGTTCAATAATGTCCTCCAACTAGTTCACGTATGCTTAAACCATGGATGAGATTGAATCAATGTCAATCTTGTCAATTCACCATGGGGTTCTTCCTCCACGGTTTATAACACTTGATCTTCAGTCAAAGTCAGAATCATAGTCTTTGTCATCATGGACTAGTGGTGGTCGCCCAGGGTATCATGGTGACTTGGTGACACTCAATACATGTTGTCGATGCAGTGGTCTGAGATCCACAGAGGCCACAAAGTCATCAGGTTTGGTATCCGCTGCAAGGCCACACACGACCATGGATCTTCTAGATTAAAGGCCAACTGAGTAAGGGGTATGAACTTTGGATCAAGATTGGATGGGTTCTGGTCTAGAGACGGTGAGAGGAAGAAGAGAAACGAGGGTGCGGAAGGTGGGGCGGTGTTATGTTTGTGGTGCACAATCTGCAGACATTGCTGGTGAGACCTAGTGATGGCCTGGTGACATAGCAGAACCAGAATAGACCACCACAATGTTGTAATTGAGGATAGATGTGGCCGACAATGGCAGGGTGATGGGTCGGCTGGAGATGTTGGGATGCATAGATGGTGGTGGTGTAATAGCACCTGGTGCGACCCAACACAGGCTGGCTGGTTGTTTGCAGACTTGACATTGTGGGTGAGTGTAGGAGGCACCGATTTGGGTGTAGCAATGTTGGTGGATCAAGGCAGATTGCGACCAGGAGGAGCCGAAGAGGAAGGCACCACGGAGGTGGTTTTGTAGATCAGAAACTGGTGAGTTTTGTAGGTATATTACAGGTTGTGTTTGAGGATACACTGACACACCAGGTACCATCAAGGTGAGCAAGTGACACCATCAAGGTTGAAGTTGGCGGGTCTATAAAGGTCTAGCCATGACTGTTATGTGGCTGGTGGTTTACAGTCCAGGGTGTCTGGGGTAAGTAGGGTTGGTTTCGAGGATACTATGATAGGAAGGAGGACGGTGGCAGCGACATTTATGGCAACCGTGGTGGATTCTATTGGAAGCCAGAGTCAAGGGCGGTGGTTGGCATCCGTCAAAGCATCAAGTTTTGGCCAAGATCGCAGCTTCTTCTAGGGTTTTTCCTGAGACGTCAGAGGAGTTGTGGGTCTACAACGATGGCTTCAGGTTGGCTTGCTCATCATCGGTGACTCCGGTGAGTTATATAAGGCCAAGGGGAGCTAGGGATTGTTGTCAGCCAAGGCAAGGGGGAAGGAGGGGTCGTCGAGAGTTCTGTAACGGCCAACATCAGTGGCGTTACATGGAGGGTGCAACCCCATGGTTTGTGAGAGAGTAACACATCCTATTCACTTGGGTTGATTTCAGTTATTAAGGTGTCATTTATTTTCTCAATTTTTAATTACTTTAGTGAATTATAACTTCTAAACGGAAGAGTCAATTGCCATGAGACTTCAAACATGAGTATGATTTCCATAGAACCAAATGTACAATATACTAGAGACATTATTTATGAATATGAATTAACTAGCTTAATAACTCTCATAAATAGCTTGAATTGCTTATACTTAATAATGTGATTGATTCTAAAGCTATTTCATGAGATTGAGTGTGGGTTCAATGTAAGGTCAAATAAAGGTACTTAGGCACTAGTACTTTGAATTTGCACTAAATGGTAATCAAATGACTCATTATAAAAAACTTACATGACCTATTAGCAAATATCTTTCTATAGAGGATATTTAACTTGTTTAGACAAATTAGACACAATGGAAGACTAATTGAAATAAGAAGTATGACGATTGATAAAAATAACTAAAGGAGACTTAGAATTGGAGGATCATTTTGTAGATGGTTCAAGTTAGAGAAAAAGTTATGAATTATAGTTCAATATGGAATTAGTACTTAGATTTCAGTATGTTACAACAGCAGCTCAGGGCAATGACGACTCCGACGACATTGAGGAGGTCGCCATCCCCATCACTCAGAGAGCGGTTCCGTGCAAATGGTCCCACGCCTACATTGCCTCAACTTCTTTTGCCCCGCCCCATTCCTAGGAGGAGAAAGATTCGTACAACATGGCTGGTATGTATTGGATGCTACATGAGATCCAGACTGGACAACAGCAGTAGCATCAGGTGACGTTGGCTAGAGTGCAAGAGATACAAGGAAGGCTATACCAAAACTAGCAGGCAATATATGAGAATGAACGCCTTCTCTTGGCCAACCAAGAGAATGTTTACATGCACCTGTAATGGATGGAGCAGTACCTGCAGCCCTTCTTTGAACATTATTGGACCCATGGGTACTTTGGAGGGTACCCACAGCCACAGTAGATGCCACTGCCAGATATATCTTTTCAGGGGATGTCCTCCCCCCCAATGACCCCAACATGCCTCAACCACCTCTATTTTGAGCAATGGTACCGTTGTTCCACCTCTTGAGTGTGAGTATTCAATATGTGAACATAGTCATATTCAAGATTAGGGGGTGCCAGAATGATATTCTATCTTAGTTTTTATAGTTTTTCTTGCTTTTTTATCTTAGTTGTTTTATTATTTTTTAGTTTGAGTTATGCATTGTTAGGATCCACACCTATATAGTGTAATTGTGGAGCAGTAATGCATGGTTGCATTTGTTGATTCATAGGTGTTAGTGAAATGAAATGGTTGTGTCTTTATAGATTAATTTATGACATCTTTGTGCATCACCACTCGATGAAGTGTTTGGTTAAGTCAGCTCTAGGATATAGGATATGAACGAACATCTAAATCAAAATGGGAAAGTGAATGAAAATGTTGTTGAGCTTAAGCTGATCAAACCTTTAACGTGATCTTAAATGGAAATCTTAGAAAGAAACCTTAAGATTACCCTATGCACAAGTCATTAAAGAGGACATATCATAATCCTATGAAAGGCATTGTCTCTTAGTTATGTGATTCCATCCATCTTTGCCATCCAATTTTGGATCACGACCTCAAGATGAACGAGTGCTCCAACTTATTTCTTTTGATTGCATTGCATGGCAAGACATGTGACATGGTATATTAGTTCTTATCCTTATGTGCATTTGAAAAAAAGTTACATCTGTATGTACAAACAATCTTAGTGCACACCATCTTAGTTGCATTAAATTGCATGTAGATTACATGCATTTCATCATATTCACTCTTTTTTGTCATGTGGATCGTAGTCTCTAATTGTGAAGATTGAAACAGGGGCATACCTCCACATCAAAAAAAGAGAAGAAAATGAAGTGAAAGCCCGAGCATAACTCAATCATGCCAAAGACAAGAAAAATTATGGGCTAGGAAAAAATTCAATCTCAACATTTCTTAAGGAGAAAGTATGTCCCTGAGTCTTCCTGAAGGGATGAATTAATTTATACGACGCATTTGTTTGTCTTTGAAAGTCTCATTTTCTGTTATGAGATGGCTTCATACATGCATCATGTGTCAAAAAGAAGAAAAAGAAAGAGAAAAAGTTAGTAGGCATTAGGTCTCATGCATAACATTCTTTTCACTCATGTAGGTCATCATTATTTTTGCATAAATAAGTTGGATGTACTTGTGATTCTTCAACTGCCACCCATGTCATATGATTAATTGCTCTCATTGGTAGGCCACTCAAATGATTTTTACCCTTATCCATTATTATAAGGATATCTGCTTCCAAGTAGTTGGTAGTTAGGAGAGAGCAATTTAGATTAGGGAATCACATAGTGCACCAAGCGAATGCCTAAATTATTATGATATTAACTGCTTTCTTGATAGTGTTCATTGATCAAAAGGTAGATGTCTTCTATGGCAATTTTTGGTCACTGTAGAGTAGTTATTGATTCAATGGTCATTGGAGGTCAGTTCATGGATTGTCCGGTCGACATGATTAAGAAAGGAGTTCATGTGTTGTATCCTTTTGTTGACTTACATCAAACAGATCCAAGAGTAGTGTTGCTTGAGGACGAGCAATATTTAAGCTTAGGAGAGTTTGATGCATGGCTTTTTAGTCATTTTCACAGGCATATTTTCCTTGATTTTATGTGTTGTTTTGTCATTTATTTGATTAATAATGCATGAAATGCTATTAATGTCATGTGCTATCTAAATGTATCAAATTATCTGATTTTTACTATTTAAGTTGGTTTAATATTCATCCCAAGCATTTATCCACGTTCTTGTGTATTTTCAGGTACAATTGAACTTTACAGAGTCGATACTATGGACACCAAAAGTCATACAGACTCGATACTACCGACATTTAAAGTCGTTAGTATCGAAATCACATTAGTAAGGAACACGAATGAATCGTGAAAAGTCGGTGCTACTGAGTTCACAAACTTGGTACTGTCGAGATGGCGTCAGTAAGGCAGTGCTCGGGCGACCTAAAGACTCAATGCTATCAAGACAAGTCGATAGTAATGACATTATCATGCGTCACAACTATCCTAGGATCTCAATACTATTGACTACCAAGTCGGTACTACCGAGTTTACTCGATTTGGCAATTCTGAAGATGGAAATCTAATCCAACGGTTGACATTATTTCGTATCGTAAGTGACTCCTATGACCTAAAGGGAGTTTGGTTGGACATAAGAAGGCAGTTGTTTTCCATTGCACGACACCAGAGAGAGAGAAGAGAAGAGAAAGGAACTGAAGGCTTCATCTGGGACGATCCGAGCACCTCTGGAAGGCAAATCAGTAGCCGAAAGACAACTGATTGCACACACGACGTAGGGGATCATTTGGATCAACTATTCACTAGGGGTTACTTAGTTTTTCTAATTCTTCCCACATTTTTCTCTTTCTCTACCATGTATTTGTCAATGAAAACCATGTGGGGCTAAACCTCTTGATTTCTTAGGTCCTGGGAGTAGTCCAGATATGCATTGTAACCGATTTCCATGCATTAATGTCATCTTTGTCCCTATTTTCTAGATATAAATATATGAAGTTACATTGTTCAGTTTATTCCTGGTCAACATAGATAGATTATTAGATTCTTAATCATTTTGAGAGAGAGGTTAAGGGTTGGAAAGCATAGATTTACCCATATCCATTTATGCTTTAGATCTAGTGATCTAATAACCTTACCACATGTTCATTTCTCAAGAGATATTATTCTGTAAACAAGGATGAAGAATCTTGATTTTATTTGAGAAATTGATTCATATTTTCTACAAGAAGATAATTTAATTATTGCACCCCTTGGGAAAGGTGAAGAATAAATGGGAGGAGAAACCCAGAGTTAAATCATAAATCGCCTAACTAATCAACAAACTACTATGGAAATGGGGTTGGCATTAGAATAGGTAGTGAACTACGCTTTGTAAGGACATGAGAAGGAGTAATGTCCAAGACGCAAGCAATAGTGATAACAAATGGAGTCGATTTCATTTCTCTTTCTAAGATTTTGAGTTGTGTTCTTGGGTACAAATATGATCTTGGTCTTGGGTGCTTGATTTCTCCTAGGTTTAGGTTGATGAGAGTTTTCTTTTAGAACATATCCTAAACCTCTTCTTCCAACATAACCAGAAGAATTCTTTAGAATCTTATCAAGAATACCATTATTTCTCAAGCTACTAATTTCTTTTTGTAACTTAGCAACCTCATCCATTTTCTTTTTGATATTTAACTTTGTTGGATCTAGATCAGATGATAAATCATCTCTTTCTTTAACAATAGCAACATAATCTAGATGAGTACATAGAATAGGTTGAGTCTGATAATTATTTAGTTTTGCAAGCAATTCAACCTTTTCTTGAGAAAGAAGACCATAGTTTGTTTCTAAAGTAAGCAACTTCATATTGAAATCATTTAAATATGATTTCAAAGTAAAGTTTTCATAAATGATATTGTCCTTTTCAAAAGAAAGATTATTTAATTTTGCATACAAATCCTCATTGGTTTTAGTAACTTTCTTTAGTTTCTTTTTGCAATCAACATATTTGTCATGTGTATCTTGAAGACTAGCAATTAGATCTTCTTTTGGAAAATAAAAAAGGCTTACCTCTTGTGAATCATCACTATCATCTTCTTTGGCCATGAGACACTCCACAATCTCTTCTCCACTTTCACTATCACTTGACTCTTCCCATGCAGCTTTGTATGCCTTTTCTCCCTTCTTCTTGGATGAGCTTTTCTTACCCTTCTTTGCTTTAGGACATTCATTCTTAAAATGTCCCTTCTTTCCACATTCAAAACACCTAGTATGGGAAGAAGAAGAAGAAGAACCAACAACTTTGTTAGATTTAAATCTTCTATATTTCTTACCATTTACAAATAGATCTTCTTCTCCTTCATCTCCATCACTTGTCTCATCACTTTCTTGAGTGATGACATTTGTAGCCTTTAGAGCCATGTCCTTTCTCCCTTGTTGAAGTTCACACTCTCGTCTTTCTTCCTCCTCTAAGGTTGCCTCATGTGCTTATAAGTTGCCAATGAGTTGCTCCATCCTTAGTCGAGTGAGGTCATTGGCTTCTTCAATTGTAGTCACCTTAGGCTTGTACTTGGGAGGAAGAGACCTAAGAATTTTTGACACTTGAACCTCTTCACTAATGGATTTACCTAATGCATTCAAACCATTAACAATAGAAGACAACTTTGCATACATTTCACTAATAGACTCATTTGGTTCCATACGAAACTGTTCAAACTTTTGTTTGAGCATACCAATTTTGGAATTCTTTACTTGAACAGTTCCTTCATAAGTAATAGAGAGTCTATACCATATTTCATATGCACTTTCACAATTTGATATTATATTGAACTCACCTACTAAAATTGAACAATAAAGAATACTTACAACTTTTACATTCAATTGGGCTAATCTCACCGTATTAGCATCCCATGTAGAATATTCAGTTTGAGGAAGATCATATGCATTTGAAACCATTCTCCAAAGATCCCAGCCGATTCCTTGAAAATAGAATTGCATCCTCCTCTTCCAATAGGTGTAGTTGGTGCCATCAAATGGTGGAGGCCAAGCTATAAGAGTTCCTTCCAAGTTGAGGTTATTTAGAACTCCATCCCCCATCTTCTTCAAGACTCAATTAGAGCTCCTTGAAGCCTGCTCTGATACCAATTGAAAACACTAGAGGGGGGTGAATAGGGTTTTATGATAATTTTTTTTAAATTAATTCAACCAAGCAACCACAAAAATATTAGAGAAGGAAACAAGGTGTTTAGAGTGGTTCCACCCTTAGCAAATACTAAGGGAGTCAGTCCACTACCCAATTGTTTCCAATTGGGATTTTGAAAGAAATTATATTTTATTACCTCACAAGGATGTTACATAAGATACAACTACCTTCACAACCCTTTGGACAGCCTTCACCCTGAAGTAGTCTCACCAACCTTGAAGTAACTTCAAGTTTCCCTTGAAGTAGCTTCCTGTTGAGACCTTCTAGAAGTAGTCCAAAGTAACGCTGAGCTACCTTCACCATCGAAGAAGCTCCTACAACCTCCAACCTAGGAGTAGCAAAGGAGAATACAAGTAATACAAGGGAACAAGAAAGAAGAAGGAAAATACACTTTACCACTTTAGTACAAGGCTTGAATCCTATATTAAGCATTTTGATCTCCTATCCAATGTGTATGAAGGTGAAAGTGCAGTGGGTAGGAGATTCTAGCCTATAGGACATGAAATCTCAGCTTATGGAAATGTCTTGCAAGTGAAGGATTGCTCAATTGCTCACAAAAGTTGATTCTCAATTGCAAGTATGTGTACTCAAGTGAGTTTAAGTGTCCTAAGGCATGTCCTATTTATAGGAATGGCCTATTAGTGCTTAGGGATGTTCTAGACACTTTCTAGGGTGTTCTTAGTGCTCAACTAGCCGTTAGGTAGCCACTAATTACGTTTGTAATGACTAGTTGATTAATTCTGAAAGTGCAGTCAGAACCTTTCTCGGTCGAGAAGTTTGACGACCGAGTGTCTCTCATTCGAGCATTTTGTCGACCGAGGGTAAGTCTGGAGTAGGTGTATTGCAACGTTCAACTCAACTCCCAACCACTTTTTCCCACCAAGTCTAACGACTATAGAACCAGCTCGAAGAATAGACTTAGGTGATTCTCAGTCGAGAAGATGGTCGACCAAGTGTGTCTCGGTCGAGAAGTTGTTTGACCGAGAAAGTCCATATTTTAGTATGTCTAGACTTTTATTAAATGTATGTATTACAATGCTATTGTGATGATATCATAGGGGATGACCTATCTAAGTGTTGTGAGTGGATAGGAAAGATCTAAACGCTTGATTTACATGATATCTAAGTACTTGTACATTATATATTTGTACAAGTTTACATGTTGTTACAATCATGGAAAAATAAGACAATTTGAGCATATAGATCTTCCAAGCTTAGCTATCCACAATCTTAAATTATTGTTCCTGAAATACTCAAGTAGCACGTTAGATCCACAAGAATGAAATGTTTGTTATTTTCAAAATAGAGGGATTTTAATGATGTCCATTCAGCCAACACACCCTAGGTCATCACAACTCGTCGAGGGGCTCTTAAAGAGCCATTCTTTGAATTCATCCTAGCCTATGAATCTGGAGGTGGTCTTAGGAGTTGTTGAGAGACCCTTGGCTTAAGAGTCAACTATCTGGTTGACCTCACCATGGCCATAAGCAACACCTTTAAATTGACGAAGAAGATGATCAATCCTTCTGGTAGATTTACCCAACACCCCAACCCACGTGACAGATCTCAGTCACTGTGAATGGGTGTTTTGGTCTTCTTGTCCTAATACAAGGGGATGGGCGCGTTGAGTAGGAGCTTCCATGACCAAATCATATTAGCTGGGGCTGGGACCCACACAAGAGTGGATAAGCCGATGAACTCCGGTAAGACATTATTCAATTGGTTCATTAATATTAATCTGGCAATATTTGTAGAAACTAATTGGTAACTCAGATGACA
Organism: Alisma plantago-aquatica; assembly: GCA_963693085.1. Taxonomy (NCBI): domain Eukaryota; kingdom Viridiplantae; phylum Streptophyta; class Magnoliopsida; order Alismatales; family Alismataceae; genus Alisma; species Alisma plantago-aquatica. The sequence continues at coordinate 172,733,819 of OY856414.1, read as the reverse complement.
ACAAGTTATGTATGAAAATTGATCAAAAGAATAAGAGGAACACACAGAAAATATATTTGAAACTTGATAATTCTTACTTTTTTAAAAGTAGTGTAAAGATGGGTTTAAATGGTGGTTAGTGTATTAAAACCCTAGATCTGGTATATTAACTTGTTAAATATGTTAATGCTCTCAAATCATGTTATAATCTGATACTGTTGAAGATAATGATGATCCAAGATAATCATGACCATGTTGATAATAATTAGGGTTTCTAATGAGAATAATCATGTATACGAATAAGTAGGGTTTAGATGATCCTAACCTACCATGCTATTAATTAAGTTAATCTAATATAAATGTTCATGATAAAATGATATGGTAGATTTGATAATCATGACAACACCTAATATGAATTAGATTTCTTAAATTATTAAAATGATAATATTGAGAATTAGGGTTTTGAGGCATAACCCTAATGATAACTCGATACCAAGAAAACCTAAATCCTAGATTAGGACCCGAGTAGGGTTTAATCTATTTAATGAAATTGATGTCATGGTGACACTTTAGGATTTACATACATGCAAATTAAATGATTGGATTCTTCTTTATTTGCTTAGATTTATTGACTGGTTGATCAAATCTACTTAAAGTATAATTTTATAAACTACATGGCTCACCATTAAGGTATGTGGTTTTTCCTAAGACTAACCACATTAGTTTCCCGTGGTTTTCTAAAGCTTCTCTAAATGAATTGCAATACATGCTTTCTTGTTTATTTATTTCATGCAAACTATAAATTCACTATGGATGTCACATTATATGGACATGACTAGTTCAAATCCTTTTCCACCTTTGGATGTTTGAAAATATAAGGAAAATGATGATTAATCATTTGGACAAAGAATCATCAACAGTTAAGCCCATGGATGGGGAAGACTATATGGCACCAAGCACCCGAGGGGAAAAGGTGGCATATGTCCATCGTAGGGACAAAACCCAAAAGGGGTTCCACAGAGGTTGGATAGATTAGGGTTGAGTAGTCATGGCTAAAATGTTAGTTTTTACTCCTATAAACAATATTCTCTATGATTATTTTGTTACAACTAGATGCAAACTTTTGTTTCCCCCACGTACCAATATAACCTTGTTATGTTGACCATGTTTTGGATTCACAACATTTTAGGTTAATCTACTGACATCCTGCAAATAATGATGAAAAATGGACACCCAGAGAAGAAGGCACCAAAAGAATAAATTTAATGTAATTCCTGTAGGATATAGTTAGATGGTATACTTTATGTTGCAAACTTAGAGGTCTATATTTCTATAACCTACGATGGAGAATTATCTTTGTTTCTTGTATCAAACTCATTTCAATTTAGCGAAAATTTATTAATTATTTTTGGTTATTTGATAAACCTCGATCCTATATTATCTTAATGACCCTTTCCCTATCGGTCTGCCTGAATAGGGGATAACATGGGGAGGGGGTCGTTATATTTGGTATCAGAGCAAAAATTCCCCAGTAGGTGGGCCCATTGGGCATGTGACATGCCAGTCTTGAGTTGTGCAGTCCAGGCATGTTGGAAAGAGCTATCCATGGTGATGTAGCCACCCTTGCACTGGTATTCCATGATCGGGAGCTGGGTATCCATGGGGCATTGTGGGTATGCACTGAAATGGGGAAATATTATGAGGCCATATAGTTGAGCATTGATGAGGATGTCAAGAGTTTAAGTGGGGGAGATTGTAATGTCCTAGGATTTGAGGCGTCAGATAAAATGATCTTAAAAGGAATGACTTGACTACCCGTATCACCAAGGTGAACCTCCTTTTCTTAGAGCCCATCACTAAAGAAATTTGTGATTAAGCGTGTTCAGCCCAGAGTAGTACTAGGACAGGTGACTAGTCAGGAAGTTATCCTAGCTTGCATGTGAGTGAGAACAAAACACATAGTTAAGACTAGTGGTGATTTTTGGGGCCCGTTGTCATTCCTAAAACTCTACTAGAGCATTGGGAAGTGGGCCTATGTGTTACAAATGTCCTTTTATGCTCTCTAGCAGGCCACATTGTGCTAGCTTGAGGATATTTTGTCATGATAAAATTGCTATGTTCTGAGATATAAATATCCACTTCATCTATGCTGTGTAAAACAAACAAGTGTGTTTTTTCCTACAACTCATGACTAATTAATTTTTCTCGTGATCCTAAAATCCCTTTGCTAGAATAGGGATCAATATTCTTTTTGTGATAGGAGCTTCATTACAACATAGAAAGTCATTGCTAAAGTCCATAACCTCCCTATCCACATAACCTTCAATAATACTCCCTTCAAACTGATAATGGTTTCAAACATCACCTTTAAAAACACTCATCGACCATTCAGAAGGATATGTCTAATTCAAGAAAATTGGACCCAATAATTTCACTTCCTTAGTCAAATGGATAATAAGATGTACCATGATATCAAAAAATGATGGAAGAAAACACATCTCAAGTTGGCACAGGGTAACAACCACTTCTCCTTGCAACTTATCAATATTCTCAGGATTAATAACTCTTCTACATAGAGTGTTGAAGAATAAAAAAAATCTCATGATTGCAAACCTTACATGCTTTGACAATATAGATTGAATAGCCATGGGCAATATTTGTTGCATTAGCATGTGAAAATCATGAGATTTAATACCTATTGACTTTAGATCATTCATTGATACCAATCTACAATTATGAGAAGAGTATCCATGTGGTACCTTAACACTAAGCAAGCACTCAAAAAAGGTTCTTTTCTCCTGTCTAGACAACGTGTAGCAAGGAGGATGTAAATATGTTGTTCAATTACTGTTATCTTCTGTTTTAATTCTTTCCTTATACCAATTTCACATAGGTCCATTCTGATTTGGCACCATCTTTAGTCTTACCTAGTATGTTCAACAGAGTACCAATGACACTACCACAAACATTGTTCTCAACATGCATGACATCAATATAGTGCCTAATTACCCGAGAAATCCAATAAGGAAGATCCTAGAATACTAACATATTCTTGAGTAAAGATTTGTCACTTTGTGTGGGAATAGTACATTGTGATATGTTTCCAATTGCATTGATAAATTCATCTACTCTTTCATATACAACCACCCATGATATAGGTTTAGGGACACTCTGTTCCTCATTTGATCCGTTGAATGCTTTGCACAACCTTTGTTAAGGATGCACTTTTGGAAGAAACCTTTGATGACCAATATGTACAGTCTTACCTCCATGTTTTAATCATATTGAATCAGTGTTCTCCTCTCATATAGGGCATGATTTGGATCCTTTTACACTATATCTAGAGAAATTCCCATATACTAGAAAGTCATTAATAGTGCAAAATAACATAGCATGTAGATGAAATGTCTCTCTACGTGAATCAACATAGGTCATCAGACCTTGTCCATGTAGTTTCTTTAAGTCATCAATCAGAGGTTTAAGAAAACCATCAATATCATTGTCAGGTTGTTTGGGGCTCAATATCAACAAGGGAAACATGATGTACTCAGTTTAATACACAATAGTGAGGAAGATTGTATATAGAAATCATAACATGCCAAGTGCTATGTTGTTTACTTAATGTGGTGTATGGATTCATCCCATCGGTACAAAGACCAAGTTTTATATTCCCGACTTCTTCACCAAATCAAGGGTACAATAAATCAAAAATTTTCCATTGTGGGGAATCAGACGTATGTCATAGGATCCCATCACTATTTTGCTTTCCCTCTGTATGACAATATAAATTTGAACACCAGTGGTATTGGCAAACAAGCATTGAAATTATGGTATTGTAGGTAAATACCACATCACCTATGCATGAGACTCAGTTTTGGGTTTACCTAAATTCATCATTTTGTACCTTGATGCCCCAAAATTTGGACAATCTTTCAAATCAATATAGTCCATTTGAAATAACACACAATCATTCAGGCATGCATGTATCTTCTTAGACAATATTCCCATTGGGCACAACATTTTTTTTTCATTCGTATGTTATTGGAAGCTTGTTACCTTTAGGAAGAATTTCTCTTAGAATGACAACAAAGACATGAAGCTTTCGTCACTCCATATATTATTAGCCTTCAAAGTATAGCAACTCAACATAGTGCTCAACTTCATAAACTTAGTACAACCTAAGTATAATAGTCTATCGGCATCATGCACAAATTTTCTAAATAAGGAATGAGGATTAGTATGATTTACCCCACAACTATCTATTGTCTGTATAGGAATCAGTTCATTCACATCTATGTCATCATCGACAATTTCTTCTACAATACAAGTAATACTGTCGACATCTACCAATCTCATAGTAGGAATTTCTCCATGCCAGTACCATTCTAATGCAGTCGTGTAAAATCCCATTGCACATGACATGATTTTGGATTTTATCAACAACATTGACTTTCAAGTTGTTATTGTAATTCTCACATTGACAATGGAACCTATGTATAGGTTGTTACCTATGTTCCTATGAATCTAACAAACTGATCAAGACCAGTAATAAACTCCATACTGCAAAGATCTCAAATGGACACCCATGATCCATTCATTCTATGATCATAGAGAAAATGAATATTGAATCATGTATATGGAGATTAGGATTTAGATATTATGGTTTAGAGATTAGGGTTTAAAGACTATGGTTTATTGTTTTGGGTTTAGCATTCATAGATTTTAAGGATTAGATATTACAAATTAGGGTTTATCACTGAATATGTACTACCTATCCCAATCTTGAACACCTAACCTCACTAGTAAGTGTAATGTGTTTTCGATTTTTAACAATCTTTTGGCAGCATTTCCCCATAGCTCTCCAAGTACATCGATGTAGATGGTCAAATACCCACCTACATATGTACTTAGAGAACAAATGGGGAAGTGATGATGAACCATCTTGAAAACTGAATACACAGTATACACTTACATACTAGGTGATATTAGGTGTTCAAAAGAAATCTCAAAACAGGGACTATCCAATATTTACTCCTAATAAGGAAATCTTGGATAGGTTTCTAGGTTAATAAAATATATGTCTAAATTAGGATTTACAATTTCGAATTTAGGTAAATATAAAAATTCAGTCTAAATCATGATAATTTAGGAAATTCATATCAACTTTTAGGTGTGATTATTTATCCATACACCATTCAAGTTGGACAATACACCAAATTATATACACCATTATACATGAATTCCAACTATACAAGTATGATTTCTCTAATTTTCAAGTTAAAACCCTAATTACATGTCATTATTCAATTGCCATAAATTTAGGTATTAAAATCCTAGTTATATTTCATCAAATTATACAAGCAATTGTGCAAAAATGTAGCTAATAAAAAGAAAAGAAAAGAAAAAGCACACCTTGAGGAGATGGTGACACTGGTAGCTCAAGTGGAGGTGGTGTGCAACATGGTCAGTGGTGGTGTCTTACCACAACAATACAAGGTCCATGTGGCGGTGGCTCAAGTGGTGGTGGTGGATCAACACAATGGCACAAGGTCCAACGACGATAGCGGTGATGACCCGGATAATAGGGTCCAACACATCAGCAAGCGGCAATGGTAACAATGGTGGTGGTAGGGTCCAGTACCACAACACAAGTGGATACGGTGTTCGGTAGCCGCATTCAGGGTAGCACAACAACACAACAATGATGGCGGCAACCAAAGGCAGCAAATTCTCAGAGCAAGGAAGAAAGGTGTGATGAAATAGAGAACGGGGAAAACTCTATTTCATGGGTGTTGTTAAGTAAGATTATTCGTCAGTTATTGTAGAAAACTGATGACAAATATTTTAGTCGTCGGTTGTCATTGAAAACTGACGCCAAAGATCAATATATGTCATAATTTTCCTACTAAAAAACCATCGTCAAATGTACTTATCCCTAATAAAAATGCTAACCATGCTAAGATTTTAGTCGTTAGATGCTAACAAAAAATAGATGACAAATCAATCTGTATTGTTGGTTATCGTCCAAAAAATTGACACCATAGTACTAATCCCTATTAAAAAAGTCCAAAATCTCTAAGCCATGTGTCTTCTATTTCTCGATGTCATATGTCGACCTCTGTCGTCAATTGTAGACCAAAAAATTGACAACACATGTACTTATCCCTTATAAAATTGTCAACCTCACTAAGATTTTAGGCATCAATTTCCACCAAGAAACTGACGTCATAAGCCAATTCGGGGGGAAATATTTTTATGGGACAAGTGGAAGGAACCCTTTATTGCTAATATTTTTAGAAAATAACCAACAACAAATGGTTTTTGGAGGCAAAACTTATTGCGGTGTACTTGACCTATGATGTCAGTTTCTATGGTAGAAATCAACGACATAGTCTTTCTGTAAGCAAAATTTATTTTGCGGGAAGGGATTTGTGGTCAGTTTTTTTACAACTGATGCAATAGGCTTATATCAAAATTTTCACTAAAAAATGAATTTTGTGGTCTATCTTATACATCTATTCTTCAAGAAGAAACTAACATTATAGTAAAAGTGGTACCCATGAATTTCTTAATTGGCAATAACTTACCAGTAGTGATGTTGTGCTATAGAAATCGACACTATTGGTCTATAGTGTTAGTTTTATGTAGAAATTGGTGTTAAGAAAAGTGACACTAGAAAAATGTATTAGTGTCTCCTGAAGATACCAATCGATGGTTGACATGTACTCAACAATTAAACTCCAGACTTCACTTTTGATAGTTCTCCTGGCCTTTCACCTACTGATGGTCCTCCCAACCCTTCACCTACCAATGGAAGTTCTAAGGATCATGTGACCCTTCATTTACCTGCCATAATTTTCTCCTCACCTCCTTAGTGTCGAAGGTTTAATTGCAAGGTAATTGGGAAGGGTTCTAACCCTAAGGTCACAACATGCCAGAAAAGAATCTTCCACTGATGCCACCAGGCTGTCGCTTTCATTGTTGAGAATCTAACTCCAAAAACCATCGACTATTTCCATCAGTTGATGAACATCAATCAAAGTCCTTCCACCTCTATACGAGCCAAGGTTCCATGGTTAATATCTTAAAAGATCCTTCTCCTAAGGTGTTGGTTTCCATAAATTGATGACCTATGTGATGGAAAACTTGCTGCTCTCTCTTCAGAACAATCTGATCCATTCTTGGTGAAGTAAGAGGATGCCCTCGAGGTCTCCTCTAAAAAATGTTATAGGAGTGCTTTTTTTTGCTACGTCGACCTCCATCTTCTACTGTGGTGATGTCGTTCTTCCTTCCTTACCTTGTTGTTTTGGTTACTTCTACAATGGGTGAGTAGTCCTTTTTCTAGGGTGTGGGGAGTGCCCCAATACCCTATTATGTTCTTTTTACTGCAACCATTATTGTAAAAACATTTATATGTTTATAGTCAATCATTTTTTAATGCTTGTATTCTTTCCTGATAAGTTTACAAGTTTACCAAATCTTGGATGTAGAAAATATTGAACCTAGGATCTAGGATATCGAATGATTCCTATTGATCACTTGATGAGAATTTTTCATAGATGTTTTCTAAGGCAATATATGCATGATCTCTAGGTAACGTGACAATGAGCTTAGGGTATTTTCTATACATATTTTAATCCTAACGCCTAAAGGGGAATTTTCCAAGCCTCAACATATATATATTTCCATGCTTCATATATAAAATGAGAGAGTGAATGATAGGTAATAGTGTCAAAACCCATTACACCCTAGTTTGTTAGTTTACTAGTTTATCAACCCTTAATCTGTGTTTTACTGTTTAATTCTATAGTAATAAACAATAAACCATCTTTGTAGTAAGTACTAGTTCTTGTTTGGTTACATAGATCAGATCATTCATAAAATCATTGTCCTTTGGGTGTGATCCAGAACTATACTACAATAAGATCCATCCAGTTGAGGGTGGTGATCATTGTATGCAGTCTAGGTAAAAATATGGGGACCCTTCCCTAGGTGAATTTTCCACTTTGTCAATTCACACAACAATGATGATGCATGCTAGACTATGACCTCAAATATATATATATATATATATATATATATATATATATATATATATATATATATATATATATATATATATATATATATATATATATATACATACACACACACACACACACACACATATATATATATATTAATTATTTTTGCATCATTTACTCTCACATGGACTAGCTTGCATGTTAGTGAATCTAAATGACTTGAAAGTGCAACATCATTACTTATGGTGAATATCTTTCTAAAATATTATGATTACTTCATTTAAGATCTTTAAACTGTGATCATGAATCCCTAATCTTAGTTGTAGTGTGTTACCCTAGGTTCTATATGAATCCACGATATATAACGTAACATGATAATGAACATGCATGACCTAGTTTAAGATATTGAAATCAATGTTGAAAGAATCTAAACCTAGACATAGATGGCTATAAAACCACCATGATTATGACTATAATGGACTAATTTTGTTGAACTTTATCAAGTCACACTTGTTTGTAATCTCATAATCACTTTATAAACTTATTTGCCAATATCCATCCAAGTTTTCTAAATGTAGTTTTAGAAATCAAGTGGTTAATCTTTTGCTCTAATCAAGGTATGCTTTAGCCTCCTATCAAACAAACTAGTGATATGTAACTTGTCTATATGTAAGCGTACTTAAAAATATTGTATTTATATACTTCTTTGAGATACATGTTCCTTATTATTAGTAATTTCATTTTCTGAAAGTATGTTGAACAAACCTTGAAACATAATCCTAGATACCCATTATACAAACCTTGTGTACCTTCCTGTATTCTCAAGGTAAGGAAACTAGGCTGGCATCCTACTTCAATCATCAAGGAAGTACAGACCAAGTTGATACTAAGGTTAACTCTTGACATTTAGTCTTGTAGTCCCTCACATTGAAAAAAGTGTCATTAGTATCATTGACCTTAATGACCCTCATGGACCCTTCCTTTAGGAAGCTGGTCAATCAACATGATATTGTTGATATTTTAGAAATAAACTAGAAATACACTTGTATACTAATAAGAAAGTCTTTCATGTTGTTTCTTTCGTTGTTGTTATAATAATAAATATTTCCAAGCATATTATGTTCTCTTAAACATGTAATCTTATATCTTTTATATCACATTTAGTACAATTGTACTGATGTGTACCCATTTTATGATTTTATGTAGAAGGTACGCAATGAATATTACAATGACTGTTGCTTCTTATCTATTATGATAATATGTTGCTTTTAGTTAGTTGGAATCTAATGACATGTAAATGGAATTCATATGGTTTGAAATATGGGGACTAAAGATCTCGATATCAAGTACTAGGTTGTCTTTGTTTGATATGCCATGTCATTTATACCTTGGTTTCTTCTATGTTGTCGATTGTAGTTTTATTCATGCATATGTTATGTGATATGTTCCCTTCAAGGGTCCTCTCACCTTTTAGAATCCATTAGGAGTGAAGATTTGAGTAATAAAATGATCTATAAAAGATACAAATAAAAAATACTAAAATGAAAAAATCTAGACTTACTGTGTTAGAACCTCCAATAGTCCAAAACATATGGATTGGCAAAATATATTGGAGAAAATAATATGAATGAATTAGAAAGTTTTGTTAAGTTGACATAAATTTTACATTTGAAAGTATATATTTGATCACCCCTCCTAAATATGATATGGGAATGGTCATATAATGGAAGATTCTAATTATCTGTCTCACTACGTGGTGTGAGGATGCTATCTACTAATAAGACATGTTTCTTGGGGAAGGAACACTTGTAAAGAAAGAGATCGTATTGGTTCCAACCAATGTTTTAATAGAAGGTTGCATTCTAAATGTGGAAAAACTCCTCACCTAAGCTTAGTTATATGGTAGTATGCAAATGACAAGAATGTTTCATTTTCATGTGCATGTAGCATCTAGCATGGTTTGTAGTAGAATTGTTGGTAAAAGTTATAGATTATGATGATACAAACAAAGAAAAACATGCAATGCTAGAATGAATAAAAAATTACTTACACAAAACTCTTACGGTTCAAAGACACATATGAATGGAAAAAATGGTTAATGTAATTTCGATGAACTAGTAAGTACTTTTCAATTGATAGAAACATACATTATTAAAGTATTTACATTCTTCCTATCAAGTTGAGTTTGATACTGTCATTTGCTGACACATTCTCAACATTTGTCTCTATTATATAGTGCAAAAGTGCCATCGAACAATAATATGTGTTGCTTGAAGAAGAAATATACATCAAAATGAGTTCCTATTGCCTTCTGGTAATGTAACAAAAAAAGATGATATGACAGTTTGGGTTTAGTTATAGGGTAATAAACTATTTTGATCTTGATTTTGTTAGTTAGTAAACACTCAAATTATGAGGTGCTTATGCTTGTTATACTGTTGGATTACTGTGATGGTAAAAGATCCCATTGAAAGAAAAATGCCCAATAATAATGAGGTTAGGCAACCTAATTAAACTACCATCAAGTTTTGATAAATTATTTTGGATAAAATGACAAGACATATTGCATCATGGAGTATGAATTGCCTAAACAATGTGGACCAGTTAACCTTGATCAACACTTCCCTCACTATATACCTTCATATTTCATTAATTGTATTACTTTACCAAACATCATGGGAAGAATTGATTCTATATATTTCATGTTGGGAAGAACACAAGAAAATAGGAAAATACACTTTGTCAAATGGACCTTGCTATGCAAATAAAAAAAATGGGTGTGGAATTTTGCATCTTATATTGAAATCATATTTCATGTTCAACAAGATCTTACCTTCAATTGTTGAATATAGGGATCATATATTTCATGATTATGTCATAAAGTATTAAAAGAAATAGTATCCTTGAAAACCACATAAAAACACAAAATTTATTGTCAATTCTGGTAGTATCTTAATAGTATCCAACACCTAATCACATATACAATATATATAGAAACCCCTACCTCAGATAATATGAGAATTTGGTCACATAACTAATTGATGTTTTAATCAAATATTGTATTATAAGCCAACTACTATCATCCCAATCTTTATAAAATATCACCACTTAAGTATTTTCAACTCCTAGGCATGACTTGACACAACATAAACAAAAAATGGTTGATATAGACCTTGAGACCACATGCCTTACTTTATAGAAAAACAATATAGACCACAATATAAAACATAAGAATTATGGTCATGGTGTGAAGTTTACTCACTTAAACACACTTATAAAATTTTAAAGCCCTGCATTGAAGTCACTCTATATAATTTACTTCTAGTAAATAAAGTTCCACAAAACATACATATTTTGCTTTTTATTGGACACAAAGATTGTTTTTTAGCGTAGAATGTACAAAATATAGTTTTCATAAACCCAAATTTTCTTTCTTGTAGGTGATTGTCTAACGAGAGACAATATATCTTTTTTGATTGTATTTTTACATGACAAATATGGTCACAATTTTATTTAGAGTCAACAAATACCTTCAAACAATTTGATAGACTACTACATCTTTTGTTCAATGATTACACTTGAATTAATCACATCTTTCGAGACACCTCCAGTCATCTTTCTGCCTGTGTTTGTGGAATTTATGAATAGAGAGAAGCGAATTACTTTTGAGGATACCAAAAATAACAATAATAGTTCATATATGTATATCTTCATATTTGGAATATTTGGAAATCTAGGTGATACGATTTCAGCCCTCAATGTGAAGGCAACTCATTGATCCTAAACCATCTACCCAGATGTCGACAACTCCATATTGGTGGGTTTAATTAGTGGAAAAACTAGGGTGAGAGGGAAAGTAGGGGTCGTGCCCCCCCCAAAAAAAATAAAAAAACTTAGACATACACATATGCATATATATATATATATATATATTTCTATATGCTAGTAATCTAGTATATATAGCATGTAATGTAGTTATATCACACATTTTGGGCTGGTCCTATAGTTGCATGTGTTCATTTGATCATGAGGTTGCAAGTTTGATTCAATTGAGGTGGAATTTTATGGGTCTCTCGTTAGCTGATAAATTACTATATTATACATAAAATTTGTAACATACTTAACTTAAAATTAAAATTGGTCTAATTTTGTAGTTTCTATAGGCTAGTTCTTTGAGTGTTAAGTCTCAAGTTCAAGTCTTTGATTCATCATATTTTCTTTCTTGATATACATTTGTGTGTTAGTGTCAACTTCATAATAAAAAAAACAAGAGTGACATATTGGCTTAGTAGCTACAAACATTTACTTTTCCATAAGATCTTATGATTGATTCTATTATTTATATGTCCCTCGTATCTATTTATTCTTCTAGTCAAATACTCATTCGTTCTTTACAAACATGTCTTAACAAAATTCCTTCACAGAAGTATTGGAAAAATTGAACTGCCAATCCTTTTTGGATGAGGAAACCTATAGATCTAAAAAGAAATTAATTTATTTTATAAAATTAAATGAATTTATCCCAAATATCATAGCATACTTTAAAATACAAAGAAATGTTTCAATTAACGCTCTAAATTCATAATAACTTATAAGAATATGGATACTTAAAGAATGGTTATGTAAAATAAAACAATATGTATCATTGTCTATGAAGAATTGGAAGCACATATAGACTCTTAGACATCATACCAATCTCAAAATATGTTGTATACCACTAAAAGTTTGAAACAACTACTTTTCAACAAAACTTGGGTGTATGACCAAAGTGTTATTACATAGAAAATACTCCAAAGGCATAAAGAAATATCTCTCCCTTAATTCAAAATGTACTATCAAATTATTTTAAAAAATACTTCTAAGATCCAAATATGAATGATAATTTTGTAGGGACCTTTGACAATGCATGACCATTTGGCCCAAAGTTTCTGATCATTTTATGACCAACTAGCCAAATATTTCTAACTAATTTCTCCAGCTACAAAATAATATCCCAAAAACATTACTATGGTTCTCGTTAACTTTTTTAATAAACAAAATATGATTATGTTTTGATGATCTCAGATTATGTATTTGCTACTGTGATGTTAAGTCTAGTAAATATCCAACATATTTTATCTTTTGAAGAAAACTTATTCTTAGATCATATAAAATAGTGATAATTAGAATCATACATATTAATCTCAAATTACATTATTCTATCTGTCCTTTGCATTCATTACTACAAAAATGTTACTTGTCTCTAGCTAGTATTAACTTAATTTTATTACTGTTGTTTAATATTTGAATCGTAATATTTTAATGAGGTATGTTTGGAATGAAAATTTTTGTAACCTAGACAATATGATAATATAGATTTTCCTTTATCTAAGTTTTTCCCCCTAAGAAATGACTTAAATGCCACTAACACAGGGATCCCTTTTAATGATGTGGATCGAGGTAGTCTAGCCATTTCTGCATAGGATTTCTTCTTCCTTCCTGACCCCAACTTTGATGCTATATCTTGCCATGGATGGGTCAAGTCGACACTTGACTCTCCTCTTTTGGATTCAGAGCATGAAGGTGAAGCAATGGGCACCTTTGATAGGATTTGAGTAATTGGCCAGTCCATATTGTATGAGTTGTTGTGGTCCAACCCTCCATGTCCACGTGGAGCTTGCCTCGGTAGCAGCTAGAGTCTGGGGACCCCATACGATGGTTCCATGCTCCTGTGTGAGTGTTTTGAACCCTTCTCCGTATACCAGTGAGGATTTAGGCCAACTCAATTGGTTGGAGGGTGTAGGCTAAGTGAACTAAGGTCGTCCATGCTGGGCAAGATGATGGAGTTTGGTAGGAGGTCATTGGGTTTCTCAGTAGAAATTGGGGGTTGCCTTGAGTTTGTTGGGTCATGGCAGAGCTTCTTGACCCCTCAAATATAAGTAGGGGATTTTGTAAGAAGCCATCCTTAAATCCTTAGAGTTCCCAAGGTTTGGGCATAATCTAAGAATGAAATAAAAATGACCTTTCCATAGCTTATTGGGATTGATTCTCTCTCCTAAACCCATTCCTAGATAATTTTAGGCTCTGGGTGAGAGGTATAAGGAGAGAGAGAAGGACCTCAGAGGAGTCCACCTGCTATCCTTCTATCGAGAGGTTGATAATGGATTTTCTACCATCTATTCCCTGATCAAGGACTTAGAGTGTGATGATATACCATGCCATGCCCCTAAGATCCTGAATAATCTAGACCTTAGTGTGCCAACATGATAAACCAACATCGATGTTATCTTCCCACTTTCATTTAATGTAACAAATATAATGAAAATCATATAGGCTAGTAGCATTAACCAATAATTGTGAAATTTTAGGATTACCTCCAAAATAGTCTTATCTAGGTCTAGGAAAAGTTTGAGCTCAAAAGGGATACAATAGACACCCTTTTATTTCACTTCAAGTATTTAACTAATTTAATTACCTAGGTCACATTTATTTGTAAAAATAGTTCAAATATTATATTTAGAATGATAAACCATTATCCTATATTTTCCAAATATTGGATAATAGTAGGCTCGTATGAATCATGAAATCTAAGTAAAAGTCTGGGTAATTCTCATTAATTTATAAGTCATTAATCACTATATAATCTTCTAGAACTTTGCTCATAATTCCCTAAATATCTCACCAAGAAAATCAAAATAAATCTGCTATCTCATTTATGAACAAAATCCCCATCTTATTTATCCTATATCCCATGGATCTATGTGTCATTCTAATAACCCATTGGGACTAGATTGGATTATAAGGCCATGAATCATGCCTAGGATTTCCAATTGATCCAACCATTTTATTATTCTATTAATTAAGGCTTGAGACAATTATAATATCTTGACCCAAATTTATCAAATTTGAGGATGTTACAAAACCAAACCCAAGCGAGACATGAGGGTAAATTAGCATCAATTATGAATAGTAATGCATGGGTCAATTTGATGAAATGAGTATAATTGTGACTTATTTCTCTTGAATTAGATCGGATTAGTCTTTTAGACCTAAAAAATTGAACTATAGTGTTCGACACAGTAACATTTAGATACCATTATATATTTGTTACCACATGTTGATGTACAAATATATGACCTAGATTGTACCTAGTTGGGTCCCATTGATCCGCAATCTATTTCAAGATCAAATTGAGTAATATGTGACTGAAGTTGACTTCCAACCATGACCTAGGAATAAACTGCATTAATCGAAACATCAACTTCATCCCACACTTTTATATTTATGAAACTATATACTAAAGGGACCTTAGGTTAAATTGCAATCAATATTGGGTGTCCTTTGATGGGACAATTTGACAAACATGATTATAAATCAATCAGTTTCCCCCTCAAATCGGATTTGTTTAATTTTTTGGACCTCAAAACTAATACCAAGGTTTTCACTTGGTAAACTTTGGAGAAGATCATGGATTTGAGATAATATGTTCATTCATTCATATATGGACCCATTTGGAACCTTTGAGGGCTTAATTGGGAACTTGTCTGTTTTGGGCCCAAATTGGGTAACATCTGCAACAAAATGAGTTCCAACCATGACCGAGGAGCTAATTTAATTTTAGTTTGAATGAGTTCCAACGATGACTGAGGAACTAATTGAAGTTTTTTCGAATTAATTCACAAACCAATGACATGAAACTAAAGACATGATAACAAGAACAACAACAGTTTTGTCAAATATTCTAAGTAAATATCTCTTCCAAGGTAAACACTTCTTAGTGGATAAAAACAAATAAATATTACAAAATTAACCATGTGCATGGGGTAGGAAGTTGAAAAATTTATGTTATTTTCTTGAAGCACAATTTCCTCCTATATATGGTATGTAAAACCTACTTTTACAAATAATGATCACCTAAGGCACTAAGTTAGGTGGACAAATGCTCTCTTTGACCCTAGTCTATTAGGGCCTTCTTCAATGCTCTTAAACTATGTTGAAACTACATTTTGGTTTGTCTTTTTATGCCAACTAGGCACCTTTTATCCCAACTAGCAAAGTGGTATTGTTTAGGTATTTTGGGTTGCAACTAAGGTTGTTACTCCAGTTCAATCTTCGATTCTGGGGTAGCATAATCCAAACTCTATATTGGATTAAAATTTACCCTATATATCTTTTTGTAAAATGGATGATTGTACTGTACACTAAATTTCCAACTTGGAAATACCTACCTGGATTTAGGCTTATTGGCTTCCAATTAACATTTTGAAATAACTATTGTTCCATGGTAGGTAATAGGATCTATTCTAAAATAGAAACTTCATGAGTGAGGCAGGACATAAACATTGTGAACTATGGAGGGTGGAGGGGCGAAACACACAAGGAAGCATTCTGTGCATTTATAACTGGATGGTGAACTCACTCTTTTTTTGAATCATCAAGTTTGTATTAAAATAGAAGTAGAGTGAATGAGGATTGAAGAAAATATAGGATCTTCTACAATGAAAATGAGTGAAAGGATATCAGAGAAGCTAATGAATTTGATGCAAATAGAGTTCCATTGAGGATCATAGGACTCCTAAGAATTAAGAAGTAGGTCAAGAAGCTATGATTGGAAAAGTTGAGCCATATATCAAGATAATTATAGAAATATGAGATAGTTTTACAATGATTCTCTCTATTTGTGTGTTTTAAATTTAGTTTAAGGCATGTTTGATTGGACAAAAAATAAAAAAAGGTATGGCAGGAACGTTGATTTCTTTTATTTGATCAAACAATTGAATCATCACTTGGTTCAAGCATGTGATTAAATGGAAGTAGTTCATGCATAAAAATCATAGTGGGAAGAAAAAAAGTGGACTAGATAGATTCTATGATGCATATGTTGAAATTCAAACACGCTTAAATCAACACACATGAGATTTTACAACATCAATGCCATTGGTATACTAGTAAAGTTTTAGGAACAATGGTCATCCCACATACTAATACTAGCCTTTGTTGTGTGGTTTGTCCTGACTTAGCCACGATGTAGGTTCAAATTTCTAACATCTCTTTCATACTAGTGCAACTCAAGGCTAAGTAAAATTCACTAAACTATGGAATTAGTAGTGAAGGAATACCATAGAAGGAGGTTTACCTTGTTGATATGGGTAGTGAAATCATTAATTTTTAGATTTATATGAGGCCTAAAATATTGGGATGTTACAAAGTCAATATGAGTCACAGGTCTACAGAGGGCCATCCATCCCCTCACTCAACATAGGGCATGGAAGCATAATTTTAAAAATAAACAAGTAGATCTCATATATATGTGTATTGACAATACTAATTGTGTGCCAAAACAAGTATTATCATTGGGGTTTTTCAAGTATGGGTCATTTGTTTTTTTTTGCTAACTCAGGATCTCCCTTTTAAATTTGTATTTCTATAAAGTATTTACCAAAATGTTTCTATAAGGCATTTAAAAGAATTTTTAGCTTGATTTCTATCAAGGTCATGTTTCTAACTAAGTGATATGAGTTCAAGTCCTACTTTGGTCATATTTTAGAGAAGTTTTTTCTAGTCTAGTGTTTTGTTCCAGTGTGCCCTAGTTGAAGGTCAGTGATTCAAATCTTTCTAACAATAACCCCTACGCCCCCTCAAAAAAAGGGGAAAATACAATATGTTGATGTACAACTTGATAGAACATACTCTCTCCAATCAAAGTAGGACAATTTTCAAAAGCAACTAACAAATTATTTTAACAAAACCAAAAGGGTATATCAAAATAACTTATTTGTAAGCATGCTAGAATTCATGCTTACAACTAAAAAAGAAAGGTAAAATCAAAGTCTCCATGTATAGGTTATTGCAGCCAACATCTCAAGGAACCATATGCCGCTAGCGTTACTGAATAATCACTTGTATCTACATATAGATTCTAATCAAACCAAAATAAATGTCAAGGTATCTTAGACCACATGACAATTATGAATAAATATGGTAACTACTCACCATAATCCATTAGTGCTTTGTCATTATATTGTAGCACAACCAAGTGAAACTACAATAGAAGACAAGATTCCAAGGGAGGAACCATTTAGGCCCAATATCAAATAAAAACAATTAAAGCATCAAAATCAAACTGGAAGGCCCAACCCATCAAGTTAATGAACTTACTGAAAAGGGCAACTTAACAATGGGCGAGCTAATAAGAACCTTGCTTGTTGAAATTCCTTGGAATAAAATGCAATCAACAAATTATAATAGTGGAGAAACATATATGATTTAGCGAGAACCACTAGAACCGAATAAAGGTAAAATAACAATATCTATATCATATCTTAGGAGTTTAAACAAAAACTAATCACCAAAAAAGGATGTATAGAGGAAAAAAAGAGCTTTTTATTTTAGAAACAAGACCAAAATGTGAAGATAACAACAGAGGCCTCTAAAATGAAAAAGATACATAGCCATATGAGCCCAATGATAACTACCACCCAACACCATATAAATTCAAGTGATAGTTTCTTTCTTATATATAAAAGGAATTATAAATCCCCATTTTTAATAGGTTGCATAGACCAACTAATAAACAAAAATCTAAGAAATATAATGACAACAACCTCCCAATGGACATGAATAGAAACTATTGTCAAAGTATTAGCAACTCAATCAAATACGAAGAACAATACAAGTGAGAAATATCAACCTTCAATTACCTCTTGAACATCTAGATGGCTTCAAGTACTCAGGTACAACCATGTGAACATGATCCATTCATCAATAGAATCATAGTGAATGAATAGAGAACCTTGTAAAAGTAGCAGACACATTTCCTGAATCATGGTATCTTATAATAGACAAGCTTCAAAAGAACAAGATTATTATAGCATCCTTAAATTTTGTAGATTTTGATTCTATGAGCATGAATTGAATAATAATGATTTAAGATTCACCTTAAGACAATCCAAGTAATATCTCTAGGGAAATATGACATCAGAGCAGGCAGCAGAAACAAATATTTTCTATCCGTATTTCCCATAATAACAAGATCGTGTCAACAACTATGCAATGGAAATGATGGTTTAATGAGGTCATACCTGGTCCGGAGCAAGTCCAGTGACTAATCCTCGTTGTGGTTGTGTAACTATCTTCTAGTTACACTCAGACGACGTTTGTTGCAGCTCTGGGTCTTCACCACGAATAACATGCTGATGTTGTCCTCCTAGCGGGAAAAGTATCCAAGCCTCTAGAGAAGTTCACACAGACTGCCTATAACTCATGTCATTATACTAGAATAGACAGATTAAGTTGTCCCTCTCATTGGTCTACTAGCCACCAACTTTCTCTCCCACAATTATTCTCCCTTGCTAACCCTCCCTTTACCGGGTAGGACTTACTCAGACTCTCTATTAGTTATCAGAACCAGAGAGGATAACCATTGTCAGAGGCAATTGAGTTGTTGTGTCTGAGAAGCACCCAATACCCCTCTATTATAGGGGGTTAGGGTCAGGATTCCCAGTCTGATTGGGAGCGGAAGGAATCAAAATTTCACAACATGTGAATGGGGCGAGACGGTTAGTTCGTTGGGCGAACTAATCCATTATCATGTGAGCCGATCAGTTAACCCAATGAACCGACCGTTTCCTCATGTTTCTCAATCATATATGAATTGACAATTCTAATCCAATTAATACATGCCATGAGGTCAACATTAATCCTTATGTAATCAAATTACACAATGAGGACGTCTCGCTTCACAAAATGGTTGTTTCGAAAACATGAACTAATCGGTTCACTAAGTGAACCGGTCATTTGGCTCCCCACCTCATCCAATATTCACTCAATACAACATACAATCATCCTGACACTCCAGTCGGTCGGTTCAACACTTGAACGGGTTGGTTGGGAGTACAGTCATTCTTTTTTACAACCAACCTATTGCATTACGGTAAATCAGAATGAGCTACAGTGATGATAGCTGCAAGAAAAGAACTAGGCTTCTTGGTAGAACTTAGCGTGCCACTAAGAGCACACCGATCTACCTCATGAGCCTCCGAGTTACATAAACGTTTAACAAAAGAAAAGGAACAAGAAGTAAACGAACTAGATAATAGCTTAATGTGTTCGACGAGCAGACCCACGTGATCCCTCCTTTGGCATGTCATGAGCAAAGCATCGATGACCGTCTTTGAATTGGATTTCTCCTCAATGGTTCTCCAACCCCAAGTAAGAGCCTGCCTGAGCGAGATGAGCACCGCCTGTGCCTCCTCCATGTGAACCGAACCATCGTGTCTTGATCGTTCCGCCACCAGTGCCACCACCATGCCACTGTCATCCCGTACCACTCCGCCCATTCCAATCCATCCCGTCCTTCCAACATCTGCGTCGCAATTCATCTTCATGCTTCCCTGAGCAGGTAGATACCACCGTGGAGGGTCGTTTCTCGTTACCCATTCTACAGCTCCAACAATGGCTCTGTTGTGTCGGTAGAAATCATCTATGAAGCTCTGACTTTGGCGGATAGTAATGTCTTGAGGAGTAGCCGAGCTCCTGAACACACAATTGTTGCGATGCGTACAGAGCCCCCCCCCCCCCCCCCCCCATGGTAACAAAGGCTTTTGAAAACTCATCCTCCTCTAAACTAGCATGCAAGTCCAATAGGGCCTCAACCGGTGTCAGTTCTTTGAGTGCTGATAACCAGGACTGTACCAGAGACATCACCCATAATGTGGGTGCTGAGATGCAATCAAATAGGGTGTGAGGGTTAGTTTCCTTGTGAGCTTTACATAGAGGGCAGCTAGCATCTGCGGTACAGTGTCTACGCCATAGTCTACCCTTTGTTGCTAATCCACCTGTACGCATACGCCATAGGAAATGTGATAATTTTGGGGGTAAGTGATACTTCCACACAAGAGACCAGACTTTATCTCTATTAACCATACAGGTCTTCAGAAATTCCTCCTTACCCAAGAAGCTTAGCCAATAGGCTGATTTTATGGCAAAATTACCCTTATCATCAGGCCACCAACTGGGCATATCTTTAGGAAAACGGCTGTTGATGGGTGTGTTTATAATCTGAGAACACACCTCCGGTGAAAACATAGATGAGAGGATATCCTTGTCCCACCCTCAATCCTCAACATCAATGAGTTCATGTACATATTTCAGAAAATGGGGTAAAACTGGTTGGGAATCTGCTAAATAAGATTGTTGTCCAAGATCCATTTATCCCTCCAAATTTGTATTTTTATTCCCTTGCCTACTCACCATTCGGTACCCTCAAGAATCACATCCTTTTCTCCCCATATATTGTGCCATGTAAAACTTAGATCGTGTCCCCGAGCAGCCTCCAGGATGGATGATTGTGGGAAATATCGTGCCTTTAGAACTTTAAAAGCAAGTGACTCCATATTTGTCAGTAACTTCCAAACATGTTTTGCAAGCATTGCTTGGCTAAAAGAATGCATGTCACAAAAACCCAATTCTCCCGCTCTCTTGGGTTTACATAGATTAGCTCAACTGAGCCACAATTATTTTCTTTCCTTGGCTTTTGTACCCCACCAAAATCTGGCATAACTTTGGATTTCAACAATTAGACCCGTCAGTAGATGAAAAATATTCATAACATGCATGCATTGTGATTGCTTGAACTATAGCCTTAACAAGTATTCTTTTTCCGGCTTAGATGAAGTTTTTTCTTTCCATCCCTGCAACTTTTTTCATACTCTTTCTTGAACATAGTTGAACACATTCTTCTTGCACCTACCTATGGCTGTCGGTAATCCCAAATACTTAGCATGCTTGTCCACCTCTCTGACTTGCAAGAGATCCTGCAACTCAGTCTTCTTTTGAAAAGGCACTCCCATGCTAAAAGCAATCTCAGTTTTAGATAGATTGATCTTTTCGCACGATGCATGTTCATACTGACTACTGATATTAGCTACCTTCAAGCATTCGTCCCGAGTTACTTTTGCAAAAGGAATACTATCATCTGCAAAGAAAATGTGAGAGAAGCTGGTTCGTTCTTGCTGACCTTGATTGTAGCATGTTGAATATTGGACATTTTATCTTTTGACCCTATTTCTCATCTTTTCCTTTCATTTATATCATTTTTGGCCTTTCTGTTTAATTTGTGGATATTATGATGGTTTCTTGAATATTTGTTCACCTTTTCTACCAATAATCAGGTTTATACACAAATACCTCAATAAAAGCTTAGTAATAGATTTAATATATAAAATGTCCATTTCGGTGATAAAAAGAATAAAAGAATTCATGCTAGAACTTTCTTGTACTTTTTAGAATATGAAAAATAAAAAGAAACCCAAAATATATATAAAGGATATGATAAATGCAATAATTGGAGATAAAATGGGATATTTTGGATAAAAGAAGATAATGAGGAATATATTGTTTCAAAAATCCTAAATAGAAACACACAAAGATAATTTGGGTCACAATCTCATTTTCTTGACCTAAAAGAAAACTTAAGGGCCAAGTATCACCTAATTTGGAAGATAAATGCATATATTAAAGTCATTATTAAAAGAAAATAGAAGATAAGCCAATAAGGTAAAACAAAATATCTAACATCCTCAAATTGGAAAAATAACTCCAAATTAGTAATCTACATATCAAAATTAGTCCATGTGTGAATTTATATTTTATTTGGTCAATATTAAATATTTTATTTTATTCAGGAGAGAGAAAATGACTTAAGACCAAAAATATTAAATATATATTAAAAAAATTAATTAATGTAAAAATCATGTTTCTTACATTTAGTATTGCTTGTATACAAAGTTTATATTTTTAGAAAGTTTCTAGATACGTCTAATAAATTAAAAGAATAAATAAGTGATGAAATTTAAATAAAATAATACCAAATGTGTGTTATACATGTTAAAATAGACGTTTGGATGAATTTTGACTCAATTTGGAAAATATTTGATAAGATGGTAAATTTTGGTGAGAGAAAGTGTGCAAAATATTCAAACCATTAATTAAAATAACAAGTAATTTAAAAAAAGAAAATAATGGAAAATTCGTATCTAACATATTTAATAAGACTTATGGGTGAAGTTATATTATTTTTGGAGAATCTAATAGTCATTAATGAGAGAGGAAAGAGAAAATAGTAATTAGCTTAATTAACTAATCTAGCTTTCTCAAAAGGCAAATCTAGTTTTATATTCGGATTCCTCACCCCAAACTCAGTAAACCTACCAAATTTGAGTTTATTTAGATTTTGTTTGCACCCTTAAATAATTATGGAAAGTTTAATGCATTAAATGCACCAGAAGACTAAAGTTTAGAGGTTGTATTAAATGATCAGATGTCATCTCCTACCTTGGACGCGTGAACAGTACATCACGTTTTTGCTATTTTTCGGATGGCCATATATCCCTTGTGTCTCAACAAAATTCAACAATTTTTAGTTCAATAGATTCCTCGCGAGATTGCGCTCCTAATAATCCCAACATTATCAAGTTTTAACAAAGTTTTGAGAAATTCCCCTTTTGCCGCCGACTCTCTCTCACCCCACCTATATAAACCTTAAATCACACCCTCTCATCTATAAATAACCCCACCATTTGCTTTGTGAGAGCATTTGTGACTCAACCATACCCTCAATTGCTCAAACCGCCGCCGTTTTGGTACTCGACAAGCTGCCGAAGGAGAAGGTCTTGCGATGCTTGTTCCTCCCTCTACACTTCACCTAGGGCTCTAGCAGGTACGATTTCCCCTTAGCTTTCATTCGCATATCTAAACGTCCGTTTTGGTTTAGTATCACAAAAATTCCCAAATCTTGGGCCATGGCTCGCCGGCCATGGTCAGGCTGCATATGAAGAAGACAACCTCGTGTTCTTTTACGGTTCTACCCTCTGCGGATTCCTATTCTTGACTCCGTCCTTCGCGAGGACACGACGGTCTTTTACTTTCATTTGACCGGTTTTGACCCAACTTTGACCGGGCCGACTGGATGCCACTCGGGCCACCAGCGAGTGCCACGGAGGCGGGACCGGCCCCACTATGCTCTCTCTCTCTCTCTCGTTTCTCTGTTCTGATTTCAAATTTTCTGATTGGTTGATACGAAATAAACCATAGAAAATTATTCATGTGGTCGAAAATTAAAAGTAAGTAGTGTTTTGAAATCAGGAGAATGAGATCTATTTATTAAAAATATTTGAGAGATTTGATTATGATGTTTGTGAAAAAAATGTTTTCAGAGTGATTTAAATTACTTAAAAATCAAGAAAAAATAGCCTAAAAGTCATTATCTCAAAAATATACAAACCTATATGTTATTTTGATCAAGAGAACCTAACTAAGTAAGTAGTTAGGGTTTCAAAGTTAGATTTGAAGATTTGTGGAAAAAGGGTTGTAACTTTAGGGTTTTGACCTTTTAATGAATGAACTTATCATTAATGCATGTATATGATTATGTAATAGGGGAAAGTGGACTCTGATCTTGATTAGTAAATTGAAAGTAAATTCTAGGGTCTGAAGGAATGACGCATGTGCATCTACACCTTCAGTTGGGAAATTTTATTATACCTTTACCTATGTTCCCTAATAAGGCTTAATTTGATCTAATCCATCATTCTTGAAACCTAATATGTTTATGCCTCAAAATCAGTTGTAATATTTTGTCATTTGGGTCTTATACCCCACTTGCATGTTATTTCAATTAATTGATTACTCTTGCCATAATTCTTTTGCTAGCATGTAGTTATATGTTCTATTTAATTTTAAAGTAGAGGTACTTATGTACAACCACCCACAGAGGGCATGTATATAATCACCTTAGGGGAATGTTTGTATTCTCCCCAACTTATTGTGTAGATGACTGGAAACATTTTATTCTCCCCTCACCTATAGGTTAGAGGTCCGGTAGGTGCCTCAAACCTACTTAGTTAGGTAGACATATTAATTTACATGCAAATCCTTTAATTATATTTGTTATTGGCAAGTTTCCTTGTTTAAAGCCTCATACTCTTGACATCTCATCTTTTGATGATTCCCTAGCATGTTTTACTTATTACAATTTATCTTGTCACCTTTAGTATAGTTTAGTGACACAAACTTTTATTTTCCTTCCCTTTTGCTGGGTGCTTTCCCAACCACCCAGATGTGGAGCAAGGTGATGGATAAGGCATGAAGATCTTAGCGTTGGCATGGACTTAGTTGATGGATATGTTGCTTGGTGACAAAAGTGGAGTAGTATAGACTTCCCTCTATCTAGATCCTAGTTGTGTATGATGATGTAACCCTAAAAGGGAGATTTTTGATGTATTTTGTACAATCTTTTATGAAATTGAATATAGTCAAAATTTTTTTTATTCCACTGCTTTCCAATGTGTTTTGTTTGCCATATTTTAGTACAGAGGTAGATCTCACCTTTTTACATTGATGCCCCAAATAAGTTTTTCATGCATAGTAAGAGAAATAAAAGTAGAAAAAGCCTTCACACACAAAATGAAAGGATAGAGAGAAAGAGGGTCATCTTGGCGTAGGCCTCAGGATGGTTGTATCTTCCTGGACCGGTTTCCATTGATGGCAAAAGAGAAGTTAGCATAAGAGATACACTCCTTAACCTTCCTCCCCCATAAATTTCCGAACCCCAACTTCTCTTGGGCAAGATCAAGGAACTTCCATTTCACTATGTCATAAGCATTAGACATGTACAATTTAAGTGCTATGCTGGCAGTTTTATTTTCTCCTTTAGTTTTTATTTTATAAAAGACCTCAAAGGCAACCAAAGAATTGTCAGTAATCATCCTCCCAAAATAAAGGCACTTTGATTCTCCAAAATTAGATCATCCATCATTCTCTTCATCCTATTAGACATAACCTTTGAAGCAATTTAGTAGACCACATTGCAGAGACTTATCAGTCTAAAATCAGTAAGACTCATAGTTTTTTCAACTTTGAGAATAAGCACCACTATAGTCAAACTTACCTTCCCAATGTCTTCCTCCCCCTTCCACCACCCTTTAATGTAGCTGGAGACGTCTTTTCCCTCCGCCTTCCAGTATTTTTTGGAAAAATAGAGGTTTCAACCCGTATGAACTCAGTGCTTTATTAGGATGCATATTATTTAACGCCTTGTACACCTCCTCCTCAGAAATTTCTTTTTATAGAAAGGTATTTGTAGTTGCATCCACCTTCTATTGCAATCCTCTAGTCTCCTCCTCCATTCTCACAGTTGAGCTAGTAGAGAATATGTCACCAAAGAAATCTAGAACCACTGCCTCAATCTTTTTCATCATTTGTTCTGAGAATACCATTTTTATGAGTCAACTAATCAATTTGGTTCCTCTTCCTTCTATGTGATGCCTTGTGGTGAAAATAAGCAGTGTTTAGGTCACCCGCCTTCATTTCATTCACTCTAGCCCTTGCACATCAATATTCTTCCTCCTTCCTGTGCCATTTCTGAAGTTCCTGAGCCAATTATTCATAATTTTTCAGCATACCTCATTATCCTGGGGTTTTTCTTACTCTTCCACCAGAAGTTTTTCTATCTCATTTATCTTTTTCTTTATATTACCAAATTGTTATGTCACCCATATAGATAGCTTTTCTCTACATCTCTCTAGTTTGTTTTACCAAGCCACCACTATAGTTGCCCCTCTAAACATTTTGAATGGTGTCCAGACAACCCTATTCATCCACCCACATAGGCTCAAATTGAAAGTGGTGTTGTCATTTTTTTCATTTTTGTATGTTTTTCTATCAGCAGATATGATAATTGGTGAATGATCAGATTTGTAAATTGGGAGATGGATGACCTAGCAAGAAGAATAAATGCCCCTCCATCAAAAAGTAGCAAGTGCCCAGTCAAGACACTCCCTTACTAGAGTTTCCATACTCCTGCCTTTTTTCCAAGTATATGGTCTGCCCAAGAAACCCAAGTCAATCAACGCACAGTCATCCACAACGTCATGGAATTCTTGCATCCATCTTTCTAGCCTAGGTGCCCACCCCACTTCTCATTATTAAACAAAATCAGATTAAAATCCCCAAAGAAAATAACTAGCATATCAGTGTCTTTCATCAATCTTCTCATGAGGTCCCATGTCTAAAATTTCTATTACTGTTCAACCCAACCATAAATTGCCATTGCTTCCCACCTTGATTTTCTTGATCCTTCAGCCACCAAACATTCCACATGGTGATGTGAAAAACTAATCACCTCCATCATAAAATTCTTCCACCACAGACCCATGCCTCCCGAACTGTCTATACTAGACAATCACAGACCCTAAGTGAAGCCACAAAAGCATTTTACTTCCTGCAATTTGTTTTCAGAAATCATGATTTTAGAGACAAAAACTAGATTGGGGATCTTTCTCCTATCGAGTTTGCCCGATCCTCGATAGTTCCAACTAAAATTTTCATTGTTCTTCACGGGCCTAGTCCGTGCCAACACCCGTTACTGAAGGTCCATTCTCCTTAATGAATAGACTAGTTGGTCGACTAGAAGGTTCAACTAATTGACCTGACCGAGATCCATTCAACCAATTGACTATCTAGTCTAGTCGACCGACTAGACAAGATGATTCAATCATTCAACTGGCTAGTCCAGTCACCCAAATGGATTGGATCAATGGACCACTCAATTAGATCCAGTTACTCTTGACCCAAACCAGACGCCTAAATGAACTGGCAAGTCACCCAAATGGACGTCACAAACATGCTTCTAAAAAGAAATCTGACTTGGCTAATCACCCAACTGGGCTAATCTAGTTGATCAACTAGATGTCTATAGGTGGGCTGCCAAAAGACAGCCATTGTCTTTTCTTTTTCTAGGGGTTAATAGAAATCATGCTTCCCTATCTCTCTTATATCAAGGGGCATAATGGCTAGGTTTTTGGTTACACCTTTTAACACGTGAACCCTAGTCATCGTCACCCAAAGGGGGGAGAGAGTAGGAGAAGTTGTGCAATTATGGAACATTGCTAACAAGAAGGTTGCTTCTTCCCCGTTGGCTCTTGGAGTGTGATGTGGAGTTCCCCTCATCTATGTAGATGATATAGAGAATGTAATATTCTCAAGTTCGATAATTTTGGATATAGATATTATGATTATCTCAATCATTATTTTCACAATTAATATAATAATAAATTTGTTGGATCAATTGGAAAGCCTAGGTTTTGCCATGGGCACTAGAATCTAATTAAGCCCAATTGGGCTATTTGTATAGCAAATAATCCCATTGGAAGATAGGATAAATAAACTAAAATTGTGCGCATAATATGATCTTGAGGAATTGTTAGTAATCTCATTTGGAGATAACTGCCAAGATTCCAAAATTACTATAAGGGGATAAGTGCCCTAGATAATTAGTTGAGCAATTATCTAGTCTCTACCTAGATTATGAGTATTTGGGTACCAAATTAACCTAATTATGTAATACTTGGCACAACACGAGATAATAGGAAAATGAAGATAAATCCAAGATTTGAAGGGATGATGTGAATATTTGTGACCTAGGTGACTAAATCAAGTAAATACTTAAAATACAAGAAATAAATACATCATATTCCCTTTTTATACCAAACTCAATATATTGTCCACATAAAGCTATTAGAGAGGGTTCTCTAAAGTTTGATAGCATTTATAGAATGCTAGAGACCTACATGATTTTACAAAGAATAAGATAATGTTGCATATTTTTGGGATAATGATCCTTTAATTGGATTTATGTGTCATGATGTCACGCCTAAGTCCATGCAATTTATGACCAAGGGACATGATGCGGATGCAAATCTTTCCTATCGTCTTTAAATGAAGGTCCAACACAAGGAGTGTCATCCCCTACCTCCTGAATCGTAATCTACATTAGTTGGATTCTATCCATTACCATTATTCTTCTCTATCTCTCCACATAACACCTTTGGTCTTGATATCAATTTCAATAGATTTGGTAGATAGAAATGAATCTAATGGTCTTTATCCCCACCATTATCATTCTTGGTGGAGATAACTCCCAACCACCTCAAGATTCAGGGTCTAGGTCGGATTAGTAACAGCTCATTCCACACCCCATGTGCCTGTATAAGATATCCTAGAACCCCCCATAACAAACATGAGTTAGAGAAGTCCTCAATCGCTCACGGGGGACCCTAAAACCATTTGTCTTTGAAGCACCACCACTGGCAATAACTGACACACAACATCGATGACTTACAATAGATCATGCCAATTGACTGTTTGTAGCTTAATTTTATGTCCATAGTCATCCCACAAGAGCTAGGAGTCCTCAAAAACCAGCTTCCAACCTCTGAGCTTGGCTGTGCCTAGCTACTCACTGAAGTCATGGTCCAGGGCATTGTGACACTATCTAAGGGGGTGACTGTGATCACCAAGATCCATGGGAGCATCACCAACACCAATATTGCTTCAAACTAAGGTACTTCTCTGATCTTAGTTTCTTGGTTTTTCTATCTTAGAGCATAATCCTAAAAGGGTCATCTTTGGTTATCCCATGAAGAGCTAAGATCATTACTAGCTTTAGGAGAATCAGTTGAATATGACTCAATCATCATTGTGAAGTTTAATGAAGAAAATGTCAAAGTCAACCCTCAAATTGACCATGAGATGCTACTTCTCTTGTGGCCATGGTGGGGAGAAGAATCCCCATTTGGAAATTGACATCAGTTCCCTCAATCTGTGTGGCTTTCATAGCACTGAAGAATTCCCATTGGAAATTGACATCAGTTCCCTCAATATATATGGCTTTCATATCACCGTGGATGATCATTAGGGTCATTTTCCCCTAATCTCGAGCCTTGACCATGTGGAGCAGATTGTTGATGTGGAATAAGTCCATTATATGGGAAGGGCCCCATGTGGATAATAGGATAATGCTGAATTTCTGGCATGATGTTCCCTGATTGGTCCAAACACATTTATCTTGCAAATATTTAGAAAATTATTGGTAGGTCACAATATATCAAAGTATGGTTGATTATAAAAATAAGTAGAATATAAATAAAATGTAATTAAGGCCTAGTCTAAAAGTTTATATGATACATGAATGTAGGGTGACTAATACATAGAAACCCTAGATTTGAAGATTATCATATTGAATGAATAGAATATGTTTCCTTTTGATATAAACCACTATTATTGAATATAATGAGAGTGATACAATGATGATGATGTTATTTAGGATTCTAAAGTCTATAATCATATACATGTGGAATTAGGATTATTAAACTAATTTGTATATCTTGTTATGACCTCAATCCACACAATCTAATTTAGATGTTCATAATAACATAGTATGTTCAATATGTTGATTATGGTAACATATAATATGTAATTAGGGTTTTTAACCCTTAGAAGTAATGTTGTGATTGAATTAGGGTTTTATATGCTTATTCCTAGTCTAAACCTCAGATAAACCTAAACCTTAGTCTAATACCTAAGTTAGGACTAATTAGTATGATTTGAACTCATGGTGACACTTTAGGGTTAATGTTGATTGTTTATAGATTGTATTGATTGTACTTTGATGATTGTACTGCATGGATATGACTATACGGTTCTTCAATAAGGTATCTTGTTATTTATAAATACATGCTATTGTTGAATTGAAAAGTTTGTTGGATGATTTGTGAAGTATTGATTCAATGAATAAATTGTTGGATATTTATTTACTTGTTGTTCAAGTATAATTCCAATATGAGTATCACATAATGAAAGTAGAATATTTTGAACCCTATATTACATGTATCAAGGGGTAATACACATAAGTATGAGGATGGATAGTGATTACACCCGAGATAGCATACTAAGAATGGGTAAGAATATGTAATTAAAACACAAGTCCATTTGTGCAAATAATGTGAATGTTAGCAATATATATGTTGTTATCATACTTGCAAAAAATTTAGTTGCACAATGTACATAGCATGCTAATATAATGATCATTGTATTTTTTTCGATGTTTTAGGTGATTGACATGCATTTAAAGATAATAAAACCCAAATATTCAAACAAATCTATTGAAGATATTAAAGCTAAGTCACAAGAGGGTTATCTAGCTAGTCTTAGTAACTCTTATGTATAAGCTTGTTTCTTTTGAGAAATCCATGTAACTCCTTAGAGGAGCATTGTTATACATCTTGTAAACAATATTTGTTCAATTAATGGAAATTATTGATTATTACTTATTACTTGTTGAATATGGAACCTAGAAAAGTTTAGGTATTGGATCTTGACTTTAAGATCCACCTTGATAGGGGGACACTCAAACGTGTGGGTCATTACATTTGGTATCAGATCCCATATTTAGGCATTAATATTTAATAGTTGATAATTTCAAATAGTCCATAGAATTATAAGGAAAATAATTAGGGAATAACCTTAGGGTAATGGTATCTAGAAATAATCATGTCTTTGGGGGCTGGAAATATTTTCCTCTGCACCATTAACTTGGTATATGAGGAATCACTTAGCCAATGTGATACTTCCATGGCTAGAAACTAGGATTTGCTTGAAGTAATATTTCTCTAAGTCTTATCATCTATAATTTTTTCAACTTCTCAAATCTTTGCTTAATAAACCCTCATCTCAAGTTAGGGTTTTGAGAAGAAATAGGATTAAGGCATCCTATGCCAACTAATGTACACCTAATGTTAAAGTAATGACATGGGTATGAGAACAAAATGTTTTATGGGGGTTTTTCCCTAGTGTGGATAAACCTTAGATAGATCTAGAGTTGGTTTATCAAAATCCTAAATGGGACAAGGCAGATCTAAAACCCTAAGATGTATGGTGCAATCTATAAACTTTATCCAAAACCTTAATCATGGGTAATGGGAATAGTGAGGGTGAAATAATATCTCTAGATGAATAGATCCTAGATGGGACTAAGGGAAAGAGAAAACTCATGTAAATTTGGTAGCCCAACATATATACCTAGGTTGGGTATCCTTTGTCTCATGTGCATGCATGATACCAGAATCCATGTAGGTACGTAAAATATACCCAAATGGGTATGCATATGAGACACTAGTTACATTCTGAAATATGGGATACACCAAATTCTCTCTTAAGTAAGAGTGCTTATATATGTAGGGGTCACCCCAAGTAGGGGAAAACTTCACGGAGGAGCTTTTACAAAACTTGTGGAGTCGGGACATGAGGCTCAAAATCCTAAATTCATTAGGAGGAATAGAAGAAACCATTATCCTAAACACTTCCTATAAAGATGGGAAAAATATTAGAATTGAAGTTATATATAGGAATTCTCATGGACATCCAAGATGTACCTAATCCTAACCATATAGGTGTATGATAATATAAGGCATATCGAACTAATGATAATATGTTTTGGTCCATAATATAATATGATGTGAGACCTCAGTTGAATAAATTTCAATTTGAAAATATTATGTTAAATGTATGCCTTAAAATGTATGGCATGGTAGTATATCTAAGCCTTAGGGTTGTTCCAGTATGTCATGAGACCTACCATCAATATGACAATTAGAAATGCTTAACCTAAATCAATGTCGTGATAAAGATAATAATAAGTATAAAATAGTAACGCCTCGGTTATACCTATACATGGAAGTGGATCAAAATAACCCTATCTAGGGAAGATGCTCAGGTGAGGGAAGAAATAGCCTTACACAGGGAAGATGCTCAAGTGGGGGCATAAATAGCCCTATGCAGGGAAGAACCTCAGGCTAGGCTCAAATTAGTCATGTAGGAAAGATCCTTACATTATCCCTATGCACAGAAGATCTAAGCCTAACATTAGCCCTATGTAGGGAAGAGTTCATGAAAAGCCACTTTCTATGTGTCTAAGGCCCAAGGGGTCAAGTGGGAATTACAAAGGCAATGATGCATGGGATGAAAATTTAAGGAATACAAGAAGTTATGTAATAGTGTTTGAAATTAAATTTAAAGATGTTGGATCTACGGACTCTAGAGAGGGTGAATTTGCCTTTTAATTCATTGGCATGAAATTTATATTTTCTTTTAGTAGAAAAAATACCTCCTTTTTAACAATGCCACAAAATCCATTAATTATGTATCACATTATCCTCTTATTTTGTATTATTGGTATTTTATCTTTCTTTTCTCCATTGGGGATCCTTGGACCCCAAGAAACTCTAATATTTCGAAATCCTTTTTAGTGGATACTCATTATCCTTCTAGATGCATCTATATCCATTATATCTCATTATCTTACTTATTTCTTTATTAAAATATCTCTTTTTGAGGATTTCTCTTTTTTTCTCTTTTTATTTTCCTTATTGTTATTCCTCCTAATATTAGGAACCTCATGGATACGAAAATCCACCAAGGATAACTCAATTATACTTCTTACCACTTATTTTCCACGTTTTAATATTGTTTTCAATTTCTTTCTTAATAAAGAAATATTAAATTGATCTTTTCTTTTCTTGTTGCATTATCTTTGCAAATTTGGACTCCTTGGAACCCAAGGAACCCAAGAGGCACAAAATCCACCTTTAATTTATATAGTTTTTCCTTCTAGAGGTTTCTACATCTTTCTTTTCTCCATCTCTTATTAATAATGGAGTTTCTTTTGTCTTATCCTTGTTATTGGGCCCAATAGCCAATAAAGCCCACAAAACAACCAACAAGGCTATTGTAAACGAATTCCATTTATTCAAAACAAATTATATCATTATTTGTTCAAACATATTTAATAGGAGAAATTACATTTCTCACCAAAAGAACCCAAAAATTGGGGTTGTAACATAGAAGATGTGAAATATAGTAATTAGGGTTCCTTTGAGAATTGAACTATAATTTTTTGTTGAGTTGTCAATTCAAAGGAACCTAAACATGATAATTGGCCTTAATGATCTTGACATGACCTAAAAGGATAAACATGGATGTTTTAGTGTAAAAAGGATATATTTGACCTAATTGGAATTCAACCATGCCTATGATGTTAAAATTAGGGTTTGTGGATCAAAAGAGCATTAAAAGTGATAAATGCATTATGGAGGATAAAACCCTAATAAAATCCTAAAGTTGGCCTAGAAACCATAAGGTGGAATCCAAGTCAATCTTGAAAATGTTTTGGATAAAATAATGACACATGGGTGTTATGCATTAATTTTAGGATATTGTTGATTGCTTGATTGATTGTTCTTGACTATTATTGCTTGGACCTCAAGTTACTCTGGATTAGGCATGTGGTTATTAATGAATAATGGATCTAGTTTCACAAAGTTTTCTCGAATGTTTGATCAATTGGATGCAACCTAAACTGTTGAGTGTTTATTTATGCAATCCTATAAAGTCACTATGATTATCACGATTAAGTATATATGTGCAATCTCGAACCTACATGCCACCCTTATGATGCATGACCAAGCCCCAAAGGGAAGGTATATTCGGTCAAGCCCCAGAGGGAAGACCATTGCGCACCGAGAGGTGACCCCAGACACCAAGCTCATGATGGAGAAGGTGGGCTTCTATCCCTTGCAAGGACAAAACCCTAGAGAGGGTGATCCAGGGTTAGGGCAAAAGCAGTTGAGAATGTCACATTGAAAATGTAAATTTGGATTGTTAATAACTTAATTGTGATATTTAGGTTGTTAGTAATTAATTGTGAAACTTTGATTGTCCTCCACATACTGGTATAGAAATATACTGACCGAAGTTTTGTTTTTTCAGCATTTTAGGTACAAGTATTGAAAAGAACAAACAATAAATTGAAACATTATGAAGATACGAATAATCAGTTCAAGGGGGATTAGATAGATAGACTCCATCTGTGGATAGAAGTCTAGAAATCTGAAATTTTTACAAGGTATGCAAGGAATTTATTTTATTCCATATTTCCAGTATAGTTTTAGTAGAATTTAGTAGTTATTATTGATTAAATGTTATACCATGGATCCTGAGTTATTTGGGATAGAGGTTCTGACCTTTTGGTCTCCCTTGATTGGGGGTTACCGGGAGGGGGGTCATTACATTTGGTATCAGAGCCTTGGTTTCTCATTTAATCCTTAGTAATTATTAAATTTTATAAACTCTATAGAACCGAGGGAGTTATTAGAGGATTTTCCAAAGACTGAGGTGTCTAGAAAAGGATCATGATCCGGGAGCTGGCAATATTTTCCTTCACCCTGCTAGTCGGTCACGAGGACTCCCAGATGCGGTGTGACTGCCTACCAAAGTCTAAGGTCTTGACTTGAAATAAGATACCTTTAGGACCCTCTCATCTATATCGTCCCTTCTCAACCCTAATTCATACAAGATTCTAAGGTTTAGGGTTTTTCTCTCTCTTCCTTACCCTCTTGAGGTCAGATAAGATTAAGGAATCCTCCACCAAATTAAAGAAAAGCATGTAAACAAGATGTCATGGACATAAGTTTAACAGTTATGCATAAAATAATGATTAGTTACATGCTTAGATTGCAGGACATGTGTTATCGTGCCCTCAGGAGAGCACTGAGGTCAGACCTTCATGTCAGGAGAGAGTTAGCCTTGGAGGTAGAGGCCTCCAGGAATGAGGTAGAGACAAGGTGCATCCTCTAAGGATGATGCTAACCCTAACCCTAAGTGGTTGTTAGAGGTAGAGACCAGGTGCATCCTCTATGGGTTGACATGTATATAGGTTTTAAGTACCTATGAGAAGCCTGAGCTAGGTTTGACCTAGTGTTTTTGGTAACCCGACCTTGGGTGGTAGTGCCTGTTGAGGGTGAGGAATAGCTTCCTCTTTATGGAGGATAGTGGTGACCATATAGAAACGTTTATGGGCATGTAAGAGCAAAGAAGAGGCATGCACCTATGTAGAGGTGGACAGCAGCAGCGCTGGCAGCAGGTTGAGACCTAGGCCAGAAGAGTATGCCGAATAACTTATGAGATGAGCATGCCGATCTATAGATGATCTAGGCCGAACATAGGTTATGGATCATGCATTTCACTGATGTAGGTGTAGACATGTACCCTTAAGATCTTAACCCATCCTCTAAGAAAAAACCTTCAAAGTCAAGATCCATTGTAGGGTTAGCTCTAGAGAGAGAGCAAGACCTGATGAATAAGGTTGGAGACTGTGGTTCTAAGACATGAAGAATCATGAGAAGATGGGTATGTTATGACCTATTTTAGACCCTGAGTAGATAGTTGTGGTTGCTTGGTTCATGATCCTTGGAGGCTTGTCGTACCTTGGTTGCCTTATAGGAATCAAACCCTAGAATGAGAAAGAGGCTTCTAGAACCGATGTACAAACGTTATAGGTTCCTACCTTACCTTATAGGTATTGAAAGGAGAGTTCCTTAGGCCTTGGGGAGATACAGTAACAAGTTATGAGGTCTCACACCAAGTTGGTTGTCCTGGTGTAGGACTCTAAGGTGTTGTTCACATGGAAGGATAGTAGGAAGTGCATGCTATCTTTTGTACATGATCAATTCATGGTGAAACAGTTGAGCATGCTATTAGACCACTGATGGATATGAAGTGAACTTGGAGTTCCTAGACCAAAGAGGGGAAGTAGTGATACCTGGTGCACCTGATGCTCATGAAGATGTTTGAGTTCCTACATATTCGAGCATGGAATCCCTCAGGTTTAGAGGAAAAGGAAACCCCTTGGACTAAGATATGTGTTTGATGAACCCCTCACACATAGGTTGGTGACATATGCATATATGATAGTGATCCAATGTTGAGAATAGGAACAAGTATGACATACCAAAGGAAACCTAGCATGGTTTAGTAGGTGGTCTTCTTGTTAGATACATGCCTTAGTAGATGGATAGGGATACACATGCACATGATGATGTAAACCCTAGAAGTAAGGACGTTTCTGACCTTTGTTAGTATCAAGAGATAGTTTTCACCCATCCTGGGAAGGGACCCTTTTGTGGGGTAAGTATCGACTTTGCTTAGGTTTGAGGTAACCTAAAGAGGTCCCTCATAAGAGCTTGATGAGATAAGTGGAGCGTACATCGTATGAACATGAATCTATAGACCCATGTGTGACCATCTCTAAGGGGCATGCATGTATGTTGCCATGGAGGTAACCTATATGGGGCAAGGCCAAGATAGGTAGGTTGCCATGATTCCCATGAAGGGATGTAAGTTTGACTAAGAGTGCCAAGAGAGATGATGTAGATTCGAGTAAGGATTCAATTTTGAGATGTACTATGATAGAATCCTAAGTCAATACTAGGGTCATGAAGGGATAAGATCGATGGAAGTAGGAGTTGTCTGTTCCCTGCATGCACAAGACCATAGGGTCGGTAGGTAACAAATACCTTTGCCTAGGGCCCATGGGGTATGAGGTTGGCCACCTTCATGAGTTCACGGGGCCTAAGGGGTAAAAGTGAGAGGCACTCCTTAGATGCATAAGGGTCAGATCACTCCAAAAGTGCCAGCACCCTAGAGACCCTAAGGTAACGACTAAGGATTGTACATAAAAGAGATATGTTAAGATCCAAAAGGTGATGGGAAAAAGTCTTCCTATGGGTGTAGACTCATAATCGAGTTGTTTATGATATGGAGACATGTGATGTACGTTTCAACTTAGTTTGGAAAGTGTATTGGTGATGTGTGATGCACCATCTCTACTCTTGGAATGGGATGAAGTTTGTATTTGGACTGCAGCCAAATGCTTATTTCCTCTCATTATGGGGGTGAGAGATAGGGCAATACGCATGCCATACACTAAGGATAAAGATGATGTGAGTTGAAACGTTGCTATGATGTTTGAGGACTGAGGAAGTATCATACCTTCTGATAGATGTATTGCAAACTCAAAGAGAACTAAGGTAGTCATCATATGAGGACGTTCCTATCAAGAGCAGTATGGAATTTATGAGTTATATAAGTTTGAGTTTGATAACCAAGATGATGAGCTGGAAGTTTTCTTGACTCAGTTAGACCTAAATCTGAGATGTGGATGATGAGTGGAGTATATGAAGGTTTATGTCCTCACCGATAAGGAAGCTTATGTGGTAACCAATACCCTTCATCTAGGTACAACTCAGGTGTATAGATATCGTATTTAAGAGAGGCTATTAAGTGAACCCTAAAGTTTGTTAGAAGATGAGACCATGTATGGATAACACCCATATAAAATCAGACCTTTTGGTCAAGGTGGTTGCTCATTTAGTTAGACTAGAGCTTGATGAGATAGAAGGATGGTTGTAAGAACTGTAGATACACCTCTCAGGAAAGGAAGGTGATGGAAACCATGACTAGAGTGTTTTAGGGTTTCTGAAGAGTCAACCTTGAGGAATCATGACAAGCAGAAGATCATGATTATAAGTCTGACATATACTGTGGTATTACTATGATAATAAAAGTGTGCTTTGAGTACCTGAGATGAAGAAGCATATAAAGTGCATGTGGCTTGTCGCCATGCATGCCAGGAGGTGACACCAGTAACCCATTGAATTGCTACGGATAATGAAGAGTCCCTGAGTGGGAATGGGAGTGGATCACCATGGACGTTGTGGTGAGTTTCCTAAGAGAGAGTGTTATCAAAGGGACATATCTGGTTGAGCTATATGCATGAGAGAGAGATAGTTCAACTACACCGTGATTCAAGTTCAACTTTTGGAGAATGACCTCAAGTTCACTTCCATGTGGTGGAAGTAGGTGCATAATGAACTCTATGCTAGATTGAAGTTTAGTACCTCGTATCACCCCTTGTTGATAGATATTCAAGAGACTATGATCCAGACTAAAGGGTCTGATGAGAGCATGAGTGCTCGTTCAGGGTGATACATGGGAGCAGTTCCTTCCCTAGGAGAGTTTGCTTGTGATGTTAGCCAGTATCGGGATGTAAGAAGCTCTATAAGGGAGGTTGTCGGTCATGACTTCATCAGAATGATGTCGGTAAAAGGACCTTGTAAAGGTCAGAGAGACCACAGTGTGTGCAGCTGAAGTCGCTTTGATCATGCGATGGCTGAGAAAGCCCAGGGGCGACATGAGTCGTGAGCTGATGCGAAGCAGACTGACATGCATCACTATGGGAGAATATGTGTTATGAAAACTCGACCCCTCTAAGATATAGCTAAGAAAGATGAGTCCCCGATACATGTGTCCATTTGAGATGGATTGGTGGAGTTGCTTATGTGTGGCCTTACCCCTCAGGATAACATGATGTATGATGTGTTCCATGAGTCTGATTTAGAGCACTATGTGAGGTACCCGAACCATGTGCTGGGCCATGAACCTATTGAGCTTCTTGGGAGGCTAAAATGTCATGAGTCACCTACGAGGGTACAAGATGCCAAGGTGAGAGAGAACTTAGATGTAAGAATATAAATATGATAAAGGTTCTTTGGAAGCACCATGGAGAGGATGAAGCCACATGGGAGCCGATGATGGACATAAGGAAGTCTTATCCTGATTGTTTGTATGTTTGGTGGAATTTTGAGGGCAAAATTCCTATAAGAGGGGAAGGATATTACTACCCCAATTTTCGAGCTCTTTTGGGTGGAAATGCAATTTCCCCAAATAAAGGTATAATTTTGGGAATTGTATGAATGATATATATTAAATGGATTCCCTTTGCAATATTTTCTTTGTGCATGTGATTTTGTGGATCATAATATGTTAATGAGTCCAATATGACTTAAAGAAAAAGAGGAAATCAATTAATGCATTAATAAAAAAGGAAATTTGAGATAATAAGGAAAATATAAAAGAAATACGTGGAAAGATATATGATTAATCATCTTGGATGGAATTTTGAGTCCACATGATTTCCAATGGAAAAAAAAGGAATCCACATAAAAGGGAATTAATTGCGTAAGGTGAGAGGAAAAAGAATAATAATTCAGAACTTTCTAAATGAAAAAAGGGAATTGGTGAATGATAACCAAATAAGTGTAGAATACACATTTTTTGGTAGTTTGGATGCTAATCAAGTTTCCTCACACTGAGTATGTGAGCCAATCCCGTAATAAGAAGGATTAGGTTAATCTTGATTGGCGTGTGGGTATGAAGAACAAAAAGATGAATTTCTTTGGTAGTTGTACCACCACCCATCTGAGTAGAAAAAGGGAAACATCCATCTTTCAAGATGCATATTGGTCAAAAAGGAAAGTCTTGCCTTTCCTAGAGGGGATGGTTTCCCACTCTTCTACGTTTTCCCCTTAGATGGTTCTAGAGGGTTCTTTTAGGACCTATATAAGGAACCCTCACCCCTATTCTGGACTCAAAACTCTGTGTCTTTGTAGACCGCAGAAGAACTGCGGTCTCTGGACCTTTGCAGACCTGTCCTTACATGAAAGACCTACCCTTGCATGGAGGACCTAACCTTGCATGGAAGACCCGCTCAGAACGGTGTCCTCTAGAGGTTCCTAGTTCCAGGAGAAGCGTCGGGGGCAACATAATCTCCTCCCCCCTCTTCCTTCGTCTCCTATAGCCTCCGCCAAGTAGGTCATCCCTATGCAAACCCACTCTATCCTTGTCTTTGGTCCCCTCCGCTCAGACTATCTCGGCCCTGACCTACATCCCTGAGATGTGGAGTAGGGGGCGGCAGAGGGGTAGGAACTTTCAGGCAGTCCTCCCTCACCTCAGAAGAGCCACCTGCACGTGGTGGAAGCTCGCCGTGGTGGTAGCAGCATGAAATCGGGAGGAGGAAGACGACCTAAGTCACGTTGGACAAAAACGCCCCTCTGGCGTGTGAAGGAGCAAACAACAGTGCGGGGGCAATTTGGACTATGCGTTCTAATTTAAGTCGACCACGAGGTATGTGCATGAAGAGTAAGTTGCGTACGTGGCAATACTCTATTGGTTCAATTACATTTATTTGCAAAAATCATAACTAATTCTAGGAAACTTGGATTGAGACAAGTCCTATATGAAAATTGATCCTCAGAATGAGAGGAACACAAAGAAATTATATTTGAAACCTGATTATTCTTGCAATTTTAAAAGTATCTAAAGTTGGTATCTTTAAATGATCTAACTAGAACAAAACCCTGGCTTTTGAATATTAATGTTTTGATAGAGTTAGTTGATACTAGTAATCCAAGTCTGACTTAATTGCATAAATATGACGAAAGAGATATAATTAGAGATATATGTTCATAACTTGTGTATTTAGGGTTTCTTGATCTTAATAGTGCATTAAACGGGTTAGAAACCCTAATCTAGGTAGTTATGAGTTTTAATGAATCTAAATATGAGAATCAATCTAGAAGGCATGAAAATAATGTTATTGGACTAATTGTGGATAAATACCCTTAATTTGGTAATTTGGGTTTCCCAGTGTATAAAAGTGGAATTAATGTTAATTTAGGGTTTGCTAACCTAGAAGATGTGAAATATAGTAACTACGGTTCCTTTGAGAATCAAACTATAATTCTTTATTGAGTTGTCAATTCAAAGGAACCTAAACATGATAATTGGCCTTAATGATCTTGACATGACCTAAAAGGATAAGCATGGAGGTTTTAGTGTAAAAAGCATAGGTTGAGACCTAGTCCAGAAGAGTATGCCGAATAGCTTATGGGATGAGCATGTCGAGCTATGGATGATCTGGGACGGACATAGGTTGTGGATCATGCATTTCACCCATGTAGGTGTAGACATGTACCCTTAAGGTCTTAACCCATCCTCTAAGAAAAAACCTTCAAAGTCGAGATCCATTATAGGGTTAGCTCTAGAGAGAGAGCAAGACCCGATGAAGAATGTTGGAGACCTTGGTTCTGAGACATGAAGAATCATGAGAAGATGAATATGTTATGACCTATTTTAGACCCTGAGTAGATAGTTGTGGTTTCCTGGTGCATGATCCTTGGAGGCTTGTCATACCTTGGTTGCCTTAGAGGAACCAAACCCTAGAATGAGAAAGAGGCTTCTAGAGCCGATGTACAGACGTTATAGGTACCTACCTTACCTTATAGGTATGGAAATGAGAGTTCCTTAGGCCCTGGGGAGGTACGGTAATAAGTTATGAGGTCTCACACCAAGTTGGTTGTCCTGGTGTAGGACTCTAAGGTGTTTTTCACATGAAAGGATAGTAGGAAGTGCATGCTATCCTTTGTACATGATCAGTTCATGGTGAAACAGTTGAGCATGTTGTTTGACCACTGATGGATATGAAGTGAACTTGGAGTTCCTAGACCAAAGAGGGGAAGTAGTGATACCTGGTGCACCTGATGCTCATGAAGATGTTTGAGTTCCTACAGATTCAAGCATGGAACCCCTTAGGTTTAGAGGAAAAGGAAACCCCTTGGACTAAGATATGTGTTTGATGAACCCCTCACACATAGGTTGGTGACATATGCATATATGATAGTGATCCAATGTTGAGAATAGGAACAAGTATGACATACCAAAGGAAACCTAGCATGGTTTAGTAGGTGGTCTTCATGTTAGCTACATGCATTAGTAGATGGATAGGGATACACATGCGCATCATGATGTAAACCCTAGAAGTAAGGATGTTTGCGACCTTTGTTACTATCAAGAGATAGTTTTCTCCCATCCTGGGAAGGGACCCTTCTATGGGGTAAGTACTGGCTTTGATTAGGTTTGAGGTAACCTAAAGAGGTCCCTCATAAGTGCTAGATGAGATAATAGGTGGGTACATCATATGAACATGAATCTATAGACCCATGTGTGACCATCTCTAAGGGGCATGCAGGTATGTTGCAATGGAGGTAACCTATATGGGGCCAGACCGAGATAGGTAGGTTGCCATGATTCCCATGAAGGGATGTAAGTTTGACCAAGAGTGTCGAGAGAGATGATGTAGATTTGAGTAAGGATTCAAGTTTGAGATGTACAATGATAGAATCCTAAGTCAATACAAGGGTCATGTAGGGATAAGATTGATGGAAGTAGGAGTTGTCTGTTCCCTGCATGCACAATACCATAGGGTCAGGAGGTAACAACTATCTTTGCCTGGGGCCCATGGGGTATGAGGTTGGCCACCTTCATGAGTTCATGGGGCCTAAGGGGTAAAAGTGAGAGGCACTCCTTACATGCTTAAGGGTCAGATCACTCCAAAAGTGTCGGCACCCTAGAGATCCTGAGGTAACGACTAAGGATTGACATAAAAGAGACATGTTAAGATCCAAAAGGTGATGGGAAAAACTCTTCCCATGGGTGTAG
Source organism: Alisma plantago-aquatica (assembly GCA_963693085.1). NCBI lineage: Eukaryota > Viridiplantae > Streptophyta > Magnoliopsida > Alismatales > Alismataceae > Alisma > Alisma plantago-aquatica. The sequence goes on along the minus strand of OY856414.1, from coordinate 172,690,770 downwards.
ACTCATCATCGAGTTGTTTATAATGTGGAGACATGCAATGTACGTTTCAACTTAGTTTGGAAAGTGTACTGGCGATGTGTGATGCACCATCTCTACTCTTGGAATAGGATGAACTTTGTATTTGGACTGCAACCAAATGATTATTTCTTCTCGTTATGGGGGTGAGAGATAGGGAAATACACATGCCATACACTAAGGATAAAGATGATGTGAGTTGAAACATTGCTATGGTGTTTGAGCACCGAGAAAGTATCTTACCTTCTGATAGATGGATTGCAAACTCGAAGAGAACTAAGGTAGTCATCATATGAGGACGTTCCTATCAAGAGTAGTATGGAATTTATGAGTTATATAAGTTTGAGTTTGATAACCAAGATGATGAGCTCGAAGTTTTCTTGACTCAGTTAGACCTAAATTCGAGATGTGGATGATGAGTAGAGTATATGAAGGTTTATGTCCTCACCGATAAGGAAGCTTACATGGTAATCAATACCCTTTGTCTAGGTACATCTCAGGTGTATAGCTATCTTGTTTAAGAGAGACAATTAGGGGAACCCTAAAGTTTGTTAGAAAATGAGACCATGTATGACTAACACCCAGATACAATCAAACCTTTTGGTGAAGGTGGTTGCTTAGTTAGTTGGACTAGAGCTTGATGAGATAGAAGGATGGTTGTAAGAACCACAAATACACCTCTCAGGAAAGGAAGTTGATGGAAACCATGCCTAGAGTGTTTTAGGGTTTCTGAAGAGTCAACCTTGAGAAATCATGACAAGCAGAAGATCATGATTATAAATCTGGCATATACCGTGGTATTACTAAGATAATAAAAGTATGCTTTGAGTACCTGAGATGAAGAAGCATATAAAGTGCATGCGGCTTGTCACCATGCATGCCATGCGGTGACACCAGTAACCCATTGAATTGCTATGGATAATGAAGAGTCCCCGAGAGGGAATGGGAGTGGATCACCATGGACGTTGTGGTGAGTTACCCCTGGACCAAGTGAGGTCAAGACACAATATGGGTTATGGTAAATCGCCTTACCAAGTTGACCTAACCCCTTTCCTAAGAGAGAGTGTTGTCAAAGGGACAGATCTGGTTGAACTGTATGCATGAGAGAGAGATAGTTCAACTACACCGTGATTCAAGTTCAACTTTTGGAGCATGACCTCAAGTTCACTTCCATGTAGTGGAAGTAGGTGCATAATGAACTCGATGCTAGATTGAAGTTTAGTACCTTGTATCACCCCTTATTGATAGACAGTCAAGAGAGTATGATCCAGACTAAAGGGTCTGATGAGAGCATGAGTGCTCATTCATGGTGATACATGGGAGCAGTTCCTTCCCTAGGAGAGTTTGCTTGTGATGATAGCCACCATACCTAGTATCGAGATGTAAGAAGCTCTACAAGGGAGGTTGTTTCAGTCACGACTTCATCAGAATGATGTCGGTAAAAGGACCTTGTGAAGGTCAGAGAGACCACAGTGTATGTAGATGAAGTCTCTTTGATCGTGTGATGACTGAGAAAGCCCAGGGGCAACATGAGTCGTGAGCTGATGCGAAGCAGACTGACATGCATCACTATGGGAGAATATGCGTTATGCAAACCCGACCCCTCTGAGCTATAGCTAAGAAATACGAGTCCTCGATACATGGGTCCATTTGAGATGGATTGGTGGAGTTACTTATGTGTGGCCTTACCCCTTAGGATAACATGATGTATGACATGCTCCAGAAGTCTGATTTAGAGCACTATGTGAGGTACTTGAACCATGTGCTGAGCCATGAACCTATTGAGCTTCTTTGGAGGTTAAAATGTCATGCGTCACCTACGAGGGTACGAGATGCCAAGGTGTGAGAGAACTCAGATGTAAGAATATAAAGATGATAAAGGTTCTTTGGAAGCACCATGGAGAGGATGAAGACACATGGGAGCAGATGATGGACATAAGGAAGTCTTATCCTGGTTGTTTGTATGTTTGGTGGAATTTTGAGGGCAAAATTCCTATAAGAGGGGAAGGATGTTACAACCCCAATTTTTAGGCTCTTTTGTGTGGAAATGCAATTTCCCCCAATAAAGGTATAATTATGGGAATTGTATGAATGATATATATTAAATGGATTCCCTTTGCAATATTTTCTTTGTGCATGTGATTTCGTGGATCATACTATGTTAATGAGTCCAATATGACTTAAAGAAAAAGAGAAATTCAATTAATGCATTATTAAAAATAGGAAATTTGAGATAATAAGGAAAATATAAAAGAAATATGTGGAAAGATATATGATTAATCATCATGGATGGGATTTTGAGTCCACATGATTTCCAATGGAAAAAAAGGAATCCAAATAAAAGGGAGTTAATTGCATAAGGTGAGAGGAAAAAGATTAATAATTTGGAACTTTCTATATGAAAAAAAGGAATTGGTGAACGATAACCAAATAAGTGTAGAATACACCCTTTTCAGTAGTTCAGATGCTAATCAAGTTTCCTCACATCGAGTATGTGAGCCAATCCCATAATAAGAAGGATTGGGTTAATGTTGATTGGCGTGTGGGTATTAAGAATAAAAAGATGAATTTCTTTGTAGTTGTACCACCACCCATCTGAGTAGAAGATGGGAAATGTCCATCTTTCAAGATGAATATTGGTTACAAAGGAAAGTCTTGCCTTTCCTAGAGGGGATGGTTTCCAACTCCTCTACAATTTCCTCTTTGATGGTTCTAGAGTGTTCTTTTAGGACCTATATAAGGAACCCTCACCCCTATTATAGACTCAAAACTCTCTGTCTTTGTATACCATAGAAGAACTACAGTCGCTGGACCTTCGCAGACCTGTCCTTACGTGAATGACCTACCCTTACGTAGAGGACCTGACCTTGCATGGAAGACCTACTCAGAATGGTGTCCTCCAGAGGTTTCGGATTATCAGAGAAGCATCGGGGGAAACAAAATCTCTTCCCCCTTCCTTCATATGCTGCGCCCTCCGCCAAGTAGGTCATCCCTATGCAAATGCAACCCATCCTTGTCTCTGGTCCCCACCGCCCAAACTATCTCAACCCTGACCTGCAACCCTGATATGTGCGAAAGGGGGCGGAGGAGGGGTAGGAACCCTCGGGCGGTCCTCCATTGCCCCGGAAGAGCCACCTGAATGCGGTGGAAGCTCACCGTGGCGGCACCAACATGCAATCGGGAGGAGGAAGACGACCTAAGTCGCGTTGGACCAAAACTCCCCTCTGGCGTGTGAAGGAGAAACCAACAATGCGGGGGCAATTTGGACATTGTGTTCTAATTTAAGTCGACCACGAGGTATGTGCATGAAGAGTAAGTTGCCTATGCGGCAGTACTCTATTGGTCCAATTACATTTATTTGCAAAAATCATAACTAATTCTAGGAAACTCGGATTAAGACAAGTCCTATATGAAAATTGATCCTCAGAATGAGAGGAACACAAAGAAATTATATTTGAAACTTGATTATTCTTGTAATTTTAAAAGTATCTAAAGTTGGTATCTTTAAATGATCTAACTAGATCAAAACCCTAGCTTTCGAATATTAATGTTTTGATATAGCTAGTTGATACTAGTAATCCAAGTCTGACTTAATTGCATAAATATGATGAAAGAGATCTAATTAGAGATATATGTTCATAACTTGTGTATTTAGGGTTTTGTGATCTTAATAGTGCATTAAAAGGGTTAAAAACCCTAATTCAGGTAGTTATGAGTTTTAATGAATCTAAATATGAGAATCAATCTAGAAGGCATGAAAATAGTGTTATTGGACTAATTGTGGATAAATACCCTTAATTTGGTAATTAGGGTTTCCTAGTGTATAAAAGTGGAATTAATGTTAATTTAGGGTTTGCTAACCTAGACGATGTGAAATATAGTAATTAAGGTTCCTTTGAGAATCGAACTATAATTCTTTGTTGAGCTGTCAATTCAAAGGAACCTGAACATGATAATTGGCCTTAACGATCTTGACATGACCTAAAAGGATAAACATGGAGGTTTTAGTGTAAAAAGGATATATTTGACCTAATTGGAATTCAATCATGCCTATGATGTTGAAATTAGGGTTTGTGGATCAAAAGAGCATTAAAAGTGATAAATGCATTATGGAGGCTAAAACCCTAATAAAATCCTAAAGTTGGCCTAGAAACCCTAAGGTGGAATCCAAGTCAATCTTGAAAATGTTTTGGATAAAATAATGACACATGGGTGTTATGCATTAATTTCAGGATATTGTTGATTGCTTTATTGATTGTTCTTGACTATTATTGCTTAGACCTCAAGTTACTCTTCAGGTATGTGGTTATTTATGAATAATCAATCTAGTTTCACAAAGTTTTCTCAAACATTTGATCTATTGGATGCAACCTAAATTGTTGAGTGTTTATTTATGCAATCCTATAAAGTCACTATGATTATCACGATTAAGTATATATGTGCAATATCAAACCTACATGCCACCCTGATGTACGATGCATGACCAAGCCCCAGAGGGAATGCCTATTTGGTCAAGCCCCAGAGGGAAGACCATTGGGCACCGAGAGGTGACCCCAGGCACCAAGCTCAGGATGGAGAAGGTGGCCTTCTGTCCCTTTCAAGGATGAAACCCTAGAGAGGGTGATCTAGGGTTAGGGAAAAAGTGGTTGAGAATGTCACATTAAAAATGTAACTTTGGATTGTTAATAACTTAATTGTGATATTTAGGTTGTTAGTAATTAATTGTGAAATTTTGATTGTCCCCCACTTACTGGTATAGAAATATACTGATCGACGTTTTGTTTGTCAGTGTTTTAGGTACAAGTATTGAAAAGAACAAACTATAAATTGAAACATTATGAAGATATGAGAAATCATTTCAAGGAGGATTAGATAGATAGACTCCATCTGTGGATAGAAGTCTAGAAATCTGAAATTTTTACAAGGTATGCAAGAGATTTATTTTATTCCATCTTTCTAGTATAGTTTTAGTAGAATTTAGTAGTTATTATTGAATAAATGTTAAACCATGGATCTTGAGTTATTTGGGATAGCAGATCTAACCTTTTGGTCTCCCTTGATTGGGGTTACCGGGAGGCGAGGCCGTTATAGAGAGAGTTATGCATTTTACATGTTTCCAATGAATTGAATTAATTAATACATGATTTTCTCATTTTAAAGGAAAAAGGGAAACTTGGGGGTGATGAAAACCATCGGATCCTCGCGTGGTCCAGAGGACCACAGATCTGATGGTGGTTGTGCATCGTCTACCCTGAGTCACAGAAGGAAAGGGAGAGGGGAAAGAACCTGGATCTACTCGCGTTTAAGGCAATACACAGAGATGTAGACAAGTCCATCATCTTTGGGAGTCTATTCTGAAGCTTCTTGACCCAATTTATGGGTGTTTTCGTCGACGAGCATAGAAGTCCCCAAATTGTCGGACACTCACAGTCGACCCTATATATAGGGGAGGGCGCTCGAGGGTACTGACACATCTAAAACCTACCCTCACATCTTCGGAGAGCAACACTGAGCCTATTGGTGAGTTCAATTCAATAAATGACCCTGACCTTCCCCCTCTTCGACCTGTCATCCTCGCCGGAGCGCCGACGACCTGTTGGTGGTGGAAGCATGACGTAAAGGAGCAATTGAGGAGGCAGGCGACTTCGGACGAGTGCGACAGAGCTTCCGAGCCTATTGGGTTGCTTGCTGGTGGCTGAGACCTCAGAGTCAACGACAAGGTTGACCGCAGGCGCGCTGCTAGACATGCACGAGGTAGAAGACGATACCCGACTAATTGACCAAAATACCCTTCCACTCCTTCAGCCCAGGTAAGGGCTTTCTCATCCTTTTGCTTCATTTGATCGTGATTAGAGAACATAATTGTAGATTGTTGGATCCCGCGAGGTCCAGCGGACCACTAATCCAACGGTCGACGATTTTCAGAAAATAAAAGATAATCCAAGAAAATGTTTTTCTTTTCAAAAATCATAGTAAATAATAGGAAGGCCAAATGAAGGAACTTTATATATGAAAAATAATAAAAAATACAAATAACTTGATAAAAATAGTTTTAGAACCTAATTTCATTCCTAATTACAAAAGTATATTAAGTTGATGAAAAGTGCATTAAACTTAGGTTAGAAACCCTAATTGTGATTAAAGATTGAATCTATGATGTTTAATGGGTTAATTTGAGTATTAATAACATGTTGGATGTTAATGAAAGATTCAAATATGATCTAGATGAGAAATTGCATGTTTTAGGGTTTTAAACTAAGAATCCATGTTAACACATGTAGAAACCCTAATTTAGGGCAAATGATTAGATTGATATGTTTAATTCGAAATATTTGGAAATATGCTGATAATTGTTGATCCTAAGTCTGTTAGGAGAGTCAGGATAAGATAATTAGGGTTTATGAGTAGTTTTACTTATTTAGGGTTTGTAGTGAAAAAAGTGATAATGAAACCCTAATAGCAAGTGAAACCCTAAAAGAAAGTAGAAACCCTAGGACGCAAGTTAGATTGAATAGATCTTGATAACATGAGTAGTGAAGGGAATTGTATGCTTATTTTAGGATCCTGATTGTGTGAATTGCTTGCCTACCTAGATTTCATACTTGCTTGGAATATTATTATCTTGATTCAACTGAATAAGTATGTGGTTATTTATGAATAATCAATCTAGTTTCATGAAGTTTTCTCAAATGTTTGATCGATTGGATGCAACCTAAACTGTTGAGTGTATATTTATGCAATCCTATAAAGTCACTATGATTATCACAATTAAGTATATATGTGCATTCTCAAACCTACATGCCACCCTGATGTATGATGCATGACCAAGCCCCGGAGGGAAGGTCTATTCAATCAAGCCCCAGAGGGAAGACCATTGGGCACCATGAGAGGTGACCCCAGACACCAAGCTCAGGATGGAGAAGGTGGCTTTATGTCCCTTGTTAGGATAAAACCCTAAGAGAGGGTAATCCAGGTAGGGCAAAAGTGGTTGAGAATGTCACATTGAAAACATAATTTGGATTGTTAATAACTTATTTGTGATAATTAGGTTGTTAGAAAACTATTTGTGGAAATTTTGATTGTCCCCCACATACCAATATAGAAATATACTGACCGACATTTTGTTTGTCGGAATTTTAGGTACAATTCTAAAAATGGACAAACAGTAAATCAAAATATTATGAAGATACAAATAATCTATGCAAGGAGGATTAGTTAGCTTAGACTTTTACTGTGGATAGAAGTCTAGATCTGAATTTTATAAGGTATGCAAAAGTTTTATTTTATTCTAGCTTTTCAATTTAGTTTTAGTAGAATTTGATAATTATTATTGATTAAATGTCAAACCACTGATCCAGAAATATTGGGATAACATCTCTGACCTTCTGGTGTCCCTTAATTGGGGGTTATCGGGAGGCGGGGTCGTTACATTTGGTATCAGAGCCATAGTTTCTCATTTAATCCTTAATAATTATTAAATTTTACAAACTTTGTAGAACTGAGGGAGTTATTAGAGGATTTTCTAAAAGACGGAGGTGTCTAGAAAAGGATCACAATATGGGGGCTGGAAATATTTTCCTCCGCTCTGCTAGTCGGTCACGAGGACTCCCAGATGCAGTGTGACTTCTTGGCCAATGTCCACAGTTCTGACTTGAAATAAGATACCTTTAGGACTCTCTCATTTATTTAGTCCCTTCTCAACCCTAATTCATTTAAGGTATCTAAGATTTAGGGTTTTTCTCTCTCTTCCCCACCCTCTTGAGGTCAGTGTAAGTATGATAAGGATTCAGGAATCCTCCATCAAATTAATAAAATATACGTAAATAAGATGTCATCGGCATAAGTATAATTAGTTTTATCATAAACTAAAGATTGTTTGTATGCTTATGTAGATGGCTCACGTGAAGACCGTAGCTATCCCTGAGGCCACTGAGAACCTTTCTAAGGGTTGGCCTCCCCATAAGAGGAGGGGATCTTCTGAGAAGAGGAAGAGGGACCAGGGTGATGGGTCCTCAAAGAAGAGAAAGAGACCCGAGGGAGCTTTAGAAGAAGGCCCCAATCCTAAGCTAGTACCCTTCGACAACCCCGAGATGGACCAAGAAGAGGAATACATGTCTGAGGATGAGGTCAAGTTTGAGGAGAACCAAACCGGTGGCCCAGGACCAGCAATGGTGGTCCACACTCCCGATGCCCTATGGATGGAACAACAAAAGAGGCTAACTGAGGCCATTAGTGCCCTGGCCCTCAAGGATATAGCCAAAGATGAAAATGGTGAGTCGCTTTCCGTTCATCCCCGACTTGTTGTCACCATTCTAGACTTTGTCAAGATGAACATCGAGGAGTTTTGGGGAGAGGATAAGACTGAAGTGGTCGACAAAACAGATGCGTGGCTACTGGCAGTCGTGAATAGTTTCTGCATGCTAGAGGTACAACCAAACAAGAAGGTTCTTTTTGCTACTCATCTCTTGGAAGGAGCAGCCAAGATCTGGTGGGAAAACCACATCATGGGATGAGATATAAGTGAAGAGCCGATGCCATGGACCGACTTCAGGACTATTGTTACCGCCAGATTCATCCCCACCTCAGCTAAGAAGGAGAAGGAAAGAGAGTTCACCAACATGATCTAGGGTAACCTATCCGTTGCAGACTTTGGTCGCAAGTTTCACATCCTGGAGCATTTTGGACACATGATGGATGAGGAAAGAAGAGTGGACCATTTTGTGGACCGTCTTCACCCCGTAATCAAGCCTCATGTGATGGCGAGTAACCAACAACTTTCTCTGAATCCTACAACACCGCCTTAGACATGGAAAGGACAATGATGCCTGCACATAACCCACCCAAAGGATATTTGGGTTTCACTAAAGGTACTCAAGGATAGAAGAATGACCATAAGAAAGGACAAGGGTGTATCCACAACAAGGTCAAGCATGGACACAAAGGAAAGACACATGGTGAGAGTCACTTTTAGAAGTGTCGTACCTGTGGACGGACACATCTTGGGAAGTGCCGCTTTGAGAAGAGGGTGTGCTACCATTGCCAGTAGGAGGGACACTTCATCGCCAACTATCCTCTACCTGATCTAAGAGGTCTAGTGGCAGCACAACCAGTGGAAGCAGCACCCCCAATAGGAGGAGGAGTACCAGCTGGAGGTCCACCTATTGGAGAGAGAAGACAATCTAGATTGTTCACCATTGACAATGAAGAATCCCAAGTGAATGCTAATAGGTTGATTGAGGGTAATAACCCATAGAGTTTCTCTTTCAATTTAGTTTGATCATGTAATAGCAATCTGATACAATATGAAACTATATAGGCATGCTTGAAGTCATGGGACAAAATGTAAAAGCTCTTTTTGATTCTGGTTCTACTAATACTTTTATTTCAAGAAATCTGGCAACTATGCTTTGTTTGGACATCAAGGATTTAGGCTATGTTTTGGATGTCACAACCCCAAGTGGTCGAATATATACATCTCTTTTAAAAACCCCTATCTTGCCAGTTAAGTACCTGAGCCATGAGCTTCCCAATGACTTCATCCTCCTCGATATGAATGATTTTGATGTAATCATTGGTATGGATTGGCTTTACACCTATAGAGCACAGATTGACTGTAGAGAAAAGAAGATTCTTATTAGGAAACTTGGTAATCCACACTTTACCATTCGAGGAAGGAGAGATGCGACTATCAGCCTTTATGTGTCAGCTTTGAAGGCTGAGAAGATGATATCCAAAGGATGTCGAGCATACTTGGCCCTAATCACCGAACCTGAGGCCAAGGTATGACCCTTAAAGGAGATAGAGGTTGTTCAGGAGTATGCGGATGTGTTTGCAGATGATCTACCAGGGATTCCCCCTGAGAGAGAGGTAGACTTCTCCATTGAATTAGCTCCCGCGACTAGCTCTTTATCTAAGGCACCCTATAAAATGACCCCAGTTGAGTTGCTTGAGTTGAAAACCCAATTGCAAGAGTTGTTAGAGAAAGGTTTTATCCGACCTAGAAAGTCACCATGGGGATAACCAATCCTTTTTTTGAAGAATAAGGATGGATCACTCCGGATGTGTATTGATTACCGGATGATCAACCAGGTGACCATTAAGAACAAGTATCCCTTACCTAGGATAGATGACCTTTTTAACCAGATCAAATCGGCCTGAATCTTTTCAAAGATTGATTTGAGGTCTGGGTATCACCAGGTACGAGTCAAGAGTGAGGATATACCTAAGATGGCTTTCTGAACCCGATATGGCCATTATGATTTTGTGGTCATGCCGTTTGGGTTGTCTAATGCCCCCAATGTCTTTATGAACCTTATGAATAGTGTGTTCCAACCCTTCTTTGACTCCTTTATAATCGTGTTCATAGATGACATCTTAGTGTATTATGATGATCTAGTTCAACACCGTGACCATATGGGTAGAGTCCTTGATATCCTGAGAAAGAAGAAGTTCTATGGAAAGTTCTTGAAATGTGATTTTTGGATAGACCGAGTCATGTTTCTCAGACACATCATCTCAGGAGGAATGATTGTCGTAGATCCAGCTAAAGTGTTGGCAATTTGAGATTGGCATGCACTGAAGAACCCCTCTGAGATTTGCAGCTTCTTGGGGTTGGCCGGATACTATCAACTCTTCATCAAGGATTTATCGAAGACCGCCTTGCTGCTTACCATGTTGACTCAGAAGGATGTGTAGTTTGTGTGATCTGATATACGCGAGGCTCATTTTCAAGAGCTTAAGGAGAAGCTGACCACCGCCCTAGTATTGACACTACCTTCCATCAATGAGGGTTTTGTGATATTCACTGACACTTCAAAGATGGGACTTGGCTATGTGTTGGAACAGAATCGACATGTGGTTGCATATGCCTCTCAAAAACTCAAGCCCAACAAGGTGAACTACCTGACACATGACTTAGAGCTGGCTGCTATCATCCATGCGTTGAAGTTATGGCAACATTACCTGTACGGTGCCACCTTCGAGATCCTTACTGACCATAAGAGCCTGAAGTACCTCCTCACACAAAAATACCTGAACCTATGACAACGATGATGGATGGAGTACATGCAGGATTATGACTTCACCATCGCCTACCATCTTGGGAAGGAAAATGTCGTAGTTGATGCACTGAGCCAAAAACAACTCCGGTGTGCAACTATTTTGTCCAGTCAGTGGAAGATCTTAGAGGAGCTGGTGGAGTGGACTCCATGACCGTTAGAGGATAGAGTTTGATTGGACAACATCTAGATCCAGTCAGAGTTGTTGGCCGAGATTGTGGCCGCACCGTTGGCCAGTGGAGAACTCGACAGGATGAAGGGCTTGCTAAAGAAGCCACATACCTGACTCTCAATGGGAGTAGATGGATGAATCAAATTCGAGAACCGTATTTGGGTACTTGAAGATTCTCCGTTGAAGGAGCGTATCTTACACGAGGTACATGGATCCAAGTATACAGTGCACCCAGGCACTACAAAGATGTTTAAGGATCTACAGAGGTATGGCCAGGTATGAAGATAGACATTGCGACATATGTGGCCAGTTGTCTTACGTGCCAGATGGTGAAGGCTGAACACTAATGACCCAGTGGACTTTTACAGTCAATAGAGATTCCAGAGTGGAAATGGGAGCAGATCACCATGGATTTCGTGGTAGGTCTTCCCCAAACCAAGAGAGGTCATGATGCGATATGGGTTGTGGCAGATCACCTTAGCAAGTCAGCACACTTCCTTGCCCTAAAGACCACTACCAAAGTGTCAAACCTAGCTGAGTTGTATATCAGGGAGATAGTATGTTTGCATGGTGTACCCAGTTCCATCATCTATGATAGAGACCCAAAGTTCACTTCCAAGTTGTAGAAGCAGGTACAAGAGGAACTTGGTGCAATGTTGAAGTTTAGTACCGCTTATCACCCCTAGATGGATGGTCAGTCAGAGAGGACCATTCAGACATTAGAGGATCTATTGAGAGCTTGTGTGCTCTATTGGGGTCTATCATTGGAGTAGTACTTACCTATAGCCGAGTTCACCTACAACAACAGCTGCCAAGCCAGTATCAAGATGCCTCCATATGAAGCTCTTTATGGGAGACTGTCAGTCACTGCTTCACTGGGATGTTGTCGGTGAGAGGACCTTGTTGAGGTCATATGAGCTCAAAGTGTATGTAGATAAAGTAACTTTGATCAAGGAAAGGATGAAGAGAGCCCAAGATCGACATAAGTCATATGTTGATGAGAAGCGGACTGACGTACAGTTCACTATGGGAGAGCATGTATTCTTGAAAATCTGACCGCTCTGAGCTATAGCCAAGAACAGAGGAAAGTTGAGTCCCCGATACGTGGGTCCGTTTGAGGTGTTAGAATGGATTAGTGAAGATACATACCATCTGGCATTACCCCCTCAGTATAATATGATGCATGATGTGTTTCACGTGTCCAATCTGAAGTGATATGTGCAAGATCCGAGCCATGTGATGAGCATTGAGCTTATTGAACTTCAAGGGAAGCTGACATATCCTGAGTCACCTTTGCGGATTCTAGATACCAAGGTGAAAAAACTCATATGTAAGAATAGAGAGATGGTAAAGGTTCTTAGCATCATGGAGAGGATGAGGCCACATGGGAGTTGAAGACAGACATGGAAAAAGCATATCCTGACTTGTTTGTGTGATTGTTGAATTTTGAGGGCAAAATTCCTATAAGGAGGGGAGGATGTTATAACCTTGATTTTTTCCTAATTTAGAATTGAATGTAATTTCTCCTTTTAAATATATAGGAACATGTAATTGTTTGATTTGACTTGAATGTATGAATTTCAATAACAAATAGCCTTGATTGTGTGAATTCGTAGGCCTTATTGGCTATTGGGACCAACAACAAGAAAAAGAAAATAAAAGGAAAAAGAAACTCTGTAAATAAAAGAATATTTAAGAAAAGAAGAGAAGAAAGAGGTGGAAGCCTATAGAAGGCTAATAGGTAGCCTCTAAAGGTAGATTTCATGTCTTAAGGGTTTCTTGGGTTCCAAGGAGCCCAAGTTGCCAAGATAATAAGAAAGGAAAGAGAAAATATCAATTGAATTGGATGTATTTAAAGGATAACTTGCTTATGAAGGGAATACCCTTTTCCTTTGGAATTTGGGTTTCAAATTTGATACATGAGTAGATAACACCAATATAGAGTTTCCTTTAAAATTTGAATGAAAAATAATAAACTAGGAGAGAGTTATGGATTTTACAAGTTTCCAATGAATTGAATTAATTAATACATGATTTTATCATTTTAAAGGAAAAAGGGAAACTAGGGGGCGATGAAAGCCATCAGATCCCCGCATGGTCCAGAGGACCAAAAATCTGATGGTGGTTGTGCATCGCCTACCCCGAGTCACATAAGGAAAGGGAGAGGGGAAAGAACCGGGATTTACTTGCGTTTAAGGCAATAAGCAGAGATGTGGACAAGTCCATCATCTTCGAGAGTCTGTTCTAAAGCTTCTCGACCCGATTTATGGGTGGTTTTGTCGATGAGCATAGAAGTCCCCAAACGTCAGACACTCACAGTCGACCCTTTATATAGGGGAGGGCACTCGAGGGTACCGACACATCTAAAACCTACCCTCACATCTTCGGAGAGAAACGTCGAGCCTATTGGTGAGTTCAATTTGATAAACGACCCTGACCTTCCCCCTCTTCGACCCATCACCCTCGCCGGAGTGCCGACGACCTGTTGGTGGTGGAAGCGTGACGCAAAGGGGGCAAGTGACTTTAGATGAGTGTGGAAGAGCTTCCGAGCCTATTAGGTTACTTGCTAGTGGTCGAGACCTCAGAGTCAACAATGAGGTTGACCGCAGGCGCACTGCTGGACAAGCGCGAGGTAGAAGACGATACCTGACTGATTGACCAAAATACCCTTCTGCTCCTTTAGCCCATGTAAGGACTTTCTCACCCTTTTGCTTCATTTGATCACAAGTAGAGTGCACGATCATGGATCGTTGGATCCCGTGAGGTCCAGCGGACCACTAATCCAACAATCGACGATTTTCAAAAAATAATAGATATCCAAGAAAATGATTTTCTTTGCAAAAATCATAGTAATAATAGGAAGGCTAGATGAAGGAACTTTATATATGAAAAATGATCATAAAAATATGAGTAACCTGATAAAAATAGTTTTAGAACCTGATTTCATTCCTAATTGCAAAAGTATATTAAGTTGATGAAAAGTGCATTAAGCTTAGGTTAGAAACCCTAATTGTGATTAAAGATTGAATCTATGATGTTTAATGGGTTAATTTGAGTACTAATAACCTGTTGGATGTTAATGAAAGATTCAAATCTGATCTAGATGAGAAATTGCATGTTTTAGGGTTTTCAACCAAGAATCCATGTTAACGCATGTAGAAACCCTAATTTAGGGTAAATGATGAGATTAATATGTTTAATTTGAAATATTTGGAAATATGCTGATAATTGTTGGTCCTAGTCTGTTAGGAGATATAGGACAAGATAATTAGGGTTTATGAGTAGTTTTACTTATTTAGGGTTTGTATGATAACAAAACCCTAATAGCAAGTGAAACCCTAAAAGAAAGTAGAAACCCTAGGAAGCAAGTTAGATTGAATAGATCTTGATAATATGAGTAGTGAAGGGTATTGTATGGTTATTTCAGGATCCTTGTTGTGTGAATTTCTTGCCTTCCTGGATTTCATACTTGTTTGGAATATTACTATCTTGATTCGGCTGAACAGGTATGAGGTTATTTATGAATAATCGATCTAGTTTGAAGAAGTTTTCTTAAATGTTTGATCAATTGGATGAAACCTAAACTATTGAGTTTTTATTTATGAAATCCTATAAAGTCACTATGATTATCACAATTAATTATATATGTGCATTCTTGAACCTTCATGCCACCCTGATGTATGATGCATGACCAAGCCCCGGAGGGAAGGTCTATTTGGTCAAGCCTGAGAGGGAAGACCATTGGGCACCATGAGAGGTGACCCCAGACACCAAGCTCAGGATGGAGAAGGTGGCCTTATGTCCCTTGCAAGGAAAAAACCCTAATAGAGGGTAATCCAGGGTTTAGGGCAAAATCAGTTGAGAATGTCACATTGAAAACGTAATTTGGATTGTTAATAACTTATTTGTGATAATTAGGTTGTTAGAAAACTATTTGTAGAAATTTTGATTGTCCCCCACATACCAGTATAGAAATATACTGACCGATATTTTGTTTTTCGGTGTTTTAGGTACAATTTTGAAAATGGAAAAATAGTAAATTGAAATATTGTGAAGATACAAAGAATCTGTGCAAGGAGGATTAGTTAGCTTAGACTTTTACTGTGGATAGAAGTCTAGATCCGAATTTTATAATGTATGCAAACATTTTATTTTATTCTAGCTTTTTAGTTTAGTTTTAGTAGAATTTGATAATAATGATTAAATGTCGAACCACTGATCCAGAAATATTGAGATAACGTCTCTAACCTTTTGGTCTCCCTTAATCGGGGGTTATCGGGAAGTAGGGTCATTACAACTTCTCTCTATTCTTAGCTATTGCTCAGAGGGGCCAGATCTCTAGGAACACATGTTCACCCACAGTGAAATGTAAGTTAGTATGTTTTGCATCTACAAATTACTTATGTCGATCATGGGCTCTCTTTAACCTTTGTCTGATCAAAGAAGCTTTATAAGCATAAATACGAAGTTCCTCTAACATCAACAAGGTCCTCTCACCAACCTCATACCAATGAAGTGGTGACCGTCATAGCCTCCCATATAGAGCTTTGTATGGAGGCAACCTGATACTCTCTTGGTAGCGATTATTTTAGGAAAATTCAGCTAAGAGCAATTATTGCTCCCATGATCCACCCCAATCAAGCACACAAGCTGTCAACAAGTCTTCTAAAGTGTTGATTGTTCTTTCTGACTGTACATTTGTCTAGGGGTGGTAGGCGTTACTAAATTTCATCTTTGTCCCAAGTTCTTCATGAACCTGCTTCCATAGCTTCAAGATGAACTTAGGGTCACGATATGAAATAATTGAACTAGGTATGCCATGTAGAAGGACTATCTCCTGGATATACAACTCAGCTAAGTCTGACTCTTTGGAGGTAATCTTCAAGGCAAGAAAGTGTGCCGACTTGGTTAGGCGGTCCACCACAACCCATATAGCGTCATGACCTTTCTTGGTTTTGGGAAGACCCACCATAAAATTTGTGGTGATCTGATACTATTTCCACCCAAGAATCTCAATCGACTGTAACAACCCACCTGGTCATTGGTGTTCAGCCTTCACTATTTGGCACATGAGACAACTGGCCACATACACCGCTATGTCTCTCTTCATTCCAGGCCACCAAAAGTATCGCTGTAGATCCTTAAACATTTTTGTGGTACCAGGGTGTATAATATATTTAGAATCATGTGCCTTTTGAAGAATATGGGTATTCAAGGGTGACTCTTCAGGAACCCAAATATGATTCTAGTATCGGATCCCTCCATCTACACCCAAGGACAAGTGTGTCTGAGGCTTCTCAAGCAAAACCTTCATCTTCTCAAGCTCTGGGCTAGCCATCTGGGCAGCCACTAACTTAGTAAACAAGTTTGATTTTATTTGGATGTTGGCCAAATAGATGCGGTCCTCTAATGGCTATAGAGTCCACCTAGAAAACCCCTCCAATTCCCTCCACTGGGTAGATAAGACAACAACACATCTAATCTGCTTCTGATTGAGTGCATCTGCCACTACATTGACTTTTCTAGGGTGATAAGTAATGGTAAACTCATAGTCTTTTATGTATTCTATTCATCTTATCTGTCTTAGGTTGAGGTCTTTATGAGTCAGGAGATACTTCAAGCTCTTGTGATCATTGAGAATGTCAAAGGTAGCACCATAGAAATAGTGTCACCAAATTTCCAAGGCATGTATGATGCCAACTAATCCCAGATTGTGTGTAGGATAGTTCACTTCATTTGGCATGAGCTGTCAGAATGCATAAGCAACAACATGCTTATTATTCTCTAGCACACATCCAAGGCCCATCTTGGATGCATCAGTGAAGACCATGAAACCTTCATTTCCAGATGGTAGAGCCAAGATAGGTGTGAAGGTCAACTTCTCCTTCATCTCTTGTAAATGAGCTTCACACAAATCAGACCACCCAAACTTCTCATATTTACATGTGATCTTGGTGAGGGATAGGGTGGTCTTTGAGAAGTCCTTGATGAACCACCGGTAGTATCCGGTCAATCCTAGGAAACTGCAAATTTCATAAGGATTCTTTAGTGTTGGCCAATACGTACAACAGACACCTTGGTATGATCTACTAAAATGGTCCCTCCTGAGATGATGTGCCCAAGAATCATGATGTGATTGATCCTAAACTTGCACTTCAAGAACTTACCATAAAACTTATGCTTCCTCAGGATTTCAAGGACTCTAACCAGATGGTCTCAGTGTTGGTCTGGGTTATCCAAATAAACTAAGATGTCTTCTATGAACACTATAACAAAAGAGTCAAGGAAGGATTGGAACATAGTGTTCATGAGGTTCATAAAAACACTCGGGGCATTGGACAACCCAAATGACATGACTAAGAACTCATAATGTCCATAGAGGGTGCAAAATGCAGTCTTTGGGATGTTTTCCTTCTTGACTTGCAACTGACGGTGATCGAACCTCAGGTCAATCTTTTAAAAGACTTGAACTGACTTAAGTTGGTCAAAAAAGGCATCGATATAGGATAAAGGATACTTAATCTTGATGGTATCCTGATTGATCATCCTATAATCTAAGCACATTCAAAGCGATCCATCCTTCTTCTTTACAAAGAGGACTGGTTCTCTTCATGGAGATGTGCTACGTCAGACGAAACATTTGTCTAGCAAATTTTTTGGTTGCTTTTTCAACTCAAGAAACTCTGCTGGGGCCATTCGGTAAGGTGCCCTAGAAATAGGGTTTGTCCTGGGAGCTAACTCTATCAATTCCACCTCTCTCTCAGGATCTATCCCAGAAAAGGCATCCTAGAACACACCTACGTAGTCCCTGAATACCTCTATATCCTCTAAGGGTTGTACCTTAGGCTCCAGCTCAGTAACTATTGCTAGGTATGCCTGACAATCTTTGGCTATTAACTATTCTAATTTTAAGGCCAAAACATACATGCTAGTGGTAGCATCCTTTCCACGTCTAATGGTTAAGGGTGGGTGATCGGGTCTCTTTGTTACTAGCTTTTTCTCCCCACAGTCAACATGGGATCTATAGGTATAAAGTCAATCCATGCCAATTATTATGGCAAAGTCATTCATGTCCAACAAAATAAAGTTGGTAGGGAATTCATTACTCATGTACCTAACAAGTCTAACATGGCTTTTAAAAGAGACGTAAAGATCCGACCACTTGGGGTAGTGAAATTCAACACATATCCTAAATCCTTAAAATCCAGACAAAGCATAGTTGCAAGGTTTCTAGAAATGAAAGTATTTGTAGATCCACATTCAAAAAGAGCTTTCACAATTTGTTTCATAATTTCAAGCATGCCTACGTTGTTTTCATGACAGTCATACTACTATTACATTGCACATTTCAAGATACAAAAGAAACTCTAAGGGTGGTTACCCTCTATTAGATGGTTGGCATTAGCTTGGGCCTCTTCATTGTCGATGGCGACCACGCAAGCCTGTCAATGTTCCCCTACATGTGAGACTAGTGGTGCTACAATTGTTGGTTGTGCCACTACCACTGGTTGGGCATCTACTGGAGCTAGTCCTATTGGGTTAGGAAGGGGACATTTGGGCTGAAAATGTCCTTCTTGCAGGAATCAGAAACACACCCTCTTTTTGAAGTATAACTTCCCTCCATGGAACCTCCCACATTTGCCACACCTTGGGGCTACTCCTGGTCGACGATTCTCGTGGTGGGGCTTCCCTTTTCCTCCATTCCTTCCCTTTCTTGGATGATGACCCTAGTTCTTCCGATTTTCATTCCTTAGTGTAGAGCTATACTTAGTGAAGTCGAGGTATCCCTTGGGTTGGTTCTGCTGAGGTATGATTGTCTTCTCCATGTCCAGGGTGAAATTGAGAGCTTCAACAAGAGTAATGGGCTTTCTTGCCATAACATGGGGCTTAATGGAAGGGTGAAGCCTATCCACAAAGTGATCTACTCTCCTTGCCTCAGTCATCATGTATCCAAAACACTCTAAGAGGTGGAACTTGTGAGATTAGTCAGTCATAGACAAATTTCTTTGAATCGAGAAAGTGAAATGCTTTTCATTTTCCTTCTTGGAAGAAAGGGGTATGAATCTTGTGGTAAAAAGTGCATGGAAGTCAGCCCAAGCCATGGGATCTTCACTCAGGTCTCAGCCCATGATATGGTTCTCCCACCATATCTTTCTTACTCCCTCTAGGAGATGGGTGGTGAAAAAAAGCTTCTTGCTCGACTGTACCTCCAACATGCTGAACCTATTTTCCACTACCAAAAGGCAAACATAGGTTTTGTCAACTACCTCAGTCTTGTCCTCCCCCAATAATTTCTTAATGTTTAGCTTTACAAAATCTAAAATGCTAGAACCAAGGTGGGGAGATGGTTACAGGTTCACCATTCTCATAACATGGAACATCTCTAAGAGCAAGGGTGCTAATGGATTTAATCAACTTCTGTTGCTTCTCTAACCAGAGCATCTCGGGAGTTTGTGTCACCATCGGCCCGACTTCTGGTCTGGAGTCAGTAGCATGGCTGGGATCATCCCTTGCTTCATCTTCAGTCATAGGTTCATGTTCGGGTCTAGGGCTTCCTTATCGGCTCGCGATGTGGAAGGGGTTGGGTTTAGGCTTAGGGCCTTTCTCTCCAGAGGATTCACCTAATCTCTTTGTTTTCTTGGAGGATTCTCCTTCGATTGACCTTCTCTTCTCCGAGGAGGACCTCTTCTTGTAGGAGGGTCTTGGTTCAGGGTGTTCATCATGATTGATGTTCTTACCATGAGCCATGCTATTTCACGTAAGTAACTTCATTAGTTTTAGTTTCATAACTTAGGATTATCAAAGCGTAAACGTATATCCATGACATCTTGTTTACATGCATTGTATTGTTTGGTGGAGGGTACCTTAATCCTTATCATCTATAACCCCAATACTGAGAGGAGATGGAGAGAGAGAAAAACTTTAGGTACTTAGGGTTTGTTAAGCAAAAGAGGATAGAGGAGGGATGAAAGTAGATGGGGAATCCTAGAGGTATGTTTGTTAAGTGAAAGGGGATAAAGGAGGGATGAAAGTAGATGGGAAATCCTAGATGTATCTTATTTCAAATGAAATTCTCAACTTCGGACAGGCCAGAAATACAGATCCAAGAGTCCTCATAAACTGACTAGAGGGGCGGAGGAAAATATTGCCAACCCCTAGATCATAGTCCATTCCAGACACCTCCGTATATGGAAAACACTCTAATAACTCCCTTTTGGTTCTACTAAAATTGTAAAGTTTAATAATTATTAGGGATTATATGGAAAACCATGCTCTGATACCACATGTAACAACCCCATTCCCTAGCAAACCCCAATTAAGCAAGGCCAAGAAACTAGAGTCGTTATCTCAAAATAGGAGCAAATGGTTTTGCACATAATAAAAAATAATTGATAAATTCTACCAAAAAAATTAGTTTGATACAAGATAACAATTCTTTTCATGAAATTTTACAAAATATAGGATTCTAGAATTTCACCCAAGATATGTACCGTCTAACTATATCTTCTGAATATTAGATTGTCTGGTTCACTTTCAATGTCTTTTTCATTGTTTGTCCAATTTCCATCTTGAAGCAAATTAACTTAAAATGTCAACAATCCAAAACATTGGTCAGTTAACAAGTTATATTGGTATTTGGGGGAAACAACTTCACGTGTAATTGTAACAACATAGATCAAAAAATTATTGTATAACAAATCAAATTTAATGATTTTGATCATGACTACTCAATCATGATCTATCCAACCTCTATTAGTCCCTGCAGTGGACATGGGTCATGCTATGCCCTTGGTGGTCCTTTCAATCCAACCTAGAAGGTATATCAAGATCTAGACCTCCCACAGCTGTTTGATCCTACCTAGAAGGTAAACCTGTTGGATCAAGGGCTCTAGAGGGGGGCCGAATAGAGCTTCACAATTCTCACAAAACACATTAGACCACCAAATTATTTTAAGTGAAGAAACTTAAACAAACAACAATTTGATGTCTTAACTAGCAAGCATAGCAAGGATGAGAAACAAGGAAGAGCATGCACTTGGACAAGGTGGTTTAGGTGGTTCCACGTCCTAACTAGGAGCAATGTCAGTCCACTACCTAGAGGTGGTTAATCTATAGGATTTGCAATCTTAGTACTCTTATATTCCATCATAAGATTACAAGACAAAACCACATTCATCCAAGGGCTTAGTACCTCAAGAAAGAATCTTCAACCTGTAGAAGGAGCTTACCCACTTGAACCATGGAGTCTTCAGCCATCATCATGGACTTACCCACTCCTTCTTCAAGTCTTCGACTTTCAAGGGATTACCTATACTTCGTGAGCGTCACCTTGCCTATCTCCTTCACTAGGAGATCTGGAACACCATGCTTTCTTCAACCTTAAAAAACAACAACTCTTTCTCCTTCACTCAGAGAAGATCTTCAACCTTTTATTCAAAAGGAAAGAGGGTAGGAAGATGGAGGTGGAGAGCTTTACATCAATATAGGGAGTAGCGCTCTTATAAAGGAACATATCTCACTCATACTCACGAATTTGACTTGAAGGTAGAGAGAGAAAGGGGCTCAAAGGGTTAGAACACTCTCAACTAGGCTAGGACCAAGCATGTAGTGAATGAGCAACCTTGGAATGAACTCCAAGAGGTCCTATTTATAGATGAGGGTGCCCCTTTGGGTTGGGGTACACTTTGGGCCAAAATATACCCATTGTTTCTCAAGGCAACAACTCTATTTTCAATCAAATAACACACCAAAGGTCACAATCACTTTTTCTACAAATTCCATACAGTGCAATCGGTCGAGTTTCAATAAAGGTAACTCAACTGATAGAGTCAAAGACAAAGCCGATTTTCAAACCATCGATTGAGTTTGTCCTGAGGAAACTCGACCGACCAATAAAAATCGAATTGGTTAGTTACTCGATCGGTCAAGTTATGTGAAACCACGACTTGACCGATGCACTCTTCATAGAATTGATCCAAGAGAATCGGTCGAGATTCAAACTCGACCGATTGACTGCCTGTGAAGAATTTTCTAAAGTGCATCAAAAGTGATTAAAACTTAGTGTCCCAATCAATTTTCTCATCTTAGTTACAAGCCAATTCATCAATACAAGTGATTACAAAAATATTCTAAGGTCATTTATATGGATTTCCCAAATTACACACTTGTATAGCTTTTGGCTTGAACTTGAGAAAATTAAGGCTTTTGATTTTTGATCCTTTTCATGTACCTAAAACCTAAAATCAATCTTGAATACACACATTAGATACATATGAATAAAATGGTTAAGTCATTATCAAAATATGGACAATGTATAACCTCAAGGCAACATTCTCCCCCTTTTTGACAATGACAAACCATTCCTCAAACATATTGAAAAGGATATAGAAGTTATACCTTTGCCTTGTGAATTAAGGGGATTCAAGATGTGAACAATGTGAATTGCTCCCCCTCAATCTATGCTTCCTCTAACCTGCATAGTTAGTATTTATACACAAAGCAATTATAGCATACATGTATTATGTGGTCCTTTGCAAGTCACATGGTAAAACATTACATGAACAAGAAACCGATCTCATAAGCAATAAGCAATAGTATACCAACAAATAACAATATGATTGAGTTTCAAGAATTTGAAATTTCTCTCCCCCTTTTGACATTATCAAAAAGTAGGGGGTATAAGAGCATATATACATGTCTTCTCCAACACACAAACAACCAGATAATCATTCAAGCAGTCTCATATTATATGTCAAGCAGAGACGAAAGCAACATACAATCTCAGTTATAATCAAAATATGGTGAGAGATGACACCAACTCATAATATATAGCAAAGCAAAGAGCAAGAGTGCACATGACATATATTACAACTCATATGCATGTTCTCATGAAAGCAACTACAAGCAAGAAGCGATGAAAAATAGAAGATAAAATAGTACAACTCAGATAATATGCCCATATGTTTATTATACAAAATAGCCTAGAAAGATGTATATGATCAGCATACTAGACTAAAAACTAAGAAACAAGCTAGACATCTAGACTATCTATATCCACAACATCGTCATCATTGACTCCAGGCTTGTAGTCTTCGTCTCCATTAGAAGGTGCAACTACAGTGCCTTTATCACCTGAATCAACACCAGAACCATCACCATCATCTGAAGCGTCCTCGCCATCATCGTCATTAACAACCTCAACATCATCAGCCTGGTCATGCATATCCTCGTTAGCAGGAGGATCAAAACCACGACTGGGCCAACAAGCATTTTGCTCATCCCAAGTCATACCAAGAGCATAAAGCTCATTGGCCTGAGGAAAGGATGGAGCAGAATCTCCAAGAGAGGCAAGTAGGGTGGCCAGGGGCCCAACAAGCAACAGGAGGAAGGAGGGAGAAGAACTACCAACAACGAAGGGTGGAGGAGCACCAACAGTGGAAGGCTCGAGGGTAGGATAGTAATGATTGTATGCATATGAAGCATAATCACTAGCTAGGAAGGGCTAGTAGGTGGGGTAGGGGTGCGTACATGATATGTTCATGGTAGACATGATGGAACATAGATCCTGATGCAGGTGCTCCTGGACCTGTTGGTTGTATGCTTGTTGGTGCATCATGTAGCCCATAAGGGTTTCATTGGATACACGGAATGAAGCACAGCTAGGTCGTGGAGGAGGCTGAGGAGGTGGAGCTCAGGTAGAGGAGGTAGGGGATGTAGAGGCAGAGGCAAGGGGAGAAGCACCAGGTGTGGTGGAGGAAAACACGGGCACATACTTCTGAATTGTGGTTTCACTGATACATACACCCTATCTGGCTAACTTGTAATGAAAGTAAAAAAAGAGTGATTTCTCAGTAGCAAACTGAAACAAACCACAGATCAGGGATGGGTACGAGGGATGGGTGCCACGAGTGTTCTTACCAGTGTCAAAGTAGGTCATGTGGTGTAGAATGTATCTGGCCCACTTGACACCGATATTTTCTAGGATACAATACATAATGACAACTGTGTTCTCTACAATATCCATTTGATTTTTCTTCGGATGGATGTTGTAGTTGATCACTAAAGCCAAAATGCACTTCCTGAGATCTAGGGAGGAGGAAGGTAGGGTTCTCTTCTTCTTATATGGAACGACAAGTTTCTTCAAGTAGCAATGAATGTTAGGGAGAGTGAGTTCATTCTGCTTGTAGAAACATTCGAGATCCAAAAGATCAAAGTACTCGTCATAATCCTTGCACCAGGTATCATTTTCCTCATCTCTGGAAAAGAAGACATTTAAAATATCCTCAAAGATTTGGAAACATTTACCGGTGATCATATAGGTTAGGATTACTTGAGTATTCGGCGGGGGTATGAGGGAGTCGTAGTTCCAACACAAGTTAGTGTAGAACTCATGAAGTGCTTTTGTGCTAGTCATCGAATTGAGAAAGAAATCACATTCGATGGCCAAGGCGGAGAGGTGATGGATGGCTAGAAACCTAGCTACTTGGTCTATAACCGCTTGACACCTAGGACTAGGCTCAAACAAGTCGTAAAAAGGGAAAAGACTCCTAGGAAGAAGATCCTTATACCTATTAACAGCCTCTATCGAGATAAAAGAGGTATCGTCAAAGGGAATCAAGTGATTAGATGAAGAAGACGAAGGAGCATTGCTTGGGGAGGGTCATTTTCTCCTATGTGAAGCCATGGAGGCAAAAAAGAAGAGGAGAAATGAACAAACACACCAAACAAACCTCAAAAACCGCCCAAGCACCACCAAAGAGCAACCATGGAGGTCTAGGTCACCTTAACTAGGTCGAGACAGGGCTAGGAAGGGGAAGGTTAGGGCTGGGGGTGAGAGCTTAGGGCTAGAAGAAGTGGAATTGGTCAGCTATTCTCTAGTTGAGAGGGAGAATAATTGGCCGAACCACACTTAAGTTGGCTTCAGCCCGCTGATCGGTCGAGTTCTGAGAGTCGAAAACTCGACCGATCGGTCGTTTTTAGAACAGCTCTCGGCCACTGATCGGTCAAGTTTGTCCTGGGGGAAACTCGACCGATGGTCAACCTGACCTAAAACTATAAAACTTAATTTCTAGCCATATGAATGTTAATTAAATTCATTTTTCGAGTCTATTATGTACATTGAACATACTTAGGCACATATCACTCATCATTGGGTACTATTTTGTGATAAAACCAAGATATTTGAGAAATGCCCAAAAACAAGTGAAACTAAGTATGTCAACAAGAAAATTAAGCATATTTTAGCAATTTTAGGCAAGCAAGGTGAGTAAAGCATGAACAAGACATATAGGATGAAAACAACTAGCTAGATGGCATGTCAATATCATCAAAAGCAACAATAAGCAATTTTGATCTAATAAAATTAAATTTCTCTCTAGCTAGAGGTTTAGTTAAAATGTCTGCCAACTAATTTTCCGTGTCCACATGCGTGATATAGATATCCTTCTTGGCAATGTGGTCATGAAGAAAATGATGTTGAACCTCTATATGTTTAGCTCTAGTATGCAATATAGGATTATAAGAAAGATTGATTGTACTTGTATTATCACAACAGATAGGAGAAGCATCAAAATGTATGTTAAAGTCTTGGAGAATTTGCTTCATCCATAGGACTTGAGCACAACAACTCCCGGATGCAATGTATTCAACCTCGGTAGTTGATAATGCCATGGTGCTCTGTTTCTTGGAAAACCAAGACACCAAGAATGGTCCTAGAAGGAAGCAAGTGCCACTTGTGCACTTTCTATCGACCAAACAGCCTACATAATCCACATCACTATATGCTACTAGAGTAAAGTCCCTTGACTTAGGGTACCATAGACCAAAGTTTTGAGTTTTGGCTAAGTACCTCAAAATCCTCTTGACATCAATAAGATGCGATTTCCTAGGACTTGATTGAAAGCAAGCACACAAGCCAACACTAAACATAATATCAGGTCTAGAGGCAGTTAGATAAAGTAAACTTCCAATCATACCTCTATAGAGGTTCTCATCTACCTTCTCACCTTCTTCATCTCTATCAAGTTTGGTGGTGTTGGACATGGGTGTATCCATCGACTTCATGTTCTCCATCCCAAAGCATTTGAGTAGTTCACTGGTGTACTTGCCTTGGTTGATGAAGTTTCCATCTTTGGTTTGCTTGATTTGGAAGATGAAGAAGAAAGTCAACTCACCCATCATGCTCATCTCGAACTCACTCTGCATTAGAGAACTAAACTCCTTGCAAAGATCAAGATCCATTCCACCAAATATGATATCATCAACATAAATTTGAATAATAAGAAAATTGCTAGAAGTGTGTTTTAGAAATAAAGTAGAATCAAATTTGCCCATGACATAGCCATTGTCTAACAAAAAGTTTTTTATTTCTCATACCAAGCTCAAGGTGCTTGCTTGAGTCCATAGAGAGCTTTTTGCAACAAATAAACATGATTAGGTATCTTGTCATTTTCAAAGCCCAGAGGTTGAGAAACAAATACTTCCTCCTCGATTGTACCATTCAAAAATGCACTTTTAACATCCATTTGATATAGCAAGAAATTTTTTTAACTAGAAAAGGCAAGTAGCATTCTAATAGATTCAAGTCTAGCAACCGGAGCATAAGTTTCATCGAAATCAATACCTTCCTATTGGTTGTAGCCTTGTGCTACTAGCCTAGCTTTGTTCCTTACCACCTTACCATTCTCGTCAAACTTGTTTTGGTAGACCCACTTGGTGCCAATGATTTTTCTGTCACTTGGTCTTGGAACTAGAGTCCACATTCTATTCTTCTCAAATTGCTCTAGTTCCTCTTGCATGGCTAGGATCCACTCATCATCTCCAAGAGCTTCCTTGATGTTCTTTGGCGCCAACTGTCAGATGAAGGCACTATCTACTTGTTCTTTGTTGTAGGCAGCTCGTGTCTTCACTCTCCCAAATGGGTTGCCAATGATTAGCTCTTTGGGATGATTCTTTGCAAAGCAAGGAGTGGGATCCTTCTTCTCTTCATTTTCTGCTTCAACCACCTACTTACCTTTGTTGTCAATGTTGAGGTCTTTCAAGATAGGAATTAAGTCATCTGCAACATCATTATCAACAACATTCTTGCCAACAACAAGGTTAGTTTCAATAAACTTGACATTAATAGATTCTTCAATTTTAGACAATTCAATATTGAAAACTCTATAATCCCTGCTTGTAGTGCTATAGCCTAGGAAGAAAGCGTTATAAAATTTCAGATCAAACTTGTCGAGAGAATCCTTCGTGTTTAAAAAAAACAAGGACATCCAAAAATATGAAAGAAATCGATGGATGGCTTTCTACTATGCCATAACTCATAGGGGGTTTTCTTCAAAGAAGGATGCGTAAAAACTCGGTTCTACACAAAACAAGCACTGCTAATGGCTTCGGCCCAAAACTTCTTAGGAATGTCATATTCAAGAAGCATGGTCCTAGCCATCTCCTGTAGCGACCTATTCTTTCTCTCTACTACCCTATTTTGTTGAGGTGTACGAGGAGAAGAGAAATTGTGCGAGTAACCATATTTTTCACAAAAATGCTCAAAAAGATCATTTTCAAACTCTCCCCCATGGTCACTACAGATAGAAACAATCCGGCAAGAAGCTTCATTTTCAACTCATTTACAAAATCTTGATAAAACAACAAGAGTATGACTTTTCAAAATGAGAAAGAAGGTCCAAGTCTAACGAGAGAAATCATCCACAATCACAAGACAATACTTGGAACCACGAAGCATTTGAGTTCTCATAGGTCTGAATAGATCAATATGAAGAAGCTCAAGAGCTCTATTGGAACTAAGGACTCCTTTGGATTTGAAGGAGGACCTGGTTTGCTTGACTTGTGTACACAGTTGGCATTCCTCATCCTTTTCAAAATCAAATTTGGGAAGTCCCTGAACCAATTCCTTTTTGCTCAATTTCTTCATTTGATGCATATTCACATGACCCAACCGGCTATGCCAGAGAGAAATATCATTTTTATCCACAACCAAGCATCTATCCAGTACAGGATTTAGAGCATCAAGCAAAATAACATAAAGATTACCATTTCTAGTTCCCTTATATATGACATTGTAAGTGAGGGAATCTAGAAGCAAACATTCTAAAGAAGTAAACAAAACAAGATATCCATTATCACAAAGTTGGCTTACACTAATCAAGTTGTGATGTAGGCCATCAACAAGCAAAACATTTTTAATACAAATCTTGTTTCCTACATCACCCTCACCTATCACCTTACCCATTTTGTTGTCCCTGAAGGTCACCGATCCTCCTTTCTTTTTCATGAATTTGTTGAAATGGCTGATTTCACCTATCATATGTTTTGAGCAGCCACTATCAACAATCCACCTTCTTTTGACCTACATGAAAGAATTATGTCAGTACCCAACTCAAACTTTGGGATCCGGGGTTAGCTTGGGGAGCCATTTCATCTTTGGTTTAGTCCCCTTTGACTTGTAAGGACAATAAGCAGAGTAATGATCATCACATTTACAATGAGCACATACCATTGGGTTGTTAGAGCCAAAAGTCTCTCCATGGAAGATATGAGGTTCCACACTCTTCTTATTACCCTCACTCTTGTTCTTGTTCTTACCCTTGGGAGAAGTCCCATCATATCCTAAACAACTAGTATCAATTTGTTTGGTAGAGTGTTCTAGGACAATATTAAGGGATTTCTTTCCCGTAGGAAATTTTTGCAAAGAAGCTCTTAACTTAGCATTGTCATCACTAAGGTTAATGACAGTAGAAGATAAACTAGCAAGATCATCTCTAGCATGAAATAGGTCGACCTCTAAACAGAGGGCTTTAGTATGAAAAGAATCACATTCTACAACAGTGCTAGCTACCTCCTTTGCAAAATAGGTCTAGATGAAAGATCATTAGCTTGAGTAAGCAACTTAGCATTTTTAGATTTAATCAAAAGAATTTCCTTTTGATAAGCATGAGTTTCTTGCTTCCTAGCTTCATCAATGAGATTAAGTTCTACATTTTTAGTTTTAAGAACATCTATCTCATCTTGGAATCTTTGGTTATCTTCCTTAAGATCTTCAATAGTCTTAAGATAGACACCATTCTCAACCTCTACTCCATTGTATTGGAGCTCAAGGTCAAGAAATTACCCTTGCAAAGAATCTATGCTATCAAGGAGCAATTTTTTATTTTTACCAAGAATCTCAATTTTAGCATAAAGATCATCTATTATCTTGCCTAACCTTTTCCTTTTAGATTTGCATTTAGTGAAAGATGACCGACAATCATTAGGCATATCAATAAGAGTTTCCTTAGACAACTCATGAAAATTGACTTCACTTACCTCACTTACCTCACCTACATATTCACTTGTAGAGACCATGAGAGCAAGGTGGCATTCTCCATCTTTGGAGCTTGAAGAGCTTGGGGAAGACTCCTCCCAAGCTGCATGAGCTGCATCTTTGCTTCTTCTTTCTTTCTTTCTTTTCCTTTCTCTTGTATTTTCCTTCTTTCTTGTACTCTTTGTCTTTCTTGTGGCTGCTCTTGTGATGGCTCTTCTTATCCTTGGGGTAGTCACTCTTGTAATGGACCTTTTGGCCACACTCATAGCATCTAGGAGTTGACGAAGAAGGCTTCCCTTTGAAGTGTTTGCCCTTTGAGTAGTTTGCTTCATGCTCATTTGGGCCTTCATCTTCACTTGAGGAAGGAGTAGGGGACTTGAGAGCAAGTTGTTGCTGCCAAAGCATCTCTTCAATTTGAGATTTGAAGGCTGTGTCCTTGATCTTCTTGGAATCCTTCTCTTCTCTATTTTCTTCTTCTTCTTGCTTATCAAGCCTTGGTTCATGGACTTGAAGGTTGCCAACCAGCTCCTCGGTTGACAATTCACTAAGCTTGTACACTTCTTCAATGGACGTAACTTTGGGCTCCCATCTCTTTGGAAGAGATCTTAAGATCTTGGAGTTGATAGTGCCTTTATCCATCACACTACCAAGGGCTACCAATCCATTGATGATGACATTGAGCCTAGTACACATATCAGCCACTCTTTCATTCTTACCCATCTTGAAGTTCTCAAGAAGACCACCAATCATGTAGATCTTGGATTCCTTCACTTGCTCCGTTCCTTCATAGGTGACACAAAGCTTGTTCCAAATATCATGTGGGGTGTCCCAAGAGGAGATCCGGTTGAACTCAGATGGAGTGAGGGCTGCATAGATAATGCTCACTACTTTGGCATTGAGTTGAGCTTGCTTCATTTGGGCTTCTGTCCATGTGGAGATTTCACCCTTTGGATCTTCATACTTGAGGTGCACCACCTTCCACATCTCATAGCTCACACCTTGGAGGTAAACTGCATTCTTCTCTTCCAGTAGAGGAAGTTGGTGCCGTAGAAGACCGAAGGTTGCATGGAGAAGCTTCCTTCCAAGTTGAGGGATCCAAGTGCTAAATCTCCCATCTTCTCCTACTTTTAGAGGTAACTTGGAGAAGACCTGCTCTGATACCACTTGTTGGATCAAGGGCTCTAGAAGGGGGTGAATAGAGCTTCACAACTCTCACAAAATAGATTAGACCACCAAAGTATATTAAGTGTAGAAATTTAATCAAATAGCAATTTGATGTCTTAACTAGAAAGCATAGCAAGGATGTGAAACAAGGAAGAGCATGTACTTGGACAAGGTAGTTTAGAGTGGTTCCACATCCTAACTAGGAGCAATGTCAGTCCACTACCTAGAGGTGGTTAATCTCTAGGATTTGCAATCTTGGTACTCTTATATTCCATCATAAGATTACAAGAAAAAACCACATTCATCCAAGGGCTTAGTACCTCAAGCAAGAATCTTCAACCTGTAGAAGGAGCTTACTCACTTGAACCATGGAGTCTTCAGCCATCAACATAGACTTACCCACTTCTTCTTCAAGTCTTCGGCCTTCAAGGGATTACCTATTCTTCTTGAGTGTCACCTTGCCTATCTCCTTCACTTGGAGATCCAGAACACCATGATTTTATCAACCTTGAACAACTCCTTCTCCTTCACTCAGAGAAGATCTTCAACCTTTTCTTCAAAAGGAAAGAGGGTAGGAAGATGGGGTGGAGAGCTTTACATCAATACATGAGTATCTCTCTTAAAAAGGAACCTATCTCACTCATACTCACAAATTTGACTTGAAGGTAGAGAGAGAAAGGGGATCAAATGGTTAGAACACTCTCAACTAGGCTAGGACCAAGCATGTAGTGAATGAGCAACCTTAGAATGAACTCCAAGAGGTCCTATTTATAGATGAGGGTTCCCCTTTGGGTTGGGATACACTTTGGGCTGAAATATAGCTATTTTTTCTCAAAGCAACGACTCTATTTTTGATCAAATAACACACCAACGGTCACAAATACTTTTTCTGCAAATTCCATACAGTGCAATCAGTCGAGTTTCAATAAAGGTAACTCGACCAATAGACTAAAAGACAAAACCAATTTTCAAACCATCGGTCGAGTTTGTCCTGAGGAAACTTGACCGACCAATAAAATTTGAATTGGTTAGTTACTCGATTGGTCAAGTTCTGTGAAACCACAACTCGACTGATGCACTCTTTAGAGAATTGATCCAATAGGATCGGTCGAGGTCGAGATTCAAACTCGATCGATTGATTACATGTGATCAATTTTCTAAAGTGCATGAAAAGTGATCAAAACTTGGTGTTTAGTGTCCCAATCATTTTTCTTATCTTAGTTACAAGCCAATTCATCAATACAGGTGATTAAAAAAATATTCTAAGGTCATTTACATGGATTTCCCAAATGATACACTTGTATAGCTTTTGGCTTGAACTTGACCATATTAGGGATTTTGATTTTTGATCCTTTTCATATACCTAACACCTGAAATCAATCTTGAATACACACATTAGATACATATGAACGGAATGGTTAAGTCATTATCAAAATATGGACAATGTATAACCTCTAGGTCAACAAGACCAAGATCTAGGCTCATGACAATCCTTTTGATCCTAACCCATAGGTAGACCAAGATCTAGATCATCATTCTCTCATATATAAATGAAGCTCTAGAGGAGGCTTAGGATTTGAGCTAGTCATGTCCATATATTTATTGTGATAGCCATAGTCACTTAATAGTTTGCATGGAATGAAATAAACAAGCAATCATACATTTACAAACCATGCAAGGAAATCTTTGCGAAACCATGTAAAACTACACCAATTATTCTTAGGCATAACCACATACCAGATTCAAGAGTATTTCAATGTCCAAACCAGAATAACCAAGGATAACCACACAAGCAACCAATCAACCTAAAAGTTCTGGTTGTTGTGGAGCTCTGGCGCCTTTGTGATTGCAAAGGACATGGTGTGGGTGTGTTTGAATCATAGCCCACACCTCTCCCTTTATAGTTTGTGAATTGGATTGACACTCTATGTTGGTACTTCTAACAGGAAGTGTCATTGGCATCAAATCATCCCCAATCCGTATGTATGTCAGTATCTACCTTGGTATCGACAACTCATGGCCATTGATGTATCAAAAATGAATATCTCTATGTTAGTTGTACCAACTCTATATCGGTAGTACCAACAACTTGAATGCATCATCAGATTGGTACCACCGACCATTGGATATACATGATCTGGTTCATCAATTTTGTTATCCAAGGATTCTGTATTTTCTTGTGTCAGTACCATCGATGGCTGTGTTGCTGGTACTGAGTTGTATCTTGATTGCTATTGTCAAAGGTGTTAGTGCCACCAACTTCTGGGGTCTGTGATACTGACTCATTCAAATTGTTAGTGGTCTCGAGTAGCACCTAGATATCTTGAACCTGGAGTTTCTATAGGTGTCGGTGCTATCGATGGAGTTTCGGTAGTACCAAGCATTATATAATGATTTTGGTCTATCTCTACAAGGAATCAGTGCCACTGACTCAATTATTGGTGGTACTAAGTGGTTGGCTTGCTTCTTTGTGTTTTTTGGTGAAAACTCAGTGCCACTAATAGTGTTGTTTGTGAAACCAACTTGCTCACAAATTTTACTATTGATTTTCACATCACCCTTGGTGCCATCGACTTGGGTGTCAGTGGCACCAACTTGTGTACTACCTACACACCAAACAAAAATGATCACATTTTTTTATATCTTAAAACTTCTACTAAAACGGAATGCAAATCTTTGACAAATAATACTCCTAAAAGGCATGTCTAAGATAGAAACAAAATAAAGTTGGGTTGCCTCCCAACAAGCTCCCTTGTTTTACATCATAGGCTAGATGATAAGATCTTGTAGAATCTCAATGAAGCTCAAGGATCTTCAACTCTTCTTCTTCATGGATTATTATCCCCGATAGTAATGTTCCAAACACTTCCCATATATGATAAATGACTCAGACCCATCACCAATTTTCACCACTCCACGAGGGAAAGCCTTAACCAACACATAAGGGCCACTTCATCTAGATATTAATTTTATAGGATGTAATTTAATCCTACAATTGAGAAAAAGCACCCTTTGTCCTGGAGTAAACACTCTATGAAGTATATGGCGGTCATTCACTCTCTTGGTTCTATCCTTATATATCCTACAGATTTCATAGGCATCTATCCTGAGTTCATCCAATTCATTGAGCTCCAGCATGCACTTCTTCCTTGCACTATTAAGATTATAATTCAGCTTTCTCAAAGCCCACTTAGCTTTGTGTTCCAAATCTATAGGAAAATGACACACTGTCCCATAAAACAACCTAAATGAGGTTGTTCCTGTAGGTGTTTTATAGGGTGTCTTGTATGCCCATTGAGCATCAATTAGTTGCATGCTCCAATTGGTCCTACTTGTTGAGATCGTCTTTTCTAAAATCTTTTCAATCTCTCTATTAGACACCTCAACTTGACCTTGGGACTAGGGATGGTATGTGGTTCCTACCCCATGCCTCACTCCATACTTACTTAATAAAGATCCAAAATTCCTATTGGTGAAGTGAAATACTCCATTACTTATCATCACTCTCATTACCCTGAACCTGTAGAAAATGCTATCTTTCACAAAGATACAAACCACCTGTGCATCATTGGTGTAGGTTGGAATTGCTTCCTGATCGGTATTTTCTATACACTTAAAACACAAGTGTACGCTATCAGAATAATATAGGCCAATGAGGCCCAGATGTCGAACACATGGAAACGTAACTTCAAAGATTATTACTAACTATAATATGATCAACTTAGGTTGAAGAAACTTGATTGATTGGTTTAATTAACTAAAATAGAAAATAAATCTAAATTATTGGTTTTTATTCTTAGTCTTAGAGAATTCCTAAGGATAGTGGTTTCACCACGGTCAGCATTGCAATTTATTAATACATTAATAAAAATCTCTGCTAACCCTAGATTAAGACCATGTAGCGAGAATTACCCATTCTCATGACGTAATTCACTACCTAATATAATACCAAACCACTCTCGTATTGATTGTGTTATTAGATAGGTGTTTTATTGAATGCTCTGGATAATCTCCTCATGTTTGTAAGCCATATTTCATGAAGGGCTTTATAGAACGTGTATTTCTATGAAGTTCCGCTCATAAATTTTCTTTTTTCAAAGCAATTAAAGGTCCAATTACTACCTATGGTGATCAAGAATGGATAGTTCATTCATTCTCATAGAAATAAATCTGGATATTAAGAGAAACTGATGAATTAATGCATAACAATTAAGTAAAATGCATAATCGGGATACTCTCGGGTCCTAAGGAATGTGGGGATTAGCCCCACATGATTTCTATAGACAAAAACTTCAAAGGGAAGAGAAACAACATGGAGAACATGAAGAACCCCTGAAGTAGATGGTTTAAATGATAACTTTTCATGCATGTGCCGATTTTCTACGTTCCGACTGCAAATCTGTCCGTTGCAAGTGCCCAGATCGTCCAGAACATGGTATTCTTCTCTGCTTTTTCCTCTCTCTCACTCCCGACCATCGTACAATGAAAACTATAAGATAGATAGGTGTGTTTGCACTTCCCAAAAGTCATAACAGTTACTTAGGGAAATTTAAACCTCAACTGTCAGACTAAATTTCGTCTTTAGATCTTCCTGATCCTGATATGTTAGTACTACCGAATCCTCTAATTTGTGGCCACTTGTCAATTTGTCAGTACAATTGACAATGTTGTCAATAGTACCGAGTTGCTTTTATAATTGTTCACCAAAACACTATGATGTTGTTAGTAGTATTGACTTTCCATTTGGTACTACCAACTCTTCTCGATTTATTTTTGTTCCAAACTGAGCATGTGTCCAAACCACCGACTCCAAAGTCGGTAGTATCGAGTTGTGTAGATTCTTGTACATTCACCTAAAATGCATAAAATTCAAACATAAGCTCTGAAAATATACTAAATCATTCAGAAACATTGAAATTATATTTATTTAATGCAAATAAGTATCACATGCTAATAAAAGTAAATCATACATAATTAATATGAGAATTAAAAAGTGCAAAAAAACCAATGTAAAATAGCATGTGAAAATGAAAAATAAATAGTGCATCAAACTCCCCTAAGCTTAAATGTTGCTCGTCCTCGAGAAACACACTCCTGGATCTATTTGAGACAAGTCAGCAAAAGGACAAAAAATATGAATATCATTTCTCAACTATCCTCACTCGGCAGTCCCAAACTGGCCTTCATTAATCACTAAACAATTAACTGCTCTTAAGTGATCAAAACATTCATAAAAGATGCCCACCCTTTGATCAATTAACACTATCAAGAGAGAAGTTAACATCATAATCAATCATACATTTCCTTGGTGCATTATATGATTCCCTATTCTACATTGATCTTTCCTAACTACCCACTACTTGGAAACAGTCCGTATAAAAATTAATGAGGAGAAAAATCATTTGAGTCGTCTACCAATAAGAGAAATGGATGGTATGGAATAGGTGGTTGTGAAGAATTACAAGTATCATCCGAAGCATCTATACAAAAATAAAACATTATGAGCCTACATAGTGAAGAGAATGACATGAGGAACCTACATGATGAAGAGAATGAAAAATGCAATGCATTCTAATACCTAAAATTATGGGTGGAATGATGCATGAATCAATGATTCTCACAAATAATTGAGAATGCAGTAAGTTAACAAAAGAATGCATCATGTGAATGTCTCCATCTTTTATGTGAAGAGTTTAGGGATTCCTTTCTCCCTCTTAACTTTGAAACATTAACAAACCCCTTTTTTTATTGACCCATTATTTTAGCATGATGAAACGTTATGCTTGGGCTTTACTACATATCATTCTTTTTTTTTTCTCTTTTTTCTTTTCTTCTGAGGGTATGGATGTGTATCCCTACACTCATATTTCAATGGAAAATGATATCCACATGATATAGAAATGAATGATATGGAATGCATGTAATTTCTTATTCAACTAAAATGATATGTACATAAATTTTTGATGCATACTAACATTTTTATTCTTTATTTTCTACTAATGCAATCAAAGAAAACTAACTATTGTGTAACATATCATTCCACGCAATGCAAAAAATGAGGAAAACATTCAGACTTACTTGATCATCTTAAGGTGGTGAGGTAATAATGAGTGGAGGATGGGTGGAATCACATAATTAAGAGACAAAGCCTTTCATGAAATTATGATTTGCCCCTCTCTAATTACTTGTGTATAGGGTAACCTTAAGATTTCTTTCTTAAACTTCAATTTAAGGTCCCGTTAACTATTTGAACAATTTAAGATCAAACCCCATCTTCATCCACATTTCATGAATAATTAAGATGTTCATTCATATTAAATGTCCTTAAGATGACTAGCCCATACACTTCCTCTAAGTGGTGCAACTCAAGAAATTTGCAACTTAAACAACAATTTTTTTTTAAAAATTCCATTGTACACAACGAGAGCATATGACATTGACTTGAACCATGCATTAAACTCCACTTTTACATTAGATAGATGTGGATCCTACAACTTTGAAATATAAAATAAAAGCAAATAAATCAACTTTAGAAAATAAAACTAAGGATATAAATTGTTCCAACTACTCTCTAAGCTTCAACTTGACTATGTCCAAATAGTCAAAATTCTAACTTAAGAGGTGGAACAATAATACCAAAAACATGGGTGGTGGTGTAGGATGTGGCATGGTGAGATCAAAGGGGTAGAACGTCCCTTGAAAACTTGGCAGCTGCTGTGGCAGTGGTGGAGGTTGTGGATAGACACTAAAGCACCCTTGGTCCCAATGTGACCAAAGCATGACTGTTGGTATCCCTCCATCCTTTATAGGAACATATGCATGTTCTCTTGGTTGGCCAAGAGAAGTTTCTCATTCTCAAATATTGCCTGCTGGTTGTGATACAACCATCCTTACATGTCGTGGATGCCCACCAAGGTTTCTGACTATTGTTGTTGGCCTTGTTGTATTTCTTACAACATCCCATACATTCCCGCGATAGATTATGGATCATCCTCCTGTGATGGCGGTGGAGAATAAGAGGTAGAGGTTGCATATGGTCTACGACACTTGCGTGGAACTGGCCTCTACGTGACGTGGATGGCCGGTTCCAACTCCTCTTCCTCTTCATTCGACTCCTACTGCTGGTCTTCTACTGCAACATCCTCTTCCCCCTCCTCGTCTGATGAGCTATCCATAGGTCACTACATGAGGTGGATCCCTTGTAGATCAAAGATTGTATCTAGAAGTGCCCTTTCCTTTTTATGGGTGCCTAATGTACAATATGTGTATATAGTATTCAAGCATCTGTTGATGAGGCCAAATTTCTTGAAGTGCTTGAGATCAAGCTTTGGGGAAACCTTCAATAGTTTGGTTGTAGAGAGGTTGAGGTTGAGATGGAGAGCTATTAGTGTGATCAGCCCTCCAAAATGAATTGGAGGTTTCCTCTGCACCTGGCACTTCACTCCCATCATGTTCTGAAGGAAGAAGACGCCAAAGTTGAATCTCCTATTTCCTAGATCTAGCAACTTGTAAAGAAAGTAGAGGTCAACCCGCTGGGTGTTTCCCTACCCTTGATTGGACTGGGCAAGAAGAGTGTTGGTGATGAGGTGATGAAGTTTGTGAGCAAAGGGATGCTCGATGTTGTTGATGGAGTTTGTATGCCAACTAATATGTTGGCCCTTTGGAAGCTTCGACAATAACTACCATGCCATCTTGAAGTTGAAGTTGTCAGGGTAGAAGTAGTCACTTGTAGTTGGCCATCCATATATGGCATTGAATTATTGCAACGTCAGAGTGCAGTCAGTGTTGTAGATGTGGATACTGATGTGGCCACTCCTCCATTCACCACCATGCTCAAGGATGAGGAAGACCTTCAGTGACACCAGAAACTTATAGATGAGATCTGGGCATGTAAGTCAGTCGCTAAAGAAGGGATGGTTTCCTACCAGCCCTTAATGCTCGCAGACCTTGCACATGTTGTCGATGAAGACAACAAAGGCAATGACTTAACCTTGACCTCTCCACCTCCAACGCTTTGAGGACCTCCTCCAAGTTGGATTTCAAACACTTCAAGAGGGATCATCTTATTAGAAAGTGTGAGGGAAAGGTGTTTCCCTGCTACACGGTGGTCGATCAGTTGTGAGAAAGGTCTCTCCCTGACCCCATATTTTGTCTACGAGGGGTGTGTTCCTTGAGGTGGCCAGTGGAGTATGCAAAAGCGGTACTAGGAGCAAGATGACGCCAAGCCATAGTGATCTGAGGAAGCTAACAAGGAGGAGGATACCATGAAATTCACCCAGTAGTGGGTCATTTATCAGTCTTCACCAAGACATGGAGCATCATGCTCTGCTGTGTTGGCTAAATGGACATCTATAAAATCCCTTTTGTTTTGATTATGACAAACATTTCATTCTTATTAATCTAACGAGCTACTTGAGTGTGCAGGATGACAAAGCAACAAGGGAAAATCTACAAGCTTACATATTTATATTTTTCATGCAATGTAATCACTGTTGTAAAAAAATTGTACAAAAATATAATGTACAAGTACTTAGAATTGCATGTAAATCAAGTGTTAGATTCTCCCTAGCTAAACACCACAGTTAGACAAGTCATCCCATTCAAATAGGATTACTTATGCACACTCACACACATAATTAGTGCCTAAATTGAAACCTTGAAACAGGATCAATCTCGGTCGACAAACTCCTCGACCGAGACACTCTCGGTCGACAATCTTCTCGACCGAGAAAGATCCAAAGTAGCCGTTAGACACAACAGACAAGTTAGTTGGCAGTTGAAGAAAGACGTTGCAAATCACTTGTTCCAGAGAGCCTGTCGGTCGACAAAAGTTCGACCGAGTAGGTATCTCGGTCGACCATTTGTCGACCGAGATGGTCTCTGACAGCAACTGCAGAATAAATTAATTAGCCATTGTTAAAGCAACAACTTTGTACCTAACGGCTAATTAAGCACTTAGAAACCCCTAGAAGTTGTCTAGAACGTCCTTAAGCATCCTTAGGCCATTCCTATAAATAGGACAAGCCATAGGACACTCAATACTCACTTGTTACACTTGAGAAATACTTGAGCATACTTGAGCAATCTGTTGCAAGCAATTTGAGCACTGTGATCATTGGCCTACTTTCTCCTTAGCTCAATTTCATGTCCTATAGGCTAGAATCTCCTACCCACAGCAATCACAAGTTCACACACTTGGTTAGGAGATCTATACGCTTGATCTAGGCATATCAAGCCTTGGGCTTAAAGGATAAGTTGTAATTTCCTTTTTCTTTCTTGTTCTTTTTTATTATTTGTACTCTCCTTGCTACTCCTAGGGTTGGAGGCTGTGGAACGGAGAGGGTTGACTTCTCAGGTGGAGAAGGGGACTTCAAGCTACTTCAAGAAGGCTATCACAAGGGAAGCTACTTCAGAAGGCTGGTGCAACGAGAGTTGGTGCATCTACTTCAAGGGAAGGCTGCTTCAAGGTTGGGCGATTACTTCTAGGTGAAGGCTGCTTGAAGGGTTTGGGAAAAGAAATTGTATTTTATGTAAAGTCCTTGCGAGGTAATAAAATAAATTTCTTTTCAAATCCCGGTTGGGTAAGCAACCGGGTAGTGGACTGACGGCTATAGTATTTGCTATAGTTGGAACCACTCTAAACCCTGTGTCTCCTTGTCCAATATCTTCATTGTGGTTGTTTGAGTTTAAATTATTATTAAAATCTTTAGAAAACTCTATTCACCCCCCTCTAGTAGTTTTCAGTTGATATCAGAGCAGGCTTCAAGGAACCCTAACCAGGTCTTGAAGAATGGAGGGAAATGGTGAAAGGTGCTGTTTGGACAAAACCACAACATGCTGCAATTGGTGTTTAGGAACAAGCCACAAAACAACCGGATGCCCATGGAGATCAAAGGAAGAGCACAAAGAATGTCTTATTGCTACAACTAGTGAAGAAGAAGAAGAGGTAAGTCTTTTTGATTTATCTAAGGAAGAATTAGTTGCTATTATTGAAGAGACACATAATAAATATGTTGAGTGCAAAAAGAAATTAAAGAAATCAAATAAGGAAAATGATGATCTAAATGTTAAACTTCTTGCTCTTGCATCTGCAAATGAGGATCTCAAAGAGGGAAATAAATTTTCTGATCTTAAGTTAAAATCTATGGAAGCCGTTTGCAAGCTCCTTTCTGTTGAAAATTCAAACTTACAGACTCAAGTAAACGATCTTAAAAAACAACCATTATTGTGCACCCATATAGATTATGACACTATTGTTAAAGAAAGAAATTAATTGACATCAAATCTAGACCAAGCAAAACTAGATATTAAGAAGAGAATGGAAGAGATTACCAAGTTACAACAAAAAGTCAGTAATTTAAATAATAATGGCATTCTTGATCAAATCTTAGATAATTCCTATCATCAGATTGGGAGAAGAGGACTAGGTTATAAGCCTAAAGGGAAGTCCTATCAACCTAGTTGGAAAAAGTCACAAACCCATCAATCTATATATGTACCGAAAGGAACAAATACATTTTTACCAAAGAACAACCTAGAACAAAACCATAGAAAACGACTTGAGGTTGATTCTATATGTTGCCATTATTGCTCACGTCTTGGACATTACTCTTTTTCATGTCCTTATAAGAGAAAAGATGTAGAGTTAGTTTGGGTTCCAAAACCTCCAAACTAAATGAACAAAATCAAGTTGAGATATGACCAAAGACATTAGTTGCATATTTCTATGTCTATCTCAACTCTACATAATTACAAATGTAAATGAAATTAATATTAGTTTTGTTCCCTAGATGATTTAAAGTTTAAGTCAAATGAAAAGAAAATTCCTATTTTCATATGATTTTTTTCGTAAAAGTATTTTCTGGTCTATTCATATACTAATCATAAAATGGAATTATCATTGTATGTTGTTATTACCATTATACCATGCTTTCATCATTGGGTGCGCATAGATAATTGTATGCATGGATCCATGAAAATATATAAGCAAGCAAAATAATTTATTAGTTATATGTTATTTCTTGCAACAAAATCTCTAACTTAGTATCTTTGAAATAATTAATTGTGCCTCCAATTAAGTAGTATGCTTCAACTTGATATTTAAATTAAATTTTATGCAGATATTATACTCAATATATTCAATCTGAGAAATCTGCAAAATTTGCCTCTTGGTCAAAATAAAATTTGACTAAGGGGCGCCATGGTCGTAGTCAAATTCGACCTAAAATAAGTTTGACATAATAACTATTTTGGATATCCTTTTATGGTTAAAAGAAATTAATTTATGATCACAACTTGTCCCAATATTGTCAATAATAAACACAATATTAATCCCTTGGAAAATCTATATATGTGTGCTCTACAAAAATAGTCTTAAAAATGAGCTTCAAATT
Source organism: Alisma plantago-aquatica (assembly GCA_963693085.1). Taxonomy (NCBI): domain Eukaryota; kingdom Viridiplantae; phylum Streptophyta; class Magnoliopsida; order Alismatales; family Alismataceae; genus Alisma; species Alisma plantago-aquatica. Next base: position 172,648,656 of record OY856414.1, on the reverse strand, counting down.
CGTACTCAGTAAGTCTCTCGGTCGACGAACTCTTCGACCGAAAACCTCTCGGTCAGTCCCTCTCTCTCGACCGACAGAATCTATACAAATTTAGTATCAGACACACTTTCGGTCGACAAATGTTCGACCGAGACAATGTCGGTCGACAAATTGTTCGACCGAGAAATAGCCGTTGGATATAACCGTTGTAAACCGACCGTTATGACTGTTTATGACCGTTATATGACCGTTGGGGAGCCAAGTGGCGCGTCTGCAACATGACCGTTGCGGATGCTCGGTCGACGAGTCGTCGACCGACCAGGTCGCTGGAATGTTATAAAAGGAACCAAAAACGGGTCACTTCCTCACACTTGCATACTCTTGCTTCCATAGGCTCTCTCTAGTGCATTTTTGTGCAACTCTTTTGCATCCTCATCCCCAAGCCTTCCTTGCTTCTTCTCCACCTTCAAGCAACACAATGGCCTCATCATCTGCTCGTGGGAAGAAGAAGGTCGCCGGCAGGAAAGGAAGGGAAGCTCGGGAAACTACTCCACCACTGACGATCATCAACGACATTGCCTTCGTCGATGGAGATGCTGGTGATCGATATCTACGGCTTTCATCTAAAGCTCCTCTCCCACGACGACCAGTTGAAGTTATGGACTTCATCAACATCGTCGACTTGGAGGACCTTTTCGAAGTACAAAAGTTAAAAGAATTCATCAACCCTTCTTTTCCTTCCTATTCAATCAAGGTAGTGAATGAATTCTATGCAAACCTCATTTCCCACTCTGAAAATGAAACTATCTTCTTCTATACTATGGTCAATGGGCATAGCTTCCGATTTACTGAAGGGGATATTCTTGAAATGCTAAACATTGACATAGATGAGTATCAAGACACCCTTGACCTTACTTCTGGAAACCCCCTTAACCAATTCCTCCAAGATGACCATACCATTAGTCTTAGTGACATCAAAAGGACCATTTTTAAATCCAATACAACCTGTCACGAAGATAGAGGCACATATTATGCTATAAATCTTAAACCAGCTGCTAGGATTGTAAACCTCATTGTTTCAACAAACATACATCCTAGAGCCAATAAGTCTGAAGTTCCTGTTTTTCGCATGTGTCTAATATATGCCATTATTCAACGTATTCCCACAAATTTTATCCGCATCATTCTTAAAAACATGCTTGAGTTTTCTGGCAATCCTCCATATGCCGATTTTGTATGCCAAATTACTCAACATTTCCTTAAGACCCAACTTGAGGGTATGGGATATACATGAGAGCGTAGACCACAAAAGATAAGTAAGAATACATTAGAAAAAATGGGAATTGATTTTGGTCATAAAAGGGCTAGAGTTGAAGGAGAAACATCTCATCAAGACATACCACCACCCCCTCCTTCTAACCTATCACATGACCCCATTCAAAACACTCTTACTTATATTGCTGGCTCCCAATATCACCTGAGCAAACAACTAGACTATAACCATCATGCCATGACCTATATAAACCAAAGAATGCAAACCCTTTCACCAAACCAACCTGATGAATATCCGTATTCTTTAAAATCCTGGCATGCTCAATCCATACAATCCTTCATACAACTATTATCAAACTCCACCTCCACCATCTGTGGATCTTACACACACTCAGTTTTCATCCATGCAACTGCAAGATATTGCCGCTCATTTCCGATTTGACCGAGTACCTACATTCTTGGAAGCATATGCTCTAACTAAGACAGGTGCTCTAGATTGGCAAACATTGGTCCAGTATTATGGAACTGAGCCTTTTCTTGGGAAAGACCCTGACATTGATGTAATCCTTAAGTCTTTCCAGTAAATGTTGGAGTTATTGTAATGATATCTTTTGAATAATTGTAATGGGTCATCTCTATATGATGTGTCTATCTTTTTATGCTTGTAATACATGCTTTTAATAAAATTGGCCATCTTTACTTGATTCCAATGGATATTTTTTATGTGAGACATATTCAAAATATGGATTATAAGATCATCATTGTAGAACATACCAAATAAGGGGAGTAATAAATAAAAATGCAACCTTTATAATTGTGGCAAAATTGACAAATTACTTAAAACAGCTATGAAACAAATCCAGACACATTCTCGGTCGAGAAACTGTTCGACCGAGAACACTATCGGTCGAAAGATCGTCGACCGAGCAGGTTTCTGTTGTCAATTTTGCAATAAAACTGAATATATTCGCAAATTAATCATGTTTCTCCTCATCATGTTGAAGATAAAATTGGCAAAACCGCTTCCACTTTGGAAGATGTTTTCTTTGATATTGGTGCTACTTAAACACAAGCTCTTGGTTGTTATATGGACATCATTTTAATGTACTTAATCTTAGTATACTTTTGATAAAGGTCAAAATCAAAACTTAAAATCATTTGTGACCTTAGCAGCCTTAAATTGCTTTAATTGTAAGATTAAGGGGGAGCTCATAAAAACAAATTTGATTATTTGATTAAGAAGCTTACAAAAAACATTATTTGGAGCTTTTTACGACCTTAGTATTTTTTTAGTTATGAAGAAATCTATGAATTTCAGAAAAATGATATAACTTGTACTTAAAAGAACTCTCTAAACAAATCGGGACTTAACATACCTTGCATTTGGATGGAGACATTTGTATGTACTCTGAGATTAAAGGACTCTCATATCATTTTATGGGCTTAACATTCCTTGTAAAATGGATGAGAAATCAATACATATGCCATGTATCTAACAGGATCACATATCATTTCAAGGCTTAACATCCTTTGCAAATGATTGAGAAACAAATTGTGGCTAAATTAGAAAAATATGATCCATGTTCCTAATAGGATATCTAATTAAGGGGGAGTTTTTATTCTTAACGGTTATCTTTTTGAAATGACAAAGGGGGAGAGATAAATATAAAATTAACATTTAGTAATTGTGTCAAACTCAATAAATGAGTTTCATAAATAAACTCTTGGCTTTACATTGAAAGTTGCTATATTCCCAAATGATCTGGATTTCATGTTCCATAATTCATGGGGAATAATAAGCACACATTTTATACACAAGAGAAAAATCTACAAAAGGTAATCTAAAGGTATGAAACTCATATGTTTTATATTTCCTTTATTTATATTTTGGAAATGTTTGTCATCTTCAAAAAGGGGGAGATTGTTGGCTAAATGGACATCTATAAAATCCCTTTTGTTTTGATTATGACAAACATTTCATTCTTATTAATCTAACGAGCTACTTGAGTGTGCAGGATGACAAAGCAACAAGGGAAAATCTACAAGCTTACATATTTATATTTTTCATGCAATGTAATCACTGTTGTAAAAAAATTGTACAAAAATATAATGTACAAGTACTTAGAATTGCATGTAAATCAAGCGTTAGATTCTCCCTAGCTAAACACCACAGTTAGACAAGTCATCCCATTCAAATAGGATTACTTATGCACACTCACACACATAATTAGTGCCTAAATTGAAACCTTGAAACAGGATCAATCTCGGTCGACAAACTCCTCGACCGAGACACTCTCGGTCGACAATCTTCTCGACCGAGAAAGATCCAAAGTAGCCGTTAGACACAACAGACAAGTTAGTTGGCAGTTGAAGAAAGACGTTGCAAATCACTTGTTCCAGAGAGCCTGTCGGTCGACAAAAGTTTGACCGAGTAGGTATCTCGGTCGACCATTTGTCGACCGAGATGGTCTCTGACAGCAACTGCAGAATAAATTAATTAGCCGTTGTTAAAGCAACAACTTTGTACCTAACGGCTAGTTAAGCACTTAGAAACCCCTAGAAGTTGTCTAGAACGTCCTTAAGCATCCTTAGGCCATTCCTATAAATAGGACAAGCCATAGGACACTCAATACTCACTTGTTACACTTGAGAAATACTTGAGCATACTTGAGCAATCTGTTGCAAGCAATTTGAGCACTGTGATCATTGGCCTACTTTCTCCTTAGCTCAATTTCGTGTCCTATAGGCTAGAATCTCCTACCCACAGCAATCACAAGTTCACACACTTGGTTAGGAGATCTATACGCTTGATCTAGGCATATCAAGCCTTGGGCTTAAAGGATAAGTTGTAATTTCCTTTTTCTTTCTTGTTCTTTTTTATTATTTGTACTCTCCTTGCTACTCCTAGGGTTGGAGGCTGCGGAACGGAGAGGGTTGACTTCTCAGGTGGAGAAGGGGACTTCAAGCTACTTCAAGAAGGCTATCGCAAGGGAAGCTACTTCAGAAGGCTGGTGCAACGGGAGTTGGTGCATCTACTTCAAGGGAAGGCTGCTTCAAGGTTGGGCGATTACTTCTAGGTGAAGGCTGCTTGAAGGGTTTGGGAAAAGAAATTGTATTTTATGTAAAGTCCTTGCGAGGTAATAAAATAAATTTCTTTTCAAATCCCGGTTGGGTAAGCAACCGGGTAGTGGACTGACGGCTATAGTATTTGCTATAGTTGGAACCACTCTAAACCCTGTGTCTCCTTGTCCAATATCTTCATTGTGGTTGTTTGAGTTTAAATTATTATTAAAATCTTTAGAAAACTCTATTCACCCCCCCTCTAGTAGTTTTCATGCTGCTCCACAACCTACATAAGAAGAAGACTATTTTTCGATGGAAGGTATGTATGGGATGCTCCAATCAATTCAACATGAGCAACAACAACAATCCACCATCTTGGTAGAGATCCACGACATTCAAGGGTAGCGTCTTCAGTAGAACTAGGCCATTTATGACAATGTCGCCTTCTCCTGGACAACCAGGAGAATATGCACATTCACCTACAATGGATTGAACATTACCAACATCTTCTCTATGATCATTATTGGATCCAAGGACAATTTCCCAACTACCTGTAGCCACTGGAGATGCCAACTCAGCCTCCCACTTTATCCATCACATTCTACACACCTGATCCAAACATGTAGAAACCACCATTTTGATTTGGTACCATAATTCCACCTCTTTGATTGGATTTTGACTATAAGGACATCATCAAGTTCAAGCTTAGGGGTGTGTTGGAACAATTTTATCTTTATGTTTTTCCTTAGTTGTTTTGAGATTTTGCGTTATCATTAGTTTATAGGATACACAACTATCTGGTGTAATAATGGAGCATAATTATCATGATTTCTTCCTTCATCATAGAGTGTGTAATTTGTGCTTTTGCAACGAAATTTGAAGTTTAAATGAAAATCCATAATGGTCATATCTTTAAAATTTCATTTGCAAAATTTTAAGGCAGCACGACTTAGAGGAAGTGTATGAGTTAGCTAGCTTGAGGACATTTGATATGAATATTTTTTTTAATTTATCCATGAATTGAGGATGATGTTGAGGTGTGAGCTTGAACAAACCAAAGAAGTAACAAGACCTTAAAAAGAATTTTTAGAAGTAGACTCTAAAGGTTACCCTGTACACATATTGATAGAAGAGGCACATATCACATTTTAAGAAAGCCATTGTCTCTTAATCTTATGATTCCACCTACTTTTTATACATTTCATCAACCACCTTAAGATGACCAAGTAACCCAAATCGTTTCTTTTTTACTACATTGCATAGCATAATAGGTGAAATGATAAGTTAGTTTTATTTTATTGCATTAATTACAAAATGGAAACAAAAATTCTGCATATCAATTTGTTTCATGATAAAATCCATGTAGATGGCATATTTTATACATTCATTATTTCATCATGTGCATATGTTGTTTGCCTCTGAAAATAAAGTGAAAGGTACACATCCATACCCTTCTAAATAAAAAATAGAAATTTTTTCTTTTGTTCAATGAGTTGTGTAGTAAAGCCTGAGTATACTCTTCAACTATGCAAATATAATAGGGCAAAAGAAAAAAATGTTGAATAAATAGAGAGAAAAGGGTGCCTTGAGCTCATTTCTGAATTTTTCTTCAAGAAGAGATAGGAACACCTACATGATTAATTTATTCTACTTCATTCTCATCAAATAAATGAGACAAACAATGCTCACATCATTCCACCAAAACAAGCAAGCATTATGATTCATGCATTTCTTGTTTCCTTCATTTTGTAGGTTCATCGTGTCTTTTTTCAAAAATTATTCCCATGTTACTTGTGATTCTTTATAAGCCACCTACTTCATTCCACCTATTGCACTTTATAATAGGCCACATATACGATTGATCTCTTTATTCATTCTTATAAGGAGAGTTGCTTACAATTAGTTTGGTAGGTAGAAAAGAGCAATGTAGATAGGGAAACACATGATGCACCAAGCAAATGCTCTATTGACTATGATATTAACAACTATATTAATAGTGTTTTATTCTTCTATGGGTGGACGTATTCAATGAGTATTTGTGATCACTTGAGAGAAGTTATTTTTTTAGTGGTCGGTAAGGGCTGGTTTGGGAATGCCAGGTGGGGGTAGCTGAGAAATGAAGTTCATATTTTGTGTTCGTTTGCTAATTTGTATCAATGATAGTGGAGTTTATATGATTGTGGGTAGTGAATTCCACTATGAGAGTAGGTGGTTCTTACTACATGTCCCTTGGTACATGGTAAGGAGAAATAAATATTGACAAATGATGCTAATTGCAGTGTGTACTATGGTAAAACTGTCTTCCTAAGGATTATGTTCCATTTGTCATCACAACCTCATTATTTTTTTTGCAAATAGTTAATTAATCAATCAATCACCTTTTTCACTATGTCTAGTTGATCAAGTCAGAGTTAGTAGTAGTATCTAGATACGTTTCCCTGAGCTTGACACTCGGGCCTCATATGCCTATATTACAGGGTACATGCACTTGTGTTATACACGTGTAGTAAACACACATCAATTACCAGTTGAAATTTAAAGCTAAAATAGTACTACCTTGTTTATGTCTTGTTAAGATCTCTAGAAAGTTTTAGATGTTAATGAGATTCATATTATGAATTATTACTATTTTTATGTAAAGGACAAATTTATCTTTTACCTGTCCAAGTTTGAAGCTGGGTTCTCTTTATGGTCATGAATCAATAAATACACCATGATTGAGTAACATGGACTTGATTCATACATTTTATATCTTCTTAAGTTGCAGTTTATGATTGATTTAACAAAAATCATTTAGGCGCTTGTATGTAACTTGATTGAATGTAGTAAAAAATACTTAAATGGCTTAATTAATCAAGTGTAACTATAATCATGTATTGCCCTATGACCGTAGAAATATCTTAGTGTTAGGATTGCTAGATAGTGAAATAATTTATCTAAAAGGAGCACATAGTCATATATTGTTGATTATATGCAGGTGCAGGGAACAATATCCTTATCATCCCAATTATAAGGTTTTAGAAGCGGTTGAGGCCATGTCTTAGATTTTATGTGACAGAGAGAAGTTGCAGTTGTAACTTTGATGTAAGGGTTTATATTCTAGTTTTGGTGTTGTGGCTTGTCTACCCAGGATGGACCATATTTGTTTTAGTAGATCGGTCCTTGTGCCACTATAGTTTGTCACTCATACTGACCAAGGGAAGAAACTATAAGGATTCTAGTCATCCTAGATCTTATATGGGACTGATTGAGATGTTACAGTGATTAGTTGGTAGTTTTATTGTATGACTCAACTACCCAAGGATGAGTAAAATGCGTAACCCATCCATGTAATATATCTATTAGGTTACTTTGACAAATTACATTAGATGATAACTATGGCTCTGCTCCTCACTAGCATTATATGTGATCATGTCTCCCAATTTGTACTATATGCATCTATAACTTTAGATATGGTTGAACATTGCATATACACAACTATCCTTTCTAATATGTTGTACTATCTATCTTAACTTATTTAATTACATAACTCGTTTGTAAGCAATAAATGTTATTAGTAGTCATATCATATTGCTCAGACTTGGACTCTCACCTCATGGGTTTCCACACTTTTTAGGTGATGAATAAAATGGTCAGACTCATGGTGGCAAGAAGCCTCAATTTGGAGATATTTAAAGATGGAGAGGGGAAGGATGGTGTGCTTCCACCTCTACAACACCATCCCACATTTCACACTGGCGGTGTTCAAAGTGATTTATGGGTAGCCAATAGGGAATGTGTGCTCCACACCAAGTGACTTTGACTTCACATGGGCATGGTGTATCATGACAGAGTTGCCACAAGGATTCACCATCAACTAGCATCAATATTCTATCATGGATATTGAGCATTCGTTCACCTAGATTTTGCATCAGTATCTCATCTACACCACCTTTTTCTAGGTCTACACAAGGTCAAGTGATGGTGCCATAAGTTGATCTTTTTCCTTTGGGCATTCTTGTCATGAGGGCAAGAGAAAGTCACCTTGACTCGTTATTCTTGCAAAGTATGTTGGTGGTCAAGAGTCAAGTGTATAGTAAGCCTCCAATTCATTTTCATAGGCTCACTACACCAGTGGCGCTTCCTATGTGTCACTAAATGATTTCAAGATCTACTTTTAGGGTTGAATTGGTTTACAATTTAAGTAATTAAGTCCATATTGGTGTTTCATTAAGTTCTAATCTCCATAAGTTCATTTACTACCCTTAATAATCATTTGATCCATAAACCCTAGTTTTGGCGTCACCTTCATGGTTGTATTCTAAAAGGTACCTTTTTATGCAAAAGTCCAACTTTTATCATGTTAAGATTTTGAAGATGAAAGAGTATGCATCTAAACATTCATATGTTGACAAACCCTAATTCCATCATTAAAGGTATGCTTTTAATCACAAAGAAACCCTAATCCTTCAAATCTTGGATTATAATGTTCATATGTGTCCAAGGTGTTCCCTTTATTCATAACAAATTTATCTTTGAATAATAACATCAACTAAATTCATTAGATTCATTAATACTAAAAATTAGGGTTTTAATCCATTTAATCACTTTATAGATAGAAACTTTGAACACTTTTTGAACTAGAGACATATTTATGTTTCAATTTCATTTTTATTGGATTCCTTGTGTTTTTCTGAGCAAAAATCATACATTACTTGTAATGTTTGGCAAAAGAATGTATTTTTAGTCAATTTTACAAAACAGAGCCATTTTCATGATTTTCTATCTAGAGAGGCGAACTAAATACCTAATCGCAAAAATCACTGCTGTTAGATCGTCGGTCTTCATTTACCAGGGTAGAGATCGCATGGCTCGCATTGATCACACCCACTCACTCTATTCAAGCACACTGAGGAAACCTGGGCCTTTAATTGCCTTTGTTGGTCCATAGGTTGACTCAATCTGACGGTCCCCGAACCTCCCCCCCCCATTTCTCGTCTTCAAGGACTTATATGTAGCGGCACCATGGTAGAGATGTCACCGGAGAAAGATGGATCAAGAGAGAAAGGCAGGTTCTTGGGACAGGGTGTCGCCGTTTGCATTCGTGGAGTTTTATAGAACTCGATGAGGGGTCTATTTATAGGTGTGGGGTTTGGTTTAGGGTTCCTGATCTCGCATGAGAGATGTATGGCAACAAGATCTCATTCTCGGTCCACAAGCCTCATCTTAGCATGGAATTGATGAGTTTCAATTTTGGTTTGAAGAGATGAATCCATTGGTGCTACTAATTTGCACCAACATGGGTTCGGAGAGGAGATTTGATCCTCGATTCTTCATGTGTGTACATGTCTTCTTTCCTATTCTAACACAAGGTGAGGGGTGACTAGGCCACAGTTAGATCCTGATCCAACATCTACTATGGCACGCGGCTTGTAAATGAAATAAATAGGATTCCTAGTTTGAAAAGGATATGCAACATATAATGTGTATTTCTCTTTATCCTCTCACTTTAAGGATTTTGAAAAGTGCATATCTCTTAAACCATGCAGCCTTTTAATCCCAAATTTTGAGGGAAAGTTCTTAATGATTTAATCTACAAGTGGAAATACTTTGAGACTTAAAATCGAAAAGAATAACCCCTTTTCTTCAAGTCCAAGTCATACACTTAAAAGGCATATATTATACATTTAAACTCATATTTTCTATTTCTTTCTTTCTTTTTTATTCTCTTTATTTTGACTTTTATAGATATTAGAAGTCAAGTGAAACTAAAACATCCCTATTGTATCCACCTATGCCACCTTATAGAAAATTCCATGTTTTTCTTAACTATAAACATATGTTATTCATTTTCCTTTTACCTTTTCAATTATTATGAACTTTTTCTCTTCTCTTTATTCTTTTAAACTTTCATTGGCTTATTAAGATAAGGAAAATCACGAAAAATCCATTATTCAAGACAAATTTTGCAAAGAAACCCAAAATGTACATAATTATCATGAAATACCTTTTTATTAAATAATTGCATAACAATACAACCAAAATCAAGGTTATAACACCATGCGTCTCTACCATGACAAAAACATATGTTTTGACCGTAACCCAAACTCTTGTTACAATTGAAACAAGAACCATACAAGCAAGTGTCACCACCAAAACAAGAACATGTGTATCGACCCTAAGTGTTACAACCATCAACCCATAAGGGTTGTTTGGGTCACGACCGTAACAACATATGGCATGTTGCGATCATAGGAGAAAAGGGGTGCAGTGACCATTAAGGTCAAGCTACCTCAACATCACTTTACCATCTCCAAAATGGAAGGTACCTCATTGATAATATTAATATCAAGGAAAAACCATAATAAACAATATGGAAAACTCCATGCAAAAAAGAACGTCAAAACCTTGAAATTCATCTCTAACATAGTCCATCGAGAAACCAAAAAAGGACAAAGAAGACCAAGCTTCAACCTCAAGAAAAACTGATCAAAACCTCAAGTAAAACATGAGAGCCAAACCAGACCATGATGATACAAAAATGATCATGATGCATGTAACAAAATCACCTCACCCATCACATAACAAGTCATGTACAAGAAAGTTAGGGTTTAAGAAAGAGAGCAATCAACATGAGAATACTATAAAGTCTTGAAAGTTAGATCATGATAATCTCATATAGAACATTAGTATCAAGTTTAGAGATCAAAACACTAGCATGCAATCAATATTATGGTGCAAGTAATAGAAGAAGGTAGAGAGTTATATAACCCGCCTTATATAGAGATCCAAGCTCCAAGATCAAAGGCTCCAAGAGAGAAGATGATGCTTCAACTTGGATCAACACTTTGACCACAAGATAACTTCAAAATAGAGGAACACCATGGTCAAAAGAATGTTTAAAAAAGAGGGTGAAAAACCCTTGGATGAACCAAGAAGAAAGAGGAGAGCTCATCCTCACTTGGTATCACCATGTCAAAACATAGTCTATGACCTTTGCGAGGAGAAAATGTTCAAGGTAGCCACCATGTCAAAACATGGTCTAATGTCTGAGAAGGAGAATATGGAAGGTAGGGTTCCAAAGGAAAAACATGATCAAGAAGGTAGAACCACTTACCAAGAAGAGAAACCACCAAGAATCACGACAAGGAAGGGGATCAAGCTCCAAAGCACCACATGCAAGGTTTATCGACCTCCAATGCACCCAAGATCAGTCCTTCTTGTTCCTATAATATCCAAGGACAAACACAAGAGAGGGGAGAAGGGAGGGTCAAAAGGATACTTGCATGAAGGAGAAAGGGGTTATATACTCAAAGGAGGAGGGAAGTAAGGTAGGTGTGAGATGTCAACATAAGAGATCATCAAAGGGACACTTGTCCACCAAGAAAATAGCCATGCAACCACTAAACATATGCATGCAACCTATGGTGATAAAACCTAGGTGGGGTTTCGACCACATGGGTCACCACCACCCTAGAGGTCAAAACAAACATCAAGGCACCTTATCTCGACCAATACAAAAGATCACCAAGCAGACCTGGTCGAAACACATCACAAGAAGGCCAACCATCTCGACCAAACCATACCTAGACCTCCATGGTCGAAATAAGCATCAAGTAGGGAAATTTTTGTGGTTGCAACACACCTCTAGGTGAGAGTGTTGCGGTTGCAACACACTCCACATGAGCTCAAGGTCGATACACATCTCCAAGGTCAAAACCCTAGAAAACCCTAGCATCACCACATGATGCCACCTCATCAACCAAGGTCCAATAAGGTGCCCCATAGTATCATTCTCTCTCTCATGGTGCTAAAGCACTAAGGGCACTCTCAAAATGTGACAAATTGCAAGATAACCCCTCAACATGGGTAAATTGCAACTTGGTCCAAAACAAAACAAGCATACAAAGCTCAAACATAATCAAAATAGGACCAAACTAGAAACATAAGATTGTCACATGTTAGATAAGCATCTCAAAGGAATATATTAAGGTTAATAATCTTATTAAGAAAAACAAGCATACTCGAGCACTAAGCTAGGTCAGGGGCCTTACATCCATAAATCCCTAACAAGGATTTTTCCCCTGAAACCCTATGTGAAAAGAGAGGGGTACTTCATATACATATCTTCCTCAAGCTCCCACATGGCTTCATCTACACCACAGTGATACCACAGAACCTTAACCAAAATGATATCCTTCTTCTTCTTCAACTTCTTGATCCTCCTATCTAGGACAACACATGACCTTCTACATAAGACACATTGTCATCTAGCTCAACCTCCACAGGCTGCAAAACCAACTCAGTGTTAGGATGGCACTTCCTCAACATGCACACATGGAACACCGGATGCAACCTGTGCAACTCAAGTGGCAAATCCAACTTATATGCCACCTTCCCAACACGTGCCACCACAGGGTGAGGTCCCACATGGGAGCCAACCTACCCTTCTTCCCAAACCTCAAAACACCTTTCCAAGGAGAGACCTTGAGATACACTCTGTCTCCCACTTGGAACTCTAAGGGCCTACAACGACTGTCTGCATATGATTTTTGCCTATCTTAGGCTGCCTTCAATTGTTGTTGTATCATCTTTATTTTCTGTATTGTCTGATGCACAAGCTCAGGACCCAAAAAATGGGACTCACCAGTCTCACACCAACACAACGGAGACCTACAATGTCTCCCATACAACATCTCATAAGGTGTCATATCATTTCTCCTATGATAACTATTATTATAGGAAAACACTATCAAACTAAGGTTCACATCCCAACTACCCAAAAACTATAAGACGCTGGATCTCAGTAAGTCCTCTAAAGTCTTTATCGTCCTCTCAGACTATCCGTCTATCTGTGGGTGAAACATAGTGTTGAGCCTCAACTGTGTACCCAAAGCTATGTGCAAGCGCTCCCACGGGTAAACCGAGGACCTCTATCTGACACGATAGTATCTGGGATACCATGTGAACACACTATCTCATCAACATATATCTGTGCATGCTTCTGTACTGTGTATGTGGTCTTCACTGGCAAAAAGTGCACTGACATGGTCAATCTGTCAATAATCACCGAAATGGAATCATGACCTTTCGCTTCCCTAGGAAGACCAACCACAAAGTCCATCGTAACATAATCCCATTTCCTCTATGGTAATGATGTGATGGTCTTAATGACCTTTGGGCATAGTTGATCCCTATTGGAGGTGTAATCATATTTATAACATGATAAGGGTTGGAACCCTGGAATACTATGTCATGGAATTATATCATGTGGCGGTATGATGACAAGTGTGATCTCATGATTGACAATATAGATTAAGAATTATAACTCATACCTTTTATATCTTCTGGAGTTGTAATACTTATACACTTACTAGAAATGAATTAGGATTTGTATGTCCACTTGTTTGATGCATCCTTAATTCATCAAATTTGCAATAACTAATTAAGTAAAACCCTAATCATGTAGTTCCATGTGTCATAGAACCATCTTCAGTGTTAGAACTTGCTGGATGGTGAAATGAGTGTTCCTTAGGAAAACTTGGAGCGCATACTATTGGGTATGTGGGGTGTAAGAGACTGTGTGTGCCCTTGACATCCTTACACACATCTTATGGAGGATGGCTACAGTCATGCCTCAATATTGTGATGTGTCAAAGACATCAGTAGGTACAACTACATGATGCCTCAGATAGAACATGCATATGTGACCTGTTCTCTAGTGTTGTGACCTGTGCCAAGGCAGGGTAGTTGCTTTCAGTTTGACTATATGTCATTGTTGGCAGTTGACTGTTATTTCTCTGTGTGTCTCTCATACTGATCGGGAGTTGTGGGTGAGATCATGGAGTCTGACTCTTCCATAGATCTAGTATGGAACTAATTTTGACTTGGTAGTGGTCAATTGGATTTGGGTAGTACGACTCATATCCTTAGGGTATAATAAAAGATATAATACAACCATGTAGTATATATGCTTCACATTAGATGTTAACCCTTGCCTTATTCTTCTACACTAGTAAATGTTATATAATGCAATTAGAGAGATTAATTGAAAGTAAAAGATAAGTTCTACTTACTCTCTTATATATCTTATTGAATCTACATGTTGTTATGCTTAACTGTTTAGTTACTTAACTACTCAACTTACCTAGTTTGATAGAATAGTTCAAAATGCTCAATTTCTTATTAAATACTTAATCTTTAGGTTTATTTACTTTTAATAAAATATGGTAATCAATAATCATTTTTAAGAGTTATATCTCTTATTGGGACATGGGTCTCACCTCATGGGTCACCACATCTTTTTAGGTGGTCGAAGGCAGCGCAGTCATACCCTACTGTTGAAGAGGATCAACCTGGTGAACAATAGACGTTGAAGGTGGGATAGGGTTGGTTATAGAAGTAGAGTCCCAGTGTCATCCCTACACTCTCATGTCTGGGTATGGGATGTGTTTTATTGATGATATACTTGTATTAACATGAGTTTTGGGTAGTATGCCATTGTTTGTATATATGGCATGTACATGTGGAAGGAATATTTCTATTATGTACAAGTTGTGGCCTCATCCACTGAATACATATGTAAATACATGTTATGATGTAAGAGCATATGGAAAGATGGATCTTGATGTAAATGTTTCAAAACTTGGTTATGATGTTGAAATTGGTTTTAATTATGCCACTTTTCAGACTATGTGATTAGTTAGTAGTTGGTCATGTTTTATGTTTTGAGTAATCTAGTTAGTGTGATGAGGTTTCATAATTATATATAGCGTTGGTTCTACATAGACAACTGTAAAGAGGTGAGATCACCTCCTTACTAAAATTTAAAGGAAGTACAAAACATCTATCTTTTTAGAAAGACAAAAGATAATTAGGGATGCATTAATAATATTCCAAGTAAATACGCATGCACCAGATACATTATAAAATGTCAATAGCAACAAAAATAAAATTGCTAAGCCTATTACATGGCTTTCATTATTCATTACATGATTGTTCCCAAAAGAAAAAGATAAGAGAATAGGATCTAGCTATAGCAACCTAGACATCCTTTTAGATAGCTTGAGATATACTCCTGAGATGACTTCCTTCAAACTTGTCTTTCTCCTTGCTCAACACTAGCACCTGGGTGGTTGGGAAAGCACCAAGCCAAGGGGAAAGAAAACAAGGTATGCATCACAAAACTAGTCTAGGATAACAAGATAAGTAAAGCAAATAAGAACATGATAGGGTTCATCATAAGATAAAGATAACAAGAGTATGAGGCTATATTCAAAAGAAACTTGCCATTAACAATTATATTAAAAAAGATTTGCATGTAAGATAATTATGTCTACCTAACTAAGTAGGGTTTAGGCACCTACCAGACCTCTAACCTATAGGTGAGGGGAGAATAAGACATTCTCAGTCACCTACAAAATTATATAGGAGAGAATAAAAACATTCCCCAAGGAGATTAAGTACATGCCCTCTGTGGCTGGTTGTACATAAGTATCGCTTCTTTAAATTAAATACAACATAAATCTACATGCTAGAAAAGTAGTCATGGCAAGAGTAGTCATAATATTCAATAAGCATGGAAGTGGGGTATAAGACCCAAACAAGAAGAAATTATAATATGATTTGAGGCATGAAAAACATTAGGATTCAAGAATAGAAGATTTAGGGTTCATTTAAGCCTCATTAGGGAAATATAGGGTTTTGCTGCAATTATCCCAACATAGGGTGTAAGGAATTCACATACCTCTCTTGCTGATATCAATTACTAACTTTCACCACTTTAATTGAGTCCAAGTTCCACTTTCCCTATTTTCAATGTATTAACATGCATTAGAGTACATAGTGCACATTAATGTATAGAAACCCTAATTTTCAGAACGTTTTAGCAAAATTCAGATTTAGCTTTTGAAAATATCACAATCTAACTCATTAGGGTCTCCTGATCAAGAAAACATATTTTTATGTTAATTTTGGAGTTATGAGGATTAAGATGTACTTTTTATGATTTTTATGCATTAAATTCATTTTACAAAAACTACCCTTTGTCAAACTATGAAATCAGACCTTTAATATATATTTATTATATTGGGATTAATTTTCAAATTCCAAAACATATTTATTTGTCAAATTTGGATAAGCAGATTAGAAGATATGAAGTTTTCAATACTGACCAATAGGAAATTGCCACATCATCAAACTGATCGAGATAATTGAGGAGAGAGGGAGAGGGAGAAAACACCATTTGACCCAAGATCAGGGTTTAGGTTGCATAGGTAACCAAACTAGAGCTTCTAGAGAAGGTAAAATAGAAAGAAAGCAAAACCCTAGAAGAACATGGTAAATAGAGATGGAGATCATCGATTTCAAGAAAGAAGCATGCGTTTTAAGCATGTACTAAGAAATATATGAGAAGGGGGTTAACAAAACTTGCCTCTTGGAAGGTAAGAAGGTCCAAACAGCAAGGATCTTGAGATTAGAAGGTCTGGTTGATCCAAGCCAAGCTCCTTTCTTGAGCAAAGACCACCTTCTCCACTTTAGAGGTGCAAACCCTAGCAAAAGAGCATGGAGATGAGATATTTTAGGGTTCTAGGTGGAGTTTTACCATGGAAGGTCATGGTTTCGACCTGGAAGAAGGTGGGATGTTACAACCCCAATTTTTGGGTTCAATTGGTTAGAAATGTAATTTGTCATATTTGAACAAATAATGATATAATTTGTTTTGAATAAATGGATTTCATTTACAATAGCCTTGATGATTGTGTTGTGGGCTTTATTGGCTATTGGGCCCAATAACAAGGAAATTCAATTATTTAAGAAATCGAGAAAAGAAAGATGTAGAAACCTCTAGAAGGCAAAGAACTTAATACAAAGATGGATTTCGTGCCACATGGGTTCCTTGGGTCCCAAGGAGTCCAAAGTTGCATAGAGAATGCAATAAGAAAAGAAAAGATTAATTAAGTATTTCTTTATTAAGAAAGAAATTGAAAATAATGGTAAAATGTGGGAAACAAGTGAAAAGAGGTGTAATTGAGTTATTCTTGGTGGAATTTCGTATCCCAAGGATTCCTAATGATAAAAGGAATACCAAAGAGGAAAATAAAAGAGAAATAAAGAGAAATCCTCAAAAGAAAATATTTTAATAAGAAATAAAATAAGATAATGAGGAATAATGCATTTAGATGCATCTAGAAGGATAATAAGTATCCAATAAAAAGGATTTCGAAATAATAGAGTTTCTTGAGATCCAAGGAGTCCCAATAAAGAGGAAAGGAAGAGGAAATACCAAAATTTCAAAATAAAAGGATAATGTGATACATTAATGGGTTATGTAGTATTTTAAAGAAGGAAGCATTTTGTAATTAATGGAAATATGAATTTTGTGCCCAATGAATTTAAAGCCAAGAAGAAAGAGAATAACAAAAGGATTTTTGAATTTCCTTATTATCCAAAAGATACGGTTTATTACTAGATTAAGTTAGGAGAGAGAAGAATTACTTCACCATGAAGGAATAAGGATCCTATTGGGAAAGGACTCTTTTTCTTTTAGATGCACACCCTAGGGTGTGGATATCCTCCCCTATTTAAGGGATGGAACCACAACCTCGAATCCAGGAGGATCTCAGACCTCTCACGTCTTCTTCAACTCTTGAATTCATTCAAACCCTAACCTATGAAGACGACTCTACCTCATGAGCAACAAGTGTCCGTGTGTAGTCGAGATGGTGAGTGGATGCCCACAAGTTTGGGGAGGGGTTTCACCATCGTGGCTCTGCCCTAGTCTGATCGCAAGAGCCGCAACACCACTGCTATGACAGTCGTGCACTGCAGGCGTGTCCAGGCCAAACCGGCCGTCATGGACAATAGCTGAAGACACCCAACAGAGTGAGGAGGGTAGACGGAGGTCGGGGAAGCATCCCCGGTGGCCGCCGAGGTCAGGAGTGGAGAAGGGCAGCCGCAACCTGCTACAGTTCGACACCAAGCTAGGCTTCCCGAGGTAGAAGACAACCTGGAGTGCGTTGGACCATTTTACCCTTCTGGGTATTGAAGAGCCGACCACTTAAGGAGGGGAAGTTTCATCAATTTGAAATGTTTCCCAAACCAACGAGCTCTTTGCATGGGAACGGGCCTACGTGGCAGCCTCCCATTGGCCCACAGTAAGTTATTTTGTTAAATTCGTATCTCAATAACCGTAGCTCAGATAGATGCGCATTATATATGAATTTTTCTCAGAAATATGAGAGGAATGCAAAAAAAAGATATTTGAAGCCTAATTCTGATTGAAATTCAAAAGTAACGGAAGTTGTTAACTTTAGTGTAATAGTGATTAAGAAACCCTATTTGGATATGATTAATGCGATTAGTAGGGTTTAATTGATGGTTAAAGTTGATATTAACCTGTTAGTCATAAAGAGATACATTAAGATCGAAAAAGTTGAATTTGGCACGTCATTAGTTAATTTAGAGTTTCATGTGCATGAATAAACATTAATGGGCCTTGAAACCCTAATGTTGGAAAATTCAACTCTTAATATCTCTAATTATTCAAAGTGGTGGATAAAGATGAGATATAATGATTCTAAGATATTTCGAGTATTAACGTTCCTAATTTGTGAATAAATAACCTTAATATAGAAATTAGGGTTTTTGAATGAATCAAGATAGAATTAATGATAAATAACATTCATATGAGTATTAGAGCATAATGAACTACAAATTGATGATAAACGAGCATAATGACTTTGTCATGGGTTAAAGAGGATAAAAATGGTAGCTTTAATGAAAAGAGGCTTAATGGACTTATTTAATGGTTAATTATGCCTTAAATCTGAAACTGAGGATTAGATGTTGAGATAATTAGGGTTCATAATCAATTGCGTTAAATTAGGGTTTAAAATAGTAAAAGATGAAGGGAAACCCTAATTGCAATGGAAACCCTAAAAGGGGACTAGAAACCCTAGTAAGCGAGCTAGATTTAATAGATCTTAATGACATGAGTAATAAAAGAAAATTGTATAATTGTTTCAGGATCTTATTGAATGCTTGCTTGCCTATTGGTTGATTGGATTATTTCTATCTCACATCAACTTGACAGGTATGTGGTTAAGCTTATGATTATCCCGCATTAGTTTTCCAGGGATTTTATCGATGTTTACATCGTGTCTTGAATTAATTGTTGGATGAATTTAATTCATGCAAATTATAATGTCAATATGACTATCACATAAGAGATGTGCCTACTAGCTCAGATCCTAGTCCCCTCTGTAGCTTAATGGGTTGACCTAGTACATGGCTACCAATGGGGGTAGGCCCATCAGGTCATTGGATGACTTAGTATATGGCTACCAATGGGGTAGGTCCATCAAGTCACTTTGAGTCAGAGATTAGACTACCTATGGGTAGTGCCATGCGACTCAACCCTAGATATCAATCTACCCGTTAGGTAGGATCATGCGGGGTTTAATAAGGATCTACCTAGAGAGAGGTAGTATCTCAGTCCACTACATGGATAGCACAGAGATAGGGGATAAGAAAGGATTGAGTAGTATGGTTTAAAATGTAATCTTGGCTATTAAATGATAATTGGATGATTACTTGTTATTATAGTTGCATGATTATTGTTTCCCCCACATACCAACTTCTTGCTGACCGACGTTTTGTTTGTTGGTGTTTTAGGTACAATGAAAAGAACAAACAGTAAAGTGGCATATGTGGAATTAAATGAGAATTAACGTGCACGGGAGGATTAGTTAGATCAGTATCTTCATGGTTAGAAGTTTAGAAATCCCAGTTTTTAAAAGGTAAGCAAAATTTTATTTTATACCAGTTTTCAGTTTCGTTGGTAAAGTTTATTAATTATTATTGATTATTTGTCGAACCTTTAATCCAGGTTATTGGTTAATGGCTCTAACCTTTTGGTTTGCCTTAATTGGGGGTTACCAGGAGGCGGGGTCATTACAATTAGTATCAGAGTGAAGGTTCCTCACTTTATCTTTAATAATTATTAAATTTTACAAATTCTATAGAACCCAAGGGAGTTATTAGAGGAGTGTCCGAAAGACTGAGGTGTCTAGAAAAGGATCACTTCTGGGGGCTGGAAATATTTTCCTCTGCACCGCTAGTCAGAATACGAGGACTCCCATATTGTGTGACTGCCTGGCCGATGTCTTAGGATATGACTCGAAACAAGATACCTTTAGGACTCTCTTCTTGTTCATCCCTTCTCAACTCAAATTCTATTAAGGACCTTAAGGGTTAGGGTTTTCTCTCATCTCCTCACCCCCTTGAGGTATGGGTAAGGTTAATAAGGTCTAAGGAATCCTCCACCTAATTAATGAAAAGTATGTAAATAAGATGTCATGGACATAAGCTTAAAAGAGTATGTGTAAACTAAAGAATAGATACATGCTTAGGTCGTATGACACAAGTTGTCATTGCCCTTAGGAGAGACCTGAGGATATATCTCCTTACCAGGAGGATGAGTAGAGAGAGTTAGTCTTGGAGGTAGAGACCTCCATTAAAAGTAGAGACCTAACCCATCCTTTAAGGATGATGTTAACCCAAACCCCAAGTGAGGGTTAGAGAGAGAGATGACATGAAGAGTTAGATGTTGTAGTATACCAGGTGTTTGGATAGACATGCCTTGGATGCCATATGAGCCATGAGAAGTTGAGGACCGAGTGCCTTTGGCAACCCAACCCTGGGAAGGGTCGTGCAAGTTTGAGCAAAGGGTAACTCCTTCATGGATGAGGTTAGAGAAGAACCTATAGAAACCTTATGGGCTGTTGTAAGTAGGACATAGCTTGCACCCAGAGTATATCATTAGTATGAGCAGCAAGTTGAAACTGAGACCAGAAGGACAAGATGGATGGCTTATGAGATAAGCATAAGGGGCTATGGATAATCATGAGCAAACATAAGTTTGAGCATAGGCTTCACCCACGTAGAGGTATGCCTGTGAGATTGATCCTTCATGGAGAGATGACCTCTAGTAGTATGGCTGGATGTGGAGTTAGATTTAGAGAGAGAAAGAAGGAACCAAGCAAGAAGATGTGAGGAACAGTGGGGAGTCGAGAATGATGCGACCTAAGTGGATGATAGTGGTTTCCTCATACATGATCCCTGGATATTGATGATATCTTGGTTGCCTTTAGAGGAACCAAACCCTATAGAGAGGATGATGCTTTTGGTACCTATGTACCTATGGTATAAGTGATTACTTGTTGAGATGAGACAAAGAGTGCCTTCGACCCTGAGGATGTTTAAGTAATTAGTTGTGAGGCTTTATACCTAAATGGTTGTCTTTGAGGAGGACTTAACTCTGAGGTGCTGCTTATATAAAAGGATCATGGAAGTACATGACATACCTTGGACATGCTTGATTCGTGGTTAAGAGATTGAGCATGTAGTTGGACACCCAAAGGTGAACCTAGGGTTCCTAGGCCTATAAGGGGAAGCAGTGTATCTGATGCTCATGATTAGATTTGAGCCTCTACCATTTAGAGCATGATACTCCTCATGTGTAGAGGTAAAGGAAACCCCTTAAGTTAAGGGTATCTTTGATGAACCCCTTACAACTAAGTTGATCTAATGTTGAGGAAAGAGAACAAGTACGATTTAATAGGTGGTCTACTTGTGCTTTAGTAGCTGCTGGGTTAGGCATGCTCATGTGAAGGTAAACCCTAAGGACGGTTGTGATCATGTTGTCAAGAGTTGTAGTTTCCTCCCATCCTGAGAGAGGGACCCTTTTTTTGGGTGTATACCCATTTTTTTGGAGTTAAGGTAACCTAAAGATGCTTCATATGATCTTGAGAAAGCTAAGTGAAAGGTACATGGTATGAGATTGAACATGTAGACCCATAGATAACCATCTCTATGTGCATGTGGAGGTGTTACCATGGAGGTAACCGGTATGGGGCCTGACCAAGGTAGGCAGGTCACCATGATCCCTGAGGAAGGATGAAAAACAACCCAAGAATGCAGAGAGAGATGATGAAGGATTGGGTACGGTTCTAAGTTGAACATGTACTACGATATAATCCTAAGTCTATCCTAGGGTCAGGTAGGGATAAGACCGATGGAAGTAGGAGTTGCCTAATTCCCTAGTTGCACATGACCATAGGGTCGGGAGGTAACAACTATCATTGTCTGAGGGCCATGGGTTAGGAGATTGATCACCTTCATGAACTCATGGGACCCAAAGTGTAACATCCCTGACCTGGGTTATGAACTAACCCTAGGTTTTTTTCTTAAATATGTGATTATATGTTTTTGTTATCTTGTGTAATGTAATTAAAGCTTTTGAGGAACCTATATTTCTATTTCAGTCCTTTTTGAACAATGTTGTAATATTATTTTGTTAATTTTGGACTAAAGTGCAAATTACCCAATTAGAGGGGTTAACTTACAAATTGCACATGATAATATGTTCCTATGATAATGAGACATCATAAGAATTAATATGATGTAGTGGTATGGATTCTCCAAGCTTGAGCACCAAGATATAGCTTGTAGAGCAATCCTTATGCTTTAAAACCTAGCTTTGGTGTAAAGTGTAATTTACCCAAAACCTAGGGTGCAACATGTAAAATATACTCTCTAGAGTATATTTCATGACTATTAGCATCAAGTAGAGCAAATAAAATGAGGAGGTCGCCTCATTTGAATGATCAAATAAGAAAGATAACCTTAATATCTAAATAACCAAGTTTTGAGCAAAATGACCTTTCATATATATAGCTTATTAAGATATATGGTTTCTTTTCCTTTAACCTTGAATAAGAGAGAGGTTTTTCATGTGAAATGGAGGAATAAACGTGGTCAAGGGTGGAGCAAGCATGAGTGGATGGGTTTAATAAGTAAAAGAAATAACTATCTTTTCTTTTCTTTGCCTTGATAATATCCAAAAATATATAAGCACCCTTTTTCCACAAAGCAAGGGAACGTTTCCCTTAGTTTCTTTTCTCATCTTCTTGCTTTGGACCGACCAAGTGGAAGCTTTGGAACAGAGGAGGACGACCAAGCTGGTTTGGGTAAGCTTTGATCATCACCTAGCTCGAATTCATGGTGGAAACTCTAATACAAGGTTAGTTTGTTAGTTTTCCTTACACAACTTTTCTTTCTAGCCATCTTCTCCATCCAAATCTTGAAAAATGGACCTTGGAAAACCTTTGGAGCTCAAGCCACAATTAAAGATACGAAGCTTGGAGCTCTAGATCAGTCCTAGAGGCGGGTTTTATAACTCTAACCCTTAAAGTTTTGTTAATGCATCTTCTTCTCCTAGAACCGTTGCTTGTTCTTATCCTTTAGACACCTTTGTGTGTTCTTGCTAGCAATTCTGTGAAGAAAATCCCCTGTTTTTGAGGTAGAAGATGATGAAGTTATTTCCAATGTTATCCTAAATCTTGCTTTAGCAAACGGTCTTCCACCTCTTGCACAAATGATTTCCCAAACCGTTTGGGAGCAAATGGTTTCAAACTGTTTGAAAGCAAATAGTTTCAACCAAGAACGCATGGAAGCAAACGGTCCAAGACCATTTGGATGCGTTGACCAGGCATTGACCATTTGGAGGTCTGTTGTAAACAATATGAACTAATCACCTACCAAAAATCATCATCTAATTCCAAGTAAATCACTAATTGAAGGCACATCAGTCACCTAAACCCTAATCGGGTCTATTGCTGATTTCAATAATACAATTATGTTGAAATTTGGGTTGAGTAGCACAAACGGTTTCAAAACTGTTTGGGGATCACCCAAACGGTCTCAAGACTGTTTGGTTATCACCCAAGACCGTTTGGAGGTCTAGGGTTAAGTGGGGTTGACCAATGGAGGGTCCAATGATATCAAATTGTTGAACAATTAAGTGCTGATTTTATGACTAAATCTAGGGTTCAACCCTTAAGAGAATGACTTGGTTTTTGATGAAATAATGGGCAAACGGTCTCAAGACCGTTTGGAGGATGTCCAAACGATCCCAAGACCGTTTGGGGGTCACCCAAGACCGTTTGGAGGTCTAGGGTTGACCATGGTTAAGTGGTTGAAGATTGAAAGGCAACAAGTTGAAGTGTAATTGATTAGTGACCTAATGATCAAATCAATGAACCAAACCTTAGTAAGTTGAGTTAGGTTTTGATGTTGACTTGAGAAAACAGTCTCAAGACCATTTGGAGGATGTCCAAATGATCCCAAGACCGTTTGGGGTCAGGTCATGACCAAATTGAATGATGGTTCAATGGGTTCAACATCAATTAGACTCATGTTGATACATGTTGAAGGGTGATCGATTCCAAACCCTAATTCAATTGATCCAAGCCCTAATTGGTGATCAATTGAGGGTCAATTGAGGGTCAAATTAGTTGAGGTTTGACCTAATTAACTCAATTGATAAGTGGCTAACAAGTGCATGAACGATTGAGGGGTTCAACCTTGGAAACCCTAACTCAATTGAAGTGGTTGAGACACTTTTTGGTCCATGCGGTTTTGAGGTCGTTTGGACCAAACAGTCTCAAGACCGTTTGGGACCAAACGGTCTCAAGACCATTTGGGACCTAACAATCCCAAACCGTTTGGTGCTCATGCAGTTTCAAGAACGGTTGTGTCCATGCGGTTTCAAAGTCAACCTGGCCAAACGGTCTTCATGACCAAACGGTTTTGAGTGTGCACTTTACCAAACAGTTTCAAAGTCAACAAAACCAAACGGTCAACACCACCAAACGTTTTCAAGGTTTGTTCAAGACCATTTGGGGAGTTTGTGTGCAAGACCATTTGAGGTCTAAAAAGGTCAAGATCGTTTGATGCCTTAGTGGTCAAGATGGTTTAGTAGTTGATTAACCTAAACCTCATAGATACCTAAAGTGATTAAGGGACCAAGTAATTAGTTGACTAATGCATATTATGATCAATAGTGAACATTACAAAAGTACCCTTTAAGGGATAGAGTAACTAGTACCCTTGATCAAGTGAATCTTAATGGCCACTATAGTAATGACACAATCCATGATGTCAGTGTTAATTTGACTTAGCCTAATCATATGAGATGTAAATATCATCTTATAGAAAGAGGAGAGAGAAGATTATTTATATGAATGAGAATCAAGTAATATGCTTCCAATATGTATGAATACATCTAATTAGGGTATGATCCTTTACAGTGAGATCATGGAAACCCTAATTATGATGGTTAATGAATCTTAACCTAATTTGAGGGCATTAATGAAAGTAACCCTCATACATGATGATAACATGATATCAATTCATAGAAAACCCTAATCTAGGGTAATGTGATGTAATGTGAATAGTAAAACCTAATCTAGGGTAATGTGATGTAATGTGAATAGTAAACCCTAATCTAGGGTAATGCGATGTAATGTGAATAGTAAACCCTAATCTAGGGTAATGTGATGTAATGTGAATAGAAAACCCTAATCTAGGGTAATGTGATGTAATGTGAATAGTAAACCCTAATCTAGGGTAATGTGATGTAATGTGAATAGTAAACCCTAATCTAGGGTAATGTGATGTAATGTGAATAGTAAACCCTAATCTAGGTTAATGTGATGTAATGTGAATAGTAAACCCTAATCTAGGGTAATGTGATGTAATGTGAGTAGTAAACCCTAATCTAGGGTGATGTGATGATATGAATAGTAAACCATAATTCTGGGATATGCTTTTAAGCATGAAAATCTATAGTTGAAGTATGGAGTAAAGAATCACTACTCCTAATTAAGATAAAGGGGTCGAATAACCCTAATTAAATTGAATAGGGAAAACCTAACCCTATTAAGGGCATGGTGGTATAACCCTTGAATTGAAAGGTTACCTCTATTTTGCAATATGCTGATATAGCGATAAATTGCCTATTATCGAATGAATTAATTATGCAGGTTTTTATGAAATGGTGAACATAGTCAGGTAAGGGCTATGATGTCATATTTATCAAGGCACTTTATAAGCTTTGAAAGTAATAATATGCTATGTTGCCTAGTGAGAGGTAACATATGAGATTGATAGGCTGTGATAGCCATGAGAAATATCTGCATTATTACAATCAAGGTCATGCTGTTAAATGACTTAATGACTATATGTTACTTGGTAACAAGTGTTATGATGATCTAAGGGTTTGAACACCCATGTTTATGAATCATAATGATGAGATGGTTAGGGATTGATATCCCAATGATAACTGGATGTGAAATGAACTTGATACAATTAATACTCTTTCTTTATAGCAATTGTCTTATTGGTTTATGTTTGAAAACATGCCTGATGCTAAAAGAATATTATAATGTACTTAAATAATCAAGTATAATGATATCATGTAGAGCCCTGACCATAGATCCATCACCGTCAGAAGTTTAATGATGGGGAAACATGTTTTCCTAAGTTAACTCATGGAGAGCATACTTTTGAGTATGTGGGGGTTATGGATGCGAATATCCTTATGTCTTAATGTAGGATTTGATGTGAGATGTACCTGTAATCTCCCAATCCTTCATTATATGTTTATGCTGGGATGATGTATCACTAATCTCCCGATGATGTTGTTAATGCCGCATCGATGTGAGATAAACAAGAAATCCCTCGATGGCAAAGAGAGTACAGAACGCCACTGTAACTATAATAGCAAAGTTGCCAGAATACCCTGGAAAGCTATTATAGCAGAGACATAAGATGTCCTGCATGTTGATCCTCACACTGACTGAGGAGGACGAGGTCATAGGAATCTGACTCTTCTAATGACCTATGTATGGTACCGATTGTAATTTCGTAATGGTCAGTTGGAGTATGAGAGTTGTAACTCATCTCCTCAGGGAATAAAAATGTTTGTAAAATATAATCAGCCGTGTAGCATATTTGCTTAGGTTGAACTACGAGAAACAATGATTGATGTTACATTGTTTATAGTGATCTAATTAAATAACTAGTATACATGTTCTTCATATTCCTTATTGTTATATGTATTTTCATTCAATTAAGTTATAATTGAAATGATTGCTTGAAAGGAGGTTGCTTCACCTAGTTTACACAATGCTAAACCTACTGTTGAATGTGTATAGTTCTACTGCTTAATGTTATTCCTTTATTGCAATAACAATGCTTATGGCGGAGAGTTATAACTATCGCTGGGATAATTATTCAAATTGTCTCACCTCCGTGGGATTCGACTTTTTAGGTAGACGTTGTGGACGAAGGAACCCATCAAAGGGTGAGCAACAACAACATCAGCAGTAATAACACCAGGGACAACAGTGATTCTTAGGTGGAGACATTGTCTATCAAGTCTTGTAGATAGATTGTCCTATGTGTCGTCTCTGTACTCTCAGGTCCTAGGAGTCAATAGATGTTTAAAAGTAGATATGAGATTTTTGGCTTGATGCCTCGAGAATTTTGTATCTTGCCTTTTACAACTAACAAGGTAGTTGATGTTTGTAATACTTGAGATGTGATATTACAAAGATGTAATGATAGATCAGTTTGTAAACAACTTATCATGTTTCCTTATGAAAGGGGTTTTATTATTTATAGATCTATTTATAAAAAGTTTTAATTTTTAGTGATTTTCAATAATTCCGCTGCTAGTTAATCGCTTCCGC
This sequence comes from Alisma plantago-aquatica, assembly GCA_963693085.1. Taxonomy (NCBI): domain Eukaryota; kingdom Viridiplantae; phylum Streptophyta; class Magnoliopsida; order Alismatales; family Alismataceae; genus Alisma; species Alisma plantago-aquatica. Next base: position 172,620,766 of record OY856414.1, on the reverse strand, counting down.
ATTCATTGATCTTGTTTTCCCGAGAAGTATCGTCACACAAAGGGCAGATGAGTAGGGCACTCTCTGATGCATGAGGGAAGAGGGATGACCCCAAAAGTGCCAGCTCCCGATAGACCTGGAGGAGATGACCAAGGATTGTGTGGTGACCCAAGTAGGTTCGAGACCAGTTTTCCATGGAAGTAACTTTGATATCAAGATGATTGTGATGTATAGACATAAGTTGCACGTTTCAACTTAGATTTGAAGGTGTACTGGCAATGTGGGTTGTACCATCTCTACTCTTAGAATAGGAAGAACTCTGTATTTGGACGGCCACCAAATGCTTATTTTGTCTTGTTATGGGAGTGAGGGATAGGACAGTACGCATGCCATACACCAAGAGTAAAGATGACGTGAGTTGGAACGTTGCCATAAGGAATGAGTACAAAGATGATAATGTACCCTGGTGAAGTGAATGATACATGGACAGGTATAAACGATAAAAGTATTAAGATAATCACCTTGTAAGGATGTTCCTAGTAGAAGCTTTGTGGAATTTGCAAGTTATACAAGGTTGAGTTTGATCACCAGGTGGATGAGCTCAGAGTTTCTTGATGAAGATAAACTTAGAGTTTGAGATGAGGTGATAAGTATAATACATGGAGGATGAAAGGCGGTAATGAATGCTCTAGTTGAGATATAGTTTCCTAGTTTATCTGGAAGCTAGAAGAAGTTGAGGTTGCTAGGCTAAACTTAAGTTGAGGAAAGGAGATAAGTTTGGCTAACACCCAGATGTATCAATAGTGGTTAATCAAGTTAATGGTTGTTTGGTTAGCCACCCTAGTCCTTGATGTGTTAGAAGGATGGTTGTAGAATCTCAGATACACTTCTTTGGATAGGAAGCTAATAAAACCCTGATGAGAGTGGTTTAGGGTTTCTGAGGAATCGATCTTGAGGAATCATGATATATAGGAAATCATGATTTTAAGATCACCACACACCGTGAAACTACAAAGATAGTAAGTGATAATAGCACTTTGGATGCTTAAAGTTGCATGTAGCATGTGGCCATGCAAGCTAGGAGGCGAAGGACGAACACCAGTAACCCAGTACATGGATATAAAGTATAAATAGTTCCCGAGAGGGAATGGGAGTTCATCACTGTGGATGTTGTGAGTCTCCCCTTGTTACACCCCAATCTCACAATTTCCTCAAATCATGAGATTAGGGCATAAGATAGGACTTACATGTAACACAAAGAACACCCTTAACTTTTTTTTCTTTTCTTTAAAACTCTTGTTTCCCCGCATTGAACCACATAACATCTTAACAAAGGAATCTGAACATTTCTTTTACTAATCAGACTTCAATAGTAAAGGTACATGTATAAACATTCATGATGTCTCTCACACCTTATGCACATAAAACTTGATAATTTGCATACATATCAAAAGAGGAACAATATTACACATCGTAATTACAACTCTCTCTCTTATCTCTTACTGAGGACCTAGAGTGACAAGGACCGACTGACTCAACTAATCTTGTACTTAACTCTTGTAGCAGATCTACACTGATGCTCTGACCATCTTCAAGTCCACGCGGTTAACCCTAAAATGTTTGAGTAGAGGGGTGAGCCTACTCGCTCAGTGAATGAGTACTTCAAAGAAATAGTCTAAGGCACTAATGTGATTACAGATATAACTTTGAGTAAACGATATGAAATTTAACAACAATAAATACTACACTGAGCAGTTCTAAAACAATATGATTGATATAACAAAGAATGTAAATATTGCATCCAAAGAATAACTACTACAAGACTATGCTCTAGTCTTTCTTAACTCTTTCATTTATAAGGAACTCTATGAACCTATATGATCATATTTTAACTTATTCCCTAATCATATGCAGTGTACTCTCCATATAAAGATCCGTAGCGAACTACGATCCCACCGTACAAGACTTAGCGACACACCCGGGAAATGCTAAGTCTGACGTCAGCCCTGTTCTGCCACAGGACCCCAGGCTCTCCGGCCTGACTCATAGGCTCTCCAGCCTCAATGCACTACTCTGAGTGCTCTAGAATCCTCCTCTAACCTGAGTACACAGGCGGAGAGTCTCACGGGGTTACCTCCATGACTCCGCACGGATCTTGTTGCAATAACCCCTATTTTCTCCAGTGCCACCGTGACTCCGCACAGATTATTGTTGAACACTGCCTCTCTGTCCTCGTGCCACCATGACTCCGCACGGTTAATGTTGCAACACGAGTTTCACCCCTAAGAAGCAGATCTCTCGAAGGGGTTCTACGGTGTTAGGGCACCTAAGTCTAACATTAATATTATAGATACATGTAAAACACAAATCATAAATCATTTTACATTTCCCACAAGGCTCACACGGCCTGCCATATCATATCATATAAAACATCATAGCTCATGTATTCAACATATACCATGTCTCAGTAACATCCCTTTCTAGGGCATGTCATATCTCATCACCTGCAATTTATGAGATATGTATTGAAATATAAGAAGCCCTGCAGTATGTAGATATCAACTCAGAGAGAACAAGCATATAAAGTTAAATGCAGTAGAAGCATACAATTCAACAGTTAAGTATCACCACATCTCATATCGAGATCTTTCATGTCACCATAACATGATTCATTGAACACCCTATCCTTAGGGTTTCATTTGCCTTATTCATTCATCACATGCCAACACCCTACTTTTAGGGTTTCATTCGCCTCATTCACCTTTTCATTTACCTCATTCACTTGTCACATGGCTCTCATAAGGATTTCATAGGATATAAGCATTCATTAAATAAAGATTGTTTTCAACAAATCATATACAATCGATATACGTATGAAACCATGGAAATTGAACTAAATTTAGGTTTCCATGCTATTCACTGAGATATCATGCACCAAGGATAAAATTCAAATAAGGTAATCCATGAGGTACATCCTAACCACTTATAAGTTTACTAGTCCTTTTTAATAAGGTTGCAACTCTAGAGATATCTCAATTAGGTTAAACCCTAATTACATCATATGGTATAAATCTGAAAAGCATTCTTTCTAGGATGTGTTGTATACGTTTCTGATGTGAATCTACCATCAAGGAGTCATTCGAACAGAGAAGGAATCCATATCATATCAAATTGCAACAACTTAAATTAAACGGACATTTCAGGGTTTAGAATCACATACCAAGCAATTAGGGATTTGGATGCTATAATCAAATTTCGTGCATTATACTGTTTAAAGGAAGAACCCACTCACCCCAAGGTGTGAAAACACCTCAAAACTACAGCTCAACTCAGGGGATCTCGAACTCATATCAAATCCCTAGCAAAACTCCCAATTCTTCTTCCATTCAACTAGGAAACCTTGAAAATGAGGGATTATGAAGAAAGGGTGAGAAAAGAGGGAATTTCGACATCATCTTGGATCAAATCAGAGCATGGACGGAATCTTGACATGAGAGAGAAGATTCACCATAAAAGTCTATGCAAAGGATCCAAACTTACTTGATTTCACCATTCCTCGGACCGCAAAACCCTAGGTCAGCAATTCCTCCTCTTTCTCCACTCAAGCCCTAACTCTCCCTCTCTCTCTAGATTTTCATTTCTCTGGGATGGATGACAAAGAATGAGAGCTGTGTGTGTGTGTGGTCGATCATATAAGTCAATTTGAGCTGCTTGGGTCAATTGCATATTGACCCAACACTCAACTTTAATTATATTGGCTGAATATTCAGTTATACAAATTTAATGTAATTCGTTTATTTCAGAGATCAAACCTTCTCCAAAAATTATGGGAATTTAGCACGTTGTTTATAATTGATCTATAAAGATTCATTTAAAATTTGAGATCATTTGGAGTTAGAAATAAATAACTAAAATAGAACAGTGCACTGCTATATTGCAGTCTGCAGCAGATTCGGTCGAGTTTGCCCTGCACAAAACTCGACCGACACCCTCACTGTAGAGATCAAAAGTCATCCAAAAATTATTCAAATTTAACAGAGTGTCTAACACTGTGTTTTTCAAGCACAGTTAAAATTTGAGATCAATTGGATATACCAATAAAAAGATAAAATTCAATTACCACACTGCTATATAAATCTGGAAATATGATCGGTCGAGTTTGAAACTAGACCAATAAACAGATCAGAACATTCTTCAAAAATTCTGATATTTTCCAATGTTGTTTACATTTTATATATCCAAATCATATACAAATTTTAAGTAAATCAGAGTTACACATAAAATACTAAAAATCATTTAGTGAGACATTCTACTTATCAAATTCTGTATTCATATGTCATTAAAACCCTATTTTGGGCCGATTAGGGTCTATGCTTATCAAACCCTAATTCTCAAGGCAAACGAACACTTAAACTTCTTATCATAGTTAAAACATCCTAATTGTGTTATCGTCATTGATTAGATTTCAAGAATGATTATTCTAATTAATCTTTGAAATTGTCTAGGTAAACCCTAGTTTACCAATTAAGCTTAGATGGGGTCGTAACACCCCTGGACCAAGGAAGGTCGAAATCCAATATGGGTTATGGTAGACCGCCTTACCTAGATGACATGAGAAAGGAAGAGTATTGTCACGAGACAGATTCAGTTGAACTACTTAAGCGAGAAGATGGTTCAACCACACCATGATGCGAGTTCAAAAGTTCTTGGGTATGACCAAGGTTCACTTCCATAAGGTGGAAGTAGATACATGAAGAACTCAAAAATAGTACAATTTATCACCCCATACTAATGGACAGTATGATCCAGACTAGAGGGTCTGATGAGAGCATGTGTGCTCATTCAGGGTGATATATAGAGACAGTTCTTAAGATGTGATGTTAACCACCATAGCCTTTATCGGGATGTAAGAATTTCCATAAGGAGGTTGTGTCAGTCACCACTTCATTAAGATAATGTTGGTGAAGGAGGCATCGCAAAGGTCAGAAATGAACCACAGTGTGTGTAGATGAAGTCGCTTTGATCATGTAATGGCTGAGAGAGAGCCCAGTGGTGACATGAGTCACAAGCTGATGCAAAGTAGACTGACATGCAGTTCACTGTGGGAGAATATGTGATGAGAAAATATGATCCCTCTAATCTACAACTAAGAAAGCAGAGTCCCCGATATATGGGTCCATTTGAGATGGATTGGGGAGAAGGTTGTGTTTATCCTTACCCCTCAGGATAACATGATGTATAATGTGTTCCATGAGTCCAATCTAGAGCACTATGTGAGGTACACAAGCCATGTGCTGAGCCTTGAACCTATTCAACTTTTGAGAGGTTGAAATGTCCTGAGTCACCTATGAGGGTACGATATACCAAGGTAAGAAAGAACATAGATGGAAGAATATGAGATGATGAAGGTTCTTGAGAAGCATCATGGAGAGGGTGAAGCCATATGGGAGCCCTGATGGACATAAGAAAGGCTTATCCTGAACTGTTCTTTTGCTTGATGGAATTTTAAGGGCAAAATTCTTATAAGAGGGGAAGGATGTTACAACCCCAATTTTTGGGTTCAATTGGCGAGAAATGTAATTTCTCATATTTTAACAAATAATGATATAATTTGTTTTGAATAAATGGATTTCATTTACAATAGCCTTGATGATTGTGTTGTGGGCTTTATTGTCTGTTGGGCCCAATAACAAGGAAATTCAATTATTTAAGAAATCGAGAAAAGAAAGATGTGGAAACCTATAGAAGGCAAAGAACTTAATCCAAAGATGGATTTCGTGCCACAGGGCTTCCTTGGGTCCGAAGGAGTCCAAAGTTGGATAGAGAATGCAATAAGAAAATAAAATATTAATTAAGTATTTCTTTATTAAGAAAGAAATTGAAAATAATGGTAAAATGTGGAAAACAAGTGAAAAGAGGTGTAATTGAGTTAATCTTGATGGAATTTCGTATCCCAAGGATTCCTAATGATAAAAGGAATACCAAGGAGGAAAATAAAAGAGAAATAAAGAGAAATCCTCAAAAGGAAATATTTTAATAAGAAATAAAACAAGATAATGAGGAATAATGCATTTAGATGCATCTAGAAGGATAATAAGTATCCAATAAAAGGGATTTCAAAATAATAGAGTTTCTTGGGATCCAAGGAGTCCCAATAAAGAGGAAAGAAAGAGAAAATACCAAAATTGCAAAATAAAAGGATAATGTGATACATTAATGGGTTATGTAGTATTGTAAAGAAGGAAGCATTTTCTAATTAATGGAAATATGAATTTTGTGGCCAATGAATTTAAAGCCAAGAAGAAAGAGAATAACGGAAGGATTTTCAAATTTCCTAATTATCCAAGAGATATGGTTTATTAAAATTTTAAAATAGGAGAGAGAAGAATTACTTCTCCATGAAGGAATAAGGATCCTATTGGGAAAAGGACTCTTTTACTTTTAGATGCACACCCTAGGGTGTGGATATCCTCCCCTATTTAAGGGATGGAACCACAACCTCGAATCCAGGAGGATCTCAGACCTCTCACATCTTCTTCAACCCTTGAATTCGTTCAAACCCTAACCTGTGAGGATGACTCTACCTAATGAGCAACAAGTGTCCGTGTGTAGTCGAGATGGTGGGTGGATGCCCACGAGTTTGGGGAGGGGCTTCACCATCGTGGCTCTTCCCTAGTCTGATCGCATCATCCACAACATTGATGCTATGACAGCCGTGCACTACAGGCATGTCCAGGCCAAACCGGCCATCATGGCCACGAGCTGAAGACACCCAGTAGAGTGAGGAGGGCAGACGGAGGTAGGGGAAGCATCCCCGGTGTCCGCCGAGGTCAGGAGTGGAGAAGGGCAGCCGCAACCTGCTGCAGTTCAGCGCCAAGCTAGGCTTCCCGAGGTTGAAGACAACCTGGAGTGCGTTGGACCATTTTACCCTTCCAGGTATTGAAGAGTCGGCCACTCAAGGAGGGGTAGTTTCATAAATTCGAAATGTTTCCCAAACCAGTGAGCTCTTTGCATGGGAACGGGCCTACGTGGCAGCCTCCCATTGGCCCACAGTAAGTTATTTTGTTAAATTCGTATCTCAATAACCATACCTCAGATAGGTGCACATTATTCATGAATTTTGCTCAGAAAAATGAGAGGAATGCAATAAAAATATATTGGAAGCCTAATTCTGATTGAAATTCGAAAAGTAATGGAAGTTGTTAAGTTTAGTGTAATAGTGATTAAGAAACCCTATTTGGATATGATTAATGCAATTAGTAGGGTTTAATTGATGGTTAAAGTTGTTATTAACCTGTTAATCATAAAGAGATACATTAAGATCAAAAAAGATGAATTTGGCTTGTAATTAGTTAATTTAGAGTTTCATGTGAATGAATAACCTTTAATGGGCCTTGAAACCCTAATGTTGGCAAATTCAACTCTTAATATCTCTAATTATTCAAAGTGGTGGATAAAGATGAGATATAATGATTCTAAGCTATTTCGAGTATTAATGTTCCTAATTTGTGGATAAATAACCTTAATATAGAAATTAGGGTTTTTGAATGAATCAAGATAGAATTAATGATAAATAACGTTCATATGAGTATTAGAGCATAATGAACTATGAATTGATGATAAACGAGCATAATGACTTTGTCATGGGTTAAAGAGGATAAAAATGGTAGCTTTAATGAAAAGAGGCTTAATGGACTTATTCAATGGTTAATTATGCCTTAAATCTAAAATTGAGGATTAGATGTTGAGATAATTAGGGTTTGTGATCAATTGCGTTAAATTAGGGTGTAAAATAGTAAAAGATGAAGGGAAACCCTAATTGCAATGGAAACCCTAAAAGTGGACTAGAAACCCTAGGAAGCGAGATAGATTTAATAGATCTTATTGACATGAGTAATAAAAGAAAATTGTATAATTGTTTCAGGATCTTATTGAATGCTTGCTTGCCTATTGGTTGATTGGATTATTTCTATCTCACATCAACTTGACAGGTATGTGGTTACACTTATGATTATCCCGCATTAGTTTTCTAGGGATTTTATCGATGTTTACATCGTGGCTTGAATTAATTGTTGGATGAATTTAATTCATGCAAATTATAACATGAATATGACTATCACATAAGAGATGTGCCTACTAGCTTAGATCCTAGTCCCCTCTGTAGCTTAATGGGTTGACCTAGTACATGGCTACCAATGGGGTAGGCCCATCAGGTCATTGGATGACTTAGTATATGGCTACCAATGGGGTAGGTCCATCAAGTCACTTTGAGTCAGAGATTGGACTACCTATGGGTAGTGCCATGCGACTCAACCCTAGATATCGATCTATCTGTTAGGTAGGATCATGTGGGGTTTAATAAGGATCTACCTAGAGAGAGGTAGTATCTCAGTCCACTGTAGGGACAACATAGAGATAGGGGATAGGAAATGATTGAGTAGTATGGTTTAAAACGTAATCTTGGTTGTTAAATGATAATTGGCTGATTACTTGTTATTATAGTTGCACGATTATTGTTTCCCCCACATACCAGCTTCTTGCTGACCGACGTTTTGTTTGTCGACGTTTTAGGTACAATGAAAAGAACAAACAGTAAAGTGGCATATGTGGAATTAAATGAGAATTAACATGCACGAGAGGATTAGTTAGATCAGTATCTTCATGGTTAGAAGTTTAGAAATCCAAATTTTTAAAAGGTAAGCAAAGTTTTATTTTATACCAGTTTTTAGTTTAGTTGGTAAAGTTTATTAATTATTATTGATTATTTGTCAAACCTTTGATTCATATTATTGGTTAACAGCTCTGACCTTTCGGTCTCCCTTAATTGGGGGTTACCGGGAGACGGGGTCGTTACATGGGAGGAATACTAAAATCATGAAAATAGGGAAGGGAAGGGGGATACTTACTAGTTTTGGTCAAAATCACCAAGGAGGAGCTTAAGAAATCCTAAATAGAGAAATTTGGAACCCTAAGAGCCTTCTTCACCAAGGTAGGAACCCTCTTTTACCTTGGGACAACAACTTCATGGCAAAACATATAAGGGACGATGCTCTAAGTTGGGGAAAAGAGAAGAAGAGGATTTCTTCTTAGATTGGGAGGTGGGAAGGGGTAGGCATGGCTTTATAAAGAAGGGGGCAAGCATGAGGTGTCTATGGGACTTTCCATGTGTCCTTAGGCTAAGGCTTCATGGCCATGCAAGAGGACAGCTCATAGAGACTTCTTGTATATACAAGGTCGGTCCTAAAAGCCCATGGAGGCCTCTAGGCTATCCCCACCATCCTCCTATCAAAGAAATAACCCCATTGGTTGATAGCTTTCACTACTATAGAAATGGCTTATAACGTCACTTTTAAAGGTGTCAGTTGTACAAATACCCTGACACCTAAAACCTTAAGTGTCAGTTTAATAAAAAAATCGACATCTATCTGTGAAGGGCGACCAAAAACGGGTATCGATTTTATTCAGTGTCGGTTCCCTAATAATAAATCGACGCCTAAAATTAACCGCAAAATCCAAAATTTCCAACGAAAAAAATTACCTCCAAAATTTAACATATGGCGTCGGTTATTAACTATTAAATCGACAACGAAAGGTTATTCGTGAGACAGAAATTGGGTACAGTTTGGTTGTCAGTTTTAATACAATGATCGACACTTATGGGTTTTCCCACGTTGTTCCTGAGAAATTTTTCACACCCTTCGAGCGTCAGTTTTCTAACGAAACTGACGACTATGGTCATTAATCGAGAACATTTTTTTAATCGGCATATGTAGATAGACGTCGGTTTTGTTTCTAGTAAAAACCGACGAGTATCATTGAGAATAGTTGTCGGTGTGTTTGTAGAACCGACACCTATAGTTTTATGTGTCTGTTTTATTTAAGAACCGACACCTAATGTTAACTTAATAGCACCCGCGTGAGCCCGACTCTTCCCCTTTCTCTGTTTCATTCATCTCGATTGAGGGTTTAAGCTCCGACGATGATTCCTCTGCTCACCGCTCATGTTCTGCCACTCGCCTCCACCGCCACCGTTTGCTAGTCCTCCAGCCACTACGCTCCAGGCCGGCCACCGCCCTAGCTCGATCAGCTGCTCGCCCACCCTCTCTGCTCGCCGCGCCTGCTCTGCACCTACTGGTCGGTGTCACCGCTCTCTAGAGATCCTCGCCGGCCACCTGAACCTGCTCCTGCACCTACTCCTGCTCCTTCTATTCATCGTGGTTCGTGCGTTGCTCTGACGCCTGCCCCTACTCTCCAAGCCACTGCTTTCCGTCCCAGGTAGGCCGCTGCCCTTATTTTTCATCCACCTCTTCTTCTTCCTTCTCCCTCTTCTTACCAAATGGATTACAGCAAGGCCACGACCGTGTGGGCTGGTCACGACCGCGGCTGTGTTGGCCGACCACAGCCGTGCTGACCAGCATGACTGTGGTAGGCCAACACAGCCACGGCCGTGGCCAGCCCACACGGTCGTGGCCTTGCTTTTATCCATTTGGTAAGGAGGGTGCAGGATACATTTGCGATTGAATACTAATGCTTGACCTAATTCTGTAAATTTTGATGCATGTTGAATTAAGATATTAAAACCCTGATACACATTTCACCATAATCTTGAATTAACTATATTGTTGAAATCTTGTGATCAATCTATGTAAGATATTAAAACCCTAATGTTAAATCTCTAATTTTGTAGTGATGTGTCACCCTAACATCTACATGAATCCCTATTGTATGATGTATATTGATGATAATGCATGAGCTAGTTTGAAATTTTGAAATCAATTATGAATCTCTCCATCCCTAGGTCATATTAATTCATGTGTTATCTTTATCTTGATGATGAACATGCATGGACACTCGAAATGTTAAAATCAATGTTATAGAATGACAAAACATGTATTTGTTGGCCTAGAAACCTGTCCAAGATTTACTCATTAGGAGTAAATCTTGGATAGTCCCCGATTTGGGATTGTTCTTCAACACCTAATCTCACTTAGGATGTAAGTGTATAATGTGTATTTGGTTTTCAAGAAAATTCCGGTAGCATTTCCCCATTTGTTCTCTAAGTACATTTGTACTTGGAGAACAATGGAGAAATGCTGCTGAAATTTTCTTGAAAACCCAATACACATTATACACTTACTAATGAGATTAGGTGTTCAAGAATGGGATAGGTGGTACACATTTATTATATATAAGAATGAAAAAACATGTATTTGTTGGCCTAGAAACCCATCCAAGATTTACTCATTAGGAGTAAATCTTGGATAGTCCCCGGTTTGGGACTATTCTTGAACACCTAATCTCACTTAGGATGTAAGTGTATAATGTGTATTGGGTTTTCAAGAAAATTTCGATAGCATTTCCCCGTTTGTTCTCTAAGTACATATGTACTTGGAGAACAACGGGGAAATGCTGTTGAAATTTTCTTGAAAACCCAATACACATTATACACTTACTAGTGATATTAGGTGTTCAAAAATGGGATAGGTGGTACACATTTATTATATATAAGAATGACAACACATGTATTTGTTGGCCTAAAGTGTTAACCATGCAAAACTCTAATATGTTAACCCTAGACCCTAATCTTGTTGTAATATATACTTGTTTTCTCTTTTATCATAGAATGGATAGATCATGGATGTCCATTCGCAATCGCTGCACCCCATAGTTTATATCTGGTCTTGACTAGTTTATTAGATTTGCTGAGGAACATAGGAAACAACCTGGAGATAGGTTCTACTGTCCATGTAGGCATTGCGGTAACAACTTGAAAGTCAACACTGGTGACAAAATCAAAAGTCATGTCATGTGCAATAGGATTATACAAGGCTATACAGAATGACCAACATATGGGATGAATCCGTACTTGGACATTGAGCAGCCAACATACAACACTGGTGATGAAATCAAAAGTCATGTCATGTTCTAAGACTTGGGCTTTGTACAGATGGGATGAATCCATATGGCACATTGAGCAGCCAACATAGCACTTGGCCAGTCATGCTTGTTATATACAATCTTCCTCCTTGGCTGTGTATGAAAAATAAGTACTAATGCTGTCATTGTTGATATCGGGCCCTAAACAACCTGGAAATGATATCGATGTTTATCTTGAACCTCTGATTGATGACTTAAAGAAACTCTGGGCTGAAGGTGTGATGACCTATGATGCTTCATGAAGAGAGACATTTCGTTTGCATGCTATGTTGTTTTGCACTATTAATGACTTTCCTGCATATGGGAATTTGTCTGGATATAGTGTCAAAGGAGCTAAAGCGTGTCCTATATGTGAAGAGAACACTGATTCAACAAGACTAAAACATGGCGGTAAGACTATATATCTCGGTCATCAAAGGTTTCTTACAAAATTCCATCCATATCGTAGGAAGCACAAAGCTTTCAATGGATTGAATGAGGAACAGAGTGCACCTAAACCTATACCTGGGCAGGCTGTTTATGAAAGAGTAAAAGACTTTGTCAATGAATTTGGTAAGAGATCACAATGTACTATGGACACACAGAGTGACAAATCTTTATTCAAGAAGAAGTCAATATTTTGGGATCTTCCTTATTGGAGTTCTTTAACAGTCAGACATTGTATCGATGTCATGCACGTTGAGAAAAATGTCTGTGATTGTGTCATTGGTACTTTGTTGAATATATCGGGTAAGACTAAAGATGGGATAAAATCTAGATTGGACCTACGTGAAATGGGAATAAGGTCAGAATTAATAGAATTATGTGAAATGGGAAATCGGAGAACATACTTACCTCCCGCTTGTTACACATTGTCTAGAAAGGAGAAGAAAGCTTTTTGTGAATGTTTGGTAAATGTTAAGGTGCCACAGGGTTACTCATCCAACATCCGTAGATTGGTATCAATGAAAGATCTAAAGTTGATAGGTCTTAAATCTCATGATTGTCACACTCTAATACAACAAATATTGCATGTGGCAATTCGATCTATATTGCCAAAGCATGTAAGGTTTGCAATCACCAGACTTTGTTTCTTTTTCAACAGTCTGTGCAGCAAAGTTATTGACCTTGATACTCTCGATAATTTGCAAAGAGAAGTGGTTGTTACCCTATGTCAACTTGAAATGTATTTTCCTCCATCATTCTTTGATATCATGGTACATCTTGTTGTCCACTTGACTAGGGAAGTGAAAATGTTGGGACCAGTTTTCTTGCATTGGATGTATCCCTTTGAATGAGATATGAGCGTTTTTAAAAGTGATGTTCGAAACCTTTATTGGCCTGAAGGGAGTATTATTGAGGGTTATGTGGTGAGAGAGGTTATGGATTTTTGCAATGACTTTCTCAGTGGTAATGACACTCCTGGTAATGACAAAATATTGAGGAGAAATTTGGCAAATGAATTTTGGGATCACGGGTGAAAGTAATCAGCCGTGAGCAGTTGGAACAAGGTCACTTGTATATTTTACACAACATGGATGAAGTGAGTGTTTATATCGAGGAACATACAATTTCATCAAGAGACAATATCCTTGAGCCAATACAATGTGGCTTGCTAGAGAGCATAACAAGACATTTATTAAGTGGTTTGAAGATAAAGTCTTACATCAACTATCTCAAACACCAGATGATATTACTGAAACTATCAAATGCCTAGCCTTTAAACCAAAATTGAATGTGATGTCTTATGAAGGGTATGCCATTAATGGATTCACATATTACACAAAGCGCCAAGATGATAAGAGTTTCGTCCAAAATAGTGGGGTCACCCTTCAAGCATTGACTATGTTTTTTGCAAGTGCAAAGGATAAGAGTCCACATGAAGCTAAAATGTCATATTACGGTGTCATTGAAGACATATGGGAGTTGTTTTGATATGATTGGCTGAATACATCTGTGATAGAGCTATGGATAAGGTGAGATCTTCTTTATACATCCATATACCTTGTGTAGGATCTGGTGATCTGGTTTTTTATTTATTAATGCATATGTAATACATGTTTTGTAGCTACTTAGACAAGATATGTGTAGATTTTTCATTCGAACATGTAGGATTTTTTATTCCATCTTTGATTAGTCTAGTAGCTAAAGACCCTCCGTCTGTTCAACAATACTACTGTGATTCTTTTACAAATTTTGGTCAAAATAAGAAGACGGTGATAATAGCTCCATTCAATGTGGAGTAAGTTTACTTTGCTTATAATTTGGACTTAAGAAAATTACATTTTTATTGTGGATTTTAAGTTATTAATTTTTAGCTTTTTTACCTCTAGTGGTATGCATTGGGAGTTACTAGTTATTGTCCCCGAGACGTTCACTGTCTATTATCTAGATCCTAAGGGGACTAAATTGAATTCAAAATATGGACACAAAATGAAAATGGCATTATTCTAATGAGAAATATTTCATTTTCATATCCGTTAGCATATGTTATTACATTACTATTTAATTATGCAATGTATTGTGTTACATTAACATGTAGGGGTTTAGATGAGTTCAAAAAGGCTGGAGGAAAGGTCCCCAGGAAAAAGAACCAACCAATAATTTGGAAGAATGTGGAAGTAAGTTTCCGACTGCAATGTATATATTATTTATGTGAACAATGCTTAATTAGTTGTATTTTTTAATATTTTGTATGTTTCAATTTATAGTGTGCTACACAAGACAACGGATGGGCATGTGCATACTATGTGATGTGATTTATGCACATGATTATCAAATATGCCGCAGTGGACATCGATACCATTCCTGAGGCATTATATATAGTCTCATTAATTAGATAATATGAAATATATCAATCTTATTTATATATTATAAATTATATATATATATCATTCTCTTTGCAGATGTTTAAAACTGACCACACTACAGGAAAGGCCTTACCATATGTACATGCTCCCTATACGACGACAAAATTAAATGATGTAAGAGAAGAATGGGCAACAGCCATACAAGTAGTGGGGGTTTTATGGGATGTTGATAGCGAATAATGACTAAAGAATGATATTTTGTAAATGAATTTCTGAATTATAATATGTGTGCATGTTTCTAGATGTCTGAATGTTTCTACATGTGTCTGAATGTTTATACATGTGTGAATGTGAAAATGAATGAAACTGTTGGCTGCTATATGAATGTTTCTGCATGTGTGAATGTGAAAATGAATGGAACTATAAATTGCTACATGAATGTTTCTACATGTGTGAAAATTGAATGGAACTACAGGTTGCTAAATGTGTGAAAATTAATGTTGTTAATTTTGTAGGTTTGTGGCCTGTTGTTGGGTGATATTAATGGATGTCATAAAACTTGCAGTTCATAATTGAACTGTAGGTTCTCATCATGCGACCAGCCACAACATGCCTACAGATTGATAAGAAAAAAAATGACATAGGCATCGGTTATTTGTTTAAAACCGACGAAAAATGATTACATCGTCAGATAAATAATTATTACTGACGCCTAATGCATGTGATCTGCGTCGGTTTCCCTAGTAGTAATCGACGTGTATTTCCCTAATGAGGCCAGGCACCATGGCCGTGCTGGCCACCTCAGTCGTGGCAGCAGACCAGACACCACAGTCGTGTTGGCCAGCACGGTCGTGGCAGCTGGCTAGACAACATGGCCATGCTGGCCAACACGACCGTGGCAGCGGGTGATATGGCATCGGTTATCACTAATAAACCGATGCTGATAATGCCCCAGATGGCGCCCTTTCTGTGGCACGAAGGTTTATGGTGTCAGTTTCAAAGCTAATAATCGACGCCTATACCCCCCTACTGGTGCATTTTTGGTGGCACGTGAAGGGTTGTGGCGTCGGTTTGAGAACCGATGCCTAACTGTTGGCCTTTTAGCGGCACCCACATAGGTGTCGTATTAAAATCGACACTAAAGGCCTTAAATAAAGAAGTGCTCTTTACCAGCTCAATCTCTTTGTTCTTCAGCTGCTTTACTTGAGAGTCAAGGATCTTCATAGGTATCTCTTCATAGGTCAAAGTTTCAAGTATCTCCAATGGCTCAATAGTAAGCACATGAGAAGATTCCTTCACATACTTCTTCAGCATAGAGACATGGAACACATTATGAATCTTATCATATGAAGGAGGTAAAGCTAAGTAGTATGAATAGTCTCCAACCTTATCTAAGATTTCAAATGGTCCAACATAGCAAGGACTCAACTTGTCTTTAACTTTATATCTAGCAATAAAAAATATAGGCTTTATCTTTAGAAATGCATAGTCACCCACTAGGAAGTTAACATCGGACCTTTTCTTGTCAGCATACATCTTCTGTCGGTCTTGAACATCTTTCATGCAATTCTTTATCAACTGTACCTTTCCTATCATCATTTGCATGTCATCAGTCTTCATTAGAGAACATTCACCGACATCATCCCAATGCAAAGGTGAACGACATAGTCTACCATAGAGAGATTCAAAAGGTGGCATACCAATACTAGCTTGGTATCTATTATTGTAAGCAAACTCAGCTAATGGCAGATACTGATCCCATGCACCACTCTAATCCATCACACAAGCACGAAGCAAGTCCTCCAAAATATGAACTATTCTCTAAGATTGACCATCAGTCTACGGGTGACAAGTAGTACTGAAATGCAAGTCAGTACCCATTTCCTCCTGAATCTGACCCCATAAACAAGAAGTAAACTTTGGGTCACGACCAAAAACTTTCACCTCAGGTACTCCATGCAGGCATACAATCCACTCAATGTACAACTGAGTCATCTACAACTTTGTAATTGGTTTTAAAAGGCAAGAAATGAGCAGATTTTGTAAGCCGATCAACAACCACCCAAACAACATCATAACCTTTCTTGGACTTGGTGAATCAGTAACGAAGTCCATTGTGATCTTCTCCCACTTCCATTCCATAATTTCAAGAGGGTGAAGAAGACCACCAGGTCGTTTATGTTTGACCTTGACTTGCTGACATGTCAAGCACTTTGTGACAAACATAGCTATATCATTCTTCATGTTCTTCCACCTGACGCTTTGATGTAAGTCCTTGTACCTTTTTATTGTGCCAGGATGAATAGTGTACTTGGACCCATGAGCTTCACTCAAAATATTCTATCTCAGATCACCTAAGTCGGGAATCCACAACCTTTGTCTGAAGCAGAGAACACCATCCACTCCGACAGAGAAGCAAGATTGTGTTTTCTTGGTTAAGGTCGTCATCTCTTCCAGCACGGGACTTTCCAACTGTGCAGCAACAACTTCTGAGATCCAGGTCGACATAATAGTCAAACTAGCCATATGAACACACAACTTGTCTTCATCCACTGAATCGACAGGCTGAGGTCTCCAACTAGTCACATGTTTAAGATTTTCCCATACTGAACATCTCAGAGCGGTACAAACAACATCCTTCTTGTGACTTAAAGCATCAACTATGACATTTTCTTTACCGGGATGATAGGTGATGGTGAAGTCATAATCTTTGAGATATTCCATCCACCTTCACTGTCATAGATTCAGATCCTTCTATGTCAACAAGTATCTCAAGATTTTATGGTCAGAGAAAACTTCAAACTTCACACCATAGAGCTTGTGTCGATGGATTTTCAGAGCATGAACGATGGCAGCAAGCTCTAAATCATGTGTAGGCCAATTAGCTTCATCCAATTTCAATTAGCAGGAAGCATAGATGATAGCCTTTCTGCCTTGCATCAAAACACACCTTAAGCCTTGTTTAGAAGCATCAGTGTAGATGACATAGGGTATGCCTTCAACAGGCAAGGAAAGAACAACAGTAGAAGTCAAACACTCCTTCAGCTTTTGGAAACTGTTCTCACATTCTGGTGTCCAAGAGAACTTGACCTCCTTTTACGTCAACTTGGTTAAAGGCAATGCCAAATCAAAGAATCTCTTGATAAACCTTCGATAGTAACCTGCTAAGCCGAGGAAACTACATATTTCTGAGGGATTCTTTAGAGCTTTCCACTTAGTCACAACTTCTACCTTTGTAGGATCAACAACTATATGTCTAACAGAAATCATATGACCCAGAAACATCACTTCCTTTATCCAGAACTCACACTTTGAGAATTTTGCATAGAGTTGATTTTCTCGTAGTGTGTTGAGTATAATCTGCAGATGCTTGTCATGTCATTCTAACATCTCAGAATAAACCAAAATGTCATCGATAAACACCACCATGAATTTGTCACGGTATGGGCAGAACACTCGATTCATCAAGTCCATGAGGGCAACAAGGGCATTTGTCAAGCCAAAAGGCATGACCATGAATTTGTAATGCCCATAGTGAGTTTTGAATACAGTCTTCAGGACATCATCATCTTTCATGCGCATCTGGTAGTAGCCACTTTGCAGATCCATCTTGGAGAACACAGTGGCTGACTTTAGCTAGTGAAACAAGTCGTTGATGCGAGGCAAAGGATAATGGTTCTTCACCATTACTTGGTTAAGCATGCAGTAGTCCACACACATCCACATAAAACCATCCTTCTTCTTCACGAATAGGATAGGGGCTCCCCAAGGTGAAACACTAGGGTGGATGAAGCCCATGTTGAGAAGCTCTTCTAGCTACTTATTCAGTTTGGCAAGCTTGACAGGGGCCAAGCGGTAAGGTGACTCCAATATTGGCGAAGTTCTGGGTACAAGCTCAATAGAGAACTCCACCTCCTGAGTTGGTGGAAAACTGGGTAAATCCTCGGGAACGACGTCTAAGAATTCCTTCACCACATCTATGTGGTCGAAAGAAGGAGGTGTATCCTCGAGGACTATAGAGGCAAAGAAAGCTCTACACCCTTGCGAGACTAGCTTTTCAGCTTTGATGGCAGAGATAACAAATTGCCGATCCTCTCGCTTCCTACCCTTAACACACAATACTCCCTCAACAGGGTGTGACAAACTAACCTTTGATTCTTCACACAACAAAACAACTTTATACCTCTTCAACCAATCCATTCCCAGGATGACATTAAAGGCGATCATGTCGAGCAAGATGAAATCCAAGGGAAACATTATACCAGATATACAGAGGTACATGGTCAGAGTTTGGAGATACGAAGAGCAGATCTTACCACTAGGGGTTTTTACATCTAATATATGATCCATATACTCATATTCTATTTCTAACATAGAAGCAAGCTGACAGGATATGAAGGTATTGGATGGGCCAAAATCAAACAATGCCTTTATAGGATGCATATTAAGATGCAAAGTACCTTCAATAACTTCATTATCTTCACCTGCTTCCTCAACATTGAGAGAAAACACTCTCTTATTCCACCTCTCCACTGGTGGTTGCCTCGGGTTTTGGTTGTTTTTGTTGTTATTATTCCGTGGAGGCAGATTCTGCCTTGGCTGCTGCGGCTACTGGGCATTATTTTGTCCCTGCTGGAAATGGGGACAGAGTGGTCATTGTTGGCAAGACATCTCCCTGGAGGATGGTGGTGAGAGCACCTATTGCACCGATCATGTCTATGATTCTCATTCTGGGTAGGGTTCTTCCTCTTGTTGTGATTGTAGCCATTACTGTGTCCATAGGATTGAAATCCTGGGTAAGGACTTAATGACCAAGGCCTTATCCACCATCTGCTGGAAGGTGAGTGGAAGTTGCGGAACAAGATTTTGGCCCACCTAGTAGTTCAGGCCCTCCAAGAACAATGTTTCCCTTCTCTCAACTCCAAGGTTGGTGGCGTAGCATTCCAGAAGTAGGAACCGTTGGATGTAGTCGGCCACACACATGCCTCCCTGCTTGAGGTTGTAGAACTGGACTTTCTTTTTCCTCAAGAAGGCAGGACAGATGTATATCTCCCTGAAGAGCTTCAAGAACTGGTCCCACTCCATGGTAGAGGTGTCTCGAGTGTGGGTGACACCATTCCACTAGACTTGTGTCGATCCATCCAACACATACGTCACAAACTGAACCTTTTGGTGAGGAGGGCATGCCATACCCTTGAAGGTCTGATCCAAAGCCAACACCCAGTCATCGGCTTTATCCACCATGTTGTATTCACTTTCACCCTTGAAGTAGGGTGGCTACATCTTTATAAAGTCGATGAGGGTGAATGCTCTCGGCTTGTTGGCATTGGTGGCCATTGTGTGGAGATGCCCCATCATGGTGGAGAGCAACTGGCACAACATTGCTAGCTTTTGCTCTGATGTGAAGGCGGGAGTGCTTGAAGTAGTAGGCTTGACCACACTATGGTCGGGAGGAGTCACAGGAGTGTTACCCACATTGGAGTCATTAGGGTTTGACTCCTTCCTACTGTCAAACAAGTCACCTATCCTTAAAGTTAGGGTTAACATATTAAGTTCCTAGGAGTATTTGAATCATACATGAGAAAAGAATAGAAGCACAGACGAGAAAAGAATATCTAGAATGCTATTTCCTAAAAGCATACTATTTTCGGCAATTCATATCAGCTCAGGCTAGGCCGGTATCATATGGGTACGGGAGTCCTCATAAACCAAGCTAGTAGTGCGGAGGAAAATATTGCCAGCTCCCAAAACCCTGATCCATTCTAGACACCTTTTCTTCAACTTCATGTCCTAATAGTTGTCTAAAGGCTCTGATACCATGCTATAAAGAGGCGAGATCACCTCCTTACTAAAATTTAAAGGAAGTACAAAACATCCATCTTTTTTAGAAAGACAAAAGATATTGAGGAATGCATGTATAATATTCCAAGTAAATAAGCATGCACCAGATGCATTATAAAATGTCAATAGCATCGGAAATAAAAGTACTAAGCCTATTACATGGCTTTTGTTGTTCATTACATGATTGTTCCCAAAATAAAAAGATAAGAGAAAAGGATCTCACTATAGCAACCTAGACATCCTTTCAGATAGATTGAGATCTACTCCTAAGATGACTTCCTTCAAACTTGTCCTTCTCCTTGCTCAGCACAAGCACATGGGTGGTTGGGAAAGCACCCATCAAAAGGGGAAAGAAAACAAGGTATGTGTCACAAAACTAGTCTAGGATAACAAGATAAGTAAAGCAAATAAGAACAGGCTAGGGTTCATCATAAGATGAAGATAACAAGAGTATGAGGCTATATTCAAAAGAAACTTTCCATTAAAAATTATATTAAAAAGGATTTGCATGTAAGATAATTATGTCTACTTAACTAAGTAGGGTTGAGGCACCTACCAGATCTCTAACCTATAGGTGAGGGGAGAATAAGTCATTCCCAGTCACCTACACAATTATATAGGGAAGAATAAAAACATTTCCCAGGGCAATTAAGTACATACCCTCTGTGGGTGGTTGTACATAAGTACCACTACTTTAAATTAAATAGAACATAAATCTACATGCTAGAAAAGTAGTCATGGCAAGAGTAGTCATAATATTCAATAAGCATGGTAGTGGGGTATAAGACCTAAACAAGAAGAAATTATAATATGATTTGAGGCATGAACAACATTAGGATTCAAGAATAGAAGATTTAGGGTTCATTTAAGCCTCATTATGGAAATATAGGGTTTGGCTACAATTATCCAAACATAGGGTGTAAGGAATGCACATACCTCTATTACTGGTATCAATTACTAACTTTCACCACTTTAATTGAGTCCAAGTTCCACTTTGCCTATTTTCAATGTATTAACATGTATTAGAGTACATATTGCATATTAGTGTATAGAAAACCTAATTTCAGAACTTTTTAGAAAAATTCAGATTTAGCTTTTGAAAATATCACCAATAAACTTATTAGGTTCTCCTAATCAAGAAAACATAATTTTATGTTAATTTTGGAGTTATGAGGATTAAGATGTACTTATTATGGTTTTTATGCATTGAATTAATTTTACAAAAACCACCATCAAACTATGAAATCAGACCTTGAAAATATTTTTATTAGATAGAGGTTAATTTTCCAATTCCAAAACATATTTATTTGTCAAATTTGGATAAGTGGATTAGAAGATATGAATTTTTCAAGACTGACCAATAGGAAATTGCCACATCATCAAACAGATCGAGATAATTGAAGAGAGAGGGAAAGGGATAAAACACAATTTGACCCAAGATCAGATTTGAGGTTTCATAGGGAACCAAACTAGAGCTTCTAGAGAAGGTAAAATAGAAAGAAAGCAAAACCCTAGAAGAACATGGTAAATAGAGACGAAGATCATCGATTTTAAACATAGAAGCATGAGTTTTAAGCATGTACTAAGAAATATATGAGAAGGGGGTTAACAAAACTTGCCTCTAGGAAGGTAAGAAGGTCCAAACAGAAAGTATCCCAAGATTAGAAGGTTTGGTTTCTCCAAGACAAGCTCCTTTCTTGAGCAAAAAACACCTTCTCCACTTTAGAGGTGCAAACCCTAGAAAAAGAGCATATAGATGAGATGTTTTAGGGTTCTAGGTGGAATTTTACCATGGAAGGTCATGGTTTCGACCTAGAAGAAGGTGGGAGGAATACTAAAATCATGAAAATAGGGAAGAAAAGGAGGATACTTACTAGTTTTGGTCAAAATCACTAAGGAGGAGCTTAAGAAATCCTAAATAGAGAAATTTGGAACCCTAGGAGCCTTCTTCACCAAGGCAGGCACCCTATTTTACCTTGGGATAACAACTTCATAGCCAAACATAGAAGGGACGATGCTCTAGGCTGGGGGAAATAGAAGGAGATGATTTCTTCTTGGATTGGGAGGTGGGAAGGGGTAGGCATGGCTTTATAAAGAAGGGGGCAAGCATGAGGTGTCTATGAGACTTTCCATTTGTCCTTTGGATAAGGCTTCGTGGCCATGCAAGAGGACATCTCATAGAGACTTCTTGTATATCCAAGGTCGGTCTTAAAAGCCCATGGAGGCTTCTAGGCCATCCCCACCGTCCTCCAATCAAAGAAATAACCCCATTGGTTGATAGCTTTTAAAGATAATGCCCTTGGAGTGAAACACCTTAAAACCAAGGTGCAACCAGGTGATCCATGGTTCAACATATCAAGAATGGTAAGAGAATATCTAATTATTAAAATTCAGGTGATAATTTGCAAAGAAAACTCCCAATTGGGTAAATTGCATAAAAGTCTATAATGTACCTAAAATTGCATAACTTGCACAAACAACATCTAAATTGAACCAAATTTGAAACTTAGGCTCATTTTATGTTTTCAATTCACATAAAAAAGTTAGATTAAGGTTTAGAGTACTTAATTATGGTAATTAAGATTTCACTGAGGTATTTGTGCATAAACCCTTATATTGGTATAATTAGTGAATAATGTTCACTAAACCACTATAAATTCCACTATTTAAACATGAACGACATAAAGGATAGAAATGAAAGTGAAACTTGGGAAAAAGGTTTACATGGAGATTACATTTAAGATTCATTATGTTACAACAAGTGTAGGGAAATACGGCTACGAAATAGGCAGTGGTAACAAACATTTTATCTACCATATTCCCATGACCAACGGATTATGTCAATTACTATAAGACATGAAGAATGGTTTATGAGGATATACATAGTCCTGGAGAAAGTCCAATGACAATCCCACTATTGTAGATGTGCAACATTGAATCCTAGTTACACAGAGACTCGTCCAACTACTCCTCTAAGGACACCAGACTCGAGCGTTGTCTTCTACAATAACTCCTCTCGTTACGGAGTACTGGTTGATGATGTCCTTCTTAGCGGCAAATAATGGCCTCCCACCTCTAGAGAAGTCCACATGGATTGCCTAGAACTCCTATCATCTTGTTGGACTAGACAGGAAGTAGTTATCCCTCTCGATGGCATACTAGTCACCGACCTTCTCTCCCACAACAATGAACTCACTTGTTTCTCTCCCTTTGGGTATCCCTCCCTATTCAGGTAGGACTTTCCTGGGCTCTCATGGTTACCACAACCGGAGAGGACAATATTTTTTGAAGCAACTCATGCTCAATTTTTTGTGTTGTCTGATGGGAAGCCTCCAATACCCCTCTATTTATAGGTGGGGTTTGGATCAAGGTTCCCAGTCGATGTAGGAGTGGAAGAGACTGGAAGATCTCAAATTTTGGCAACAATTCTACAAAATTTTTCCACCTACAACAACCCATATGGTCTTATGGAAACCCATATAGTTGTTTGGCATGCCATACAGTTGTTTGACATAGCTAGATGGATGTTTGGTTGCTTCCTAGTTGCACACAAATTTAGCAATTCATTTCTGATTAATATACCATATTAATTTCCTTGCACACCAAGTAATGTGCAACTTAAACCAAGTAGCAAATATCTAGAACCTTCCCTTGGCTGAACCGGACCATCTCATACATGCAAGACAGCCATCGCAGTCACCTATATAATCATCTGGTGACCCGAGTCGAGGCGGTCCATTTGTTCGGTTCACTTCCTTAGCCAATTCAAACTCATATTAGGCCTGACTCCCCAGACGCCTGTCTCAACACTTGAGACAGCTATTTGGCACTCTAGACAGCTGTCTCAACACTTGAGATGGGTGTTTGGTAGTGTTGTCAACCTATTTGTTGCGTGAATCAAATACCTAAACACTTTAGTACTTAATTCAGTTGTCATCCAAGATCAAAACCCCTCTTCTAGGTCAAGACCTATGTGTGTGACCCTATAGGTCCCATATTATGTTGGCAGTGAATGTCCATAACACTTATGCCATCACAAGCAATGAGAGGTTCCTAGTCACACATAATTCTACCCAAGTAAATGGAAAGTTGGAGAACAACATCAACCTACAATCTATGTATGGTGTTATAGTGTTTGTATAATTCCTTTGTCACCGATGTCCAGATTGAACTAGAGGCATGGAGCAGTCACCCTCATTATTATTCAATCTTGTTTCATGAACCAAGAGTAGACTGTTTGAGATATATGTAATCTCAATATCACATATTGACTCACATGCGCATGGACATGCTTTTATGAATCTCGCTAATCAAGAGGCCTAGGGAATCACACTCCAGTAGGAGGGACAAATCCCATATCTATCATTCATAGTCTATCCCCATGTGTCAAATCCACCCAATCATCACCTTAATACCAAACCATGTTTCAAGACTGTGTTTGATGATGTCAAAGTGTACACAATGACGTGTGATGAGTGTAATGATTTCAGGTCTAAGAACCACAACCACCACCATCACTGTGAGACATGACTATGACTTCCATGAAGATGGCTTTCATGTTTTAGTCTCATGGTGGGCCTATCTGATACACTATTCTCTAACATGTATCTGTGTGCTTGGTTTGATATTGCCATATCATGAGTAATGAGATTTAGTCATCAACGAACTCACACTATGATCTTATGTGTCATTGTTGTCTATCAACCTTCCACAATAACAAGCGATCACGGACATAATGAGAATATGTATGTGTACTCTTAACATCCTTATGGTCTCATCCACAAAGATAGTAACTTGAACACATAAGTCATTGAGTAATATAATTCTCTAGACATTTATAATGTTACATCATTATCTAATAACTAGATTAAACAAAATAAATTGGAAGCTTGCATGTTATTACATAATCAAATTGTTTTTACATGATAGTCCATTACAATCATCACATGATTTGCTCTCTGGGCATACATAACCAACAAAAACCGCCACGGATTGACCAACTGAGAAAACATGGGATGCACTTTCTTTTTTACATTTGGTTGCTTTTCAAAGAAACTGACGCTATATATCACCAACAAAAATAGGATTTCGTGCAATTTTTTGGGAGCATTTCATTTGCCACCAAAAACCTACATCATTGGTTTTTGTCTGAAAAACTGATGGGATAAATAGATGCATGTGCATCTATCCTGCGAGAATCAATTAGCTTTTGTTGTCAGTTCTTTTTGAAGAGACTGACTAGAAATATGTTTTCACCATGTGTCCCACAAAATTTTTTGACCCCACACTTGATGTATAGTGTTAGTTTTGTTGAATATAACCGACAACGTACGTATCATTGTGTCACAAGTTTAGGCATCAGTTTATCAAGAACAACCGATGGTGAAGTTTTGATTTTTCCTGAAGTTTTTAATTGAAAACCAATCACCTAAACACTATACCATCAATTTTTTAATAACCCATGGTATATTTATTACTTAAACCCGCAAGAAACCCTTTCTCCCCTCTTTCCCCTACCCACATTCTCTAGAATTAGGCACTTTGCCAATTCTCACACAACCTCTGATGATCCTCTACCTTGCTTCCTCCGTGTTATTCCCTTCTCCCCTTCTGACACCTCCAACACCTCCAATGGGCGCCACTGCTTTTGCTACTCCCTTCTACTCTACCAGTAGACACATCCCTTCTCCTCCGTCGGCTTCCCTGATCTTCTCCTCCTCTGGACGCCCTTCTATTACTCCTTCTGTTGCTCCAAATACACACCAACCTCGACACTCCTCCGACTCCTCTTGCTCTTCCCCAACCAGAGCCTCCTCATCCATTTCTTCCTTAGTTGTTGGAAGAAGAGGTACCCCATTCTCTCTCTCCTACTCCTTCCCCTCTCATCCTTCCCCCTCTCCTAGATCCTTGTCCTGCTTGATTTTTTTCTCGATTACAGTGGAAATTATGATGAATGTTAGGGTTCATAAATAAGTACAACATTTGGTATGAAAATCGTGATGAATCTTCCTTTATTATCTATGTTAAATGCACTATTTATGTTAGCAATTTAAATGTTAGTATGGATAAAAGAGTGCATTCTTTGCTATGAAAGTTTTCAAAAAACTTCCTTTATTATTTATGTTAAGTTCATTTTTTATTATTACAATTTGAATGTTAGTATGGATTAATAATCATACCTTGGAATTAATACACTGAAGCTGATGTAACTTGCTCTAAATTAACTTGGTTTATATAAAAATTAATATAGATTTACCTAACTAAACCTAAACCCTAATCTTCTAAATAGTAACCCCAATTTTGTAAACCCTAACCCATATAGTATGTTGTCCTAGAAACCCATCTAAGATTTAGTCATTAGGAGTAAACCTTGGATAGTCCCAAATTTAGGAATGCTCTTGAGCACTTCATCTCACTTAAGTTGTAAGTGTATAATGTGTGTTTAATTTCAATAAATTCCAAGAAAATTTCCCCTTTATTTTCTGGGTACATATGTCGATGGGTATTTGCCCATCTACATCGATGTACTTGGAGAACTGCAAGGAAATGCTACTAAAATGTATTGAAATTGAACATGCATAATACAATTACTAGTGAGATGAAGTGCTTAAGAATGGGATAGATGGTACACATTCATGAATGCAAATTCTACTAGATGATTAGGGCTCAATTATTCAAACATATTTTTTCCTAAAATTATTTAACTAGCTAGAACCTGATGAGCTAGTTGTCTCCCATCTAATCATATAAAAATGGATCATTCATGGATGTCTAAATAAAATCATTGCACTCTGGAGTTTATTAATGGTCTCAATGAGTTTGTACGATTTGCATAGGAACATAGAAAACAATATGGAGTAGGTTCTATTGCCCCTACAGGAATTATAGCAACAACCTGAAAGGTGACACTATTGACATGATCAAAGATCATGTCATGTGCAATGGGAATGTACATGGCTATACATAATGGTACTGACATGGTGAGATTCCTAGTATAATATCAACAAATGTTGATAGTGGTAGTTGTAACCAAGAAGAAATGGTTGACAATGTTGATGAGAACAAAACAATTCCAATAGACATGGTTGATGGGATGCAAGATAGCTGTAGGGTAAATGTTACAGACCCACCTCCCTTATTTAGAAACATTGTGCACGATGCTGAGAAATCATTATACTTAGGTTGTACTAAGTTTACAGAGTTGAGAACTATGTTGATATTGTATGCTATGAAGGCTAACAATATATGGAGTGACAAAAGCTTCACTTCTCTATTGTCTTTAATTGAAAGAAATTCTCCCGAAAGGCAACAAGCTTCCACTCTCAACATACCAAATGAAAAATATGTTGTTCCCAATAGAAATGGAAGCTAAGAAGATACATGCATGCCTAAATGACTGTGGGTTGTTTCAAAAGGACTATATCAATCTAAAAAAAGTCCTAAATGTGGGGAATCTAGGTATAAAAGGACAACATCGAGTAAGACCAAAATTGAGTCTCATGTCTAGGATATGTGGTATCTGCCTATTATACCACGATTTCAATGCTTGTTTGCTAATTCCATAGATGATCAAAATTTATCCTGGCATACAGAGGTAAAGAAAAACAATGATGGTGTGCTACGACATGCATCAGATTCCCCACAATGGAAGAAGATTGATTTATTGTATCATGAATTTGGCAAAGAAGCCATGAATTTAAGACTTGGACTTTGTACTGATGGGATGAATCCATATGGAACATTAAGCAATCAACATAGTACTTGGCCTATCATGCTTGTTGTATACAATCTTCCTTCATGGTTGTGTATGAAGAATAAGTATGTCATGTTGTCATTGCTGATATAGGGCCCCAAACAACCTAGAAATGATATTGATGTTTACCTTGAACCTTTGATTGATGACCTAAAGAAACTATGGGAGATGGTGTGATGACTTATGATGCTTTGGATTGAGAAATGCTTAATTTACGTGCTATGTTGTTTTGCTCTATTAATGAATTTACTACTCTTGGGAATGTGTCTGGCTACAATGTCAAAGGATCCAAGGCATGTCCTATATGTGAGGAAAATAGAGATTGTATCAGGTTGAAACATGGTGGTAAGACTGTATATCTTGGGCATCGAAGGTTTCTACCAAAGGTGCATCCTTATTGAAAGTTGTGCAAAACATTAATTGATCAACTGAGGAATGGACTGCCCCTAAACCTATGTAAGGGGAGGATGCTTATGTAAGAGTAAACAACATTGTAAAACATTTTGTTAAGAGATCATTTAATACTCCCACAGGTGAAAAGTCTTTATTCAAAAAGAGGTTGATATTCTAGGATCTTCCTTATTTGAGTTCTTTGACAGTTTGACATTGAGAAAAATGTTTGTGATATCATTATTGGCAGTCACTTTGATATACCCAGTAAGATTAAAGATGGCATCAAATCAAGAATGGATCTATGCGAAATGGGTATAAGGAAAGAATTAAAAAAAGAAGTTACCAAAGGTCGTTGCACATATTGTTGGTAAGGTATGCCCATAGATCAAATCATGTGATGATTGACACGACATATACCATAAGGAATTTGATTAATACTCATAAAGACAAGTGTCCAATTCAATCTATTTCACTTAGTTATGAGATAATGAGGAAATACTATGAATGTCTAAAGAATGACAAATACTCAATCATGTATGTCTTCACGTATGTGACTTGGAAGGATGAGATCATACAAATATTAAGAGTATGTACATTCTTATTATGTCCCTAGTCAGTTGTTACTATGGAAGGTAGATAGAAACCAATAACGATAAAGACTAGATTGTGGGTTGGTTAATGATAGAATCTCATTAGTCATGATATGGCAATATCAAACCAAGCACACAGATATATGTTAGGGAACAATGTATTAGACAAACCCACATTGAGAGTGACACATGGTTGTGGTGGTCACATTCATCTCTCATATTGAAGGTGGTGATTGTGATTCTTAGACCTGATATCATAACAGTCTTCACATGTCATTGGGTATGCTTTGACATCATCAAATGTAATCCTGAAGCATGGGTTGTTATAAAGGTGATGATTGAGTGACTTTGACACATGGGGATATGTTGTGAGTGATGGATATGGGATCTATCCCTCCTACTAGAGTATGATATCCTAGCCACTTGATAAGTGAGACTGAGAAACGCATGTGCATGCACATGTGAATCAATATATGATATTGAGGTAACATTATCTCAAACGGTCTACTCTTGGTTCAAGGAATGTGGATTGAACGTTGAGAGGATGACCTTCCATGCCTCAAGTTCATCCTGGATATCAGAGACAAAGGAATTATACAATCACTGCAACACCTTACTTAGGTTGTATGTTGAAGTTGTTCTCCAACTTTTCATTAACTTGGGTAGCACTGATGTGTGACTAGGCACCTCTCCTTGCTTTTGATGTAATAAGCTAGTTATGAACATTCACTGATAACGTGATATGGGACCTATAGGGTCACACACAAAGGAACTCATCTAGAAGAGGTGTTTATCTTGAATGATGATTGGATTGATTACTAAAGTGTTTATGTATTCAATTCACACAATAGATCAACTAATTGGATGACTAGTGTGCCAAATGACCATCTCACTGAGTGAAATGACTATTTGTCATGTCGGATGGGTGTCTCAAGTGTTGGGATGGCCGTTTGGTTTGCCAGGGTAAT
The DNA here is from genome assembly GCA_963693085.1 of Alisma plantago-aquatica. Taxonomy (NCBI): domain Eukaryota; kingdom Viridiplantae; phylum Streptophyta; class Magnoliopsida; order Alismatales; family Alismataceae; genus Alisma; species Alisma plantago-aquatica. Next base: position 172,590,516 of record OY856414.1, on the reverse strand, counting down.
ACGAGTCCAAATTGGCTAAGTTTTGCCCTTGAACTGAATAATTCAATGTGATTGGACCGATCAGATCATCTCAGACTCACCAGGCAGCCACCTAGGTGAGTGAGACAAATGTCTTGCTTGTGTGAGACAGCTCAGTTAGGCTGAATGAATTTTATGGATGTTTCCCGAATAGTTTCTATCACACAAACTTGGGATACAAGGAATTAATATGAGATGTTAATTGGAAATCAAAATTTCCAAATTCGTGTACAATTGGGAAACTACTAGATGACCATCTGGAAGTGGGAGACGACTACCTTGTGTGACTAGATGACTGTTTGGGTCACCAGACGGTCGTTTCATCTATCGTAGTTTGTGAAAATTTAAGATCTTCTAGTCCCTTCCACTCCCACACAATCTCGTACATGTTGGGAACCCTGATTCAAACCCCACCTATAGATAGAGGGGTAATGGGTGCTTCTTAAGACACAACAATTGAGAACCAAAACTAAGAATTAGTTGCTCTCACAATTTTTGTCCTCTCTGGTTGTGGTAACTGAGAGACCCCAGATAAGTCCTACCCGATAGGGAGGGATAGCCAATGGGAGAGAACAACTGAGAAGTTGTTGTTGTGGGAGAGCAGGTTGGTGACTAGTACACCAACAGGAGAGACAACTCCTTCATATTCATTTTTGTTAAATGACAGAAGTTCTATTTGGTCTGTGTGGACTACTCTAGAGGCAGGAGTCTATTGACTGCTGATAGGAGGACAACTGCAACCTGTATTCTGTGGCAAGACCACAAGAATGATGTAGAAGCTATTGTGTTCATTGTTTGTGGTGAAGACCAGGAGGTACATAACCACCATCTTGGAGAAACTAGTTGACTGTTGTAAAGAAGCGAGTCATTGTTGTTGGACTTTCTCTAGGTCCAGGTATAACTCGCTAAACCATCCTTCCTATTTCATAGTAGTTGACACAATCTTGCTATTATGGGAATACCGATAGTTTTTGTTTCTACTGCTATACTCTGTGCCTGTATTTCCTAATAGTGGTATCAGAGCCACATCAATTTACTATGTTTTAGGATAATTGATATGATCAGACTTTTGGTTTTACCATTTATTTATTGCATACAATGTGAATATTTAAACTTATCTCATATGCATATCCTATCAAAGACCACATAATCCCAAACTATTACACACACATGTGTGTGTGTGTGTGTATATATATATATATATATGAAATTTACATGCATCACCCTAAAAGTGGTTTTGATGGTGGATGTGTAGCATGGTTATGGCCTAAATCCTATATCTGTGTGTGGTTGGATGGTTTGGTTTTTTTCTTGTTTATCTCAGTCTACATATTGAGCCTCTACTTCCCTCTTTCTAATGTAGTTAATTCTTTACTATCTTTGCTCCCCTCAAATGTAACTCGAGGCTTCTCTTTATCATGTAATAAAGTACCAATAGGATAGTTTCTTTTCTTGCAATGACGAGGAAGATGATCATCTCTAGATGAGACATCCAATTTGTGAGATGAGTTGACCATTTGGATGACTATGGAGGACACAACGATGGAGCAAGACAACCACTTGGTGGGCCCAACCAACTATTTGGAAGGAGTCCAAACATTGGTTGGACATGAGGCCAGATGATCATCCCTGATGACCAACCAACCGACTAAGAGGCGAGACGGCCGATTCAAGGGTTGAATCGATTTACCCAGATTGGCAAGCACAAGTCTACACCAACAACATGTTCATATATGTGATGTGATGATTGACCTAGGTGGTAGTAATTCCTTATGGCTCCAAGGAATTACAGTAGACATGGCCATAACCATCACTTTTTCTTTATATTGCATGTTTTTGTTGTGGGATATAGCATGTATATATGTACTATATATGTGGTGATTGGATATAATAAATAAAAATATATATATATATATAATATAAAGTCACTCAATCAAACATATTAGATTTTAGATGCTTTCTAAAAGTGGCACACATGGAAAGCTTGATCGATTAAGCATAGGATATGCAAAAGCATATTGTGCCTTCTATCTCATGGAAGTGTAATGGTAGTGATGTAGGATCCACAAAAGCAGGATGCATTATTATTGTGTTGGTTTTTGGGTCAGGATTAACTGGTGATGCCTTAGTGAGACTAAGAACCAAGAGCATGCAAATGATCATGACAAGGTGTTGTGCATATCATCTATCCAATAGTTGCATATGATGCAATTGGCAAGTTTGCCTACCTATATAGTCTGGTTGTACACAAGCAACCAGAGATGACTCATGACTTGATGAAATATGGATCTTGACTCAATAGAAAATTATTTGCTACAATTTTCCAAAATGATTCTTGATGGTTATAAATTTGAAAAAAATAATGAGAATGATAATGAATTAAAGAACAAATCATTATCGCCCAAATTTAATCAAATCAAATCAAAATTGACTTTTTGATAAAATTATAATTCTTTTGTAGAATCAGATAACAACAAACAACAATCACTTTTCTCTACGACCTGTCCTTGAGAACGACAAGCTTAATGGGAACAACTTCGACGACTGGTTCAGGATGCTGAGAAATGTTCTCACACAGGAACAAAAGCTCTATGTCCTGGAAACACCAAAACTAGAGGAACCACCTCAGAATGTTCCAAGGGTTGATAGGGATGCTTACAAGAAGCATACTGAAGACGTCATGGATGTGAAGTATTTGATGCTATGCTCCATGAACTATGAGTTGTAGAGGCAACATGAGAACATGAAAGAGATTGAGATGGTCACACATATGGAGAACATGTATCAAGATCAGGCAAGATAAGAGAGTATGATGTTTCTAAGGCACTGTTCAAATGTACCATGGAAGAAGGAGATCTAGTAGGTCCTCAAGATAATTGGGTATGTGGACAACCTTGCTATACAGGGATTCCCCTTGGGCCAAGAGTTGTCCATTGACATGATTCTACAGTCTCTTCTAGATTTGATATAGTTAGTTTATCATGAACGACAACATGCACGACTTTGACAAGCCATTGACATAGTTGTTGGGCATGTTGAGAACAGTTGAGACACATATGAAGAAAGACAAGCCCAAGTCAGTGATGATGATAAACAAGACAAAGGGGAAGTCTAAAGGCAAATACAAAGGTAAGAAAATTCTAAATCTAGCCAGAAGCCCAAGTCTTTAGATCTCAAAGCAAAAGGTGGAGTCAAGAAAACAAGAGGTGATTGCCACCATTGTCACCAACTAGGACATTGGAAAAAAATTGCCCACTATAGTTAGAGGAACTAAAGAAGAAGAAGGAAGGCACTAAGGCCTACACTTTAGGTATAAATGTTATAAGATAAATTTGATTACTTCTTCACTTTGATTAGTGATACCAAACATAGATCTAACATATTGATGTGCATGATCTGACAAGAAGTAAAGGACCTCATAAGAGGACAAAGATGGACATGGCAGAGCAAGAGTTGCAGAAGTGTTAGTCTAGATTTAAATTTATCTAATCCCAATGGGCATGTAATAGAGTTACTAGGACTACTATTTCATTATGCCATATGAATGGAAACATTTACTTCAAACCATCTAGTATGACAAGGATGATTCAATAAAGTGAGATATTATGTTTCTATTTCTAAAGATACGATCTTTAATGGCAATGCCCAATCATTTGAATGGTATTTGTACGATATATTTTAAGATGAATATTTATAACATTAATACCAAAGGAATATAATTTATAACTCAAGATTATCATTAGCATTAGTCATCTGGGATGTATATATATATAAGATATACACACCTAGAATACATATTGATGTTGATCTAGACTCCTTTGGTTATTGAACTCAAGGAAATGTGTAATTCTTGATTGTACACAATGTGACACAACATCCTTCACTAGATGTAGTTGGAGGATAAGTCTTTCGTCACACCTCATGCATATGATGCATGAAGATATAATGGAATGAATGCTAAAGGATCATACTTAGTGTCATTTACTGGTAATATGATGATATGTACTCAGTAAAATGGAAAATCTCTTGAAATATTCATAGTGATTATAAATGAAAAATAACTTTGATGAAAGTATTAAGAAACTTTGATGAGATCAAATACTAAAAATACTCTAAATCAATACCTTGAGTACCTTCAAAGAAAGAACTGTGATAATGTATCACAAGTCAAATCCATTTGAACATGATGATGTGTCGGAATGAAGGAACTATACTTGATAGGTCATGATATAGGTATCAATTAATATTATCTTCTTATATCCTCATAAATGTATACCAAACACTAAATCATGTACCAAATGAATGGTTTATAAAGACATCATATATGATATTATTTGGGAATGTCCCAATACGTCTGAGGGATTGAAAACCACCTTGAGAAAGTAGTTTCTTGAGAAGGTTTATCCATAAACCATGATTGTTGAACATTACTATTAATCCTAATCCAGTAACAAAATTGTTTTGTTGATAGGATAACTGAGTTTCTAAAGAAATAGTGGGAGTGAAAGTAGAACTCAAAATGTTCGAGGTCAACAAAGAGGTACAATGAGAACTAAGAGAATCCCAAGTTGTTGTGGAATCTTGAGTCTGTCATATAAAATAGAATAAAATATTTCTATTAGAACACATCTGAGAATTGGAGGATTGTGAATCCAACAATTCACATGGATTGGTCATACAGGATGAGCCAACTAGTCAACTAGAAGCTATTTTTTAGTAATATGTAATCCATGCAAGATGACACGGTAGGACCTTGACAGCGCCACCCAAAGGGTAATGCCTAAAGGATGCAATGACATCTTGTGGTTAAGACCTATATGGATAACATATAGTGACAAATTTGGTTGAAAAGATTTTTCAAATCAGTTCAAGTTGTTGAACATGATAGAAATTCCTTTACCAATTGTCATGCTTGTTATTATAGTTAAATAGACAATGAGATTTGGCATATGAAGATGGAAAATAGATTCCTTAAAAGGAATACATTCAAAGGATGTACATGTGACACAAGCTTAAAAGGTTTCTTGACTTCAAGAATGCAAATAAAGTCTATAAACTACAAGGTTCAGTCTGGGATTGAAACAAGCTACTCATAGAATAAGGATCTTTTGAATTGACACAATAGTCAATGAGTTTGACTCAAATCAAAATAGAAGTTGAAATCTATGATTTCAAAAGACTTAGTGGGAGCATATATGAATATTCCACATGTGATGAAGAATGGCATCTCAATATTGTGAATGTTGAGAACTTGCATGAAAACACCTTCAACAATAAGGATAAGGTGAAACTTCTTATGAGATAAGGATCAAAACCTATGAGATAGTAGTTAAATGTTTCACAATGAAAGTTTGAACATGTACAATAGTAATGTGTTGAAAGAATTCAACACAAATGTATTCAATAAGGGATAATCCAGATTAGTTTCTCATGAACCATATGTTTTAATTCTTGTGAAGAATGGAAACAACATGATTACGATTCCATAGGCTGGTATAACAATGGATTTGTCACAAATGCTAGAATGTACTTATCCCATATAATCTTATATGTAATGGACATGACAAGATGATTAAAATCCAATAAAGGTTATTGGAAATTCATTAAAGATACCCATTATTACTTGATAAGTGACTAAAGATAGATTTCTAATCAATAAGGATAGCAATAAAAGGAAGAGTTGGATGCAAAGAGTTACATCGATGCAAGATTCCATATATGACACAGCTGATCGTAAATTAAAATATGTTCAGATTTAAAAGGGACAAGTGATTATTGGAAAAGGTTCTGAACTAATAGCCATCAATGCTATTCTATAATAGAAGCTAAGTATATTTGTGTTATGAATACATAGTGATACTATATGGATCTAAAGGTTCATATGATGAACTTATAAATGTTCCAACCATTGATGACTTAGTAGAAATACTGTGACAACAATGGAGCTATTTGTTAGGAAAGGAATATCAATTACCATATTGCAGTAGTTTTGTCTCATATGAGAAATCCTACAACAAAGAGATTAAGAACATACAATATACCAACTATAAGCAAAGTGTTGCTAACCTGCTAAATCAGCACTAGCACAATAGAAGCATGTTGGACATGTTTAGGTCACTAAGAATGAGATCCTTTGATGATTGGCTCTAAGTGCAACTGTGAGTTTGTTGGTAAGGTATGCCCATAAAGCAAATCATGTGATGATTGACATGTCATATGCAATAAATAATTTGATTAATACTCATAAAGGAAAGCTTCCAATTCATTTTGTTTCACAGGTTATGAGATAATGAGGGAATATTATGAATGTCTAAAGAATGACAAATACTCAATGATGTATGTCTTCAAGTATTTAACTTGGAAGGATGAGATTGTACGGATGTTAAGGGTATGTAAATTCTTATTATGTCCCTAGTAGATTTTTACTGTGGAAGGTAGATAGAACTAGAAACACTAAAGACTAGAGTGTGGGTTGGTTGATGACAAAATCTCATTAGTCATGATATGGCAATATCAAACCAAGCACACAAGTACATGTTAAGGAACAATGTATCAGACAGACCCACCTTGAGAGTGAAATATGGTTGTTGTGGTCACAATAATCTCTCATAGTGAAGGTGGTGATTGTGATTATTAGACCTAAAATTACTACACTCATCACATGTCGTTCGGTACATTTTGACATCATCAAACGTAGTCCTGAAATATGGATTGTTATAATGGTGATGATTGGGTGACTTTGACACATGGTGATACACTGTGAGTGATGGATATGGGATTTGTCCCTCCTACTGGAGTATGATATCTTTTCCACTTGATAAGCGAGACTGAGAAATGCATGAACTTGCACATGTGAATCAATATATGATATTGAGGTCACATTATCTCAGACATTTTGGTCTTAGTTCAAGGAACATAGATTGAACGTTGAGAGGATGACCTTCCATGCCTCAAGTTCATCCTCGATATTAGAGACAGAAATTATACAATCACTACAATACCTTACATAGGTTTTAGGTTGAAGTTGTTCTTCAACTTTTCATTCACTTCGGTAGCACTGATGTGTGACTAGGCACCGCTCCTTACTTGTGATTAAAAAAACAATAGAGGGGGGTGAATAGGGTTTTATAATAATTTTTAACATAATTCAACCAACAAACAACAACAAGGATGTTGAAGAAGGAGACAAGGGTTTAGAGTGGTTCCACCATTAGTAAAAACTAAGGGAGTCAGTCCACTACCCAATTGTTTCCAATTAGGATTTTGAAAGTATTTGAATTTTATTACCTTCTCAAGGATGTTACACAAAATTACAAATACCTTCCCAAACCCTTTGGACAACCTTCACCCGAAGTCGTCTCACCAACATTGAAGCATCCTTCACTTGAAGTAACTTCAAGCTCCCCCTTGAAGTAGCCTTCCTCCTTGAAGTAGCTTCTCGTTGAGACCTTCTAGAAGTAGTCCAAAGTCCTCCTTCTCCACCTAAGAAGATTTCACCCTCTCCACTCTGTATCCTCCAACCTAGGAGTAGCAAGGAGAGTACAATGCAATAAGAAAGAACAAGAAAGGAAAAAGGAAATTACAATTACCACTTAAGCACAAGGATTGAATCCTATATCAAGCATTTTGATCTCCTATCCAATGTGTATGAAAGTGGAAGTATAGTGGGTAGGAGATTCTAGCCTATAGGACACAAAATGCCAGCAATGGAAATGATTAGCAAGTGTAGAAGTTTCTCAATTGCTCACAAGAATTGATTCTCAATTGCAAGTATGTGTACGTAAGTGAGTTTAGGTGTCCTAAGGAATGTACTATTTATAAGAATGGCCTACTAGTACTTAGGGACGTTTTAGACACTTTCTAGGGGGTTCTTAGTGCTCAACTAGCTGTTAAATATCCACTAATTGCATTTGTAACAGCTAGTTAATTAATTTTGAAAAGTGCAGACAGAAACCTTCTCGGTTGAGAAGTTTTTCGACCAGTGTCTCTCGGTCAAGGAATTTGTCAACCGAGGGTAGGTCTGAGTCAATATATTGTAACGTTCAATTCCAACTACCAACTACTTTTCTAACTCAGACTAACATCTATATAACCTGCTCGAGACATAGTCTCGGTCAAAGTAAAGTTTGACCGAGCCTTTCTCAGTGATGGCTTTTAGCAGGTTATGAAAAGGTGTTTGTGCTTTAGACTTGTGAGTTTCTCAGTCGAGAAAATGTTCGAACGAGAGTATCTCGGTCAAGAAGTGTGTCGATTGAGACAAACTTTGTTTCAAAACTTTAACTCATATGCTAAGTGTAAGAAATGAATGTGAAATTGTGATGGTCACTTAGGGATGACCTATCTAAGTGTTGTGTGTGGATATGGAAGATATAAACTCTTGATTTACATGATATATAAGTACTTGTACATTATATATTTGTAAAAGTTTACATTTGGTTACAATCATGAAAATAAAGCAATTTAAGCATGTAGATCTTCCAAAACTTTGTCATCCACCTTGTTTCTGAAATACTCAAGTAGCACATTAGATCCACAAGAATGAAATGTTTGCCATTTTCAAAACAAAGGGATTTTAGTAATGTCCAATTAAGCCAACAGTGATGTCATAAGATAGTTATGGACATTCAGTGGCAATGTGGTATGGGACCTATAGGGTCACACACAAAGGAATTCATCTAGAAGAGGCATTTATGTTGAATGATGGTTGGATTGATTACTAAAGTGTTTAGGTATTCAATTCATGTAACAAATCGACTAATTGGCTAACTAGTGTGCCAAACGACCATCTCACTAAGTGAAACGGCTGTTTGGGCATACCATATGGGCGTCTCAAGTGTTGACATGGCCATTTGGGATGTCAGGGTAATCAAAGTTTGAATTGGCTAAGTTTTGCCCTTGAACTGACCGATTCAATGTGACTGAACTGACCAAATCATATCAGACTCACCAGACGACCGTCTGGATGAGTGAGATAGGTATCTTTCTTATGTGAGATGGCTCAATTGGGCTGAATGAATATTCTGGATGTTTCCTGAAAAGTTTTGATTGCACAAACTTGGGGTGCAAGGAATTAATATTAGTTATTAATTGGAAATCAAAATTGCCAAATTCATGTGCAATTGGGAAACTACCAGATGGTTGTCTGTCAGTGTGAGACGACCATCTCATGTGAACATATGACTGTCTGGGTCACCAGATGGCTATTTCGGCTGTCGTAGGTTGTGAAAATTCAAGATCTTCTGGTCCATTCCACTCCCACACAATCCCATACAGATTAGGAACCCTGACCCAAACCTTACCTATAAATAGAGGGGTATTGGGGGCTTCTTAAGAAAAAACAACTAAGAATCAGTTGCTCTCACAATTTTTTTCCTCTCTGGTTGTGGTAACCAAGAGAGCCCATGCAAGTCCCCCGACATGGAGGGATAACTAATGGGAGAGAACAACTGAGAAGTTGTTGTTGTGGGAGACCATGTTGGTGACTAGTACACCAATAGGAGGGGCAACTCCTTCTGTTACAACCCCAATTTTGGGTTCATTTGATGAGAAATGTAATCTCTCATATTGAAGATATTTGGACAAATAATGATGTAATTTCGTTTACAATAGCCTTGATGATTGTGTTGTGGGTTGTATTGGCTATTGGGCCCAATAACAAGGAAATTCAATTAATTAATGAATAATTGAGAATTTGATAAAAGAAAGATGTGGAAACATCTAGAAGGCAAAAGAATGTGATCCAAAGATGGATTTCGTGCCTCTTGGGTTCCTTGGGTCCCAAGGAGTCCAACATTGCAAAGATAAAGCAATAAGAATAGAAAAGATCAATTAGATATTTCTTTATTAAGAAAGAAATTGAAAACAATGATAAAATGTGGGAAATAAGTGAAAAGAGGTATAATTGAGTTATCCTTGGTGGAATTTCGTATCCCAAGGATTCCTAATGTTAAAAGGGATACCAATGAGGAAAATAAAAGAGAAATAATGACAAAATCCTCAAAAAGAGATATTTTGATAAGAAATAGATAAAATGATGAGAGATAATGGGTAAAAGATAAGTGAAAGGCTAATATATATCCCCAAGATGGTATTTAGAGCCATTAAGGTTCCTTGGGGTTCAAGGAACTCAAAATAAATAATTTATTAGCAAGGGAAAGAGAAAATAAGTGAGAAATATACATAATCGAGTAATATCTTGCGCATAATTAAAAGGCACACTTTCTTTTAGATAAAGAGACCATTTTTGGTAGAGAGGTAGATAAAGTTATTATTAACTTTCCCTCCAAATTTGGGATCAATTGGATAGACCATTTGGAAGATATGATTTTTGCAAGTCTTATTAAAGTGGAAAGATAACCACGCAATTGTATTATGTCGCATATATTTTTCCTTTTCTAAAAAGGATAGTTTTTGTCATGTGCAACAGAAGCCTTTGGATCCATGATCCAACGATGCACGAGCATCACCTGGATTGGGAAAGGAAGCAAAGAAACGAGATATTTGATCTCAGTTTTCTCGCAAACTCGACCATGTGCAAAGTTGGAAAGGGCAGAGACGGCTCCAGGGGAGGATTCTGTGCCAGACTATCCTAAATTTTAGGTAGTTTAGGAGGCTCTAGAAGGAACACCCAAACTGCAGGGAACCCTGGCGGTGATGAAGGATCAGGAACCCTACTTTGGATCCCCCACCTATATATATAGGACTGCCCTTGGCTTCGGCCACGTCCTGCGGACACGAACAACATGGTTCTAGCCCTAATTTACCTCTATCCCTCTTGATTGTCCTTTCTCCGGTAGCAACCCCACCACCATGCTGCGGTGAGCAGAGATGGAAGATGAAGAAGGAGGAGAGGAGTGGGAGTCGCAGGGTTGGAGCCCACCGTGGGCTCGCGTGGGAGTAGAGGGCCGAGATCTATTATGTAGTTCAGAGTGGTGCGAGTGGGCGCAGTGGATGAGCGCCGCACGATCTGTGTGCCGGTCGGTGCAACCGTGATCGAACGGATGACTTTTTCCGACTTAAGGTAATAACTTGCCTCTTTGAGCAATATTCAAGAAAAGTGTTGAATCTTAGATAAATCATTAAACATAGATTCTTTGGCCGAAAAATGCAAGTAAGTAGTGCTTTTATCAGAAAAATGCATAGAACATGGTAAAAATGATATTAGAGCCTAATTGTAAATTACATTCAAGAAGTATAGGGTTTTGCATCTTTTAATGCCTTAAATCATGGAAAAACCCTAAAAGGAGATAAAAGCAATCATGATGAATCTTGATTTTTGTTTTGATCAATGTTAACCTATTAAGAGTAAAGAAAAGGGTAAAATCATAAAAGGATGATAAATATGTTGCTTTTAGGGGTTTTGTGATCATGCACATGGTTTAATGGGATAAAAACCATAATTTGGGAAAACATGAGTTTTAGTGGTTACAATTTGAAATTTTCCCATATACAACTGAAATATAATGATTCTTGAACATAATTTGGATTAAAGGATCCTTATTGAAGATAATGAAGGATTAGGGTTAAGTTCATAATGCTTAATTAATGAGATTGAGTAATCACAACCTATTGTATATTGAAGTTGAAATATGATAGTTCTAAGCTATTTCAAGTATAAAGACTCCTAATTGTGAATAAATACCCTTAATGTAGTAATTAGGGCTTTATAACGAATAAAAGATAGAATTAATGGCAAATCAAGTTCATATGCGATGTAGACCATAATGAACATTGAATTGATGATAAATGAGCATAATGATATTGTCATGGATTAAAAGGATAAAAATAGTAGCTTTAATGTAAAAGAGGCTTAATGGACTTAATTAATGTTTAAGTATGCCTTTAAATCGAAATTAGGGTTATATGATAACCTTAGTAACTTTCATAATGAATAGGGGTGATAATTAGGGTTTGTGAGTAATTGAATAAAATTAGGGTTAAAATAGTAAAAGATGAAGTAAAACCCTAATGGAAATGGAAACCCTAAAAGTGTGCTAGAAACCCTAGGAAGTGAGCTCAGTTTAAATAGATCTTGATGGAGTGAGTAATAAAAGGACAATTGAATGATTGTTTCAGGTTCTTGATGTGTGTGCTTGCTTGCTTGGATTTCTTACTTGTGTGGATTAATTCTATCTTAAATCAGCCCAACAGGTATGTGGTTAATTATGATTAATCGCATTAGTTTCCTGAGGGTTTTCTGAATGTTTCCTCACATTGAATGCAATCTAAACAGTTTGGATGTTCATATTGCAATTATAAAGTCACTATGGCTATCACAGTTATATATACATGTGAATTCTCGCACCTACATGCCACCCTAATGGAAGATGCCATAAAGGTCAGGCCTAAGAGGGTAGACCAATGGGCACCATGAGAGGTGACCCCAGACACCAAGCTCAGGAATGAGAAGGTGGTCTATGATGCATGACTATGGAGCACCATGAGAGGTGACTCCCAGGCACCAAGCTCGGGATTGAGAAGGTGGTCTTAAGTCAATGGCAAAAGAGAAACCCTAGAGGGGTATGCCAGGGTTAGGGCAAAAGCGGTGGAGAATGACACATTGAAAATGTAAAGTGGCTTGTTAAATAATTTGTGATTATTAAATTGTTAGCCATATTTGCAAGATTTTGGTTGTTCCCACATACCAGTATATTTTGATATATTGATCGACGTTTTGTTTGTCGGCATTTTAGGAACAACAATTGAAAGAACAAATAGTAAAGTGACACAATGTGGAAATAAGAAATAAAGTGCAAGGAGGATTAGATAGAATAATTCAAGCTATGGATAGATAAATTTCCAAAGTTTTCAAAGGAAGTAAAGTTTTAATTTTATAACAAATTCTAGTTAGTTAGTAGAATTTCATAATTATTATTGATTATTTGTCGAACCTTTGATCCTGTTAATTGGATAACGGATCTGACCTTCGGGTCTCCCTTAATTAGCGGTTACCAGGAGGTGGGGTCATTACATTTGGTATCAGAGCATAGGTTCCTCATTTAATCTTTAATAATTATTAAATTTTACAAATTTCATAGAACCAAGGGAGTTATTAGAGGATTATCTAAAAGATAGAGGTGTCTAGAAAAGGATCACGACCGGGGGCTGGCAATATTTTCCTCCGCACTGCTAGTCAGAATACGAGGACCCCTGGATATGTGTGACTGCCTGGCCAAAGTCTTAGGGTATGATTCGAAATAAGATACATTTAGGACTCTCTCATCTTGTTCATCCCTTCTCAACTCAAATTCTATTAAGGACCTTAAGGATTAGGGTTTTCTCTCTTGCCCTCACCCTCTTGAGGTATGGGTAAGGTGATAAGGATTAAGGAATCCTCCACCAAATTAATAAAAAGCATGTAAATAAGATGTCATGGACATAAGCTTAATAGAGTAAGCATAAAAGAATAGATACATGCTTAGGTCGTATGACACGAGTTGTCATTGCCCTCAGGAGAGACCTGAGGATAGACCTCCTTGTCAGGAGTATAAGTAAAGAAAGTTAGTCTTGGAGGTAGAGATCTCCATTAAAAGTAGAGACCTGACACATCCTCTAAAGATGATGTTAACCCTAACCCTAAGTGAAGGTTAGAGATGACACAAAGAGTTAGATGTCAAGGTAGACCAGGTGTTTGGATGAATGCACCTTGGGATGCCATACGAGCCATGAGAGGTTGGATGACTTAACCCTGGGGAGGGTCGTGCATGTTTGAGCGAAGGATAGCTCCTTCATGGATGAGGTTAGAGAAGAACCTATAGAAACCTTATCGGCTGTTGCAAGTAGGATATAGCTTGCACCCAGAGTACATCAGTAGTATGAGCAGTAAGTTAAAACTGAGACCAGAAGGACAGGATGGATGGCTTATGAGATGAGCATAAGGGGTTATGGATAATCATGAGCAAACATAAGTTTGAGCATAGGCTTCACCTACGTAGAGGTATGCTTGTGAGCTTGATCCTTCATGGAGAGAGGATCTCTAGTAGTATGGTTGGATGTGGAGTTAGCTCTAGAGAGAGAAAGTAGGACCCCAAGCAAGGAGGTTGGAAGCCTAAAACCCTGAGATATGAGGAACAATGGGGAGTTGAGGATGATGCTCCTGGTACCTATGTGCCTATGGTATAAGTGGTTACTTGCTGAGATGAGACAAAGAGTGCCTTAGACCCTGAGGAGGTTTAAGTAACCAATTGTGAGGCTTTATACCTAGTTGGTTGTCCCTGAGGAGGACTTAACTCTGAGGTGTTGCTTATATAAAAGGATCATGGAAGTACATGTTATACCTTGGACATGCTTGATTCATGGTTAAGAGATTGAGCATGCAGTTGGACACCCAAAGGTGAACCTAGGGTTCCTAGGCCTAAGAGGGGAAGCAGTGTATCTGATGCCCATAATGAGATTTGAGGCACTATAGTTTCAAGAATGGTACTCCTCATACATAGAGGTAATGGAAACCCCTTAAGTTAAGGGTATGTTTAATGAACCCCTCACAACTAAGTTGATCTAATGTTGAGGAAAGAGAACAAGTATGACCTAGAATGGTTTAATAGGTGGTCAACTTGTGGTTTAGTAGCTGTTGGGTTAGGCATGCTCATGTGAAGGTAAACCCTAAGGACAGTTGTGACCTTGTTGTTAAGAGTTGTAGCTTCCTCCCATCCTGGGAGAGGGACCCTTTGGTTAGGTGTTTACCAGTTTCTTGGGTTTTGAGGAAACCTAAAGAGGTCTCATAGGATCTTGAGAAGCTAAGTGAAAAGTACATGGTATGAGAAGGAACCTGTAGACCCATAGATAACCATCTCTAAGTGCATATGGATGTGTTACCATGGAGGTAACCGGTATGGGGCCTGACCAAGGTAGGCAGGTCACCATGATCCCTATGAAAGGATGAAAGACAACCCATGAATGCAGAGAGAGAGATGAGAAAGGCTTGGGTAAGGTTCTAAGTTGGACATGTACTATGTTAGAATCCTAAGTCTATCCTAGGGTCAAATAGGGATAAGACCGATGGAGCAGGATTTACCTAACTCCCTAGTTGCACATGACCATAGGGTCGGGAGGTAACAACTATCATTGTCAGAGGGCCATGGGTTAGGAGATTGATCACCTTCATGAACTCATGGGACCCAAAGGACAGATGAGTAGGGCACTCTCTGGATGCATAAGGGAAGAGGGATGACCCCAAAAGTGTCGGCACCCTATAGACCTAGAGGAGATGACCAAGGATAGTGTGGTGACCCAAGTAGGATTTAGATCAGTTTTCCATGGAAGTAATCTTTGATATCATGATGTTTGTGATGTAGAGACATAAGTGGCACGTTTCAACTTAGAATTGAAGGTGTACGGGCGATGTGGGATGTATCATCTCTACTCTTGGAACAAGAAGAATTTTGTGTTTGGACGACCGCCAAATGCTTATTTCTTCTTGTTATGGGAGGGAGAGATGGGACAGTACGCATGCCATACACCAAGGATAAAAGATGATGCGAGTTGGAACATTGCTACGAGGTATGAGGACAAAGATGATAACATACCTTGGTGGAGTGAATGATACATGGATGGTTTACAAACAAGGTAGTCACCCTATGAGGATGTTTTATCATGAGATATGAGTTAAAAATCAAGAGATTAAGCTCATAGTTTTCTTGATGAAGATAGACCTAGAGTCGAGAGGAGATGATAAGTAGAATACATGGAGGTGTATGTCTTTAACATTACCTAACACCTAAGGATAAGAAGTGGAATGAATGCTCTGGTTGAGATATAGCTGCCTAGTTTAGCTGGAAGCTAGAAGAAGTTGAGGTTGTTAGGCTAACCTTAAGATAAGAAAAAGAGATAAGTTTGGCTAACCCCCAAATGTATCAATAGCGGTTAATCAAGTAAATGATTGTTTGGTTAGCCAGCCTAGTCCATGATATAATGAAAGGATGGTTGTAGAACCTCAGATGTACTTCTTTGGAAAGTAAAGTGATAAAACCCTGATGAGAGTGGTTTAGGGTTTTCGAGGTATCAACCTTGAAGAATTGTGACATGCAGGAGATCATGATTTTAGGTTCATCATACACCGTGTTACTACAAAGATGGTAAGTGATAGTATCACTTTGGATGCCTAAGATGAAGTTGCATGTGGAATGTTGCCATGCATGACAAGAGGTGAAGGACAAACACCAGTAACCCAGTGCATGAATATAAAGTATAAAGAGTCCCAAGATGGAATGGGAGTTCACCACTATGGATATTGGGGTAAGTCTCCCCTGGACCAAGGAAGGTCAAGATGCAATATGGGTTATGGTAGATCGCCTTACCTAGATAACATGAGCAAGAAAGAATGTTTTCAAGGGATAGATTCTATTGAACCTACATAAGAAAGAGATATGGTTCAACTACACCATGATGTGAGTTCAAAAGTTCTTGAGTATGACCTAAAGGTTCACTTCCATGATGTGGAAGTAGATACATGAAGAACTCGATGATAGTATAGTTTATCACCCCATACTAATGGTTAGTATGATCCATACTAGAGGGTCTAATGAGAGCATGTGTACTCATTCAGGGTGATACATAGAGACAATTGTTGTCCTTTGTAAGATGTGATGATAACCACCATAGACTTTATCGGGATGAAAGAAGTTCTAGAAGGAGGTTGTGTCGGTCACCACTTCATTAAGACGATGTTGGTGAAGGAGGCCTAGCGAAGGTCAGAAAAGAACCACAATGTGTGCAGATGAAGTCGCTTTGATCGTACAATGGCTGAGAGAGAGCCTAGTGGTGACATTAGTCGTGAGCTGATGCAAAGCAGACTGACATGCAGTTCAATGTGGGAGAGTATGTGATGTGAAAATCCGACCCCTCTAAGCTACAGTTGAGAAAGCTAAGTCCCCGATATATGGGTCCATTTGAGATGGATTGGTGGAGGAGGTTATGTTCGACCTTTCCCCTCAAGATAGCATGATGTGTAATGTGTTCCATGAGTCCGATATAGAGCACTATGTGAAGTACCCAAGCCATGTGTTGATCCTTGAACCTATTCAGCTTTTGAGAGGTTGGAATGTCCTGAGTCACCTACGAGGGTACGATATACCAATGTAAGAAAGAACTCAGATGGAAGAATATGAGATGACGAAGGTTCTTAGGGGGCACCATGGAAAGGGTGAAGCCACATGGGAGCCCTGATGAACATAAGAAAGGCTTATCATGTTTGTTTGTTTGCTTGAGGGAAATTTGAGGACAAAATTCCTATAAGAGGGGGAGGATGTTACAACCCCAATTTTGGGTTCATTTGATGAGAAATGTAATCTCTCATATTGGAGATATTTGGACAAATAATGATGTAGTTTCGTTTACAATAGCCTTGATGATTGTGTTGTGGGTTGTATTGGCTATTGGGCCTAGTAACAAGGAAATTCAATTAATTAATGAAAAGTTGAGAATTTGAGAAAAGAAAGATGTGGAAACCTCTAGAAGGCAAAAGAATGTGATCCAAAGATGGATTTCGTGCCTCTTGGGTTCCTTGGGTCCCAAGGAGTCCAAAATTGCAAACATAAAGCAATAAGAAAAGAAAAGATCAATTAGATATTTCTTTATTAAGAAAGAAATTGAAAACAATGATAAAATGTGGGAAATAAGTGAAAAGAGGTATAATTGAGTTATCCTTGGTGGAATTTCGTATCCCAAGGATTTCTGATGTTAAAAGGGATACCAATGAGGAAAATAAAGAGAAATAATGAGAAATCCTCAAAAACAAATATTTTGATAAGAAATAGATAAAATGATGAGAGATAATGGATAAAAGATAAGTGAAAGGCTAAGATATATCCCCAAGATGGGATTTCAAGCCATTAAGGTTCCTTGGGGTTCAAGGAACTCAGAATCAATAATTTATTAGCAAAGGAAAGAAAAAATAAGTGAGAAATATACATAATCGAGTAATATCTTGCACATAATGAAAATGCACACTTTCTTTTAGATAAAGAGCCCATTTTTGGTAGAGAGGTAGATAAAGTTATTATTACCTTTCCCTCCAAATTGGGGAGAAATTGGATAGACCTTTTGGAAGATATGATTTTTGCAAGTCTTATTAAAGTGGAAAGATAACCATGCAATTATATTATGTCGCATATATTTTTCCTTTTCTAAAAAGGATAGTTTTTGTCACATGCAACAGAAGTCGTTGGATCCATGATACAACGATGCATGAGCATCACCTGGATCGGGAAAGGAAGCAGAGAAACGAGATCTTTGATCTCAATTTTCTCGCAAACCTGACCATGTGCAAAGTTGGAAAGGGCAGAGACGGCTCTAGGGGAGGATTCCGAGCTAGACTATCCTAAATTTTAGGTAGTTTAGTAGGCTCTAGAAGGAATTCCCAAACCGCAGGGAACCTGGTGGCGACGAAGGATCAGGAACCCTACTTTGGATCCCCCACCTATATATATAGGACTGCCCTTGGCTTCGACCACGTCCCGCAGACATGAACAACATGGTTCTAGCCCTAATTTACCTCTATCCCTCTTGATTGTCCTTTCTCCGGCAACAACCCTACCGTCATGCTGCCGTGAGCAGAGTTGGAAGACGAAGAAGGAGGAGAGGAGCGGGAGCCGTAGGATTGGAGCCCACCGTGGGCTCGCGTGGGAGTAGAGGGCCGAGATCTATTCTGCGGTTCAGAGTGGTGTGAGTGGGTGCAGTGGATGAGCGTTGCACGATCTGTGTGCCGATCGGTGCAACCGTGATCGAACGGCTGACTTTTTCCGACTTAAGGTAATAACTTGCCTCTCTGAGCAATATTCAAGAAAAGTGCTGAATCTTAGATAAATCATTAAAAATAGATTCTTTGGCCGAAAAATGTAAGTAGTGCTTTTTTATCATAAAAATGTGTATAACATGATAAAAATTATATTAGAGCCTAATTGTAAATTATATTCAAGAAGTATAGGGTTTTGCATCTTTTAATGCATTAAACAATGGAAAAACACTAAAAAGAGATAAAAGCAATCATGATGAATCTTGATTTTTATTTTGATCAATGTTAACCTGTTAAGAGTAAAGAAAAGGGTAAAATCATAAAAGTATGATTAATATGTTTCTTTTAGGGGTTTTGTGATCATGCACATGGTTTAATGGGATAAAAACCCTAATTTGGGAAAACATGAGTTTGAGTGGTTACAATTTGAAATTTTCCCATATACAACTGAAATCTAATGATTCTTGAACATAATTTGGATTAAAGGATCCTTATTGAAGATAATGAAGGATTAGGGTTAAGTTCATAATGCTTAATTAATGCGATTGAGTAATCACAACCTGTTCGATATTAAAGTTAAGATATTATAGTTCTAAGCTATTTCAAGTATAAAGACTCCTAATTGTGGATAAATACCCTTAATGTATAAATTAGGGCTTTATAACGAATAAAAGATAGAATTAATGGCAAATCAAGTTCATATGTGATGTAGACCATAATGAACTTTGAATTGATGATAAATGAGCACATAATGATATTTTCATGGATTAAAAGGATAAAAATAGTAGCTTTAATGTAAAAGAGGCTTAATGGACTTAATTAATGTTTAAGTATGCCTTTAAATCGAAATTAGGGTTATATGATAACCTTAGTAACTTTCATAATGAATAGAGGTGATAATTAGGGTTTGTGAGTAATTGAATAAAATTAGGGTTGAAATAGTAAAAGATGAAGTAAAACCCTAATGGAAATGGAAACCCTAAAAGTGGGCTAGAAACCCTAGCAAGAGAGCTAAGTTTAAATAGATCTTGATGACGTGAGTAATAAAAGGACAATTGAATGATTGTTTCAGGTTCTTGATGTGTGTGCTTGCTTGCTTGGATTTCTTACTTGCGTGGATTAATTCTATCTTAAATTAGCCCAACAGGTATGTGGTTAATTATGATTAATCGCATTAGTTTCCCAAGGGTTTTCTGAATGTTTCCTCGCATTGAATGCAATATAAACAGTTTGGATGTTCATACTACAATTATAAAGTCACTATGGCTATCATAGTTATATATACATGTGAATTCTCACACCTACATGCCACCCTGATGGAAGATGCCATAAAGGTCAGGCCCAGGAGGGTAGACCAATGGGCACCATGAGAGGTGACCCCAAACACCAAGCTCGGGAATGAGAAGGTGGTCTATGATACATGACTATGGAGCACCGTGAGAGGTGACTCCCAATCACCAAGCTCAGGATTGAGAAGGTGGCCTTAAGTCAATGGCAAAAGAGAAACCCTAGAGGGGTATGCCAGGGTTAGGGCAAAAGCGGTGGAGAATGACACATTGAAAATGTAAAGTGGCTTGTTAAATAATTTGTGATTATTAAATTGTTAGCCATATTTGCAACATTTTGGTTGTTCCCACATACCAGTATATTTTGATATACTGACCGGCATTTTATTTTTCGACGTTTTAGGAACAACAATTGAAAGAACAAACAATAAAGTGACACATTGTGGAAATAAGAAATAAAGTGCAAGGAGGATTAGATAGAATAATTCAAGCTCTAGATAGATAGATTTCCAAAGTTTTCAAAGGTAAGTAAAGTTTTAATTTTATACAAAATTCCAGTTAGTTAGTAGAATTTCATAATTATTATTGATTATATGGCGAACCTTTGATCCTGTTAATTGGATAACGACTCTGACCTTCAGGTCTCCCTTAATTGGGGGTTACCGGAAGGCGGGGTTGTTACACCTTCCTATTTGTTCTTGTTGAACGATAGCAGTTCTACTTGGTCTATGTGGACTACTCCATAGGCAGGAGTCCTTTGGTTGCTACTAGGAGGACAACTGCAGCCTGTAGTCTGTGGTGAGACCACAAGAACATTGCAAAAGTTGTCGTGTTTGTTGTTTGTGGTGAGGACTAGGAGCTGCACAACCACAATCAAGAGCAACTAGTTGATAGTTGCAAAGAAGTGAGTAGTTGTCATTGGACATGCTCCAAGACCAAGTATAACTCGCTAAACCATCCTTCCTATTTCATAGTAGTTGACACGATCTTGTTGTTATGGGAACACAAATAGATAGTTTTTTTATTTTCCATTGCTATTTTCTGTGCCCGTATTTCCCAACAGTGTTATTGTAACGACCCCACCTCCTAGTAACCCCCAATTAAGGGAGACCAAGAGGTTAGAGCCATTATCCCAATTAACAAGATCAAAGGTTCGACAAATAATTAGTAATAATTATCAAATTCTACCAAACTAAACTGAAATCTGGTATAAAATAAAAGTTTGCATACCTTTTTCAAAAACATGGATATCTACTAATATCCATATCTGGAGTCTATTCTAACTAATTCTCCTTTGTACTTTAATTCTTATTTAATTCCACATATGTCACTTTACTAATTGTCCTTTTCAATCTTGTACCTAAAATGTCGACAGACAAAACGTCAGTCAGCATATCAAAATATGCTGGTATGTGGGGACAACCAAAATTTCGCAAATATGACTAACAATATAATTATCACAGTCAATTAATTAACAAGCCAATTTATGTTTTCAATGTGTCATTCTCCACCACTTTTTCCCTAACCCTAGAATACCCCCTCTAGGGTTTCTCTTTTGCCATTGACTTAAGGCCACCTTCTCAATCCCGAGCTTGGTGCCTAGGGTCACCCTTCATGGTGCCCTTTAGTCATGAAATATCATAGGCCACCTTCTCAATCCCGAGCTTGGTGCCCATTGGTCTTCCCTCCTGGGCTTGACCTTTTTGCATCATCCATCAGGGTGGCATGTAGGTGCGAGAATACACATTTATTTTACAATTGTGATAATCATAGTGACTTTATAATTTGCAAGTATGAACATCCAACTGATAAGTTGCATTCAATGCGATGAATCATATGAGAAACTCTTCGGGAAGCTAATGTGATTAACCATAATTAACCACATACATGTCAGGCTAATTTGAGACAGAATTAATCCAATCATTGCAAGAAATCTAATAGGCAAGCAAGCACACAAAGAGATCCTGAAATATGCATACAACTTCCTATCATTGATCATGCAATCAAGATCTATTAAACCTAGCTCGCTTCCTAGGGTTTCTAGTCCACTTTTAGGGTTTCCATTGCAATTAGGGTTTCTCTTCATTTATGCTATTTTAAACCCTAATCTTTATACAATTACTCACAAACCCTAATTACCTCATCTTTTCTTCACAAAAGCTATTAAGGTTACCTTTTAACAACATATAACCTTAATTTCGGATTAAAGGCACAATTATCCATCAGTTAAGTCCATTAAACTCCTTTTACATTAAAACTACTAGTTTTATCCTTTTAATTCATGACAAGATCATTGGGCCTAATTATCATCTTTGGTTCCTTCCGGATTAACAACTCATAGTTCATTATGATCTAATTCACATATGAACTCTATTTATCGTTAATTCCACCTTTATCAATTATAAAACCCTAATTACTATATTAAGGGTATTTATCTACAATTAGGAACCTTTATACTCAAAATAGCCTTGAACCATCATATCTCAGCCTTATTCATGAATTTGAACAATTAAAGCCATTAAGAGTCACAATTACCATCATTAGGGTTTCAAGGCCCATTAAAACATATTTATGCATATGAAATTCTAAATTAAACCAATTACGTGCAAAGTTCATCCTTTTTGTTCTTAATGTACCTTTTTACCATTAACCGGTTAATATCAACTTTATTCATCCATTCAACCCTACTAAATACATTAATCATCTCAAAATAGGGTTTCTTAATTGTTAATACATTAAAGTTGATAACTTCCATTACTTTTCGAGTTTCAAGAGGAATTAGCTTCTAAATATGATTTTATGGATCCCTCGTATTTTTCTGAGCAAGTTTCATATTTTACACATTTCCATCAGAGCTACCAATCTTTTTCTACAATTTTTGCAAAATAGATACCTTGGCCAATGGAAGGCTGCCACCTGGCGGCTTGCTCCTCGCGAGCAACACGTTGGTTGGGTCCAAAGACACTTTTGCCCCTGCACTCCCACTTGAGGGCCACACATGCCCAGGGGAAAGGAGGTCATTTTCTCCTTTTCTTCTTCAACCTTCGCGCACTACTCTGATCTGCGAACCATGTCCCTCGTTCGGTCAACTGGATGGTTGAGTTCGAGTTTCCAGCCTTCCCAGTGCCAACGAAGGGCACATTCAACTTTACAACCCTCCTCCGAACTCATAGAGCACTTTAATTTCTCTAGTGGTGGCTGGAGAAGATGGGGTAGGGTCGAAGTTCCTTCGATGAAACGACAGATGGGATGGAGGTGAAAATAGGGGTCTAAGGGAAAATTGAGGGAGGGAGATTGTTCGGGGTCCTCGGTCGCAGGTCCGGGTTTTATTCTTGCCTTTGCAGAGGGTCTAAGGACCTCTATATATACTTTCCCATGGCAGCAAGGTTCCTGGAGATTGGGCGAATCTCCTAGAAACCACAAACCTAGGTGAAATCTAGGGTGGGTGTGGTCAGCTCGATCTCCCGGATCCAATGGAAGTGTTTCCATAAGTGCTCGTGCCTTTATCATCAAGGGAATCACCCCCAAAAACTCTGGTCTCATGATCCTAATTTCCTAACTGGTCATGAGCTAGGATATAAATGGATCATCGTTGGATCGGAATCCAACGGCCCGCAATGCACGTGACATGCGCATGGGCTAGGCCCAAGATTCCTATTCCAAATAAAAATCGATGATTATTCTTTCACTTTAAGCAAACTTATAAAATCAATAACTCTCTCCTCGTTTATCCTTATTTCATAAAATGTTAGGAGAAAGTCTATTATGACTTAATCTACCACTCTACCAAATTTGGGTTCATTATCTAAAACAAAACATGTCTTTTCTTTAGGTGCAAGATATTACTAAATTATGAATATTTCTCACATATTTTCTCTTTCCTTTGATATTAAATTATTATTCTGAGTTCCTTGGACCTCAAGGAATCTTAATGGCTCGAAATACCATCTTGGGGATATACCTTAGCCTTTTACTTATCTTTTATCCATTATTTCTCATTATTTTATCATTGTTTTCAATTTCTTTCTTAATAAAGAAATATTTAATTGATCTTTTCTTTTGTTGTTGCATTATATTTGCAAATTTGGACTCCTTGGAACCCAAGGAACCTAAGAGGCACGAAATTCAACTTTGGATTATATTCTTTTGCCTTCTAGAGGTTTCTACATCTTCCTTTTCTCCATTTCTACTTAATAATGGAGTTTCTTTTATCTTATTCTTGTTATTGGGCCCAATAGCCAATAAAGCCCTCAAAACAATTAACAAGGCTATTTTAGACTAAATCCATTTATTCAAAAAAAAATTATATCATTATTGGTTTAAATATCTTTAATAGGAGAAATTACATTTCTCACCAAAAGAACCCAAAAATTGGGGTTGTAACATCCTTCCCCTCTCATAGGAATTTTTCCCACAAAATTTCATCAAGCAAACAAACAAACAGGATAAGCCTTTCCTTATGTTCATCATTGCTCACATGTGGCCTCACCCTTTCCATGGTGATTCCCAAGAACCTTCATCATCTCATATTCTTCCATCTGAGTTCTTTCTTACCTCGGTATATCGTACCCTCATAGGTTACTCAGGACATTTCAGCCTCTCATAAAGTTGAATAGGTTCAGGGCTCAGCACATGGCTTGGGTACCTCACATAGTGCTCTAGATCGGACTTATGGAACACATTATACATCATGTTATCCTGAGGGGTAAGGCTAAACACAACCATCTCCACCAATCCATATCAAATGGACCCATATATCGGTGACTCAGCTTTCTCAGCTATAGCCTAGAGGGGTCAGATTTTCACATCACATACTCTCCCACAGTGAACTGCATGTCAGTCTGCTTTGCATCAGCTCACGACTCATGTCTCCCCTGGGCTTTCTCTCGGCCATTACATGATCAAAGTGACTTCATCTGCATACATTGTGGTTCTTTTTCTGACCATTGTGAGGTCCATACACCAACAACAACTTAATGAAGTGGTGACTGACACAACCTCCCTTATAGAGCCTCTTTACATCTCGATACTGGCTATGGTGGTTATCATCACATCTATTAGAGGATAAGAACTATCTCTAAGTATCACCTTGAACAAGCACTCATGCTCTCATCAGACCCTCTAGTCTGTATCATACTAACCATTAGTTAGGGGTGACAAACTGTACTAGCATTGAGTTCTTAATGTATCTACGTCCATCGCATGGAAGCGAATCTTTAGGTTATACTCAAGAACTTTTGAACTCGCATCATGGCATAGTTGAACCATCTCTCTCTCATGTGTAGTTCAACCAGATCTATCTCTTGACAACACTCTTTGTTTCTCATGTCATCTAGGTAAGGCGATCTACCATAACCCATATTGCATCTCGACCTTCCTTGGTCCATGGGATATTTACTACAACATCCATAGTGATGAACTCCCATTCCCTCTCGGGGACTCTTTATCCTTTATACCAGTACACTGGGTTACTGGTGTTCGTCCTTCTCCTCCTGACATGCATGGCAACAAACCATGTGCAACTTCATCTTACTGCAACTTACTATCTTAGTAGTACCATGGGGTATGGTGATCTTAACATCATGATCTCATGTATGTCATGATTCCTCAAAAACCCTAAATCACTCTCATCAGGGTTTTATCACCTTCCTATCCAAAGAAGTACATCTGAGGTTCTACAACCATCCTTTTATCATGATAAGCACTAGGCTGGCTAGCTAAGCAACCACTAACTCGATCAACGATCTCATTACATCTGTGTGTTATCCAAACATATCTCCTTTTTCAAACTTAGGGCTAACCCAACAGCCTCTTCTAGCCTCTAGCTAAACTAAGCAGCTGCATCTCAACCAAGGCATCCATTACCACTTCACATCCTTAGGTGATAGGAAATATTGAAGACATACACCTTCACTTATTATCTTAGCTCAAACTTTAAGTCTTTCATCACTCTTAGCTCATCTTCTTGGTTACAAACTCAACCTTGTATCACTTGCAAATTCCACATAGCTCCTGTTAAAACATCCTCACAAGATGATTACCTTAATTCTCTTAAGGTTTATAAACCATCTATACATCGTTCACTCCTCACGGGTATGTTATCATCTCTGTCCTCATATCTCATAGCAACATTCCAATTCACATCATCTTTATCCTTGGTGTATGGCATGTGTATTGTCCTATCTCTCGCTCCCATAACAAGAGGAAATAAGCATTTGGCAGCCATCCAAACACAAAGTTCTTCATGTTCCAAGAGTAGAGATGGTACATCTCACCTCACCAGTACACCTACAAAATTAAGTTGAAATGTGTAACTTATGTCTCTATATCATGATCATCTCGATATCAAAGTTACTTCCATGGAAAACTGGTTTCAAACCTACTTGGGTCACCACACAATCCTTGGTCATCTCCTCCAACTCTATAGGGTGTCGGTACTTTTGGGATCATCCCTCTTCCCTTATGCATCTGGAGAGTGCCCTACTCATCTACACTTTGGGTCCCATGAGTTTGTGAAGGTGATCAGTCTCCTAACCCATGGCCCTCAGACAATGATAGTTGTTACCTCCCGACCCTATGGCCATGTGCAACAAGGGAATTAGGAAACTCCTACTTCCATCGGGCTTATCCCTACCTAACCCTCTAGGATAGACTTAGGATTCTATCATAGTACATGTCCAACTTAGAACCTTACCCAAGTCTCCATCATCTCTCTCTGCATTCCTGGTTGACTTTCATCCTTTCATAGGGGTCATGGCGACCTGCCTATCTTGGTCAGGCCCCATACCAATTACCTCCATGGTAACACATCCACATGCACTTAGAGATGGTTATCTTTGGGCCTACGGGTTCATTCTCTTACTATGTACTTTTCACTTAGCTTCTCAAGATCCTATGAGACCTCCTTAGGTTACTTTAAAACCAACAGAAACTGGTGTACACCCTACAAAAGGGTCCCTCTCCCAACATGGGAGGAAACTATCTCTTGATAGAAACAAAGGTCACAAACGTGCTTATGTCTAGGGTTTACATCCACATGAGCATGTTTAGCCTTAGCAAGATACTAGGCACAAGCAAGCCACCTACTAAACCATGCTAGGTCATACTTATTCTCATTCCTCAACATTGGACCAAGAACATACCTTCCATGTCACCAACTTAGCTGTGAGGGGTTCATCAAACATACCTTCGACTTAAGGGGTTTGCCATTCCTCTAAACATGAGGAGTACCATGCTCGAATCTATAAAACTCAAATCTCATCATGAGCATCAGGTACACCACTTCCCTTCTTATACCTAGGGACCCTAGGTAAACTTTTTGGGTGTCCCGCTGCATGCTCAACCTTTAACCACGAACCAAGCATGTCCAAGGTATGTCATGCGCTTCCCATGATCCTTTTATTTGAACAACACTTTAGAGTGGAGTCCTCCTCAAGGGAAACCAACTAGGTATAAAGCCTCACAACTGGTTACTCAAACCTCCTCAAGGTCTAAGGCATTCTTCTTCTTAACTCCAAACGTAAACACCTATACCATAGACACATAGGTACCAGCAACCTCATCCTCTATTCAGGGTTTGATTCCTCTAAAGGCAACCAAGATACCATTAGCCTCCAGGGATCATGCATGAGGCAAGCACAGCCATTCACTTAGGTTGTATCATCCTCAACTCCCACTATTCCTCATATCTCAGAGTCTAAGCTTCCAACCTTCTTGCTTGGTCCTGCTCTCTCTCTAGAGCTAATCCTACAACCAGCCTCACTATTAGGGGTCTTCTGTGATGACCCCAATTTTAGGATTATGATACCCGATATAGTATTTGAAGACCATGAGCATCGTGTAGATGATGATACCAAATGAAGGAAGTGGTTACTCAATTATTGTATATTTCCACCCGAAAAGTGTAACTATATATGCAATTGACAATTAGAACATTAATTGAGTTCAAGTATGATGAATAGGTTTGATTAATTGATTTGAGTACATATGAGTCCATGGGACCCGTTTAATAGTACCAATGGATTCAAGTAATATATTAGTGAACTTTGAGGTATTAGTATCATAACATGTGTTTTTGGACTTGTAGGATCAAGATATTATAATTATTTGAATTGAATTCAAGATTAATATACCTATTTATGAGGTTGTTTGAAGACTTATTAACATGGGTTAATAATATATTATGAGTCTCAAACTTCAATAGAAGATACCTTAGGATTAAGTGAGCCTATGTCGAAAATTTGGGAATGTTTGGAGATTGCTATAAATAGATGCAACTATTTGAAATTGGGGACATTGATGATATATTTTTGATAGGACTTTGTTCCTTTAGGTATCTAGTACTTAGGTCTATGATACATTAGTGTCACACAGCCTTTACATTGGTGGGAGTGACTAATCTAGGAACCGGTCATCCCTAACCTCCGTAAAGGGGGGAACAG
Source organism: Alisma plantago-aquatica (assembly GCA_963693085.1). Lineage (NCBI taxonomy): Eukaryota > Viridiplantae > Streptophyta > Magnoliopsida > Alismatales > Alismataceae > Alisma > Alisma plantago-aquatica. The sequence goes on along the minus strand of OY856414.1, from coordinate 172,562,041 downwards.
AACACAGTGACGTGTTTCCCATATCCGATGATGGTGGGGGAAATGAAGGGAATTTTGTTGGGAAAACCACGTTCTGTGGAACACTTCAAACCAGCTGACCCTTCACTCGAGAGTGGACACCCATCATTCTGAGAGACAATAGCCTCCTTCCTCCTCCCTTCTCCATTATCTCTCATAGGTTATTACTGTAGTGGGCGTCAGGGGTCTAGGACCATCGAGTGCACCATGGTAGGTCTAATAGAAGTTGAAAAAACCCTCTTCCAGTGCAACCATCTTCCACTGTGGCATCCAAGCGGCTGGCAGAGCTGGAGTCTATGGCCTTTGGAGGCTCTGGCTTCTTCTCCGAAAGATCATTTTCAACCAAGACATATCCTTTGACAATGGATGAGCTCTGTGAGTCTATGGTTGGAATTGAAATCTGGCATGGTCACTCGAGTGAGTTAGCTGCAATGACCTCAAACCACCCTAGATATTCACTAACTGATGGGTTGCTTCCCTGGAGCTAAAGAGCTCTGTCACGAGTAGATAGAAGGAGGGGTGTTGGGGGAACAAACCATGGGCCTAACTAAAACAACCTGGAACCACCCACGAGTTACCCTTGGAGGCCGTGGTTCTTCTCAGCTTGTTTCCAGAGCAAGGAGATCACTAGGGAGCAAAGCCCCAACCTCATCCGCCGCGGATCTAAGATGGAGTTTGGCATGGCATTTTCGGTCACCCTGAGACTCTAGTTTTGTCCTAGAAGCCCCTCTCTCATCTACGAATGTGAAGGTGAAGACCACTTCTCCCCAATCTGACCTAGCCGCCCTTCACTTGTTGTCAGTATGGTTATGTGGTGGTGTCAGTCTTTTGTGTCATAGAGAGGCAGACAGCAAGGACGAGTCGTTGGTCAATCAAGGTTCATTCTCAGGACAATCATAGACCCAGTGGATCAAGTGTGAACCCAATTGAACCGAGCGGCTAAGAAAGAAAACTGGCCCAACGTAAACCATCACAAAGGAGCGCACACCTATGATGGACATCATGGTCCAATCATAGAGCACCACCTCAGGGCTTGGGCCCCACAGCAAGAGGTAATTTTCTTTTAAATATTTGAAATACATTGTAACTTAGAAAATGCATAGAAAATAGACCCCTTGGTCAATAAATTGCTGAAAAATATCACCAGACTCAGAAAAACATCCCCTATATTACTGGACTCTTACATCAGTCTTTTGAAGAAATATAAATGTATGTTTATAATATAAATGAAATTACTTCTTTTAGAATGTTTTAAATGGTATAATTAGGAAATGATGAATAATATATCTGAGAAAAATATTGTTGAACTCTAATTTTATCCTCAAACTAATGATGGGGCCTGATCCAATTATTATGCCAAAGTACAATGTATCTTCTTACTAAATCATGATTAGATGCTTTTGGTCTCATATTAATTATAGAAAATAGACTAAGCATCAGAAAATTATGAGAATTTAACCAAACCCTAATTATGACATGTAGGTCAGTATAAAAATATCAGAGACAAACTTAGGTTAGTTTGAACCTTAGATTTGACCTAAACCCTAATTTGGACCTAAAATATCAGTAATATTATGAACCATGTATTAATGACGATTAATTGTTATTTATCAAGTGCTGACCAGTTTACCTAGATGATCATGGATATGTGATGAATATCTGAACTCAGGTACGTGGATATAATTATATGAATAGATTTGCTGGATGTTAAATATGTGTACTTGCTTGCTTGTGTTTGAAATACATTGTTGGATGTAGATGTATGTATGTTGACAATTTTTTGCCTTGAACATAAAAGAACATAAATGAGGATAAATGAAATGTAGTTACTAGTGGTTCTCATTAAACTCCCTATTAGAGAGGGAAAGCTTTAATGTTGACTAGCACCTCCCTAGAGTACACAGTACACGGGGAGATCCCTAGAGTATAAGGTACACGGGGAAGGGCCCACCATTTATGTTTGTGCTAAGTCCACCATAGCAATGCATATTCATTCTAAATGTGGCTAATAACTTGGGATTACCTGATTTTCTGCCTTTAAATAATGTTTCCTTTCTCTTTCTTCAATTTTGAGTATTTTATATGTCAGCATAGTATAGCTTTTAATTCCACATACCAACTTTTGTTGATGATTTTGTTTCTCATATTTTCTAGGTCCAGAGCTAGAATGGGATAAAAGAATAGGATGAGAGTAAGTTATATAGGTTGTACCTATTGTCTAAGATCCTGCTAGCATACATGTTCTTTGACTTGTAAAATTTTCTTCAAATTATGTAAATGTAAGTCGCAAATTTAAGTCATGTTGTAATATAAATATGTTGAATGTTAGGAAATTTTATGGTGTATGTTATGGTTGTATGTTCATGTATGCGTATTATGCTTCCGCGTCGCTCTCTGAAATGATTGTCTAACGTTTTTGGATTTGTTTTCTCGGGCCTTCTGAGTATCGAGACGACAAAATCTGGGGATGTTACAATTGGTATCAGAGCATGAACAATAGCTACACCTAGCAACTTCTCACCATGAAACATAAAACTATTTCACCTTTCACCTTAAATCCTAAAAACAAAGAAAGTTGTTCTACATGAACTAGGTTTGACTTAGCATCTAGGTTAGAACCTAGATGTTCGAGAACTAGGTTTAGACAAGTGTCTGAAACCCTTTTCATATATAGCTCATATGTATTGGGCAGCTACACTAATCTACACCATGTTCTCACCATTTCACTAGGTTACATGGCACTAGTCTATCTACTATGTGTTGGACACTTGAGTTTGCTGGTTTGGTTTTGTTTCCCAATCGGCTCGCACCTCGACAGTTTTCTCTGATGCCTTCTTTCTCAGAGAAAAAAAACTATATAATATTTTATTAGATATATGTAAATATAAAAATGTGTCCCTCACACAGGAGAGTAGTGGGTGTTCATGCAACCTAAGTGAAAGGGAGTGACATCAGTCTAGATGAGAGAATAGATCTAGATTAGATGTCTAGAGCCTCATCAGGTTATGTGATAGATAGATAGACAAAAGAAAGATGAAGGAAATAAGTATATAGAATCTTATCTAAGTTGATCTATGATGGTATAAGTTCCTTATTAAGATTTGAGTTATATATGAGCCAAATCCACTCTTGGAGGATCTATGCTAAGTTGTGATGATGAAAGTACATTCCCTTTTCCTACTTAAGATAAGCTAAGTTAAGATATTGATGAGTGTGCATGAGCCTCAAGCTCTTATACAAGGAGGATATCTAGTGGTAGGATGAGATATGTGGTGAACTCTAGAGAGAGTAAGACCCACAGGGAGAAGGTCATAGGACCTAGCCTCCAATATATGAGATATGTGTAAAAAATGTCCTACACAAGATTAATCTCGAGTGTTGAGTTGAGTCCTTATGCATGATTCAAATCTATATGTGAGAATTGGGTAAAATAAAAGGATGGGTAGATGACCCATATGATAAAGTCAATCCTTTGGCTGAGTTAGGTCCTAGCTGGAGTGACATATTTTGTGAATTTCATCATTACTTGCAAGTGAGGTAATATATGAACTATAGTTCTGAGAGTATGATGCTTTGTGCAAAAGATACTCAAAATACATGTTCTCCCTTCTTCTTCTTTTTTTATTCATTCTCCCTTCTTCTTCTCTTTCTTAATATATGATGATAGAAAACTCACTTGAGCTATATAGATCATTTATATATGAGGAGTCACTCGTATAAGCTTGACCTATTCTATATTTTTCCCCTATATCATACATGTAGTACCCAAGATTGAAATCATGATAAGTTTGACTTTAAAATATTCTCTTCCCCTTCATATGAAACATGAAAGATATGATGCTGAGATCATGGGATAAACTTAGTATATTATCTTTTTCCCTTCACATAATACATGCAAGACATAAAAAATTTGAACTCATGAACTTGATATAAAGATATTTTTTTGGATCATAGGATATATGATCAGAAATATAGTTGTAACCTTGATCCTTCTAAATGTATGCTTCTAAGTTGAGTATGAATATCACACCATAGGGTGAAACCCTAATTGTCAAACATTTTACATAAGCCCTTCTTAAGTAGAAAAAGAAATCATTGTTAGATGTTAATGATGTTAGATTTCAATGATCTGAATACCACAGCATATAAATGAATTCCTCTTGAACTTTAAAAGTATGAACAAAACACATATCCTTAGGGGTGATGTAATCCTAAGATATCATAATGTCATGTTATGGCTAAGACATTAAGTGATGCTTCCACATATATATAAGGTGGGGTGGACACACCCAAGAATCTCTAGACCCTAAGCTGACAACTTAGAGTGCATGCAATTATGGTGGTCTTAGAACCTAAGCAATGATGATGTATATGAAGTTGAACTCCTAAATAGCCTCTTAAGAATGAGATTAGTTGAATTTCGAGGATGAAATTCCATATAAGGTGGGGTGAATGTGATGACCTCAATTTTAGGATTATGATACCCGATATAGTATTTTAAGACCATGAGAATCATGTCGATGATGATACCAAATGAAGAAATTGGTTACTCAATTATTGTATATTTCCACCCAAAAAGTGTAACTATATATGCAATTGATAATTAGAACATTAATTGAGTTCAAGTATGATGAATAGGTTTGATTAATTGATTTGAGTACATATGAGTCCATGGGACCCGTTTAATAGTACCAATGGACTCAAGTAATATATTAGTGAACTCTGAGGTATTAGTATCATAACATGTGTTTTTGGACTTGTAGGATCAAGATCTTATAATGATTTGAATTGAATTCAAGGTTAATATACCTATTTATGAGGTTGTTTGAAGACTTATTCACATGGGCTAATAATATATTTTGAGTATCAAACTTCAATAAAAGATACCTTAGGATTAAGTGAGCCTATGTCAAAAATTTGGGAATGTTTGGAGATTGCTATAAATAGATGCAACTATTTGAAATTGGGGACATTGATGATATATTTTTTATCGGACTTTGTTCCTTTAGGTATCTAGTACTTAGGTCTGTGATACATTAGTGTCACGCGGCCTTTTACATTGGTGGGAGTGACTAATCCAGGAACCGGTCATCCCTAACCTCCGTAAAGGGGGGAACAGAACATAGTGAGGTGTTTCCCATATACGATGATGGTGGGGGAAATGAAGGGAATTTTGTTGGGAAAACCACATTCTGTGGAACACTTCAAACCGGCTGACCCTTCACTCGAGAGTGAACACCCATCATTCTTAGAGACAATAGCTTCCTTCCACCTCCCTTCTCCATTGTCTCTCACAAGTTATTTCTGCAGTGGGCGTCAGGGGTCTAGGACCATCGAGTGCACCATGGTAGGTCTAATAGAAGTTGAAGAAACCCTCTTCCAGTGCAACCATCTTTCACTGAGCTTCCTTCCTCCTCCCTTCTCCATTGTCTCTCACAAGTTATTGTTGCAGTGGGCGTCAGGGGTCTAGGACCATCGAGTGCACCATGGTAGGTCTAGTAGGAGTTGAAGAAACCCTCTTCCAATGCAACCATCTTTCACTGGGCGGCTGGCAGAGCTGGAGTCTGTGGCCTTTGGCGGCTCTGGCTTCTTCTCCAAAAGAGCATTTTCAACCAAGGCATATCCTTTGACAATGGATGAGCTTTGTGAGTCTATGGTTGGGATTGAAATCTGGCATGGTCACTCGAGTGAGTTAACTGCAATGACCTCAAACCACCCCAGATATTCACTAGCCGATGGTTGCTTCCCTGGAGCTAAAGAGCTCTATCACGAGCAGATAGAAGGAGGGGTGTTGGGGGAACAAACCATGGGCCTAACTACAACAACTTGGAACCACCCACGAGTTACCCTTGGAGGTTGTGGTTCTTCTCATCTTGTTTCCAGAGCAAGGAGATGACCAGGGAGCAAAGCCCCAACCTCATCCGTCGTGGATCCGAGATGGAATTTGGCATGGCATTTTTGCTCACCCTGAGACTCTAGTTTTGTCCTAGAAGCCCCTCTCTCATCTACGAATGTGAAGGTGAAGACCACTTCTCCCCAATATGACCTAGTTGCCCTTCACTTCTTGTCGGCATGGATATGCGGCGGCGTCAGTCTTTTGTGTCGCAGAGAGGTAGATGGGAAGGACGAGTAGTTGGTCAATCAAGGTTCATTCTCAGGACAATCATAGACCCAGTGGTTCAAGTGTGAACCCAATTGAATCGAGTGGCTAAGAAAGAAAATTGGCCCAGCGTAAACCATCACAAAGGAACACACACCCATGATGGACAATGTGGTCCAATCATAGAGTGCCACCTCAGGGCTTGGGCCCCACAGCAAGAGGTAATTTTCTTTTAAATCTTTGAAATACATTGTAACTTAGAAAATGCATAGAAAATAGACCCCTTGGTCAATAAATTGCCGAAAAATATCACCAGACTCAGAAAAACATCCCCTATATTACTGGACTCTTACATCAGTCTTTTGAAAAAATATAAATGTATGTTTATAATATAAATGAAATTACTTCTTTTAGAATGTTTTAAATGGTATAATTAGGAAATTATGAATAATATATCTGAGAAAAATACTATTGAACTCTAATTTTATCCTCAAACTAATGATGGAGCCTGATCCGATTATTATTCTAAAGTACAATGTATCTTCTTACTAAATCATGATTAGATGCTTTTGGTCTCATATTAATTATAGAAAATAGACTAAGCATCAGAAAATTATGAGAATTTAACCAGACCCTAATTATGACATGTAGGTCAGTATAAAAATATTAGAGACAAACTTAGGTTAGTTTGAACCTTAGATTTGACTTAAACCCTAATTTGGACCTTAAATATCAATAATATTATGACCCATGTATTAATGACGATTAATTGTTATTAATCAGGTGCTGACCAGTTTACCTTGATGATCATGGATATGTGAGGAATATCTGAACTCAGGTACGTGGATATAATTATATGACTAGATTTGCTGGATGTTAAATATGTGTACTTGCTTGCTTGTATTTGAAATACATTGTTGGATGTAGATGTATGTATATTGACAATTTTTTGCCTTGAACATAAAAGAACATAAATGAGGATAAATGAAATGTAGTTTCTAGTGGTGCTCATTAAACTCCCTATTAGAGAGGGAAAGCTTTAATGTTGACTAGCACCTCCCTAGAGTACAAGGTACACGGGGAAGGGCCCACCATTTATGTTTGTGCTAAGTCCACCATAGCAATGCATATTCATTCTAAATGTGGCTAATAACTTGGGATTATCTGATTTTCTGCCTTTAAATAACGTTTCCTTTCTCTTTCTTCAATTTTGAATATTTTATATGCCAGCATAGTATAGCTTTTAATTCCACGTACCAACTTTTGTTGATGATTTTATTTCTCTTATTTTCTAGGTCTAGAGCTAGAATGGGATAAAAGAATAGGATGAGAGCAAGTTGTATATGTTGTACCTATTGTCTAAGATCCTGCTAGCAAACATGTTCTTTGACTTGTAAAATTTTCTTCAAATTATGTAAATGTAAGTTGCAAATTTAATTCATGTTGTAATATAAATATGTTGAATGTTGGGAAATTTTTATGGTTGTATGTTCATGTATGCATATTATGCTTCGCATTGCTCTCTAAAATGATTGTCTAACGTTTTCATATTTGTCTTCTCGGGCGTTCTGAGTATCAAGACGACAAAATACGGGGATGTTACATCCTCTCTCCATGAAGATGGATCAAGCTCACAAGCATACCCCTACTTGGGTGAAGCCTATGTTCAACTTATTTTTGCTCAAGATTATTGCTTATCTCGTAATCTATCCATCTTACTCTCCTGGATAGGGTTTTAGCCTACTACTCACACCACTGACGTACTCTGGGTGCATACTATGCCCTACTTGCATAAGCCCATAGGGTTTCTATAGGTCCTTTTCTAACCTCGTCAATGAAGGAACTATCCTTCTCTCTAACATGTACGACCCTTGGGTTGCCAAAGGTGCTAGGTCATCCAACCTCTCATGGCTCATACGGGCATCCAAAAGCATGTTCACCCTTCTAGTCTATCATGACATCATGTCATCTTGCCATCTCTCTCTCTCTCTAACCACCACTTAGGGTTAGGGTTAGCATCATCCTCAAAGGATGTGACAGGTCGTCTCTACTTATGATGGAGGTCTCTAACTCCAAGAGTAACTTTATGTACTCATCCTCCTAACAAGAAGGTCTAGCCCCAGGTCTCTCCTGAGGGCAATGACAACTGATGTCATACGACCTAAGCATGTATCTATTCTATAGTTTACGCTTAAACTATTAAGCTTATGTTCATGACATCTTATTTACATGCTTTTTATTACTTTGGTGGGGGGATTCCTTAAACCTTATCAACCTTACCCATCCGTCAAGAGGGTGATGAAAAGAGAGAAAACCCTAATCTTTAATGTCCTCAACAACATCTGAGTTGAGAAGGGATGAACAGGATGAGAGAGTCCTAAAGGTATCTTATTTCAAGTCAGATCCTAAGACATCAGCTAGGCTGTCACACTAATCCAGGAGTCCTCATATTCTAACTAGTGGTGCAGAGGAAAATCTTGCCAGCCACCAGACATGATCCTTTTCTAGACACCTCTCTCATTTAGAAAATCTGCTAATAACTCCCTTGGGTTCTATAGAGTTTATAAAATTTAATAATTATTAAAGATTAGATGAGGAACCTAGGCTCTGATACCAAATGTAACCACCCCGCCTCCCAGTAACCCCCAATTAAGGGAGACCAAGAGGTCAGAGCCATTATCCCAATTAACAGGATCAAAGGTTTGACAAATAATCAATAATAATTATCAAATTCTACCAAACTAAATTGAAAAATGGTATAAAATAAAAGTTTGCATACCTTTTTCAAAAACTTGGATATCAACTTCTATCCATATCTAGAGTCTATTCTAACTAATCCTCCTTTGTACTTTAATTCTTATTTAATTCCACATATGTCACTTTACTATTTGTCCTTTTCAATCTTGTACCTAAAATGCTGACAAACAAAACGTCGGTCAGCATATCGAAATATGCCGATATGTGGGGACAACCAAAATTTCGCAAATATGACTAACAATCTAATTATCACAGTCAAGTAATTAACAAGCCAAATTACATTTTCAATGTGTCATTCTCCACCGCTTTTTCCCTAACCCTGGAATACCTCATCTAGGGTTTATCTTTTGCCATTGACTTAAGGCCACCTTCTCAATCCTGAGCTTGGTGCATGGGGTCACCCTTCATGGTGCCCTTTAGTCATGTAATATCATAGGCCACCTTCTCAATCCCGAGCTTAGTGCATGGGGTCACCTCTCATGGTGCCCATTGGTCTTCCCTCCTGGGCTTGACCTTTTTGAATCATCCATCAGGATGGCATGTAGGTGCGAGAATACACACTTATTTTACAATTGTGATAATCATAGTGACTTTATAATTTGCAAGTATGAACATCCAACTGATAAGTTGCATTCAATGCGATAAATCATCCGAGAAACTCTTTGGGAAACTAATGTGATTAACCATAATTAGTCACATACCTGTCAGGCTGATTTGAGACAGAATTAATCCAATCATTGCAATAAATCCAATAGGCAAGCAAGCACACAAAGAGATTCTAAAATATGCATACAATTTCCTATCATTGATCATGCCATTAAGATCTATTAAACCTAGCTCGCTTCCTAGGGTTTCTAGTCCACTTTTAGGGTTTCCATTGCAATTAGGGTTTCTCTTCATTTATACTATTTTAAACCCTAATCATTATACAATTACTCGCAAACCCTAATTACATCATCTTTTCTTCACAAAAGCTATTAAGGTTGCCTTTTAACAACATATAACCTTAATTTTGGATTAAAGGCACAATTATCCATCAGTTAAGTCCATTAAACTCCTTTTACATTAAAACTACCAGTTTTATCCTGTTAATTCATGACAAGATCATTGGGCCTAATTATCATCTTTGGTTCCTTCCAGATTAACAACTCATATTTCATTATGATCTAATTCACATATGAACTCTATTTATCATTAATTCCACCTTTATCAATTAGAAAACCATAATTACTATATTAAGGGTATTTATCCACAATTAGGAACCTTTATACTCAAAATAGCTTTGAACCATCATATCTCAGCCTTATTCATGAATTTTAACAATTAAAGCCATTAAGAGTCACAATTACCATCATTAGGGTTTCAAGGCCCATTAAAGCATATTTATGCACATGAAATTCTAAATTAAACCAATTACATGAAAAATTCATATTTTTTGTTATTAATGTACCTTTTTACCATTAACCGGTTAATATCAACTTTAATCATCCATTAAGCCCTACTAAATACATTAATCATCTCAAAATAGGGTTTCTTAATCGTTAATACATTAAAGTTGATAACTTCCATTACTTTTCGAATTTCAAGAGGAAATAGCTTCTAAATATATTTTTAGTGGATTCCTCGTATTTTTCTGAGCAAGTTTCATATTTTATACATTTCCATCGGAGCTACCAATCTTTTTCTACATTTTTTGCAAAATAGATACCTTGGGCCAATGGAAGGCTGCCACCTGGCGGCTTGCTCCTCACGAGCAACATGTTGGTTGGGTCCAAAGACACTTTTGCCCCTGCACTCCCACTTTAGGGGCACACACACCTGGGGGCAAGGAGGTCATTTCCTCCTTTTCTTCTACAACCTCCGCGTGCTACTCTAATCTGCAAACCATGTCCATGGCTCGGTCAACTGGATGGTTGACTTCGAGTTTCCAGCCTTCCCAGCACCAACGGAGGGCACCTTCACCTTCATAGCCCTCCTACAAACTCACAGAGCACCTTAATTGCTGGAGTGGTAGCTGGAGCAGATGGGGCAGGGTCGAAGTTCCTTCGGTGAAGCGGCAGATGAGATGGAAGTGAAAATAGGGGTCCAAGGGAAAATTGAGGGAGGGAGATTGTTTGGGGTCCTCGGCCGCAGGTCCGGGTTTTATTCTTGCCTTTGTAGAGGGTCTAAGGACCTCTATGTATACTTTCTCATGGTGGCAAGGTTCTTGGAGATTGGGTGAATCTCCTAGAAACCACAAACCTATGTGAAATCTAGGGTGGGTGTGGTTGGCTCGATCTCCTGGATCTAATGGAAGTGTCTCCATAAGTGCTTGTGCCTTTATCATCAAGGGAATCACCCCCGAAAACTCTGGTCTCCTGATCCTACTTTCCTAACCGGTAGTGAGCAAGGAGATAAAGGGATCGTCATTGGATCTGAATCCAACGGCCCACAATGTGTGTGACATGTACATGGGCTGGGCCCAAGATTCCTATTCCAAATAAAAATTGATGATTATTCTTTCACTTTAAGCAAACTTATAAATCAATAACTCTCTCCTAATTTATCATTTTTCCATAAAGTTTTTGGAGAAAGTCTATTATGACTTAATCAACCTCTCTGCCAAATTTGGGTTCATTATCAAAAAGAAAACATGCCTTTTCTTTAGGTGCAAGATATTACTCAATTAGGAATATTTCTCGCCTATTTTCTCTTTCCTTTGCTATTAAATTATTATTCCGAGTTCCTTGGACCTCAAGGAACCTTAATGGCTTGATATACCATCTTCGTGATATACCTAAACCTTTTACTTATCTTTTATCCATTATTTCTCATTCTTTTATCTTTGTTTTCAATTTATTTCTTAATAAAGAAATATTTAATTGATCTTTTCTTTTCTTATTGCATTATCTTTGCAACTTTGGACTCCTTGGAACCCAAGAGGCACGAAATCCAAATTTGGATTATATTCTTTTTCCTTCTAGAGGTTTCTACATCTTCCTTTTCTCCATTTCTTATTAATAATGGAGTTTCTTTTATCTTATCCTTGTTATTGGGCCCAATAGCCAATAAAGCCCTCAAAACAATCAACAAGGTTATGTAGACTAAATCCATTTATTCAAAACAAATTATAGTATTATTGGTTCAAATATCTTTAATAGGAGAAATCACATTTCTCACCAAAAGAACCCAAAAATTGGGGATGTAACAGTTATCAGAGCAACATGAATTTACTATGTTTTATGATAATCAATATGATCGGATTTTTGGTTTTATCATTTATTTATTGCATATGGTGTGAATATTTAAACTGCTCTCATATGTGTATCGGATCAAAAACCACATAAACACAAACTAATATATATATATATATATATATATATATATATATATATATATATATATATATATATATATATATATATATGAAATGTACTCATGTCACCCTAAAAGTAGTTTTGATGGTGGATGTGTAGCATGGTTATGGAATAAACCCTATATCTGTGTGTGGTTGGATGGTTTGTCTTTTTCCTATTTATCTCGATCTACGTATGTAGTGTCCACATCCCTCTTCACGATGTAAGTTATTTCTTTTCTATCTTTTATCCCCTCAAATGTAACTCGAGGATTCTCTTTATCATGTAATAAGGTACCAATATATTAGTTTCTTTTCTAGCAACGATGAGGAATATGATCATCGCTAGATGGGGCAACCAGTTCGTGAGATGAGCCGACCATTTGGAGGACCACAGAGGTCAGAACGATGAAGCCAGATGACCTCTTGGTGGGCCCAACCAACCCTTTGGAAGTTGTCCAAACATCGGTTGGACATGAGGCCTGACAACCGTCCCTGGTGACCAACCAACCGAACAAGAGGCGAGACGACCAGTTCAAGGGTTGAATTGATCTATCCAGATTGGCAAGCATAGATCTACACCAACAACAGGTTCATACATGAGATGTGATGATTGACCTAGGTGGTAGTAATTCCTTGTGTCTCCAAAGACTTACATTAGGCATGGCCATAACCATCACTTTTTGTTTTATATTGCATGTTTATGTTGTGGGATATAGCATGTATATGATATGTACTATATATGTGGTGATTGGATACAGTATATATATATATATATATATATATATATATATATATATATATATATATAATCCCTCAATCAAACATATTAAGTATTAGAAGCCTTCCAAAAGTGACACACATGAAAAGCTTGGTCGACTAAGCGTAGGATCCATAAAAGCATAATGTGTCATCTATCTCATGGAAGTGTGATAGTAGTGATTGAAGATCCACAAAAGCAGGATGCATTATTATCGTGTTGGTTTTTGGGTCATGGTTAACTAATGACGCCTTAGTGAGACTAAGCACCATAAGCATGCAAATGATCATGGCAAGCTGTTGTGCATATCATTTATTCAATAGTTGCATATGATGCAATTGGCAAGTTTGCCTACCTAAATAGTAAGGTTGCGGGAGATCAACCAAAGTTGACTCATGACTTGATGAAATAAGGATCTTGTCTCATAAAAATTTGTTCGTTGTAGTTTTTCAAATTGATACTTGAGGGTTATTAATTTGAACAAAATAATGAGAATGATGATGAATTTGAGACCTAATTATTATCACCCAAATTTAATAGAATCCAATCAAATAAAAAATGAGTTTTTGACAAAATTACAATTCTTTTGTAGAATAAAATGGCACCAAACAACAATCACTTTTCTCTATGATCAGTCCTTGAGTAGGAAAAGCTTAATGGGAACAAGTCCCATGACCAAACCAAGACGCTGAGAATTGTTCTCACACAGGAGCAAAAGCTCTATGTCCTGGAAATGCCTGAAATAGAGGAATCACTTCAGAATGCTCCAAGGGCTGACATGAATGCTTACAAGAAGCATACTGAAGATGTCTTGGATGTCAAGTGTCTGATGTTATACTCTATGAACTATGAGTTGCAGAGATATCATGAGAACATGGGTGTGATTGAGATGGTCACACATCTGAAGAACATGTATCAAGATCAAGAAAGACAAGAGAGATATGATGTCTCTAAGGCACTGTTCAAATGTACCATGGAAGAAGGAGATCAGTAGGTCCTCATGTGCTCAAGCTAATTGGGTATGTGGACAACCTTACTAGACTGGGATTCCCCTTGGATCAAGAGTTGGCCACTGACGTGATTCTGCAGTCTCTTCCAGAGTCATATAGTTAGTTTGTCATGAACTACAACATGAACGAGTTTGATAAGTTGTTGACAGAGTTATTGGGCATGTTGAGAACAACTGAGACACAAATGAAGAATGACAATCCCAAGTATGTGATGATGATCAACAAGACAAAGGGGGAGTCTAAAGGCAAAGGCAAAGCTGAGAAAGCTTCTAAAGCTAGCCAGAAGCCCAAGTCTTCAGAGCTCAAACCAAAAGGTGGAGTCAAGAAAACAAGAGGTGATTATCACCATTGTCACCAGCTTGGACATTGGAAAAGAAATTTCCCACTCCGGTTAGAGAAACTAAAGAAGAAGAAGGAAGGCACTAAGGCCTCCACTTTAGTTGTAAATGTTATAATAAAAATTTGATGACTTCTTCACTTTGGTATGCGATACCAAACAGAGATCTTGTTGGTATGTATGCCCTGAGAGCCAATCATGGGATGATTGGTGGGATACATTAAGATTGATTTGATAAACATCTAAGGCAAGCTTCCAATTCTTTCTGGTTCAGTCATATGGGATATTGATAGAACATATTAAATGTTTAGAGAATGACAGTACTCAATTACGTATGCTTTCAAGTTAAGGACCTGAACGATGAGATCATACGGATGCTAAGAGTTTGTACATTCTTATTATGTCCCTAGTCGGATGTCATTGTGGAAGGTAGATAGACAACAATGACACACAAGACTAGATTGTGGTGTTGGTTGATGACAAAATCTCATTAGTCATGATATGGAGATATCAAACCAAACACATAGGTACTTGTTAGAGAACAAGTTTACCGAACAGACCCACCGTGAGTTTGACACATGGAACCATGACATGGTAGTCATAGTCAGTTCTCACAGTGATGGTGGTGAGTGTGATTCTTTGACTTGAAATCACTACACTCAACACATGTCGTTGGGTACGCTTTGACATCATCAAATGCAGTCCTGAAACATGGGTTGTTGTAAAGGTGATGATTGGGTGGCTTTGACACATGGGGATTTTGAGGGGTGAGTGATAGATATGGGATTTGTCCCTCCTGAGGGAGTTTGATATCCATGGCCACTTGATGAGTAGGATTGAGATAGGCATGTCCACCCATGTGTGAATCAATATGTGATATTGATATCATACATATCTCCTCCAATCTACTCTGAGATCAAGAAAGTGAATGAACTTTGAAAGGATGATTGTTCCATGCCTTGAGTTTATTCGGGATATCAGTGACAAAGGAATTATACATTCACTGTAACACCATTCACCGTTTGTAGGATTGAAAGTTGTTCTCTAACTTTACTTTTCACTTGGGTAGCACTGATGTGCGACTAGGCACCGCTCTTTGCTTGTGAAGTCATAAGTGTTATGGACTTTCACTGCCAATGTGAAATGGACATGCAGGGTCACACACATAGGATTTAACCCGGAAGAAGAGTTTATCCACAACTGATGTTTATATTGATTACTAAAGGAGTTTAGTAGTTCAATTAAACACTCAGTTGATTCATAGCTCAAAATCATAGTGTTCAAGGTGTTGGATTGATTGATTAGAGTATCAGATTGATTGAAACTACAGCTGAATGATTTTGCATAGTCTGGTGCCCCAACCGATCGGCTCATGGGATGAACCAATCCGCTTAGGTTGATGAACCGATCATCTGAACTGGTGAGATGATCGACTCATGTGCCATGAAATGATCAGCTCAATTGTTGAACCGATCGGTTCGTAGACCAACCGAGATCGTTTGGAAAGTCAAAAGACTATTTTGCAAATATAATTTGTTTCACTTGTACAAATTTTATTTGGACAAGGATTGATACTTTATTAATCGGAGACAAATTTGAAAGTCAATTTGAGTTGGAACAGGACCATGAACCGATCGGCTCAGAGCTCCATCTGATCGGCTCAGAGCCCCAGACGATCGGCTCAGGTCCCAAACGATCGGATCAGGGCATGAAACGATCATTTCAGGGTTGAAACGATCGGTTCAGCTGGCGCAAGTTGCTTATTTTGTGGAAAATCTCGAACTCTTCTACTCATGTTTAATCCCACATTGCCTAGGATAGAGAACCATGTCCCATGACCCTCCTATATATAGGGGTATTGGGGGCTTCTCAGTAACAACAACTCAGAACACCAGTTGCTCTACAAAGTTGTCGTTCTCTCTGGTTTTGGTAACTGAGAGAGCCCGAGCAAGTGCTACCCAATAAGGGAGGCACAACAAGGGAAAGACAACTGCAGAAAGGCAACAGGTTGCAGGAGAGTGTGTCGGTGACTAGTACGGTAACAGGAGGGTGTGACTCCTTCTGATTCCTTGTGGGACAAGTAGATAGGAGTTCTAGGTGGTTTGTGTGGACTACTACAGAGGCAGGACACTTCTACCGCTCAGAGGACAGCTGTCAATCTCGACAATCCCAGTGAGACCAGGAGCTGCACAGACACCATCCAAGACCGGAGGTGAAGACCGCACAAGCCGCAAGGTAACGTCACCGAGCAAGCCTCGGGATAAGGTACACCTCTACAAACTATCCTTCCAATTATATAGACATTGACGTGATTCCTTTATTCTGGGTTTGGGAGAAGAAAATTTTTGTTTTCGTTGCCTTCTCTGTCTCCCCTAAAACCCAACACTGGTATCAGAGCCACATCAATTGCTCTATACTCTAGGATTATCGATGTATCAATTTTGGTTTGTCACCTTTATTTATTGCATACAATGCCAATAAAATTGTTTTATGCATGTCCAATCCTAAATCCACAAATCCCAATATACATATATGATATGTAATATGAATGCATTCGATATGTGTCTCCCTTAAATGAGTTTTGTGGTGGATGTATGGCATGGTTATGGCCAATAAACCCTATGTATGTGTGCTTGGTTGAATGTGTTTGCTTGCTTCTTCGTCTGCACATCGATTCCCTATCTCCTATTCCTGATGTAACTCGAGATAACTCGAGATTTCTTTCCTACCTTTGCTCCCCTCGAATGTAACTCAGGGTTTCCCAATTTAAATGTAAAATAGGACAAAGAAGGGAGGACAATCTGACGACAACTGAGATGATTGGTTCAAGGAGTGAATTAATCGGTTGGCGATCCAAATGACCAGTTCATGGAGCGAGACCATCGGGTGGCAGCCATGAGGAGATGCATGATGACTAGGTGAATCAATCGGTTGGAGGAGCCAACCGATCGGATGGTGGCACCCAGACGACTGGCCAGGGTGAGCAGGTCATTCATGTCATGAGTTGATCAACTTAGACGGCTATAGAACTTCATCATGGATAGGTTGCATGTGATGTAGACCTAGATGACCATGATTCCTCTTGGTTCGAGGAATCACATTAGGATGGCCATAATCATCACTTTTATCATTTCACATGTTTTATGTGGGATATAACATGTATATGATACGTACTATATATTGTGGTGATTGGATATGTATATGTACCTATAAAACCAAATCCCTCATCTAAATATTAAGTCTTTTACGCCTTCCATTAGCGGGACACATGAAAAACTTGATCGAACAAGCATAGGTTATGCCAAAACACGGTGCGTCGTCTATCTCGTGGAAGGGTGAAGGGTAAACATGTAGGTTTTGCCAAAGTAGGGTGCATTTTTACCATGTCGGCTTTTGGGTTAGACTTAACTGGTGATTCTTAGAGCGTCTAAGCCCAAAGGCACGGAATGTTCATGGCAAGGTGTTGTGCATGTTCATTCATCAAGAGTTGCATATGATGCAATTAGCGTGATGGCCTACCTAAATAGTCAAGATTGTGGGCGATCAGCCAAAGCTGACTCATTACTTGATGAAATACGGATCTTGACCCACTAGAAGATTCTATGCTACAATCTTCTGAATTGATGGTGAGGGCTATCAATTTGAACAAAAATAGTGGGAGTGATAATTAATTAAATTCCTAATTATATCGTCAACCTTTCAAATCAATCAAATAAGTCAAAATTGAGTTTTGGACTAAAATTGCATATATTTCTTTTTGTAGTTCAAATGAAAACAGACAACAATCACTTTTCATTGTGATCGGTCCTTGAAAAGGACAAGCTGAATGGGACTAACTTCCATGATTGGTTTAGGACATTGAGAATTGTTCTCACTCAAGAGTGAAAGCTCTATGTCCCGGATACTCTAGTTCCAGAGGAACATGCTCGTACCACACCAAAGGCAGAATGGGATGCTTATAAGAAGCATTCTGATGATGCCATTGATGCAAAGTGCTTGATGTTGTGCTCCATGAACCACGAACATTGAGATGATTCAGCATCTCAAGAACATGTATGAAGATCAAGCATGGCAAGAGAGATATGATGTCTCCAGGTGTTGTTTAAGTGTGTTATGACAGAAGGAGATCCAGTTGGTCCTCACACACTCAAGATGATTGGGTATGTGGAGACCCTGACGAGACTGGGATTTCCCCTGAGCTAAGAGTTGGCTACTGACGTGATATTGCAATCATTACCAGAATCCTACAGTCAGTTTGTGATGAACTACAACATGAAAAACTTTGACAAGTCATTGATAGAGTTGTTGGGCATGTTGAGGACAGCTGAGACACAGATGAAGAAGGACAAGCCTAAGTCTGTGATGATGATCAACATCAAGAAAGGCAAGTCCAAGTGCAAGGGCAAGGGCAAGGCTAAGAAAGGTTCTGATGCTAGCCAGCAACCCAAGGCGTCTTCAACTCTCAAGGCCAAGGGAGGCATAACCAAGAGAGGCAATTGCCACCATTGTCAAAAGCCAGGACATTGGAAAAGGAATTTTCCACTCTATCTGGAAGAACTAAAGAAGAAGGAGGCAATAGACGTATCCACCTGAAGGTGTCATGAAATAAACTTGTAACACTTTTTGAGGTATATGATACCAAGATATAAAGTGTAAAGCACCCAATAAATGGGGCAAATGTTGTCGCCATAGATAGGAGTACTTTAGTTTATTTTCAGCCTTGAAGGCATGTAATAGAGTTATGAACTGCTATTTCATATTTGCCAATGGATAGAAACATATTATTTTTGCATATTGTATGACAATGATTGCAATTAACAAAGTTGATGTTTCAATCTCAAAAGATAAGATCTTTATGGAAATGCCTTGTTTATCTTGTGGTACTTGGTATGCATAAGATAAAATAATACCTATAAGTTATTGATAACTCAAACAATAAAATTAGCATAAATCATGAGAAATTCATTTCTAGTTTCCATATGATGGATAAATCTAGACTCTTTTGGTTAGAGAGCCAGTAAGAGACATGAATCTATTAGACATGATCAATCAATCTTTACTAATAGTAGTGGGAGAATGATTATCCTATTAGGTATAATACATGTGGTGTATTTACATACCTATTAGAGTTAATGCTAATACTTCAAGTGGTGTTTAGAGAAATACCAATATGAATATCTTGAAGTGTTCAAGAATATCATAAATGAAGTATGAATTTGGTAAAGTGCTAATTCTTGATGAGATCAATGAATGAAATACTTGGACCAAATGTTTGAGATCCTTATGAGTGATTATGATAGCGTATCATAGTGAACTCATGATTAAGGTATGGTGATGTCTAAATCAAAAGGAGTCATACTCTAAGGAGTTAGAGGATGATTATCAAATAACTAATTTCTACTTAAATAAAGAATACCCCACACTAATAAAGGACATTAAGAATCACAAGGAGTTGTGAGTTCTTATATCCTTGACAGAAACACCTCAAATATCTATGTGATGATTTGGTCATGTGATGAGTCAACTATCTAGATGAATATGAGGAACTGGATTTTGAGTTATGGTTTATGACCATTACATCCTAAATGACTTCCATGTGAACCATAAGGTATGACCTTGATGGTAGCACCCATTGGGATGAAATCCATAAGTGTGAATGAGTCTTAAGCATTAAGACACATGGATAACATTTTGAGAAGGATGATGCTTGTTGATTGCAACTTAATGACTAAGACATTTGGCATACGGATACTAAAACTGCATTCCTATGAGGAATAAGACAAGGATGTGTACGTGACACAACCTATAAGGTTTATGAATCCATTAATGCAAATGAAGTCTATAAGTTACAATGGACTAATCAATGTGATTGATTAATTACAAGCAACTTAGAGTTGGATCTTTACTTTGATGATATAGTCAAAGGGTTTGACTGATATGACAAAGATAAAGAAGGGATCTGTGATTTAGTGGGAGCGTATTTACATTCCACATGTTGATGTGAAATGGAAATGTTCTAGAATGGAAATCCAAAGTGGAAATTATCTTTAGGGAAGATAGAGACGTTTCCTATGTGATAGGAATAGAGATCTATAAAGATAGTTCTCAAAAACCTCTTGACCTGGAAAAGAGAGAGCATACATTGGCAATCTACACTGAAGAGTTCAGTATGCATAGATTCAGTGGGAGAAAACTTGTCCATGTTACATGGAGTTGGTATCCCAAGGTCAAGTGTCCAATTCTTATGAAGAATGGGAACACTAAGAATGGAGTTGGTTCAGTCATATGAGATAGTGATAGAACAGATTGAATGTCTAGAGAATGACAGTACTCAATGACGTATGCTTTCAGGTTAAGGACCTGAACGACGAGATCATATGGATGGTAAGATTTTGTACATTCTTATTATGTCCCTAGTCGGATGTCATTGTAGAAGGTAGATAGACAACAATGAAACACAAGACTAGATTGTGGTGTTGGTTGATGACAGAATATCATTAGTCATGATATGGAGATATCAAACCAAACACATAGGTACTTGTTAGAGAACAAGTTTACCAGATAGACCCACCGTGAGTTTGACACACGGAACCATGACATGGTAGTCACATTCAGTTCTCACATTGATGGTGTTGAGTGTGATTCTTTGACTTGAAATCACTACACTCAACACATGTCATTGGGTACACTTTGACATCATCAAACACAGTCCTAAAACATGGGTTGTTATAAAGGTGATGATTGGGTGGCTTTGGCACATGGGGCTTTTGAGGGGTGAGTGATAGATATGGGATTTGTCCCTCCTGAGGGAGTTTAATATCCATGGCCACTTGATGAGTAGGATTGAGATAGGCGTGTGCACACATGTGTGAATTAGTATGTGATATTGATGTCATACATATCTCCTCCAATCTACTCTGAGATCAAGAAAGTGAATGAACGTTGAAAGGATGACTGTTCCATGCCTTGAGTTCATTTGGGATATCAATGACAAAGAAATTATACATTCACTGTAACACCATTCACCATTTTTAGGATTCAAAGTTGTTCTCCAACTTTCCTTTATACTTAGGTAGCACTGATGTGTGACTAGGCACCTCTCTTTTCTTGTGAAGTCATAAGTGTTATGGACTTTCACTGCCAATGTGAAATGGACCTGCAGGGTCACACATATAGGATTTAACCTAGAAGAGGAGTTTATCCACAAACGATGTTTAGATTGATTACTAAAGGAGTTTAGTAGTTCAATTAAACACTCAGTTGATTGGTAGCTCAAAATCATAGTGTTCAAGGTGTTGGACCGATTGATTAGAGTATTGGATTGATTGAAACTGCAATTGACTGATTTTGCATAGTCTGTTGCCCCAACCGATCGGCTCATGGGATGAACTGATCCGCTCAGGTTGATGAACCAATCGTCTCAACTGGTGAGATGATCGGCTCATGTGCCATGAAACGATTGGCTCAATTGTTGAACCGATCGGTTCATGCCAACCAAGATCGTTTGGAAAGTCAGAAGACTATTTTGCAAATATAATTTGTTTCACTTGTACAAATTCGATTTGGACAAAGATTGATATTTGATTATTCGGAGACAAATTTGAAAGTCAATTTGAGTTGGATAGGGACCATGAATTGATCGAATCAGAACTCCAGCCTCTCGACTCAGAGCCCCAGACGATCGGCTCAGGTCCCAAACGATCGGCTCAGGGCATGAAACGATTGTTTCAGGGTTGAAATGATTGGTTCAGCTGGCGCAAGTTGCTTGTTTTGTGGAAAATCTCAAACCCTTCGACTCCTATTTAATCCTACATTGTCTGGGATAGAGAACCATGTCCCATGACCCTCCTATATATATAGGGGTATTGGGGGTTTCTCAGTAACAACAACTCAGAACACCAGTTGCTCTGCAAAGTTGTCGTTCTCTCTGGTTTTAGTAACTGAGAGAGCTTGAGTAAGTGCTACCCAATAAGGGAGGCACAGCAAGGGAAAGACAACTACAGAAAGGCAACTGGTTGTAGGAGAGTGTGTCGGTGACTAGTACGCCGACAGGAGGGTGCGACTCCTTCCGATTCCTTATGGGACAAGGAGATCGGAGTTCCAGGTGTTCCATGTGGACTACTACAGAGGTGGGAGACGTCTCCCGCTCAGATGACAGATGCCAATCCCGACAGTCCCGGTGAGACCAGGAGTTGCACAGACACCATCCAAGACCAGAGGTGAAGACCGTGCAAGTCGTGAGGTAATGTCGCTGAGCAATCCTCGAGACAAGGTACGCCTCTACAAACCATCATTCCTATTGTATAGATGTTGACGTGATTCCTTTATTCTGAGTTTGGGAGAAGAAAATTTTTGTTCCTGCTGCCTTCTCTGTCTCCCCTAAAACCCAACAGATATGACATACTGATGTGCAGGATCTGACAAGAATTAAAGATTGTCATAAGAGGACAAAGATTGACATGGCGGAGCAAGAGTTGTGGAAGCCTTAGTCAAGATTTAAATTTACCTTAGCCCAATGGGCATGAAACTGAGTTACAAGAACTGCATTATGCCATATGAATGGAAACATTTACTTTAAGCCATCTTGTATGACAAGGAAAATTCATATGTTTATGTTTCTAAAGATATGATTTTTAAGGCAATGCCCAATCATCTGAATGGTCTTTGTATGAAGTATTTTAAGATGAATGTTTATAATGTTAATACCAAAGGAATATAATTGATAATAAAGATTATCATTAGCATTAGTCATCTTGGATGTATATATACAAGAAATGCACACCTAGAATACATATTGATGTTGATCTAGACTCCTTTGGTTATTGAACTCAAAGAAATGTGATTCTTGATTGTACACAACGTGACACAACATCCTTCACTAGATGTAGTGGGAGGATAAGTTTTCCATCAAACCTCATGCATATGATGCATCCATGAAGATCTAATGGAATGAATACTAAAGGATCATAATTTGTATCTTTTACTGGTAATATGATGATATGTACTAAGTAAAATGGAAAATGTCTTAAAATGTTCAAGGTGATTATAAATGAAGTATAACTTTGATGAAAGTATTAAGAAACTTTGATGAGATAAAATGTCAAAATACTCCACATCAATACCTTGAGTACCTTCAAAGCAAGGACTGTGACAATGTATCACAAGTCAAATCCATCCTAACATGATGATGTGTCAGAATGAAGAACCTATACCATGATAGGTCATGATATATTTATTGATTAATCTTATCTTCTTATATCCTCATAAATATATACCTAACACTAAATCATGTACCAAATGAATGGTTTATAAAGACATCATATATGATTTGATTGGGATATCCCAATATGTCTGAGGGTTTGGAACCCACCTCGAAAAAGTAGTTTCTTGAGAAGGTTTATCCATAAACTATGATTGTTGAATATTACTATTAATCCCAATCCAAAAACAAAATTGTTAGGATAGCTAAGTTTCTAAAGAATCAGTGGGAGTGAAAGTAGAACTCAAAATGTTTGAGGTCAACAAAGAGGTACAATGAGAACTAAGAGAATCACAAATTGTTGTGGAATTTCAATTTCATCATATAACACTAAATAAAATATTTCTAGTAGAACACATCTGAGAATTGGAGGATTGTGAACCCAACAATTCAGATGGGTTGGTCATACATGATGAGCCATTTAGTCAACTAGAAGCTATTTCTAAGTAATATGGAATGCATGCAAGATGACAAGGTAGGACCTTGACAGTGCCACCCAAAGGGTAATACCCAAAGGATGTGATAGGTCTTATGGCTAAGACCTACATGGATAACATATAATGACAAATTTGGTTGAAAATATTTTTCAAATCAGCTCAATTTTTTGAACATGATAGAAATTCCTTTACCAATTGTCATGCTTGTTGTTGTAGTTAAATAGACTATGAGATTTGGCATATGAAGATAGAAACCAGATTCCTTAAAAGGAATACATTCAAAGGATGTGTACATGACACAAACATAATAGGTTTCATGACTTCAAGAATGCAAATAAAATCTATAAACTATGAGGTTCAATGTGGGATTGAAACAAGCAACTCAGGGAATAAGAATCTTTTGACTTGACAAGATAGTCAATGAGTTTGACTTGAATCAAAACAAAAGATGAAATATGTGATTTTAAAAGATTTAGTGGGAGAATATATGAATATTCCACATGTGATGAAGAATGGTATCTCAATATTGTGAATGTTGAGAACTGGCATGAAAACACCTTCAACAATGAAGGATAAGGTGAAACTTCTTATGAGATAAGGATCAAGACCTATGAGATAGTTCTTGAATGTTTCACAATGGAAGTTTGAACATGTACGATAGCAATGTGTTGAAAGAGTTCAACATGAATGGATTCAATAAGGGATAATCTGAATTAGTCTCTCATGAACGATATGTTCCAATTCTTGTGAAGAATGGAAACAACATGAATAAGATTCCATAGCGTAGTATAATAATGGATTTTTCATGAATGTTATGAATGTACTTATCCCATATAATCTTGTATGTATTGAACATGAAAAGATGAAATAAACTCTAATAAAGGTTATTGAAAAGTCATTGAAAATACCCATTAGTACTTGAGAAGTGACTAAATATAGATTGTAATCAATAAGGATAATAATAAAAGGAAGAGGTGTATGTAAAGAGTTACATCAATGCAAGATTCCATAAATGATAAAGCTGATCACAAATTAAAAATATATTTTGATTTAAAAGGTACAAGTGATTATTAATTGGAAAGGTTTTGAACTAACAACAACTAATGCTATTCTACAATACAAGTTGAGTATACTTGTGTTAAGAGCACAGAGTGATACTATATGGATATAAAGGTTCATATGATGAACTTATAGATGCTCCAACCATTGATGACTCAGTAGAAATATTATAATAACAATGGAGCTAATTGTTAGGCAAGGAATATCAGATACCATATCAATATAGTTTCGTCTCACATGAGAAATCGTACAACAATGGGTTTAGGAACATGAAATATACTTACTATAAGAAAAGTGTTGTCAACCAGCTAAATCACCACTAGCGCATCAGAACCATGTTGGGCATGTTTATGTCACTAAGGTTGAGATCCATTGGTGATTGGATCTAAGTGCAAGTGGGAGTCTGTTGGTAAGGTATGCCCATAAATAAAATCATGTGATAATTGACATGGAATATACCATAAATAATATGGTTAATACTCATAAAGCCAAGCTTCCAATTCATTCTATTTCACTCAGTTGTGAAATAATTAGGAAATATTATGAATGTCTAAATAATGACAAACACTCAATGATGTATGTCTTCAAGTATGTGACTTGGAAGGATGAGATCATATGAATGTTAAGAGTATGCACATTCTTATTATGTCCCTAGTCGGTTGTTACTTTGGAAGGTAGATAGACACCAGTAACAGTAAAGAATAGAGTGTGGGTTGGTTGATGACAGAATCTCATTAGTCATGACATGGCATTATCAAACCAAGTACACAAATACATGTTAGGGAATAGTGTATCATACAAACCCACCTTGAGAGTGACTCATGGTTGTGGTGGTCACAGTCATCTATCATAGTGAAGGTGGTGATTGTGATTCTTAGACCTGAAGTCACTACACTTGTCACATGTTGTTAGGTATGCTTTGACATCATCAAATGCAGTCCTGAAACACCAATTGTTATAAAGGTGATGATTGGGTAACTTTGACACATGGGGATAGACTGTGAGTGATGGATATGGGATTTGTCTCTCCTACTTGAGTATGAAATCCTTGATAAGCGAGACTTAGAAATGCATGTGCATGCACATGTGAATCAATATATGATATTGAGGTCACATTATCTCATTCAATCTTCTCTTGGTTCAATGAACATGGATTGAACATTGAGAGGATGACCTTCCATGCCTCGAGTTCATCCTGGATATCAGAGACAAAGGAATTATACAATCACTACTACACCTTACACATATTTTAGGTTGAAGTTGTTCTTCAACTTTCCATTCACTTGGGTAGCATTGATGTGCGACTAGGCACCGCTCCTTGCTTGTGATGTCATAAGCTAGTTATGGATATTCACTACCGATGTGATATGGGACCTATAGGGTCACACAAAAAGGAACTCATCTAGAAGAGGAGTTTATGTTGAATGATGATTGAATTGATTACTAAAGTGTTTCAGTATTCAATTCATGCAATAGGTCGACTGCTTGGCTAATTGGTGTGCCAAGCGACCATCTCACTGAGTGAAACAACCATTTGGGCATGTCATACAGGCGTCTCAAGTGTTGAGATGACCGTTTGGGCTATCAGGGTAGTCAAAGTTCAAATTTGGCTAAGTTTGGCCCTTGAACCGACCGGTTCAATGTGATTGAACCAAGTGACTCATCTCAGACTCACCAGACGTATGTCTGGGTGAGTAATATGGGTGTCTCACTTGTGTGAGATGGCTCAGTTGGACCGAACGAATATTTTGTATGTTTTTTGAATAGTTTCTATTGCACAAACTTGGGGCACAAGGAATTAATATGAGATATTAACTAGAAATCAAAATTGCCAAATTTGTGTGCAATTAGAAAACTACCAGACAGACGTCTGGCAATTCGAGACGACCATCTCGTGTGACCAGACGACCATTTTGGTTGTTGTAGGTTGTGAAAATTCAAGATCTTCATGTCCCTTCCACTCCCGTACAATCCCATACAGATTGGGAACCCTGACCCAAACCCCACCTATAAATAGAGGGGTACTAGGGGCTTCCCAAGACACAACAACGAGAACAACAACTGAGAATTAGTTGCTCTAAAAATAGTTGTCCCCTATGGTTGTGGTAACCGAGAGAGCCCAGGAAAGTCCTACCTGACAGGGAGGGATAGCCAACGAGAGAGAACAAATGAGAAGTTGTTGTTGTGGGAGAGTCGGTTGGTGACTAGTACACAACGGGAGGGACAAATCTTTCATGTTTGTTCACGTTGAATGACATGAGTTCTATTTGGTCTGTGTAATGCACCTCCAAGCACATATATATGCCAATGGAAGAAAACACTATGTTTTCCATAACATGGGTCACTTGGCTCAGAGGAACATTACAAAACATGATATACATTGCAATAATATAAATGAAACACCATGCATTAAAATTGAACTTGATTTATACATTGTTTACAATTGAGTTCTTGAATTTAAACTAATTAACCAAAAATGATTGCACATTATTTATACATGAACTTATCTATAAACCTTAGGACCTTCTATTGTAGATGTCATCCCACCATATATGTCTTTTGGAACCCTTGATCAACTTCTTAAGCTGACCCTCATATGGCCCTTTCTAGGAAGTTGCTTTGTACATGTGGGTATCGTGCCCCCAATCATGCATGCAATAAAAACCATGTTAGAGTAAGTGGCATTGAGCATTATTATAACAACATAACAACTTGGCAATAAGGAAAAGTAGAAACTAATTGAATAGTAGATTTGGATTCACATAACTTAATATTGGTGGTTGATTAAAGTATCCTTGATACTAATGCACCAATGGTGATCATAAGGCATGTAGTCTCAACATTAAATGAAGAGGATAAAGTAATACAACCCATTACATAATTTACCATTATCTTATAATACTTAATCTTTACTTGGATTTTACATGAACATGACATGAATTCTTGAAATAACATTGAAGAATAATATTAAACTAAAAACTTCAGGGAAGCCTTCAAGCAGTTAAGATTTTATTCAAAACACATAACTATGCATTTAATTCATCTTGATGATCATGATAATTATAAGGTGATGAAAACTAATATTAAATGCTCAAAGTGCATGAACCCACTTACCTTTCTCTTAGAGAATATCTTAGTTATTCTTCTTAATTTGATGAAACAATATCACGTTCGTGGATTAAGAAACCCTAATTACCATATTCATTCAATAGTCATTCTTTAATAATTGATCCTTAACATGATTTCTAGAGTTTAATAGATCTTTAGTGAATTAGGGGAAAATAAAGTCAAACTAGGTTTTGAATCCTAGTCCATCATCTAGATCTCAAAAAATTTATCAAAATCCATATATGGTTCGACCCCATAGGAGTTACCAATTAATTGTTATGGATTTTCAAAGTCCAACCAATTAGAAGGTGAGATAAATCCACATATAATGGCAATTATCCAGATGAACATGGGGCCTTGCTTAGATGGGCCAATTCAAGCACGCCTTGTGGCAATGACCCACTCACAAAGGAAAATGTAGTTGAGGACATAACTCTTATGAAAGGTCCTTTAAGTCCAAGGCAGCCAAAATAAACCTTTGTTGCCCTTGGGGATAAAAGACAGAAAAGAGAACCTAGCATCTTCGATCAACAACAATGGAGCATCGTGCAACCTGTATGAGGAAATTAGAAACCAAAACTCAAAATCTAACTCCATGGTTGGGAACCAAGGTGCTAGACACCTTTTCCACTACTGGACAAACACAGCGAGCCCAAGAACATGGTGTGGGGTGGCCGGAGTAACCTGTTAAGGTCGTTGGAAGCTGTTGCTTCTAGGGTCTGATTCCAAACCTCAAACACTAAAACTTCAAGGCACAAGAAAGCTTAAAGAACATTACACATGTACATAAGAGGTATGAAACCAATAACATGAGGCTAAGATGAAAAAAGGTAATGCCAACAGAGATTGTACCATGAAATCCTCAAAACAATGATAACTAAAGAGATGAGGGTCTCATTTTCACAAATCCAGAACATGATTCCTACCTTCTCCTTATCAATCAATGACGGTGGTGAGTTCCTCACTTCACCATGAAAATGATGCTCACCAAAAACACCACAAATAGCAGCCAAACCTCGACATTGGTTCCATGATAGACGAATTAAAAAGAAAGAGGGGTATGCGAAGTACCTTCAGTTGGGGTGAATCAAATATGAAGAAAGTTTCTAGATGCCTCCCTGAAGCACGTCAATGAGCAACATGGCTCTGAGATGGCCCGTGATCACATCTTCAACCGTCTTCATGGTGGACGGAGAGGTGGAGGTCTGGTATAGGGCTTCAAGATACTAAAGGGTGAAGCAAGAGTTGCTTTTGGTTCGTGCCCTTTCAGGGGTCATTTTTTATGCCTTAGTTATATAGGTGGTGGATGAAGAAGACTAGATTCCCCGGCCAGAGGTTGAAATAGGGAGGTCTCTCCTTGCTTTGGGGGTCCAATAAAATTAGGGCACAAAAACTTGTCTTTCTTGGGGTCAGATATATTGTAAGGGGGGTGTACGTGTCGGTGGACTCCATTACTCCTGGGATGTAGTAAACAGAGAGAGAGGTGGGGAAGTTGCTTGTTGTCAGAGTCCTGATGGAAGAGGGACTTCGGGCGAGGGAGACAACCCCCTTCTGCCTGAGGACCCGAGAGTCTGAGCAGGAATGGGTCAGTCTGTGTGACACATGATGTGTGTGACATAAGAGGATGAATCATATATAATTGATTTGATTTAATCAGATAATGGCTTATTTAGGGTTAAAACTATATAGAAACTTTCTAATTTCACTAGAGGGGTCAAACAAAGCCCAATTGACTTCAAATTTGGACCACATTTGTATTAAAGAGTCTACAATCTTCCTAGACAATTAGATTTGGGTTTAACTGGCCTTTTGTTCATCAAACTCACATATGTCATTATCTCAATGTATATGAATTAAAATGAATTAGCTTTTCCTTGGTGAGTTATATTTTGATTTAAAATTTGACGTATGATGTAGAGGTTCATTATATTTGGTAACTTGCATCAATGATTAGGATTTTGAAAAGAGAAGTTAAAATTTACACTAAAGACCTTGAACTTGCTTTATTTATAAATTTTGGGATGTAACAGTCGATGTGGACTAGTCTAAAGGTAGGTGATAACCTCCTATTTTAGTAGTTTATCTTAGTCTTTTTCTTTAGGTTTCCATACTCTTTCTACATTTATATTGTACTTAAACCTAATTTTATCCCTTTTTGTAAATACATCATCAAACTAACTTTTCCTTTTATAATTGCAGAAAAAGCACAAAAAATAACAAAAGAACAAACCAGCCCAAGGGTCGAGTAGATCCAAACGGTCCCAAGACCGCATGGAGTTCAAACGGTCCCGAGACCGCATGAAGCCAAACGGTCCCAAGACCGCATGGAGTTCAAACGGTCCCGAGACCGCATGAAGCCAAACGGTCCCAAGACCGCATGGAGTTCAAACGGTCCCGAGACCGCATGAAGCCAAACGGTCCCAAGACCGCATGGAGTTCAAACAGTCCCGAGACCGCATGAAGCCAAACGGTCCCAAGACCGCATGGAGTTCAAACGGTCCCGAGACCGCATGAAGCCAAACGGTCCCAAGACCGCATGGAGTTCAAACGGTCCCGAGACCGCATGAAGCCAAACGGTCCCAAGACCGCATGGAGTTCAAACGGTCCCGAGACCGCATGAAGCCAAACGGTCCCAAGACCGCATGGAGTTCAAACGGTCCCGAGACCGCATGAAGCCAAACGGTCCCAAGACCGCATGGAGTTCAAACGGTCCCGAGACCGCATGAAGCCAAACGGTCCCAAGACCGCATGAAGCTCAAACGGTCTCAAGACCGTTTGACGCCAAACGGTCCCAAGACCGTTTGACGCCAAACGATCTCCAAACCGTTTGGATCTCACTCAAAGCCTATAAATAAGACCCAGGGCCGTTCATGAAAAGGAGAGTCCAGACGTCCAGAGGCTGTCTCTCCACTACCAGAACAACTCCATCCATCACTCGAGGCTGCCGGTCTGAGACTCACGTCCATTGCAAGCTACTTTCTCTCTCTTCAACAAGGAAGGTGAGAGGAGAAGATCCGTCATCAAGCAAGCTACAAGGGGTGGAGATCGTTGCTCTCTCCATCAAGGGTTCAACCTTCTCTCCTCAGTGGAGATGATGTTCTTTCTATCTCTTCTTGCCTCCTTCTTTGTTGCTCCCTCTATGAGGAGCGAGTAGTTCCATCCACTGGGGCGCGGGGACTAGCCCCGCTGCCCATGTTTTGTATTTTGTACTGTAAAAAAGATGTTATCATTTCGTTTTAATACTAAATCGTTTCACACATGCTTGAATGATGGCCACGTTCTTGTATGCATTTATTGTCTTTCGTTGTGGTTTGTCTACGACCGCTATCGAGGCTTGAATACCGATTTAGTGTTGGTTTCTGGTGTGTGTATCCACCACGCATCCGTTTCGGTGTCTAGAAGTGTATCTCAAAGAGTGGAGTAAACTCACTATCATTTGGCACACTCCCATCTGTATGGAAGAGACCTTTGGTAAGTCGAGGAACACACTTTGCGAGGGGAATGATGTAAAGCATGTGACCATTTGTTCGGGAATGGCTGGCGTTGCATCATTCCCGCACTTCTCGTAGCTAGGTTATCCGAATAGGAGACTAGGCCTACAAGGACGCTATTCGATTTGGTAATTATCGCTCGCTTGTTAGTTTTAGATGCACGTTTCTTGAGGTTGAGTAAGATTCTCTCTTCGGAGACTACATCCTTCAGTGACGCGTAGTGATGTACCGCATGAGAGTTACTTAACCCTTGGAGGATGAGATGCATTGCCCTTTTCTTATATGGGCATTGGTCTTGTGTAACATCGAAGGGTGCAATGCATCGCTCTTGTCTTATGTGGGCATCGGTCTTGTGGAACACCCTTGGATGCAACGCATCGCTCTTGTCTTATAAGGCATCGGTCTTGTGGAAACATCCATGCATCTAGCTTATAAGTCTTGCTTAGTACATATACAATGCATGTGTAGCGGTGGTAAATACCTGCTTAACCCCAGTGATTCATCATCATTTGTTAACTCTTAAGATTTACTTGCTTTATTTACTTTCTTGCTTTACTTTCTTTGTACTTAGTTTAAAACAACCAAATCAAACTATCGATCTAAATATCAATCTTTAAGTTGTTAAGTAAAGACTAAACGTTTTCCATCTTGACTTCGTCAAGACCGTTGTCCCGAGGATTCGACCCTTAACTATACTACGATAAGACTTCCACATGTCTTAGCACATGTGGGTGGAGTTCTTACCATAGTACTAGCAAGGCTAAACTTAGAGACTCATCATCTCTAGGATTTTTAGTGGTGTTGCATAAAGCAAAAACTTCCATCAAAAAATTGGCGCCGTTGCCGGGGACAACGGAACTTTTTAGTTTTTACTTACCAATTTCTTGGTTGATTAGGATTTTACACTTTTTTAATAACCAATCCAATATTTCTTGATCTTTTTCATTTCCTTCCATTTTTCCTAACTTGAGATTTTCCTTCTACTCAGGTAGAAAACGTGTATGCAACCCCCGCATAGCATCGGATTCTCCCCTGAACCAGGATACGATTCTGAGGTAGAAAGAAGTTTTCACCGAAGGAATAGACTAAACCGCCAAAGAGCCAGACAGATGGCCGAAGAGCAACGCCTTGTTGCAGAAAGAGTCAACGCCGCCATAGCAGCACAACGAGCACAACTCATTGCTGACACTCGTGCTCAGGTGCAAGCTGAGATCCGAGCTAAAGAACAAGCACGCATCCAAGTAGAGCAAGCTGCTGCTCAACTCGCGTTAAGAAACAAGCAACTTCGGGATTACGCCGTCCCGAAGAATTACGAAGATAACCATCCGGTCCGGCCTCCGATCATTAACATCCCACACTTCGAGATCCGGACCCAATGGATTCAGATTATGCAAGGGATTTCTTTCTCTGGAAGTTCTGGAGACGACTGCATGGACCACCTGAAACGGTTTAAGGCATTATGCCGACTGGTCCCACAAGCTGGCATCGCTTTCGACGCAATAATGCTCCATCTGTTTCATTTCACTCTATCTGGAAGGGCCTTAAGTTGGTATAATTCATTGGATAGAGAACCCATTATTACCACCTGGGCCCCTCTAGAGGAGAAATTCCTGGAGAAGTTCTTTCCACCTTCGCTTACTTACAAAATCAGAGGGCAGATCAATCATTTCTCTCAACTTCCTGGAGAGACCCTCGCCGAGGCATGGGAAAGATTCAAAGAACTTCTTCGAAAATGCCCTCATCATGGGATTTCGCAAAATCAACTGATTGAGACCTTTTATTGGGGGGTAAATGATGACATTAAATAATTCCTAGATTCCTCATCTGGAGGAAATTTCATGAGGAAAAACTATGAAGACGCCTGGAAGATCGTCACTTTAGGGGCTGAAAACCAGTCCAACTGGGGGCGAACAGCCGGAAAAGGCATCCTCAAAGTCTTTAAAGCTGAGGAATCCACGGAATTAAAGTCAATAGCAGAGGCTCTGAAAGCAATCGCCCATAAACAGCAAACCCTTGAATCATCTCTAGGGGAATTCAACAAGAAACAAACCCCGCAGCTGCATCAAGTCAAAGCTGTCACAGGTTCCTGTGAAGCTTGTCATGCATCAGATCATCCGACCTTATCCTGCGGAATGCTCTATAGTGTGATGATGGATCTTCATCCACCACCACAACCCTATGAGGCCATCACTAATCAGATTGAAGATCAGACTCCGGAGCAAGTCAACTCTATCCATACTATTCCCGGGCAAGTCTACTATAATCCCAGTCAACCAAGGAACCATCCTGGATTCCAGTATGGGAACCCTTCTGGGACTGCAAACCCGCAACACCAGACTCAAGGGGGATTTGACAGTAGGTTGCCTCCTGGGTTATCAAACAATCAAGGGAATCCAAGAAACAACTTCCCTAGGGTTAACTACCCTAGAAATCAGTCAGCCTACTACCAGTACACTCACCCCCCGCTTCACCCACAATTGCATGTTCAACAATACCAACAACAAAATTCTCAGAAGAATGTTACCACGCAGCCGGAAGATGAGCTATCTTCAATAAGACAGATGCTGCAATCTCAGCAAACCATGCTGGCCAATCAACAAGCCCAACAAAAGGCAGTTGAAACACAGCTTGCTCAGATTGCTGCACAATTGAAGCCTTCGGCTGGCACTTTCGCTGGACAACCCGAATTAAATCCGAAACATGGGCTGAACAAAGATCAACAATTAAATATGCCAGCAGTATAACAAGTTTTAGCTTCGTCGAGCCAGCGACATAAAACCAAGGCGCTTCTTGGGAGGCAACCCAAGACCTGAACATCAATTTCTCTATTTTCTAGTTTTATTCTCTCTTAATTTTGTTTTGCTTTCTTCAAGTTCTTTTATTACTAAATCTAAAAATACAAAAAAAAAATCTACATATTAAAAACTACAAAAACAATATATAACACAAACAACATAAAAATCCATAAACCAAAATACACAAAAAATATACAAATATATACATACTCAAAAACATAAAAATATATAACCCCTTTTGTTACCTCCAAACGGTCCTCAAACCGTTTGGGACCAAACGGTCTCGAAACCGTTTGGGACCAAACGGTCCTCAAACCGTTTGGGACCAAACGGTCCTCAAACCGTTTGGGATCAAA
Organism: Alisma plantago-aquatica; assembly: GCA_963693085.1. Lineage (NCBI taxonomy): Eukaryota > Viridiplantae > Streptophyta > Magnoliopsida > Alismatales > Alismataceae > Alisma > Alisma plantago-aquatica. Next base: position 172,527,220 of record OY856414.1, on the reverse strand, counting down.
CGGTCTCGAAACCGTTTGGGACCAAACGGTCCTCAAACCGTTTGGGACCAAACGGTCCTCAAACCGTTTGGGACCAAGCGGTCTTCAAAACCGTTTGGAATACGAAAGACCACCAACCAATCACTATATATACACCATCCCTTCTCCATCTTTCTCTCTTCGAATCTTCGAATTCTCCAGAGCGTTCGTGCGAAGAGTCTTCTTCCTGCTACTGTTGCATTCGCCCTAGCCGCTCACCCGTTCGTTCGACCTTCTTCCGCAAGGTAGTCCGGCGACTCCAAACACGCCGCTCACGCCGACGTTTCCTACACCGCCATCGCAGCCGTCATCGAACGAAGTTCTCCGACTCCTCTGTCGCCTTCGTCACCGCGCCATTGTGTCGCCACCACCACTGAACCAGTCGCCGTCTCCTCGACCATCGCGCAACGTCTTTTTCTCCGCTACCACCGTCGCTGTCGAAAGAAACTCTGATTCTTCCACCGCTTCCACCGCCGTCACCGTTTTTCCTATCGTCTTCGTCATCGTCGAGGTCGCTGGCGCGCTCACCTTCGCGCCGTTTCGCCTTCCCCTGCGCCGGCAACCTGCGACTCTTCGTTTTCCAAACGGTTTTCCAAACGATCTCGCAACCGTTTGGGACCAAACGGTCTTGCAACCGTTTGAGACCAAACGGTCTTGAAACCGTTTGGGACCAAACGGTCCTGAAACCGTTTGGGACCAAACGGTCCTGAAACCGTTTGGAACCAAACGGCCCTCAAACCGTTTGAGACCAAACGGTCTTGAAACCGTTTGAGACCAAACGGTCTCGAAACCGTTTGAGACCAAACGGTCTCGCAACCGTTTGAGACCAAACGGTCTTGAAACCGTTTGGGACCAAACGTTCTTGAAACCGTTTGGGACCAAACGGTCCTCAAACCGTTTGGGACCAAACGGTCCTCAAACCATTTGGAATCAAACGGTCCTGAAACTAAGAAGCTTCTGAATTATTTCTTAATCTAAATTGTTTCAATCCTCTTTTCTAACTAAGAAACTTGTATCTTTTTCAGAAATGGCATCAAACAAGACTTCCGGATCTGCCCCTGCTCTGACAAGGGAGCAGATGATAGAGGAGCGAGAAAAGCTCGTGCAAATCAGGGACACCTACAACACCACTGGAGTTGTCCCTCCAAAAATCAAGATCATCGACGTCCTATGCGAAATAACCCGCCTTACCCAATGCCTGGGTGAGGCTCCTGAAGAAGAGATTGAGAATGTCTCTTCGGACGACGATGAAGGTTCGGATTACATACCGAACCCCGATGAGGACTCCTCTGCCCAAGAGACAGAGGGGAAACGCAAGTCTGCAAAGGCTGCATCTGGGCAGCCTCCAAAAAGGGCAAGAAAACAGGTCCACCCTTCATCCGCCATGGACCAACCCTTCGCCAAACCATCCACATACGCTGCTTCCACCATCACCCCTGCAGCTACTATCCCTACCACCTTCATTCCCATTACCGCTCCAATTCCACCACCACAAAACCTATACATACAACCTTCCATCTCCATTGACAAAACCCTCAAACCGACTAAGTATGTTTGCTCCAGCATACTAGTCAAAATGGGAATTCAAGATCGCATCTTCAGCGTACTACAGAAAGCCAACCTCGCCAGGTTGTGCTCATTACCTGAAGTGTCATACTTTGAACCTACGGCGGAATTCTTCTCCTTTCTGAGAAAGGAGCCCGTTGACATCGCTGATAGGTCACGGGATGGGGGTGACAGAAGAATTGTCACCCAGATCTTTGGTAGCGATGTCATCTTGACAGAAAATATGCTGAATTCTATGTTCATCGACGACACGGAGCAGCTACAAAAGGCCAAGCTAGTGGGAACCGATCACCCAGAATTCAACCGCCATACATTCTGGAAGAGCTTAACCGGACTTCCCACCTACGACGCAAAAACCTGTAAAGCGTCCAACATACATTCCGGATTTGTGCGCACTTTGCACAAAATCCTATCTGGCGCGCTTTTTCCAAGATCGGAAGGAGGAAACGTCACAATATCTGACCTCTTTGTCCTCTGGTCTATCCTCAACGACAAGCCAGTAAACATTGGACGATTGATGGTCCAGAAATTTTCTGCTGCCCTAATAGGGAAAGAGATCTGCTTGGGGGGCCATGTCACTTCCATAATAAAATTCCTTAAGATGGACAGGCTACTACCCCAATGCACGCCAATCAAGGGCGACATCCTTACGAACGAGCAATCTCTGAAAAACTCGTTCATAATCAAAGAAAAGGATGGGAAAATACACTACGTATTCTGCCAGATGGTTAAATCTTCAAGAACCCTCCTTCCGCTACCAGAGCTAGCACACTATGACATGACACAGCTCCTGTTTTCTGACGACAAGCTTACTAAGTTGCTAGCTTCGGTTAAACCCGCCGAGAAAGAAAAAACTGCGGGTCCAACCGAGATGAGTATTACAGCCCCGACAGCACGACTTACAAAAATCCCTGTCAAACGGCTCTCTAGAAGGTTGTTACAGGCCAAACAGCTGTCGGAGACGCCAACATCCCGCCCCAACCCGGAGGATGAGCATTTCAACGATGAAATTCTCACAACATCCTCCCTTGACTCTTTCATCCAGAGTCTAAACGAGCAGCTCTCCACTGCTCCCACCACCGCCTTCCCCTCCACCTCCACGCCAGCATTCACATCCACCTTTCCACCCTCCCTAACATCGGGCTTCCCCTTCCCCACCTCCATGCCTGATTTCACCACCTTCGCCTCCGCATCCACATCAGCATTCACATCCACTTTTTCACCCACCCCAACATCGGGCTTACCTTTCTTCACCTCCATGCCCGACTTCACCATCTCTCCATTACCATCCACAATCCCCACCCCTTCATCATCAACTCCACCACTCTTCACATCCGCCACCACCCCGACACCGCTGGTGACCTCATCAACAGTCACTACGCAGTTCGGGCCTTCATCAGTGTCTTTTCCGCAAGACACTACCACCATCCCACATAGGCCCCAGCCACATCACCCTTCCGCCTCTGGGGCCCCCTTTACTAACATCGGTGAGGAATTCGGCCGTCAATTTGACGCTGTCCGACACCTCCTCACCGATCCTTCTAACTTATTACATTCTCTTTTTTCTTGTGTACAGGATTTAACTAAACAGGTAACCAGGATCGACAATCAGCATCAAGCTCTTCCTGTCGTCCTACAAGGTATTCAGCAACGACAGGATGAAGTGGCTAGGCAAGTTGAACATATCAACAGCCACACCAACAACCTGCCGGACCTGATCCTTGAGGCAACACGTCAGCAAGAAGCTACGACGAGAAAAGTCAATGAGATCTCGACCCAGACTCACCCTCTGCAAGAGAATCTCCGCAAGCTTGAGCAAAACCAAGACAAGCTAAGCTCGCGCCTGGCTACCATCGACGAAACAATTACGCAGCTCCACCATCATCAAGAGGAGGCTACCATCAATGAAATACAACAATTACGTGCCCAAGTCACAGATCTGACTGCACGCCTCCTCTCCGCCGAGGATAGATATACAGATCTCAAAGAATCCCACGACGCATTGCTCGAAAAACACGAGCATCTGCAGGTGGCTTTCGATGAGCTACATGCCACTCACCGGCGGTGTAAAAAGCCGTCTAATAAGAAGAAAACAGACGAAGCTGTGGTTGACAACGACAATGATGATGAAGAAGAAGAAGACTCCGATTCATCTGCTGACTCCAATAAAGACACACCTCCAGGAGACAAGCACGATGATGGCGAAGATCCAGGGAATGCTGCAGGACCCTCCCATAAAGGGTCCGATAAAGGTCACCAGGAAAGTGACTATCACCCCAAGTCCCCACAGCACGATAACGTCAACATTTCTTATGGGGACCAATTCTTTGATTACTCCGCTATGGGGTCAATGGGAGAAGCCGCCAAAGATGCAGCATTCGCTGAGCTCCAACAGTGCATAAAAGGAGCCAACGCTACCTCGCCGAAAACTCCTCTTCCCTATTCAACACCTTCTCCCCCTCACCTGGACGACGCGGACCGAGTGAGTCTAGATACAGACGAAGATCTTGACTCCGCCTCCGACCAGGACGACAATATCAAAGGCCATGAAGAAGCCTTCGAACAACACGCCTCCCCTCCACCACAAAACCTCCCCCCGCCCCCCCCCCCTCTTCCACAAAAAATGCATGATCTTGACAGGACAGCCATCTCTACTTTAGATGCTCAGGACATTTTCATCCTGAACACTATAGTAGACGATGCAAAAGCGGGGGACGATACAATTTACATTAATACAAAAACCAGGCGTACGTTGACACGCGAAGATTTCCGTTGCATCCTCCGACCCCGGTCTACGATGCCACTGTCAATTTTTCGTGTCCTCCTCGCCAACTGTATAGAAATATATAAAAGTAAAAAACGGATACAACCAGCCTTCAACGCCTCACCTGCACTGTCTCTTGGCCTTTTACACAAAAGCCTGCAGGCGAGATCGATTGAGCGGCTACGTGTCGGATTGGCACGTCAGGCACGCTATATCACGCTGCCTTTCCAAGTCTCGGGACACTGGCTCTTTATGATAGTGGACACCGCGGAAAGGGACGCCAAAGTCTACAACTTCAATACCGCCGAGCTACCATCCGGCATAATTAACTTTATCGGAGACGCAGCAGGTGAAGCTCGGTGTATACCCTTCCGGCTGCTTAAAGTAATCTAGGCTGTACGCCCTTCTCTTCACCAAGACTGGAGCCAACCATGGTTTAGAATCATTAACCCTCCAGTTCAAGCCACCACGGGATCCGGGGACAGCGCCTTCTATACCATCAGACATATTCAAGCGCTTAACCAGGAAATCCCATTCACAGACTTGGCAGCTGAAGACTTCCATTTGCTAAGAGGACGCTACGCCATGGAACTCATCTGTGACAGAAGATTTTTCAACGATCCGACTATGTCACCAGATGATGTTCCACGGTATCTTTACTCAGCTGTGCAACGTCGACAGCGGCGACCTTTCCGCCAAGTTCTGGAAGAGTCAGAACAAAACAAGTTGCCCAAAGAAGACACCAGCAAGAAAGACCCCGCGTACACAACTACACCAACTTTTCCTGATTTCGATCGCGATTCTTGCAAGGGTCTAAACGACCTTGAAATACGCATAATCATGGCAAAACTCTCCGCAGAAAAAGACGGCATCGTATTCATGTCTCAAGACATTATCGTAATGGCTGATTCTTTGCGAGAGACTTTACAAGACAAGGGGCAACTTTCTTGCAGCCTCATGGCCGCTTACCAATCTCAGATTGGCCAACACAATCCCGATACATATATGGCGTCCCCGTACATGAAAGACGATCTGCTCAAACTGAAAAACTTCGGCACAATAGAAGCATTGATTGCATATCTTCAACATACAACGCCGAAGTTCATCATGCTACCGATCCTACATCACGAGCACTGGCTCCTTCTGGCAACCAATCTCCACACCGGAACCACTACAATATACAACAGTTCCGACAGCCAGTTCAATGCCCGACAACGACAATACGTCGTAACGCCCAAGACGCCGACAGAAGAAATGGCAAAGGAGTGTGCTATGAAATTAATCGAACTTCTGAGTCAGCACACTAGGGCATACAACACTGAGCACTTCAGCCGCCCCGCCTTCTGCCATAAATGCCCCCAGCAAATACGACAATCCAACGACTGCGGCTTCCACGTCCTCTACTGGATGTACACTATAATCGTTCTCCAAAGACCAGTGGAGGAAATGACGGACGTGGATTACCACGCCTTACGTGGGCAGTTCGCATCTACACTACTGCGTTCTCCAGGGGCAACCGACAATCTACCTTAACCTGCAGCCCTTGTTCTAATGTTTTCTCAACCTATCACTTTGCCACTCTGGGGACAGAGTGTGTGATAAGTTAGGGGGGGATACATTAGACAAGGGCTAAGTATCAACTTCTATACTCCCTTCTTTTTCTCTAAACACTTTCCATACATTTCTTTTGTTTTACAAATTCTTTTTATTCTTTCAAGATTCTTTTTACAAATTCTTTTCAATCACCTCAACTAACTCTAGAATCATGTTAGTCTCTACAAGTATTTAGCACTTAGACATCAAATGGCGATTTATCGACCCCCATCCACTATGGACCCTATATTTTTGCTCCAATTCTTTATCTGACTCTCCATAGGTCAAAATCAGGGCAGAAATAAGCCGAGATCTCAAGGATGAGAGGGAAATCAGGCAACTTCCAAGTCAAAAAGCTCTGCAAGTGGACCACAAACCAAATAAGTGCATGCTGAAAAACTTTAAGAACAACTTTCCTCTCTTCAAAATAAAAGAGGCTTGGCCGCCCAAAATAAATCCTCATCCCAAAACCCAAGCCTGTGAGTTTTTGAATAAAAGCCAGAGAGACGAATAAAATCATGAGAGTTGTGCCACGAATAAGGACCTATATAAAGAACTGATAAAGGGCTCACCCGGCCGGCACATTCCGCTGCCCTCACAAAGGCAGATGCGTCGCGTCCGGTAGTGAAACCCTAAAAGTTCCAAGTATATGAAAAGGCTAATAAAGGACTTGCCCGGCCGGTACATTCAGCTGCCCTCATAAAGGCAGATGTGTCGTGTCCGGTAGTGAGATCCTAAAAAGCATAGACAGCCCCTCCCCCACTCGAAGGGGAGTTACACTTCAAAGCCTTTAGCCAACCCTCATACCCTCTCTAGCTTCCAATAGGTTTCCAGAGAGGTATAAAGTTGATTAGAGTCAACAGCATGCACAAAATAAATGTGGTCCCAAGGCAAACTTTGAGATACGGAAAAACCTGAAACCCAAGCAACTCTCGAAATCCAAAAGGATCAAGGCATGCAATAAGCCTCGATACGACCCCTGGGGAACTCAGGTCAAGAATTGAAGCAAGAGTACGGAAATTTTAATTAAGATCGCCGCGCCATTTCATGCCTCAGCTCTATCTAACTTGAGGACAAGCTAGACTCTAAGTTAGGGGGGGTGATAACCTCCTATTTTAGTAGTTTATCTTAGTCTTTTTCTTTAGTTTTCCATACTCTTTCTACATTTATATTGTACTTAAACCTAATTTTATCCCTTTTTGTAAATACATCATCAAACTAACTTTTCCTTTTATAATTGCAGAAAAAGCACAAAAAAATAACAAAAGAACAAACCAGCCCAAGGGTCGAGTAGATCCAAACGGTCCCAAGACCGCATGGAGTTCAAACGGTCCCGAGACCGCATGAAGCCAAACGGTCCCAAGACCGCATGGAGTTCAAACGGTCCCGAGACCACATGAAGCCAAACGGTCCCAAGACCGCATGGAGTTCAAACGGTCCCGAGACCGCATGAAGCCAAACGGTCCCAAGACCGCATGGAGTTCAAACGGTCCCGAGACCGCATGAAGCCAAACGGTCCCAAGACCGCATGGAGTTCAAACGGTCCCGAGACCGCATGAAGCCAAACGGTCCCAAGACCGCATGGAGTTCAAACGGTCCCGAGACCGCATGAAGCCAAACGGTCCCAAGACCGCATGGAGTTCAAACGGTCCCGAGACCGCATGAAGCCAAACGGTCCCAAGACCGCATGGAGTTCAAACGGTCCCGAGACCGCATGAAGCCAAACGGTCCCAAGACCGCATGGAGTTCAAACGGTCCCGAGACCGCATGAAGCCAAACGGTCCCAAGACCGCATGGAGTTCAAACGGTCCTGAGACCGCATGAAGCCAAACGGTCCCAAGACCGCATGGAGTTCAAACGGTCCCGAGACCGCATGAAGCCAAACGGTCCCAAGACCGCATGAAGCTCAAACGGTCTCAAGACCGTTTGACGCCAAACGGTCCCAAGACCGTTTGACGCCAAACGATCTCAAGACCGTTTGACGCCGAACGATCTCAAGACCGTTTGACGCCGAACGATCTCAAGACCGTTTGACGCCAAACGGTCCCAAGACCGTTTGGCGCCAAACGATCTCAAGACCGTTTGACGCCAAACGGTCCCAAGACCGTTTGAGCCCAAACGGTCTCCAAACCGTTTGGATCTCACTCAAAGCCTATAAATAAGACCCAGGGCCGTTCATGAAAAGGAGAGTCCAGACGTCCAGAGGCTGTCTCTCCACTACCAGAACAACTCCATCCATCACTCGAGGCTGCCGGTCTGAGACTCACGTCCATTGCAAGCTACTTTCTCTCTCTTCAACAAGGAAGGTGAGAGGAGAAGATCCGTCATCAAGCAAGATACAAGGGGTGGAGATCGTTGCTCTCTCCATCAAGGGTTCAACCTTCTCTCCTCAGTGGAGATGATGTTCTTTCTATCTCTTCTTGCCTCCTTCTTTGTTGCTCCCTCTATGAGGAGCGAGTAGTTCCATCCACTGGGGCGCGGGGACTAGCCCCGCTGCCCATGTTTTGTATTTTGTACTGTAAAAAAGATGTTATCATTTCGTTTTAATACTAAATCATTTCACACATGCTTGAATGATGGCCACGTTCTTGTATGCATTTATTGTCTTTCGTTGTGGTTTGTCTACGACCGCTATCGAGGCTTGAATACCGATTTAGTGTTGGTTTCTGGTGTGTGTATCCACCACGCATCCGTTTCGGTGTCTAGAAGTGTATCTCAAAGAGTGGAGTAAACTCACTATCATTTGGCACACTCCCATCTGTATGGAAGAGACCTTTGGTAAGTCGAGGAACACACTTTGCGAGGGGAATGATGTAAAGCATGTGACCATTTGTTCGGGAATGGCTGGCGTTGCATCATTCCCGCACTTCTCGTAGCTAGGTTATCCGAATAGGAGACTAGGCCTACAAGGACGCTATTCGATTTGGTAATTATCGCTCGCTTGTTAGTTTTAGATGCACGTTTCTTGAGGTTGAGTAAGATTCTCTCTTCGGAGACTACATCCTTCAGTGACGCGTAGTGATGTACCGCATGAGAGTTACTTAACCCTTGGAGGATGAGATGCATTGCCCTTTTCTTATATGGGCATTGGTCTTGTGTAACATCGAAGGGTGCAATGCATCGCTCTTGTCTTATGTGGGCATCGGTCTTGTGGAACACCCTTGGATGCAACGCATCGCTCTTGTCTTATAAGGCATCGGTCTTGTGGAAACATCCATGCATCTAGCTTATAAGTCTTGCTTAGTACATATACAATGCATGTGTAGCGGTGGTAAATACCTGCTTAACCCCAGTGATTCATCATCATTTGTTAACTCTTAAGATTTACTTGCTTTATTTACTTTCTTGCTTTACTTTCTTTGTACTTAGTTTAAAACAACCAAATCAAACTATCGATCTAAATATCAATCTTTAAGTTGTTAAGTAAAGACTAAACGTTTTCCATCTTGACTTCGTCAAGACCGTTGTCCCGAGGATTCGACCCTTAACTATACTACGATAAGACTTCCACATGTCTTAGCACATGTGGGTGGAGTTCTTACCATAGTACTAGCAAGGCTAAACTTAGAGACTCATCATCTCTAGGATTTTTAGTGGTGTTGCATAAAGCAAAAACTTCCATCAGTAGGAGTCCTTTGGATGCTTCCAGGAGGACAACTGCATCCTGTTGTCTGTGGTGAGACCACAAGAACATGGCAAAAGTTATTGTGTTCATTGTTCGAGGTGAAGACTAGGAGCTGCACAACCACCGTCCAAGAGCAACTAGTTGATTGTAGCAAAGAAGTGAGTCATTGGCGTTGGACTTGCTCTAGGACCAGGTATAACTCGCTAAAACATCCTTCTTATTTCATAGGATTTGATAGGATCTTGATGTTATGGGAATACAAATATATAATTTTTTTGTTTATGCTGCTATACTCTATGCCCATATTTCCCAACACATATCTACCTCCTACTTGTTACACCTTGTCTACAAAGGAGAAGAGTACTTTTTGTGAGTGCTTGCATAATATTAAGGTACCACAGGGATACTCAACCAATATTTGTAGATTGGTATCAATGAAGGATCTGAAGCTGATAGGTCTCAAATCTCATGATTGTCACACTCTAATGCACATATATATATCATGTGGCTATTTGATGTATCCTTCCTAAGAATGTAAGGTTTACAATCACTAGGATTTTCTTCTTCTTCAACACTCTATGCATAAAAGTAATTGATTCTGAGATTCTAGATAAGTTGCAAAGAGAAGTGGTCATTACCTTGTGTCAGCTTGAGCAATATTTTCCCACTTCATTCTTTGATATCATGATACATCTTGTTGTCCATTTGACTAGGGAAGTAAAAATGTTGAGTCCAGATTTGTTGCATTGGATGTATCCTTTGGCGTAGTACATGAGTGTTTTTAAAGGTGATGTTTGAAACTGTTGCCGCCCCAAAGGGAGTATCATTGAGGGCTATATTTCTAGGGAGGTTATGGACTTTTACAATGACCTTTTGAGTTGCAAAAAAATTACTACTAATGTCAAGAACCCTGATGTTTATTCTAGAAAAGGTATTTTGGGAGGATGAAAAATAAATATTAGTCGTGAGCAATGGGAAAAAGCACACTTGTATATTTTTACACAACATTGAAGATGTGGGTATTTATATCACCAAACACACCAATGAGATCAAGTTAAGTTATCCCTGAGCCAGTTCAATGTAGATTGCTAGAGAGAATAATGGGACATTTATTAGGTGGTTTGGAAAAGAAGTATTCAGTCAACTATCTAAAACACCAAATAATGTTACATAAACTACCAAATGGCTCACGCATAAGCCAAAAACCCATGTTACATATTACAAGGGTTTGGCATAAGTGGATTTTCATACAACACAAAACATCAATATTATAAAAGTGTCGTCCAAAATAGTAGGGTCACCCTTCAGGTATCTTCATTGTATTTTTATAGTGCCAAGGATAAGAGTCCATGTGAAGGAAAGATGTTTTATTATGGTGTCATTCAAGACATATGGGAAATTGACTACACAGAGTTTAGAGTTCTATTATTTAGGTGTAAATGGGTTGATAGCAATAAAGGAGTTGTAGTTGACAAACTCAGTTTCACAATAGTGAATTTTTAGTGGACAGTAAAGAAGGATGAACCCTTCATCATGGCATCATAGGAGAAATAGGTATTCTATATCAATCATCCTATAAGAGAAATTGATCAATCATTTTTCATGGGAAACAACAGTTCATTTCAGATCCTATTGATGAAGAAGAGTACTATGGCATGTATGATGACTCTAATCCATTTTTTGTTGGCTTACCAAGTGTAAATGTTGAATCTAATAATAATGGATATACACATGAAGATCACATAGAAGGGATATTAGTTTCTACTTCTCAGGCAACACAGAAACAAGCTTCTCCAGCAGTCACAGAACATGTTCCTCACTCACCCACATAGTGCATTAGGAGTAGTCCTTTGAACCCACATGACACAACCAGGGTAAGATTCAATTCAAGTTAATTTATATTTACATTATGATCAAATAATCCTTCAAGTCAATATTTATGCTTGTCAAAATAAATTTTGCATTTCATAAAACTGTAGGTGGCCAAAAATAGTCGTCCTGCTGTCGATGTTCTAGTAGGCAATGTCATGGTAGATGTCAAGCTTCTATCATCGATGTGGTTCATGATATTCCTCTTCCCACTGATCATTGTCATGTGAGAGTCATACATGTCTTTTTAGGAATGAGTGACATCCCTCTCCCATATGAGCACCCAAATACCACCATAGTCAGAGAGGTAGAAGGAAACTTTATTGGGTGGCCCAATTGACTCATTATTTTCTTCATGTATGACAAATGTATATTGAAACTTATATAAAATGATCGAAAGCTAATATTAGGATATATGCATGCAGACGACAACAAATAAGAAATCCCCTAAGGTTCTGATACCTCCACCCCCTCATTTTATTCCGCAGGAGTTGTTCGACTCCTTAGGCCCTAAATGCAAGATGTTGACAAGATGGTTAGACACTATAGACCAAACAGATACCATTATGATCATCCTTGGGGAGGAGATTGTAGGTATACAATGAGATAATGTTATAGTGTTGACAGATGTTTTTGAGGTATCTAAGTATGATTGGATGAACACATCAGTGATAGAACTTTAGATATGGTGAGTGTGAATACCTCATCATATGTGAAAATTTATTTAATTATTTCCTACATATAAATCAAGTATTGGTTATATATATATATATATATATATATATATATATATATATATATATATATATATATATATGTATATATATATATATTAGTCATTTGTATTATGAGGATTGTGACTTCATAATAGCACATGTGGGATGTCTAATGCCATCATTGTTTAGCGATGTACTTAGAGATCATCTGAGTGGTGTCAAAGAATATGTGACTACTACGATCCAGTTTTTTGGTGCTTCTAAGAATGTAATCTTAACTTCCTTTAACATTTAGGTAAGTTTTTGGCTTGTTGTTTATATGTCTCACCTATGAATACAATTTTGTTATGATTTAATTATTATTTTATTTGCCTTCTATTCACTCAAAAATAGGCATTGGCAGTTGTTAGTGATTGTTCTCGAGACTTGGAGTGTGTATTTCTTTGATCCTTCGGGTGAAAAACATCCACCAAATGAAGGATACACAATGAAATTGGTGATTCATATGTAAGTATAGTTTTTTAGTGCCCAACATATTTGTTAATATTTGCATCATATGACAGTTTAATAATGGAAATATATGTTAATTTAACTTATAGGGGTGTGAAAATATTCTGTTCCGGTGGAGGGAATGTAGATAAGAAAAATAAATCAGTAACTTGGACGAGTGTTGATGTGTAGTCTGCTCATTCCAATTGTATAATATATGACCAACTCTACCTAATTATATTTATTAATGTAATTTGTAAATCTACAAGCCCCTATACAAGACAATGGATGAGTGTGTGCATATTACATGATGTTGTATATGCAGGTGATTGTCAATCACGTGTAACAAATCAAATGTATAGAGAATATAAGTTATTAGTCTTGGATGATATTGTTGGTATCTATGCCCTGAGAGCAAATCATGGGATGATTGGTGGGATATATTAAGATTGATTTGATAAGCATCAAAGGCAAGCTTCCAATTCTTTCTGGTTTACTCATATGAGATAATGATAGAACAGATTGAATGTCTAGAGAATGATAGTACTCAATGACGTATGCCTTCAGGTTAAGGACCTGAACGATGAGATCATACAAATGCTAAGAGTTTGTACATTCTTATTATGTCCCTAGTCAGATGTCATTGTGGAAGGTAGATAGACAACAATGACACACAAGACTAGATTGTGGTGTTGGTTGATGACAAAATCTCATTAGTCGTGATATGGAGATATCAAACCAAACACATAGGTACTTGTTAGAGAACAAGTGTACTAGACAGACCCACCGTGAGTTTGACACATGGAACCATGACATGGTAGTCATAGTCAGTTCTCGGAGTGATGGTGGTGAGTGTGATTCTTAGACCTCAAATCACTACACTCAACACATGTCGTTGGGTACACTTTGACATCATCAAATGCAGTCCTGAAACATGGGTTGTTATAAAGGTGATGATTGGGTGGCTTTGACACATGGGGCTTTTGAGGGGTGAGTGATAGATATGGGATTTGTCCCTCCTGAGGGAGTTTGATATCCATGAGAACTTGATGAGTAGGATTGAGATAGGCGTGTGCACACATGTGTGAATCAGTATGTGATATTGATGTCATACATATCTCCTCCAATCTACTCTGAGATCAAGAAAGTGAATGAACGTTGACAGGATGACTGTTCCATGCCTTGAGTTCATTCGGGATATCATTGACAAAGGAATTATACATTCACTATAACACCATTCATGGATTGTAGGATTGAAAGTTATTCTCCAACTTTCTATTTCACTTGGGTAGCACTGATGTGCGACTAGGCACCGCTCTTTGCTTGTGAAGTCATAAGTGTTATGGACTTTCACTGGCAACGTGAAATGTACCGGTAGGGTCACACGCATAGGATTTAACCTAGAAGAGGAGTTTATCCACAAACAATGTTTATATTGATTACTAAAGGAGTTTAGTAGATCAATTAAACACTCAATCGATTGATAGCTCAATATCATAGTGTTCAAGGTGTTGGACCGATTGATTAGAGTATCGGATTCATTGAAACTGCAATTGACTGATTTGCACAAGTCTACTGCCCCAACCGATCGACTCATGTGATGAACTGATCGACTCAGGTTGGTGAACCGATCGGCTCAACTGGTGAACCGATCAGCTCATGTACAATGAGACGATCGGCTCAAATGTTGAACCGATCGGCTCATGCGACCAACCGAGATCGTTTGGAAAATCAGAAGACTATTTTGCAAATACAATTTGTTTCACTTGTACATATTCAATTTGGACAAGGATTAATATTTGATTAATCAGAGACAAATTTGAAAGTCAATTTCAGTTGGATCAGGATCACGAACTGATCAGCTCAGAGCTCCAGCCGATCGGCTCAGAGCCCCAACCGATTGGCTCAACTCTCAAACGATTGGCTCAGCACCCGAAATGACCATTTCAGGGTGTGAAACGATCGGTTCAGCTGGCGCAAGTTGGTTGTTTTGTTGAAAATCTCAAACCCTTCTACTCCTGCTTTAATCCTGCATTTCCCGAGATAGAGAACCATGTCCCATGACCCTCCTATATATAGGGGTATTGGGGGCTTCTCTAGAGAACAACTCAGAGACCAGTTTCTCTGTAAAGTTGTCATTCTCTCTGGTTTTGTAACTAAGAGAGAGCCCGAGCAAGTGCTACCTGATTACGGAGGCACAGTAAGGGAAAGACAACTGTAGAAAGGCAACTGGTTGCAGGAGAGTGTGTTGGTGACTAGTACACCGATAGGAGGGTGTGACTCCTTCTGATTCCTTGTGGGACAAGGAGATCAGAGTTCCAGGTGGTCTGTGTGGACTACTTCAGAGGCGGGAGACTTCTGTCACTCAGAGGACAGTTGTCAATCCCGAAAGTCCCGGTGAGACCAGAAGCTGCACAGACATCGCCCAAGATCGGAGGTGAAGACCGCACAAGCCGCGAGATAAAGTCACCGAGCAAGCCTCGAGACAAGGTACGCCTCTACAAACCATCCTTCCTATTATATAGACGTTGACATGATTCCTTTATTCTGGGTTTGGGAGAAGAAAATTTTTGTTTCTACTACCTTCTCTGTCTCTCCTAAAACCCAACAGTAGTATCAGAGCCACGTCAACTGCTCTATACTTTAGGATTATTGATATGATCAATTTTGGTTTGTCGCCTTTATTTATTGCATATGATGTGAATAAAATTGGCTTTATGCATGTCCAATCCTAAATCCACAAATCCCAATATACATATATGATATGTAATATGAATGCACTTGATACGCATCACCCTTAAACAAGTTTTGTGACGGATGTATAGCGTGGTTATGGCCAATAAACCCTATGTGTGTGCTTGGTTGTATGTGGTTTCTTGCATCTCAGTCGGTGCACTGATTCCCTATCCCCTATTCCTGATGTAACTCAAAATAATTCGAGATGTCTTTCCTACCTTTGCTCCCCCCAAATGTAACTTGGGTTTCCCAATTCAAATGTAAAATAGGAGAGATCTTTTATTTCCTGTTATGTCAAAGAATGACGGACAACCTGGCGACAATTGAGACAATTAGTTCAAGGAGTAAACCGATCGGTTGGCGATCCAGATGACCGGTTCGAGGAGCATGACGATTGGGTGGTGGCCATGAGGAGATGCATGACGACCAGGTGAACCGATCGGTTGGAGGAGCTAACTGATCGGCTGGTGGAACCCATACGACCGACCAAGGCGGGCAGATCATTCATGTGATGAGTTGATCAACTCGGACGGCTATAGCACTTCATCTTGTACAGGTTGCATGTGATGTAGACCTAGATTACCGTGGTTCCTCTTGGCTCGAGGAATCGCATTAGGATGTCCATAATCATCGCTTTTATCGTTTCACATGTTTTCTGTGGGATATAGAATGTATATGATATGTACTATGTATTGTGGTGATTGGATATGTATATGTACCTATAAAACCAAATCCCTCATTAAATATTAAAGTTTTAGATGCCTTCCAAATGTGACACACGTGAAAAGCTTGATCGGCCAAGTGTGGGCATGCCCTAGCGTGGTGCACCATCTATCTCGTAGAAGCGTGCAGGATGAATATGTGGGTCTGCCCTAGCAGGGTGTATATTTCATTTTGTTGGCTTTGGGTCGGACTTAACAAGGTGACCTAGATAGGATCTAGCACCTTGAGGCATGGAGGTGATCATGGCAAGGAGTTGCATATGACATCTTTCAAGAGTTGCATATGATGCAATTGGCAAAAGTTGCCTACTTGGAAGATCTAAGTTGTGGGTGACAGCCCTAGCTGGTTCATGACTTAGAGGATTTCAGGATCTTGACCCACTAGAAGATTGTACGCTACAATCTTCCGAATTGATGGTGAGGGCTATCAATTTGAACAAAATAGTGGGAGCGATAATTAATTAAAGTCCTAATGATATCGTCAACCTTTCAAATCAATCAAATAAGTCAAAATTGAGTTTTGGACTAAATTGCATATTTTTCCTTTTGTAGTACAAATAACAACAAACAACAATCACTTTTCATTGTGATCGGTCCTTGAAAAGGACAAGATGAATGGGACTAACTTCCATGACTAGTTTAGGACATTGAGAATTGTTCTCACTCAAGAGCGAAAGCTCTATGTCCTGGATACTCCAATTCCAGAGGAACCTGCTCCTACTGCAACAAAGGTAGAAAGGGATGCTTACAAGAAGCATTCTGATGATTCCATTGATGCAAAGTGCTTGATGTTGTGCTCCATGAACAACAAGTTGCAAAGACAACATGAGAACATGGGTGTCATTGAGATGATTCAGCATCTCAAGAACATGTATGAAGATCAAGCACGGCAAGAGAGATATGATGTCTCCAGGGCATTGTTCAAGTGCATCATGACAGAAGGAGATCCAATTGGTCCTCGCACGCTCAAGATGATTGGGTATGTGGAGAACCTGACGAGACTGGGATTTCCCCTGAGCCAAGAGTTGGCTACTGACGTGATACTGCAATCGTTTCTAGAATCCTACAGTCAGTTTGTGATGAACTACAACATGAACAACTTTGACAAGCCGTTGATAGAGTTGTTGGGCATGTTGAGGATAGCCGAGACATAGATGAAGAAGGAAAAGCCTAAGTTTGTGATGATGATCAGCAACAAGAAAGGAAAATCCAAGCGCAAGGGCAATGGAAAAGCTAAGAAGGGTTCTGATGCTAGCCAGGAGCCTAAGGCATCTTCAGCTCTCAAGGCCACGGGAGGTGTGACCAAGAGAGGCAATTGCCACCATTGTCAAAAGCTAGGACATTGGAAAAGGAATTGTCCACTCTATCTGGAAGAACTAAAGAAGAAGGAGGCGACAAACATCTCCACCTGAAGGTGTCATGAAATAAACTTGTAACATTTTTGAGGTATATGATACCAAGATGTAAAATGTAAAGCACTCAATAAATGGGGCAAGTGTTGTTGCCATAGATAGGCATACTTTAGTTTATTTTCAGCCCTAAAGGCATGTAATAGAGTTATGAACTGTTGTTTCATATTTGCCAATAAATAGAAACACATTATTTTTTGCATATTGTATGACAATGATTGCAATTAATAAAGTTGATGTTTCAATCTCAAAAGATATGTTCTTTATGGCAATGCCTTGTTTATCTTGTGGTACTTGTTATGCATAAGATAAAATGATACCTAAGAGTTATTGATAACTCAAACAATCAAATTAGCATAAATCATGAGAAGTTCATTTCTAGTTTCCATATGATGGATAAGCTAGACTCTTTTGGTTAAAGAACTAGTAAGAGACATGAATATCTTAGACATGATCAATCAATCTTCACTAATAGTAGTGGGAGAATGATTATCCTATTAGGTATAATACATGTGATGTATTTACATACCTATTGGACTTAATGCTAGTACTTCAAATGGTGTTTAGAGAAATACCAATATGAATATCTTGAAGTGTTTAAGAATATCATAGATGAAGTACGAATTTGGTAAAGTATTAATTCTTGATGAGATCAATGAATGAAATACTTGGACCAAATGTTTGAGATCCTTATGAGTGATTATGATAGTGTATCATAGTAAACTCATGATTAAGGCATGGTGATGTCTAAATCAAAGAGAGACATACTCTAAGGAGTTAGAGGATGATTATCAAATAACTAATTTCATCTTTAATAAAGAATATCCCACACTAATAAAGGACATTAAGAATCATAAGGAGTTGTGAGTTCTTATATCCTTGACAGATACACCTCAAATATCTATGTGATGAGTTGGTCATGAGATGAGTCAATTATCTAGATGAATATGAGGAACTGGATTTTGAGTTATGGTTTATGACCATTACATCCTAAATGACTTCCATGTGAACCATAAGGTATGACCTTGATGGTAGCACTAATTGGGATGAAATCCATAAGTGTGAATGAATCTTAAGTGTTAAGACACATGGATGACATTTTGAAAAGGATAATGCTTGTTGATTGCAACTTAATGACTAAGAGATTTGGCATACAGATATGAAAACCGCATTCCTATGAGGAATAAGACAAGGATGTGTACGTGACACAACCTATAAGGTTTATGAATCCATTAATTCAAATGAAGTCTATAAGTTACAATGGACTAATCAATGTGATTGATTGAGTACAAGAAAACTCAGAACGGTGATCTTTACTTTGATGATATAGTCAAAGGGTTTGACTAATATGACAAAGATAAAGAAGAGATCTGTGATTTAGTGGGAGCGTATTTGCATTCCACATGTTGATGAGGAATGAGATGTTCTAAAATGGAAATCCAAAGTGGAAATTATCTTTAGGAAAGATAGAGACTATTTTGAAAATACAATTTGTTTCACTGGTACAAATTCGATTTGGACAAGGATTAATATTTGATTAATCAGAGACAAATTTGAAAGTCAATTTGAGTTGGATCAGGACCACAAACCGATCGGCTCAGAGCCCCAACCGATCAGCTCAGGTCCCAAACGATCGGCTCAGCATTCAAAATGATCATTTCAGGGTGTGAAACGATCAGTTCAGTTGGCACAAGTTGGTTGTTTTGTGGAAAATCTCGAACCCTTCTACTCCTGCTTTAATCCCACATTGCCCGGGATAGAGAACCATGTCCCATGACCCTCCTATATATATAGGGGTATTGGAGCCTTCTCTGGAGAACAACTCAGAGACCAGTTGCTCTACAAAGTAGTCATTCTCTCTGGTTTTGGTAACCGAGAGAGAGCCCGAGCAAGTGCTACCCGATAAGGGAGGCACAACAAGGGAAAGACAAATGTAGAAAGGCAACTGGTTGCAGAAGAGAGTGCTGGTGGCTAGTATGCCAATAGAGGGTGCGACTCCTTCTGATTCCTTGTAGGACAAGGAGATCGGAGTTCCAGGTGGTCCGTGTGGACTACTTCAGAGGCGGGAGACTTCTGTCACTCATAGGACAGTTGTCAATCCCAGCAGTCCTGGTGAGACCTTCCCAGACACCGTCCAAGACTGGAGGTGAAGACCGCGCAAGCCACGAGGTAAAGTCACCAAGCAAGCCTTGGGACAAGGTACACTTCTACAAACCACTTCCTATTGTATAGATGTTGACGTGATTCCTTTATTCTGGGTTTGGGAGAAGAAATTTTTTGTTTCCGCTTCCTTCTCTGTCTCCCCTAAAATCCAACAGATATATTAATGAAATAGTCTCATTTGATAATACAAACAATCAAATCTAATTAGAAGTTTCATTCTCTTTGCAATTTTTTCCGAAGACTGAACTATATACAGTAGAACAGTTGAATGACCTATGTGAACAGTTGGTAGATTGATTCATCATAAATGTGGACTTGAACAAAAAATGTGATGGTTGATTGATATTTTTTGGTAGTTCAAATTTTGATATCTAATTTTTTATATGTATTTGTGAGTCTGAATTGAATGTTGATATGTGTTATTATACATTGTGACTCAAAATATTAGATGGAAGTTGATGTTGATATGTATTTTGTGAGTGTGAATTGAATATTAAGTGCATATGTGTGTGTGAATTTGAATGTGAAGGCATGAGAAGGAGAATGATGTTTATTTGTGCATATAAGTATGAAATTGAAGTGTGTCTGAGAAATGAAACAATTGAGTTGTTAGTTCATGGATTTGTGTGAAATTTGAATTAACAAAAATTGATAGAATGGGGTATGTTACTTTTTATAATTTATATTTTTCTTATAGGTTTGTTGGTTGTTGTTAAGCTGCGATACTTGCAAAGAGTCCTCTGTTCTTTAGAACTTCCAATTTTTAAGAACAAGGTTCTAGACAGGCTAGCAGACTTGATAACAGGTCTACATGCCTTCTATATAAAAAAATTACACATTTATATTCAGTTAATTGGAAATAATTGGCTACACACCATTTTTTCATCAGTTATATACAAACAACTGATGATATATTCCTAAAATTTTCACTGTTCAATCACTGATCAAACCAACATTAGGAAATTTTACATCGGTTATTTGTCATTAACCTTCTAATGAGGAAATAGTAATGACATCGGTTAGTTTTCTTGTAACTGATAGGCAAAGGTCATAGAAGACCACAAATGTGTCTCCCATTGCACGTTACGTCATCAATTCTGCCCTAACAAAGAACTGACAATAAAAAAATTATCTTCGGTTTCACTAAATGATGAAGAATGGTTGAGTTTTACCATTGCCTACTTGTTCATCGGTCCAAATCTGACACGGAATGCCTAAAATAACCAAAGTCATATCCCCATTTTGTAGTAGTATTGCCACTAATGGAAACATTATTTCTATTTCTTATTTGGACAAGAGTGAATTTGAATTTCATATAAAGAATGCCTAGTATTCTATTTCTAAAGATGAGATCTTTTATGGCAGTGCTCCTATGTCCCCCAATTAAGGAAAGACCTTCAAGTCGAGAGCCATTACCTATATTCCCAAGGATCCAGATTTAGCAAATAATAAATAATAGAAAACAATTTCATTAATTTACAGATATTGTTTACAAATTACTTACATGAAATTCCATTACCAGAACTATACATAGAGAAGAAGTGTCTATCTAAATCCTCCTTACTTATATTAATGTCTTCACATGGTTTCATATTCATCTTCACGTCCCTTATCATGCATATCATCATATACCTAAAACACCATGAAACAAAACACGGTCAGTATGACAAGTCATACCAGTATGTGGGGGAAACAAAAGTTCACAAGTAATGATAACAACATAATTCAACAATTAATGTTTGACAAACCAAATTTAACATTTTCACCATGACTACCCAATCTAGGTTTCTCCACCCTCTGTCATAACCCCTCAGGGCCTCATACTATAGTATTCACTGCCTTCCCCTATCTAGGTGGATGGCTTCATCATGTCTCCCCTATTCAGGTGGGTGACTTCATCACGTACCTCCTATACAAGCTGGTACCAAAATATGCCTTCCTCTCTCCAGGCGGATGGCCTTTCCTTATCCAGAGGTGGCCTAGATTTGGGCTAGTCATGTTCATATATAATTTGATAATCATTGTCACTTTAAAGTTTGAATGGAATGAAATAAACAATAAGACATATATTTCCAAACCATGCGAACAAATATCTGGGAAACCACATGAAACTACAACGATTATTGTTATAACCTCAATTTTCATAAGTTTGGGTTGAAATGTAATTTCACCATTAAATATATATGAATATGAAAACTGTATAATTTGAGTTCTTTGTATGGATTTCTTTTCTAAATGTCTTCTATATGTGTGGCTTCGTGGGCCTTGTTGCTTAATAAGCCCAATATCAAAAAGGGAATCCTTAATAAAGGAAATTGAAATAATATTAATAAAAGTTGTAGAAACACCTGGAAGGCTAAGAGTTTGTTTATCATGAGAGGATTTCGAATCCCTGAGGTTTCTTGAGTTACAAGGAATCCAAATAAAGGATATAAAAGTGAAAGAGAAAGAAAATATGAATAAACTATGCCTTAATAAGTGTTAACTTGTATATGAAGAAAACCCCTCTTTCCTTTTGAGTTTGGGGCTCAAACTTGGTGTACAAGTAGATAATTTCAATACAAAGTTTCCCTTAAAATTTGGATGAAAAAGGAAAAAAGAATAAGGATTTATGGATTTTATAATATTTCTACAGTGAAAGGATAATCTTTTGAATAAATTAAATGTCACGATTTAATTGGGAATAGAATTTTAATTGATTGATAACGTAGGAAATCAAGACCCTAGATCTCATGATCTGGTTTGATCCGATGGCACTGGGTTGTTGACAAGATCCCAGTCTGATAGGGAAATATGTTTGATTTCCTTTTGATCTTTCTCGATCTTTGATGCACGAGAGGAGGTGGAAACGTGACCATCAAGTTTGGGATCCTTTCCCAAATCGAACAACCCCAACTTTAGGGGACTCTTGAGAGGAGGTCATGTTTTCCCCAATTGGGATTCCATCGTCAAGCCTACCTATATGGGGGCGTATTCAACAATATCAACATCTTTGCAAACCCATCATGCACGTTCGAAAGGAGTAGACGAACTCCCTGATGCCCTCAATTTGAGAAATCATCCTGACCTGCACCCTAGTCATGGAGAAACTCTCATCGGTGGTAGAGAAGAGTTGTTCTAGTGGAGGAGAGTAACGAGGAATAAATTGGGAGGTGGTCTGAGTTTGGGAGGACAAGGCGGATTGGACAGTGGTCTTAACTCATGTGTAGGTGCAACAATGAGCAAATTCAACTAGCGAGTTGATCGGCTGCTCACGCAAAGAGAAGGCCTGAGGTTGAAGACGACTACTGGTAAAAGTACGTGTTTGCCCTCACATACGTGTTGAAGAGGTAAGGGCTTTTTAGTACTTTTGTGCATCTCTTTTGTTTCGCGAGCACGCGACTGCGTGAGGCCTGGATGCCTAGGTGGTGTGAGCTGATTGGATCTGGCCTGACTCACTGGTACGGGTTTAATAAACCCAAAAATACATGTGGCTTTTCCTGATTGTAGGAAAAGGGTTTTTCTTGTGAAATATGTAACTAATTATGGGAAAATTGGATGAAAATAATTTATGTATGAAAGTTGATCAAAAAAACATGAAGAATCCAATAAAAATGAGATTGAAGCCTGATATCAATTGTAGTTTTAAAAGTACATAAAGTTACCACTTTTAATGCATTGAATTATGGTAAAACACTAATTTGATATGGAAATCAGATTTAATGCCTCTTTTGGTTATTTTGAGTAATATTAAAGTATTGAGGATAAAAGGAAGAGAAATCTGAAAAGATGATATTATGGTTGTTTTAGGGTTTTATACACATGATTATGCATTAATGGACTTAGAAACCCTAATCTAGGTTTAATGGTTTCTAATGTGATATATTTCAAAATTCATCATATGAAAGTAATACTAGGATGGTCCTAAGCCTATTAAGTGATATGAAGATGTTAACATGATAATTAGGGTTTTGTATCTAGATTTGTTGTTTTAGGGTTTTGTGGCGATAATAGAGAAAAGTTGTAGATAAACCTTAATGAAACCCTAATTTGGGTTAGAAACCCTAGGAATCAATTTCAAGTCAATTAAATAGATTCTTGAAAAGTGTGTAGTAAATAGGTTACATATGCTTTTTAGGATTCCGTGCTTTTGTATGGTTGAATTGCTAGCTTGGATTGGATTGCTTGATTGGTTGGAATTGCTTATTTCTTTTGAAATCTCCTAATCAGGTATGTGGTTAATTATGAGTACACACCTTATGTTTCTCGACGTTTCCCGATGATTTATCGATTGTAATGAAATTAAACTATTTGGATGTTTCATTAGGCAATCTTTAAAGTGACTATGGATATCACAATTTAAGTACATATGTGACTGTGTAAAACCTACATACCATCTCTGGATGTATGATACAAGACCAAGACCTGGAGGGAATGTTTGAAGTGGTCAAACCCCGGAGGGAAGACCATTGGGCACCCAGAGAGGTGACCCCATGTACCAAGCTCAGGATGGAGAAGGTAGCCTTATTATCCCTGGAAAGGACTAAACCCTAGGAGAGTGTATCCCAAAGTATGTGTAATAGAGGTTGATAAGTTACACTAAAAATGTAATTTTGCATTGTTAACAACTACTTGATATGAATAGGTTGTGTTTCCAGCTCATCCAGAACAATACCTCCCATTTGTTTTTATATAGTTTAAATTTGCACAAAGTTCCATTACTATTAATGGGTGGCTTCGGGATTTATTATGGGCACATGCCTCTCAGGTAATTCAGTCTTATGGTTCTTCACTGCAATGTTTTACTTGTCACCATATACCAGTGTATTCATTTATACTGACCGACGTTTTGTTTGTTGGCGTCTACGTGATATCTAAAATTGGATAAATAGTAAAGTGGTACCTGTGAAGATTAAAGTTAAAATAATTAAGGAGGATTTAGGTAGATAGAATTCTACTATGGGTAGAAGTCCCAGTTACCTAATTTTAAAGGTATGTCAATAGAAAAAATTATTCCAGTTTTCAGTTTAGTCTTTAGTAGAATTTATTAATTATTTTTTATTATTTGCAAAACCATTAATCATGTTTTGGGATAACTCCTCTGACTTCTTGGTCTCCCTTAATTGGGGGTTATTGGTAAGCGGGGTCGTTACAATTGGTATCAGACCCTGGTTTTCCATTTAATCTCTAATAATTATTAAATTTTACAAACTCTTTACAGCCCAAGGGAGTTATTAGAGGATTTTCCAATGATGGAGGTATCTAGAAAAGGATTACGATCTGGGGGCTGGAAATATTTTCCTCCGCCCCACTAGTCAGTCTACGAGGACTCCCAGATTTTGTGTGACTATTTGGCCAAAATCAAAGGATTTGACTCGAAATAAGATACCTCTAGGTCTTCTCATTTAAGTTCATCCCTTCTTTACCTCTTATTTCTAGAGAAACATTAAGTGCTTAGGGTTTTCTCTCTCTCCACCACCTCCTGTGTTTGAGAATTCAAAGTGTTAAGGATTAAGGGATCCTCCTCCAAACAATAAAATGCATGTAAATAAGAGGACATGGACATAAGTTAAAGTCGATGTATCTTCCAAGTTATAATTCTGTGTTTAAAAGAGATTTTTTTAACTTTTGTGAAACAGCATGGCCCATTTAAAGACCGTAACTGTCCCCTTCGAGACCACCGAGAACCCTACTGGGAGTAGGCCTCCCCATAAGAGGAGGGGATCTTCTGAGAAGATGAAGAGGGACCATGGTGACAAGTCCTCAAAGAAGAGAAAGAGACCTGAGTGAGCCTCAAAAGAAGGCTCAGCCCCTAAGCCGATTCCCTTCGACAAACCAGAGATGAACCAGGAAAAGGAACCCATGTTCGAAGATGAATTCGATCTCAAGGAAAACCCTATTGGTGGCATAGGACATGTAGTGGTAGTCCACACCCCCGATGCCCTCTGGATGGAACAGTAGAAGAAGCTAACTGAGGCCATTAGTGCCCTGGCCCTCTGGTATATAGTCAGAGATGAAAATGGTGAACCGCTTTCTGTTTGTCCCTGACTTGGAGTCACCATTCTGGACTTCATCAAGATAAACATTGAGAAATTATGGGGAGAGGATAAGACCGAAGTGGTCGACAAAGCATATGTTTGGCTGCTAGCGGTCGAGAACGGTTTCCACATGTTGGAGGTGCAACTGAACAACAAGGTCCCATTTGCTGCTCACCTCTTGGAAGGAGCAACCAAGATCTAGTGGGAGAACCACATCATGGATTGAGATCTAAATGAGGACGCGATGGCAAGGACCAACTTCAAGACTATCTTTAAATCCAGATTCATTCCCACCTCATCCAAGGAGAAGGAAAGAGAGTTCACCAACATGATCCAAGGTAGCCTATCTATTGCCGACTTTGGATGCAAGTTTTGCATCCTAGAGCATTTTGGGCACATGATGACTGAGGAAATATGGGTGGACCATTTTGTAGAGTGTATTCACCCTACCATAAAGTCTCATGTGATGGTGAGTAAACCAACAACCTTCACTGAAGCCTACAACACCACCTTAGATATGGAGAGGACGGTGATGCCTGCACAGAACCCATTCAAAGGATATTTGGATTTCACTGAAGGTACCCATGGCTAGAAAAATGATCACAAGAAAGGACAAGGATGTAACCACGCCAAGGGCAAGCATGGAGGCAAAGGAAAGACACATGGTGAGAGTCACTTTTAGAAGCGTCGTACCTATAGATGGACACATACTGGGAAGTACCTCTTCGAGAAGAGGGTGTGCTTCCATTGCCAACAGGAGGGACACTTCATTGCCAACTTCCTCTGCCAGATCCTAGAGGTTCAGGTCTGGTGGAAGTGCAACCAGTGGTAGTAACACCCCCAGTGGGAGGAGGATCACCATCTGGACATCCACCTGTTGGAGAGAGGAGACAAGCTAGGGTATTCTCCATTGACAATGAAGAAGCTTAGGCGAATACTAATAGGTTGATAGAGGGTAATAACCCGTAGAGTTTTTCTTTTAGTTTAGTTTAATCATGTAATAGTAGTCGGATACAGTATTAAACTACG
Source organism: Alisma plantago-aquatica (assembly GCA_963693085.1). Taxonomy (NCBI): domain Eukaryota; kingdom Viridiplantae; phylum Streptophyta; class Magnoliopsida; order Alismatales; family Alismataceae; genus Alisma; species Alisma plantago-aquatica. Next base: position 172,500,504 of record OY856414.1, on the reverse strand, counting down.
TAGGCATGCTTGAAGTCATGGGAAAAAATGTAAAATCTCTTTGTTATTATGGTTCTACTAATACTTTCATTTCGAGAAATCTGGCAACTAAACTTTGTTTGGACATCAAGGATTTAGGTTATTTTTTGATGTCACAACACCGAGTGGTCAGATATATACGTCTTTTTTAAAAACCCCTATCTTTCCAGTTAAGTACCTGAGTCACGAGCTTCCTACTGACTTCATCCTCCTCGATATGAATGGTTTTGATGTTATCATTTGTATGGATTGGCTTTACACCTATAAAGCACAAATTGATTGTAGGGAAAAGAAGATCCTTATTAGGAAACCTGGTCACCCACACTTTACCATTTAAGGAAGGAGAGATGCGACCACCAGCCTATATGTGTCAGCTCTGAAGGCCGAGCAAATGATATCCAAAGGCTGTCAAACTTTCCTAGCAGTAGTCACCAAGTTGGAGCCTAAGGTGAAATCTCTTGAGGAGATAGAGGTAGTCAGGGAGTATGTGGACATTTTTCCAGATGATTTTCCTAGAATTTCCCCTAAGAGAGAGGTGGACTTCTCGATAGAGCTTACTCTCGGGACAAACCCTATATCTAAAGAACCTTACAGGGTGGCCCCTACTGAGTTGCTCGAGTTGAAGAAACAACTATAGTAATTGCTAGATAAATGTTTCATTAGACCTAGTACATCACCTTGGGGAGCACCATCCCTTTTTGTGAAGAAGAAGGATGGATTGCTCAAGATGTGTATCGACTACAGGATGATCAACCAGGCTACCATTAAGAATGGGTTGTTGGCTTGTCTCTTTTGGGAATTAGGACAATCAAAGAGGATGTCAAACTTCTATGTAGTTTACCTCCCATAAAAAATTCACTCTCACTTCCCCTTGACCTGACTGTGCTACTCCATAAAACTTGAGTATCCATCCAGACTCAAGTATCCCTTACCTAGGATAGATGACCTTTTTGACCTGCTCAAATTTTCCCGAGTCTTTTCCAAATTTGATTTGAGGTCTGGATACCACCAGGTACAAGTCAAGAGTGATGACTTCCCTAAGATGGCTTTCTGAACCTATTATGGCTGCTATGAGTTTGTGGTTATGTCGTTTGGGTTGTCTAACGCACCCAGCATCTTCATGAACCTCATGAATAGTTTGTTCCAACCCTTCCTTGATTCCTTGGTTATAGTGTTCATAGATTACATCCTGGTGTATTATGATGACCTATAACAACACTGTGACCATTTGGGTAGAGTCCTTGATATCCTGAGAAAGCAGAAGTTCTATGGGAAATTCTCAAAATGTGAGTTTTGGATAGACTGTGTCATGTTTCTTGGACACATCATATCTGGAGGAACGATCGTCGTGGATCCAACTAAAGTGTCATATGTTCAAGAATGGCCAACACCAAAGAACCCCTCCAAGATCTGTAGCTTCTTGGGTTTGTCCGAATACTATCGACGCTTCATCAAGGATTTCTCAAAGACTGCTTTGCCGCTCACCAAGCTGACCCGGAAGGATGAAAAGTTCGTGTGGTCTCATGTATTTGAAGCTCGCTTGCAGGAGCTAAAGGAGAAGTTGACCATCGCTCTATTTTTGACCTTACCTTCCAGTAATGAGGGTTTCATGATCTTCATCGACGCATCAATGATTGGACTTAGCTGTGTGTTAGAACAGAATCATCATGTGGTTGCATATGCTTCTCGATAGCTTAAGTCCAACGAGGTGAACTACCTGACGCATGACCTAGAGTTGGTTGCTATCATTCATGCTTTGAAGATTTGGAAGCACTATCTGTATAGAGCCACCTTTGAGATCTTCACTGACCATAAGAGTCTGAAGTATCTCCTGACGTAGAGGGATCTGAATCTGCGATAAAGATGATGGATGGAGTACATGAAGGATTATGACTTTACCATCGCCTATCACCCTGGGAATTCTAATGTCGTGGCTGATGCGCTTAGTTAGAAATAGCTCAAGTGTGCAACTATCTTGTCTAGCCATTGGAGGAAGCTAGATGATCTTGTGGAGTGGACTCTACAACCGTTAGAGGACCGATTTCATTTGGCCAACATCCAGATCATATTTTTGAGCAATTTAGTGGTTGCTCAGTTGACCAGTTCAGAACTTAAAAAGATGAAAGGTTTGTTAGAGAAATCTCAGACCCATCCCTCAGTAGGAGTGGATGGTAGAATCCATTACAATAGTCGTATTTGGGATCTTGAAGATTTGTTGTTGAAGGATCATATCTTACAAGAGGCTCATGGCTCTAAGTATACGATACACACGGGCACTACAAAGATATTTAAGGATCTACAGATGTATTTCTAGTGGCTAGGAATGAAGAGACACATTATGGCATGTGTGGCCAGCTGTCTTACATGTCATATGGTGAAGGCTGAACACCAACAACTCGACGGACTTTTACAGTCAATAGAGATTCCGGAGTGGAAGTGGGAACAGATCACCATGGATTTCGTGGTGGGTCTACCCCGGACCAATACAGGTCATGATGTGATATGGGTTGTGGTAGATCGCCTTGCCAAGTCAGAACACTTCCTTTCCCTAAGGACCACTGCCAAGGTGTCAGACCTAGCTAAGTTGTACATCAGAAAGATAGTATGGTTGCATGGTGTACCAGGTTCGATCATTTTTGATAGAGACCCGAAGTTCACTTCCAAACTGCGGAAGAAGGTACAAGAAGAACTTGGTATAAGGTTGAAGTTCAGTACGGCTTATTACCCCCAGACTGATGGGTAGTCAGAGAGAACAATTAAGACATTAGAGTATTTGTTGAGAGCTTATGTTCTCAATTGGGGTGGACCATGGGAGCAATACTTACCTTTAGCCGAGTTTGCCTACAACAACAGCAACCAAGCCAGTATCGGGATGCCTCCATATGAAGCTCTATAAGGGAGACCGTGTCGGTCACTGCTTCACTGGGATGATTCTGGTGAGAGGACCTTATTGAGGTTATATGAGCTCCAAGTGTATGCAAATAAATTCACTTTGTCAAGAAGAGGCTGAAGAGAGCCCAGGATCGACAGAAGTCATATGCTGATTCGAAGCGGACTGACATGCATTTTACCATGAGAGAGCATGTGTTTTTAAAAAACTTACCGGTTGTTAGCTATAGCTAAGAACAGAGGAAAGTTGAGTCCCTGATATGTGGGTCCGTTTGAGGTGTTAGAACAGATTGGTGAAGTTGCATACCTTTGGTGTTACCCCTCAGTATAGTATGATGCATTATGTTTTCCATGTGTCCAACCTGAAGTGATATGTGCACGATCTGAGCCATGTCATGATCATTGAACCAATTGAGCTTTAAGGGAAGCTGACGTATCCTGAGTCACCTTTGCGGGTTCTAAATACCAAAGTGAAAGAACTCAGATGTAAGACTATAGAGATGGTAAAGGTTCTTTGGAAGCATCATGGAGAGGATGAGGCCACATGGGAGCTGAAGTTGGACATGGAAAAATCATATCCTGACTTGTTTGTTTGATTGCTAAATTTTGTGGGAAAAATTCTTATAAGGAGGGGAGGATGTTATATCCTCAATTTTCATTAGTTTGGGTTAAAATGTAATTTCTCCATTAAAGATATATGAATATAAAAATTGTATAATTTGAGTTCTTTGTATGGATTTCTTTGCTAAATGTCCTCTATATGTGTGGCTTCATGGGCATTGTTGTTTAATAATCCCAATATCAAAAAGGCAATCCTTAATATAGGAAATTGAAATAATATTAATAAAAGTTGTAAATGTACCTAGAAGGCTAAGAGTTTGTTTATCGTGAGAGGATTTCGAATCCCTAAGGTTTCTTGAGTTACAAGGAATCCAAATAATGGATACAAAAGTGAAAGAGAAAGAAAATATGAATAAACTATGCCTTAATAAGTGTTAACTTGTATATGAAGAAAACCCTTCTTTCCTTTTGATTTTGGGGCTCAAACTTGGTGTACATGTAGATAATGTCAATACAAAGTTTCCCTTAAAATTTGGATGAAAAAGGATAAAATAATAAGGAGTTATGGATTTTATAAGATTCCTAAATTGAAAGGATAATATTTTAAATAAATTAAATGTCACGATTTAATTGGGAATAGAATTTTAGTTAATTGATAACACGGGAAATCTGGGCACTAGATCTCACAATCTGGTTTTATCTGATGGTATTGGGTCGTTGTCAAGATCCCAGTCCTAGAGGGAAATCTGTTTGATTTCCTTTCAATCTTTCTCAATCTCTGATGCACGAGAGGATCTAGAAACTTGACCATCAAGTTCGGCATCCTTTCTCGAATCGAACAACCTCAACTTTGGGGGACTCCTGAGAGGAGGTCACGTTATCCCCAATTGGGATTCCATCGTCATACCTACCTATTTGGGGGGGGGGGTATTCCACAATACTAGCATCTTTGCAAACCCATCCCGCACATTTGGAAGGAGTAGATGAACTTGCTGACACCCTCAATTTGAGAAATTATCCTGACCTACACCCTGGTCGTGGAGCAACTCTCGTCGGCGGTAGAGAAAAGCCTTTCTGGTGGAGGAGAGTTGCAAGTAAGAAATTGGGAGTGTTGACCTAGAGGTTATACATTATCCATATTTTTATAATGACTTAACCATTCCAAATATGTATCTAATATATGTATCCAAGATTGATTTCAGGAATTAGGTACATGAAAAGGATCAAAATTCAAAAGCCCTAATTTGCTCAAGTTCAAGCCAAAAGCTATACAAGTGTGTATTTTGGGAAATACATGTAAATGACCTTAGAATATTTTTGTAATCACTTGTATTGATGTATTGGCTTATAACTAAGATGAGAAAATTGATTGGGACACTTTGCACCAAGTTTTAATCACTTTTGATGCACTTTAGAAAATTGATCACAGGTTGTTGATCGGTCGAGTTGGAATCTCGACCGATCCACTGGATCCATTTTTTGGAGAGTGCATCGGTTGAGTTGTGTTTTCAAAGTACTCAACCAATCGAGTAACTGACCAATTCGATTTTCATTGGTCGGTCAAGTTTCCCCAGGACAAACTCGACTGATGGTTTGAATATCATCTTTGTCTTTTAGTCGATCAGTTGAGTTACCTTTATTGAAACTCGACCGATTGCACTATATGGAAGTTGTAGAAAAAGTGATTGTGGTCGTTGGTAGCTTATTTGATCGAAAATAGAGTCGTTTCCTTTGGAAAAAATGGCTATATTTCAGCCCAAAATGTACCCCAACTCAAACGGGCACCCTCATTTATAAATAGGACCTCTTGGAGTTCATTATAAGGTTGCTCATTCACTACATGCTTGGTCCTATCTTAGTTGAGAGTGTTCCAACCCTTTGAGACTCTTTCTCTCTCTACCTTCAAGTCATATTCGTGAGTATGAGTGAGTTAGGTTTTGATGTATGAGAGCTACTCCATGTATTGATGTAAAGCTCTCCACCTCCATCTTCCTACCCCCTTTCCTTTTGAAGAAAAGCCTGAAGATCTTCTCTGAGTGAAGGAGAAGGAGTTGTTGTACTTCAAGGTTGAAGAAAGCATGATGTTCCAGATCTCCAAGTGAAGGAGATAGGCAAGGTGGACACTCAAGAAGGATAGATAATTCCTTGAAGGCTAAAGACTTGAAGAAGGAGTGGGTAAGTCCATGTTGATGGTTGAAGATTCCATGGTTCAAGTGGGTAAGCTCCTTCTATAGGTTGAAGATCCTTGCTTGAGGTACTAATCCCTTAGATGAATGTGGTTTTGTGTTGTAATCTTATGATGGAATATAAGAGTACCAAGATTGCAAATCCTAGAGATTAACCACCTCTAGGTAGTGGACTGACATTGCTCCTAGTTAGGACATGGAACCACTCTAAACCACTTTGTCCAAGTGTATGTTCTTCCTTGTCTCTCACCCTTTCTATGCATGTTAGTTAGGATCTCAAATTGACTAAATGTTTAAGATTCTGGACTTAATATAATTTGGTGGTCTAATTCATTTTGTGAGATTTGTGAAGTTGTATTCACCCCCCCTAGAGCCCTTGATCCAATAAGTGGTATCAGAGCAGGTCTTCTCCAAGCTACTTCCACAAATAGGAGAAGATGGGCGATTTAGCACTTGGATCTCTCAACTTGGAGGGAAGCTTCTCCATACGACCTCCGGCCTTCAAAGGCACCAACTTCCTCTATTGGAAGATAAGAATGTAGTTCTATCTCCAAGGAGTAAGCTATGAGATGTGGAAGGTGGTGCATCTAAAGTATGAAGATCCAAAGGGGGAAATCTCCACATGGACAGAAGCCCAAATGAAGCAAACTCAACTCAATGCCAAAGTCGTGAGCATCATCTATGCATCCCTCACTCCATCTGAGTTCAACCAAATCTCTTCTTGGGACACCACACATGAAATTTGGATCAAGCTATGTGTCACCTATGAAGGAATGGAGCAAGTGAAGGAAGCCAAGATCTACATGCTTGGTGGTCTACTTGAGAACTTCAAGATGGGAAAGAATGAAAGAGTGGCGTATATGTACACAAGGCTCAATGTGATCATCAATGGATTGGAAATCCTTGGTAGTGTGATGGACAAAGTCACTATCAACTCCAGGATCTTAAGATCTCTTCCAAAGAGATGGGAGCCCAAGGTGACATCCATTAAAGAAGTGTACAAGCTTAGTGAATTGTCAACCGAGGAGCTGGTTGGCAACCTTCAAGCTCATGAGCCAAGGCTTGACAAGCAAGAAGAAGAAGAAAAGAGAGAAGAGAAGGAGTCCAAGAAGATAAAGGAAACATCCTTCAAAGCTCAAATTGAAGAGATGGTTTGGCAGCAACAACTTGCTCTCAAGTCCCCTACCCTTCCTCAAGTGAAGATGAAGGCCCAAATGAATATGAAGCTAACTACTCCAAGGGAAAACACTTCAAGGGGAAGCATTCTTCATCAACTCGTACATTCTATGAATGTGGCCAAAAATGTCATTACAAGAGTGACTGCCCCAAGGTCAAGAGGAGCCACCACAAGAGCAGCCACAAGAAGGACAAGGAGAACAAGAGAGAAGGCAAATTCAAGAAAAAGGAGAAGAAAGAAAGAAGAAGCAAATATGTAGCTTGGGAGGAGTCTTCCTCAAGCTCTTCAAGCTCTGAAGATGGAGAATGTCACCTTGCTCTCATGGCCTCTACAAGTGAAGATGTAGGTGAGGTAAGTGAGGTCAATTTGCATGAGTTGTCCAAAGAAACTCTTGTTGATATGCTTAATGCTTGTCAGTCAACTTTTACTAAATGCAAATCTAAAAAGAAAAGGTTAGGAAAGATAATAGATGATCTTTATGCTAAGATTGAGATTCTTGATCAAAATGAAAAACTACACATTGATAGTATAGATTCTTTTCAAGGGTAATTTCTTGATCTTGAGCTCCAATACAATGGAGCAGAGGTTGAGAATGGTGTCTACCTTAAGACCATTACTGCTCTTAAGGAAGATAACAAAAGATGCCAAGATGAGATAGATGTTCATAAAACTAAAAATGTAGAATTTAATCTCATTGATTAAGTTAGGAAGCAAGAAAATCATACTTATCAAAAGAAAATTCTTTTGCTTAAATCTGAAAATGCTAAGTTGCTTGCTCAAGTTAATGATCTATCATCTATACCTATTTTTCAAAGTAATTAGGTAGCTAGCACTGCTTTAGAACGTGATTCTTTTCATACTAAAGCCCTCTATTTAGAGGTCGACCTATTGCATTCTAGAGATGATCTTGCTAGTTTATCTTCTACTGTCATTAACCTTAGTGATGGTAATGCTAAGTTAAGAGCTTCTTTGCAAAAGTTTCTTACAGGAAAGAAATTCCTTAATGATGTCCTAGAACACTCTACCAAACAAATCGGTACTAGTGGTTTAGGATATGATGGGACTGCTCCCAAGGGTAAGAACAATAACAAGAGTAATGGTAAGAAGAAGAGTGGGGAACCTCCTATCTTCCATGGAGAGACTTCTGGCTTTAAGAACCCAATGGTATGTGTTCATTGTAAATATGATGGTCATTACTCTACTTATTGTCCTTACAAGCCAAAGGGGACCAACCCAAAGATGAAATGGGTCCCCAAGCTAACCCCGGATCCCAAAGTTTGAGTTGGGTACTGACATCCTTCTTTCATGCAGGTCAAAAGAAGGTGGATTGTTGATAGTGTCTACTCAAAACATATGATAGGTGAAATCAGCCATTTCAACAAATTCATGAAAAAGAAAGGAGGGTTGGTGACCTATGGGGACAACAAAAAGGGTAAGGTGATTGGTGAGGGTTATGTAGGCAACGAGCTTTGTATTAAAAATGTTCTGCTTGTTGATGGTCTACATTACAATTTGATAAGTGTAAGCCAAATTTGTGATAATAGTTATCTTGTTCTATTTACATCTTTAGAATGTTTGCTTCTAGATTCCCTCACTTACAATGTCATATATAAGGGAACTAGAAATGGTAATCTTTATATTATTGTGCTTGATGCTCTAAAGCCCGTACTTGAAAGATGCTTGGTTGTGGATAAAAATGATATTTCTCTTTGGCATAGTTGGTTGGGTCATGTGAATATGCATCAAATGAAGAAATTGAGCAAAAAGGAATTGGTTTGGGTAATTCCCAAATTGGATTTTGAAAAGGATGAGGAATGCCAACCTTGTACACAAGGCAAGCAAACCAAGTCCTCCTTCAAATCCAAAGGAGTACTTAGTACCAAAAGAGCTCTTGAGCTTCTTCATATTGATCTATTTGGATATATGAGAACTCAAACGCTTCATGGTTCCAAGTATTATCTTGTGATTGTCGATGATTTCTCTCGCTATACTTGGACCTTATTTCTCATTTCTAAAATTGATACTCTTGATGTTTTCTCGATCTTTTGTAAATGAATTGAAAATGAAGATTCCTTCCGGATTGTTTCTATCCGCAGTAACAGTGGGGGAGAGTTTGAAAATGATCTTTTTGAGTGTTTTTGTGAAAAATCTGGTTACTCACACAATTTCTCTTCTCCCCGTACACCTCAACAAAATGGGGTAGTAGAGAGAAAGAATAGGTCGCTACAGGAGATGGCTAGGACTATGCTTCTAGAATATGACATTCCTAAGAAATTTTGGGCTGAATCCGTTAGCACCTCTTGTTTTGTGCAGAACTGAGTTTTCATGCATCCTTCTTTGAAGAAAACCCCCTATGAGTTATGGCGTGGTAGAAAGCCATCCATTGATTTCTTTTACGTTTTCATATGTCCTTGTTTTGTTTTGAATATGAAGGATTCTCTCGACAAGTTTTGATCTAAAATCATATAAGGCTTTCTTCCTAAGCTATAGCACTACAATCAGGGCTTATAGAGTTTTCAATATTGAACTGTTTAAAATTGAAGAATCTATTAATGTTAAGTTTATTGAAACTAACCCTATTGTTGGCCAGAATGTTGTTGATAATGATGTTGCAGATGACTTAATTCCTATCTTGAAAGATCTCAACATTGACAACAAAGGTAAGCAGGTGGTTGAAGCAGACAATGAAGAGAAGAAGGATCCAACTCCTCGCTTTGCAAAGAATCATCCCAAAGAGCTAATCATTGGAAACCCATTTGAGAGAGTGAATACACGAGATGCCTACTACAAAGAATAAGCAGACAGTGCCTTCAACTCACAGTTGGAGCCAAATAACATCAAAGAAGCTCTTAGAGATGATGAGTGGATCCTAGCCAAGCAGGAGGAACTAGAGAAATTCAAGAAGAACTGGGTGTGGACTCTAGTGCCAAGACTGAGTGACAGAAAAATCATTGGCACCAAGTGGGTCTACCGCAATAATATTTATGAGAAAGGCAAGGTGGTGAGGAATAAAGCAAGTTTAGTGGCACAAGGTTACAATCAGTAGGAAGGTATTGATTTTGATGAAGCTTATGCTCCTATTTCTAGACTTGAATCTATTAGAATGCTACTTGCCTTTGCTAGTTATAAAAAATTCTTGCTATATCAAATGGATGTTAAAAGTGCGTTTTTGAATGGTACAATCAAGGAGGAAGTATTTGTTGCTCAACCTCCGAGCTTTGAAAATGACAAGCTACCTAATCATATTTATTTGTTGCAAAAAGCTCTCTATGGACTCAAACAAGCACCTCGAGCTTGGTATGAGAAATTAAAGAACTTTTTGTTAGACAATGTCTATGTCATGGGCAAAGTCGATTCTACTTTATTCCTAAAACACACTTCTAGCAATTTTTTTATCATTCAAATTTATGTTGATGATATCATTTTTGGTAGAAGTGGTCTTGATCTTTTCAAGGAATTTAGTTCTCTTATGCAGAGTGAGTTTGAGATGATCATGATGGGTGAATTGACTTTCTTCCTCAGCTTTCAAATGAAGCAAACCAAAGATGGAAACTTCATCAACCAAGGCAAGTACACCAGTGAACTACTCAAACGTTTTGGGATGGAGAACATGAAGTCGATGGACACCCCCATGTCCAACACCACCAAACTTGATAGAGATGAAGAAGGTGATAAGGTAGATGAGAAGCTTTATTGAGGTATGATTGGAAGTTTACTTTATTTAACTGCCTCTAGATCCGATATTATGTTTAGTGTTGGCTTGTGTGCTCGCTTTCAATAAAGTCCTAGGAAACCACATCTTATTGTTGTTAAGAGGATTTTGAGGTACTTAGCCAAAACTCAAAACTTTGGTCTATGGTACCCTAATTCAAGGGACTTTACTATTATAGCATATAGTGATGTGGATTACACGGGTTGTTTTGTTGATAGAAAGTACACAAGTGGCACTTTATTCCTTCTAAGACCATGCTTGGTGTCTTGGTTTTCCAAGAAACATAGCACCATGGCATTATCAACTACCGAGGCTGAATACATTGTAGCCGGGAGTTGTTGTGCCCAAGTCCTATGGATGAAGTAAATGCTCCAAGACTTCAACATATATTTTGATGCTTCTCCTATCTATTGTGATAATACTAGTGCAATCAATCTTTCTTATAATCCCATATTGCATAGTAGAGATAAACATATAGAGGTTCGTTGTCACTTTCTTCATGATCACATTGCCAAAAAGGATATTTATATCACGCATGTTGACATAGAAAATTAGTTGGCAGACATTTTCACTAAACCTCTAGCTAGACAACAATTTAAATTTATTAGATCTAAACTACTCATTGTTGCTTTGGATGATATTGACATGTTATCTAGCTAGTTGCTTTTATCCTATATGTCTTGCTCATGTTTTACACACCTTTGCTTGCCTAAAATTGCTTAATTTGCTTGTTGACATGCTTAGTTTTGCTTGTTTTTGGGCTTTTCTCGAATTTCTTGGTTTTATCACTAAATATTATCCAATGATGAGTGATATGTGCCTAAGTATGTTCAATATACATAATAGACTCAAAAAATGAATTTAATTAGCATTCATATGGCTAAAAATTAAGTTTGATGGTTTTAGGTCAGGTTGACCATCTGTCGAGTTTTCCCCAGGACAAACCTGATCGATCTGTGGCCGATAGCTATTCTGAAATCGACCATTCGGTCGAGTTTCTGACTCTCAGAACTCAACTGATCAGTGGGCTAAAGACAACTTAAGTTTGGTTCAGCCAACTATTCTCCCTCTCAACTAGAGAATAGCTGACTGATTCCTCTTCTTCTAGCCCTAAGCTCTCCACCCTAGCCCTAAACTTCCCTATTCTAGCCCTTTCCTGACCTAGATAGGTTGACCTAGACCTCCTCGGTTGCTCGTTGTTGGTGTTTGGACGTTTTTGTGGCTTGCTCGGTGCATTTGATCTTTTCTCTTCTTCCTTTTTGCCTTCATGGCTTCTCATAGGAGAAAAAGACCCACCCCTAGCAATGCTCCTTCGTCTTCTTCATCTAATCACTTGATTCCCTTTGACGACACCTCCTTTGTCTCAATAGAGGTTGTTAATATGTATAAGGACCTTCTTCCTAGAAGTCCTTCCCCTTTTCGAGCCATGTTTGAGACAAGCCCTAGGCTCAAGCAGTTATAGACCAAATAGCTAAGCTTTTATCCGTCCACCACCTCTCCGCCCTGGCTGTTGAGTGTGACTGGTTTCACAATTTGATGACAAGCACTAAAGCAGTTCACGAGTTCTATGCTAACTTGTGTTTGAACTACAACACCCTTGTACCCCCGCCGAATATTCAAGTAATCCTAACTTCAATGATCGTCGGGAAGCATTTTCAAATCTCTGAGGATATTTTAAATGTCTTCTTTTTCAGAGATGATGAAAATGATACCTGGCACAAGGATTACAGTGAGTACTTCGATCTTTTGGATCTTGAAGGTTTCTACAAGCAAAATGAACTCACTCTTCCTGACATTCATCGCTACTTGAAGAAGCCTTATGTTCCACCCATCCACCCTATCCAGCCTTGATCTGCGGTTTGTTTCAGTTTTCTACTGATAAATCACTCTTCTCTGACTATCATTACAAGCTAGCCAGAAAGGGTGTGTGTATCAGTGAAACCACGATTTAGAAGTTTGTGCCTATTTTTTCCTCTACCACACCTGGTGCTTCACCCTTAGCCTCTGCCTCTGCAACCCCTGCCTCCTCTGCCTGAGCTCCACCTCCTCAACCACCTAGACCTAGTTGTGCTTCATTCAGTGTATCTAATGAATCCCTTATGGGAAACATGATGCACCAACAAGCATACAACCAATAGGTCCAGGAGCACCTGCATCAGGATCTATGTTCCATCATGTCTACCATGAACATATCATGTACACACCCCTACCCCACCTACCAGCCTTTCCCCGGTAGTGATTATGCTTCATAGGCATACAATCATTACTACCCTACCCCTAAGCCTTCCATTTTTTCTCCTCCACCCTTTGTTGCCAGTGGTTCTGATCCTTCCTATCTATTGTTGCCTATTGGCCCCTTGGCCACCCTACTTGCTAGTCTTGGCAACTCTACTCCATCCTTTCCTTGGGCCAATGAGCTCTATGCTCTTGGTATGACTTGGGATGAGAAGAATGCTTATTGGCCCGGTCATGGTTTTGGTCCTCCTGCAGACGAGGAGATGCCTGACCAGGTTGATGCTGAAGTTGCTAATGAAGATGATGGTGATGGTGAGGATGCTTCAGATGATGGTGATGGTGATGGTTCTGGTGCTGATTTTGGTGATGAAGGTACTACAGCTACACCTTCAGATGGAGATGATGACTATGAGCTTGGAGCTTATGATGATGATGATGTTGTGGATATAGATAGTCTAGATGTCTAGTTTGTTTCTTAGTTTTTAGTCTAGTATGCTGATCATATATATCTTTCTAGGCTATTTTGTATTAGAAACATCTGGGAACATTATTTGAGATGTACTATTTATTCTCTTCAGTTTTCATCACTTCTTGTTTGTAGTTGCTTTCATGAGAACACGCTTTTGAGTTATAATATATATGTTATGTGCACTCTAGCTCTTTGCTCTGATATATCCTATGAGTTGGTGCCATATTCCACCATATTTTGCTTATGATTGAGATTGTATGTTTCTTTTGTCTTTGACTGATATATGATATGAGATTGCTTGTCTGAATATCTAGTTGCTTATGTTTTAGAGAAGACTTGAGTTTATGCTCTTCTACCCCCCCCCTACTTTTTGATAATGTCAAAAGGGGGGAGAAATTTCAATGTCTTGAAACTCAATCATATTGCTATTCTTTGTTATATTGTTGTTCATTGCTTATGAGATCCTTTACTTGTTCATTTAATGTTTTATCATGTGACATGCAAAGGACCATATAGTACATGTATGCTATAATTTCTTTGTGTAGATAGACTAACTATACAGGTTAGAGGAAGCATAGATTGAGGGGGAGCAATTCACATTGTTCAAATCTTGTATCCCCCTAATTCACAAGGCAAAGGTATAATTTCTAAATCCTTTTCAATATGCTTGAGGAATGGTTTGTCATTGTCAAAAAGGGGGAGAATGTTGACCTAGAGGTTATACATTGTCCATATTTTGATAATGAGTCAACCATTCCATTCATATGTATCTAATATATGTATCCAATATTGATTTCAGGAATTAGGTACATGAAAATGATCAAAATTCACACGCCCTAATTTGCTCAAGTTCAAGCCAAAAGTTATACAAGTGTGTATTTTGGGAAATCCATGTAAATGACCTTAGAATATTTTTGTAGTCACTTGTATTGACGTATTGGCTTATAACTAAAATGAGAAAATTGATTGGGACACTTTGCACCAAATTTTAATCACTTTTGATGCACTTTAGAAAATTGATCACATGTTGTCGATCGGTCGAGTTGGAATCTTGACCGATCCACTGGATCGATTTTTTGGAGAGTGCATAGGTTGAGTTGTGTTTTCACAGAACCCAACCATTTGAGTATCTGACCAATTCGATTTTCATTGGTCGGTCAAGTTTCCCCAGGACAAACTCGAATGATGGTTTGAATATCGGCTTTGTCTTTTAGTCAATCGCTCGAGTTACCTTTGTTGAAACTCGACCGATTACACTATACATAAGTTGTAGAAAAGGTGATTGTGACCGTTGATAGCTTATTTGATCAAAAATAGAGTCATTTCCTTGGGAAAAAATGGCTATATTTCGGCCCAAAGTGTACCCCAACTCAAAGGGGCACCCTCAGCTATAAATAGGACCTCTTAGAGTTCATTCCAAGGTTTCTCATTCACTACATGCTTGGTCCTATCTTAGTTGAGAGTGTTCCAACCCTTTGAGCCCCTTTCTCTCTCTACCTTCAAGTCATATTCATGAGTATGAGTGAGTTAGGTTCTGATGTACGAGAGCTACTCCCTATATTGATGTAAATCTCTCCACCTCCATCTTCCTACCCCCTTTCCTTTTGAAGAAAAGGTTGAAGATCTTCTCTGAGTGAAGGAGAAGGAGTTGTTGTTCTTCAAGGTTGAAGAAAGCATGGTCATCCAGATCTCCAAGTGAAGGAGATAGGCAAGGAAGACACTCAAGAAGGATAGGTAATTCCTTGAAGGCCAAAGACTTGAAGAAGGAGTGGGTAAGTCCATGTTGATGGCTGAAGACTCCATGGTTCAAGTGGGTAAGCTCCTTCTATAGGTTGAAGATCCTTGCTTGAGGTACTAAGCCCTTGGATGAATGTGGTATTGTCTTGTAATCTTATGATGGAATATAAGAGTACTAAGATTGCAAATCCTAGAGATTAACCACTTCTAGGTAGTGGACTGACATTTCTCCTAGTTAGGACATGGAACCACTCTAAACCACTTTGTCGAAGTGTATGTTCTTCCTTGTCTCTCACCCTTGCTATGCATGTTAGTTAGGATCTCAAATTGACTTAATGTTTAAGATTTTGCACTTAATATAATTTGGCGGTCTAATTCATTTTGTGAGATTTGTGAAGATCTATTCACCCCCCCTCTAGAGCCCTTGATCCAATAGGGAGGTGGTCTAAGTTTGGGAGGACAAGGCAGAGTCGACGGCGGTCTTAAGTTGTGTGCAGGTGCACCAACGAACAACGTCAACTGGTGAGTTGACTGGCTGCTCACGCAAAGAGAAGGCATGAGGTTGAAGACGGCTATCGGTGAAATTATGTGTTTGCCCTCACGTCTGTGTCGAAGAGGTAAGGGCTTTTTAGTACTTTCATACATCTCTTTTATTTCGTGAGCACGCGACTGCATGAGGCTCGGATTCCCAAGTGACATGAGTCGATTGGCTCCAGCCTGACTCGTTGGCGTGGGTTTAGTAAACCCAAAAATACACGTGGCTTTTCCTGATTGGAGGAAAAGAGTTTTTCTTGTAAAAAAAACGTAACTAATTATGGGAAATTTTGATGAAAATAATTTATATATGAAAGTTGATCAGAAAAACATGAAGAATCCAATAAAAATGGGATTGAATCCTGATACTACTTGTAGTTTTAAAAGTAGATAAAGTTACCACTTTTACTACATTGAATTATGGTAAAACCCTAATTTGAGATGGAAATTGGATTTAATGCCTCTTTTGGTTATTTTGAGTAATATTAATCTATTGAGGATAAAAGGAAGAGTTAAATCTAAAAAAGATTATATTATGGTTGTTTTAGGGTTTTATACACATGATTATGCATTAATGGACTTAGAAACCCTAATCTAGGTGGTAATGGTATCTAATGTGATATATTTCAAAATTCGTCATATGAAACTAATACTAGGATGATCCTAGGCCTATTAAGTGATAGGAAGATGTTAACATGATAATTAGGGTTTTGCATATAGATTTGCTATTTTATGGTTTTATGGTTATAATAGAGAAATGTTGTAGATAAACCCTAATGAAACCCTAATTCAGGTTAGAAACCCTAGGAAGCAATTTCAAGTCAATTAAATAGATTCTTGAAAAGTGTGTAGTAAATATGTTACATATGCTTTTTAGGATTTTGTGCTTTTGTGTGGTTGAATTGCTAGCTTGGATTGGATTGCTTGATTGGTTGGAATTGCTTATTTCTTGTGAAATCTCCTGGTTAGGTATATGGTTAATTATGAGTACACGTCTTATGTTTCCTGATGTTTACCGATGAATTATCGATTGTAATGAAATTAAACTATTTGGATGTTTCACTACTACAATCTTTAAAGTGACTATGGATATCACAATTTAAGTACATATGTGACTGTCTCGAACCTACATACCATCTCTGGATGTATGATGCAAGACCAAGCCCCAAAGGGAAGGTCTGAAGTGGTCAAACCCCAGAGGGAAGACCACTGGGCACCCAAAGAGGTGACCCCAAGTACCTAGGTCGGGATGGAGAAGGTAGCCTTAATGTCCCTTGCAAGGACTAAACCCTAAGACAGGGTATCCCAGAGTATGTGTAAAAGAGGTTGAGAAGTTACATTGAAAATGTAATTTTGCAATGTTGACAACTACTTGATATGAATAGGTTGTTAGAGCCTAATTGCAATGTTTTGCTTGTCACCACATACTAGTGTATTCATTTATACTGACTGACATTTTGTTTGTCAGCATTTTAGGTGATATCAAAAACTGGACAAATAGTAAAATGGCACATGTTAAGATTAAAGTTAAAATAATTAAGGAGGATTTAGGTAGATAGAATTCTACTACGGGTAGAACTCCCAGTTACCTAATTTTGAAGGCATGTTAAAAGAAAAATTTTATTCCATTTTTCAATTTAGTCTTTAGTAGAATTTATTAATTATTTTTTATTATTTGCAAAACCACTGAACCTATTTTGGGATAAGGCCTCTGACTTCTTGGTCTCCCTTAATTGGGGGTTATTAGGAAGTGGGGTCGTTACAATTATTCTTAGGCATAGCCACATACCTTGATGGTGAGCTATGCAGATTATTCAACATATGTTCAAGCAATCCAATCAACAGATCCAAGCAATTCAAGCAATCATCATTTAGTCTGCATATATATAAATCCTAAAGTATCACCATCATATTGATCACATTAAAATCCTATTCGGTCCTAATCTAGGGTTTTAGGGTATGGTTAAGGAATAAGGGTACAAACCCTAATTCTACAGCAAAATTCTTTATTAGAGTTATTACTCCAACTTAGACATCATATGTAATCCTAATTAATATATCCATCATATTTGTTTGTTAAGATCACTTAGATCCAATTTATGTTCACTAACCACATTGAATGCCATAAACATTAGATTCAAAACCCTAATTCTCATATGCATGATTGTACACATTAAGGATCCTAAATATCACTATTAACATCTTGATCATCTCAAATCACCATCATATTAATCAATATCATATAACATCTCAAATTAGTCGAATTTACTGATTTAAGCATCATAATCACCAAGACTATGGTTTTTATACATTAATCATCACTTTAATGCATATTGTATTATTTTTAGAATTATATGTATAATTAGGGTATGTAAGCATTTTATTTGCATTCCTCATGTTTTTCTGATAAATTTGATATATACTTTTACTATTATCTGAACAAGGACATATTTTTGACATTATCTGTAAGTTTATAATTAGTCGGACCAATGGCAGAGCTCCACGTCAGCCAAAGAATCCTCTTTAAAATGTATTCGGATCATTTAAGGAATTAGGGAGGAAATTACTCCTATGCCCCTGTGTTTTAGGCACACGATCCAGGGCATAAGGGTCATTTAACCCTAAACCATCCCCTACCTCGCGATCGCGAGGGAGCCCGACTCCCGCCCGTGAGGAGTGACTATTGGGCTAATCTCCTCCCTTCCATTGTGGGCTCTTACAGCCATGAAGGACCCAAGAACCTCCACGGCCTTGGCCGGTCTCACCCACAACACCGCAATGATTGAAGAAGATGAGGGTGGCTTCTAGGGTTCTCAGTTGTAGGTGCATAACAAACAGAAGAAGGAAGAGAGATACTATACTTTATATCGTCATGTGACTCGTCTCCTCTGAGGCTGTCAGGAACCACGGCATGAAGAGAAGCTTGATCTTCTCCTTCCAGCTTGCAACACCGGTGGACTGCTGCCTTAGAGAAGCAAGTACGGTTTGCCTCTACAGAAGCACAGTCTGTGAAGCCCCAAAGGGGCCAGAAGGCCTTGTCTATCCCCACCGATCCCCAGTAGGTTCTCCTAGGCCCAGTTGTGATGAGTTGGATACAGAGGAACTCCTTGACTACATCTACCTTCAGACCACACTCCTGAGCCAGCCGAAGGCTTGTTCGTGTTTTCTTTGATGTGAAGAAGAAATGGTGTTGGCATTCTAAACATCTCTCCAGCATTGTGGACCACAGGATGGGTCATCATGGTCTAGCTTTCTTTCACATCGATGCGATCTAACATTGAATCTAGAGAGGGAATTGGGGTGGGTTGGACGGTGAGAGATCAAGAGAGAGAAATGAGGGAGAAGGCTAAGCTAGGGGATCATGTATATATATGCAAGTAGACTCTTCTCGTATCTTCCTTTGTTCTCTCTTCCAATCCTAGAAAGGAAAAGTATTGAGATAAGATCCCTCATCAAACTCCCTTTACAAACCAATACTTTCCTTTTCTTTTCTTTTAATTTCCTTCCTTGTACATGTAGCTTTAAAGGCAAGACAGCCACCAACTTTCTTATTTGGATTTAAGAAAGTTTATTGTAATCGAGGAATCCTATTAATGCCTAAGGACATATCTTTCCAAAGATATTTCCTTTATACAAAACTCCAACCCATCTAGGAAGGAGACCATAAATTCCTCTGACTAAACTTTTCTATCTCATTGTTAGTATGAACGAGCAAAATATTCAATAGATTGCCAAAGTGATGACATGTATATCCAATCTTTTCCTTCAAGCGATTCTTTAATTAGATTACCATCTTTATTTAGTCATGTATCAATTCCTTCTTTTTATTTATCTTGTTCCACAAGCACCCATGACACAAAGGTGATTTACCTTATTATTCCACCAATAATACTATCGGAGAAAATCACTTAAAAATCAATGGCTTATATTTATTCATTTCAATTTTACCAAAAATTGAGGATATTACAATAGTAGTATTGCCACTAATAGAAGCATTATTTCTATTTCTTGTTTGGACAAGAGTGAATTTAAATTTCATATAAAGAATGGCTAGTATTCTATTTCTAAAGATGAGATCTTTTATGAATGGCTAGTATTCTATTTCTAAAGATGAGATCTTTTATGGCAGTGCTCCTATGTCTTATGGTCTTTACTTATCAGATCTTCAGACAAGCATACATAACATAAATACCAAAAAGGATAAATCTAGATGAATCAAACAAAAAATATCTTTGGTATTGTCATCTAAGGCACATAAATGAGAAACACATTTCTATACTCCATAAAGATGGTTATCTAAACTCATTTTATTTCAAATCAATAGAGGCATCATCATCATCACCTAAGCCTCATTCCCAACTATGTTGGGGTCGGCTACATGGATCCTTCATTTCCATTCAGCTCTATCATGGGCCATATTCTGATTGAGATGTAGAGATTCAAAATCTCTCTTTATAAGCTCATCCCATGTTAATTTAGGCCTTCCTTTTCTTCTATTAATAGTGTTTGTCTCAATAGCATTGCTTCATATAGACGCACTAGTAGGTCTACGTTGCACATGTCCATACCATCAGAGTTGGCCCTCGCGCAACTTGTCCTCAATGCTCGCCACCCCCACTTTATTCTTGATATAGTCATTTCTCAAGCGATCTTTTTTTGTCTTCCTACAGATCCATCTCAGCATATGCATTTCAACCACGTTCATCTTGTTGAGACCTTATTTCTTTACCGCCCAACATTCACTCCCATAGAGCATGGCTGGTCATATAGCTGTTCTAAAATCAATAGAGGCATATAAGTCTTTTTTTATTGGGAAAGATCACAAAAGCACCTCTCATTGGTAACAGTATGAGAGCAAGTGACCTATTGAGATTCATACATATTAATGTATGTGAGACTTTTAAAATAAATGCTAGAGGTGGGTATCAGTACTTCAACACATTTACTAATGACCTCAGTAGATATGGTTATGTGTATTTAAGGAAATACAACTCAGAATCCATTGAAAAGTTCAAGGATTTTATGAATGAAGTACATATCCAACTTGGTAAAAGTATTAAAGCATTTCAATCCAATCAAGATGGATAATACTTAAATCAAGATTTTGAGGACCATAGTGGTGTATCAGAATGATGGAGTCACACAAAGTGTGGCACCCTTTGCAACACAAAGTGAGATTACTCAAAACTTAAACCACAATTAACCATTAATAGCATATTACTAAAAATCATAGGAAATTGAAACTGATTTGCAACAAGCACCATGAGATGAGATTTATTCCACAAGAGTCAACACCTACATTTCATAACGTATGTTCAAGGCGTTACTTCATTGTTTTCCAATCAACGTGTAACATAAGATAATAGTTCCACATGTACATATCACCAAAGGCACACAATCCAAAAACCACATTACGATCATCACGTCATCAAAACACTTCAAGAACACCCCCAAGTACCCGAGTGTATAGGGACGACACATAGGACTCTATTACTAAACACTATTCATATACCATGATCCACCAGGTGTAGCTATTCACCATTTTATGTCCTCAGTTATCCAAACTTTATCTTAGCATGCACGTCCACCTAAAAGATTTTTAACCAACGGGGTGAGAAAAAATTCCCAGAGATAGATATAACTCTCTACCAACTTTATTATTATCACATATTACTAAGTAGAAAAGAATATTATTATAAGATGAGTAGATTCAGAAAATTCTCTTAAGCAGGGCAATTATCACTTGTTTGAGCAGTTTAAGCATCTACACTACATAGTAGATTATATTTAAGCTTGAAAAGAAATACAAAGTACATGTATAAATGTTACAAATTAAATAGTATAAAAGCAAAGCAAGGACTCATCCAATGTTCACATATTTGATTTTATACATGTACACTACACAGTTGATTACATATTTTATTATACCCTGAGTATTTGAGTCATACCACCCAAATCCAACTGACCACTGCAAATTCAAAATCAATGCCATACAAGGTGAATGGAATAGCCAAAATCCACGATCTTCCCACACCTCCCAGCCAGCATGAGAGTAACACCATAGAGACATGTCAGTCAACTACACAAGTGACATAAAGTCTCATCAACGGGGTTGGATCACGCATGGCCACCCATATAACATCTAGCCCACCTTGGTACTGGTAATGACACTAGGAGAATAGGCTCACGCATGGCCATTCTTATAAGAAGGATTGGCTCACGCATGGTCATCCATATCACAACGAGATTGACTCATGCATGGTCATCTCACACAATCTATAATTAAGGATGCAAGGATATATTGTATCACATATCACTTATATCACAATTCTTAAGGTATTATCTGAGGCTCGTGCATGGAAAAAGTCACCCTCAATTGCTTGATATTAGGGTACCAAGATGTCCCCGCATACTCAACAGTATGTGCTCCGAGTTAAATTCATTTCACCCATCCAGAAACAATGTTGACACTGAATGGATCTATGACACAGGACAAGCTACATGATTAGATTGCACTTGGTTAATTAGACCAATTAAAGTGTCTTTTAGCATCAATCAAGTTACAACGTACAAACTGTAGAAAACTCTTATAAAATAAGGGCATAACACATTTTCCACATATGTAAACATATAAGGTGTGGACACTGTCACCACATAAAGTATGTATCATTGCCATTGACAATACCATCACCATTGTTGCATAGCCTCTCAGGGCTATCACCAATGTCACATCACTATAGAATATCAATCCCTCTATAACATCCCAGGATTTGAGGCCTCAGATAACATGATCTTAAAAGGAATGATTGGACTACCCATATCACCAAGGTGCAACTTCTTTTCTGGGATCCCATTAATAAAAAACTCCATAGTTAAGTGTGCTCAGCTTGGAGTAGTACTAGGATGGGTGACCAGTCGGGAAGTTGACCCCGGCTTGTGCGTGAGTGAGGAACAAATGTGCAGTTAAGGCTAGTGGTGGTCTGTGGGGCCAGTCGTCATTCCTGAAACTCTACTAGAGCCTTGGGCAGTAGGCTCGGGCATTACAAATGGTATCAGAGCCATAACCCCTCCACTAGGTGGGGGCCACATGGACATGGCATGCCAGTCTTGAGCCATGCGGTCCAGGCATGTAGGAAAGCTTGGAGTAGTACTAGGATGGGTGACTAGTTGGGAAGTTGACCCCGACTTGCGAGTGAGTGAGGAAAAAATGTGCAATTAAGGCTAGTGGTGGTCTGTGGGGCCAGTCGTCATTCCTGAAACTCTACTAGAGCCTTGGGTAGTGGGCACGGGCATTACACCTTCATTCCAATATTAGAGGATATCACCTCAACTAGGCGCTAAGCCCTTTCTAGGTCCTAAGACCCATCACATCACACTTATGATTCATGGTTATCTCATCATGCTTCATTGGGCATACAAGCATTACGAATGCCAATCATCACTGATGCCACATCACATATACTTGCCATAGAAATTAATAGCTGTTACATTCATCTTTGTAACAAAGATAATATTATATAAACAAAGAGAGATATGTTTCAATACATCAAGCCTCATTTTAGTAAAACAAACAATGCCTCACAAGTTCCCTAATTTACGGTTAGGCTTCATGCTTATTCCACATAAGTTCTCAAGCATCATTCTATCTCAAATCTTTGACTTCACTACCTCCCATAGGTTGGATTTATTTGGACAATGTAACCAAGTATGCACATTCACATCTTCATACTTCTCGTGTTCCCTTATCAAGGTTCATAGTCAAAGCTTAATATTATTTAACCATCTTCACAGCATTCACAAGTTATAACACCCAATTAACCCACTAGGTTAAAGTCATGCAATTAATAGAAAGAGAGTACAATATCATGCTTTCTTTTCATACAAATACAATAATATGTCCTACTATTAGAATTAGGTTTGTGCTCTTCACATATCTCTAATTAGCATTTCACCTCATGGTTACATCACCAAACCCTAATCCCACCAATTTCCACTCTCTTGAAACTGATTTAGGTTTGAACAGCATTTGTTAGATGTGAATAGATCATTGTATCATCAATACTAGGTATCACCATTTCATAAATGTATATGTGTATCATCTCATTGAGTTATGTGTGGGTTACAACAATGCATTATGTAAAAACATTGACTATTGCACCAACATGATGTTTCATCTTTATGTGACCCATATGTTATTACCCTTCACGAATTATCAACCATATATTTATACTAAGGGAATGTCAATCCTTAGATTACAAGACTAAAGGGTTTTACTTCAAACTATACAAAAGGAACCTACTAGATCATTAAACTAGTTCATATGATTTCTACACAAAAGTTAGCACCCTTTGACTTCAACAAGGCTCATTACCACTATCATAAACTCACGTGGTTGTCTCACCAACCTCATTCACAAGTTATAAATATGTATAAAAGAATGTAGAAAACACTTGTCATGGAATATAATCTATCATTAAGATGAGAACATGGGTCTTATTCTTCCATGATTAAGGTTATCATATGGATACTCAACCATTAAACCCTACATCCATTACTTCCCACATTATTGGAGAGTTTAGGGCTAAGCTCTTTAGTTAAGGATGAACCACTCATAGAAACCTCATCCTATGGTGCACTAGGTTTAGGAGAAGCAATTAAGATTTATCATACATTATCCAAAACAACACTCTTCTATATTATGCATTGCTCATATATGTACATCATTAGGTATCTGAGCATACCCTTCAACCCTCATCATGAGATATCGGTTTCACCTCATCCACATGTGTCAGTTTGACCACATCATGGTGTGTCAGATCAACACATCTATGTGTGTCAAGTAAGCTCATCCAAGGTATCAGTTTATACCCTCTTGTAGTGTATTTTTTAACCTCACAAGAGGTGTGACGGAAAACCCCACTTGCAAGTGTGATGGGTTGCTCTACTTGAAAGTGTGATGGGCTATTAGGGTTAGGGTTTCAGCAAGATATCACGGTTCACTTCCTCAAGGTGTATCAGGAAACCCTATATGAAGGTGTGTTGGCCTCTTACTCAACCAAGGTCATTATGGTTTGGAATTCAAACATACCAGCTCACAAGGTACACTCATGGTCAATACGGTCTAACACCCTCAAAGCATATCGGTTGGCAACATATAGGTCTAAGCACCTCTAGGGCATGATGAGTTAACCTCATCAAGGCATGTCGGTCTATCCAGCATATCGGTTTAGGCATCCCCAAGTCATGTCGACTTGTACATGATGTCGATCTATGCACCACAAGTCATGATGACCATCCACAACATAGTGTATGTGTGTGTGGACTTTTCACCTTCAACCTTAGGAAGACCAACCACTAATCCATTTACTATCATGACAAGAAGGTGTAAGGTATGGATAGCAAACCAAATGAGATTCCTTCATCAAAATAGTTCTCGAAACCATTACTAACTACTAACATATGAGAGATAGACGATCTAGAGATGAAGAACAACATAGGCATATGAAAGAGTGAAAATAACTAAGGAGGTTAAGAGTTATATAACCTACCTCAATAAGGTCTTCTTCAAGGGTTCAAGCTTCATGATCAAAGCTCTAAAGCACACATTCTCAAGATGGAAGATAGCCCATCAAGAGTCCCAACTCAATCTCAACATCACCTCAAGAAAGAAGAAGAAGATGGCATGGTTATGATACCTCAAGAAGAAAAGAAAGAAGGAGAGTACCACGTCCTAATCATCCTTCATCCAAGGTATGATCCATGGCCTAGAGAGGAAGAATATGATGAGGAAGAGAGCTCAAAGAAATGGTTATCAAAGAAACATAACTCACCAAGATGGAAGTTGAACAAGGAATCACCATGAGCAAGGAACTCGACCTCCCAAGCTCCATGGGTAATTCCTCTAGCTCCATAATCTCCCAAGCTCATTTACCAAGAGGAGAGGTACAAGAATGGGCGAAATGGTATTATTGTGTGAGGAAGGAGGGGGTTATATACTTGAGGGAAGGAAGAGAGATCAAAGTATATGTGTCATCACCTTAGGAGCTTAGGTGACACTTGTCCACAAGAAAGGTCCACATGGAACAACATGCAAGACATGGTGATAAGATCTAGGCTAGATCTCGTTCTCTAGGTCTCCTACCAAGGTCATGCCCAATATGCCAAAACCCTACACACTCACAAACTGATAGGCATCAACCCTACACACTCACAATCCAATAGGACTCAACCCTACATAGTCACAAGTTGATAGGAAGCCTCTCGAAGGTTACCCAACCCCAGTTATCACATCTAAGAGCAAAACACATCTCTCTCATGTGTTCTATACATCACCAAGGATGCTACCACACATCCAAGATTCAAGAAAGGTGCCCATCTCTATATTTCCTCTAGATGATTCCAAGAGAGGTAAGTAACACTCTAGATATGGTAAATTGCATGTTAACTCTTCACTTTAGGTAAATTGCAATTTATACCAAAACTAGCACATAAAACACAAGCATCATCCATAAAGGCTCAACTTGAAACTTAAGCTCTTCTCAAGGTTCCCCTTAGCATCATTCTCTTTATTATGATGCTAAATCACTAAGGGCACACTCATCATGTGACATATTACAAGATAACCCCTCATCTTGGGTAAATTACACTTTGGTCCAAAATAAGCAATCATTGCTCAAACAACATTCAAACAGAGCCAAACTTGAAACATAAATGTGTCACATAATAACAAAACACCTCAAAGTATTGGATTAATGCGCTAAGCATCTTACTTAAGCAAAACAAATAGGGTTATTCCAAAACCCAGGCCAGGGTCCTTACAAGTCATAAACCCTTAACAAGGATTTCACCCCCGAAATCCCAGGCGAAAGGACATGGATACTACTCATACATCACACCTTCAAATGTCCAAATAGCCCCATGATATCAAGGTGATGTCACAATACTTGACCAACATATTGTTCTTGCATCCAAGGTCAACACATGATCTGTTGCACATGACACATACTCAACTTATCCTTTCCATTATCAGTTGTAGAGTCAACCCTATGCTAGGTGATACTTTCTTAGCCATAGAAGCACTATACATACTTATCCAACTCAGGTATAAACTCTTCCTTATGTATCACCTCCTCAACTTATAACACCACATGGTCAGATTCTTGATTCTGGGAGTTTTCCATACCTTTCTCAAACCTCAGAATGTCTCTTCTAAATAAAGACTAGGGATATGTTCTGTCATCCACTTGGAACTATAAAACCCATCATGCTTCCACTGTGCTACTCTGATCTAGTAACTCAACACTAGTCTTACTTTTACCAACTATTCTTTTACATTAATAAACAAGATTTAATCACTGTTTAAGTAGAGTAGACAATATCATCTTCTGAAGCATTGCAGCTATATATGATAAAGCAGTAAATCATCTATTCATTTTATAAGGAATATGAAGAACATGTATAACATCTATCCATTTAAGATGTATAAAAAATGTAACATCAACCAATGATTTTCATATTCAATCCTTAAGAAAATACGCTACACGGTTGATTACATTTTACAATCACACTTATGCCCTGAGGAGATGAGGTATACCACTCATACTCCAACCGACCACTACGAAGTCAAAATCGGTACCATACAAGGTCAATGGAAGATTCGGTTGCCATGACCTCACTTGTCTTAGTCAGTGTGAGACCACAAGCTAAACATCTCGTGTCAACTACTAAATAGCTTTCTAGGGTATACTAGCAACTTCGCTATAGAGCTACAGCTGCAGCATGCACTCTCTTCAGGATTGAGAGATTTCAATTATCTACACATCAATATCGGCATTCATCATCATCAGGAGATTCATGATACATCCATCCCGACATTTATAATGAAGGATTGAGAGATCTCAATCATCTACACATCAATCCCTCATTAGGGCGTAAGGACATTCGCGCCCATCACCCTCACATATTCAAAAATATGCCCTCTAGGAGATCCTGTGGTAAAACCTATTTCACCATTCAACAGCTACTGATGTTGATGGATCTATAGTCAGGGCGCTACATGATGAAATTCCACTTGATTATTTAGGTGCATTACAATATTTTTTAGCATCAAACAAGTTTCAAACATGAATTATAACATATTCTACAAAGAAAGGTGTAATACATTTAACAAGTACTTTTATAACCTTTGGAATACTTTGAATGCATAACACTTGGGATCTCAGTCCCTTATCACATTATTGGGAATTCTCATCTCTTAATATTATCAACATCATGATTACTAGATCTGCGTATTCAAACCCTTAGTTCATTACCGAACATTGTTACCACTTATCAGGTAACTAATACCTCTAGGTCCTCAGACCAAGGTATACATGATACTTGTTGCATAAGCATCTTACATGGCTCACAAGGCCCACTTAAATGTCTTATCACTTCTCACTAGGCAACAACTATTCACATGGCTCACAAGGCTCATTTACATATCTTGTCACCTCCTACTAGGCAACAACTATTCATATGGCTCACAAGGCCCATTAAACATCTTGTCAGCTCTCACTAGGCAACAACTATTCACATGGCTCACAAAGCTCATTTAAATATCTTGTCACCTCTCACTAGGCAACAACTATTCACATGGCTCACAAGGCCCATTAAACATCTTGTCACCTCTCACTAGGTGACAACTATTCGCATGGCTCACAAGGCCCATTATTAGGGTTAGGGTTTCCCCTTTATATCCAAATAGGGTTGCAAGTTCATATTATCAATCCAAACCCTAAATCATTTCTCCACACATCTAGGAGTATACATTGATATCATAAGTATTCAATGATACTTATTTATTCTCATCATTTATCACTAAATGATTATCAACACAAAGTATGAGTTTCTCTCTCATCCTCACTAGGATATTGATTACATCATTCTTTATTAACTTGTCTTAACCTTTTCTCAAGGTATGTTAGCCTACACTTATCAAAGTGCATTTAACTCATTACATCTTAATGTAACTATTGACATGACACAGTTCATGTGTTACTCATCTAAGTAAATTGGATTTGAGGTGCGTCAAGGTGTATCAACCTTGAGGTGCTGGATGTGATATTTATCATGCCTCGGTATATCACTTCCCTCATCACTTTTAACTTACTTAAGTTTATCAACTTATCTTTTATTAGGGTATTTCTCATCCTAATACTTTATGCACTAACTCATCACATTTATCCTGTTGTGTATTGGCCATAAGTCACACACTTGAATTACCCAACTATCATCAAGTGATATGAACTCATCTCGGGTTAAGGCATTGTTGATATAGGGTTGACCATTATCAACCACTTTAGGTGTTTCACCTATCAAGGCATTAATCATACCATTACTTGGTGTTACACTCATTACTCCTAAGAGTGTCTTGCCCTCACCTTTACAAGGTGTATTGGGTTGAATCATGTATGTCAAGTTGAACACATGTATTGTGTTAGGTGTATATTGAGATAGACATCATCATATCACTCATACCCTTACCCATAAAAGTATCGACCCTTCCAATCATATGGTGTATTACCTTCACCATACATGGATATAACATCCTCACCTCACTTGAATATATTAGCCACATACTACTTTATTGTATTGGCCATCACATGTTCTAGGGTATTAATCACCTGACCACTTTTTTCATCTGGTGTATTGGGTTACCCACCATATCATTTTAGAGATGTGTTCTCAACACCATATCATCCAAGAGGTGTATGCTTAACCCAATATCAGTTTAGAGGTGTATGCTTGCTACCCATATCACTTTAGAGGTGTATGTGTGCTTACCATATAGGGCAAGAGGTGTATGTGTGCTTCATACCATATCGGGCAAAGAGGTGTATGCTTGCTTGCCATATCACTTTAGAGGTGTATGTGTGCTTCACACCATATCAGGCAAGGAGGTGTGTGCTTGCTTCACACCATATTAGGAAAAGAGGTGTGTACTTGCTTCAAACCATATCGAGGAAAGAGGTGTGTGTGTGCTTCACACCATATCGGGCAAAGAGGTGTGTGTGTGTGTGCTTCACACCATATCGGGCAAAGATGTGTGTTTCAACCTGACATCACTTTACCCTTGATGATGTCATTAAGATCAACCTCTAGACTCTTGTTCTTACTATTATAATTCATGGAATATAGTCCCATGAAGCTTTTAGAACTCAAAGGATCATCAATTATTCAAGAGAAATTGAAATTTCAAGTAGATCAACAAGTGTGACAGAATTGAAAGTGCATAATAATATAATTGGGTTCAAGTTATATAACCCACCTCAAGAACAACTTCAAAGCTCCAAGCTTCAAAGTTCCACGTTCCTAAGGTTGAAGATGACTTCACAACTCCTCTATATGCATATAATCACCATAGATAAGCATTTGGTGAAGAAGAAAAGAAAGGATGATCATAACCCTAGATTCATGCTTCAATCCAAGGTTGAAGATGATTGTGGCCTCACCTTAGGGTTAAGTATTGAGCTCCATCTTGATCCTTAGCAGCTTGCACGATACCTCACTACTCATGCATGATATGACATCACTTGTGGTCGATATCCCCTCCACTTCTGGCCAAAAACACTCCACTACGGTCGATATCACCTTGCTAGGCCGATATCACCTTGCTAGGCCGATGTCAACTTGCTAAGGCCAATACCCAAGGCCTATGCACGATACCACTTCACCTATACACGATACAAGGACCCTATGCACGATACCACTTCACCTATGCACGATGCAAGGACCCTATCCACGATATCTTAGATCAAGGAGGTGGTAGGATTTGAAAATTTTCACTAAGGGGTGAAAGGAAGGGTATATATATATTTGAGGTTCATGAAAAAGTGTGTATATGAGGTGTCATCAATTTACTATTAGTAGGTGCCACATGGCCATGCATGGATTGACACATGTACTTGCATGCACCCCATCTTTATCTTTCCATGCAAAATAAAAACTGGAGGATAACGCAAGAGATAAGGGTCGGCCCCTTTGGTTATCTTCTAGGACAAGCCACTTCCACTTGTATTATTATTATATTCACAAATCCATGCAACCTTTCCCAAGGAAAGTTGCAAGCCAATATCCATTTCTTTATTGAGATGCTTATCTCGTTTTTGAAAACTCAAAGAGCTAACAACATGATATGGGGGGTCTCCTCTTTGGATCCTTGGCCGATAGGGACTCCCATTTAACACTAAAACCCGATACACTCAATACAAGCTCAAATTAGGGTTTCCATTCAACCCATTGCTTGGTCTTTTCATAACCAAGAATACTACCACTCATAAATGATTTAAACATGGTGTCTCATTCATTCTCTCTCCTCTAAATAATTCATATAGGAAGTACGAACACTCTAGAGGTGGTAATTTTCATATCAACCCTACATTTTGGGTAAATTACAATTTGTACCAAAATTGATGCACAAGGTACTAGCATTATTCAAAAAAGTTCAAACTTGGTATTTAGGCTTTCCACAAGACACCACTTAGTATCATTCTCTCTCTTATGATGATAAAACACTTAAGGCATGTTCAACATGTGAAATTTTGCAATATAACCCCTTATCTTGGGTAAATTGCACTTTGATCCAAAACAAAGGAACATTGCTCAAACATTATTCAAACGGGACCAAACTTGAAACATAAGTGTGTCACATGATAAAAAAAACTCCTTAGAGGATTATATTAAAGTTCTAAGTAACTTACTTAGCCAAAACAAATAGGGTTACCTCATAGCCCAGGTCGGGGTCATTACAAGTTATAAACCCCTAACAAGGATTTCGTCCCCAAAATCCCAGATGAAGGAAGACAATTGTCATTCATGCATCATATCATCAAGTCTCCACATAACATCTTGATATCATAGAGATGACATAGGACTTTGACCAGCACAAAGTTCTTCATTTAAAGATCATCCTAAGATCGGTCACATATGACACATACTCAGAAGTCCTTTCCATTATCGACTACATAGTCAACTCTGTGTCAGGTAACATTTTTCTTAGTCAAAGAAGCATTATACATACCTTATATAACTTAGGTCAAATCTTACTGATTTGCCACCTTCTCAACTTACAACTTATGTGATAAGATCCTTGACCTTGGGAGTTTTCCATACTCCTCACTTAGTTTAGCATTTCACTTTCAAGGAGAAATCAGGGTTACATTTTGTCACCCACTTGGGACTACAAGTCTTGTCGTATATCTTTAGTGCCACTCTAATATGTTGACACAACACAAAACTTACTTATGACTTGTACCAACTATCCCGTTAGCTATTTATTTTCTTGTCATAAGGATAGGCTACTTATTAAAGAAGAACTTATCTCAGAGATATCTCTAGATGTTATGTATAAGTTGTCTCAACAGATCTAGATAGGGGTATTCTAAGGAATTTAATTTTATCTTGATAAGATTTTCCCACAATGATTCTACAATTGTTTCCACAATTGATACATCCTTATTGATGTTATGTTTATGCAGAGCATAAACCCCTAACATATGATATCCATACTATAGTATGTAACTAGACCAATCCCAAAGTCGGCCCTTCTAAGAAATGAAACATTAATCATCTTATCAAGAGTCCTGTTCTCATTTTCTCATATCACCCGATACTTTTTAGATACCAGAATTCCTTACTTTGGTATCTGTCACGTGTGTCAAAAACACATCACATCCTCATCATTTCCATCTCTGTGTTGTTATTACCAAAGCCACACATATAAAAGGATCTTTATTTCATCTTTGGGACATTATTTATTACACATATCTTTATCTTGGAACCAAAGTCCAAGATGAACTGATAATTTTCTAAGTATCCATCAATGGATTATTTCTAATCCATGCACATCAAGTGTCATAGTACTCACTTGATTGACATGTCCCTAAAAGGAGAGAACACAAAGAAACATATTCCTCTTATCACCCCATCATCACCCAGGGTTGTTTATCAAAGAGAAGATATTATCATCTCCTCTAATTATTGCATGAAGTTTCAATTATGCATGAGCCATTTACTCTTGTTTCATCCTAGGTTCCTTGCCATCAGCATAGGTATTATTAGGATAATTACATGCCATCATTCCTTTCTTTGTTATTGTCTAACATGTTCATGAACATTTTGTGATTTTACTACATTTCCCATTTCCACATCATGGGAAAAGATCTTTACTATTCACACAACTTTATCAGATAGGGATCATCTCCCTTGTTCTCTTTCTCTTATCATGAGGATTATACTTTTTACTTCCTCATACACACAGATTAATATGAGATCATATCAAATTCCATTTTATTGCACTTAAGATGTGATAAAAATATCCATGCCATATTTCTAGTTATGTTATAATCACTAGATTGTCTCAAAATGACTACTTGATCAGAGTAATCAGAAAGATAACAATCTAAGAGTTCCATTCTTACCCTACCTTCAATAGTTTAATACCTGGCCAGGGTATGCAAGTACTGAGATTAGGTAGTATACACTTTGTTTACTATCATATTCCTTACTTTTCTTATTATCAAAAAAATAAGACTTAGCATCCCTAGATTTTCTCTAGGCATCACCTCTACACCTCATCCTCTTTCACAAAGATAAGAGCAATTATAAAGCATTTAAAAGAATATTAAACATAATATAAATTCTAGTCCTCATCATTTCTTCCCTATGTTCCCATAGGGAAATCAATAGGGAAGTCAATAATAGAAATCCTTCTTATGATTATCAGATAAAATCAAGAGAAGGTATATCAAAATGAAAAAGCTCTATCTGACTGTTACCCCTCGCGGTCATCTACCACTTTAGGTTGACTCAACACATAGAGTCTGGTTGTTTCATGTTGTTGATTTTGCCTTTTTACACCATTGGGTTGTAACTTTCGTAAGCCATGTTGAGTCTACCTCGGTTGTTGGGTCATTTCCTCCCATTTTTTTGAACAAGAGGGTTTAGTATGCTCAACATGTTCGTATCTATAACATGTTTTGTCCTCATACATGGTCTTATCAGGCTTATTACCAATGTAGAAGCTAAGTCAGAAGTTCTTATAGGTGGAAAGTTAGGACTTTTGCCTTTACTTAGTGACTACTGCCCTGGTGCACTAGACATTTATTGCACTGGTGGCACCAAAAACTTTTTCTTTTTAGAACAACTAGGCAAATGTCTCTAGAATTGTAGGGATCTTTCCTTAATTCTCAGCTTATTGCCCCTCCTTCGGCATTACCGTCACATATATACTATCTATCTATACTTATGGTAGAGTAAATTTTCTTGCCATATGTTAATCCTTCCCACATTTTCCACTGTTCCAACATGACTATGTCATTTAGGAACCCTTTCATAACCCAAAATTTCTGCATTGAGGACTGGTAACCTAGGTTGTAATGCTAGTATACAGTCTACTATATGCATCATTTTTGTCCTAACTTGTCCAATAAGAGCATAAAAATAGGATTGTCTATCCTGAATGGGTCAAGATGGGAATTCTCATGCACTCATTCTTCTGTTGCCTGATCCCTTACACCCTCTCTTGGTGCAACAACATTTCTCTTAGCAACGTGTTTCTCATGTTCTCCAGTCATTTTTTAAACTTCACCATTTCTTCTGCATAAGCAGAAGTCACTATAGAGTATATTGGAGGACACTAGAATAGACTTAACACCTTAGTCGTATGTCTCTGTAGACTCAGCGAACCTTAAGCTCTGATACCAAAACTTGTAGCCACCAAATCGACAGCCAAATCATTACTAATTATGCGGAATAATCATAAGTAGTGGATTAACAAAAATCACTAAAAATTAAAACCATTTTGCAAAGAGATCCACTTCCAGGAAACTCTTAAGAAGAGAACCAAAGTACTACATACATCATGGTTCACATTGTACATACCATGTACCATCTCATCTTGGGGATAGCATATAACAGTTGTTTTGTCAAACTATACATAAGCAACATAAAACCTCGAGGCGTACAAGCCAAAATCTCAGATCGTTCATAAAACCATTAAGTATTGAATCCAAGGACCTGAGAGTATTGATATGACACATAGGACTTATATCTACAAGACACGACAGACAGTACACTCAACCTGAGATGTTACAGTTGCCCCTGATGTTGTTGTCCTCCCTCTGATGTATGGTCCTTAACGCCTCGTCCGTGTCTACCTAAAAATGTTGGTGACCAATGGGGTGAGACCCATTTCCCAGCGAGAGATATAACTCTCCACCAACAATATTATTATCACAGTTAAAAAATATAAAATTGGGCAGAGGATTCTTTTACATTAATAAGCCGGATTTAATCACTATTTAAGTAGAGTAGAGCAATATCATCTTATGAAACATTGCAGCTATATATGATAAAGCAATAAATCATCTATTCATTCTATAAGGAATATGAATAACAAGTATAACCTCTTTCCATTTAATATGTATAAAATAAATGTAACATCAACCAATGATTTTCGTATTCAATCCTTAAGCAAATACGCTACACGGCTGATTACATTTTACAATCACACTTATGCCCTGAGGAGATGAGGTATACTGCTCATACTCCAACCGACCACTGCAAAGTCAAAATTGGTACCATACAAGGTCAATGGAAGAGTCGACTACCATGAGCTCACTTGTCTCGGTCAGTGTGAGACCATAAGCAGGACATCTCATGTCAAATGCTAAATAGCTTTCCAGGGTATACTAGAAACTTCACTATAGAGCTACAGCCGTAGCATGCGCTCTCTTCAGGATTGAGAGATTTCAGTTATCTACACATCAATCCCGACATTCATCATCATCGATAGATTCATGATACATCCATCCCGACATTTATAATGAAGGATTGAGAGATCTCAATTATCTACACATCAATCTCTCATTAGGGCGTAAGGATATTTGTGCCCATCACCACCGCATATTAAAAAATATTCCCTCCGGGAGATCCTATGGGAAAACCTGTTTCACCATTCAACAACTACTGACGTTGATGGATCTATGGTCAGGGCGCTACATGATGAAATTCCACTTGATTAATTAGGTGTATTACAATATCTTTTAGCATCAAACAAGTTTCAAACATGAATTATAACAGATGCTACAAATAAAGGTATAATACATTTAACAAGTACTTTTATAACCTTTGGAACACTTTGAATGCATAACACTTGGGATCTCAGTCCCTTATCACATTATTGGGAATTCTCATCTCTTAATATTATCATCATCATGATTACTAGATCTGGGTATTGAAACCTTTAGTTCATTACTAAACATTATTACCACTTCTCAGGTAACTAATACCTCTAGATCCTCAGACCAAGGTATACATGATACTTATTGCACAAGCATCTTACATGGCTCACAAGGCCCATTTAAATGTCTTGTCACCTCTCATTAGGCAACAACTATTCACATGGCTCATAAGGTTCATTTAAATATCTTGTCACCTCTTACTAGGCAACAACTATTCATATGGCTCACAAGGCCCATTAAACATCTTGTTAGCTCTCACTAGGCGACAACTATTCACATGGCTCACAAGGCTCATTTAAATATCTTGTCACCTCTCACTAGGCAACAACTATACACATGGCTCACAAAGCTCATTAAACATCTTGTCACCTCTCACTAGGCGACAACTATTCGCATGGCTAACAAGGCCCATTATTAGGGTTAGGGTTTCTCCTTTATAGATGAATAGGGTTTCAAGTTCATATTATCAATCCAAACCCTAAATCATTGCTCCACACATCTAGGAGAATCCATTGATATCATAAGTATTCAATCATACTTATTTATTCTCATCATTTATCATTAAGTGATTATCAACACAAGGTATGAGTTTCTCTCTCATCCTCACTAGAATATTGATTACATCATTCTTTATTAACTTGTCTTAACCCTTTCTCAAGGAATGTTAGCCTACACTTATCAAAGTGCATTTAACTCATTACATCTTAATGTAACAATTGACATGACACACTTCTTATGTTACTCATCCAAGAAAATTGGATTTGAGGTTCATCAAGGTGTATCTACCTTGAGGTTTTGGATGTGATATTTATCATGCCTTGGTATATCACTTCCATCATCACTTTTAACTTATTTAAGTTTATCAAATTATCTTTTATGAGGGTATTTCTCATCCTAATACTTTATGCACTAACTCATCACATTTATCCTGTTGTGTATTAGCCATAAGTCACACACTTGAATTACCCAACTATCATCAAGTGATATGGACTCATCTCGGGTTAAGGCATTGTTGATATAGGGTTGACCATTATCAACCACTTTAGGTGTTTCACCTATCAAGGCATTAATCATACCATTACTTGGTGTTACACTCATTACTCCTAAGAGTGTCTTGCCCTCACCTTTACAAGGTGTATTGGGTTGAATCATGTATGTCAAGTTGAAAACATGTATTGTGTTAGGTGTATATTGAGCTAGACATCATCATATACCTCATACCCTTACCCATAAAGGTATCAACCCTTCCAACCATATGGTGTATTACCTTCACCATACATGGATATAACATCCTCACCTTACTTGAAGATATTGGCCACATAATACTTTAGTATATTGACCATCACATGTTCTAGGGTATTAATCACCTGACCACTTTTTTCATCTAGTGTATTGAGTTACCCACCATGTCATTTTAAAAATGTGTTCTCAACACCATATCATCCAAGAGGTGTATGCTTAACCCAATATCGGTTTAGAGGTGTATGCTTAACCCAATATCAGTTTAGAGGTGTATGCTTGCTACCCATATCACTTTAGAGGTGTATGTTGTTTACCATATTGGGAAAGAGGTGTATGTGTGCTTCACACCATATCAAGAAAAGATGTGTATTCTTGCTTTCCATATCACTTTAGAGGTGTATGTGTGCTTCACACCATATCGGGCAAAGAGGTGTGTGCTTGCTTCACACCATATCAGGAAAAGAGGTGTGCTTGCTTCACACCATATCGGGCAAAGAGGTGTGTGATTGCTTCACACCATATTGGGCAAAGAGGTGTGTGTGTGTGGTTCACACCATATCGGGCAAAGAGGTGTGTGCACGCTTCACACCATATCAGGCAAAGAGGTGTGTGTGTGCTTCACACCATATCAGGCAAAGAGGTGTGTGTGTGCTTCACACCATATCGGGAAAAGAGGTGTGTCTATGCTTCACACCATATCGCGCAAAGAGGTGTATGTGTGCTTCACACCATATAGGGCAAAGAGGTGTGTGTGTGTGCTTCACACCATATCGGGCAAAGAGGTGTGTGTGTGCTTCACACCATATCAGGCAAAGAGGTGTGTGTTTCAACCCGATATCACTTTACCCTTGATGATGTCATCACCATCAACCTCTAGACTCTTGTTCTTAGTATTCCAAGACATGGACAACAGTACCATGAAGCTTTTAGAACTCAAAGGATCATCAATTATTCAAGAGAAATCGAAATTGCAAGTAGATCAACAAGTATGATAGAATTGAAAGTGCATAATAATATAATTGGGTTCAAGTTATATAACCCACCTCAAGAACAACTCCAAAGATCCAAGCTCCAAAGCTCCACATTCCTAAGGTTGAAGATGACTTCACAACTCCTTTATATGCAAATAATCACCATGGATAAGCATTTGGTGAAGAAGAAAAGAAAGGAAGATCATAACCCTAGATTCATGCTTCAATCCAAGGTTGAAGATGATCGTGGCCTCACCTTAGGGTTAAGTATTGAGCTCCATCTTGCTCCTTAGCACCTTTCACGATACCTCACTACTCATGCACGATATGACATCACTTGTGGCTGATATCCCCTTCACTTGTGGCCAAAAACACTCCACTATGGCCGATATCACCTTGCTAGGTTGATATCACCTTGCTAGGCCGATATCAACTTGGTAATGCCAATACCCAAGGCCTATGCATGATACCACTTCACCTATGCACGATACAAGGACCCTATGCACGATATCTTAGAGCAAGGAGGTGGTAGGATTAGAAAAATTTCACTAAGGGGTGAAAGTAAGGGTATGTATACTTGTGGTTCATGAAAAAGTGTGTATATGAGGTGTCATCAATTTACTACTAGTAGGTGCCACATGGACATGCATGGATTGACACATGTACTTGCATGCACTCCATCTTTATCTTGCCATGAAAAATAAAAAGTTGAGGATAATTCAAGGGATAAAGGTCGGCCCCCTTTGGTTATCTTCTAGGACAAGCCACTTCCACTCATATTATTATTATATTCACAAATCAATGCAACCTTTCCCAAGGAAAGTTGCAAGCCAATATCCATTGCTTTATTGAGGTGCTTAGATAGTTTTTGAAATTTCAAAGAGTTAAAAACACGATATGGTGGTCTCCTCTTTGGATCCTTGTCCGATAGGGACTCCCATTTAACACTACAACCCGATACACTCAATACAAGCTCAAATTAGGGTTTCCATTCAACCCCTTTCTTGGTCTTTTCATCACCAAGAATAATACCACTCATAAATGATTTAAACATGGTGTCTCATTCATTATATCTACTCTAAATGATACATAGAGGAAGTAGGAACACTCTAGAGGTGGTAATTTTTATATCAACCCTACATTTTTGGTAAATTACAATTTGTACAAAAATTGGTGCACAAGGTACTAGCATTATTCACACACGTTCAAAATTGGTATTTAGGCTTACCACAAGCAACCACTTAGCATAATTCTCTCTCTTATGATGCTAAAACACTTAAGGCATGTTCAGCATGTGACATTTTTCAATATAACCCATTATCTTGGGTAAATTGCACTTTGGTCCAAAACAAAGGAACCTTGCTCAAACACTATTCAAACAGGACCAAACTTGAAACATAAGTGTGTCACATGATAAAAAAACTCCTTAGAAGATTATATTAAAGTTCTAAGTAACTTACTTGACAAAACAAACAGGGTTACCTCATAACCTAGGTCAAGGTCATTACAATTTATAAACCCCTAACAAGGATTTCGTCCCTAAAATCCTAGATGAAGGAAGACAATTGTCATTCATGTATCATCAAGTCTCCACATAACATCTTGATGTCATGGAGATGACATATGACTTTGACCAGCACAAAGTTATTCATTTAAAGATCATCCTAAGATCTGTCACATATGACACATACTCAGTTTTCATTTCCATTACCGACTGTAGAGTCAACTCTGTGTCAGGTAACACTTTTCTTAGTTAGAGAAGCATTATACATACCTTATTTAACTTAGGTCAAATCTTATTGATTTTCCACTTTCTCAACTTACAACTTATGTGATAAGATCCTTGACCTTGGGAGTTTTCCATACTCCCCACTTAGTTTAGCATTTCACTTTCAAGGAGATATCAGGGCTATGTTTTGTCACCCACTTGGGACTACAAGTCTTATCGTATATCTTTAGTGCCACTCTAATCTGTTGACACAACACAAAACTTACTTATGACTTGTACCAACTATCCCGTTAGCTATTTATTTTCTTGTCATAAGGAGAGGCTACTTATTAAAGAAGAACTTATCTCAGAGATATCTCTATATGTTATGTATAAGTTGCCTCAACAGATCTAGATAGGGGTATTCTAAGGAATTTAATTTTAGCCTGATAAGCTTTTCTCACAATGATTCTACAATTATTTCTTCAATTGATACATCCTTATTGATGTTATGTTTATGCAGAGCATAAACCCCTAACATATGATATCCATACTATAGTATGTAACTATACCAATCCCAAAGTCGGCCCTTTTAAGAAATGAAACATTAATCATCTTATCAAGAGTCATGTTTTCATTTTCTCATATCACCTGATAC
Source organism: Alisma plantago-aquatica (assembly GCA_963693085.1). Lineage (NCBI taxonomy): Eukaryota > Viridiplantae > Streptophyta > Magnoliopsida > Alismatales > Alismataceae > Alisma > Alisma plantago-aquatica. The sequence continues at coordinate 172,460,125 of OY856414.1, read as the reverse complement.
TTTTTATATACCAGGATTCCTTACTTTGGTATCTGTCACATGTGTCAAAAACACATCACATCATCATCATTTCCATCTCTCTGTTGTTATTACCAAAGCCACACATATAAAAGGATCTTTCTTTCATCTTTGGGACATTATTTATTACACATATCTTTATCTTAGAACCAAAGTCCAAGATGAACTGATACTTTTCTAAGTATCCATCAATGGATTATTTCTAATCCATGCACAACAAGTGTCATAGTACTTACTTGATTGACATGTCCCTAAAAGGAGAGAACACAAAGAAACATATTCCTCTTATCACCCCATCATCACCCAGGGTTGTTTATCAAAGAGAAGAGATTATCATCTCCTCTAATTATTGCATGAACTTTCAACTGTTCATGAGCCATTTACTCTTGTTTCATCCTAGGTTCCTTGCCATCAGCATAGGAATTATAAGGATGATTACATGTCATCACTCCTTTCATTATTATTGTCTAACATGTTCGTGAACATTTTGTGCTTTTATCACATTTTCCATTTTCATATCATGAGAAAAGATCTTTACTATTCACACAAACTTTATCAGACATGGATCATCTCCCTTGTTCTCTTTCTCTTATCATGAGGATTATACTTTTTACTTCCTCATACTCACATATTGAAATGAGATCATCTCATATTCCATTTTATTTCACTTAGGATGTGATAAAAATATCCATGCCATATTTCCAGTTTTGTTATACTCACTAGATTGTCTCAAAATGACTACTTGATCAGAGTAATCAGAAAGATAACAATCTAAGAGTTCCATACTTACCCTACCTTCAATAGTTGAATACATGGCCAGGGTATGCAAGTACTGACATTAGGTTGTATGCACTTTGTTTACTATCATATTCCTTACTTTTCTTATTATCAAAAACATAAGACTTAGCATCCATGTATTTTCTCTAGGAATCACCTCTACACCTCACCCTCTTTCATACAGATAAGAGCAATTATAAAGCATTTAAAAGAATACTGAATAGAATATAAATTCTAGTCCTCATCATTTATTCCCTATGTCCCCATAGGGAAATCAATAGTGAAGTTAATAACAGCAATCCTTCTTATGATTATCAGATAAAATCAAGAGAAGGTATATCAAAATGAAAAGGCTCTATCTGACTGTTACCCCTCACGGTCATCTACCCCTTCAGGTTGACTCAACACATAGAGTATAGTTGTTTCATGTTGTTGTTTTTGCCTTTTTATACTATTGGGTTGTAACATTCGTAAGCCCTATTTAGTCTACCTCGATTGTTGGGTCATTGCCTCCCTTCTTTATAAACAAGTGGGTTTAGTATGCTCAACATGTTTGTATCTATAACATGTTTTGTCCTCGTACATGGTATTATCAGTCTTATTACCGATGTAGAAGCTAAGTCAGAAGTTCTTACAGGTGGAAAGTTAGGACTTTTGCCTTTACTTAGTGGATACTGCCATGGTGCACTAGGCATTTATTGCACTGGTGGCACCAAAAACTTTGTCTTTTTAGAACAACTAGGAAAATGTCTCTAGAATTATAAGGACCTTTCCTTAATTCTCAGCTTATTGCCCCTCCTTGGGCATTACCATCACAGATATACTATATGTCTATACTTATGGCAGAGTCTATTTTCTTGCCATATGTTAATCCTTCCCACATTTTCCATTGTTCCAACGTGACTATGTCATTCAGGAACCCTTTTAGAATCCAAAATTTCTGCATTGAGGACTGATAACCTAGGTTTTAATGCTAGTATCCAGTCTACTATATGCATCACTGTTGTCCTAACCTGCCCAACAAGAGCATAAAAATAGGATTATCTATCTTGATTGGGTCAAGATGGGAATTCTCAAGCATTCGTTCTTCTCTTTCCTGATCCCTTGCACCCTCTCTTAGTGCAACAATATTTCTCTTAGCAATGTGTTCCTCATGTTCTCCAGTCATTTTTTAAACTTCACCCTTTCTTCTGCATAAGCAGAAGTCACTATAGAGTATACTGGAGGACACTAGAACAGACTTAACACCTTAGCCCTATGTATCTTTAGACTCAGCGAACCTTAAGCTCTGATACCAAAACTTATAACGACCGCCACCAAATCGACAGCCAAATCATTACTAATTATGCAGAATAATCATAAGTAGAGGATTAACAAAAATCACTAAAAATTAAAACCATTTTGTAAAGAGATCCACTTCCAGGAAACTCTTAAGAAGAGAACCAAAGTACTACATACATCATGGTTCACATTGTACATACCATATATCATCTCATCTTGGGGATAACATATAACAGTTGTTTTTCCAAACTATACATAAGCAACATAAAACCTCGAGGCGTAAAAGCCAAAATCTCATATCGTTCATAAAACTGTTAAGTATTGACTCCAAGGACCTGAGAGTACAGAGACGACACATAGGACGTATATCTACAAGACACGACAGACAGTACACTCAACCTGAGATGTTACTGTTGCCCCTGATGTTGTTGTCCTCCCTCTGCTGTATGATCCCTAACTCCTCACGCGTCCACCTAAAAATGATGGTGACCAACGGGGTGAGACTCATGTCCCAGCAAGAGATATAACTCTCTGCCAACAATATTATTATCACAGTTAAATAGTATAAAACTGGGCAGAGGATTCTTTTACATTAATAAGCAGGATTTAATCACTGTTTAAGCAGAGTAGAGCAATATCATCTTCTAAAGCATTGCAGCTATATATGATAAAGTAGTAAATCATCTATTCATTTTATAAGTAATATGAAGAACATGTATAACACCTATCCATTTAAGATGTATAAAATAAATGTAACATCAACTAATGATTTTCGTATTCAATCCTTAAGCAAATACACTACATGGCTGATTAAATTTTACAATCACACTTATGCCCTGAGGAGATGAGGTATACCACTCATACTCCAACTGACCACTGTAAAGTCAAAATCAGTACCATACAAGGTCAATGGAAGAGCCAGTTGCCATAACCTTGAAAACTACTAGAGGGGGGTGAATAGAGTTTTATAGAAAATTTAACAATTTTGAACTCAAGCAACCACAAAGAAAAATATTGGACAAGGAGACACAAGGGTTTAGAGTGGTTCCTTCCTTAGCAAATACTAAGGTAGTCAGTCCACTACCCGGTTGCTTACCCAACCGGGATTTGAAAAGAAATTTATTTTATTACCTCTCAAGGAATTACATAAAATACAATCTCTTTTCCCTAAACCCTTCAAGCAGCCTTCACCTAGAAGTAATCGCCCAACTCGAAGCAGCCTTCCCTTGAAGTAGATGCACCAACTCCCGTTGCACCAGCCTTCTGAAGTAGCTTCCCGTGCGATAGCCTTCTTGAAGTAGCTTGAAGTCCCCTTCTCCTCCGAGAAGTCAACCCTCTCCAATCCGCAGCCTCCAACCCTAGGAGTAGCAAGGAGAGTACAAAGAATAAATAGGAACAAGAAAGAAATAGAGAAATTACAACTTATCCTTTAAGCCCGAGGCTTGATATGCCTAGATCAAGCGTAAGATCTCCTAGCCAAGTATGTGAACTTGTAATTGCTGTGGGTAGGAGAATCTAGCCTATAGGACACGAGATTGAGCTAAGAAGAATGTAGGCCAATGATCACAGTGCTCAAATTGCTTGCAAAAGATTGCTCAAGTATGCTCAAGAGTATTCTCAAGTGTAACAAGTGAATTCTAGTGTCCTATGGCTTGTCCTATTTATAGGAATGGCCTAAGTATGCTTAAGGACGTTCTAGACAACTTCTAGGGGTTTCTAAGTGCTTAACTAGCCGTTAGGTACAAAGTTGTTGCTTTAACAACGGCTAATTAATTTATTCTGCAGTTGCTGCCAGAGACCATCTCGGTCGAGGAATGGTCGACCGAGACACCTACTCGGTCGAAGTTTTGTCGACCGACAGGCTCTCTGGATTAACGTTCATTTGCAACTGCCAACTACTTTGTCTGTTGTGTCTAACGGCTACTTTGGATCTTTCTCGGTCGAGAAGATGGTCGACCGAGAGTGTCTCGGTCGAGGAGTTTGTCGACCGAGAATGATCCTGTTTCAAGATTTCAATTTAAGCATTAATTATATGTGTGAGTGTGCAAAGGTGATCCTAATTAACTGAGATGACATGTCTAACTATGGTGTTTGGCTAAGGAAAATCTAACGCTTGATTTACATGCAAATCTAAGTACTTGTACATTATACATTTGTACAAGTTTTACAATATTGATTACATTGCATGAAAATATAACTAAGTAAGCTCTTGGATTTTCCCTTACTACTTTGTCATCCTGCTTAGTCCTGCACACTCAAGTAGCTTGTTAGATTAATAAGAATGAAATGTTTGTCATCATCGAAACAAAGGGATTTATCATAATATCCAATTTATCCAACAATCTCCCCCTTTTTGAAGATGACAAACATTTCCTAAATATGAAATAAGGAAATATAAAGCATGTGAGTTTCATACCTGAAAATTTTCCTTTTGTAGCCATTTATGTTTTGCAAGTGAGTGCTGGCCAAGATGTGATGAAACTCATTTATATTTTTGATTTTTATATTCTTTCTCCCCCTTTGTCATTTCAAAAAGATATCCAAGTTGAATGTTTTATTTTTCTTCTCCCCCTTAATATAATGCTCCCCATTAATTAGAGATCCTATTAGAAACATGGATTTTTATCTAATTTATCCTCAATTTGTTTCTCAATCATTTGCAAAGGATGTTAAGCCTTGAAATGATATGAGATTCCTTTAAGCATATGATGAATGTATATTGATTTCTCATGTATCAAAGGATGTTAAGCCCTAGATTAAATGAGAATCCTCTAAGCTTAGAGTACATAGAAATGTCTCCATCCAAAAGCAAGGGATGTTAAGCCCTGTTTTGGGTAGAGAGTTCCTTCAAGTACAAGATACCATTTTCAATAAATTCATAAATTTCTTTATAATCAATGAAAAGTTCCAGCTACACATGGTGGTTACAATGTTTTTGTAAGCTTCTTCAATCAAATGGTCAAAGTTTGTTTTTATGATCTCCCCCTTAGATATCCCAAATAAAGACTTAAATGATTTGCAATATGTTTGAAGATTGTCCATATGCAAAAAAAAAATATTCTGTTTCACAAATGATGTTCAACATGCATCCTTGGTTTAAAATTATTGGATGAGAAATCATTTGCAGCAGAAATATTTCAGACTTGACAGCAGAGACCTGCTCGGTCGACGATTTCTCGACCGACAGTGTTCTCGGTCGACTAGTGACTCGACCGAGAATGTTTCTGGAGAACTGTTTGTCATAGATCATTATTAATTTAGCCACAAGATTTTATTTATTTCTTCCTTTATTTTGTATGCTCTGCAATAATAGTCTTTATAATCTGTTTATTTACAAGATGTCTCATATGCGAAAAGATATCCATCCAAATCAACAAAAGGATAAACAATTTCATTAATAAGCATGGAAAGATTGACACATCATACAGAAGTAATCCATAACAATCATTCAAAGCAAGTAATGTACAACTAATATTACTCCAACACTCACTGGAAAGATTTAAGAATTACATCAACGTCCGGATCTTTCCCAATAAATGGCTCAGTTCCATAGTATTGGACCAAGGTTTGCCAATCTAGAGCTTTCGTCTTGGTTAAAGCATATGCTTCCAAGAATGTAGGAACTCGGTCAAATCGGAAATGAGCAACAATATCTTGCAATTGCATAGATGAAAATTGAGTATGTGTTAGATCCATGGATGGTGGAGGTGGAGTTTGATAGTAGTTGTACGAAGGATTGTATGGATTGAGCATGCCTGGATTTAAAGAATATGGATATTCATCGGTTTGGTTTGGGGAAAGGGTTTGCATTCTTTGGTTTAAATATGTCATGGCATGATGATTGTAGTCTAATTGTCTACTAAGGTGATATTGGGAGCCAGCAATATAAGTAAGAGTATTTTGAATGGGGTCCTGTGGTAGGGTAGAAGGAGGAGGTGGTGGTATGTCTTGATGAGATGTTTCTCCTTCTACTCTAGCCCTTTTGTGACCAAAATCTATTCCCATTTTCTCTACGGTATTTTTACTTATCTTTTGTGGTCGACGCTCCCATGTATATCCCATATCCTCAATGTTTGTTTTAAGAAAATGTTGAGTAATTTGGCAAACGAAATCCGCATGTGGTGGGTTGCCAGAAAACTCAATCATGTTTTTAAGAATTATACGGATGAAGTTTGTGGGAATGCGGCTTATGATGGCATAAATGAGGCACATACGGAATATTGGAACTTCAGATTTGTTGGCTCTAGGGTTGGATACATTTCTTTTTCTTTTATTTTTTCTTTTTTTTTATATTTTCTTATCCTTTTTTTATAACATTTTCTATTCATTTCAAGTGCACTATAGGCTGTTTCTAATTCAACTATTTCAAAGATCAGTTTGAGATAAGACATATGTGTATCAAAGTGATACTTAATTAAATTTTTGATTTTGTTATCCTGATATGTTAAGTTGAGATAGACATAAGGATATGCAAATTAAGATCTTTTGGTCATATCTCAACTTAGTCTAATCAATTTAATTTGGTTTTGGAACCCATACCATCTCAACATTCTTTTTCTTGTATGGGCATGAAAAAGAATAATGTCCAAGGCGTGAGCAATAATGGCAACAAATTGAATCAACCTCAAGCCTTTTTCTATGATTTTGCCCTGTGTTGTCATTGGGTGAGGGTGTCTTTTTGGGTACATATATGGGTTGATAGTTTTGTGGCTTACTCCGACTAGGTTGTTGATGTGATTTTTCTTTAGGTTTATAACCCAGTCCTCTTCTCCCTATTTGATGATAGGAGTTATCCAATATTCTATCAAGGATTCCATTGTTGTTTAACCTACTAACTTCTCGTTGTAACTTAACGATCTCATCCATTCTATTCTTAATATCTAGTTTTGCTTGATCTAGATTGGATGATAAAGAATTTCTTTCTTTTACTATATTGTCATAATCTACATGTGTACACAAAATAGGTTGTTTTTGAAGGTCATTTAACTTTGCAAGTAATTCAACCTTTTCTTGATATAGAAGATCATAATTTGTTTCTAGAGTAAAAATCTTCACTTCACTATTACTTAGAGATGATTTCAAAGTACGGTTTTCAGAAGCAATGTCATCTTTTTCGAAAGCAAGAGTATTCAGTTTAGCATATAAATCGTCATTTTCAGATGTAAGAGCAAGAAGTCTAGTATTTAACTCATCGTTTGTTTTACTAAATTTCTTTAATTTCTTCTTGCACTCAATATACTTATTGTGAGTTTCTTCAAGACTAGAAATTAGCTCTTCTTTTGATAAATCTAGAAGGCTTACCTCTTCTTCTTCTTCCTCATTGGTTGTAGCAATGAAACAATTCTTATGGACCTCTTTCTTCTTTTCTTTCCATGGACAGCCGATTGTTGTATGGTTTGTTCCTAAACACCAATTGCAGCTTGTTGAAAGTTGGTCCAAGTTGCTCCTTTGTCTGTGGTCGTAGTCACCTCCACCCTTCATTCTTCAAGACCTGGTTAGGGTTCCTTGAAGCCTGCTCTGATACCAATTGAAAACTACTAGAGGGGGGTGAATAGAGTTTTATAGAAAATTTAACAATTTTGAACTCAAGCAACCACAAAGAAAAATATTGGACAAGGAGACACAAGGGTTTAGAGTGGTTCCTTCCTTAGCAAATACTAAGGTAGTCAGTCCACTACCCGGTTGCTTACCCAACCGGGATTTGAAAAGAAATTTATTTTATTACCTCTCAAGGAATTACATAAAATACAATCTCTTTTCCCTAAACCCTTCAAGCAGCCTTCACCTAGAAGTAATCGCCCAACTCGAAGCAGCCTTCCCTTGAAGTAGATGCACCAACTCCCGTTGCACCAGCCTTCTGAAGTAGCTTCCCGTGCGATAGCCTTCTTGAAGTAGCTTGAAGTCCCCTTCTCCTCCGAGAAGTCAACCCTCTCCAATCCGCAGCCTCCAACCCTAGGAGTAGCAAGGAGAGTACAAAGAATAAATAGGAACAAGAAAGAAATAGAGAAATTACAACTTATCCTTTAAGCCCGAGGCTTGATATGCCTAGATCAAGCGTAAGATCTCCTAGCCAAGTATGTGAACTTGTAATTGCTGTGGGTAGGAGAATCTAGCCTATAGGACACGAGATTGAGCTAAGAAGAATGTAGGCCAATGATCACAGTGCTCAAATTGCTTGCAAAAGATTGCTCAAGTATGCTCAAGAGTATTCTCAAGTGTAACAAGTGAATTCTAGTGTCCTATGGCTTGTCCTATTTATAGGAATGGCCTAAGTATGCTTAAGGACGTTCTAGACAACTTCTAGGGGTTTCTAAGTGCTTAACTAGCCGTTAGGTACAAAGTTGTTGCTTTAACAACGGCTAATTAATTTATTCTGCAGTTGCTGCCAGAGACCATCTCGGTCGAGGAATGGTCGACCGAGACACCTACTCGGTCGAAGTTTTGTCGACCGACAGGCTCTCTGGATTAACGTTCATTTGCAACTGCCAACTACTTTGTCTTTTGTGTCTAACGGCTACTTTGGATCTTTCTCGGTCGAGAAGATGGTCGACCGAGAGTGTCTCGGTCGAGGAGTTTGTCGACCGAGAATGATCCTGTTTCAAGATTTCAATTTAAGCATTAATTATATGTGTGAGTGTGCAAAGGTGATCCTAATTAACTGAGATGACATGTCTAACTATGGTGTTTGGCTAAGGAAAATCTAACACTTGATTTACATGCAAATCTAAGTACTTGTACATTATACATTTGTACAAGTTTTACAATATTGATTACATTGCATGAAAATATAACTAAGTAAGCTCTTGGATTTTCCCTTGCTACTTTGTCATCCTGCTTAGTCCTGCACACTCAAGTAGCTTGTTAGATTAATAAGAATGAAATGTTTGTCATCATCGAAACAAAGGGATTTATCATAATATCCAATTTATCCAACAAACCTCACTTGTCTCGATCAGTGCGAGACCACAAGAAGGACATCTCGTGTCAACTGCTAAATAGCTTTCCAGGGTATACCAGCAACTTCGTAATAGAGCTACAGCCACAACATGCACTCTCTTCAGGATTGAGAGATTTTAGTACACATCAATCATGGCATTCATCATCATCAGGAGATTCATGATACATCCATCCCGACATTTGTAATGAAGGATTAATAAATCTCAATTATCTACACATAAATCCCTCATTAGGGAGTAAGGATATTCACGCCCATCACCCTCGCATATTCAAAAATATGCCCTCCAGGAGATCCTGTGGGCAAACCTATTTCACCATTCAACAGCTACTGACGTTGATGGATCTATGGTCAGGGCTCTACATGATGAAATTCCACTTGATTAATTAGGTTCATTACAATATCTTTTAGCATCAAACAAGTTTAAAAATAAATTATAACAGATGCTACAAAGAAAGGTGTAATACATTTAACAAGTACTTTTATAACCTTTGGAACACTTTGAATGCATAATACTTGGGATCTCATTCCCTTATCACATTATTGGGAATTCTCATCTCTTAATATTATCATCATTGTGATTACAAGATCTGGCTATTCAAACCCTTAGTTCATTACTGAACATTGTTACCACTTATCAGGTAACTAATACCTCTAGGTCCTCAGACCAAGGTATACATGATACTTATTGCACAAGCATCTTACATGGATCACAAGGCCCATTTAAATGTCTTGTCACCTCTCACTAGGCAACAACTATTCACATGGCTCACAAGGCTCATTTAAATATCTTGTCACCTCTTACTAGGCAACAACTATTCATATGTCTCACAAGGCCCATTAAACATCTTGTCAGTTCTCACTAGGCGACAACTATTCTCATGGCTCACAAGGCTCATTTAAATATCTTTTCACCTCTCACTAGGCAACAACGATTCACATGGCTCAAAAGGCCCATTAAACATCTTGTCACCTCTCACTAGGCGACAACTATTCACATGGCTCACAAGGCCCATTATTAGGGTTAGGGTTTCCCCTTTATAGCCGGATAGGGTTTCAAGTTCATATTATCAATCCAAACCCTAAATCATTGCTCCACACATCTAGGAGCATACATTGATATCATAAGTATTCAATCATATTTATTTATTCTCATCATTTATCATTAAATGATTATCAAGACAAAGTATGAGTTTCTCTCTCATCCTCACTAGGATATTGATTACATCAATATTTATTAACTTGGCTTAACCCTTTCTCAAGGTATGTTAGCCTACACTTATCAAAGTGCATTTAACTCATTACATCTTAATGTAACAATTGACATGACACACTTCTTATGTTACTCATCCAAGTAAATTGGATTTGAGGTGCGTCAAGGTGTATCAACCTTGAGGTGATGGATATGATATTTATCATGCCTTGGTATATCACTTCCCTCATCACTTTTAACTTACTTAAGTTTATCAACTTATCTTTTATTAGGTTATTTCTCATCCTAATACTTTATGTACTAACTCATCACATTTATCCTGTTGTGTATTGGCCATAAGTCACACGCTTGAATTACCCAACTATCATCAAGTGATATGGACTCATCTCGGGTTAAGGCATTGTTGATATAGGGTTGACCATTATAAACCACTTTAGGTGTTTCACCTATCAAGGCATTAATCATACCATTACTTGGTGTTACACTCATTACTCCTAAGAGTGTCTTGCCCTCACCTTTACAGGGTGTATTGGGTTGAATCATGTATGTCAAGTTGAACACATGTATTGCGTTAGGTGTATATTGAGCTAGGCATCAACATATCCCTCATATTCTTACCCTTATGGTATCAACCCTTCCAATCATATGGTGTATTACCTTCACCATACATTTATATAACATCCTCACCTCACTTGAAGATAGTGTCCACATAATACTTTAGTGTATTGGCCATCACATGTTCTAGGGTATTAACCACCTTACTACTTTTTTCATCTAGTGTATTGGGTTACCCACCATATCGTTTTAGAGATGTGTTCTCAACACCATATCATCCAAGAGGTGTATACTTAACCCAATATCGGTTTAGAGGTGTATGCTTAACCTAATATCAGTTTAGAGGTGTATGAATTGCTACTCATATCACTTTATAGGTGTATGTGTACTTACCATATCGGGCAAGAGGTGTATGTGTGCTTCGCACCATATCAGGCAAAGAGGTGTATGCTTGTTTGCCATATCACTTCAGAGGTGTATGTGTGCTTCACACCATATCGGGCAAAGAGGTGTGTGCTTGCTTCACACCATATCAGGCAAAGAGGTGTGTGTGTGTGTGATTCACACCATATCGGGCAAAGAGGTGTGTGTGTGCTTCACACCATATCAGGCAAAGAGGTGTGTTCCTACTTCACACCATATCGACTAAAGAGGTGTGTGTGTGATTCACACCATATCTGGCAAAGAGGTGTGTGCGCACTTCACACCATATCGGGAAAAGAGGTGTGTGTGGGCTTCACACCATATCGGGCAAAGAGGTGTGTGTGTGTGTGCTTCACACCATATCAGGAAAATAGGTGTGTGTGCTTCACACCATATCGCGCAAAGAGGTGTGTGTGTGCTTCACTTCATATTGGGCAAAGAGGTGTGTGTGTGCTTCACACCATATCGGGCAAAGAGGTGTGTGTGTGCTTCACACCATATCAGGCAAAGAGGTGTGTGTTTCAACCCGATATCACTTTACCCTTGATGATATCATCACCATAAACCTATAGACTCTTGTTCTTACTATTCTAAGTCATGGAAAATAGTCTGATGAAGCTTTTAGAACTCAAAGAATCATCAATTATTCAAAAGAAATTGAAATTTCAAGTAGATCAACAAGTATGACAGAATTGAAAGTGCATACTAATATAATTGGGTTCAAGTTATATAACCCACCTTAAGAACAACTTCAAAGCTCCAAGCTCCAAAGCTCCACGTTCCTAAGGTTGAAGATGACTTCACAACTCCTCTATATGCAAAGAATCACCATGGATAAGCATTTGGTGAAGAAAAAAAGAAAGGAAGATCATAACCCTAGATTCATGCTTCAATCCAAGGTTGAAGATGATCATGGCCTCACCTTAGGGTTAAGAATTAAACTCCATCTTTCTCCTTAGCACCTTGCACGATACCTCACTACTCATGCACGATATGACATCACTTGTGGCTGATATCCCCTTCACTTGTGGCCAAAAACACTCCACTATGGCCGATATCACCTTGCTAGGTTGATATCACCTTGCTAGGCCGATATCAACTTGGTAATGCCAATACCCAAGGCCTATGCACGATACCACTTCACCTATGCACGATACAAGGACCCTATGCACGATATCTTAGAGCAAAGAGGTGGTAGGATTCGAAAATTTTCACTAAGGGGTGAAAGGAAGGGTATGTATACTTGTGGTTCATGAAAAAGTGTGTATATGAGGTGTCATCAATTTACTACTAGTAGGTGCCACATGGCCATGCATGGATTGACACATGTACTTGCATGCACTCCATCTTTATCTTGCCATGAAAAATAAAAACTTGAGGATAATGCAAGGGATAAGGGTCGGCCCCCTTTGGTTATCTTCTAGGACAAGCCACTTCCACTCATATTATTATTATATTCACAAATCAATGCAACCTTTCCCAAGGAAAGTTGCAAGCCAATATCCATTGCTTTATTGAGGTGCTTAGCTCATTTTTGAAAATTCAAAGATTTAACAACACGATATGGGGGTCTCCTCTTTGGATCCTTGGCTGATAGGGACTCCCATTTAACACTACAACCTAATACGCTCAATACAAGCTCAAATTAGGGTTTCCATTCAACCCCTTTCCTGGTCTTTTCATCACCAAGAATACTACCACTTATAAATGATTTAAACATTGTGTATCATTCATTCTCTCTCCTATAAATGATACATAGAGGAAGTAGGAATACTCTATAGGTGGTAATTTTCATATCAACCCTACATTTTGGATAAATTATAATTTGTACCAAAATTGGTGCACAAGGTACTAGCATTATTCAAACAAGTTCAAACTTGGTATTTAGGCTTTCCACAAGCCACCACTTAGCATCATTCTCTATCTTATGATGCTAAAACACTTAAGGCGTGTTCAACATGTGACATTTTGCAATATAACCCCTTATCTTGGGTAAATTGCACTTTGGTCCAAAACAAAGGAACATTGCTCAAACATTATTCAAACAGGACCAAACTTGAAACATAAGTGTGTCACATGATAAAAAAAACTCCTTATAGGATTATATTAAAGTTCTAAGTAACTTACTTAGCCAAAACAAACAGGTTCACCTCATAACCCAGGTCAGGGTCATTACAATCATGGTGTGTCAGATCAACACATCTAGGTGTGTCGGATGAGCTCATCCAAGGTATCGGTTTAGACCCTCTTGTAGTGTATCGGTTAACCTCACAAGAGATGTGACAGGCAACCCCACTTGAAAGTGTGCGGGCTTCTCTACTTGAAGGTGTGACGGGTTGTTAGGGTTAGGGTTTCAGTAACATATCACAGATGACGGGTTAACCTCAACAAGGCATGTCGATCTAGCCAACATATCAGTTTAGGCATCCCCAAGATGACTTGTTACATGATGTTGGTCTATGCACCCCAAGTCATGACGACCAGCCACAACATAGTGTATATGTGTGGACTTGTCATCTTAAACCTTAGGAAGATCAACCACTAATCCATTTACTATCATGACAAGAAGGTTCAAGGTATGGATAGCAAACCAAACGAGATTCCTTCATCAAAACAGTTCTTAAAACCATTACTAACTACTAACATAGATCTAGATATGAAGAACAACATAGGCATATGAAAGAGTGAAAATAACAAAGGAGGTAAAGAGTTATATAACCTGCCTCAAGAAGGTATTTTTAAGGGTTCAAGCTCCATGATCAAACCTCCAAAGCACACGTTCTAGATGTGTAAGATATCCCATAAAGAGTCCCAACTCGATCTCAACATCACCTCAAGAAAGAAGAAGAAGAAGAAGATGCCATGGTTATGATAGCTCAAGAAGAAAGGAAAAAGAGAGAGTACCATATCCTAATCATCCTTCATCTAAGGTATGATCCATGGATGAGAGAGGAAGAAGAAGATGAGGAAGAGAGATTGAAGAAATGGCCATCAAAGAAACATAACTCACCAAGATGGAAGTTCAACAAGGAATCACCATGAGCAAGGAACTTGGCCTCCCGAGCTCCATGGGGACTTCCTCTAACTCCATAAGCTCCCAAGCTCATCCACCAAGAGGAGAGGAACAAGAATGGATGAAAGGGTTTTCTTGTGTGAGGAAGGAGGGGTTATATACTTGAGGGAAGGAAGAGAGATCAATGGAGAAGTGTCATCACCTTAGGAGCTTAGGTGACACTTATCCATGAGAAAGGGTCGCATGCAACAACATGCAAGACATGGTGATAAGGTCTAGGCTAGATATCGTCCGCTTGGTCTCCTACCAAGGTCATGACCGATATGCCAAAACCCTACACACTCACAAACCTATAGGCCTCAACCCTACACACTCACAAACTGATGGGCAACCTCTCCAAGGTTCTCTAACCTGAGATATCACATCTAAGAGCAAAACACATCTCTCTCATGTGTTCAATACATCACCAAGGATGCTACCATACAGACAAGATTCAAGAAAGGAACCCATCTCTCTCTCCTTTAGATGATGCCAATAGAGGGAAGGAACACTCTAGAGATGGTAAATTACATGTTAATCCTTTACTTTAGGTAAATTGTAATTTACACCAAAACTAGCACATAAAATACATGCATCATCCACAAAGGCTCAACTTGAAACTTAAGCTCTCCACAAGGCGCACCTTAGCATCATTCTCTTTCTTATGATGAAAACGCACTAAGGGAACACTCATCATGTGACATATTGCAAGATAACCCCTTATCTTGGGTAAATTGCACTTTGGTCCAAAACAAGCAATCATTGCTCAAACAACATTCAAACAGAGACAAACTTGAAGCATAAATGTGTCACATGATAACAAAACACCTCAAAGGATTGGATTAAAGTTCTAAGTATCTTACTAAAGAAAAACAAATAGGGTTAGTCCAAAACCCAGGTCAGGGTCCTTACACCAAGTTGGACATGGTACGATCAGTGATGAGTTTTGTTGATCTTCTAACTTACTTCTAGGGATAGGCTTTAGAAATATCAGTATTTATAGTTAACCACATACCTTCTAATTTTTTTCAAAAGACACCACATGAGATATGGATCGGGAAATTGTCCCACTGTATCTTTATTGAAGAGTTAGGAATGTAAAGCTTATTTTAGAAAACAATTCCCTAAAAAGTTTGGACCCAAATCGGATAAATATTATTTTGTTGTATATTTTAAGGAAACCAAGGGATACTACTTTTATATTCTATTGATAATATAGTGTTTGTTTCTAGGATTGTTGTATTCCTTGGAAATGAATTTATTACTAAATAAACCACTGGGAGGAAAGTAGAACTTGAAGAAGTTTGAGACCAACAAGAAAACATCAAACCTATAGAGGTAAAAAATGAATAAGAATAATCACAACCAATTTTAGAATCTCAAGTTCCTCTTGTAACACATAATCTCATACATCTAGTAGAACATGCCTTGATTAAGAGACATTTGGATATCTCGTGACTCAACAAGGCGATGAGTTGGTCATAAATTGCGATGAGCCAACAATCTATCTAGAAGCTATTGAGGGACCTATTTATGAGAAATGGCTTAAGGCCATGAGATATAAGATGGATTCCATGTATACTTATAAGGTATGGACCTTGGTGGATCCACCTGAAGGGGTAACACTCATAGGATGCAAATGGGTCTTCAAAAAGAAAAGTGACATTGATGATAACGTACAAACCTTTAAAGTCGATTAGTTGTGAAAGGTTTTAAACAAATTCAAGGTGTTGGTTATGATGTAACCTTTTCACCCATTTCTATGGTTCATATTTAGCATTGCACCTTATTATTTAGAAGAAGTTGGGAAAATAATATTGCACACAGATATGTGTATATCAAATGAAACAATTTGGATCTCCACAATGGTTAGTTACCATGACATAAATTGGGGGACATAAAGTTGATAGTATTCCATGTGGAAGGGTCATGGCATGTTGATCCAAATTGTGGTGATGGAGGAATTGTTTTTTGTGTTTTCAAACAAAGTGGTTTTATTAATAGTATAAGAAATATAGCGGGTAAGGGTGTCCCCCATGGATAGATGGGTTGCTACACTTAGTTGTACAATAGATGTAAGGATCTATGACTGCTCCAATTCAATGAAGGAAAGTGACAAGAAGGTGAAAAATAATGAAGCAATCACACTAAACATAGTCATTATAATAAGATACATAAAAGTTACACTTTTGTCACCAGTGAAATTACATTTCTAATTTCTTTTAATCATGTTGCAGTTAATATGGATTTGGAGACCATTTTTGATATAATGCTCTATAGTTAGATTTTAGAGTTAATATTTGGCCAAGGATTCTCTGCAAATCAGTTGTTTATTGTTGTTACCCACTTCAAAAGATTAATTTAAGTATTTCACTTCAAGAGGGAGGTAGATATAACCTACCTTTTATAAACAAAGAGGTGTAATAATACAATTAATTAAGCATTATAAGATCTAAATGAGTCGGTTCGAAGCTGAAAATGAGGTCTTTATTTTTTGAAGGAAAAAACCATCCTTTCTTGTGATCAATATTATCTAGAAGGTTCCATTTTCTATGAATATACCATTGTGTTTCATGCTCAATCGAACTTAGATTTTTCTATATCGTGGTGCAAGACTTTGACTTCATATCAACTTCACCGGGTGTGGAAGTAGAATTTTGTGGAAACTTCGGGGAAGTTTAGACCCAGTCTTTGATAAATTTTGATGCCATTTTTTGAAGAAAATGATGTGAATCTAAAGGAAAAGTTTGATTGAAAACTTATAATTATGTTATACATCTATCTTATATATGCTAAGTTAACACAAAAACACAATTTATGACTCTCTAGCCATAGGTAGATTGATAATATAATGTGTTGCTTGCAAGGGTCAGATGTGTAATACACATATGCAAATACAGTTCACCATATGTATTATCCTCTTTAGGAAAGAGTGTTGTGAAGGGGGTTGGAGGCAACACCTATGCTTTATATGTCTATTAGGACACCAGTTAGGATTAATGTTCTAGGCTATCTCAACTTCTCCCCAACTTCAACGACTTCGGAGAAATTGAGGCGAAAATACACACACAAAAATCAACTTTGTCGGCATCAGTGAAACTTTGTCCTGAAGTTTGGACAAGGCCGAAATATTTATATTCGACTTCGCTTATGGTTAAATTTCAACTACTTCGGTGAATTTGTGTTCTATGATGTATATTCACATGGTTTAAACATATATGTTGGCTGATCTTTACTGAGAATATCTTACAAATAAAAAACTTCCAATGCTAAATGTAACACTATTTGTTTAATAGCTAAAGGCCTATTTTACAACACTCTGGTTGGCTTTGTCTTATTTTTCTACTCCTTGCTAACACCTTCTTTCTTATCACTTAAATAGGAGACATGCCCTTAACTGATACAACTTGATTACATAATCATTCACAAGGCAATATATCTTAGATTTTTTTCACATCAGATACATGATACGACTTGATTACATAATCATTCACAACACAATATATCTTAGTTTTTTTTTCATATTAGATACTCGTTCATGCTTGTGCACAGTTGACACCAAAGCTTTTCAATCGTGTTATTGAAGAATTTCTCATTAAATTTGCAATTAGACACAAACCATACTTTATTAGTGAACTACCATATCGCAAAGCAAATCCGCATGTAAAGGTTTGCATCGTGAACCAATTCAAATCTATGGTACAAAACCAGAAAAAAGGCATCGATAAAGAAGATGAATGTAATATGATGCAGGTTCATTCTTGAAAACCAACTTTAATATGGGGATGGCATTATGAGAATGAAGAAAATTGTTCCACAAAGATTTGATGTCGCTGAAAATGAGAATATGGTGTATTTAAGTTATTGCCATCAACTTTTTATTCGTTGCAAAGGTATTCAATTTCACGTAAGATACTTTAATTCAGGGGTAAAGAGCCTCTATGCACAGGAAGCTTGGAACCCAATCCGTTTTTTTTACTTCATTCAACATGATTGATCTTGAGCACAAATATCATTTTAAATTTATCAGGTTTCACCTTAGAGCCATATACAGCAAGTGTTTGACCCATGTGATTAGATTTATTAAAAAAATAGAAAAGCATGACCTTAAATGGCCAAATGAATTTTAATCAATCCAACGTCATTGAATTGCATATTTCAAGTTTGCAATAAGAGAATTGTGTTTGGATATGCTTTACATTTTTTCTATGGGTGACATGTACATCAAATAAATGTATAATTTGAGCAATGAATGGATCAATATGGCTGCATCGTCGTCTTTGGAGGATGCACAATTGAGCTTTACTGTATACCTATGCATAGTTATCTAGAATTGTACTTGTTAATGGCTGTGGCTGTAGAGACTGTTTCATGAAAAATACTACTGTAGAGACTGCTTCATGAAAAATACTATGTGACGGAGACAGTCTCCACTGAAATGCCAAGAGGATCTCCACCCATTTCCTCAAAAAGAACCAGGAGGTTTCCAGAAGGTTTTAAGAAAGACAAAGGGACATGATACCTGAAAGTTTTAGAAAACCGAAGTGGTTAGTAATCTATTAGAAGAGTTAAAACTAGTAGCATTTGTAATACCACTATAGAACGATACGCATTAACTAATTCATCCAAACAACTATGCCAATTATCTTATAGAGTAAAACCACAGGAGAGTATTACATGACCTGTAGAAGACTGGTGTGATCCATATCGGTCATTCTAGGCGTTAGAGACGTGACAGATGGATGAAGGTTTTTCTCGTTGATGTGTGTGTATTATTCAGTTATTAAATTGGAAGAAAATATAAACATTTTATAATAAGATGCACTGTATAAAAACTTTTCCAACTTGATTTCCAAACAAATGCATACTTGAGGAATATATAGAAGCATATATTACATTTAAGGAAAATAAATTGGTCCTTACAAAGATTGAGAAGGTTGTCCTTTCGGTGTGGTCAGTGTGATCCAGTATCTACCAATACTTTGTCCATTAACCCATGCTTCACCTTTACCCATACTAGCAAGATTGAGGACCATGGGATCGTTTCCAGAGGGTGCGTCAAAACTTGTCTGCTTGTAACGAATCATTGGTTAAAATTATGCCATTCTGGCTATTAATGATGAAATATAAGAGTGAAAAGAGAGTTCAGAATTACCTTATACCACATAAGAGGCTTATTAGAAGTGCTCTGAACATTCCCCCATGTCACATTATTTGATCCACCTTCAGTATAGATTTTTAGTTTCTCACCCCCCAAACTAATCTATGATTAGTGAAAGATCAATCAGATCTCTAGCATTCACATACGAATATATTATAAACATTATGAGAGAAAATTTAATTAGTCGGAAGTAAAGTTTTCTCAATGGAGTAAAAAAAAGAACCTGGTATGTCCATCCGTTGTTTGTCAGATCTTGGGGGTTATCTCCATTGCTTGTGACTGTCACTTTCAGTAGTCCAGCAGTTTTGTGCTCAAGGTATGCTCCAGAGTCCTTCAAAATATTAATCCTCTCATATATGTAATATGATTCAAAATGCAAATTTAAGCTATGCCAAATAAGTTATTTCGCATAAAAATACTTTGGAAAAATTGTATATTGAGAAGGCTGGGTTATGTGGTGTTGAAACCATCACTTTGGCTGTCTTCATTACTAAAAGTGTGTGATCGTGGATATTAGTGGTGTTATATTAAATTTTATTTTGCATGTAGTATAACATCAGAATTTGGTCATACAAATACTAGAAGTAGCCACTCAAACCAACCTTGGGGGACCTTGATGCCATACATATGGCATAACTTCGTATTTTTCTTTTCAGAAACTAAGGCCTATTGCTTTGAATTAATCCTCAATTTATGAAGAAAATACCAAAGGAAAGAAATCCTTAAACCTTAAGTTTACCATTCATATATGCTGTGCAAGAAAATTGGTTGTTCATCAATGACCACATTTGTAAAATCACATCAATTTATATAGAAAATAACATCGCTTCGTCTCATAAAACACTGAATGCATATGTTCATTGAGTAAAGATTTATACCGGCAATCCAACCATTACACCCAATACAGAAATATTGTTGCTTCCTCCTTGCAACTTAATAGCCTTATCTAGGCTTGTAGTTCCGTTGCTTATTAGTGAATTTCCTGCATCAACAATACAATTGGGCATCAGAGCATGAACGCATAAGAATCATCCAGGAAGATAGTTTAAATTTCTATGCAAATTGTAATTTATTGGCGTGTTACTTTAGGTGTTGGTCAAGTATACCACAAAGGACACGAGGAAATACTATCATGAGCCGATGAAATGGACACAAGGACACTCTGACAAATAGAATAATGAGTACAACTCAAAAGCATTCTCAAAATTTGTATCCTGAAGGAGATCAAATATATTGCCCCAAAACTTTGACAAGTAAACCTAAAGTTTTCTGCATGATTATTTAAGTGGCAGTTAATCCTAAAATAATATCTACTTTCTACTTTACAAAGTCTAATTTACCCATGGTGAAAATTTATTGTCTAAGATAGAATCTAATATAATTTTGAGTAAAAAAAAGTGGTAAAAGTGTTCCATCCATTGTATATAATGTTTACAAATTCCATAAATTTAAAAATAAATATTGAGTACAAAAAGGACCTATATGACGAATTACAAACCTAAGAACTTTAACTCTTTATCTTTCACTTCTAAAGAACGATTAAAAATTATTTCTTTGCCTTTGATACTATATAATAGTTGGTATGGAGTACAAGCACTTTTCATTTGTACATGTAACTACTAGTAAGTTCTGTTTTAGATTTAACAGATGGTTTTAATGCTACACCCAATGAATACTGCTGGTTTCCTCCTTTTTGATGAGTCTTCCATAAATGGCTAAGATATTGTACTTCAAAGAAAAGTTTTTTTAGAGTTTACAACTTATAAACAAGCAAGTTATTTATAAGTCACCCTTTTTATATATACAACTAATGAAATCATATGAATAAAAAAATTAGTTTTCTTATGATAAGCATGAAGAGCCAAATAGTATATGGAAATACTATACTACCAACATACACAAATACTTAGAAGACAACCAACATCTACTAATGTGAGAAGTGTAATAGGCAACAAACATCGTTGGATAAAGTCGGAGGATGTGGTTATGCCCTTATTATTTTCTCTTAGAATATGAGCACTACAAAACTGAAATAACCTTAACAAATTGTGCCTTCCTATGTTTATAGTTAAGGATTTAACCAATTACACTAATCTTCAATATATACTATAATCAAGTTGTACTCTGAAAGAATATTGAAGATAAATATTTACCTAGGTACACATCATTAACAAAAGCATGCACAACATGGGACCGTGCATCAATATGAAGCAGGGCTTCATCGCTTCCAGATTCACTGTTATACCTGCAAAAAGTAATTTTTGTGTTAATACAAACGAAAATCCCAAAACCAAAACATATTCTGTCAAGAACCAGAACTGTTTGGATAGATTATTAATAACATCCTCAATTTTTAACCGTTCTTAGAGGAAAAAAGTAACAGATGATACAAAATAAACCTTGTGCCTAGGGCGGTAACTTGAAAATTCCGTGTGAGTTTCTTGCAAAAAGTGTCCTATATAGTATATTTGTAGAATTCATTTTCCCAAAAGTTATTCACTTAAGGAACTTTGTTGTGAGAAAGTAACATGAAGTTAAGTGGATATATGGTTCACCCTGAATTTCTTGCTCCTGACAGCTTAAGCAACCAATAAGTGTAAAAGTAGGCACTTAAGCAGCCAGAAAATTGGGTTTCACTTTTACACTATCTTACAAATACTCTATATATCTTGTACTACTTCTTAAGGGGTTTGATCAACTTTTAAGAATCTAATATGTGACAAGAATAATACAACTAAAATAAAAAGTAGGTTGTAGGATATGCTTATGGTACAACAAATATTGGGTTGGCGAACTTCATATTTGACAAAAATCAAACTTTAGATAAAATGCTTGACCATGTATACGGAA
This sequence comes from Alisma plantago-aquatica, assembly GCA_963693085.1. Taxonomy (NCBI): domain Eukaryota; kingdom Viridiplantae; phylum Streptophyta; class Magnoliopsida; order Alismatales; family Alismataceae; genus Alisma; species Alisma plantago-aquatica. The sequence goes on along the minus strand of OY856414.1, from coordinate 172,437,840 downwards.
TATTAAGGGTGACAGACTCAAAAGTAGCATTGCATTCTGAACTGAAAAGCATTGATTATGAACTTATCTAATACCAACTATGCATTCCAAAGAGCATTTTTTAGAAAGAACATATAGTCTTCAGTACAAGGAAAATAAAAATGAAGATTAGATAAAGTAAGCACCTAGAGGGGCAACTAATAGCTTCACACAAGTTTACAAGGTCTTAGGATATCGGAGTATCAAAATTGATTACCTGGTGGAGTACCAGAGATAATCTGTTGTATCTTTAGTTGTGCCTAGTTGCTCTAATAGTGAGTTTGCAGAAAAGTCCCCACCATGAGATATTTCTTCCATATAAGCTTGCCATCTTTCCGCACTACTAATATTTTCCACTATTTTGTATGTTCGTTGGTTATCTGGAATTGATACCTGCAAATCATTTGAGATATGAAGAAACTCTTATACTTTAGCTATATTCAAATGAAATCGCATTCTGAAAAATTCTTGGACGACCAGTTAATGCAGAAATATAATGAATGGATACACACTAGTGAATGTAGGCATAAAACTACAAAGATATGTACTAGTAACACGATACTCCATGACCCAATTACAATTAGGTGAGAGCATTACCTGTCTAGTATTGAAAGCCACAGTTTTGCAATCAGGAAGGATGCTAATTGACCGTTTAGGAAGCTGATATGTAGTGTTGCGAAATTGAATGTTTGCCATATTTCTCGGATCTCTGTTTACAAGGAACGCAACACATTGTCCGGAGGCTGTTACAAATGTATGTGCCTATTCATAACAAAACATATTACTATGATAAGTCTAATTAAAGTTCCCATAGAAAATGTAAATAGACATCACTCCTAATCATAGTACGAACTTTTATTTACCTCTTGCAATGTTCCAAGAGAAGCATTACTGTATGTTCCAAACAGTATTGTGTCAGAACATTGTTTGATTACTGAATGCAGCTCTCTCAGATGCCCGTATTTAGGTTGTCTTAGCAAACCTATAGACCATAAAGCAATTACTTTATAACAACTTCCACAAAATCGTGTAAGGGCATTAAGCATTACATTTACATGATATGTTGAACTAATGGCTTGCACTACTTACCGTATTCATCTAGTGGAGCTTGATCGTAGTAGCCAGTTATAACAAAGGCAGAGGCAAACCGTCCGAAGTTTGTTCCACCATGGTACTGCATAGGTAAACATGCGATGTTGTTTTGGTGAGTGACTCAGTAGAAAATAACATTTTTAGTACACATCGGTGTTGTTATGGCGAAGAACTCATTTGAAAGTAACATTTGCAGTAGTTCCTAATGATATGTCCCTCTGGGAAATATACAATCACAAGGTCGTCAAATTTAAAGTTGAATACAGAAGAAGCTACATCTTTTACCATGTAGTAGTTGACAAAACTTCCACTCTTTGCTGCAATGAACAAAGTAACTGCAAATGCTATGTCCTCAACAGACCTCATGTATGGCTCATGGCCGTAGACTTGGTAGCTAGAGTTATGAAAAACTAGTTGTTAGTAATGTGATATAAACTGACTCTATAAAACACTCAATAAGAAACCTAGAGACTAAACAAAAAGGAAGAGGAGGAAACATTTTATTTATTTCTCTAAGCTCTGTCATGAAAAAACATACTTAGATGTCCAATTTTCTGTCCACAACGCCGGCTTTGTGGGAGAGTTGGGGCCTTGGAAGGTCTCCCCACAGTTCATCCCGTTGCACGAATTGATCTAATGAAGAGATTTAATCCCATCAGAAAGCCGTGTATTTTAGTTTTGAACAGAATAAATAGCATGGGTACGAAAGGATCTAAGCACGGTTTAAAGAAGAACTCACAACAGGGTCTGGAGCATCCATTTGTTTGCACATCATCCAGGGAACGCCGGTGTCAAGTCCAACAGCCATTGATGCGGCCCACTTAATGTATATTTTGGCCTTGTCCCTAAATGCAGCCTGTATGTTCCCATACTCGTTTTCGATCTTCAGACAGAATCCACCAAAAACAACAAATCGGCATATATAGGCATCCAAAAGACAGACACACAAATAAGAGACAAAAGGAAGGTAAGAAAGAGTAGGGGGGGAGAGGGGCTATAGTAATCATGCATATAAACTCTGCTTCACCTGTGACAGTATAATGGGGCCGCCCTGGGATGCGTAGAGCCCTTCTGCTTTTAGCATGCTTACTATCTTCGAGGTCCAGCGTTGCATATGGAACTGCATTTGATTGAGAATAATGGGTTTAGCATAGTTAAAAATGTACAAAGATGACTTGCTAAAGACGGTATTACTGTGCAATTCTACCCGGTGTTAATTATAACAATCAAAATTCTTCAAGTAAATTTATTGCTGAGTTTTACAGTTACCCGGTAGTAATGTACGGCCCACATATAAACAAAACTATTGTGACTCTCTTCGCTAAAAAGTAGACTGCAAGTTATATTCATATAAACGGTTCGGCTCACCTTGAAAGGTTCATTGTCAGTGCGGAAGATGATACCCGGAACGTCGTGCAACCAAAACGGGAAGCCTCTGCAAGAAACCAGTAAGCAAGAAGGTTTACTTCCTCTGTCGTAACGTTTTCTTGTCATATTTAAGCAGTTTTCCTAGCCATATTTGTATCTTTTTTCCTACCCGTAATTCCACTCTGATTCGATGAAAGGACCAATGCGGAGGCTGCAGTAAAGCCCCTGCGCTTGGATTTCCTTGATGAACCGCACCAGATCGTATCTTCCCTCGAAATTGTACTGCAACATCCAGACAACGGTTTAACGGAAGAAAGAATGCAATGTGCCAAAAATTAAACGGCAAATGGACAATAACAGGGGAGTGGGGATCGGCGGGGACCCAGCTCACCTGGCCTTGCACTGGCTCATGGACATTCCAGAACACGTAAGTTTGGATCACATCTAGCCCTCCAAGCTTGGCTTTGTTTATTAGCGATGACCACATCTGTCAGAAGTTCAATTACAGATTATATTGCAAGTTGCGAGTTATTGTTAAAATTTTAGCGGAAACTGCGGAGCGAATGTACTTTAGAAAATGACAAGCACGACAAAATGGTATACTACACTACACTTGAAGGCATGTGAACTATGATGATGAACAAGCGGCTCGAATAACACGAGCAGATACATAACTGGAATAAGTTCTCATGAAAACAAGGACATCGAGCGTATGCTTGAAGCAATGCCTACATGTTAGGGATAACTTGTCAGGAGGCAGGGTAGATGATTTGATAAGTACACTTTGACCAAATAGTGGTGGTCAGTGACTCGATCCATTCTAGGTAGTCGCGCATGGAATTCAGTTCTACCGAGTCTTGGATCCTGATCAGATTGTTATTAACTTCACTCACTTCCACGATTGTCGATGAGATGCGCCTCAAATTTAACTGTCTCAATGCTATGATTGCGTGATCGGGCTTGGTACAGTAATGTCCACGGCAGTGAATAAAGTAAGTTGGAGTTTGATTTATTGATTAGTTAGGATTCTAGAGAACGAATCCAGAGCTTAAGGTTGAAGAGATAAAAATAGAATACCTTTGCTGGCACGTAAATCTCAAAGCAAGAGCTAAACAACCTACTACACTCGTTAGCTATTTTTAGTATATTCACGTACCTAATCTGCAATTTTGCCATCTTAAACAGTTTTTTTTTTACGCAAGGAGTAGGGGTTTTGAGAGGGGGGGGGTTGCAATTATTGGTATATTGCCGAAGAACTTAAAACTTTTTCAAGATATCTTTTTTTATAATTACTTAGATCATGTACCCGATTCTTTAATGACGTTTGTAGAATCAATCAATAATAGGTAGTGGGAAAACATATTATACGTAACTATAACTAGGACTCCTTCAACCATGGTCAACGGAGAGTAGTAGAATTCTCCCGCACGTGCAGAGCTCCTAGGAATACGACATGCACGCAACTGATGAAGTAAGTAAGTGAAAATAGAAAATGAAATGGTTAATTATGGGTGTGTCCAATTGGAGGTGGCGTTTGGATTTTCCAAAAAAGTTAAATCAAAAGAAGCCGCAACGCAAGTCTAGAACAGGAATTGCTTATAAGAGGACAAAGTTTGAAAACAACCATGGGCGGGCAGAAAACGTAGTCGGCCCCTGGGACCAAAACTGCAAAAGACGCTATTTAGATATTTGCAATTCGCGCCATACCCCGCTCCCGCCACCCCGCGAAACGAGGAACGGCAAGTCGCGCACGCTTTGCACGTCACGTCCGCCACGTTCGAGTTTGTTGCCTTCCTGACGGAAAGGCTAGGCGGAGCGTGAAGACTAGCGCGGGCTGTGGTGCATTAGAGTGGAGTGGAGTGGAGTGGAGGGAGGAGGAGCGGAGTCACGGAAGCAAAGCATAATGAGTTCACGAGCTGCTGACGGTCTGTGCAGCGCGACTGGCTGTGGTTGATGACTTGCTCTCTCCCTCCCTCTGTTTTGGGTTTGGACTGAAACAGAAACGGGTTGAATAATGAGCTGTTGATGGAAGTGGAAAAACATCAGACCAACTGTGACTGTGAGATCCTACCGGAAGAAAGAGGGTCAAGTAGAAAACAGGACTGCGGATCCTAATTCACCAACCTGTACAGGTAGATGAGAACGGGCGTTCTACAGTGAGGATCCTCGTAAAAAAAAAAAAATTTGAAAGGTAAGAAGTAGGCAAGAAGCTAGCATTGGATAAGCAGTCAGTAGCTGTAGCCGTATCCCTACGCAACAGACAAGAAGACTACTGCTGCTTTATTTAACTGCAATCTGGAACAAACAGTTATGCCAGCCAGATTGTTCTGTTTGTGTGTTCTAACATGTGAGTGACTCCCCAACTGGTAGGCTTAGAGTGATGGACAGTAATGAGAGTAGTTATAGTTGTAGGTAGTACCTGCGGCGTGCTGCGGGGATAGTGGATGGAGCCGGAGAAGAGGATCCTCCTGGTGCCGTTGATGAATAGCGACCTGCCGTCGTACGTCACTGCTTCTCCGGCGGCGGAAACCTTCCAAGAGAAGCAGCAGCAGCAGAAGCAAAGCCATATGGCCAACGCCGTCACCAGCGCCGCGGACCGACCCATCTCGAATGACCAACCTGCGTGCCGCTCCACCCTTTTTCTCTCTCTTCTCTCTCGCACCTCTCTTTACTCTTCTCACTCACGCCGCAATGCCTGTCCCTTCTGCCTTCTCTCTATCTCTCTCCTGACTGTCCTTCTTGCTTACAACACTCTAACGACGCCGTACGCGCTCGCTCTTGCTCCACGAGGACACCGTTGAGGATCTATATATATACACACATTCTGACATCATCATTGTCTTTCGTATCGTATCTTACCCAAGCGGCCAAGCGGCTGAGGGACGCAATCTGATTCTTTCAGGGTTTAGGGAATGCCATCTCACATACTTTCTTTGTTTCCCCGCGGCCAGCCGGGTTTTTTGGGGACTGGATACGGAAAGACTTCAGCCTTAGCTGGCGTTGTATATCATTATACACTGTAAATATATACACGCTCATTGCATATTAAAAGAAAAAGAGGAAAGGAAAAAATGACATGAAACCGCCGATATACATGCATCATTCCACACTCAAGGACGCACCCCTTTAAAAATAGAAAATAATTTTACCCCCCCCCCCCAAATGCTTTGCTTTCCCCTGGATGCTCACGTCTGTTTTCCTCTCGCTTGGAGTGTAGGAAGAGACAACGTGTGTTTGTATAGCACCGTCGTCTAAGCGTCGTCGATGTACTTCACCAAGGATCCGGAATTTGCATCCCCACACAAACACACACAAACAGTTTCGATCCTGAGGGCGACATGTAACAAAGCCCAAGATTGTGTTCAGTATCATCATACCTTGGTTAGGGTCGAATCTGGATGTTGTGTAAAACTCCTGTGTACGCTAAACCCAAAACAAGGTGTAAGCGGGGTGGTTGCCACCAAATGGACTCCACTAGTCATGAATATCTGGAAAGACGAATCATAGTTGAAAAATTATCGACGCCGGTACTACTAATTCTGATTAGGTTTGATCATATAACCCAAATTCATGGTTATGAGGTGCATCAGCGTCAATGACGATTCTAAAGATTTTATGATGGAATCATTCGCAGCGCGAGAAAGACGATGTAGAACAGCTTATATGTAAGTGTGACACGTTTTGTTAACCAGGTCTTAACGAATACATTTAGGGGATATTTCTGCAATTGTAGCTTTTACTCGCAATTACTTAAATTACTTATTTGCAATACCAAATTCTAATATAAATAAACAATCTCTTGTCTTTGTCCAAGCGGACTTGATGAGTATGACATAAGTGACTAGGTTTTACGTGTAAAATGAGGAGGTTTTGTAGTCTAGTCACTATGAAAATTATTTAAGACTTTATTTATCTAGTGGTATTTTTAATTATTGTGATGCATGTCTATTCATGTAATATTGGACCCAAATTATGACAATGTATGTTGTGGGTGAAGTAGAGGGTTCACAATCAGAACGTAAAGGATGGTCAAATTAGCTAAGATCACTCCACAACCAACAACTACAAGTCGTAGTTGATGTAGGGTTATCGAGAGCCAAAAATGTAGAGGAAGTGTTCTCTTGAGAAAACCTTGAGTAGGATCCATCAAATGCACATGTGTCTGACTAGAGTTACCAGTTCATACATCATCGCAAAAGCAATTCCAACATTCAAACTTGAATTGTCTGGTGTAGATATGAACCATCCAATCAACATTGCTTTCAATTAGAGCTATTAGTTTACTCATAATATGGGCCTAATTGTCTTGTACCATGAGGTAAAAGTTTTCTTATTTGTACCTGCCTTGTCTCCTATAAATAGGAGGGTGGGTTTCCATTTATCAAGAAGAAACATCTCAGTAGCCTCTCATTTTATTTCTTACATGGCATCAAAGTATCGATCCTACCCTAAGGAGAAAAAGAGAGAGCATTTGCCTATAGTAAGTCATTGTCACTTCTTATCTTGGTTGCCGACCATGTATCATCTCGGCCTCCATTATCATCTCCTCTCTTTCTCTTTCATAAAAGTTCAGTCTTTCATAGCATGTCGACATGCATCACATCCTGCCTTGTCAGCTACGTATACGCATCCACTACATCACCCCACACTCAAGAACGTCATCTGATAACCCTTCATGATTTGCTTTCACTGGATGTTCATGTTTGTTTCCCTCTAGCTTGGAGTGTAGGAAGAAACAATGTGTGCTTGTATAGCACAATCATTTAAGTGTCGTCATTACACTTACCCAAGAATCCAGGATATGCATCCCCACACAAATACACACAAAAATAGTTTTTATCCTGAGGGCAACATGTAGCAAAGCCCAAAATCGTGTTTAGTATCATACCTTGGTTAGGATCAAATTTGGAGGTTTGTAAAACCCCGGCACATGCTAAACACAAATAAGGTTGCCACCAAATGGACTCCACTAGTCATGAATCTAGTAGTATATAAATGAATTGATGTTGCGTGAGAATTCGAAAGGAAAGACATATTAAAGTTGGAAAACACGATGTCGGTACTACTAATTCTAATTAGATCTAATTGTTTAACCATGTAGACCAAATTCATGAGACCCAAAATCAAAGTTTTGTGGTGCATCAACATCACTAATATATATATATATATATATATATATATATATGGGAGATGAAATCGAGATATGATATTCAGGATGCATTATGCCTATAATAATTAGCATGAGGATTCTTCCAAAAACAACATCATATCAAATGGCATACTCAGAGTTGAGAAATTTCAAAGAATCTTTGTGGATCCTACTCATAATTTGAAGGATATGTTATATCGTCCTACTATAATTATTGTTCCCTAGAGCATGTTGAAGATAATGACAAGAATATAATTATATAGAAGTAAGTAAATAGTTATATGATGACATGGTAATGTCAGCATGATTCAATAAGCCCTTTTTTTTAATCCTTTTAGCAAACTGACATTGAGCTTGATGTCATTTTAGCCCTTACTGGTTAGGAATCTTGGGATGCCAATTAGCGACCTTAAGAGGGTGCCCAATAAGTAATCCTTTTTTAACCCACTTTATTCTTATGATTTATTATGGATCCGTTCCCAATGCAAGGATTATGACGTGGAACAACTAATATGTCAGTGTGATGAATTATGTTAATATGGTATGAAGGAATACAACTAGAGCTTTTTTCTAGAATTTTAGCTTTTATTTCCAATCACTTAAATTACTTAGCTACAAAACAAATGTTAAAATAAATAAATAAATCTTGTGGCTTTTTCCAAGTGGACTTGATGAGTGTGATTTAAGTGATACGGGTTTATGTGTGAATGAGGAGGTTTTGCAATATAGTCACTATGAATATTATTAAATATTTAGCCATATGTCATATATTTTATTATTGTCATGCATATCTACTTATATAAAATTGGACCATAATCATGACAAAGCATGTTGTGGGTGAAGTAGATGGTTTATAGTCAAAATCTAGAGAATGGTCAAATTGGCTAAGATTACTTTACAACCAAGAATTGTAAGTCATAGTTGATGCAGGGTTCTCTAGAGCCAAATGTATCAACAATAAGATTGCATGCACTTTAAGCCTTCTTGCATAACATATTTATAGAGGAGGAGAAAGATTAGGGTTTTCCAACCCTATTGGCCATGCTTAGGACTCCCTTATAGATGAGGGACTCCTTCACCCATTGGATCATAGAGAACCCAACACCTGATGAATCATGTTGCATTACATACTCCTTTCAATGAGGTGAGGATCCATGACTTCTAGAAACTAAATTCCTAAGTCAGAATATCTATTTAATTCTAGGTCCTTACGCTTACTTTTAGATCCTTGTAGTGATTTAACAATTACAGTCAAAGTACTCTAAATGAATAAAATAGTGTCTCATGTGTCTAAATAATATTTCAATAATTGAAAGTCGAAAGGATTATCACTACTAATCTATTCTAATATGTATGTATCGGAATCAGGTAAATATATTCCGACTCCCTCCTAAAAATATAGGAGGTCAAGAGTTACATATAGCCCAACGCTACATGACACAAACGATCACAACTCACACAACTACTTAACACGTAACTTCCTTTTAACCCCTTTACAAATTTTTACAGTAATATCACTTGCACTCCTAGATGTACCTCCATGTTTCCGTTCATTCCTCTCGCTCTAAATGTGGAAGCAAGTAGCAGCAAACAAGAGTTTCTTTTTGTCTCCTCTTCTGCAACATTGGGTCATCTTCTTTGCGTCTTCAGCCAAGTCCACTTGCAGTTGAATATCTTTGCATGCCATCTCCCAAACTTCCCTAGTATATATGCATCTCCCGAAAAGGTGGTCATGGGTTTCCTCCTCTTCGTTACATAGTAGGCATATCATAGAGGTATATGTGTTCCATTTATGTATCCTATCCAATGTAGTCAAGGCGCCATGCAGGATTTTACATAGACACATAGACCATTTGGGTACATGCTTACCGCTCCATATTTGTTCCATAAGCCCTTTTTTTTTGCTCTTGTTCTTGTAATCTCCCATAGATCCATATTTAGATTAATCATTCTCCAGTTTCCTGTAGGAAAAGGTACAAACCATTGCTTTACCTTTGACCAGAGCTCCCTCGTCATGTGAATGGTACGTGAGTATCCTTCCCGGGTTCTAGGTTGAAAATTCAGCCCCTGTGGATATCTTGTCCTCATCCATCTACTCCACATTGTGCTTCCATCTTGGTAGGCAATGATTCTCTTGAGAGTCCCCCACTTTGCAATGTCCCTAGGGGTTTTAAGCTGCAAACCCACCTCTACTTTGGGTAATGCCAGCTTGGCATATCTCATTGGATGGTATTCACTGGCCCAAACAAAATTTGATATCTTCATCTCCATCCTATCCAGCACTGCACCAGGAATCTCACCTTGTTGCACTCAGAAGATAAGAAAGACCTCAATAGCTGACTTTGTAAGCACTACTCTTCTGGCCATAGAAGTCTTGTGGGAAGGCCATCTTGCTATCATTTCATCTAACTTATCAATACAGTCCATGAAGTCTTTCACTTGAAAATTACCTCCATCCAGAGGGAAGCCCAAATACTTGGTCGAGAACTTCCCCAAATCCACTCCTATAGCTTCCTGCAATCTAGTTTCACTTGGATTACAATTCTTGGACAAGTATAGCTAGGTCTTATTCACATTAATGCATAGTCTGGTTTCCTCCCTAAAACTACACAATAGTTTTTTCAGCTCCGCCATCATGTTAGTTTTGGCTTCAATAAACACAAGGATATCATCTGTAAAAATTAAATGACTCATCACTTTTGTACCGTGAACTGTATATGCTCTGATCAACTTCTTATCCTCAGCTTGCTTCATCAATTGTGTGAAATATTCCATAACAATAGTGAACATGAACGGTGATAGAGGATCCCCTTGTCTCAGTCAATTGCTTACTTTGAACATTCCTATTGATGCGCCATTAATAAGAACTGAGAAACTTGTAGTACCAACACATAGTTGCATCCAACCAATACATTGTTCAGAGAAGCCCATTTCCTTCATAATCCACCAAAGTTTTTCCCATCTCACACTGTCATAAGCCTTAGAAACAGCTAGCTTTAGACAGGCTTTCCTACTGCCTCTCATCACATTATAATCCACCAGAAATTCATCAGCTAGAAGTGCACAGTCGTCAATACTCCTTCCTGATGTAAAAGCACCTTGATTTTCTGAAATAAGAAAAGGAAGAACGAGCTTTAGCCTTGCAGCCAGAATTTTAGCAATAATTTTATATTGGACCGAGCAACAAGCAATAGGCCTAAAATCAGTAAGTGAAGTAGTAATTTTCTTCTTAGGAATAAGCACCAGAAAAGCATGATTGACTTGTCTCACCATGTTCCCTCCCGGCAGAAACCATTTCAAATATTCCACCAGATCGTCTTTGATAATATCCCATGCAGCTCTGTAGAAAAAAGCATTAAACCTATCTGGACCAGGTGATTTGTTGTAGCCAATACTCCATAGAGCTTCCTTTACCTCCTATTCATTCACTTCCCTAGTAAGAATGTTATTGTGTGTACCGAAAAGTTTGAATCTCCAGACTATCTTATCTTCCTCCACCTCCCTCACAAAGTGTTTGTTATATAGAGCATTATAAAATTTCACAGCTTCATCCTCTAGGTCTTCCTGCCTATTGACCACTCTTCCTTCTGCATTAAACAACTCGAATATAATGTTGTTGGCCTCCCTCCTTTTCACTGCAAGATGATAGAGTTTTGTATTTCTATCACCATCTTCCAGTCACTTATCTCCACCTCTCTGCCAATAGAATTTTTCCTCTATTTTTTTAAGATCTTCAAGCATCAATTTCAGTTCTCGGTCCTTCCTAATCAGTTCCTCATTAAGTGGGTCAACAAGAAGAAGTTCTTGCACCTCTTTGCACTCTCTCTTTGTCTCCAAAATTAGGTTTGGAATATTCACTTCCTCCTTAGACCACCTTTTTAAGGCTGCCTTCGTGTTTGCCAACTTCTTAGCAAAAACAAACATGGGATTTCTGTATACCTGCACACTCCAACTTTCTTTGACGATATCACCAAATCCTTTCCAGTCATCCCAGAATTTAAGAAATCAGAAAGGTCTTCTTTTTTGCTTCTTCTCTGTGATTTGAACCAAGAGGGGAGCATGGTCACTTAGTTCAGAACCACCTGCCTTTACCTACACACTGGGAAACATTTTAAGCCACTATTCATTCACTAAGGCTCTGTCCAGCTTGCTTGCTATCCTGTCTTTTGGGGCCTGCTCATTGTTCCACGTAAATAAATCTCCATCTGTCATTGGAAGCTCATTCAGCTTGGCTCTATCAATGGATATGTTGAAGGAGTTTATCACCGAACGCAGTGTCAGTCTACCTCCTATCTTTTCTCCTTGCAGTCTAACATTATTAAAGTCACCTATAACCATCTAGGGAATCTTCAGTTGTCTCAAAATCAGTGCTAAATCCTGCCATAGCTCTTAGCTTCTTCTGGTGTCATTATGAGCATATACAGCTATCAAATACATGTGCAACCCGGCCATATTAACACAATCCACAGTGATGTGTTGATCTGACATTTTTATTACTGTCATCCTCCATGCATTGGGTTTCCACACCAGGCATACTCGTGCTAATTTAGAATATTCTAAGTTGGACACGTGTTCCCACCCCTTTGGAAATAAGTACCCAATGCTTTGCTTATTCTTCTCCCTGATCTTCGTTTTAACTAGTGTTGCAATAGATGGTCCATTAGTTGAAATCCAATCACGTAACTCCTTTTTCTTGTACCTATCACATCAGCCCTTAATGTTCCACATTAGTATGGACATATTAAAGGTTTTTATTTGCCCGAGTACGCCTGGGCTGCTCCTTCTTATTGCCATTCTTCTTCGAATCATCTCTTCTTTTTTGTGCAATCTGCTCGGCTTCCTCTTCATCAGATTCATTGAGAGTGTCAAACATATTAGAAGAGTCCAAGATGAACCCTACTCCCTGCGTTTGGGGAATCCCAGACTTTGTTGTTCCTTTCTTTTTAGAAGGGGGTGAACTCTCCCTCTTCCAGTTGGGCTCGAGAACTCTCTCCACCATCAGGTTGGTTTTCATGGTTCATCTCTTCAACCACAGAACCTGCACCCACCGAACCAAGTTCAGTCGTAACTAATGTTCCACCATCCTCTTCAGCAGTGTTTCATGTATTGGTGTTATAACCTCAATTTCTTAAGAATGTAGTAAAAGAAGTAATTCTCTTTTAATGAATAAATGAAATCTATTTCTTTGATTTGTGATGGATTTCATGTGGAATAGCCTTGATTGATTGATAATGGGCCTTGTTGGCCATTGAGCCCAATTAAAAAGAAAAGGAAATTGATTTGATTAAATAAAAGGGAAATATGAGAAATAGACAATTAAAAGAGGATAAAGGAAAATAGACATTCCCCAATATGGTAGTTCGTGCCTTTAGGTCTTCTTGAGGTCCAAGGGACCCAAAATAACAAGATAATAGCAAAGGGAAAAGAAATACCAATTAATTTTAATTAATTAAAGGATAACTTTAGAGAGAAGGAAGCCTACTCACCCATTGTATTTTGTTTCCCAAATTTCGTACATAACTAGATAATGTAAATACAAACATTCTTTTAAAATTTGAGGCAAAAAGGAGTTATGGTTTGGGAGATATCAATTTCTCAAGAAATCTCCAAATTAAGGCATTAATTTGACAAATAGAAAAAAAAGGTATTTTCTTTTATTTGATCGCGTGCAACGAAGGCTGTTGGATCTTGATCCAACGTGGGACGGTCATCGTCCAAGTCCCACTGGGACTGGGATTCCACATTTTACAGAGGGACTTTCCCTCTTGGATTCCTCACGATTCACTGGATGTGCAAGTTGGTTGATGAGTATGTTGGACTCAAGGAAAGAAACTGAAGGGAAACATCCCTGGTTTGATGAGGATTGGTTTCCGATTGGGAAAGTTCCCAATCCGGCAGGGGCTTGCCCGACCCTATATATAGGAAGGGATGAACTAGGGAACCAACACCTCTATTGGCTATCTCAATTGTTGTGGTTGGTTGCGAGGAACGTTTCCGTGCGTCCAATTGATCCGTTCGTCCTGTCCTCCATCCTCGTCACCTCCGCGAAGCTCGTCGGAGTCCGGCAAGCAGGAGAGGGGCCCGATGTGATTGCAGCCTGCAATTGAACCCCTGGTCGTGTTCGACGGAGGAAGACGAAGCTTCCTGGCTTCTTGGCGCGCTCAAGGGACGACTGGATCGAGGAGTCAACGCTTGAATTGACCACGGACCTATTGCGCTCAGCGCAAGGTTGAAGACAAAGACCTCGTGGTATTTTACCAAAGTGCCCCTCGCCTCCTACAATCACGTCGAGGTTAGTTCGGTCATTCCTATTCATTTAATCGCAAATAATGGGCGTGTGCATCCACGACCGTTGGATCCTCATTGGACCCGCAGACCATGGATCGTGGGATCCTGATTTTTCTAAAAATAGCAAGTAAATCGATAAAAAGGAATTATCTTGATAAAATCGTATCTTTTGATAGAAAACTCGGATGCAGAAAGTTAATACATGAAAAGTGATCAGAAAAATATGAGGAATACATTAAAAATAGTTTGAAGGCCTAAATCTATCTCTTTTTGCAAAAGTATTTAATTTTGATAAAAAGGTGTTAATTTTTTGTTAGAAACCCTAATTGTTAATTAAGGATAGATTTAATATTGCAATTAGGTTAATTCAGCATGGTTAACTTGTTTAATGATAAAGTTAGATTTTAACCTGTTTTGATGATGAAATTGCAAGAATTAGGGTTTTAAACCTAATGTTGTAATTAATACCCTTAGAAACCCTAAATAAGGAAAAGGGAAGAAAATATATAGTAATCCGAAAATTAGGGTTTTTGTGGACCAAACCTGATCTTAATGGAAAATAAGACAAGATAATTAGGGTTTGATGGATATTTTGATAAAAGTAAAATAAAAAGTGGTAAAAAGGAAATGAAACCCTAATTTTCAAGAAACCCTAAAATTGGAATAGAAATCCTAAGGAATAAGATGAAATTGGATAAATATTGATAAAAGGAAGTTGGAATGTTTATTTTAGGATTTCTGTGCACTTTTCTTGCTTGATTGGATTTTCTCTCTCTACATAATTTTGTCTCCAAATCTGCGGTACAGGTATGTGGTTACGCTTATGACTACCCGAATTAGTTTTCTGGGGATTTTGTCGATGTTTCCATCGTGGCTTGAATTAAACTGTTGGATGAATTTAATTCATGCAAACTATAATGTGGATATGACTATCACCTAAGATATGTGCCTACTAACTCAGATCCTAGTCCCCTCTGTACCTTGATAGATTGACCTAGTATATGGCTACCTATGGTGTAACATCCCTGACCTGGGTTATGCTTTAACCCTAGGTGTTTTGCTTAAGAAAGATAATTATATGTTTGATATTATCTTTTGAAAAGTAATTAAGGCTCAAGAGGAACTTATATTTCATTTTAGTCCTTTTTGAATAATATTGAAAATAATGTTTTGTTTGTTATGGACTAAAGTGCAATTTACCCAAGTTGAGGGGTTAATTTGCAAATGTTACATGATAATATGTTCCTCGTGTGGTATGGCTAGTGAAAGCCTGAGTACCAAGAAAGAGTTGATAAAGCAATGTTTGTGCATTAAGACCTAGTTTTGGTGTAATGTGCAATTTACCCAAAACCCAGGGTTCAATATGCAATTTACCACTTCAATAAGGTCCTTAATATTCTTGGCATCTTGTAGAGGCAATAAAATGAGAGGTGCATCTCATTTGAGCTACTTTGAAGGAGAGAGAATCTTGATATTAAAATAATCAAGATTTAATCATAAATGGAACTTTACTTCAAACTAATGCAAGAATAAATATAATAATTTAAGGGCCTTCAACCAAAAAAAAGATGGTTGGATTTGTTCGAGTGTTAACACCCTTTTGCCTTTGCTAGGCCATGAAATATCTAACTTGAGTGGAGAGTCCACTCAAATTAAGTTAATGGAAAGTAATATCCACTAAAAATGGGATATTAATATAATATGATTAAGGTGCTTGATTTCTTTTCCCTTAATTCGTGGATAATGGAAGGGAATTTGGATATAAGGAAGATATTTTTGCATGCACGGAGTTGAGGAGGAAGAGGTGGCACAAATTTTGGAATTAAAGGATTTTTATAAGGCATTTTCTCTCTCATTGATTTTCTTATAAAAGCACCTTTTACCACTCAAACCAAGGACTTTTTCGAATCCATTTCTTTCCTTTGCTTGAAAAAATGATAAAGGGAGCTAGGGACATCAGGAAGACGGCCCTCAACCTGTTGGTAAGCTTCTTGACCTTCATTCAT
The DNA here is from genome assembly GCA_963693085.1 of Alisma plantago-aquatica. Classification (NCBI taxonomy): domain Eukaryota; kingdom Viridiplantae; phylum Streptophyta; class Magnoliopsida; order Alismatales; family Alismataceae; genus Alisma; species Alisma plantago-aquatica. Next base: position 172,421,919 of record OY856414.1, on the reverse strand, counting down.
CTTGATTTCATGGTGGAAATCATAAATCAGTGCATGATTTCTTCATATCTCGATCCCATCTTCACTTCTAACCATTCCTTTTCACTCAAAAGCTTGAGGAACGATCCTTGTGGTTATAGAAAGCTTCTTCCACCATTGTTGACGTGAAGATCCAAGATTTGAATCTTAATTGAAGGCGGGTTATATAACTTGAACCCCTATTCATTGTTATTGATTTCAATTTCTCAATCAACTATGTTCAATTGCTCTTCTTTCAATTCCTTTGATTAGTTGATTCAATTACCATGATAATGGCAATAGTTTTCGATGGACTAAGGCTTGATGATGATAACATCATCTTAGGCTCACTTTCCAACAGATTTGTATTGCAAACAGTTTCAAGAGTTTTGGTTCAAACAGTTTCACCAAACCGTTTGGAGATCAAACGGTTTCCAAACCGTTTGGAGGCTTGGACCCCAAACTGTTTAGAGGAGTTGATTGTTTGGATGGGTTGAGCATTTGAGGTCTGACCCTAGAAAATGTTGGATGATGATCCAAGGGATCCAATTGATTAAGTCAATATATAGACAATCCTCCAAGTGGAAACCCTAATCGGCTAAGTGCTGAATTTACAATTAATTAAGTTGATGTTTTGGGTTGATTAGCCCAAACGGTTTCAAAACCGTTTGGAGGTCACCCCAAATAGTCTCAAGACTGTTTGGAGGTTAACCAAGACCGTTTGGAGTTCTAGGGTTGAACATGGTTGAGTAATTGAAGAGTTGGAGATATCAAATCAAAGTGCAATCAATAGTTATATTGATGATCAATCCAATGATCTAAACCCTAATTGGATTTCACAAATTTTTATGAATGATGAGGCAAACGGTCTCAAGACTATTTGGAGATCATCCAAACGACCTCAAGACCGTTTGAGGTCAGGACACCTTATAATTTTATGGTGATTCCTTGGTTTCAATTGGATTAGTTCCACAATGTTATGCATTGATGGTTCCTCGATCCCAAAACCCTAATTGAAGGAGTCTTGAGTATAAACCCTAGTTTAATTGGGTTCAAAATCCTAATTGATGGTCTAATTTAGGGGTGATTCTATGGTTCAATTGATGATTGAATCAAGTATTCATTTGGAAGGCAGTTCATGGATTAAAACCTTGAAATGATTAAATGTTGAAACACCTTTTTGGTCCATTCGATTTTGAGAGGGTTTGGACCAAACGGTCTCAAGACCGTTTGGGACCAAACAATCCCAAACCATTTGGAGACCCAAGCTCATTCGGTTTCAACACTTTATAGCTCATTCGGTTTCAAGGCAATGTATGCTTAAACGGTTTCAAGGGCAATGTGCACAAATGGTTTCAAACCGTTTGAACTCTAAAAGTCCAAGACCGTTTCAGGTCTAAGTAGGCAAGACCGTTTGAAGTTCAAAATGGTTAATCCATTTGGATATCTAATTTAATTGAAGATTCAATTTGTCAATTTATTTGAATACTCATGTGATTGAAGGTTCAATTGATCAAATCTTTTGGACACCTAATGTACTTAGGTGAGTGGTACCCTTAGTGGGATTAATCATTGATACATGAGGATGCAATAATTCGATCCATCATGTTAACCTTAAATGTATGTATTTGGAATATGTTTGATATACAATTAGGGTATGATCCTTGGTAAAGAGATCATGAAACCCTAATTGAGTTAATTGATGAACTCAAACCCTAAATTAGGGCAATTCTGAGTGAAACCCTAATCTAGGAAGATAATGTGATATGAATTTAGGGTAATGACATGAGTAACCCTAATTCATGGTATTTGATGTAAAACCCTAATTTGGATGAATAGTAAACCCTAATTGTGGGTTATTGAATATAAACCCTAATCTAGGGTGATGTGATGTGAATAGTAAACCCTAATTCTAAATAGGGTGAAGTTGTATAAACCCTAATTCTAGATTATGCTATTTAGCATGAAACTCTAATGTTGGACAATGAAATGATGAATCATTGGTCCCAATTGAATAAAGGGGGATGAGTAACCATGATTGCTATAAAATGGGAAACCCTAACCTTGGTATGGGAATAGTGGTGTTACCCTAGGATAGCATGAAACTAAAATATGATTGATATATCTGTTATCATTTGTACTAACCATGCAGGTATCCTGAGATGATGAACATAGCCAGGTATGAGCTATGATGTTTTATTATTAAAATTGTTATTGGGCCTTATGTGCCATAATATGCCTTGTTTCTTAGTAAGAGGTAATAAGAGAATTGATGGGCCTCAAGTGCCAGATAAGATGCTTGTGTAGCAAGTATCATGTGTACCTTGGTCAGATGACCTGAAAGTGATGGCTACCTAAAAAAGTGGTAACAGTGCTCAGTAATGAGCTAAGGGTTTGAATACCCAGAACTATATGTTTATGGCATTGAGTTTGAAATGAGGGACTGAGGTCCCAATGTCTGATAAAGACTGAGAAGTAACTGATGAAAATAGTACATGGTTCTTTATACCATTTGTCCTAATAAGTTATGTTTGAAAACTTGATTGATGCTAAAAGAATATGATAATATACTTAATTAATCAAGTGAAATATATTCATGTAGTGCTCTGACCATAGATCCATCATCGTCAGTAGCTAGTGATGGTGAAATAGGTTTTCTTACGAGATCTCCTGGAGTTTGCATATTCTTGAATATGTGGGGGTCGATCGGAAAAAATATCCTTACGTCCTAATGAGGGAATTGATGGAAGGTAAACATTAAACCTCTCAATCCTTCATTGTATGTTCCGGGATGGATGTATCACTAATCTCCCGATGATGTTAATGCTGGATCGATGGAGGTAAACATGAAATCTCTCGATCGTGAAGAGAGTGCAACTGCCACTGTAGCTCTATAGTGAGTTGCCACTATACCCTGGCAAGCTATGTAAGCAGAGACACAAGATGTCCTACATGTAATCTCACACTGACCGAGATGTGGGAAGTCATGGAAGTCGGCTCTTCCATTGGCTTTGTATGGTACCGATTTTGACTTCGCAATGATCGGTTAGAGTATGAGTGGTATACCTCATCTCCTCAGAGCTTAAGTATGTTTGTAAAATGTAATCAGCCATGTAGCATATTTGCATAAGACTGAAATACGAGAACCACTGGTTGATGTTAACTTGCTTAGTATGTCCATGGTACATAAATGTTACTTATGTTCTTCAATTCCATATTGAATAAGAGACATGTTGCCTTGCCAAGTTATAACTAAAATACTTGAATAGGATTGTTGCTCTAACCTGCATAGACAGTAATTTATCTGCTATTGAAATATATTATCCCACTGCTCAGTTCATTTCTATTAAACTGCAATAACAATGTTACGGCGGAGATTTATATCTCTCGATGGGGCAATTATATAATTGTCTCACCCCCGTGGGATTCAACGTTTTTAGGTAGACGCAGACAAAGAGGCAGAACCTTTGTAGCAGGGGAAGAGCAGCAGCAGCAATAGCAAGGATAACAGTGATATCCCAGGTGGGGATACTGGATGTCAAGCTTTGTACATAAAGTCCTATGTGTCGTCTCTGTACTCTCGGGTCCTAGGAGTCCGTAGATAGTGTTTTATAATCAATCTGAGATTTTGGTTCGATGCTTCGAGGTTTATGTTACTTGTGTTGTTTAACAAGGTAATGATGTACATATATCCCTTGAGGAGAGATGGTACATGGAATGTACAAGGTAGACCAGTGTGTAAATATAATATTGTGGTTCTTGTTTAAAGAATTTTCCTGAGAATGGACCTCTTTGTAAAATGGTTTTAATTTTTAGTGATTTTCAGTAATTCTGCTGCTAACGATCGCTTCCGCATTAGTGAATCGTGTTACTTTAGTTAATAACATTTTGTTCGAACGGTGTATGACATATGGGGTAGGTCCATCAGGTCATTGGATGACTTAGTACCTGGCTACCAATGGGGTAGGACCATCAAGTCACCTTGAGGCAGGGATTGAACTACCTTTGGGTAGGGCCATGCGACTCTATAACCCTAAATATTGGCTACCTGTAAGGTAGGGCCATGGGGGTAAGGATCTACCATGTGAGAGAGGTAGTATCTATGTCCACTGTAGGGACAGCACAGAGATAGGGGATAGGTAAGGATTGAGTAGTATTTCTCAATACATAATCTTGAATGTTAAATGATAATTGGTTGATTACATTGCTATCATAGTTGCACAATTTTTGTAATCCCCCACATGCCAGCTTTATGCTGACCGCGTATTTGTCTGTCGGCATTTTAGGTACAAACCCCAAAAGAACAAACAGTAAATTGTCACATTGTGAAAATAAGAAGTAAAGTGCAAGGAGGATTAGATAGAGTAGATTCAAGTTGTGGATAGATAGATTTCTAAAGTTTTTAAAAGGTATGCAAAGTTCTATTTTAATACCAGAATTCAGTTTAGATAGTAGAATTTCATAATTATCATTGATTATTTGTCAAACCTTTGATCTAGTTTATTGGGATAACGGCTCTGACCTCTTGGTCTCCCTTGAGTGGGGGTTACCGGGAGGCGGGGTCGTTACAATTGGTCACCTTATTACTTTGTCCAGTAGCCTTTGCCTTCCATTCCTTCCTTGGTTTCTCTTGTTGTTTTTTTTTCCTCACAGCTAGAGTCTTCGTGCCCAAAGGCCATGCATCCCCTCAATCTCAGAGGTTGATAATCCAGTTCAACATCAACTGGAATAGCGTCATTGATCCGCACATTCAGCCAGACCACCTCTGGTGGTTCCTCCTACGCATTGAGTTCCACCAACACCCTGGATGTGTCCTTCTCTAGGGACCTATCGTCGATGAATAAGACCTTAGCAACGCCAGCAGCTATCGTACCCGCTGATCTTCTCGTCCATGATCTCCCAAACGATTTCAACGATACCCAGCCTGGGATGGTTGAGAATACATCGCATTTCAATTCATCTCCATGTTAGTAGTCCTTAGTGATCACCAGTTGCCCATTGAACCACCTCAGTCCCAGATTTAGATACATCTTTTTATCCGCCGTGTTGGAAAATCTCACAAGGAAGATTCCCTTATCACACGACAACAACTCAAATGCTCCTTTGGGAATCCACGATCGCCACATCCAGGCCAAGAAGTGTTGGTAGTATGGTCGTTTACCGATTACATACACCATGATTGAGAACTCCCACACATTCCTCATGTGTGCAAATTCTTCCTCTTCCAGGTCCACCACGATGTGTCCATCTTCCCAACGAGGAGCCGGAAAGCACTCCTCCTTCTATCCCCACGGTGGCGGGTCTTTAAGGACATGCGTCCAGGCACGTCTGCCTCCTCGGTGATTGCCTATCTCGTTTCTTTCCTTGGTTTGATTGTCTCCTTCCTCGACCGCTCAGACCCTAGGGTTAGGGTTCAGACTCTTTGCAGCGGTTCCTTCTCTGTCTGTAGTTTCCTTCTGTGGCAGATTAGTAGAGGTATTAGGCAAAGTGGTGTGGATGGTTCGGTGGTGGACGTCACCGGACGGGGTGGCCGATGGCGTGGGCGCCATGCACGGGGCTTGGATCGCAAAGATGATCGTCGGAGCCCAAGGGGAGACGTGCAAAGTTTGTATGTATGTATTCTAATATGTATGTATGTATGTATGTATGTATGTATGTATATATAGTGAACTACTATAGATTTGACATATTGCGACGGTTCTTTTTTTAAGAAAAATCGACGGTAGTATCTATAGCGTCAACTACAAGTAGACAACCGTCGTAGATTGACCAGCTGAGAAAACACGAGATGTACTTTTTTTACTGTTGGTCACTTATCAGAGAAATCGATGCTATATATCACCCATGAAAATAAAATTCTGTGCAAAATTTTGTAGGAATTTTATTTGCCTCCAAAAAACCTATATTGTCCGGTTGTTTATACATAACCGACGGGATAAAGAGATGCACGCGCCATCTCTCCCGCGAGAAACAATTGGAGTTTCTCGTTGGTATTTTCACAGGGGCTGACAAGAAATATGTTAGTGTCATGTGTCTCGTGAAGTTTTTCTACCTACACTTTATGTTTATCATCAGTCACTCTTACCATAACTGACGAAGTATGTGTTGCTAGGTTGCGCGATTCGACGTCAGATTTTTAGGTACAACCACCGAGAAAATTTTTGTTAATGTCGACAGTTGTTCATCTACAACTATCGACGTAGAACCTAGGTCAGTTTTTTTTCTAACAACCGGCAAGAAATATCTTACTTAACCCCACAAAAAACCCTTTCCCCCTATTTCTCCTACCTTGTGCCCCCAATGCTCTAGTGATTTCTGCCATGATGATTTCTATCCTGACAGTGCTCTGGTTCTCTTCTCAACTTCCATTGGTCGAGTCTATCTCCACTGTCGTTGTTGCAGCTACTGCCAAGGACCTTCACCGCCTCCATTGTTGCTTTTGTTTAGGACAATCATCATTGTTGATGTTGTTGCTGAGGACGATTGTCATATCCGCTGTTGAGGATGAGGATCATCATTGCCGCCACTGCTGTTGAGGACCCCATTTCCGTCGCCACTACTGTTGCTAAGGTCTTTTTCTACTTTTTTTGCATGTACAAACATGAACACATTCAAAAGTCAGAACACAAATGGTCATTATCAATTATAGTTTGTTTGATGTTAATTACTTCTAGAGCTTTTAATATCATGAATTTCTATGGATTGTGATGAATTAATTGTATGATTGTGATGTAATTAGTTTGATTAATTGTAATGAATTCTAGAGCTATATGTGATGAATTTTGTATGAATTGTAAACTCCAAAATTATTTCTCACTGAGAATTGTGTATTTAATTGTAATAATAGAGTGATATGTGATTAATGTATTATTAACCCTAAAATTATTTCTAATTGAGAATGATGAATGTATGACTATTTTCTCGAATATGCATGACCTAGTTTGAATCTTAGCAATTTGAAACCCTAATCTTCTAAACAATTTGAATGTTAGCATTTGAAAAATGACTCTAAGTTAACTTGATTTACATAAAAATTGATATATATTGACCTAATTAACCTAAACCCTAATCTTTTAAGCAGTAAACCCAATTTTATAAACCATGAGCCATATAGTATGTTGGCCTAAAACCCGTCTGAGATTTACTCATTAGGAGTAAACCATGGATAGTCCCTAATTCAGGATTGTTCTTGAGCACTTCATCTCACTTTGGATGTAAGTGTATAATGTGTGTTCGATACCAATAAATTTCGATAGTATTTCCCCTTTGTTCTCTGTATACATATGTAGGTGGGTATTTATCCATCTACATCAGTGTACTTGGAGAACTGCAGGGAAATGCTACCAAAATTTATTGAAATCGAACACGCATTATACACTTAGTAGTGATATGAAGTTCTTAAGGATGGGATAGGTGGTAAACATTCATGAATGTGAATTCTACTAGATTATTAGGGATCAATTATTCAAACATATTTTTCCCATTATTAAATTATTAGCTAGAACCTGATGAGCTACTTGTCTCCCATTTGATTATATAGAAATGGATTGATCATGGATGTCTAAATCAAATTACTACACTCTATAGTTTATTAATGGTCTCGATGAGTTTGTATAATTTGCATAGGAATATATAAAATAACATGGAGATAGGTTCTATTATCCTTGTAGGAATTGTAGCAACAACATGAAAGTTGACACTATTGACACGATCAAAGATCATGCCATGTGCAATGGAATTGTACAGGGTTAAACATAATGGTACTGGCATGGAGAGATTCCTAGTATGAGATCAGGAAATGTTGGTAGTGGTAGTTGTGTCCAAGAAGAAATGACTAACAATGTTGATGAGAATGAACCGATTCTAACAGACGTGGCTAATGTGATGCTAGATAGTTTGTGGGGTAAATGTTACAAGCCCGCCTTCCTTATTTAGAAATGGTGTGCACGATGTTGAGAAATTGGTATACTTAGGTTGTACTAAGTTTACGAAGTTGAGAATTGTGTTAAGATTGTATACTCTAAAGGTTAACAATAGATAGAGCAACAAAAGCTTCACTTCTTTATTGTCTTTGTTGAAAGAAATTCTCCCTTAAGGCAACAAGCTTCCAATCTCAACATATGAAATGAAAAATATATTGTGCCCAATGGGATTGGAGGCTAAGAAGATACATGCATACCTGAATGATTGTGTGCTATTTCAGAAGGACCATATCGATCTGAAAGAATGTCCAAAATGTGGGGTGTCTAGGTACAAAAGGATGACATTGGGTAAGACCAAAACTGAGTCTCCTGTCAAGGTGATGTGATATTTGTGTATAATACCTTGGTTTCAATGCTTGTTTGCTAATGTCGTAGATACAAAAAATTATCTTGACGTGCAAAGGTTAAGAAAAACAACGACGGTGTGCTCAACATGTGTCTAATTCCCCACAAAGGAAGAAGATTGATCTATTACATCTTGAATTTGATGACGAAGCCAGGAATTTAAGAATTGGAGTTTATATTGACGAGATGAATCCATATGGAACATTAAGCAACCAACATAGTACTTGACCTGCAATGCTTGTTGTATACAATCTTCCTCTAGGTTGTGTATGAAGAATAAGTATGTCACATTGTCGTTGTTGATATTAGGCCCCAAACAACCTGGCAATGATATTGATGATTACCTTGAACCTCTAATAGATGACCTAAAGAAACTATGGGGAGAAGGTGTGATGACTTTTGATGCTTTACATTGAGATATGTTTAATTTACATAATATGTTGTTTTGCACTATTAATGACTTTCCTAGTTATGGGAACTTATCTAGCTACAACGTCAAAGTATCCAAGGCATGTCCTATATGTGAGGGAAATATAGATTCTATTAGACTGAAACATGATGGTAAGACTGTATATCTTGGTCATGGGAAGTTTCTACCAATGGTACATCCTTACTGAAAGTTGCCCAAAACATTCAATGGCTCAACTAAGGAATGGAGTGTCCCTAATCCTATGTTAGGGGAGGATGTTTACGTAAGAGTAAACAACATTATAAATCATTTTTATAGGAGACTGTGTACTATTCCCACGGGTAAAAAGTCTTTATTCAAAAAGAGTTGTCTTTCTTATTAGAGTTATTTGAGAGTTCGACATTGTATCGATGTCATGGATGTTAAAAATGTTTGTGATAGCATTGTTGGCACTCTGTTGAATATACCTAGTAAGACTAAAGATGGCATAAAATCTAGAATGGACCTACATGAAATGGGTATAAGGAAAAAATTAACAAAAGTAGTTGCCAAAGATCACCGCACATATCTACCTCCTACTTGTTAAACCTTGTCTACAAAGGAGAAGAGAACTTTTAGTGAGTGCTTGTGTAATGTTAAGGTACCACAGGGATACTCAGCCAATATTTGTATATTGCTATCAATGAAAGATCTGAAGTTGATAGGTCTTAAATCTCATGATTGTCACACACTAATGCAACAGATATTTTACGATCGAACATGTGAAACACACAAATGCAGGTAATGGGATGTAATTTCACGAACATTTTGACCGTAGGTGCGAAATTTCGACAAAAATGGTGAAATTTTGCAACAAAAACCTAGTTTGGGCCGTAATTTCAGGAAATGGTACAGAAACGCAAATTAAATTTCAAGAAATTTGTTCCAAAATCTGATAATGCTACATCTTGGGTATTTTAGCAATTTTTTTTAATCTCTTGCTTCTAAAGGCTATCTTTCTTAGTTCTAAGGTATGTTTCCCCTATCCCTAGACCATATACATTACCTTCATCAATTTCTACACTCTTCTATAGAGATATGGAGAAATACTCCAAAAATAACAAAGTTCCTTCTTGGATCTATACATAAATGTCCCATGTAGCCTAGTTAAATGCTAACACTATACTTATACAAGTTGTAGTTAGTAAGTTTGGAACTTGTAACTATAAAGTTTAAATTCTAAGCTATAACTTGAAGCTTTTAACAGACTAACTGTCTAGCATACTTGGCATTTCTGTTCATTTGTGCACTCACTCATCAAGACATGTATCCCACCCTAACCTCTGAACATATGAATGTATTCTATAGTCTAGTGTGTTTATATCTCAACATTGTGTTTGCGAAATTTCATAAGTTAATTCCTTTATTTTGCCATCAAAATTGTCATCGAAATTCTGTCGAAATTGTTCAGCTTCCTTCACTTACAAATGTGGAGACCCCCCACACACACATATCCAATATGAAATATTATTGCATATTTGAGTAGATATTGGCGTTTATATTGTCCTGGTAAATTTTCATAATTTATTTCACTTTTTTTATCGTCAAAATCGTTAGGGCCGTAAATATCAAATTTTCGTGCAAAATTTTGAAAAATTTCAATTTCTGGGCCATCGTACACGACATTGAAATCGGACATTTAATTCTATGATACCATGTTACTAGTGTCTTCGCATATCCTCGATTTAGGGTTTTAGATCCTTTTGGCTTCTAAGATTCATTTTTTATTCTCATAAGTCGAATTACGTCTTGCTTACATATAGGTGTGGGTGTTAGTATGCCTTCCTCAATTTAGCTCTAGTTATGACATTGTCGCTTATATGATGTATTTTGGTTTGGTCAACTATGGTCAAAGATATGATTTGAATGGGATATGATTCATTACAATACCCCTATTGGAGAAATCTAGGGTTCAAATTGCACATAATTCTAGTGCATACTAGTACACTTACCTTAGGTCTCAAATTGCATATGAACATGATTATACTAATATATGAATAGTGTAATCCTTGTATAATTAACCAAGAGTGTCATATTATCTTTCATTTAGAGATACGAGGTTATCTAGATCAAATAAGTTCTTCTCTAACTTTCCGTTAAGATGTATTTGTATGCCTTCCTCAATTTAGCTCTAGTTATGACATTGTCGCTTATATGATGTATTTTGGTTTGGTCAACTATGGTCAAAGATATGATTTGAATGGGATATGATTCATTACAATACCCCTATTGGAGAAATCTAGGGTTCAAATTGCACATAATTCTAGTGCATACTAGTACACTTACCTTAGGTCTCAAATTGCATATGAACATGATTATACTAATATATGAATAGTGTAATCCTTGTATAATTAACCAAGAGGTGTCATATTATCTTTCATTTAGAGATACGAGGTTATCTAGATCAAATAAGTTCTTCTCTAACTTTCCGTTAAGATGTATTTGACTTAGATCAAATTGGTTCATGAGTCTTAAGTTTTATATCAAAACATATTTGAACATGCATATTATAAGGGTTTGGTCTTATCATGACGATATAGTTTAACATAATGATTGAAATCACTAGATTTCACTCATTCATCTATTGAGGCATATATGGACTAATACATTAATGCAATTGTGACAAATATCATTATTCTTGATCAACAAGGTTGAGCTATTTTTTATTATGGTTACTAATTGTTTTATGGTGATTATCCTTTACAAGCATTGCACTAACTTAGACATGTGTATTCATTATGATTTGTAATAATTTGGCTTATATGGATTACTTAGATTGTTGTCAATTTTAATCCAATATGGTTCCATTAACTTATTTGTTGAGGAGTGAAAGTAAGTAGGCATGCATTGCTAACCTTTGGAATCCATGTCATTCCCATGAGTAGCTAGATAGTATTCTTCATTCAGTTCACCTATGTTCAACCATAATGATCGTGAGTCATTAGCAACAGACCTCCTCAGTATGGATTGATGCTTTGTTGGTCTTAAACACTAGATCTTCAGTCAAGATCTGAGTTGCAGTGGCGTTCTTCAATGTTATGAGGATCTAGGATGCTCGTCCTCTTTGCTCATGCAAATATTAGAATAATAGTCTAAAGCTTTATCGTCATCCCTATAAGTGGTGGCCATGCATCTGTGTTTGTGGTTTGCTATTAGTAGTCCTTGCAAGTCCGGTTGGCAGCGGCCAATCTGATGTTGAACGACATGTAGTGCAATGGTCTCTCACCGCGGTCAACAAGATGGGGGTGACGAGGTAGAGGAGGAGACGAGGTGACATTGGTGGGGCATTGTTGTTGCTGGAAAGGTGAGGATGAGATGATGTAGATCTCGCAGTGTGGTTACAGGTCGGAGTGGGTTGGCCATTGCTAGTAGCCATCAGGAGTCTGTTTGTTGGGGAGGCGTCATGGTGTTTGTAGGCTTCTTGAGGTCACGACAGAAGGCACCTAGAAGAAAATCAGAAACCAAGAAACCACAGAGGTGGTTTTGCAGGTTGTGAGGAAGATGACAGTGTGAAGGAGATGCAAGTCGTTGGCGGTGGTCATCAGAGATCTTCCGACAGAGATGCAAGGGATCTTGGAGGACTTAGCATCGAGGGGGTGGTCAGGTTGTTGCTTTGAAGACTATCGTCGAGGGTGGAGGTGATAGGTCAGGGTGGTGATTGTCGAGGTGAACAAGATGGGTTGATGACAGGTTGGTGGAGGGGGAAAATAGTGGGTAGCGACCATGTGTGAGTTCAAGTCTCAGTGTTGTTGGAAGAGACCACAATGATCTATGATGGGTTATAGCCATGGTGAGGGATCTGGCTTGGCAGTAGGAACTCGAGATGGTCAAGGGTTAACTGACGATGGGTGAAGAGGATGACTCGCCATGGTGTTGAGGTTCGGTAACGGTTGTCTGCCATTTTTTCGTTTGTAGACATATGGCTAGCGTGGTGCAGGAATTCTAGGGTTTTCGGGCTCTTATTCATATAAGGAAGGAGTTTTGTTGGTAGATATGGGTACGTTGATGGGAAGGAGGTGTTGAGGGACTTGGAGTAATCAGAGGTAACAACCATCAAAAGGATTCTCTAAACGGTAGATGATCGAGACGTTACACGGGGGCATGGTCTCATCTCATTAATTCCATGTTATAATACTCAATTCAAAATTCCATAGCTCCTAAAGTATAAACTCAATTATATTGAGATTTTGACCACTCATCTAATGCCTAGTAAGCTATTTCCTAAAATTATTAATACCTATAAGTTGAACAATTTAATTGCTCTTACAACACATTATAATTTGGTATATTTTAGATCATTTATTAGAATTGACTCCATGCCATTATGTAAAAGAAAGGACATTTTTTTAGAATGTGAGGTATAATAAGATGTTGAGGCAGTAATGACTTAACCTTGCACTAGTTAACATTCAAATTACTAACAAACTAAATTGAGGGGCTCATTTGTAAATATTTTTCATGTGACGAAAAGGAAGTCAATCAAACACAAGAATCTCAAAAGAAGACAAATTTTTATCGAAGGACAAGAGTATTAATTAAAGTATTTGAATAAGCCATGGAATGAAAGACTAAGTTTAATTTAGGAAAAAAATGAGAATTATAGCTAAAGCTAGGTTAAATGCCTAAATTTTGGTATGTTTCATGGGTTGAGGAGGATAAGTGGGGAAACAAGTGGTCGGAAGAGAGGACATCATCTGACCACTTTGAGGAGGTGCGGAAAAGAGGAATGGTTGGTAATTTCTGGTAGGCGTTGTTAAGATATTACTAGAAGGCTCTAGGAAGCAAGGATCCGACTAGATAACAATTAATCTTTTTTGGATCCAATTACGATAGCCAAGGACTTATGGTTTTGTAAGGGGTGAAGAAGCAGAATGCTTTGTTCTTTACAAATTAAAGGATAGGAGTGAGTTTAGGGGAGATGTAATGGCTAATTTTTTTGAGTTAGAAGAGACATTAGTCTCCCCCTCCCTCAAAGAGCATGCCAGAGCCCGTATGATTGCAAGGGTGAACTACTACAGAAACAGCGTTCAACCTCACTTTTAGAGGCCTCAGTTTTTTAGTAAAACCGAAGATGTTAACATTAAACGTCGGTTAATAAGGACATCCGATGTCTATATTTGAAGACCAGCCAGATACAAGTATCGCTTTTCATTCAGTGTCAGTTGAAGAAAAGAAATCGACGCCTAAAGTAGCCCGCAAAATCTAATTTTTTTTAGCAAAAAAAAAATTGCGTCAAAGTATCAACAACAACGTCGGTGTTTTACCTAATAACCGACGCTGAATGAAGATAAAATTTTGCGCCAAAAGTTCCAATATGGGCGTCGGTTGTCTTAGCATAACCGACGTTATAAGGGTGTGTGTGTCGTCCCTACCAAAAAAATTAGGGTAAAGGAATGTCCAATTGGACGTCGGTTTGTTACTATCAACCGACACTTAAGGTTTTAGGTGTCGGTTTTGTAGATAACCGACGCCCTTTACAAACTTAATAGACCCGCGATCACCCGAGTCTTCCCCTTTCTTATGTTTCATCGTGAGAATTCAGAACATGTTGCTCACCTAAAATCACCGACGACGCCCCCGCCCGCCCGCATTCAACCTGTTGGTCGCCGCCGCTGCTGCTGGTGTGTCTGTTGCTCTCCTCTGATGCCTCTGCTACTACTTCTCCCCTCACCGACGTCGTTGATGTTGCTTCTCTCCTCGCTGGCGGTCTGCTGCTCCTCCTGGTCCTCCTCCTCCTGCCCCTGGTTGCCCTGCTCTCCTCGTCAGTTGCCCGAAGGTACCTGCTTCCGCTCTTCTTCCTCCGCCCTCAAGCAGGTACCCTACTCCGCGTGGGATTTCACCTCTTCTTCTTCCTCCTGCTCCCTCTCAGATGGCTATTGGATTAAAGCAAGGCCACGACCGTGTGGGCTGGCCACGGTCGTGGTTGTGTTGGCCTACCACGGCTGTGGTAGGCCAACACAGCCACGATCGTGTCCAGCCCACACGGTTGTGGCCTTACTTTAATCCAACAGCCATCTCAGAGGGAGCAAGAGGAAGAAGAAGATACATTTGCAATTGAATACTAATGCTTGACCTAATTCTGTAAATTTTGATGTATGTTGAATTAAGATATTAAAACCCTAATACACATTTCACCATAATCTTGAATTAACTATATTGTTGAAATCTTGTGATCAATCTATGTAAGATATTAAAACCCTAATGTTAAATCTCTGATTTTGTAGTGATGTGTCACCCTAACGTCTACATGAATCCCTATTGTATGATGTAGATTGATGATAATGCATGAGTTAGTTTGAAATTTTGAAATCAATTATGAATCTCTTCATCCCTAGGTCATACTAATTTATTTGTAATCTTTATCTTGATGATGAACATGCATGGACACTCGAAATGTTGAAATCAATGTTATAGAATGACAGCACATGTATTTGTTGGCCTAGAAACCCGTCCAAGATTTACTCATTAGGAGTAAATCTTAGATAGTCCCCAGTTTGGGACTATTCTTGAACACCTAATCTCACTTAGGATGTAAGTGTATAATGTGTATTTGGTTTTCAAGAAAATTCTAGTATCATTTCCCCGTTTGTTCTCTAAGTACATATGTACTTGGAGAACAGCGGGGAAATACTGCTGAAATTTTCTTGAAAACCCAATACACATTATACACTTACTAGTGAGATAAGGTGTTTAAGAATGGGATAGGTGGTACACATTTATAATATATAAGAATGACAACACATGTGTTTGTTGGCCTAAAGTTTTAACCATGCAAAAACTCTAATCTACTAACCCTAGACCCTAATCTTGTTGTAATATATACTTGTTTTCTCTTTGATAATAGATGGATAGATCATGGATGTCCATTCGCAATCGTTGCACCCCAGAGTTTATATATGGTCTTGACCAGTTTATTAGATTTGTCGAGGAACATAGGAAACAACCTGGAGATAGGTTCTATTGTCCATGTAGGCATTGCGGTAACAACTTGAAAGTCAGCACTGGTGACGAAATTAAAAGTCATGTCATGTGCAACGGGATTATACAAGGCTATACATAATGGCACTGGCATGGAGAGATTTCAAACTCGAAACCAATGGATGTCGATAGCAGTGCTTGTGTGGAAGAAGAAATTGCCTCTGATGACGTAGATGTGAATGAACCAGTTCCAGTAGACATCGTTGATGCGATGTTGGATAGTTGTGGGGTAGAGCACACCGATCCACCTCCCATTTTTAGAAACATTGTGCATGATGTTGAGATATCGTTATACACAGTTTGTACTAAGTTTATGAAGCTTAGTGCTGTGTTGAGATTGTATAAGCTGAAAGCTAACAATAGATGGAGCGACAAAAGCCTGAAGGAAACGAGCTGCCAATCTCAACATACCAGGTAAAGAAATTGTTGTGCCCAATGGGAATGGATGTCAAGAAGATACATGCATGCCTGAATAGTTGTGTATTATTTCAAAAGGACTATGTGGATTTGAAAGATTGCCCAAAATGTGGTGCGTCACAGTATAAATTGACGACTTCGAGGGAGTCCAAAACTGGTTCTCCTGCCAAGGTGATGTGGTATCTACCTATAATATCACGGTTTCAACACTTGTTTCTCAATCTGATAGATGCAAAGAATTTGAGGTGGCATGTAGATGTTAAGAAAAATAATGATGGAATCCTACGACAAGTATGATGACTATAGATGAAGAAGAGTACTATGATAAGTATGATGACTCCAGTCCATTCTCAGTTGGGTTGCCAACACCAGCAAATATTGAAGCTAATGATGGCTTGTATGTGCGCGGAGATCACAATGAAGGATTGTTAATTGATAAAAAAATCGCAATATTAGAGGCATGTTTATATTTTTTATATGTTTTATTTTTCTGAATGTGAACTTTACAATGTGAATTACTTTACAATATGAATGTGAACTTTACAATGTGAATTTTACAATGTGAATTACTTTAGACAAGATATGTGCAGATTTTTTATTCGAACATATAGGATTTTTTATTCCATCTTTGATTAGTCTAAAGTAGCTAAAGACCCTCCGTCAGTTCAAAAATACTGTCGTGATGCTTTTGCAAATTTTTCTCAAAATAAGAAGACGGTGATAATAGTTCCATTCAATGTGGAGTAAGTTTACTTTGCTTATAATTTGAACTTAAGAAAATTACATTTTTATTGTGGATTTTGAGTTATTAATTTTTAACTTTTTTACCTCTAGTGGTATGCATTGGGAGTTACTAGTTATTGTCCTCGAGACGTTCCTAAGGGGACTAAATTGAATTCAAAATATGGACACAAAATGAAAATGGCATTATTCCGGTGAGAAATATTTCATTTTCATATGTGTTAACATATGCTATTACATTATTATTTAATTATACAATGTATTGTGTTACATTAACATATAGGGATTTAGATGAGTTCAAAAAGGCTGGCGGAAAGGTCCCCAGGAAAAAGAACCAGCAAATAATTTAGAAAAACGTGGAAGTAAGTTCCCGACTGCAATGTATATATTATTTATGTGAACAGTGCTTAATTAGTTGTATTTTATAATATTTTGTATCAATTTATAGTGTGCTACACAAGACAACGGATGGGCATGTGCATACTATGTGATGTGATTTATGTACATGATTATCAAATATGCCACAGTGGACATTGATACCATTCTTGAGGTATTATATATAGTCTCATTAGATAATATGAAATATATCACTCTTATTTATATATTATTAATTATATATATACATCATTCTCTTTGCAAGTGTTTAAAACCGACCACACTACAGGAAAGGCCTTACCAGATGTACATGCTCCCTATACGACGAAAGAATTAAATGATGTAAGAGAAGAATGGGCAACAGCCATACAAGTAGTGGGGGTTTAACATATAATTGGGATGTTGATAGCGAATAATGACTAAAGAATGATATTTTGTAAATGAATTTCTGAATTATAATATGTGTGAATGTTTCTACATGTCTGAATGTTTCTACATGTATTTGAGTGAAAATGAATGAAACTGTTGGTTGCTATATGAATGTTTCTACATGTGTGAATGTGAAAATGAATGGAACTACTGATTGTTACATGAATGTTTCTACATGTGTGAAAATCGAATGGAACTGCAGGTTGCTAAATGTGTGAACATTTATGTTGTTGTTAATTTTGCAGATTTGTGGCCCGTTGTTGGCTGATATCAATGGAAGTCGTAAAACCTGCAGTTCATAATTGAACTGCATGTTTCTCATCCTGCGACCAGCCACAGCAGGTCTGCAGACTGACAGAAAAAAAAAACATAAAATAGGTGTCGGTTATTTGTATAAAACCGATGACAAATGGTTACCGTGTCGGTTGCCCTACTAGTAACCGACGTCGATTTCTCTAATGAGGCCAGACGTCGATAGTGCCCCAGATGGCGCCCTTTTGGTGGCGCGAAGGTATATGGCGTTGGTTTCAAAGCTAATAACCGACGCCTATACTCCCATGTTGGTGCGTTTTCGGTGGCGCGCGAAGGGTTGTGGCGTCGGTTTGAGAACCGACGCGTAACGATTGGGCTTTTAGCGGCGCCCACATAGGTGTCGCTTAAAACCCGACACTAAAGGTCTTAAATAACTGACACTAAAGGTCGGTTATGTACTAGTGGTGGTAAATACTGTGTGCAACGGGAGGTTCGAACCCAGGTCCCCCGGGGAGGACCTACCGTACTCAATTATCCGCACTACACAGGCCGGGTTGTAATGGCTAATTTGTTAAAGGGAATGATGCTCGAAAAAAATGAGGATTGGGAGGAGCAGGTTGAGATGGAGTTAGCTATCACAATAACCATCCGGTGGTGGCTTTCATACATTTCAAGATTTGACTAAGGTCCGCCACCCAAAAGGCCATGCTTTATTTTGTACCTATAATTGCTTTTCAAAAGATGTATAACTGTATACTGCACCTTTTCCTCATGCACATACAATGCCACACTATTCCCAAATGTAAAGGGGAATGGGACTAAGAAAAGTATTTTAGGAAAGATGAGCTGTGACTTAAACCCACCTGGCGAGCAACATTGTCAGTCTCAACTTGGAGCACTACATGGGTAAGCGTCGTGGCAATACTTCACGGCTTGTGTTTTTCATACACAAGGCGGTGGCTGGCCCATGCAAACTCATATTGTTAGGCTTGTGTTGTGCCTGGTGTAACTATCAGATGCTTTGGCTCCAACAATGTAAGAGGGCAACAACAGTGGGTTTTTTTTTTTTTTTTGCATTCCCTGATTTTCTATCCCTCGATCAAACGAGTGTCTCCTCATGATTGGTTTAAGATAGCGAAATTTAGAATTTTAACGGACAAGATTGTAACTCAGTCCATTGTTTGAAAAGATGATTCAGATCGCTGTCTTTTATGGTCAAGAAAGCGCTGTACAAATAGCATGTTCTTAACTAGACCACTAAACCTCAGAGCTTTAAGTAGCCTCCGCTGATTTCCTATCCCTGATCACTGT
Organism: Alisma plantago-aquatica; assembly: GCA_963693085.1. Classification (NCBI taxonomy): domain Eukaryota; kingdom Viridiplantae; phylum Streptophyta; class Magnoliopsida; order Alismatales; family Alismataceae; genus Alisma; species Alisma plantago-aquatica. The sequence continues at coordinate 172,402,644 of OY856414.1, read as the reverse complement.
AACAAGCATCTCCCCATGATTGGTTCAAAATAGCAAGATTTAGATTTTTAACTGACGAGATCCTAACGTAGTCTGTTGCTTGAAAAGATCATATAGATCACAGTCTTCTTTGGTCAAGAAATAATAATATGGGAAATGGATATACATAGCATGTTTATGAGACTGCTAAACCGAAGAGTTCGTTTCAGAGTTTTTAAATCAATTACATATGTAACATGATGCAATCATCAAGCCTGGTAGAGTAGTTTAGCTCTCTGGTGGCTTTGGTTTGTGCTTTGCTGATCTCTGTGTGCAAGCAACTAATTCTTTGAATCTCTGATGTTCATTTATGAGTTTGTATTAACAACTATATCAGTCTCAGTTTCATGTTAATTAATTAACAGTCTGTGTATTACATGGTATTGGATAGATAATCTGAAGGAATATGCTGTGCGGGCTCTAGTCAATGCCGTTGATCACCTTGGTACGGTTGCTTACAAGTTGACAGATTTGTTTGAGCAAGAAGCAACAGATGTATCAAATGTAGAATCAAAGATCTCCTGCCTTAATCAGGTAAATTATAATACGTTTGGTAGAATCAATATCTTGTTATATATCTGAATATTTCAATATCTTGGTAACTATCTGAATATTCTTGTGCATGATTATGAATAAACGACATGTGCCATATCATCATCGGGTGTTGGAGGGCTTAGGTATGAGTTAGGATTTTTATTTTTGTGTTAAAGTTAAAAGCAAGGGCAGAACCAATCAAAATAAATGCACTTTTGATGATTTATTTGCTTTTATTGGAAGTTCGTTTGTACAAAATTGATTATCTAGAGTTGTTGACACTAAGATGTGTATTGATAGACGGAAAATTCCCCTCATATATAAAGGAGAGGTGGCATGTATAAGGAAGCGGACGTAATCCTAATAGGCCAAGACAATTAGCTCCATATTACAAATGGATCTATTAAGTAATAATAAGTTCTAACATCTAACAAGAGGTAAAGACATTTCAATTTTGACGTGTTAAAAATGGGAAAATGTGAGCATATAATGTGATTTAACCTGTAATATTTCACACAACACATATTAAGTTTGATATCTATGTGATCTTGATTCAATCAAAATGACTTATAAACCATACCTACCTGCATAGGAATTTGCTACTTGTCAAACGTACATGGATATTGATTCTGAGATTCTTGATAAGTTGCAAAGAGAAGTGGTTATTACCCTATGTTAACTTGAGCAATATTTTCTCCCTTCATTCTTTGATATCACGGTACATCTAGTAGTCCATTTGACTAGGGAAGTGAAAATGATGGGTCTAGTTTTTTTGCATTGGATAAATCATTTTGAACGGTACATGAGTGTTTTTAAATGTGATTTTTGGAACCGTTCTCGCCCAACAGGGAGTATCATTGAGGGTTATATTACTAGGGAGGTTATGGACTTTTGCAATTATTTTTTGAGTTACAACGAAACTACTGATAATGTCGTGAACCATGATGTTTATTTCAACAAAGGTATTTTGAGAGAACAAAGGATAAATATCAGTCTTGAGTAGTGGGAACAAGCACGCTTGTATATTTTAACAACATTGACGATGTGGGTATTTATATCACCGAACACACCAACAAGCTCAAGAGAAGTTATCCCTGAGCCAGTCAATGTGACTTGTTTTTCTTGGTCGGTCAAAAGGTGTGTTTCTATTAATACCAAAAAATATTTGGGCACTAAGTACCCCATTACATCGAAAGGAGCTAAAAAGCTCATCCAGGATCAAATCCCCACACAGGGGGAAATGCATGAAAGGTAGACGAAAAGACAAAACTAAGAAGACATATCTAACAAGCCAAGCTAGAACCAAGCAAACCTTCCAGGAGAATACTATAACAAGCCGCTATTACAAGCAATCAGCGTACCCACAAGTATTAACAACAGCTTGACATAGAACAACAACTAGAAATGTTGCCTGAAGCTAACCCCGTTGCTGCAGACCTTCTCATCTTTCGAAAACAGGTTTCTAAGTGGGCGTAACCGCCCAAAGAGGAACCCATATATAAATCTTTGTGTACATAAGATCACCTCCTGGCTCACAAAAGGAGCAGCAAAGGAACAGAAAAAGAACCAAATCTTCGCCCGTGAAGACTAGCTAAAAGGAGACCAGACAACCAGAAGTACAAAGTCTCGTACAGACCCCATAACGTTTAACGCTAGCTTCCTACTGGTTAAGGCAACACTAGCTATATGCCCATCATTCTGAAATTGTGAAGACTCAACCAGTATCGAGAAAAGAGTCAAACGTCACCAGTCCAAACAGGAAGCAGCATACTTTGGATCCGATAACCTCATTATAAACGAACACGCTTTGCTTTCTGAAGTGACCATGAAGAAAGATGAGAAACCACGAAGCAGTCGAGACATAGTAATGACCTTTGAGTCCAAAAACTCCCATCCACTGGCTTTATCCTCATCACTAAAATTGTGGGGGGGGAAAAGGACTAACGGCCATCATTATGCTCAAGAACTTAGGGAACCAAAAATCTACATGAATAAACCTCATAAGACTAAGCAAACGAGAGACCAGAGGGAGAAGCCCAGGGCTATCTAATCCTTGCCGGTTTCTTCTTCTTTTTGGACCTTGGTTGACCAATATCCACACTATTAGGGTCTTAGTTTTCCAATTCAGTGTCTGAACACAAATAGGTGTTTGAACCTTCATCGTCTTCAGGCTTGTTCTCTATCCTCAACTGGTAATCAGCTAAGAACCCAAAGCTTTCCCAAACTTTGTTGACTTGCCAAGACTCGTAGCTCAATCCCTCCCTACTTCTATTCTCCAGATCCCGATCAAAATTCTCTCTCCCAACATTAATCACAGGCGGAGACCTAAACAAGTCAGGCTCGATTTGAGGGATGCTAGAAGAGACTGGTTGAACCTGTTGTTTAGACGCAGAGCAAAGAATGATGTCCTTCACTTGTTGTGCAATGGAATCCAGGAGCATTTCATTGCCAACATTAGAAGCCTGGTCTTCGCAGCCCTTCTCCTGACCTACACTGGGATTAGGAGCATCCTTAGGTAACCCTTTGGAACCCGTCTTGGCTTTGGCATTCCTTCGAGCACCTACAGATGGTCTGTTCCTAAGCTGCAGATCCACACAAGGGGGCGCTTTCTTGGTCACCCAAGGGCAGACACCAGCCATGTGACCAAAGTGTTTGCAGCTTGAGCAGAAGGTGGGTTTAGACACTACCTCAAGACTAAGCTGTATCATCTTGCCATCTAGTTCCACCGTCGCGCTCTTGGGCAAGCTCTGGGCAGACCTAATGTAACGACCCCGCCTCCCGGTAACCCCCAATTAAGGGAAACCTGAAGGTCAGAGCCGTTATTCAATAAACAGGATCAAAGGTTTGACAAATAATCAATAACAATTAAGAAACTTTACCAACTAAACTAAAAACTGGTATAAAATAAAACTTTGTTTACCTTTTTAAAAGATGGGATTTCTAAACTTCTATCCATGAAAATGCTACTCTAACTAATCCTCCTGTGCACGTTAGTTCTCATTTAATTCCACATATGCCACTTTACTGTTTGTTCTTTTCATTTGTACCTAAAACACCGACAAACAAAACGTCGGTCAGTATATCGAAATATACTGGTATGTGGGGACAACCAAAAGTTTTCACATATGGATAACAATTTAAATATCACAATCAAATTATTTAACAAGCCAATTTACACTTTTCAGTATGACATTCTCCACCGCTTTTGCCCTAACCCTGGCATACCCACCTTAGGGTGCCCTTTGCCAATGACTTAAGGCCACCTTCTCAATCCCGAGCTTGGTGCCTGGGGGTCACCACTCATGGTGCCCACTAGTCATGCAATATCATAGGCCACCTTCTTGGTGCCTGGGGTCACCACTCAAGGTGTCCATTGGTCTACCCATCCGGGCCTGACCTTTGGCATCATCCATCAGGGTGGCATGTAGGTGCGAGAATCCATACTTCTATTATTAATGTGATAATCATAGTGACTTTATAATTTGCAAATATGAACATCCAAACTGATAATTTGCAGTCAATGCGATCAATCATCCGGCAACCACGCGGGAAACTAATGCGGTTATTCATAAGCGTAACCACATACCTGATCCAGAGCAACTTGTTGTCCAAGCAATAATGATAAAGAACAAGCAACAAGCAATCAACAAGTATCCTAAAATTAATGCATGACATCCAAGTGTTATAATTTATCCAGAACATTCTAAAGCTAGACTTGGATTCCATCTTAGGTTTTCTAAACCACATTAGGGTTTTATTAGGGTTTTTGCCTCCATAACGCTTTTATCATATTAAATGCTCTCTTAGTTCATAAACCCTAATTTCAACACCATAAGCCCAATTAAAGTTGATTATTTCTCTTTTATACCAAAACTACCTTCTTTATCCTTTTAATCTATTTCAAGGTTATTAGACTCAATTATCACCTTTAGTTTCTTTCGGATTATCAACTCATAATTCATGATGGCCTAAATCCCATATGAACTCTATATAGTATTAACTCTACCTTGATTCAATCGAAAACCCTAATTTCTATATTAAGGTTATCTTTCCACAAATTAAGAACTTAATGCTCGAATTAGCTTAGATTAAGCATATCCCAACTTTAATCATGAAATTAATCAATTAAAGCCATTAATAGTCGATTTAGTCAACATTAGGGTTTCAAGGCCCATTAAAGCCTATTTATGCACATAAACTCTAAACTAACCAAATTACGTGCAAAGTTCATCCTTTTTATTCTTGATGTTCCTTTTTATCATTAACAGGCTAATAATAACCCTAATCATCCATTAAACCCTTATCCAATATATTATTTATCTCAAAATAGGGCTCTCTAAACATTAACACATTAAAGTTGCTACCTTCCATTACTTTTCGAATTACAAGATAAATTAACCTCTAATCATATTTTTATTAGATTCCTTTCATTTTTCTGAACAAAATTCATGTATAAACTTTTGTCATCCGAGCTACCATTAATTAGTTATGATTTTCGGAAGAATTACCTCACTTGGGCCAATGGGGAGGCGCCACGTAGCTTAATTCCCATGCAACAGCTCGTGTGACCAATTTGGAAATATAACGCAAATTCGGTTCTGCCCTTCTTTAAGTTATTCGTCGCTGCATACCCCAGAGGGTATATTCGTCCAACCGCCAATCATCTTCAACCCAGCGCGCGCCCTAACGCGGCCACTCCGCTGGTCAGCTTTGGTGCGGCCCTGCCGCCCTTCCTCGACCTCGGCGGCCACTAAGCACGGCCTCCTGCCTCCGCCACGACCCCTCATGCTCGGCTAAGCCTCCACAGATGGCCATGGTGGCTGGGCTTCACGCCCGTAAAGCCTGCAACTGCTAACGGCCAGCGGCTACCCTGCTGGCATTGCACAGATGCAGCTGGCGGCTCTCCCTCCCTCCGGCATCGTGGGTGGTTCCTGCTTCTACCAACCCTCCGTCCTCAGCCCCTCGTCGCTCTAGGGATCAAGTTTCTCTCTTGGTTAGAGCTTGTACGTGCACATGGTTGGAGAAGAGCGGGAGATAAGGAGAACCTGAGTCTATGGATCCGTCCCTTTTATAGGGATGGGTAGCATCATCCTATCACGCCAACCCACGAGGAGAGCAAGACCCAAAGTCTATAGGAAACTTCCTTTCAAAGAAATCATCTTTCTTATAAACACTTCCTTAATAAATCATATCCCTTAGTCATTAGGAAAACCTTGATATTTCTTTATGCTTTAGATCTTAAGATTTCGAAAATAACTTCCTTTATTCTATTAGTACTGGCCCTTTGTTCTAAAGGCACGAAATTCTACTTTCATTTTATAGAAAATACTTCCTTTTTAAACAATACCACAAAATTCATTCATTATGCATCTTATTATTCTTTTATTTTGCATTATTGGTAGTTTCTCTCTCCTTCCTATTTATTGGGGATCCTTGGACCCCAAGAGACTCAAAGAATTCGAAATTCCTTTTTAAGGAATACTCATTATCCTTAAATGCATCAATATGCATTAATCTCATTATCCTGTTTTATTTCTTATTAAATATTTCCTTTTGTGGATTTCTCTTTATTTCTCTCTTATTTTCCTCATTAGTATTACTTTTATTATTAGGAATCATTGGGATACGAAATCCCACTAAGGATTACCCAATTATACCTCTTTTCACATATTTTCCACATTTCAGCAATGTTTTCAATTTCTTTATTAACAAGGAAATACTTAATTGATATTTTCTTTTCTTATTGCCCTTTCTTTGCAACCTTGGACTCCTTGGAACCCAAGGAATCTAAGAGGCACGAAATCCTCTTTGGATTTGCCTTCTAGAGGTTTCCACACCTTTCTTATCTCAAATTCTCATTTATTCATTAATAAATCGAATATCCTTGTTATTGGGCCCAATAGCCAATAAAGCCCACAAATCAAACAACAAGGCTATTGTAAATGAAATCCATGCATTCATCCATTATTTGTTCATTTATCTTTATTATGAGAAATTAAATTTCTCAACAAATGAACCCAAAATTTGGGGTTGTAACACCTAACTTCAATGCATACGGACGCCGCACCAAGACACTCTACTGACAGAGAGATGTTTGCAACATCCAGCGGCTTACCTATGGTACTAGCTACTCTCACAATGTGGGATATCGTCCATGGGAGGCCCATGTTTTCAATCCTGAACCACACTGGGAGGCGTTGAAAGGAAAGGGGTTGGAGAGGAGACCCAGGTCGCCAGGCGTTGGCGATGATGAGGGCGTCGTCCATGAACCAGGGCGCCTCATCCAGGACCCTTTCTCTCTCGTTGTGCGACGGCATACGGATGACGAAACCATCCCTTTCTTCAGAGACGATCTCAACAGGCCCGCTTGGCCGCCACTTCCTACGAATCCAACCCGCCAGCTGACCTGTGAAGGGTTTACCCCCAACAAACCGTATGGACAGGTAGTCGTCCCATTTTGGGGTTGGGCACTCCTCACTGGAGATTGAGGCACACCGAACACCATCCTTGAAAGAGGGATCGATGAACTCGATAGAGGCTACCTCCGCCGCTGCTCTATCTAGCCGGCTAGATAGAAGTCAGTCAGCCAGTAGAGAAGACGGTACTGCTTCAGAGGAGCAATTTGGGGGAGGGTCGGGGGAGTGGTCGGATGAAGACGCTGCCACCTCCATCTCCTTCCGCGTCGAAGCCGAAGATGAAATCGGGGGAGGAATCTGCTTGCTTCCATCTCCGTTAGCCGCTGATTGGCCAACCGGAGGAATCAGTGAAGCTGACTCTGTAGCAGCAGCTTGCCCCCTGCCGCCGGTCTCGCTAGTACATCGCTCGCGTCCTCTCCCCTTTCCGCCCCTTCCACGCCGGTCTCGCTAGTTTAATGTGACTTGTTAGAAAGCATAATCGAATATTTATTAGGTAGTTTAAAAAGGAAGTATTCAATCAACTATCTCAACACCAAATAATGTTGCAGAAACTATCAAATAGCTAGTGTATAAACCAAAAACCCACGTTACATCTTACAAAGAGTTTTCCATAAATGGATTTGCATACTACACAAAACATCAAGATGAAAAAAGTGTCGTCCAAAACATTTTGAGGCCACCCTTCAGGTGTATTTATTGTATTTTTCTAGTGTCAAGGATAAGAGTCCACGTGAAGGAAAGAGGTCTTATTACGGTGTCACTGAAGACATGTGGGAACTTGACTACACAAAGTTTAGAGTTCCATTATTTAGGTGTAAATGGGTTAATAAAATAAAGGAGTTGTAGTTGACGAACTCGGTTTCACAATAGTAAATTTTGAGTGGATAGGTGAGAAGGATGAACCCTTCATCATGGCATTACAGGAAAAATAGGTATTCTATATAAATGACCCTACCAAAGAAAATCGGTATGTCATTCTTCATGGGAAAACACAGTTTATTGTAGATCATATTGATGAAAAAGAGTACTATGATCAGTATGATGACTCTAGTTCATTTTTATTGGCTTATCAAGTGTAAATGTTGAACCTAACACCAAAGACTATACACATGAAGATCACATGTAAGGGATATTAATTTAATGTACAATTGTCATATGTGTTGTTTTTTAAAGTGTAGACTTTTATATGTGGTCTGACTTTTTATAGTGTTGACTTTTTATATGTGACTTTTTATAGTGTTGATTTGTATACGTGATCTAACTTTTTATATGTGATCTAACTTTTATCATTTGTTTACTTTTGATTTTATAGATGGCATCTGACCAGGAGCATAGTCATCATGAGCATGAGGATGTTGAGTATCCTAAACAGGGTGTTAATAATGTTGATAACCCAAAACATAAGGGAGTTCACGGGATAATTGTGATGAAATATGTCGCAAATAGGCAAGGGAGGAAGGGCGTCATTGAATTAAATAAAGTAGGCATGCCACTTACGAAAGAGTCTGTTAGCTATTGTGGGGTCCTTGCTCAAAGCAAAGTGTCTCTCCTTGTTGAGTATTGGAGACTAGTGAGTATGGTCCACAAAGACCTCATCTGGAGGGAGTTAGAGGTGAGATAAATGAAGTTATGTTTTATAGTCTTTTTCCTACTCTTTTAACATTTATAAGCATTATGAATGTTGAACCTTTTTAGGGTCGGTATGAACTTGATGAAAAGTAGCATCGCAAGTTTGTTATGCATAAGACATAGAGATTGGTGGATAATCCTCACAAGAGACTATGTCTTTGGAGACAAGAAGGAACCTTGGCTTAAATGGAACTATATTAATCAAGATGATTGGAAGGAGTTGTTCGGTGGAGACAATTAGATGCATTCAGTGTTAAAATCAATTACATTTTTATGATTTCTTATGGTTACTTAACAATATCACTTTTATAAATTAATCTGGCCCTTCACGATACTCAAAACGATATGTGTGACAAGAATGTGCACAAACATGTGTTGGGTTCATGTGGTTATTGGAAATGCCGCCATATGAGAGAGCTACAACAAGAGCAAGATCAAGGGCAAGGAAAAGAGCAAGCGTATTCTATTTCATGCAACACAGGAGGTGGCTTCAAAAATGGCAAATTTCATGGTCTAGTGATAATGTCCTTGTTCTTTTTCACTGTTTAAGTTTTACTGAATAGTCATTTTTTATGATAATTAGTTGGAGCTGGTTTCCCAAGAAAAGGAGGGAAAGTCCATCCCTTAGTATACACGATGAGTTGACGATTGCACTAGGGACAGAAGAGCATCTAGGACATGTTAGGGCGCTAGAGTTGGGTATGGGATAAAATCTTTTTTGACTCCCAACAAAAGTGCAAACCAGCAAAGAAAGGGGAAGTGGACTAGGAGTACGTACGGAGATTGGTAGATGCAGTCTTAGAGAAATATATAGCTTCTCAGGCAACACAGAAATCAGCTTTTTCAATCATCATTGAACATCTTCATCACTCGCCCATAGAGTGCATTGGGAGTAGTCCTTCGGACCCACAGGACACAGTCGGGATAAGATTTAATTCAAATCAATTTATATATTACATTATATTAAAATAATCCATCAAGTCAATATTTATATTTGTCAAATTAAATTTATATTTCATAAAATTGTTGGTGGCTAGAAAATATCATTTTGTTGTCGATGAACCAGAAGGAAATATTGTGGCAGATGTTGAGGCTTATATCACTGATGTGGTTCATGGTATTCTCCTTCCCGATGATCACTATTGTGTGAATGGCATACGTGTCTTTCTAGAAAGGAGTGGCATACCTCTCCCATACGAGTACTCAGATGCCACCCCAGTCGGAGAGGTAGAAGGTGACTTTACTGGGTGGCCCAAATGAGTTGTTATATTTATTCAGGTAAGCAAATATATATCTTACTAAAACTTAAAATGATCAAAGGTTAATATTAGAATACATGCATGCATCCTACAACGGCTAAGAAGCATCCTAAGGTTTTGACACCTCCACCTCCTCATTTTATACCACAGGATTTGTTCGACTCCTTAGGCCCTAGCTCCCAGACGTTGACAAGAGGGTTAGACACTATAGACCAAGCAGATATCATTATGATTACCCTTGGGGAGGATATGGTAGGTATACATCGGGACAATCTTATAGTGTTGGAAGATGATTCTGAGGTATTTAAATATGATTGGTTGAACACGTCAGTGATAGAACTTTAGATACGGTCAATGTGAATACCACTTTATATGTGAAAATTTATTTAATTATTTCTTACATATAAATTGAGTATTGGTTATATATATATATTTCAATCATTTGTATTATGCGACTCGGGACTTCAGAATAGAAAATGTGGGATTTCTAATGTCATCATTGATTAGTGATGTACTTAGAGATCTGAGTGGCGTCAAAGAATGTGACTATTGTGATGCAGTCTTTTGGTGCTTCCAAGAAAGTGATATTAGCTCCCTCCAATGTCAAGTAAGTTTTTGGTTTGTTGTTTATATGTCTCACTATGAATACATTTTTGTTATGAGATTTCATTTTTATTTTATTTGCCTTCTATTCATTTAAAAATAGGCATCGGTAGTTGTCAATGGTTTTTCCCGAGACTTGGAATGTGTATCTCTTTGATCCTTTAGGTGAAAAAATGTCACCAAATGAGGGACATCCAATGAAATTTTCAATTCATGCGTAAGTATAATTTTTTTGGTGCCCAACATATTTGTTAATGTTTGCATCATATGATAGTTTAATAATACAACATATATGTTAATTAAACTTACAAGAGAGGGAAAGCATTACGTACAGGCGGAGGGAAGGTGGATAAGATAAAGAAATCAGTAACTTGGAGGAGTGTTGATGTATAGTCTTCTCATTCCAATTACATAATATATGCCCAACTCTACTTAATTACATTTATAAATATAATTTGTAAATCTATTGGACCATATACAAGACAAAGGTTGGGCATGCGCATATTATGTGATGTTGTACATGCAAGTGAGTGTGAATCACACGGAACAAATCAAATGTATAGAGAATGTAAGATATTAGTCTTGGATCATAATATATTAATGAAGTAGTCTCATTTGATAATACAAACAATCAAATCTAATTAGAAGTCTCCTTCTCTTTACAGTTTCTTCCACAGACTAAGCTCTATACATTGGAGCAGTTGATGACCTGAGTGAATAGTGAGCAGCCTGCTACATCAGAAATGTGGACCTGATCGAAAAATTTGTCGATTGATTGATATTTTATGATAGTTCCAACTATGATTTCATATTTTTATATGTATTTTGTGATTGTGTGTGAATATTAAAAATTGTGACTTAAAATCTGATATGGCAGTTGATGTTGATATGTATAAATTGTGACTTTTATATGAGATGGCAGCTGATGTTGATATGTATTTTTTGAGTGTGAATTGAATGCTAAGTTTATATATATATATATATATATATATATATATATATATATATATATATATATATATATATATATATATATATATGTGTGTGTGTGTGTGTGTGTGTGTGTGTGTGTGTGTGTGTGAATTTGAATGTGAAGGCATGAGGAAAAGAATGGTTTTTATTTGTGCAATATATGTATAAATTGAAGTGTGGCTGAGTAACGAAATAATTGAGTTGTGAGTTCATGGATTTGTGTACAATTTGAAGTGAAGAAAATGACAGAATGTGGCATGTTTGTGCCTACTTTGTATAAAATCCTTTTCTTATAGGTGTGTCGGCCTGTTGTTAAGCCGCAATGCTTGCATAGAGCATGTTTTTCTTCAAAACTTTCAGTTTTGAAGAACAACAGTCTCCAGATAGACTAGCAGGTTGGACAGTAGGTCTACAGACCTACTATATAAAAAAAGAAACACATTTATCGTCAGTTATTTGGAAATAACCAACTACATAGGGTTTGACCGTCAGTGTTTCCATAACAATCGACGGTATATACCTAAATTTTTCACGGTTCACTCACTGATAAAACTGACATCAAGAAATTTAACGTCGGTAATTTGTCACTATGTCACCGATGAGGAAAGCTTAACAACGTCGTTGTATCTTACAACCATAGAGAAAAAGTTCAAAGCAGCCACAAATTATGTTGCCTGTTGTGCGATATATCGTCGGTTCCGTCCTAACATAGAAACAGCAATATAAATTATTCTCGTTGGTTTGCCTAACCAACGGCAAAAGTTTAAATTTTACCATCACCCACTTGGTTGTCGAAATGCCTAAAATAACCATCGTCGTATCCTCATTTTGTACTAGTGGTTGTCTATGTGCGTGAGTTTGTATGTGTGTGTGTGTTTGTGTGTTATACTCAAAATTTCATTATTTAATAATATTTCATTCAAAAAGGTAATGACCTTATAATTAAGAGTAAATGTAAGCACCTCAAAATTACACAAAAATATCTTATTATGTGAGGAAGTGCCTCAAATGCATGTATTACAATATATTCAAAATTACACAAAAATATCTTATTATGTGAGGAAGTGCCTCAAATGCATGTATTACAATATATTAAGGAGAAGGAAAATGCAAACATTGTACTATGGTATCAAATGAAAACAATCCAATCACATGTTCATTTGTCACCAATATGATCATCCTACAAAGTATCGTAAAAGCCAAAACAAGAGTCCCACGTACCCTTACATGGTAACTTATCTTTAGCCTTGTATAGAGTACGACTCAATACCTTAAATCACATAAAATAACATAATCTATATAAATACATCACTAGTATATACACAGTTCCCAAATCTACATATAAATATGGTGACAATTTCGTCTATCCAAATAGCTCCCAGAATGCAAGGTCTGCCTAACGAGCATCGAAATTGTTTTATGACTTTTTTTGTGCATGAGCATGGTTGTTACCTTATGTATAGAAATACTCTTAGTTTTACACATTTTCAGTATGGGGTGGGGCGGGGGAGGGCACAACCTTCCAACACACTACATCACAATTTCATTGTGCATAATCCCAGACAAAGATATTCCCATGCACTGTTTAGAATTTTCAATGTCTTTTTCTAAAGTTCAACTTTATCATTCAATCCATCTATAGTTTCTTCAATCAACACAATATCATCAACAAATAGCATACATCAAGGATAATCAAATCATGAACATTCTTTGTCAACTCAATGGATTAATGATTAGGAGCAAAACTGAGTATATGCATTGTAGTTTCAACCAATCGTGCAGTGTAAATGGTGGAGTAAGGTTGGACGAGTAGATATATCAAAATGTAATAAACTTTGTGACTTGAATTTTATTATTCAAATAAATGAAAATGTCCAAGATGACGTTTGTCACATGTGTAAAAATGGAAGAGTACAACTGGAGTATTATGTTATCAGAAGATCCCTATCAAATTGTAAAGCAAATTTTTTAGAATAGCTATACGACCAGTCATACTCTGTGAGAGTGAATGTTGGTGGTGGGAAAATAAGATCTCAATAATGATGAACGTAAAGGAAATGCATATGTTGGGATGGTTGTGTGGGAAGACAAGAAAATGTCACTTGAGAAATGAATATAACGGGAATAAAGTTGAGGCAGCGAGTATTGAGGACAAGTTGTGTGAGGGTTAACTCAGATGATATGCACATGAGCAACACAGACCTACTAATATGGCTATATGAAACAATGCTATTGAGTCAAACACAATTAATAAAAGAAGCCATATATTAGCATCATGAGCATGTAAATAAAGATTTTGATTCTTTACACCTCAGTCAAAAATATGACCCATGATAGAGTTAAATAGAAACAAAGGATCCATGTAGCTAACCCTACCATGGTTGTGACTGAGGTTTAGATGATGACGATGTGCTGCACAAAGTCTTATCTGCTTGACGAGTCGTGCTGAACAAAGCCTTAACTACTTGGTCGTCACCTCATTTTTTTAGAATCAGATAAAAATCACCCACTCGTACAAGATATCTTCTGAATAATTTTTGATATTGTCTTTTGATACTCTTGAAGTAGTTGTGGTACTCAACAGCTCTAAAATATTCGTTGCAGTAGCCTAAATACTCCCCAAAAAGCACTCCCTTTTCTTTGTTTCACTTCTCTCTCCACTTTTTATGTGTCAAGTATAACAAACGATAGTATCAAGTATTTAAATTGATATTGTTTTCACATCTTTTAGTATTCTTTTTGTACGTTTTAGAGTTGTTTGTATACATTTTGATTTTGTTTCGTATACGCAAAAAAGATTAAATAATGATTCCTAAACATACCATCCTCTCTTTTGTCTCTCTTTTTTTCTACTTCCTCGTCTTTTGTAGGGAGAATCCATTTTCGCATCTTTTGTACGGAGAATCCATTTGTGAATGAGGTTGTAGCATTAGGAATGATATAAAAGAGGCACAAAAGATTATTGTTATATATAGTTTGCATGGAAAAAAAAACTAAAAACATTACACAAAAAGTTATCGTCATATATGGTTTGCATGCAAAAAGAAACAATCATCATATAATGTCCAGCTTTTGGCAGAGCACCCGTCCCAAAGGTGCACAAACAGGGCTGTCAAGAATTTTCCAGATTTAATAGTAGAAGAAGAAAAAAGTCACCTCAAACGACTGGCATTTAGAAGCAGCCAAGCAACGTCCGACACACCGCCATATGAAACAATAGTATGTACCCCCGCTCTCTCTGTCTCTCTTGCTTACACCTGGCGCCTGAACTCCAAGCAAAGCAATGTCTCTAGCTCGCACATTACTCAATCCTTACTTACAATATCGAAATTTAACAACACGTGACCCAATGAAATAGATAAACATACGACTGACTGCACAGTAACCAAGACGTGCCCGTTTAACACGACCATCACTTAAGCCAGGCTCATCATTACAAAGACAAGTACTTATCTGGATCGGGAGCAGAAGCAGCATAATACATGCTTTAATTAATGGTACAAAAAGATACAAACATGGATGTTACAATGTGACTGGTATGATCGATAAAAATCGATTAGATACTGTAATGATTTTACTTTTCTCTCTAACCTACAGGTCAACATCGAATATTGCATGGTGCCAAAAGGGTGGCGGGCGGGCGTCCTATGCTCCCGAATATGCACTTCCAATTGCCGTGGAGACTTCAGTCAAAAGAATCAGGACGTCACAATTTTTAGCCTTGGCCTTGGCTTATATTGCTGTTGTTACCAGACAGCGATCTGAGCAATAGGGCCTGCTGATTCGCTAAGGAGGCAGCAGTCCCGGAGGCGCTAGGGATCATCATGCTTGAGGACTGTGGAGAAGATGATGGATGGATTGCCGAGAGAGGTAAGCGGGGACCCACATAAGGGAAAATACCTGCTTGGGACTGCATGAATGCCGCCATCTGCGGATGGGCAGCAGCCAGATTGTTCCCGTACACAGGTGGCATTACATTTCCCTGTGTTGTTCCTCCAAGAGCCATGCCACCAGGTGGCCTAGCATTCACGGTCATGGTGACGGGTGTTGGGGCCATGGGTTGCATGGAAGATGATGAGGGAGGCGGCATGGTCGGCCCAAACTTGGCAGCTATGATTCGAACACGCTCCCCATACAGCCGCTGCCTATGTCTCTCTGATTGTTCACACTCCTTAAGCAGCAAAGTTTCTATCTCCGCGAATTGCTTTAGCTTCAGCTCCAGTCTTTTCAACTGCAACAGATTACATCCAGAAGTTAGAGCAAGATAAAATTGACCAGTGTCTTGTAATTACATACAGAGACAACCAGTACAAGGTACAAACGTCTAAAGTAGAGATAGCAAATTCCATGTAGTCCGTGTCAAGAAAACGTTGGTGCTATCAGCTTTTTGTTATTTGGCTTATTATTTGCAAGAATCGGCCAGTGTCTGCACATTTATTTTGTATGTAATTTGCGTTGGCAAATAGCGTGCTTGTCAAAACATCAAGGCGACATATTGCTCAGTTGCTACGCCCACCTACTAGGCACCCTAATTCTTTTTTCTTTGGTACTACTTTTTCCCTTAAAATCATTGTGTAGCCAGTTTCCTAGAATGGGCAACTGGGCAAGGGAGGCATATACTACGAACTTGCACATTGTGATCCTATATATAAAACATAGTCCCTATTAGTGGAACTAGAACTGCTGAGCGTCACAATATTCTCCTAATATTTGAATTATTCGTGTATGATTCACGACCTTTACATGTTTTCACAAGAAACCCGCACTATTCCCAAAATTTTCAAACTATTCACATATTGAATGAATTATCCCTGAATTTCACAAATTGCAGCCGAACTTCACGAATTGTTCATTTATGGAATTATATGATTTGGCATTTGGGAATAGAGAATCAATAAGCAAATCATGGTGTGCATATATGCAATTACATATTAATGTGTTTATCTTATATATATATATATATATATAGAAAGAGAGAGAGAAAGAGAGAATCAAGCTAGAATACACTCAAATGTATCTGGAACAAAATACACTCAATTAGTTTTCCATGATGCAATATTTTTTTCAAAAATCTAATCCGTTGATCTTCTTAAACATCATGTGAGTAGCTCATATATAAAATTCTCATTTGGACATTTATAGGTCATGTTATGAAGACCACAAAAATTATGCATTTCAAATTAGTTTCGTGCGTCGATTTTGTTGCCCTCAGATTAGTGACTTATACTCATCCAAATGAGCTCAAAATTTGCATGTAGCCTAATTATAGTATAGCAATGAAGATCAATGACTTACATTTTGCAAAAAAAATAGTCTTGATATGCAAACACCACTTGAGTGTAGCGTGAGACCTGTACACTCGAGTGTATTCTAGCATGACTATATATATATATATATATATATATATATATATATATATATATAGAGAGAGAGAGAGAGAGAGAGAGAGGCTAGAATAAACTCGAGTGTATCCGGAGCAAAATACACTCTCAAGTAGTTTTTCATGATGCAATATTTTTTTGAAAATCTAATCCGTTGATCTTCTTAAACATCTCGTGAACAGATTATATATAAAATTTGAGCCCATTTGGATATGTTATAGCTCATGTTATGAATACCACAAAAATTATACATTTCAAATTAGTTTTTTGTGTCAATTTTGTTGCCCTAGATGAGTGACTTACTCTCATCCAAATGAGCTCAAAATTTGTATGTTGCCTAATTATAGTATGACAACAAAGATCAACAGTTTACATTTTGTAAAAAAATAGTCTTGATATGCATACACCACTTGAGTGTAGCACGAATACACTCAAGTGTGTTTGCATATCAAGACTATTTTTTTGCAAAATGTAAATCATTGATCTTCACCGTCAGACTATAATTATGCTACATACAAATTTTGATCACATTTGGATGTGTAAGTCACTCATCCAAGGGCAACAAAATCGACGCGTGAAACTAATTTGAAATGCATAA
This sequence comes from Alisma plantago-aquatica, assembly GCA_963693085.1. Classification (NCBI taxonomy): domain Eukaryota; kingdom Viridiplantae; phylum Streptophyta; class Magnoliopsida; order Alismatales; family Alismataceae; genus Alisma; species Alisma plantago-aquatica. The sequence goes on along the minus strand of OY856414.1, from coordinate 172,385,234 downwards.
TTTTTGCGATCTTTATAACATGACCTATGAATGTCTAATTGTGCTCAAATTTTGCGTATGAGCTATTCTCAAGATGTTTAAGAAGATCAACGGGTTAGATTTTTTTTTAAATATTGCATCATGAAAAACTATTTGAGTGTATTCTGCTCCGAATACACTCAAGTGTATTCTAACCTGACTACACACACACACATATATATAGGCCCATCTTTATTGCCCGCGCGGGTAGCTACCCGCCCACCATTCCGATCACTTTTTTCAAAAAAAATTCAAAATTGTAGAGGACTATTTTGTCTAGCTCTCCAAAAAATTTGAGCCAAAAATAATATCATTTGCCCCTCCAAAATCAAAAAACCCGTCCTTATATATATATGTTGTATATTTTGTACAGAGTTACTTTTTTGGCCAGCAGAGTTACTTTTTTCACACCATAGTTACTTTTTTTACAGCAGAGTTACTTTCTTAGCTACGAGAGTTACTTTTTTGGCTGCAGGGTAGCGAAAATCAATGCTACCCGCGCGGGCAATGAATGAACACCCTATATATATATATATATATATATATATATATATATATATATATATATATATATATATATATAGTCACTATATAACTAGTGAATATCTAATATCACATATACATTTGTTTCTTCCATACCGTAAACTACCTTTCATATTGTATTGAATCGAATTGGAAAATCAAATCATTTACATGGGCACTATACTTATTATTTAATTCAATATGGATTTTCTATAGAATATATATATATATATAGTCAGGCTAGAATACACTCGAGTGTATTCGGAGCAGAATACACTCGAGTAGTTTTGATGATGCAATATTTTTTTCAAAAATCTAATCCGTTGAGTTTCTTAAGCTTCTTGTGAATAGCTCATACGCAAAATTTGAACACATTTGGACATTTATAGGTCATGCTATAAAGACCGCAAAAATTATGCATTTCAAATTAATTTCGTGCGTCGATTTTGTTGCCTTTCGATGAGTGACTTACACTCATCCAAATGAGCTCAAAATTTGTATGTAGCCTACTTATAGTATGGCGGTGAAGATCAATGGTTTACATTTTGCAAAAAATAGTCTTGATATGCAAACACAATGTATTTGTGCGATCTGTACACTCGGGTGTATTCTAGCCTGACTCTATATATATATACATATATATACATATATATATGTGCATGTATGTATATACAACATATTGCATTGCCTGAAATTTATCAGTGTTTGACCCAAATTTTACCGAATCTGTCGAATTTTACCCGAATTTTTCAACATAATTCCAAATCCCGAATTTTTTCAGCCTTGCCAAAGTGAAACTTGAATTCCTAATTTGTGGCTATACAAGTGTCGAGTAACTATGGCCCATCTTGTGGGTACTATGCTCATAGTAAGAGAACTAGGCCCCTGATGAAGACTACAAACTCGAATTAAACACCATTCCAAGTGTCAACATTAGAACTCTCCTTTAGTATCGACATTAGAATCCAATATAGGCCTCGAGACTCCTAAAAAGAACCAAGGCTATATAAGCAAGGTGACACATCGTAGGAGGACCCCTTGGCCATCTAGGCATGCATTTCAGCAGATATGACAAGAGTTCCTAGTTACTACGGGATACTTCCTATATTAGTATTATTTTTTCAATTTGGACGTGTGTGGAAGCAATTTTCTTATTTTAGATTTATAAAACACAAATGAATTAGTTTGTCCTATAATCTTAGTGTTAGGGTACTAGTGTAGATTATCGTAGGTTGTGATCCCCCTCCCCTTATGCAACCCCCAGACCTAATCTTCCTCGACTAGACCTGACAATAAAGGTCATCTACCCACTGGTCGGCCAATTTAAATGGTTTATGTGAAATGTGGTGCCGCAATGCAATGTGCAATGCAGCGTCAAGAGAGGCCATAGGCCTTCTCCCTTTTATTAATAAGAGAAACCGGATAATTTACATAGAGGTCCAGCAGGATATAGAAATTACAAAATAGAATAAATATGAAATATATTAACACTCCCCCTCAAGCTGGAGTGTACACATCATGTAGACCCAGCTTGTTGCAAAAACTCTGGAAAGCTGCTAGACTCAATGGCTTCGTAAGAACATTTGCAAGTTGATCTTCAGACTTGACATGTGGAGTCACAACAGTTCCATTCTTGATCTGGTCTCAGATAAAGTAGCAGTCAACTTCAATGTGCTTAGTAGTTAGTACGTTCATGGAAAACTGGATTCTTAGCAATGTATATGGCCACTTGATTGTCACATGACACATCTGAATTCTATAGGAGACAAAATAGGAATCTTTAATTCAGAAAGTACAGATTGAACCCAGTGCAACTCACAACATGCATGTGTGATTGCTCTATTCTCCGCTTCCGTGCTAGATCTTGCCATAACATTCTACTTTTTATTTTTCCAGGTAATAAGATGATTCCCCAAAAATGTGCAATATCCAGACGTAGACCTCCTGTCATTCAGATTACCAGCCCAATCTGCATTTGCATAACCAGTAAGAGACAGTGTGGATACATGAGTCTTCGACCTATAATAGGTGATTCTCTTACCAGGTGCACCTTTCAGATTTCTCAGAATACGACAGACAGATGTCCAAGGAGACTGTTTTGGAGAGCTCATATGCTGACTCACCACTCCTACAGCAAAAGAAATGTCAGGATGTGTGACTGTCAAATATATCAATTTTCCCACAATTTTCCTATAATATCATGGATCTGGATAATCAGCATCATCAGTCATCTCCTTCACATGATAGTACATAGGAGTAGACACAGGCTTGGACTCACTCATGCCAGTTTCCTGTAGTAAATCCAGCACATATTTTCTCTGACAAATTGGTACCTGCATGAGATCTAAGTACTTCAATGCCCAGAAAATATCTCAGTTTTCCCAAATCCTTTGTGTGAAAGTGCCCCTGCAAGCCCGCTTTCACACGAGATATGCCTATGGAATCACTACCAGTGAAAACAATATCATCAACATACACAACAATAATAATAGATCCACCAGAAGAAATAGAATAAAATAAAGAGTGATCAGTAACAGAACGAGAAAAACCCATCTTTAGCACAACATCACTGAACTTGTCAAACCAAGCTCTAGGAGATTGTTTCAATCCATAGATGGCTTTCTTCAGTCTATACACCTTCTGACACTCCCCCTGAGCAACAAAACCAGGTGATTGCTCCATGTACACCTCCTCTTGTAGATCACCATGAAGAAAGGCATTCTTGACATCGAGCTGAAATAGAGGCCAATCAAATGTAGTAGCCAGAGAAATAAGAATACACACAGAATTCAGACGAGCCACTGGTGAAAAAGTCTCAAAGAAATCAACCCCATATGTAGTGTACCCCTTTGCCACTAGTCTAGCTTTCAAACCCTCTATAGAACCATCTGGATTGTGTTTTACTGTAAATACCCATCTGCATCCCACAACATTTTTATCTGGAGGTAAGTCAACAAGTTCTCAGGTGTTGTTCTGTAACAGAGCAGACATTTCAACATGCATAGCCTGTTTCCAGTCAATATCCTTCATAGCATCAAGATGATTTCTTAGAATGACCACAGAATCAATCCCAAGAGCAAATGAGCGAGCCTGCTGAGATAACTTGGAAAAACAATACACATTTGTAATAGGATGTCAAATAGTACAAGAACAGGTACATTTGCGAACAACAAATGGAACATCAAGGTCAGATGGTTCTTCATGAATCCCTTGAGTAGAGGAGGATGAGGAGGACTCAGAGACTGGAGTCGCTACCTCCTCTGGATCTTGTCTGCCTCGTCTGCTATTTACATGTGAATATTGCTGAATTGGGGGACCATCTATTGGCTGCTCTTCGTGAATTATAGTCAGGAATGATAGGTGGCACTCTCTCACTCTGATGTGGTGGTGGCACTCTCTCATTAACATCTGATGGTGGCACACACTCACATAATTGCTCCCCCTTATTGGGAACACTAGAAAAATAGAGTGGATTCATTAAAAGTCACATCTCTAGACACAAACATGTGACGAAGACTTGGACAATAACACTTGTACCCTTTGCTAGTGTTGGAGTACCCAAGAAAGAGAGTCCTAATTGACCTAGGAGATAACTTATCAGCCTTAGGATCAAATTTGTGGACAAAAGAAGTACAACTAAACACTCTAAGAGGAACAAGGAAAGGTTAATCTTTGGGACATAGGACAGAGAAAGGAGTATGTCCTTGAAGCACAGAAGAAGGTTGTCTATTGATAAGAAAACAAGCAGTAAGAAGAGCGTCAGACCAAAAACGCTTAGGAACATTAGATTGAAACATAATTGTCCTGGTAATATCAAGGAGATGACGATTTTTCCTCTCTGCTATCCCATTCTGCTGAGGGGTGTGAGGACAGGATGTAGGATGTATCATCCCAACTGAACTACAAAAATCAGCCATAGCATTTTGAACATACTCCAAGGCATTATCAGATTGAAGAACTTTAATATTGCAATCAAATTGAACTTTTATTTCTTGATGAAAATGTTTGACAACAGATAGCACAGACTCTCGACTTTTCAACAAATAAATCCAAGTCATACGCGAGAAGTCTTCCACAAAAGAGATAAAATAACGAAAATCATTATAACTATGGTCTTTTACAGGACCCCAAACATCACTATGGACCAACTCAAAAGGACATGACGCTCGTTTATTGACACGACCGGGATAAGACATTCTATGATGTTTCCCCAATTGACAGGACTGACACTCTAGAGACGATACTTGAGACAATTCTGGTTCTAACTCTCTCAGGCTCTCTAAAGAAGGATGTCCATATATGTAGTGCCACAGTAAGGGAGAGCCGCTCAACAGGACAGCTGGAGCAGGAGCAGACACTTGGCGAGGCGAACTGTCACTGTGGAAGAGGTAGAGAACACTTTTCCTAGGCCCTCCACCAATCGTCCGCATACTCTTGAGATCCTGTAATACAAAACAAGAAGGTCCAAAAGTTACCGTACATTTCACAGTATCAATCAACTTAGCAACAGACAGAAGATTAAAAGAAAAAACAGGCACATAATGTACGGATTTAAGATCAATTCCAGGAGTCAGAGAAATAGATCCACTGGCTAACACTCTCCTCACTGAACCATCTACTATTGTTACAGATTTGTGAGGAATATGAGTCAATGGAATGAAGAAGTCTCCTCATACCAGTCATATGTTGTGACGCTCCAGAGTCAACGACCCATGATGAAGTAGAACCAGAAGCCAATCAAGAGGTAGCCTGATTACCAGTGGTGGACGCCAAGTTGGCTGAAGATGATGATCCCAAGCTCAGATGTTGAGTAGCCAGAATAAATCTATCATATTCCTCCTTAGTGAGTGTAATGCTAGAAGGACTAGAACTTGAAACAGGAGGCTCAGTAGACTAACTAGTGGTAACATAGTTTGTTGCTCCCACAAGTGGTGTAGCAGGTCGACCATGCTTCTTCCAGCATTTCTCAACTGTGTCCAGGTTTGTCACATAAAGTGCACTTAGGGCGAGTTCCACATCCTCAGCCCATACATGTCCGTCCTCTCACTGCAACAGCTAAAGAAGCATGAGAATCTCCCTGAGATGAGACTACAGTAGGATCAACATGTTCAAAATTTGCTTGTAAAATCCTTGAATAGGCATCTTCCAAGCTAGGAAGTTTATCAAAAGCTAAGATAACACTGCGGGCTGAACTGCACGAAGAACTCAGACCAGACAAGAATTTTGCTGTAATCAAGTGACCTCTGTCTTTGACTTGCTCCTGGACAGTCACTGGATGGTAGAAACTTAGCTCTTGTGCAATACCTTGAATCACTCCAAAGTATTCTTCTAAAGGTTTGTCTCCTTGTCGTTCTGTAAACAGGCGATCATAAATCATGAACTGACGAAGCGCATTCTTCTCTTGAGAATAATGTTTCTTCACTGCATCCCAGATCTCTTTGGCAGTAGTGTAAAACATGAACCTCGAGGCAATCCCAGGTTCCATGCTCCCCCACAACCAGGTCTTCACCAGATTGTTATGACGCTTCCATTCAGCATTGCCTTTGTCAATAAGTGCAATAGGATCAGAATCAACGTGTCTCGCCTTGTCGCGTGACTCCAATACAGTATGGACAGCATTCATCCATAAGAGATAATTCTTCTCGTTCAGCTTGATGGAGGGGATAGGTGACATCTCACTGTAGATGGTAGATGCCTTGGTGTCCTACATGATTTGACGAGAAGAAGAGTGACGTATTTGATACACGTCACAAGAAGATATGGGTGACGGGGTGATACATGTCACGTCACAAGATCAGATGCGTATCTGACGCATCCACAGCCCCCAACTGAAATTCCCTAATCACACATGGAGGAGGTGATTAGGAATTTCTTACGTACCGACGGACCCTTCGGTTTGGGATTTAGAAATCCGTTGGATCAACCAAAGGACCCGACGATCCGAACATAGAAGAGAAGGGGGGACGGCGGCTACGACGCCTGGCCCGGGAAACGGCTGCTCCGCCCGCTTTGGGCTGGCGACGCGGCGGTCGGGGAAGGCTGGCGACGTGCTTTGTTCACGCAGAAATTATTGTTCACTCCGCTACACTGTTCAAGCTGGAGTTACTGTTCACGCCGTGTACTGTTTACCGTCGGAATTACTGTTCACGCTGTCGGCCGGGGAAGGCTGGCGGCCGGTCGACCGGCGGCGGCGCTGGGTTGTGAGGGCTGAGTAGGGTTAGGTTAGGAACCTTGCTCTGATACCATGTGAAATGTGGTGCCGCAATGCAGCGTTAAGAGAGGCCATAAGCCTTCTCCCTTTTTATTAATAAGAAAAATTGGATAATTTACATAGAGGTCCAGCAGGATATAGAAATTACAAAATAGAATAAATATGAAATATATAAACAGTTTACAACAACAAAAATGGACTTCCGTTGAAAAATGAACCAAACCTAACACAACTTGTTTAATTTTGGGTTGAGCTACCAATCGAATTAAAAATAAAAGGATATTGCACAGTTCCAATCAGCAAAAGGTTATAGACTTCCTGTTTGCCACAATAAAAATTACATATTACATCTATGTTCATGTATCCATATATCTTTTTCCTGTGTTATTCTACATACTAGATTAAAATGATCGTCCGTTATAGTTCAAGGCTACATGCATATATGTATGAACCATGAATTATCAACTAATGTTGTATTGTATTGTATTGTATTGTTTAATTAGTATTTTATTATACATCTTGTTTGAAATGTTTATAACAATAAATCCTTGGATAATTAGTAGAATTTGGTCACCTACTTTACTTGCAACTAGATCACTGACCTATACCCACATGTCTACTGGCATTCAGCTTTAGAAGAAGACAACCTGAAGCGATGTTGTCCCTCACTCTCAACAAAGTGGGGAGACTTACTATGTCAGCGGACAATATACATTGAGACTGAAATCTGACACTAGATTGAGCCCACTTTTCACCAGCAATGATAAATCTAGACGTGCATGTGTTTGTCATCTTCCACAGCTGATGTCAGCATTATCCACAATTTCTGGCCTGATTGAATAAGATTACACTGAATTTTATGATGCTTAAATTGCATTTCCAGATATTTCCAATTTTAGAAAATCATGTGACAATTAGACGATAATTATTCAAGCTTGAAAATTGTATGCATGTAGAACCACTTGCGGACTGGTATCTAACTGACGAAATGAACTGCGTTTCTGAGGAACAAGTACATGAGCGAAAATGAAACGACTAAAGACTAAATTGAACCAAAAAGTGCAACAAAGATCACTGACAAACTGGTAGCCCGCAATCTTGACTTAAAGTTAGTTGGCATATAAGTAAACCAATAACTGTTTCCTTGCTCTTCGAAGATTTTCTCCTTATTGTTGTGGTACAAAGAAAGATCCACCATTTCAATGATGAGAGTTATTCTCACCTTTATCATGATGGACTCCGATGGAGCAGCCTTCACCTGATTCTCTTTCATGAATTACAGGAGACAACTAAAGCAGATGCATGGTGAAGGAACTATTTTGTTATCAAGAGTATGCTGGAATCATTCAAACACCATTTATTTTTGGTACGAGGACAGGAATAAGGATTTGAATAAGACCGAACTCATATCCCTTTCTAGTGTAACGAAAAAAAATGAAAAGGGTGAACTACCTCGCATTGCTACAGTTACAAAATCAAAACAATATAAGGGTCGGTTGCTGTTCAGTTCATTCCATAAGTAATGAACCTAGAAAAAGACATGATCGAGATGCCTATAAGTCAATGCTAGAGACAAAATCTGTTTGCAAATCTCCAACCAACCATTAAGATTTATTTTATATGTGAATTGAGGCAAGAAAGTGTGTGAAAACTGTGTAGGTCACAAGGTACCCTGTATTGTTGTCGATTTAGTATTCCATACAGAATCATCCAAGATTGCATCATGCTCTGATGACATCTATACTCTTAATGTCTGATTTTTAAGGATCTTAATGACTTAATTAATTAATATACAACTAAAAGTTTACTAAATGGTAGGGATGAGTTGGTGAGTTTGCAATTAACATTCAAGGGACACAATCGCACAGACTAAGTTTTGGTTCAAAGCTGATAGATGTTGCTTAAATACGAAAAGGAAAATACCTAGCTGAGATGGAAGATGGGGCCCACTAGCCATGCTAATGGCCAACCAACCTTGAAACTGAAATCAATGCAGAAAACTCAACAGACAAGTAGGGACCAAATCATCAAGCATTTGGATGTTTGTGTTACGGTGTTGGGAAAAGCTCGTGAAATAGGGCTTCCTGCTAGCAAAGGAGTGGCCTCCTTGCATTTAGAAAACCAAATGAAGACTTTCCCTCAAACTAGTACTCGCTGAGTACTCCTTGTTTTTAGAAAACCCAAACAAAGGCTTTGCCTCAAACTAGTAGTCGCTGAGGGATCAGATGCCTCTGGCAGTTGACAATGTCATATTTGATGTTAGGATCCCAGATGGCATGCTAGGGATATATGGTAAACCCTTCCTTCGGAGAAGTAGCTGGTGTGGTGTTAGGAACCTCAAGCATGGCTATACACACAGGGCCCACCCTTCCCAAATTTGTGTATCTTGTACGACCCACTAGGAACTAAAGGTGCTACCTTAAGGAGGCTAACACCCTAAAGAGAAGCCCTCCAAGGTTCAGATGAGGACATGAGAGGATTCCCAGCAACCCTCCTAAGGGACACAAACAGAGATATGCAAGAAGACACCAAACTCAGCAGATGTTTGGTTTCTGTTGCGTGTAAGAGACGCTGATAATAGACCTATCAAACACATAGGTCAGTTGGCTAAATAGGGATGGCAATTATCCCCATTAACCCATATCCACCCAAACCCAATCTGTTTGAGACCCAAATATAATCGGTTTAGTGGGTCACGGCTTGCTAGTGGGCTTGAATTGAGGATGTCGCCTACAGACCCATATTGAGCGGTGGTACCCACTAGGACCCATTCAGACCCACTAGAGAGTAGCGTCACTTCCTCCCCTCAGTCCTGGCGAAGTGATTTTCATGTTTTCCCCAACCTTGCACGCTGTCGAGACACTCCGATGAGAGGCGTCGTAGAGGACGCTTCGCCAATCACGACGCGCAGACATGTTTCGGAAACCAGGTGCCGCGGAGGACGTTGTGTCACTGCAGGCATCGAAAAGGACACTCCGGCAATGACTCAGATCCAAACCCCCGGGTGCTACATTTAAGGATCCTTCTATGTGCCTCAAGATGGAGGTCACTCGGGAGCGGCTCCGCACCAGCATCGGGGAGAGGTAAAACTCAGGGGTGTACTCTGCATTCAAGCGCATCTGCTTCGCTACTGTGGGCTCGAGCACGGCATGCGTGTACGGGTTGGATGCCTCAGGAGCAGTCATCCTCCTAGGTGACATCGTGCTCCTCCGTCCTCGGAGTTGACCGGCATGGAGTCCCCAGTCTCCCAGATTTGATTATCATGCTAAGTGGGGCGCACAAGTAGAGCTCCGACGAGGTCTCACGCTACTCGCAGAACAAACTCTGAGGTTCGCAAGTCCCCTTAACTGAGGATCACGACCTCAACGTTTTCTACAGATCTAGCGACGTCCTCGGAGTGAGAAAGAGACTTGATGTTGGCAGCAATGGTAGGTGAAGAGTTGTTATTGAAACAGGATGAAAGATCTACCGAGCACATCGTAATGGAAATGGTTGCTTTATTACTCGTTTTCTGAAATTTGTTGGCCGGATTAACTGAAGATGCACAAGAATCTTGGTCACGGACATAAACTATTCAAGGAAATGTATGACAGAATTTCTGGAACTTCATTACCGATCAATGTATTTTAGGAAATCGGCGGCTTGTGAGGCCATGCCAATGATGATATTGTGGTTGTATGATTGAAAAAATGTATAATTGACAATTTACTGTCGGTGATAGTTCTGGAAACAAGTTTTGAAGCATTTTTCTTAATAAACGATTGATATTGGTGGTACTAGTTACTAGAAACACATTTTTGAAGCATTTTTTTGTAATAGATGATTGATATCAAACGCGTACGATAAGTGCAATGCACTTTGGTGAAAAATAGTTACACTGAGGGGTCTTTCTATAATTTTCTCAAATGTCATGTATGTTTGATTAGGAGTAAAAATTGATCCATTCGTTCTCATGTTTTCATATGTTGTTATTTAAATGGGTTGTTTTGGGTCCCCATGACCCACTGGGGTGGGTATGGGTATGCATTGTTTTAACATTTTTCTTAACGTGGCGGGTATGGGTTAGCCCATTATATTGATGGGTTTAGTGGGTATGGGTATGGGTCACACAACCCCACCCATTTGCCATCCCTAGTTGGCTTTGGGTAGAATCATAGCAAGTACAGGTCTATGAGCACTGTAAGTAGGTGATCAGATTCTACCTAAATTATACAAGGTTACTCTTATAAAACAATTAGAAACAAGTTATATAACATAGCATGTAACTTAATAGAGTATGATATTGATATAAATGTGCACGCAACTTTGAACTATAACCTAATTCTAATCTCATGTAGTATATAGAACAATGTGTTATAAAGATATATAGATAAATGAGTCTAGATTTAGTATGTATATTCACGTGGCAAAATATGGAGTATGTAACCAATAACAAATTGAACTGAGCAACATTTTATTTTTAAACATTTTGAAACAAGTTATATAACATAGCATGCAGCTTAAGAGAGTATAATACTTGACATAAATGTGCATGCAGCTTTAAACTATAACCTACTTCTAGTTCCATGTATATAGACTAATGTGCTATAAAGATAAATAGACAATGAGCCTAGATATAGTATGTATATTCAAAACGGGGAATATGTAAACTATAAAAAATTGAACTGTGCAACATTTTATTTGAACTTGATGGGTGCTCAACACCAAAACTACAAAGTTGGATTGGGTTTCGTTAGTTGTTTATGGGTGTCTCTCACACTCGTGAATATAGACTGTCATGTAGATTCACCCATCAATTTAATAAGTTTTTCCCTATTTGATGTCATATTGGTTTCGATTTTCCTCCGATTTATCATCTTAATTTCAAGTGCTGGGTGAAACTATATCAAGATTTTTCTTTGTTGATCTTGTTGTTGTGGCTTTATAAATTGAAATTTTGTATGCAAAGTTTATCTAGAATGAATCAATGGGCTTATTATTATCTCTGATGTAAGCTATCTTTTTGTTTTTCTTCACTTTTTAATGTTTTAGTCCAGTGTTTCAAAAAAAGGCCGCACGGGCCGCATAAGCAGCCCACATATACTTTGTCGCTTATAAGGCAGATTAGTCGGCGATTTTTAGATGGACATTTGTTATCTCGGCCCAAACTAGATTATAATTTATTCATAACATTCTCTTGATGTACGATTTTGTTGTATGTTTTGTACACGAGACACATGCCTATTTAATGTTTGTTACTTTGGACCTCTAGGATATGTGAGCATTTTTTGTATGATTTGGTTAGTATTGATTGTTATGTACTTGTGTTAAACTATTTTGTGCGTACTTCATTGGAGTTTATTTTTATATGATTCTAGAATGCATCCTAAATGGTGCTTTACTTTTCATTGAAACATTATATTTGAATCTATCTCAAATTTTAGGGTCTAAATATGTGATGTACAGATTAAATATGCAATTGTATGATTACTTTATATCATAGTTTGGGAAATCGGTCTGCACGGTCGCATATACTCTCGCTTATGCCTATTCAGTCACCCTACCGCACCGCATATTGTTAATCAGTTCGTTAAGCGGTCGTGGGCCGCATATACTCCCGCTTGGCCGATTAAGCAGTCGATTAAACTCCGCTTTTTTAAAAGCCCACAACTTATGTCCACAAGTTTCATATATACATGCATACATATAAACACACATTTCAGTACATATTAAAATTTAAATATATAGTCACTTATTTATATGTATACATTGTAATACATACATTAATTTCCTCACACATTTGTACGTTAATATGAATACATTTTGACATTTTCATATGTATACATACATGTCCAAATATGTGTTTGTATATGTAGGTATAGCATATATGTATGTATACATTTTGATATATTCAAATATACAGACATTCATACATTGATATACGTACATTTTAATATTTGTACATATATTACAAACACATTCCATATATAGACATATATACATATATAAGCATATCATACATGCATATTTATATATAAGCATATTTGCATGTTTATATGTAAATATATATTAGTGCCTAATGTATATATTTATACTTTTATTTATGATCTCGATGTATCATTTTATATGTAATTAGTTTGTTGAAAGAAAAAAATCCAAAACCGCATATACTCCCGCATACCGCATTTACTCTATGCAGTACCCCCTCCGCCCGTACACCGCATACCGATTTCCTGAACAATGCTTTATATAATACTAATTAATTATTAAAACAATTAAAACTGCATATACTCCCGCATAACGCATATACTCTATAAGGTGACCTCTCCACACGCATAACGCATACCGCTTTTTAAAACTATGAGTCCCACAATTTTGGTTTCCTAGCTATGTTTCCCTTATGTGTGTAATCCTCGCCGTCTCCTACTAATTCGTATAAAAGCTTTTGGGTTCCGGCTTGATTATCCTGATAGTAGTGCCTTAAATCATAATGAGAAATTCCAAAGACCAATACAGAATTTAGATGAAATGCCTAATCCTCAATAGTTTCACCATCAAGGAAAATGAGCAAAAATATGTGCCCATGTTTGCATTTCGGATGAAGGCTAGGAGATAAAGCTAGCTCAAGACAAAAACCTAAGGGGAATTGTGGAAATTGGCTCCTTGACAAGGAAGTGTTTGGAGGGAGTGCCATAGTGGATGTTATTATTAGAACAAAAAAGCATGTGTAAAGTGCTTCCAAGAAACTAATTGGACGAGAGGGAAATGCAAAGAGGTTGACAACACATAAATTCAAGTATTAGTGCATTGATAAACATACAAATGGCATGGAAATTATTGTTGATAAGATATTTTAAGTATGATGTCGCAATCAAGTGGATGGATAATAAAATTATTCTTATGGGCAAGGGACAAGGTATATGATGTCAATGGTGTTTTGAGAGTGTGGAATATTCTGTACACCAATATAAATTTTAACAGATGCAATCTTGTCATTTCAACATCAAAATGAACAAATTAAGTCATAAACTTGTTTGATGCAGTCACTACGCCTCAACACACCTGTTCATGCAATAATATCTTATATTAGATGTTTGGTAAAGAAAGTGAGCTATGTCCTGATATGTACACATATCGATGCAAAATGTCATAAACTAAACATTAAAAAAAAAACACCCCGGGCAGGGGACGGGGCTCCTTCATGTATTATGTATGTGAGTAAAGAGAAGATTAAGTTACGGCAGATCAAATATTACTATGACTAGAGATTTAGAGTCTAGTAGATACACGTCACATCTTGGGAGGCAATCTAGTTTCTTGGAAGAGCAAAAAACAAACTATGGTGTCTAAATCTAGTGCAGAGATTAAATATTTTTCCATGGCTCAAGCTACTAGTGAGCTCATTCAGGTCATAAAAATTTTGGAAAATCTTAGAGACTGTGAGACAAGCTATGAAATTGCAATGTGATACTCAAGTTTGCAGTCGATATTGCTTCCAATCCAGTATTCCATGAACAAGAAAAATACATAGAAGTTGGTTGTACTACATTTGTGAGAAGGTCCAAGATAAAATGATCAAACTCATTCCAATCCAGTCAAGAAATAATTAGCAAATCGATTCACCAAGTCTCCTAAATGGGTGGTGAGTCAATATAACGGGATTAGTCCCACTAAGTCAATGGGTTGTTGGCCACCACCCATGTTCCTATATATAGGCATGCCCTGTCTATAATCAAGTCATACGTCTTCTTCATTACTGTTTGTACTACTTCATGACACAAGTAATTACTTGAGAACAATGAGAAAGTAATCTTCACACAGGCTTTCATCAACTTAGGCATGGTTTGGCCGATCGCTTTTTAGAATCCCAAAAATCTGTATAATAAATGGCAGTGACGACTACCACATCCCGGCAGCTGGAACCATGAACATATGTTACTGAGCGTGAGATGGCTGCACTTTGCGTGAGTTTCTAGTCACGCCAAAATCGTGAGGATTGATGATTACAATCTCTGCCTACCATCTTAATCTTTGTCAGTGTTCTACAATGCATGTGTGGCGTTGCCGCAGACTTAAATGTGGAAATTCAGAATCCCATTTACTGTATAAAATTCTGGGAGTTTAGATGTGTCTACCCAAACTAGGCATTAGAGTTCAGGGCTGGCAAAAACTTCACCCAAGATGCTCCTTCAATCTCACAGGCAATATTGTCCATCTTAAAAATCCGTTCTTTCTATCTAAATAGCCAAATGAGATGACATGCTCAATCAAACTAGCAAACTTATGATACTTATCCAACATTTAAGGTGGACAGTTGGACCCCAGTCAATAAAATGAGGAATCTTCCTTCAAAGCCCACTGGCTAGCATCTACACAAAGATAATATTAAAGGCTTAAGCGAGCACATAGGTTTAAAGGCCTAAGCGAGCACATAGGTCTTAAATCCTCTTTTAATGAAGCCCCTACTTTTTCAAGAGGCACAAAACCTCACATCCAATCAAGGTGTCTACATAGAAAGCTTCAGGCAGCCTCATCCCCCCCCCCCAACACACACACACACCCCAACGCACCCAAAACTGCATTCCAGAAGAGCTAGAAAAAGTGATGCTGCTGGTAATGGAAATAGTGTAGCGGCCCCAGAACCTTTATGAGAAACAGAAGCGACTATTGAAAATCCCCATTTATCAAAAAAAAAAAAAAGTGCCCCCTTTCTACACACACACACACTTGGATCCCAGTGAAAAAAAATGAGGAATCATTTTACAGAGGCCAGAGGCTAGCATCTTCATAAAGATCTTATTAAATTGATTAAATAGGTTTTGTATTCCCTATTAATGCAGTCCCTACTTTTCAGTTTTCCTAGAGGTGAAGGACCTCAGATCTGATTGGAGCGTTTGTATGCTCCTTGGTGCTACATAGAAAGTTTCAGCTAGCTTCATTAGACCTCACCCAACTGCATTCCACGAGCAATTAAAAGTGATTCGACTGCTGATATTGACAATAAACTTTATCTACCTTCCTCCCACAAGAGACCTGATGTAGGACAGGCTCCGCCTCTAGAATACTTGTGTATAGACATCATCACGCCGTTGTTTAGGCTTAGCTAAGCTTGCTTTATGTGATTACGTTTTTTTCTTTTATTAGGCTCGTATAAAGCCAAGTGGTGTAGTCCTACATTGGCTACAGCCCGTTAGCCTTTGCTTTGTGTGCCAATATAAAGGTTGTATTGTGTCAATGCTTAAATACCTTGGATATCATGAATGAAGTAGCAAGTTATATTGTGTCAACGTTTAAATACCTTGAATATCATGAATGAAGTAGCAAGTTATTTTCATTAGTTAAATCCTGTTGTCATTAGATTTACATTTAGACCTCTATCAAAGTTGATCGCACTCTCTTGCACCCTATTCTTTAGCCGCACACCTCACCTCTTAAGTCCACTTTACGCCAGATACCTGGGAAGCATAGACACTTCTAGACAGCCGTGTCCGTGTTGGATACATTTTGGACACTTCACGGACATGGCCCAAAACATTTTGGACACAGCCTTGACGTGTCCCTGCCATTTTGGCTCTTTTTTGCAGATCGGACACAGCCCAGAGATCCCCCTGGACACATCAAGGCAGCAGCAGCTGCTGCAATGGCAGATTTCAGAGTGCAGACGCTGAATATACAGCAACTGTTTAATTAGAAAAAATATGACATAAACCTGAGATCTTATCCAAGTTGCAAACAGACCAGATAGAGTATGTAAAATCTAGGTTGAATTAGATATTATGGATCACATTATAGTCTAATAAATTGGTTAATTGAGTAGAGGAACCTCTGAAAATCTATTATATTTACTGCAAATATACAAGATGTTTATTTACTACTGCATAAAGTTTTTACTACACACAAAGAGACATACTTATATAAGATTATACATACATATAAACATGGAACAAGACTTCGACTTCGAGCCCACTTCGACAGGTGTGGACATGGAAGTTTGTGGAAATGTCGAGGAAATGTCGAGGATTTTTACAACCAAACTTCGATGCAACTTCGACAAAAATTAAGCTAAAAATAGTCATTTTGTGATGAAAATCGACAAATTTCATCAAATCTAACTAAAAAACACAATATATGTTTACATATAGCCATCCATATAGGTTTACATATGTAGATAAATACACGATTACATACAGTCGTCTCCGAACTACAGAGTTCTTCCATATATAAAGTTTGTGGCACTAAACAAACTACATAAAAATGGTGTAAATCTATGGTAGATTTAGCAAAGAAGGGGTCGGTCTATTACTATTAGCTTAGAATAGTAAAAAAATAACATCGAAATCATCTTACCTCAAGCTCCAACACTTTCCCCCCTCACGCAGCAAACTCCACAAAACACCAGAAGAATGTCGCAAACTTCGACGACTTCGATATATATCGAGGGCATTGTGGAATTTTTGAATGGACTTGGGTCAACTTCGTCGACATAAGGGAAAATGTCGACAACTTCAACGAAATGTCGAGGATATTGTGGAATAAGGATGTTTACGTGAATTCGACGTCGCCAGCCGTCGACATCTAGACATTATCGGCGAAATTTCACCCCATGTCGAGGACATTTAGTACCATACTACCATGCATATAAACATAATTCTGGATAATTTTAAAATAATTCCAATTCATACATTATACACCCAGATATGTAACTTTAAAAATATTTTCCCTCATCACTAATGTCTCTATGTATATGTCGGTGGACGTGTTTGTGTCTAGAAACGTGTTCGTGCTTCCTTGACAGAAACGCATGGGTAAATTGGCAAGCGAAGGGGATAATAACACCGGCTTCTTTCATGTGGGAAACTATCCTCTTCTCCACCCATCTCACCTTTAGGCTGTCTCCTCTAGTAATACCTCACCATTCTGAGTCCATCGTGTAAAAGATGTCAACGCTATTATCCCCTTCACCAGCCAATTTAACTGATTTCCACCTGATTTTTGAAGCATAAGATGTCTGCCTATAGCCTTACCACATGAAAAAAGGAAGCCATCATGCCACATCATCAAATGAAGGCTGTTCAGTATAAGTTTCAAAAGTGCCATTTTATTAGAAGACACCTGTCCTACCAGTACATTTTTTGCACGTTAAACCTGTTGGGACGGCAGAAGCCATTTTTTGTTATGCTGTGTTAAGATCTATTAAACCCAGATATGGAATGACGTCTGTTCTTCCAACCAAAGGCTATAGTTGGAATTCATATATTTATATGTACGTAAACATTTTCTAGATAAATGGATGGGAATAGCCAGAGCATTGAAGTCTGAAGACCCTTTGCCAAACTCATTAATTAAATTTCACTAGCATTTATACAGATCCTGTCACCATTTTATGCGTGAATATTTACTTTTTATTTACAAACGTCTCTTATGATGAAAGTTCACACTAACACCCAGCCTTGTATGTAGAACATAAAGGTATAGTATCGCCTCTAACATCACATATATGTTTTTTTGTCATGCTACATATATGTTTAGGGGAACAAATTCTTGGTCAATTTAAGGAATATATTCTCTGAAGGAACTTACCTTGAATCTTTCACAACAACAAAAACTTAATCGGTCAAAGGATAAAATATACATACTCGGTTCAAAATTAACTGTAGTTGGCCTAGAAAAAGAAATACATAATATACACAGGATATCAAATATTGAGATTGCATGCCTGATGGTTTATAATAGTTGCACTGAGTCGCTGAATTTCGCGTTCTTCTTGATCTGCAAAGAGCTTTGTTTTAACTGCTGCTGCAGATAGACCAATAGCAGCAGCATGTTTTACTTTTTCATGGCTCAAAGGATGAAATTTATCAGATTCCCCGTTTGACCCTTGATCGCAGATAGAATTATCTGACATAATTCATACTTGTTTAGCAAGCATTCAAGCACATAGAAAAAGGGGGATAAAGCCAGTCTCTACCTCTCTGATGTCCTGAGCTCCACTGGTCCCTGGAGAGACCATCATCTGAGCACAGGGTACCTGAATCCGCCCTTCAAAAGAAAATCACTACCAAATTCAATCACATGTTTTATACATGGATATACAAAATAAAATAAAATCACCAAGTCATTTAAACATAAAACCTATGAGTTTTATTATAAGCTTTACTTTATTTGATACATGACATCACAAAAAAAATGAAGAATAACCCAACATCCAAGCTAGGAAACATGGACAATGACACGGACAAGGATACCAACACATACGCACGCGGGATGCAGGACACGGCAATTTTCAAAAAATATAGGACAGATACGCCACCAGACACAGCAAAAGGTATAGATACATCTATATTAAATTTATGTATAACGAGGGACAAGAACAAGCGCTTTAAAAAACAAAGATTATGTCATCCACACTATATCCAGTTTCATATTTACACTCAAACACACATTGCATACATCATGAAATCAAGCCATCAAAAAAACTACTATCAAACAAAACCACTTGTAATCATAATTATTGTCAACCTTGTAGACAATTTATTCACAAACAACAATATGAGTAAAATATCACGAGAACAAATTCACAATAGAAAATTTTGCATATTGAATTTTGGATAGTAAAATAATAGTGGTGGTGGTAAACAACAAAGAAAGAAGAGGGAGGTATGTTGATGTTTATAGAAGGATACAGTTGTTTCCCTTCTTAGTGTTGGGTCATATCTTGGCTTTGTCCAAGCCGTGTTCGGGCTGTTTCCAAGCCGTGCTTGGCTGTGTCCAACTCTCAATAAAAATTAAGCAGGACTTGGATGTGTCTGGGCCGTGTCCACTATGTGTGCATGTTGAACAAGTGTCGAACGCGGACAAGGCAGCCTCAAGGAAGTATCCATGCTTCCTAGCTTCCAAGTAATGAATATTGAATATCCAAGATATGACATTCCCAAAGAGATCCCACATATTAACAACAGGAACAGGACAAGAATTGTATCCATGAAACAGAAATTGCAGTCAACACTCAAGTTCCTTTTTGAAGGAATCATGATGGTTTAAATTCATCAACTGATGCGCGAGATTAAAAGAACAAAAAAACACAAAATCCTTCAGGCTGACCCCTTCATTGAAGCCCCAAGAGAGAGTTTTCCCCGAACCCCACAGAGTGAACATATTACACAAAAAAATGCTATTTCAGGCATAAAGGATTTCAAGTGATTGCAGCTCGTCGATGCCAATCCAGAGAGTCCCCCTCAAAAACTAACTACATGTGCCTAATTTTGTTAAGATTAAACTTTTCTCATATTCCCTTTACAGGACACCCAAAGAGTTTTCTTTACATTCAAAAATCTCTCTATTATATGGGGTTTAGAAATAGGGCTGGCTCAGTTGAATATTCCTCCCATTCGTCAAGAAACATCATCAATTGTCATTTGTCAGATGCTGAAAAATCACCAATACCCCATCCTCGAGCTCTCTCTCTCTCTCTATTGGCCCATATTCCTCCACCATCCCTTCCTCAAGACACTCCTTGTTCACAGTGGAAGGAAAAGCACTCTCATCCACCATCCATGTCACAAAATCCCTGACTTCATCGTCGCCAGGACACTAGGTTTGCTGCTCCTCATAGCCCACCTACAATGATACATCACACATCCCTATCTAAATATAATTTAAGGCCGTCGTCATTAAAAAAGATTTAGGTTGAGGATACACGAAGAATCTGTTATTCCCTTTGCAAGATCATTATCTTCCTTCTCTGACAATGATGACAAAGGAGGTTTTTGCCAAGCTGAGGGGAAAAAGTTGCACCTCCTTGACATAACCACACAAAAGAGCAACCCCAAGCTTGGGGAATAGATGAAGCTCCACTTAACACCACCTATAGCAATGCTATTAGACCAAAAAGAGCTGCCACCCATGGAATTATGTGGATTTTGACTGAAAACCAAACACCAACACCTGAAAATTCACAATGAACTCCATCCCTTTCCATCGTTCATGGTTGGACCAACTTCTCCAATGCTTACAATGGGAAGAACTGGGTCAAACAGCCCCAACAATTCGAGAGCAGACAAGGAAGGTCCATGAAAGATGATGCTTGAGCATGACTACTAGGTAACTATTATAGAGCCCCCATTGACCAACATTTCTCCAGCTTCCCATTAGCCAAGGCCTCGCAACACCACCAACCTCTACATCAAAAGATTACACATTTTTTTGGATTCAAAAAAAAAACAATTTTCAATCAAGACACCGTAGTGGATCCATCTTGTAAGACCTAACCTAACAATTCTACGATAGTAGACATTCACATACTCCCATGGTTTTCAGTTACATATTTTGCAAAAAAAAAAATTCCTTCCTTGAATCAACCAGATCAAGACCGAATGAGAAATCATTAATATATCCCCTAGTTGCAACCACGGTACTCAAAATCTTGCAAGGCTTTTTCAACACCTTCAAAGCCTAAAGAAGCAATCTAAATTTCTTCAAAACAAGTACCACCTCAAATCTAGGATGTCGAACTTCTATGGCCAAGGTTGCACAGTAATCCTCACCCATCAACCACTCTCAACACTAAATACGGTTCAAAACACGGTGCAATTTTCATTTCGTTTCTTCCACTTTGGGCAAGTATTTCATGAAATTCTACAATTTCAATAAAGTTTTGGACGGTTATTTCAAGATACACCATAGGTCAATTGTTATCTCTGTTGTTAGCTGACTAAAGAGGAGATATTGCTTTAGGAGGTCTTCAAGATGGGACTTAAGGCACACTAGCCTACCCCTACTCCCTTTTCTAGCACTATCTTCCACTT